>CM072882.1:4717500-7177500 GCA_036937835.1 Pampus argenteus
TTTTGTAAGTGTTTAATTGCACTCGAGGGCCAGAATGGGGGAGAACTATCTGAGAAATGAAAGAGGAATAAATCTGAATATGATTTTATTTCCTAATAAGATGCACTTTGTGTTTATATATTTCTTCAATCTTTAATACTGGTTATCTGGTTATGATGGTTATTAATGCTTTGCTACAAGCAAATGAGCAATGAGTCATTCAGTTCATGGTGACATTAATTCATGTGTGCTTTAGTGTGTGTGTGTGTGTGTGTGTGTGTGTGTGTGTGTGTGTGTGTGTGTTTGTCCTTTTTATTGGTGTATTTGCAAGCCTCTGAGCTCTCTTGTGAAGTGAATCTGTGTCATCAGCAAAAGTACACACAGATGAGTCAAGGGCAAAGGTACACATACACACATGCACGAATACACTCAAGTGAGGTGACCCTGTGTGTGTGTAGCTTTGTTTGTGTGTATGTGTGTGTGTGTGTGTGTGTGTGTGTGTGTGTCTTTAGTAATGTCAGGCAATTTTTTTTACGGCGTACTCTCACACATCTGGTTTAGATTTTTTAAAGGGAAAGGAAGGTGTTACATCATCAAGCTTTCCGCTTCCCGTCTTGCCTCCAAAGCTTAAACCTCTGGTCATTAAGAGTTAAAACAGACACACACACACACACACACACACACACACACACACATATACGCTACTTTACAGAACAATTACAGACTTCAGAGGACATTCCTTCCACTCCTTCCTACTCTCAGACCAGTAATTTAGCTGCTAAATAGTGACCAACACAGCTGTCAGGGCTTTTTTATTGTAGAGCCTTTTCACTCACTTTTCTCAGGATTTCACCAGATTGTTTGGGAAACAGGACCATTGGTCAGTTAAGCACTTTGACGTAAATCATGTAGACGGATGTGACATTTATTGACCTCAATTATTGATTTTTATTGTGTGAACTTTTGTGTTTAAAAAGCGCAGAGTGTTGTGGTACATTTGGTATTATTAACACTTTTTAAATGCCTTTCTTGCTGAGTAATCCAAAATAACTTTAACATTTTGGATCTAAATCAGGAAAAGTATAATTAAAGGGGAAAAAAAGAAATGACCTAGAACTGTTAATATACATATATATGGTGTTACAGACACCATATATACTCACGATGATGAAGATGATGATAATGATGATGATGATGGATTATTTTGTTTACTGCAGTCAACAGGAGAAAACATGTCATACCTCCCACACACTAAAGCTTGTTTGTACATCTGGACAGTGTTTTCTTCTTTAACCATATGCTGTAAACCTCAGCAGAGTGGGACGTCACAGCCAACCATACAAAGCTCAGTTTAGAGCTCGATTTAATGTACAGTATGATGTAACATCTGACTGTTCGACACATTTTCTGACTTATTTTGGAGTTTGTCTTTCGGTGTTTTTTTTTTGTTTTTTTTATCTGATTTTGATTATATTTAGCTATTTGATTATAAATAGGATATTTCTTCTCGTTTCACCAGAACTCGAGAGAAAATCAATCGTCCATCTACAGCCTTCATTGTGGCTTCGATTAAAAGATAACGCATCTGCACTTTTTAAGGCTTCTTGTTATTCATAAAACTATGAGAATATCCTCTTCCTCACTCCTGACCTACAGATTCTCGCCCTAGTTTCACTTTTAACTCCCAGTTTTCCCATTTAGGTTTGAACCTCTGGAGGTTCTGGCTCCCAGCTGGAGAGAGTCAGGTTACAGACGGCCCTAAATAATACCTCTCTGTTGGGCAGCGAAGACAAAGAGGTTACTGTTGTGTGTGTGTGATGAGTTACACCCAGTGACTGAGCCTGCAGCCCGGTCTACTGCCCTACATCACTTTTTTTTTTTTCCTTTCACACACAACCACAACCGCAACTGCAGAAATGACAGGGAGTATATAACGTCTCGCTATGTGTCCTTGGTGTGGCTGTTTTCATGCAGGCGGAATTGGACCTCTCCCATTTCCTGTAGACATAGACACGACGAGGATTTATTTATTCATTTCAGTTTGGAGTTGAGCGTTTATTTCTTTGTTTTTTAAATTTTAAGATTTCAAAAAGCAGAAACTAAAGAGACAAAAGGTTGAAAATCATATAAGCCTTTAAAGAAGATTTGAACCCACAAAATCACCATCGCACTCCTCGTGTGGTTGAGATTCTTCAGGGTGGGTTTTTTGCGCTGTAATTACTCCTCCTTTAAAAACAACACGCTGCATTTTCTGTGTCACACCGCATCTTTTTGAGCTGGAACGAAAAACCTGAATCAATATCTGATCAACATCTGCCGATATACAGCATACATCTGTATACAGATGTTTTATAGTTTTCAGTGTGACTACAAAAAGCATCAACCAATATTTTAATCATTTTAAGATGAGATTATAATTACTAACTACATCATATACGAGTCTCGGTAACCATGTAGATGTGGTTGCCAGGAGACGCTGAGACGGGAGGTAAAAGTTTTCCCACAGAGCGGCGGGTCTCACACACACACACACACACACACGCTCTCATATACTCTGCAGTGACACATGCTGATGCTGAGCTGGAAATGGACCCACTGGTGGATAAACGTGTAAATATTTGTCTTCCCCCACTTGAATAGATTCACGGTATGCTGTCGGTGTTTGCATTACACACACGCAGGCCTGAATCGGGGCCGTTTAGGGCAGCAGACAGCGGCAGGAGTTGCTGTGTGTTGATGCAGTGAAAAAGTTAGAAAGAGAGAGCCTCGACCCAATCTCTCTCTCTAATTGAAGCCACATGCTTGGCATTCGGCCTTCCTCCTGTTTCCTCCATCTCGGTTTCACTCTCTTTTTTTTTTCCGTCTATCTTTTCGTCCGTCTGTTCATCTTCTGTCTGAAGTTACATAACTAAACGAAATTCGTCCGTGGACTGCAGATTGTTTCTCAGTTCCTTCTCTTTTGTCTCTGACGTTAGTTTCATGTGTGTTTTGATTTCCATTGGTTGAGCCTGAACTGTCCACATATGTTTAAATTTTCCCCATTGGATGAGTTCGGCTTATTCTGCCTGGTAACAGAAGTTACATCAGAGTCAAATCAGTTCAGATCAGGACAGTACGAGAAGCAGAAAAGTTGATAGAAAACTAAAGAAACCAGTAAATATTCACATTTTAATCTTAAATAATGACATTAATTGTTACGGCATAATACATAATATGAGGGTGTGAAGGTCTGCTAATATTTTGGAGACTTTTGGACAGGTTTTTTATCCACATGTTAAATGTTTAAAGAAATCCAGCTGCGTGTAAGTCACAGACACAGGAAATACTGTGTCAGTTAAGTTATCAACACATCTCCAGCACGACTTTGCTTTGGCTGCCTTTTGTTTATGTCGGTCATAACACCTGAGCGCAGAGGAGGATGTATACACTCACCTTGTTGACACGATGAGAGAAAAAGATGGCAGGATAGATGGAGGGGAGGAATGCAGCAGCAGCAGGAGGAGAGATGTGAGGAGGGGGTGTACGGGGGAGATTATAGGGGGAGGCGAAGGAGGGCTGATCTGTTAACTTCTGCATATGTTGTGAATGTATCACCACACTGAGAATCACACACACACACACAGAAACTAACATTGATTAGTGGGTGAAATTTTCATCCCGGTTTTTGATTGGCTATTTGCTTTTCCTGCTGAGGGACAACTTTAAAAAGAAAGGTGCCAATAATAAAAAAAAGCTTAACGTGTAGTAATTACAGAGAGACTCCTAACGATGTGGCTTTATATAATTATCTGTCTGTCTCCTCCTGAATGTGACCTTGTGTCTGATGCATTCAAAGAAGATATTTATAGTGTTTTCTTTTTTTTTTCTTTTGTGCAGCACTTCTCTGAGCTTCTGGACGACCTGTCCCAGGATGCTTTGCTTGGCCAGCTGCTCAGCGACCCCTTCCTGTCCGGGGTGAGAGGCGGCATGGAGGCCATGGAGGGGGAGGACGGCAGTGATCTGTCCCCGTCTTCCCCTCTGCCTCCGCACATCACCGCCGAGCACAGCTACTCGCTGTGTGGCGACAGCCGGCCACAGTCGCCGCTGTCGCACCTGACGGGAGAGCACGGCAGCGAAGCAGGTGAGACTTTATCGTATATGACATTTATAATCATTTACAACTCTAAACTATGCTGGAGGAGGATATACACAAGATAAAGTGATTTTTTTTTTTTACAACCTGGCAAAGTTGTTTTTGTTGGTGGATTATTACTGATCGTTAAAGCATTAATACATGATTTATTAACCATTAGCTTGAGATTTTAAAACTATAAAGGAACCAACAATGTTCTTGTACACCACACATGATAAGTGGGTGAAATGTTCAGTAAACAGAGCAGATGAAGTAAATCTTAAGTGTTTCCTGCTCTGCAGCAGAGTCCGACGGGGATTCAACCGAGTGGCCCATGGAGCAGGACGAGGCCATCGACAGCCTCCTGTGTGAGACTCCTTCCCTCCTCCCCACCCTCTCCCTCTCTCTGGCCTCCAGTGAGGGGTCCCAAGCATCCGAGGGCCCTGCTGTGGCCCCTGCCGCTGCTGCCGCTGCCGCCCCAGCTCAGACTGCAGTCAGCAGTCACAACCAGGGCAAAGGGATCAAGGTGAGAGTTTAGCCAAACACTTTACATTTTATTCATTTGTCTGCTGTTTGTAAACTCACCTTTTTATGCTTTTCATTTCTTTCCTGTCTCTCTCTCTCTCTCTCTCTCTCTCTTTACAGATAAAGGAGGAGAATATCATCCCCCAGATTAAACTGGAACCTCATGAAGTGGACCAGTTTCTCAATCTGTCACCCAAAGGTCAGGATTCAAACTTTTCTCTTTTTCCTCTTATTCTTGCATGTCATTTATCTGATGCTACAGTGACACCTGCTGGTCAGGTTAGAAATGTAGAAGAAATGCTTCACATATCATCCTTAAATATGTTTTATATTTTACCTTTCACCTTGAGTAATTATTTTTTTTGCCTTTCTTCAGGTCTGGAGTCTCTGCAGATGCCTCCCACTCCTCCCAGTTCCCACGGCAGTGACTCGGAGGGCAGCCAGAGTCCCGTCCACGCCCCGCCCAGCCTGTCCTGCCCCACCTCCCCCACCAGCCCCGCTCCATCCCAGGCCAGCCTGAAGGTGTCTATTCGTGGCCCCTCCTCCCTGTCCAACTCCCCCCTCCTCACCGCTCCTCATGTGAGTACAGAACCAACCACCGACACAACATTTACCACAAAAAAAACCCCAAAAAAACTCCCTGAACACCTGCAATACTGGATTTTACACCATTTTGAGACTTTTATATTGATAGATTATTTTCTTTCTTACGTGTGTAGAAACTGCAGGGGTCGGGCCCGCTGATCCTGACCGAGGAAGAGCGCCGCACGCTGGTGGCTGAAGGTTACCCAGTTCCCACCAAACTACCGCTCACCAAAGCTGAGGAGAAGGCGCTGAAAAAGATCCGCAGGAAGATCAAAAACAAGGTATGAACTATCACAGTCAGTCAGTGAAGTTAATCTCCTAATTATTAAATGATCAGAATTATATTAAATTATAATGAAATTAAAACTAATAAAAAATAGAATAACAACATTTTAATGAAAATGAACCTCTCAGCTTTTGGCCCGTATGTGATTGTTGCTTTCTCTCTTTCAGATTTCAGCTCAAGAGAGTCGCAGGAAGAAGAAAGAGTACATGGACGCTCTGGAGAAGAAGTTAGTCCTGTTGTTCTTATGACATATGCTCCCTCATCATCATACTGTATGAAACTGGGATATAAAAGCAGCTGAATCACTCTCAGCCACATCTATTTTATTCATTAATTTTCTTCTATGTCATTACACTTGTTTTTCGCTCAGATGAAATAAACAGAAGAGATAATATATATAAATCATCCAGTTATGTGCACATGAATTTATGTGTGAAAGCAGTTACTGACCTGCAGTACTTCTGTCTGACCACAGGGTGGAAACCTGCTCCAACGAAAACAACGAACTACGCAGGAAAGTGGAAACTCTGGAGTGTACAAACAAGTAAGAACAAAACAACCACTGATACCATATGCAGACTAGATATACTCATACACTGACTTATTATATGATTAGTTTAATATACTGCAACGCTCCTTAATTACCAGAAAGATGTATTTTAGAGCCAGTACTTCTCCTCTACTGCACACACTGTCCGTTTAAAAGACAAGGGTCGACAACATGGTGAAAACAGCAATGAGGAAACAGACAAACACACAAAATACTGACGGACCCATCACATAATTTCAGACCCCGCGTGTGTATTAGCTGTGTGTGTGTGAACATGTGTGTGTGTGTGTGCTCTTCACCAGGTCTCTGCTGCAGCAGCTGCAGTCTCTGCAGGCGGTGGTGGCAGGCAAAGTCCCCAAGTCCTGCAGGGTGGCTGGCACCCAGACATCATCATGCTTAATGGTACCAGTGTGTGTGTGTGTGTGTGTGTGTGTGTGTGTGTGCGTGTGTGTGTACGTGCATGCATGCACGTGTGTGTGTGTGCCTACAGGACACTGTAGTGATAAAACATTGATTAAAATACTGAATTGGTAACATTTATCAGCATTTTGTGTGATTTATAATTAATTTATGCCTCCCTCTGTTTCTCTCTTCTCCTCCTCTCCTCTTCTCTGTGTCTCTCTCTCTGTAGGTGGTCGTGTTGTGTTTTGCTCTGTTTTTGGGGAGTTTCTACCCCAGCAGTCTGACTCCTTGCTCCACCATCACTGAAACTGGCCATGCTGCTTCCAAACAGCTGGCCGTCAAAGAGTCCTACACAACCACAGGTAGTTAAAACTCACACACACATTCATACATGCAAACATAATGTAAACACAAGGGTAACACTTAGTAGCATCAGTGCTGTCAACCGTATCTTCGGTCTTCAGCAACCCAAGGTTTGTTTGTTCTTTCAGTCAAATCGAGGAATCTGTTATCAACCTTCGAAGACGAGCAGCCGCAGCTCCTCGGACTTGGTGGAGAATATCCCGACCAATGGGAGGACACGCCAGCTGTCGTCATGGCAGCGTGGCGTCGCTCAGAGCAACAGAAACTCGGGGCGGAGCCCAGCAGGATGGAGACGCACCCACCTTTCAGGAGTAAAAATAATGATACGCAGACAGAAAACCTGCTGCTGGACCTGCACAGGTAAACATACGCAACAACATATACTTCAGTTAGTTAGTAGTTATTTCTATTTATATTTCCTAAATCTAATACTGTAACTTGTAAAGAAAAAGTGCATGATATGACCCCTTTAAAGCTTGCAGGTAGAAAACAAAAGTTGCATATTACCCATGAAAGAGAAAAAGGAGGGAACAGTAGTCTGGAAAAACTAACAATTTCGTATAGAGAAAATGAAGACAAGCCAAACACAGGTGAACTGCTTTAGCAAAGACAAAGGAGACAAAAGACAATAAACTAATTATTATTATTATTGTTATTATTTCTCCGTCTGTCAGGTCTCTGAAGCAGAGGGTGAATGAGAGCAGCAGTAAAGTGATAGAGCTGGAGCGAACGGTCAACGAGACCTCCTGAGGGTCATGTCACCCCCAACCCTACCTTCTCTACACCCTGAGATGACCTTTGACCCCTCCTCCTCCTCCTCCCCCTCTCTAGAGCCATTGGTTCAGTGTCCTGGAGCAAACCTCCTAGTTTCCACTGCTTGTTTTAGGTCATTTTTTTTTCTTCCATCTTTGCTCAATCAGATACACTGTAATAGTCAGAATTATTATTATTAATAATAATAATAATGATAATAATAATAATAATAATAATAACAGGGCACTGGTTGCCTTTATTTCTGAAGTAAAGTTGCACTGAATAGTTTTCTGCAAATTACACATTTTAGTTATCTATTGTCTGAATTGACCCTACATCAAATCGATCTAGTGAATAATGTAGCGTGGCATTTATTCCATTTTTATTAAAAATTTATATTAAAATATGACGTGAGGCTTTTTACAGGACACTGACGGGAAACTCTATATTTATAGAACTTTTTTTTTGTCTTGTTTGTTTTTCAAAAAAAAAAAGATTGCTCTTTGTAGTTGTATTTCTTTTAATATTAAATGTTTTATTCCATTCCAGTAATGCATACATCCCATTTTGATACTTGTTGTTCATACTGTATTTTGAGTTTTTATTTTGTTGTTACTCTTTTTTTATATTTTGTTAATATTTTTCTTCATCTGCCTTTGATGTTTCAATGTATCGAGGGCTTAGCTCGGGGGTTTCCGTGATTGTTTGGGAAAACCCTGAAGAAAAATGAATATTTTTTGAGAAAGATTTGGATTTGTTGATGTTTAAAAGTTCATATATTGGCTGCAAAAGAATATGGGGGGGGGGTGTCTTGTCAGTGTTGATGCAAATAATGTGGAACGGTTGTTTTTAATGTAGCTGAAGAGCGAATATCATTTCACACAGGACACCTTATAGCTGTTCTGACTAAACCTGTAAAGTGTTCATATTTCACATGTGGGGACCCTGTTAGCTACGCTTCAGATATCTGAGTTATTTCTGTCTGCATGATGATGGTCACTGTGTGCAAGTCAGGAGTCAATATGGGAAATTTGATGTTCTTTTTACTTAATTTTATTCACCAAAAGCATCTTAAATGGCTACACACTCTTACAGACATTACTGTAACTTATGGACCACTTCGGTGCACATAGTTGCAACAAGCAGCTACACCTCAAAGTGACTATTAATGCATTTCATTATGTTGCCTTTTATTTTGAAAATATTCTCACACACCGCTCTCATGTCTGAGATTTGTATCAATCATCCTGTGTGATTCTCAGCAAGAAAGCAAATAAGTATATTTCCAGAAATGTCAGACTTAAATTCTGAACAGTTTGATGGTATCGCATAATTAGGTCTCCGCACTAACTTTTATGGCCTTTAATTTTGAGATGCTTTTGCCTTGCACACTTTCACTGTCACCTCTGAGAGTCTTTTATCTTTCAGCATTTGCCAAAAAAATTTCTTCACAGAAATGAAAAAAAAAAAGAGTATCTATTTTTGTAAATATGAGTTGTTAATAAATAAGTTTAAATGTGTCTGCAGTTTAAAAAAAAAAAAAAAAAAAAAAAAAAGAGTCATAATTCATTCTGAGTTTTCTTGTTTCTGTTTGGAATTTTTACAGGAATGGATGCAACTATCAGAAAACTGCCTTTGTGTTTATCTTCTCTGTGTGCTCGCATTCATATTAATTTAATTGTTCAACACAGTATAAAGTGGCTAACTGAATCACTTAGATAGATAAAAGTAGGAAATATAGGGAAAAGACAACCACAAACGTCATGAATTAATTAAAGTCACAGCAGATACATTTTTAATTGTACTTTGGTGCCCCCTGTTGACTCACAGTTGATTTCCTTGAATCAGATCCTTCTCTGCTACCTTAGAGGTTCGTCAGGGGTTGAGGACGTGGATGAAGGAGCGAGTATGAGGAACTATAGCACAATATGTGTAAAATAATTAGCTGATTTCTATATTTTACTGTGTAATAACTTGCTCATGTTCTGTGGCAGCCAGTATCTATGTCCTGAGGATTTACACCTTACAACAAACTGATTCAAGTCAAGTTTATATGCCAAAAACTTTTATTATTATTAATTTCTGAACAGTGTCAATGTACAGTCTTATTAGGGCTGCAATAATTCAGTATTATTATTTTTAATCATATCATCATTTTACATAATTATTGTTGTCAAAACTGATGATTCCAACCAGACTGTGTGGTAAAATGAAAGATAGCGAATACAAGTAGACATTTTGCATATATCTGTTATATGCGGGATATGCTAACTAATATCAGAAAATTATCATTATCAATGTTGTAATGTCGATTTCGACCTTTAAGCCCAGCTCTAAAAAATTAAAGAATTAACATCAAAATACAGATTGACAGAGTGAGTCACAGGACTGTAATAATACATATGCGTTTTCAAATCTTAGTACAAAATGATTTAATTTGTAGCAGACATGTCTAACGCCTCCATTTCTATGATGCACTTAGAAGCCAGACAGATTTTTCTTTAAACTCGTTGGCTGTTCTATACGAATAAACAGAACAACAACAACAACAACAACAACAACAATAGGCTCTGTGGCACAACTGTGAACCTTGTAATCCACCGAGAGAATGAGATTCAATTGCAGAAAGTCGACAGTTATCGTGTATGAAGGACCACATGAAATAATCCCAGGCTCCTGTGTTCAAAGTCTTTTAAGGCAAAGCAGAGATGTTGTTTTTACCAGGCGATACCCTTCTTCTTCTTCTTGCCCTGGCCTTTATTTGCCATCCGTTTGCCTTTCATTTTCTTGGCCTGCCGTTGGCCCATCCATGCAGGATACTGTCCATTTTCATCCAGCAGAGTTTTCTTGCTGCGCTTGCTGTCCATCTCCATTTTGTCATCTATAAAACACAAAAGGCAAAGAATTGAAACTATATAAATATGCCACACAAACATTTAGAGCTCTCACTGTCTGCCCTAAGTGATACAACTGTTGTTTGTAGTAGTAAACATACACCTATGAAAGCTGTTTACTGAATTTCTTTTGGACTATGCTGTGTTTAGTCTCTCACTCACCATTGTCCACAGTTTGTGCCATATCAACATCGGCCTGCTTTTTAATCTTGTCAGCCGGCACCACTGTAGCAATCTCCTGCATGTCAGCCATCGCAGCTTCTCCTTTCACGTCCAGACTCAGAGCTTGTTTCAGACGGGCCAGCTCCTTAGGGGCATTTTTCTTTCTCTTCTCTGCCCGCATCTTCCTCTTCCATTTACTACGGAGACTTTTTGCCATTTTAATGATTTTCTGGGGAGGAAAAAAAAAAAAAAATTATATGCCAATAATTACAAAAGCAGGAGACTTATTCCCTTGGACACTCAACACTCAAATTAGTATGAATAAGTACACAAATTATGCTTAAAGAAAGTGAACAGCTGTCATTATTCCTTAGCCTCAGACTGCTTTGTTTTTGGTGCAGACACCCTCAAAATTGAACAGTTTTAAAGCCATGACAGTTTATCGATGGATTGTCTGTCCTGGTCATTTAAACAACGATGTTACCTTAATTTTCTTATCTTTATCTTAACGTTTTGTGTGAGTACAAGTTTTTCACACGTCAACATTTTTATTAGCACTTGATGGCCATTAAATTAAAAAAACACTTAAATGGATATGTTCACGATTTTTTCCAAGCTTGTCTTAAAACAACAGTCAGGTGCCCATATGAACACCGAAAGAGGTTTTCCCCCTGTTCATAATGGATATTAAATGATCTCCTTCAAATGCACCTTCAATGTAAGTGATGGAGGCCAAAATCAACAGTGCATCAACTCAATTTGTGCAAAAATGCATTTAATAGATTATCTGAAGCTTATATGAGTGACTATCTGCCACATTTACAGTCTTTTAGCATCAAATCTCCTCTTTGTGTTTCCCTGTTGAGTTGCAGTGGAAGTATAGTAACAAAAAGAGGGACTATGACACTAAAAAGACTATAATATTAAAATATATCTACTTGGTTTGACTCATGTGGACAGCTGAAGCTTCATATTAGGTACAGCTAAACCTACTTTTTTTATTTTATTTATTTTACTAGTGTGCATTATAAAGGCATAACATATATATCTATATACCTGACTGTAGTTTTAAAACAGACTTAAAACAATGTGAACTTGTCTTTTAACACAAGTTGGCCTGCAAATAATCTGATTTTGGCCTTTAAAAAGCTTTAAACCAAGGAACTGCTGTCCATAATAATGTAACTTGTCAACCAAAAAAACAGATCAACCTTATAACGTTGTAGGCTGTACTGTATCTGTGGGTAACTAACTAGCTATAATAGTAGTTACTTAATTAACCGCTGTAACAAATCAATAGCAAAGCTGAGTAAACAGTTAGCTAGCTCGTTAGCTATCCAACTACTACTTTATAACTGTTCTTATCAAAAACACACACTTAAAAACGACACAACTCAACATGCTATTAAATACAAACTGATAGCAAACTTTCCACAATACAAACAGTAAGTGTGACTTACATACAACTAGTTCAGCGGCTGAAATGTTCCCGTAGACACTGACTGCTTCGTACATACACGTGTTTACTACAAGAAGGGAGGAAAAAAACTACAAGATGACGCACGTTGAAGAAACTGCAACATGATTGGCTATCTGAGTCGACGTGAAAAACGTGCCGTCTGATTGGCTAATATTTTCAATCTAGGAAGTTTGAGGGATTATGGAACGTAAACAAGAAGTCGAGGAGGATATAGTGGACAATTCAAACGTCCAAACACGGTTATTTTACACCCAGCGTTAAAACAAGCTGCTTACGTCGAGGCTAGTTGTTATTTTTACTATTTATCTCTTAATTTTGATAATAATGAGCACCTCCTGGACCAGTCTGGCTCTTGCTCGCAGCTTCGGCTCAGTCTGCAGCCCTCTGCTGTCTTCTTCTACTTTAACTCAGATGTGCAGCATGTTGGACTCGGCTGCAGAGCAACTGATGGTCCAGAAAGATTTCCAAGCAGCCCTTGACACATGCAACAGAGGCCTGGAGAGTCTCGCCATCATGGATCAAGAGGACAACAACAACAGGTGACAGTCTGAACTCCTTCCCTGAACGCACCACATGTTACATGACTTGTCTGCAGCCTGTTTTCCACACAGTGCTTTCTGTGTTTTTTGTTTCAGATGTGGAGAGTTAAAGGCCGGCTTCTGCATCGTAGGGATTCAAGCTCTGGCTGAGCTGAATCAGTGGCATGGTGTCTTCTCCTGGGTCCTTCAGCATTATGAGCATCAGGAGAAAATACCAGCTAAAATAATGCAGATGTGGTGAGTAGAGCTGAAGCAATTCATCAGCAACTATTAATCATTTTGAGTTATTTTCTAAAGGACTCCAGCTTCTCAAATGTAAATATTTTGTGATTTATTTACTCCTGTATGACAGTAAACTGAATATTTTTGAGTTGTGGTCAAAAGAAGGGGGCTTCAGGGGCTTTGGGAAACAGTGATTAACATTTAAAATAAAAAACTAATTACGATACCAGTGTATAAAGTGTATTTTGTCTATAAAGTGTCAAAAAAATGGCAATTATGATCTTCACATTTCTCATTTTTTGTAACCATCAGTACAAAACCAACAGTAATGTGAAATATGACAAAAGAAACAAAATCTGAAAATGTTTTAAAATGACTCAAATGATTAGCTGATTATTTTTCATAGTCATCCACTAATCCATTCATCGAATAATTAAATTAAATTAAATTTCTCTTCCATTGGCAGCATACTCCTTTACTCCAAGGTGGGCGAGCCAGCTGTGATGCAGGAGGCAGCCAGAGTTTGGTTACAATGCCTTTCCAACAGTAGAGTAGCAGGGTTTGGGACAGTTGCGGAGCTGTACCTCCTGCATATCCTCGTGCCTCTCGGACACACGGACGAGGCACGAGAGCTAATCGCCAGTGAGGTTGGAAGCGGCACGTTCACTGACGACCAGAGGCAGACAGCGCTGGATGTTGTAGAAGAAAAAGAGCATCAGAATAAAGAAAATCCTCCATGCAACCCAAACTCTGAAATCGCTGCTCAGACTGTTTCAACTCAAGGTTAGAAATATCAGTTGAGCCCTAATGGCATGCATTATATCACCTTACATGAATGCTAACATACATTTTAATTGTTTGTGTTAAACAGGTAGTGTAATCCATAAACTAGAAGCTATGATCAGGCTTCTCTACAGGAGACTGTTGCCTGGCTTTGGCTCCTTTCCTCTCCAGAGAGTCTTTCTGGCTGCCATCCTTCTCTACATTCTTCTAGTCCGACTGGATCCAGGTGGGATAAAGTGTTTATTTTACATTTCAGACATGTTGGTTACATCATCAGGTCTTGCAAGAAGATAAAATATTTGATTGGAAAGAAATAAATGCTATTTTAAATGCGTTTTTCTTTTTTTTATTCCTGTTTCTCATCCCGCAGCTCTTCCATCTGCATTCATGTGGATTTCCAAACTTCTTCAACTGCTCAAACAGATGTGGAGAGCCATGTTTGCACCGTACTATCAGAGTAAAACACTGTAAAAGACTGAACATGTTTTACCCATAAATTTGATTAACTTTGTATTTTGAAGGAGAACATGGTTTAGTTCCGTTTATACCTTTATTATGGTTAGGTCTTCAGGAAATTAATTAAAGTCAATGTAATGCCTCTGAAGTGATGGACACGACTGTGTGTGTGTGTGTGAGACATAATATCACGTGAGAAGAAACAGGAACACACAGTTAAAGACGATAATTAACTTTCCTCTACACCTTCAGACACCTTATCGCTCATCTGTTTTTTATGATGTGATTTGTTTTACCTTAAAAAGGTCAAGACGCTACACAAATATCACAACTGAAATGCCAGTTATTACAGTGGTATCATAAAAAATACTATTAATTACAATAATGGTGTTTCTAAATGGTCTTTTTTATTCTTGTTTAGAAAAATAAAAAAAAATTGACGACAAATTGAGTCAGCTAAATGAAACGTGGAAACGTGTGTCAGTTTGTCATGAGTGTGTTAAAAATGACAGTTAACATACTGTAATTTATGTTACAATAATGTAACCAAGTACATGTATGCACGTACTGTACTTCAGGAACTTGTACTTAAGTATTTCCATTTTCCTTTGTACTTTATACTCTGCTACGTTTTAGAAGGAAATATTGTACTTTTTAATGTCAATAATATGTACAGTACGTATATGATAAATACAATTATTTTAATTATGGGTGAATCTATTGTTTCTCGACAAATCGATTAGTTTGGTCTATAATGGTTTACTGTCAATAGAAAATATTCATATGAGAAGCTGGAATCAGATAATTTGGACATTTTATTTGTAATGGAGTATTTTTATTTTATTTTATTTATTTTTTCGTTATGGTTTTCCTACTTCCACCACTGAGTAAATGTATCCCTGTGTTTTTCCTGCCAGGCGACTCGTTTTAAGTTTCGATTCCTGACCGACGCAGTGTAAACCGAAAGTGATCGTTAAGCTGTAGATGTGACGCTGCTGTTTACACACAGATATGCGCAGTTTTAACAGCATCTTTTTCACAACAAGTCACGGAACGTTTATATGAAGTCAAGTCTCCCTCCAGCCTCTCAGGTTGTGACCGTGTGAAGTTAAATCCGCCCTGATGTCTGCAAGGATCAGCAGGTTTTTCTTAGGATTTATTCCGAGGAACTTCAACGGTATGTTAAATATAACTAAAACATCATTAAACCTGTAATACAATAATAGCTAAAGCCTGTTTATTATTATTATGAAATTTACCTTTAAGGTCGAGTATTGATTCAGTTTGCTGCTCCTGTTTCTAGTTACAACTGTAGCCAACAGTATATAATTTACTAGTGTGGTTTCTGAATGTAGTTAGTAATATTAATGTTATTTAACCTTTCTGTTTGTCTGTCACAGAAATGAGAGGCCTCGTCAACTACTGTTTGTCCTGCTGTGTGAACACTTTGCTGCAGACTTTCTCTGCTACCTGGGAACTAACAGATCTACTGGACAGGTAAGCATTCACCACAGTCATGATTTCTAAGCTGTATCTTTATCACAGGGTGGAAGACTTGTTTTTAGAAAAGTGAGGATTAATGATGGTTTATGAATTGCACAAAGGTTGGACGCTGCAGATGTGCGAAAAGGCAAATATAATGTCCCGCTGCAGCTTAAGAAAGTTCTTGCAGCCATGCAGAGCGACCTCCCTCAGCCTGCTCCCCATCATGACTTCCTGCACTGTCTGGACAGAAACTCCATCCCGCGTAAGAGTTGCACAAATAGCACAATAATGCTTGCATATTGTTTTGCATATTGCATATTGTTCAACTTCTATTTTTTGCAGTTCGTACGCAGCATGATGCTGATGAGGTGTTCCTCTCCATTCTGGATCTCATGCAACAGCAGATGGCTGACAAAGCACTGGTTTGTTAATCGTGAATACTTCTATGCATTTATTTTTTTAAACAATAAAAGCATCATCTATAAAGTTTGTGTTTGTTTTTTCCTGCCAGGCTCTTGACATCCAGAATCTGTACAAGATTTCAGTGGAAACGCACCTGACGTGTTTAGAGTGCGCCTCCGTCCAGACTCGGGCCAGTTACCTGCTCAGCCTGCCCCTACACATCAAGGAAGTTAACAACTCTCTGGTGCAGTCTCTCTTTTGTTTAAAATGTGGATTGTTTTAAAGGAGACGCTTTGACTTTTTGAAAATGGGCTCTTGAACAAATTGATGAACAGTTCAGTTAAGATGAGAAGACTGTTGTAACTCATGCCTGCATGCTAAATGTGAATCGACTTATTGACGAATAAGCTTTTTTTCACTCCTCATAGACAACAAGTCAAAGAAGACGATGTCAAACTGTTGTGTTAAACTTTCCTGAATTTGAACATTCAAGTATTTCTCACATGAACCGTTTCAGGAAGGCTGCCTGACATCCTTCTTCGAGCACCAGGAGCTGAGGGACATCGATTGCTGCTTTTGTGCACAGTGTAGAAATAAGACTCCATCTAAACAGGTAACGTTCGGTCTAAACGCTTCCCTTTAATAGTATATATATAAACCAACATCGTCATCAACTTTGGCATCTCTTTTTTTTCTTTTTCAGGGGGTCAAACTGGTGTCTCTGCCTCCCATCTTGTGCATGCACCTGAAACGATTTCGGAATATTTCTGGATACACGCGAAAACTTGGAAGTAAGGTCACGTTTCCAGAAACCATCAGACTCTCTGACATCCTTCATGAAGCATTCTCAGCAGACTTTGCCCAGGTATCTGTATGTCCTATAGAGTATCTGGAGATTGTATTTTTTATTTATTTTTTGTCATCTAAAAGGTTATTTATTTTTCCAGAATGACTGCGAGTACACTTTGTATGCAGTAGTAGTGCACTCTGGTACTGCAATGTTTGGACACTACACTGCCTACGTTCGTCACAGGAGGAACCAGAGGTGGTTCTACGCAGATGACAGCCATGTAGAACAAGTAGGTCCAATCTCACAGTTCAGTTTTGGCCTTTTACTCATTTAAGGTTCTTCGTTCAAAATATTTGTGAATTGTGAATTTGTGATTAGATATCCCTGTTCTAAAGTCATGGAAAGTTTTTACTTAAATATCTCATATCTATTAGTGTATTTTTAAAAAATGTATACGTGAAATGTCTGATTACAAAGTCCTCAATTTGTTTTCCCTAAAGAAACATTTTTATTTAGCTACAATTCTGTTTCATGTGATTTGTAATCTAACCCACAGGTCTCCTGGGAAGACGTGCAGTCAACGTTTGGAGGACATGGCGGGTAAATTGTTAAACAGTTTGAATTTTAATGTTGTTGTTTTTTTTTGTCTTGATAATGGTGGTCAGCACTGCATTTAACCCTGATACACATAGTGTGTTTTATTGGTTAGTATATATACTGTATGGCCACAAATATGTAGACACCAGGTTGTCTGTGCCACTCACTTCCTATTAAGACAACTCTTAAAGGACAAGTTCACATATTTTTCAAGTCTTAGTCAAATAAATTTGATGTCTTTCAAAGATAAAAAAAAACGTTATCTGTCGAGACACAAAGGTGGATTTCTTCTTAACTAAAGAGACTATAAGATATCTGCTGAAGATTCATATTATGTTCAGATCAACTTTTAAATACATTGAAGACTTTGGCTTAACAATTTGTCTCACAGTCTTTAACTTTATATCACTTAATCTCAGTTTGCATCTAAAATTGATTCTGTTCTTAGCTTGATATTTTTGGAAATACAGACATGTGAATTTGTGAGCTTTAGAGATGCTTAATGCTCAGATAAGCTAACTGGCTGTAGCTTAATATTTACAGTACAAACAGCAGATCAGTATCAATCTTCTCATCTAACTGTCAGCAAGAAATGTCAAACTATCATCTTTAATTTTGAGAAAGATAGTGTGTTAAAAAATGGCCTAAAGTGAAACTATTGCTGATCTCTATTATCTCACATTACTCTGCACGTTCAGGTCTCATCTATAAAATTGTTTCTCAACAACATGTGACTCCCATTTCAGCCTGCTTAAACTGACCTCCAGTTGCTTGTAGAGTTAGATTTAAGATTTTTTATTATTAGGGCCTATTTGTAGAAACAGCCTTAGATCTTGAGAGACAAAACCTTATTGTCTGTACCTCAGTCAAGATTAAAGAGTAAAGGTGACCATGTTCTTGTTTTTTTGCCTTTTTACCCCTGTTTACTTTATTGAAATTGTATTAATGTGTTTTTTTTAAATGATGTCTTGCTGTTATCTTTACAGAAGAACAGCATACATGCTAATGTACAGAAGAGGCTCAAACAAGGAGGGACAACAACAACCTGAATGTTCAGGCTAATAACCAAAAAACGGATGCAAATGAATTAAAGTGGGGACCACTAACCGGGTGCAGTATAGGATAAACATAGGAATTTAGGTGAAATAATGTATTACAACTTTTAAGTTTGGTGACATGGTGATTGTTTTATATTTATAATTATTTTTCTGACATCTTAGAGCTGCGTGCAGGACACAAGCCCAGTAATATTTGCCAAATACCAGTAGGTGGTGTTGAAGACTTAAAACACGGCGGTGTGTTTCACTGTCCCGACCACACACGCTGTGAACATGCTGAATAATACTGGGGGTTGGTTTGAAGACAATGCTTAGCTTAGATATTCACTGTTCGAGGGGAAATACTTGCATTAGGACTCAGTGTTCATTTTCCTGACACTGCTTTGTAATATATGAGTCACTCATAAAGAACAATGAAGTTTTTTTTTTTTTTGTTTTTTTTTTTCCTTTGGCCTGCTAAAAGCAACTACAAAAAGCTGTATTTATAGCATCTCACCTTGATTTTTGTGTTTTTGCATTTAGTCACTACCTGCAGCCTTTCTACCTAGCATTACAGCTGATTTTTTTTTTCTTTTGTTGACAAGTTTCTCCTCCTTTTTTTCTTTTTTTTTTATCTCTCTATCAAAGCATCCATACCATCACATCTCCCATCAGAGGAGCTTAAAATGTATTTATGGTACTGAAATGTGTCTTTACTGTATATATATTTACATTTTGAATCAATTTGGTAAAACTTACCATGCAATAAAAAAAAAAGAGGTTTAAATAAAAAAAGTTGCAGTTGTAGCCACAGTGCGTGGTACAGGCTGTCAGCAGAGACTCTAAAGTTCCCACTTGCTTCGCCAAGAGTCGGGGGACTGTGTGAAATGGTGCCTATGTGCTGCAAAGCTCTGACAGAATGGAACATGTCTGCACAGAGCCACAGGCAGCAGGCTTCATGCTTAGTCATCTCGCCGCCATGTAGCATAGGCGCAGATTTCTGTATATAGGGTATCTCCCTCCTACGCTCTGAGCAGAAAAAAAACAAACGTGTATTTCATATCTGGGTTTGAGTCAGAGTCACGGATCGGGTCAGGTGTTTTCACATTAAGTTTGTGACATGGCATCATATCTTTGCCTCTGACAAGAAGGTGACATATTGGAAACAGTCATAATAACACCAACTATTGACATGTACAAGTATATATAATGCAAAAAAAGCACCTTTTATATTATTTGATTCTTAATATATATAAATTATTCAATTAGTTGTTGGGTCAATAAAATGGTCAGATTGATGTCCTAAAATGTTAAAGAAGACTAAAGAAATTAATTATCAAAATAGTTATTGATTAGTTGGTAACTAATTGGTTAATCGACTAATTGTTGCAGCTTTAATAAGTAGCCAATCAAGGTGGCTAATTTCACTGATTCAAAGAGTGTTGGGTAGTTTAATCTATATAATACATTTTATTTTATTTGTTGACTAAATATAAATATGCAAGGTAATTTGTGCCTAAAGTTGTAGTGAAGTAAAAAAGTACAATATTTACCTCTGAAATGTAGTATTAGAAGAAGTATTAGGTAGCAGAAAATGATAAATCTCATTTATTTGATGTATTTAGTTACCCTTTAGCCCTGCATAATAAAAGACACATTTGGTATATGCATTCCCAATAACAAGACAGATTGTCCTGATTGTGAACAAGTAGGTCACCTGAAATTTTAGATGATTTTCCAACACAAAAGACAAAAAAAACAACATTGGAATTGTGGAACACAATAACTCCTCAATTTCCAAAGAAGTCATTCTTCCCTTTGTAGGATCTTAATTCATTATTAATATCCCACCACCATGTGTCAAGTAGATTTTAGATGAGCACCTGTCCTGCACCACCCTGACATTGACCACATCACAGGTACCGAGCACAGGTAAAGCAGTGCAGTCTGAGGCTACGTCTGTCTGAACGTCTGGACGTCTTTCTTTTCAAGCACGAGTCACCTATGCAGGAGGTCTTTGTCTCTATTGTTTGAGGTATAGCTCTTCATCTTGTTCAGGTGAGCCAAGGACACCTTATGTGGTATTACCAGCAGTGATAGTGATTGACACCACTGTAAACCAGTAAAAAAAGACAATTGAAGCAGCTATTATGGTGTCTTTTATGTGACCACAGTCCCAATGCAGTCTTTGCAGTGTGGCAACACTTTACTGTTTTCTTTGGAGAGTATGTTGAGGTTCATTAATGCTTTTTAGACAATGTTGATGTGTGTTTACCAGTTACTAGGTGAGCACACCACTGTGATGCGTCGAGGAGAAATAGGAATTTGGCTGTTTGAGAGCCCACTCTTAAATCGAATGGAGAGGATTTCACAGGCAGATCAATGCATTTGCCTGAAGTGACTTGTTTTAAATGCTGCACGTATTCCAGCTTTTTGACTATTTGATAATAATTCACCAATAATTTCACTTTATGCTTTAAGTAACGGAGTGAAGCTGAAAGTTTCGGGCTGGCTGGAAAACTCTAACAGTTACAAAGGTTGTAATGCCCTCATTTTGCACCCTTTAAAGGCTGATTATTTTAACCCCCCAAAAATCATTACCTAAAAAATACAGATACTGCAAGTTAAAATGGTAGTTACCATTACTTTGCTAAGATAGCTACTGTTCTCAACTCAAAAGCTAAAATGGCAGTTACTGCTAGTATGCTAAGCTAGCCTCTGCTAAGTCAAACGATAAAATGGCTTTTAATGATAGTATGCTAAGCTAGCTATGGTTAAGTCAAAAGATAAAATGGCTATTAATGATAGTATGCTAAGCTAGCTACTGTTAGAGTCAAAAGGTAAGATGACAGTACTGCTAATTTGCTTAGCTAGCTACTTTGATGCTGCCTTCAAATGGGGTCATATTTACCATGTTCAAAAGAAGAGTAAATATGAACGCTGTGCTTTCTGGTGGATGGTAATTTAACATATTGCAATTTTAGTAACCTGTTTGCATTTCCTGTATTATGTTACCCGCTTGACAACAAGTCGAATCTGTTGGCGTCCATGTTGCGTAGCAGCAGTATTCTCATGACTTGACACCACTTGTGCCAAATATATCATCTACACGACTGTCCATGTTGTAACCACAAGTTCAAGAGTTTCATTCGAAGGCAGCGTTAGAATCAAAAGGTAAAACATTTTGGCAGTTACTGCTGGTATGCTAAGCTAGCTACTGTGAAGTCAAAAGATAAAATGACAGTTATTGCTAATATGCTAAGCTAGCTACTGTTAGTGGTTTAGCTAGTTGTTTCCCTTAGCTACTGCTATTTGTCAAGTGTAGATATCAGCTTCAAAAGTACATTTAGTTTGAGCCTTGGTGGCTAGCCGTGGCTAGCTCACCAGCTAGCTTTCACTGATGACTCAGCTACACACCCACAGCCACAACAGTTTAACTTGGTTGTTAGCTCATTTTGTAACTCAGTTTTAACCAAGTAGTTACTGTGTTTATAGGGTAGAGTGGAGCTGTAGGCTTCATTCAGAATTCACAGGTTCCTCTTTATTGTTTTATTTTCACAGCGCTAAAAAGGAACATACTAATGCATGTCTCTTCACATTTCCCCTTTTTTGTGCTCAAAACACAGAGCTAACTGTAGTTACCTGTTAAACTGGTTATTAGGGGAATGCTCCATTATAAGATATGTGTTGAAGAGAGGATGTTTCGCCCTAAATGTCAAAACTGAAACCCTTTAACAAGCCCCGTCCTGACTGTCCCTCATAACCCTATATAACCTATCTACGGTAACAGCAAATCTCTGGATCCTTCAGGGGTGGCAAGCCAGCTTGCTCAGCTATCCTTACATAATGAAGTTTCACATAGGAAATGATTCTCTTTTGCTCTCTCCATGTTCAACATGCAGGCCTGGTGACCATGGAGAAGTCTGCTTTAGTAAATAGCAAACAAGAACTGAAGGCAAATGTCTGCTGCATGACAAAAAAATAAAAAAAATCAGTAAATCTGATAAAGGAGCACAGATCTGAAAAAAATATCAGCATATTTCTTCATAAAAATAAAATACTGCATAATCTAAATGAATCCAGAAGTAAACCCTGTAACCTTACCCTTTGTAATGCTTTAATAATAATTAAAATGAATATAATTTAATAATGTTGTGCAGATTGCAAATGAGATTATTGCTAATAATAATACATAATATAATACATCACTATACTATTTGTAACAGCAAAAACGTGACACAGGCGTGCATTGTATGAATTAAGGTGATTTAGACCTTTTCAGTCTCCCAATGTGAGCCACATTTCAGCCTAAAATGTCCCACATTAGGTACAATACTGGACAATTTGCACAAGAGGCACTCTTATATTTGCCATTTCTTCTATATGATATGATAAGACAACATCTTGGGAGATTTCAGTATGGTATTGGGTGCAGATATAATGATTTGGCCTCATCTTGAAATACATTGCCTAAGTGCAAATTGCAAAAGTTGTCCCATATTACTATAATTCACCATATTGGTGTGAATATATACATTGAATATATAATTTGTAGTATTAGCAGCCATGTTGAGGAAAAGGCTTTATCTTTCCCCAGTGAGTTTGTAAAATTTCCTCTCATGAGGGGAGAAAGGGAGTCTGGTCTGACACAAAGTTTGCCTCTCTTCACGTGTTCAGTTGTCCTCCCTGAGATTCTTGGCAGTGCGAGTGTAATAAATACAACATCTGCTGAGTTTTCTAGGAAAACGGATGTTGAACAGTCGAACTGCTATAAGCGAGCAGCAAATAAAAAAGTGCTTCAAATTTGGTCGACTACTTCGGATCGACTCAAAATGGCAAAGTGACACTGCTACTTAGTAGTTAATGATATTCAATCTCAGTTATTTTTCAGGTTATATTTATTATAATATGGCTAAACAGATTCAGTCTCTTCCAACCCAGAGGTAGCAGGTTCTCACAGGAGGTGTGCAGAGGCCCTGTGGTAATTGTGGTCACATGTAGGGATATATGACCTGATACCCCAGCTATGTCTTCATAGTTCTGTCGTTACCCTTCAGTTAACACCTTATCTCACCTCCTTATCATCAGAGTCAGGATCCAGGGTAGATCAGACGCCGTCTCAGAAGCCGTGCTGCTCGGGTTACCGGTGAAATGGCTTTACTGACGGGCTCGGGTAAGTGTCTGTCATTCTCTGAGCTTCCTGCCTCAAAGCCAGCTCCTGCTCTAACATGTACACCACCATGTTCATGCACCTCCACAGTGGCGGCTCCTCCACTGGTTGAAGAAGTACTCAGATCCCTTTACTTAAGTAAAAGTATCAATACCACAATGTAAAAAATACTTAATTTCCCCTTGAGTAATTCCATTTGATGCAACTTTATACTTCCGTTCCACTACACTTCAGGGGGAAATATTATACTTTCTACTCCACTACATTTACCTGACAGCTGTAGTTATTTTCAGATGAATATTTGACATTTTTAAAATACAAAACATTGCTAAAGATAAAATCAGTGGTTTTTAACCTTTTTGGCTGCTGATGTCTTTCAAAAAGCAGTGTGTAGTCGGGTTGTTAACAGCTCCACCAAATAGTGATTTTTCTCTCTAAACTTCACACGGTTTCATTTCAATTAATATAATTTGTTGTAACTGTTCAAGGTGGAGCTAGTACGAACTTTGTAAGGATCATAAGCGTCATAAGAGATCTTATGAGATGATAGATTGGGTAAAGCTTAGTTCTGCTTCATAACTCTGGATTCATTTTCTCTTTAATCTTTGCCTTTTGTGAAATATTAGGGAGTTTTACCTCTTTGGGTCTCAAAGTCGTATTTGAGGCCATGTGAAATCCATGGAAATGTCTCTTCGGTGGAACTGCAAAAAACTCATAGATATCTGAAACATGACCAAAAGACACAAATACACACTGATTTTTATGTGAAATTTTAATCTGAAACAAAAGCTGTCAAACAAATGTGGTGGAATATCAAGTAGCATAAACTCAAAGTGAAAATTAAATGTTGTTAATATTGTCATCTAAGCATTATCAGTTAGACAGATAATTAATCCTAATTTTCACATGCCACAAAATTAAAATGCTTCTTTGTCGGTTTCTCAGTATACAGGAATGAATGGAATTGCACCTAGAGGCTAACTGCTGCTTCGCCGTTCCAACTTTCAGCCAGTGATAAGCTCACAACAACATGTGAACTGCCGCAGACACCCATTTCAGATGTGCTTGTGTATGCATGCTAGTCAGTTGGTACATCAGCATGCAGGTTAATGATTTGTACAGTAGGAGAGAAAAACTTGTGACAGGTAACAAAATTGGCCTAGATGCAAACAATGTGATTTTTTTTTTTTTTTACTTCTCCTCGTCTTCTTGGTGCACCTTACCATTTTTTAAGAGACTCAACCTGGGTTCTGCTGTTCACTCACCCTGTAATGTAGGCTGGGCACCTTGAGAAGTGAGCTATCCATTGTCAAACCTCTTTGACCTGCTCTCTCCTTCAGCCTCTCCTATTTCCGCACAAAGACTCTCTAATGCCAGGTAGCTGGTGCTGGCATTCCTGTTGCATTCCACCATGGGGAAGTTGCTGGGATCAGGATGAAAAATGCCTGAAACAAAGGCCTACTCTCATTCACAGGGTTTAGGGTTCTGTGGGAAAGTCCAGCCTGGACAGAGGTTGGATGGCAGAGGAATGCAAAGCGGGGCATAGCTCACACAGTCTCTATGACACAGACCCAAAGACACATTGACAAGGTAGAGGTCTTCTTACAGAGAAGAGGGCAGCCCTCATGAAAGAGGATGATCAGACTCTGGATACCTGCAGCGTATCTCCTGTTTGTCATGTGTGCAGACAGTTAAATTATACAATCAGCGCTTTAATTGGATGTCTATGTGGAAGATCTGGTTCTTACCCCATCAGACCTGATGCTCTCGTTTCTGCCTTCATCTGCATTTATACAGTAAAGACAGACGAGATGCAATAAATCCTAACCTTTTTGACTTGTGGACCCTTAAAATGAAGCTACTTGAGACACCGACACAGAAAAAGATCTGTTTCAATTTTCGGCTAATCTGCAGAGTATCTTATCAATTAATTGAATCAGCATGATTAAATAATATGTTAATTAATTAACATATTATTTCCTTGAGCCAAAGGTGACATCTTCAGAAGTTTTGTACAGCAAAAAAAAATAAAGAAAAGCATCAAATTCTCACATTTCAGAAGCTGAAACCAACAAATGTTATTTTTTGCTTATCAAAATAATTGCCTATTGATTTTTTTGATTCTGAAAATGTAAGAACATTAATCATTAAGCATATATTATTGCACCACCACCAGTGTTTATTTTCATTTGTAAAGGTATGAAGTCCATTCCTTTACCACCACATGCTGAGGTTAAGTGCCTGACCTCGCATCACCCACCCTCCCCTGAGCCGTATCTGAACCTTGGCTTGTGAAGATTTAGAGAGGAATTTACTGTCCAAACCTTTTCACTTTCCCACAACAAATACCAACAGATATTATTGATAACGCATCTTCAGCTGTGGGTAAAGAAAAGGCAGTGAGGTGAATGTAAGGTACTTTTTTCAAATGAGAGTTGTCAATTTTGCAGGCTGGATCTTCCATACAAGCGGCTATAATCAACATTTTTATATAACAATCTATCAGATGACTTTGTGTAATATGAAAGAAGCGGATAAATGTTGTGAGAAACAGATTTATCACCTGATTATGCGGTTGTCCTCAGATCGACAGAGCTTTATAGAGTGTTTCAACTGATTGTTTTGGTTTTCTGGACCACGACTTGTTTTGGTTAATTTTTTCTGCTGTCATAGCAATAGTTTTTGGCAAAATGCCACTAATACCACTACGTGCTCAGCACCAAACAGCAGACAGACACGGTTAGTGACTAACTGGTGAACACAGTGGAGCATTTAGCAGCAAATTTTGTCCGTAGGTACTGGTGGAGAGCAAATATTTTTGTGATGCATTCAAATTCATCACCAAATAAATGCTGACACGTTAGCCAACAGATAGATAATAGATAATATGTCAGTGTTGCGGTTATTGCACGTTTTTCTTTCTTTTTTTTTTTTTTTTACTCCATATTGATTTGGGAATAAACTCATCCTCCACAGATCACTTATTACAGATTAGACTGATTTGATCACTGATTAGATCAGTGGTCAAACAGGAAGACTTCCTGAGTACTGACAGAACGTCTTGCTACAGATGAATGACTGCTGGCAGCTGACAATGCCCCTTTTCCCCAAAGGTCTTGTTTGACTCAATCGTTTTCACATGAAGATAAAAATCACAACTCAACACACCTAAACAGTTAAAGCTGCCATTTGTTTATACACTGAGCTGCAGCCTGTTATCAGCTTTGACTGTATATCATCTCCAGATTCTATATGTAGTGTGCGGTTGTGGGGCGTTGGAGTGGAGATGGAGTGCATGGGGAAATGAGAGGAGATCTGCTGCAGCCCACAGGCCCCTTCAAATTCTCTGATGTGGCTTCAAGACTTCCTAGAAAATGCAAAGCCTTCTGGGATAGCACTTAAGCAGTCTCCAGAGTTTTGTGAGTGTGTGTTGTGAGTGTGAATAAGTGCATATCTTGGTGTATCTCAGTGTTTGTTCTGCCACTCTTTAGCGTCATTGTGAAACTCTCTCCTTTGATATGTGAATACACAGTTGGCTGAGTGCAGCTCAAGGAATGAGGGAGTGTCTCGGCAAACCAAAGGGCACTGCAAACTATATTGCACAGGTGATTTTTTGGGTGTGTCATGTTGAGAATCTCATGTTTTGAAGGTTTTGCCTCTAAAATCTCACTTCTACCTCACGTCTGTGAAATGCGACAACATTCCCACTATTTTCTCACAGGCTGTTATCAGTCTTCTTTAAACAAGGTGCTCTCACTCATGAGATAAACAGTGGGTTATTATCCTTACTATCTCCAGTCTGTTGCGCTCTCAACAGCCTGCAATGCATTAGGGACCACTTTAATGGATAATAAGTGAGTTTAGATGATGAAAAATGTTAATGTTCACGGATATTCATACCATTTAGATTTATTTGTATGCTTTCCTGCTTTTTGTTAAGTGAATAAGGCTGCTGTGAGGCCCAGCCCCTCTCATCTGCAGCCTGTTATGGTGGAGCGGGAGGATGACATCATATTGGTCTCGGAGCAGCGGCTGGTAATTGGCCCGCTCTCCTCCTCCAGCGGCACGGGCCAAACAGAACACACAAGTGGAGCCAGGCAATGCAAGTCAGATGCACTGGGTTTTTCCAGAGTGGCTGGTGGGGCCTCAGTGCAGACGGAGAGCCAAGAGGCCTTGAAGAGGGGTGCACCGATCCAACTGTAAATGTCAGAAATGAATGAAGGGCCTCAACTCAAATGAAATCTGATATAATGCGCCCTAGGCCAGCCTGTTTGATCTGCTGTACAATCCACTGCTGTAGACGGCTGGATAACGGTGCCTTTTCTCTATGATATGACATTCTAAAAATTTTTTTTTAAAAAGCATTAGCATTTTCATGTGGAAGGTTTGCAAGAGCCAACGTCAATGAGCTCTCAGCCCACACAAAGTTCCATTACAGTCAGCCTGAACTGCGGCACCTCTGCGCTGAGGAGCCACAGCCAGTGATTGTTTGCATTATTAAAAATCAGCAATTTCTCAGTTCGCAAGGAATTCACATGCCTTGTAATGCAGATGCATTACTTATCATAGATGATGTAAAGCTCCACCAGGCATTATTCTGAAAGTCCTTGCACATGTGAATAATGGCCAGAGGATGAAACATCTGGAAATAAGATTAAACCTCTGCAGGTTCAGATGTGCTTATTGCAGACAAAAATCCCATCAGCAGGACAATAACATCCAAAAACAACAAATCTCATTAGGTTTTTAAGCATCTATTTGATGTGGCAACATGAGTAAAACCTAATTGGTTGCAGTGGATGTGTGAATGAGACCTGGTTCTACCCTGTGGCCACTCTCACACTGAGCACATAGGCTGGGCAGAGATGTTGGATACCTCTGTTCTAATAAAGCAGAGTCTTTATCTTTTATAGAGGCTGCTCAGTCATGCCACCATGTTTCCTGCTATGTGTTGATTGTACAAAAACAAAAAAAAAACAGAGGTGTGCTGATTTTCTGATTGCATATGTAGAGAAATACATAAACCTCTCTGTTATCACCTAAAAAGAATAGTTGTGAGAACACGTTCGGTGTCTAAAGCCTTGTGTGGGAAAAACATGCGTTCCTGCTGTGTCAAAAGAGGGTGCAGTGCTCAACGTGTTGGCACGTGCCCATCGTGCCTGTCTGTTGTCCATTGTTGCTTCCCCACATCAGTAACAGATAACTGGGCGTCAGTTGTGAACAGAAGGTCACAAGGGAGCTTGTACGGGGTGAGAACATCAGAGTTCCTGTCAGGGCCAAGATGCAACTCAGCGTCTGTGGGCAAAAATGACTGAGTGAGCAAAACCTTCAGAGGAGCTGCGCTGCTCTCACAGGAATGATTCTTTGAATGCTTTCACTCTCAGTGCTCTGTCAGGTACTGCACTGAGCTGTGAATATGTGCAGCGCAATAACTCGAACTAAGGTGCTGTTACCATGACAAAAATAAACACAAATTTGATGTATGTTTAACAGGGTTTAACCTCTTATGGTAGGCGTTTCTATTTTTTCAATGGCATACAAATTGCGTTTAAAGCCACAGTGAAACAGAAGATAAAGCACCGTTTGCTTCTGTAATGTGACAATGCCAGTTATGAGAGGGATTCGCATAAAAGTAGGTGTGTGATACTCAGCTGTCAAGGAATATTTGTGTCAATGCACATCTCTTTCACCCACATTATTTGATCAGAAGGAGGATGAATGATAAATAGATGGATTAGCAAATTCCATCCACGAGGTATGATCCAAAAGAGTAGATAAAGAAGGAATTTTGATATAAAAACACTCAGAATTTTTATTTTTTTTTGCTACGTTTGGCATATAAGAGATAAAAGACAGGATTTTTTTTCACTGTCCTTAAAAACCCTAATTTAAAAGGCTTCTCAGCTGGGAAGAAGTGTTGTGGTTTTAATGGTAAGAAACCATAGACTATGTTAATAATGACTTTCAATTTCATTTCTTATTATAAGTCATCTGAGGACAGAATGCTCATTTTGAATGGGCAGGTGGAAGTGTAAACTCTACTCAGAAAGTTGGTCCCATGAAGCCTATTTTTCTGTTTTTTTGCTGCTGCTGATGCACATTTCCAGTACATCCTCTCTGTCTCTCAGCTGGTGAGCTAGCTGTTGAAGCAGAAACTGTGCCGGAGGGAGGAAATGATTATAGCATAAGGGAATGTGTTATCACTTTCTCCCTCTTGTGCATACTCTCTCAACTAGCTGAATGACATATATTTGTATTTCTTATCAGTAAGATGAGAGAGAAGCACATTTCACAACTCGGACGAGAATGACACGTGTCCTCTACATATTTTAGATTCAAACGCTTCCGTGTGTCATGTCAAGACTATTAGTACGGACTGGACATGTGCAATGAAATATCAAATGTCATGTAGGCTGTTGTGTGGTTGCACAGTGGAAAAGTCTATATCAAGTTCCCCATCCATCAAAGGCTGCTCTCTGGGGGAAGCAGGCCCAGCTGTTGTCGGCCATTGATACCTTTGTTGTTCCCCTCTGTTGAAGTGCTATAGTCTGCAGTGCTCAGCTGCTTGCTCTTCACCAGCCTGTTAGGTCACTTCATCTTCTGTCTGTCTGCCTTCAAAATAATACAACCTCATTCTTTCTCTCACAGCCATGTTGTCCTTGAAGCTCGTTCTTTGATCTCTGCTAATCAGTTTTTCAATCAGCGTTTTTTTTTTCTTGCAGATGTTTGACAGCGGTGTCTGCTACCTGGCACAGATACACGAGATGTTGCAGGAGGGTCGTATTTTGAATACAATGTGGGAAATACATCTACTGTCACTGTATTTGTATAAACCGTCGACTCAACTCAGAGCACCCTACAGAAGGCAAACATATACAGTCACCTTCACATCTGAGCGCACATATCAATTTGACAGCCGTGACTACAAAGGGTGGAGAGAGGAGCCGCACCTTTAAAGCCCTGGCAACTTATCATGTCTAGCAAACACATGTGTCAAACTTCTCCTCCCACGCTTCACATTTCACACATTCCTCAAGAATGTTTGCTTTTTTACCAGGTCAAGTCAAGTGAATAAACCAAATACTGCATTGTATGTCTCACCAGCTTTGTGCAGCTTTTGCAGCTCTCATCTATAAGACTATTTCATCTTGTGCAATTCCCTCTTTGCCCAGTCATCAGTTTTTCTGCAGTCTGACTGAAAGTCTTGCTTCTACCAGTGAGTATTTATGTCTTCATGGGCTAACCATAAAGAGAGCCTCCCTGTGCTTTCATTTCCTCAGTGACAGTGGGAATCCTGACCAAGGGCTTGAGCTCTGGCCGTGGCTCCAACCATAACATATGCCTCACTACTTCCTGTTATCAATGATTACATAAGGGTCGGAAACAAAGACATCCTACGTTGTCAGGGAAGCAGCCAGCCCCCCCCCCTCCCCTTGATTTCCATGAGAATAAGTTTTATGGTGACATTAAAAACCAAAGTTTTGCACAAACATCAGATCCTATTGGATGTTATTGTAGAATATATTGCAATTATTTACAGTATCAATAACTACATGCATGCTTTTTTTGAAAGTGTACAGGTATCTAATAAAGATTTCCTGCATGCATGTGATGTACTTCTTATTTGTACATGCAGTTTGTAGGTCACTACGATGGGATGTATTCTCATTATGGACAGTGCTGATGTCGCAAAGCAAAACAGCTTACAGGAACTTCAGCAGGGCTCCCCAGGGACAAGGCCTCGGCCCTGGGAAGCAGCGGCCTACGATCAACTGGACCATCGCAGCCTTAGGCCGCACTGTGAACCTCCTTCTTTCCCAGCTTGGGCCAGCCCATCACTGACATCTGAACAGCTATCAGAATAAGCCCAATTCTTCCCAGAGTTTTCTTTTAGTTGACTCGAGGCATAGAGGAAAAGCTTTTCTCCTGGGCGGTAACTATTATTAACAGGCCCTATAGACTGCTACACAAGGAAGTCCTTGTGGGAATGTTTGGTTAGATCAAATGTCATGTTTTCCAGGAGTGCAAAATGATTTGTTGTGTGTGTGTGCGTGTAGCATGTTGTATCATGATCAGTCTCATCCACCTCCTGTAGCTCGGGGGTCTCTTAGCTCGGTAACAAAGCCCTGATATCTGGTTCTGCAAGCTTGTTATTTGATTAAGAATAATCTGTGGGTTTTGATTTCAACTGGTTTTGTCAGGGGTGGAAGTAATTTTTGCTCTCTTTCTGTCTGAGTTAAAGCTCAGCCTGTTCAACTGGATTTTGAGCTCTCTGATCTTTAAAGGGCTGCACCCAAAGTAATGAGTAAAGGGAAAAGGACATGAGTAAACTGTAGAGAAACTATTTCAGGATGACAAATTACAAGAAGAAAATTACATTTATTCGTGGAACAGAGATTTTGGGAAATATCTCATGCTCTCAAGAGTTAGATGACCAGATTGACACCACGTTGAAGCTGCAACGAGCAGCTAGTTAGCTTAGCTTAGCATAAAGACTGGGGACAGGAGGAAACAGCAAGCCTGGCTCTGTCCAAAGGTAACAAAATCCACCCCTAAAGATCACTAATTAATCTATTATCTATATCATTTTGTATAATTAATGTTTTTACAGGGGTTCAGAGCCAGGGTAGCTGTTTCCCTTATGTTTCCAGACTCTATGTTAAGGCAAGCTATCTGTCTCCTGACTCCAGCTTCATATTTATAACAGATATGAGAGTTGGATCAATCTGCTCGTCTAACTCACGGCAAAAAAAGCAAATGAGCATATTTCACAAAATGAAAAAATGATTCCTTTAGATGTGTAATTTGCAAGAGGAGTTTTGGAAAGAATGCAGATTTAATCTTTATATGGGAGGATATGGTAATTATTGTGTTGTGTATCACATTTCTGCACAAGTTAGAGATGCAATGATTTCAGGAATGTCTCCCAGTATGTGAAATCCCTTGGCATGGTCAGAGACAGGAACGCCCTGGTGGATACAGAGGAGAACGGGCTAAAGGGTCTGGGCGCCACCAAGCAGGTTGTCCTCTCTGCCCCATTGAACCTACCAAGCCATGACAAGATCAAAGCTAGGCGGCATGTCAGGGGACCAGAGGAGAATAATCTTTGTCGTCCATCCCTTGCTATCACATTGCTAACTTATTCTGTTTCATGGCATTTCCTATAGATAGGCCTGGTATGCCACTGTTTAGTTTTGTCTTTTCTTGCTAAATTACACAGTACTTGGGAGGAAACGTTGGATTTCACCATCACCCGAAGTGTTTGTTTGTTTGCATCGCTAGCTGCGATGGTAAGCTCAACGTGAGCCAGAAATAGACCAAACAATTGCTTTGTGGTTGAAGTGAAGTGGTCGTTCCAGGACTATATCATGACTTTGTTTCCTGTATTTCACATGCTCTCCCTTTGTCCTCTATGCTTAATTAGATGAATGTAGTCAGTTTTGCAATGAAAATAGTCGGCCAAGAGTGCTAGAATGGTTTCAATTTTAAAACAAAGTCATTACAGCAAGAGTTACCTCACAGAAACAATATTTCCCTCTCCCACTAAATCTATTAAACTGACAATACAATGTACACACACATCAATGCACACTGATAAGTGCATCGGTAGCCTGTTTTTCTGTTTGCAATACATGAAGACCATTGTTGTGCAGGCTGCAACTCTCATACTGACAACAGATTGATTTCCGTCTTTCTGTTTGAATTCATACAACGTTTTAGGGGAAATAGGGGTCTTCTCAGTCTCCTTGCAGAATTGAATCAAGCAATGAGACCAATGAGGTGAATTAGGATTGGAGCTGACTCAGCTTTACAGAGACCTCTTTATGCCACTGCTGAAATCAAGGGGGCCCAGGGTTAGCATGCATCACACACAGGAAAACACCGGGCAGCTCCCAGACAGTCCAGGCCCCAGCAGTCCGCCCCTGAATCCCTCCCTGTTTGCTGTTTATAAAGAGCATATCGCCTCACTGGAGCTACTTTCAAAGAGCTTTCGTTCACATTGCAAGGCCCCCCATTTCCTCCTCTCTCTCAGGAGGGAAATGTAAGTGTGCAGAAGTGGAAATGGACGAAGAAAGCAATGTTATTTGTGGAACAGTGAGGCCCATTGCCTTAAAATAAACTTACACAAAATGACTTACTGGAAAACTCCTCAGTCCTCTGTTGCTGATTAATGTCTCATTTTTCTATGGACACAGAGAGTGTTTGAAAGAAGGACAGCAAGAGAAAGACTAACTTTTGTTTGATCCAAGGTCATTGAGTGGCCAGCTGCAAGGCCCTCTGTCTACCCCTGGGATCTGTCTTCCTATTGGACATCCTGTCCCTAATGAATTGTCACTCTTCTCATTTAAGATCACACAGAGGAAGCTGACCACTGCCAGGACACACCCACCCGTCCTCGGCGGGCCAATCGTCTCGTTCCAGTTGTCCAGCATCCTTCGCACTCAGAAAACCACAGCTGCCACAGGAGCTCCTCCGCCGGAATTTTTGTTTGTGTCCTTCCTTCCCTAATCTCTGACCACACACACTTGTTCACTTGTGACAGGCAGCCGCTGCCTCTTGGCCCCAGCCCAGTCCCCCCCTTGTCCTCTGTACCGCCCTGAGACATCTGTGTGTTGTGAGGCAAACGAGCAGAAAAGCTGGGGGAACTTCAGAGTCAACTGCTGGAACAGAACAAGGAGGCCCCCACAGCAGAGTTATATAACAGTCAGAAATCTAGCCGTATGCTCGCATAAAGAACATTGCTCTCTCTTTTGCAGATGCACACCATGCTCCTATACCGTGAACATTACATGCATACAAAGGAGGGATAAGACAGGCGTGAAGCTCATCTTATTCAGATATCTAAAGGATTAATTCTAGACATGAAGTTTCTTCACAGCTAAATGGAGAGGACGTGATCTCATCCACTTAAAATCCAATCTATGTTGCTTGCCACTTATGACTTAATCCAGGCTTTCCCTTTGTGCTGAGTGTCCCTGCCCATCTCTCGCACATAAAAAAAAATTGTGTTCCTCCAAGTGCTTTGGTTAGGGCATTGGATCTGGTAGATCCAAATGAAACAAGGAGATTTACAGGGTCTTTACAGCATTATAGAGCATTCTGCAGCACAAGCATTAATACCTTGTTCTGGCACCTCATAGAACCGCTTTTGTTTAAAGTGTACCCTCTTCCTCTCCCCTCCTCTGTCTGCTGTTACTCCTGAGTGCACGGTGGAGAATAGGGCAATGTTCTCAGAGGCTCTGGTAGGAGTGAAGGATGCAAGCTGCCGGACGTCAGACTTGTATACAGACATAATGGAGGAGGGGGAGATTCAGCAGTGACCAAGACCCAAACTGTAGAAAAGAAACCCTCTTGTGTTCCAAGACCCCGGCTAAAGACCAGGCCCGGATGTTGCTATCTGTCCCGTCATTGTTTCCTCAAATGTTGGCATTTTAGTTTGAATGATGGCTTTCAGTTTAGCCAAAACATTCCAAAGGCACAGTGTGGGAAACACCCTCTTTTTCCTGTTCTGATTTGACCACGCTCCATTTGTTTTCTAATCTTGCTGCGTAGTTAAATGCAAATTAGCTGGTTGCAGCACAGTGCTTCCAATCACAATTCAAGGACTGATGATGGGAGTAACTCTAGTATTAAGGAAGTGGGATTTACACATCCAAAAAAATATAATTATGAGGTGCTTTGTAGAGAAAAACCACAGCAACTGTTGGGAGCAACACAGCTACAAACAGTTATTTTTCCAATACTACATGAGAGTTGCTGAACGTCTCATGGAAAGCACCTTCTTTCCCCACTTTCCCCTCAGCCACTCTGCAATGAGTGGCAGTGATGGGGACGGTCTTTGATGTGTGACCCTCGCGATAGAGTCGCGCTCCACGCCGCTGATAGCATGACAGGAATAGCATGTGAAAGAGCAAGAACATGCGACTACCCATGAGCATTTATGTCGCCTACTTTTCATGTTTGGGTGTTTAGTCCACTTCCAGGCCGGGGGTGTAATCAGTTGATGTGAAAGCATATAGTATGCAACCATGTGACAGACAGAAGCCACTTTTATCTGGCCCCTGGCAAAGCTACAGCTATCACTCAGCGCTGGGAGGAGTGTTCACCACTGTTCACACCACAAGCATTCCAGCCATAGCATCCTCTTCTCTACTGTCAGTAAACCCAAACAGCCAGCTTGACTCAGAGCACATGGGCAACCTGTAATCAAGCTTGGCCCTGAAACTGGCATGTAAAAGTAAATCCTGTGTTTATATCCGAGAGAGAGAGAGAGAGAGAGGCCTCCCTCATGGAATGACTTACTTGATCTTGCACAGGAAACACATAAGATGATGTTAAGCTTCAAACAATCTCCGGGATTAAAGATCTTGACTATCACCCTCCACCTCTTCTCTCTTTCTTTGTCTCTTTCTCTTGATCTGTGGCAGTCTGCCCATCTCCGGGCCCCTGTGCTGTGGTGGGTTCAGTGGACTGGTATGCAGCAGGAATCTTTGGATCAAGGTGATTTCACGCTCCTCCACGTTTTCCCAGGGCTTTGGCCGCTCTCTGTTACCTCTGTGCAGCCCGGAGTGTGTGATAGTGGCTGACATGTGTTATCATAGGACACATGCACAAACAACAGCAACAGGGTAAGGCTGCTTTATCTGTCTAACACCTCTGTTTCCCTCAAGTGTCAGGCTTTCAATGTCGGGTATGGCTTTCTTGGCCTCTTGGGTTTGTCAGGCCCTCTGTGCATAGACAAAAGAATAACTCAATCTCAATTTTAAGATGAATCCTCTCAAACATACACCCCCCTCCTTTGAGGTCCAGTAGAAGTAATCTTGCTAACCTTGACAGTGCCTCTGCTCTCATAATAGCGCAAATGCTCTTTCTCTTTCTTTTTCTCAATGAAACTCTGTTTCTCATTTCGCTCTTTGCTGGTGACTATGAAAGGAGAAGTCAGTGAGTTAGTTCATTAAGCTCGTTTTTGCTCTAATTGTAAATATGATCGGAAACAGCTTATTTATGTTGGAAAATTTGTTTGCACGTTATAAAGTATTTGATAAAGACTTTAGCACTACTGGTTGCACAGTGGAACTAAAAAGGCCTTCAGAGATCAGAAGTCATAGAGTGTCAACAACCTCATGACTTCCTCTTGTATTATAATCCCTTTTTTTTTTTTTTTTTACAGATAAGATCCTGTCTTAGAAGGACAAAATAACAAATACTTTTAGACATCCTGGAGACACCACAAGTACTCTCCGCAGATTTGCATGTCCATCCTCATACTTTCATCCTTTGGCATGCCACCATGCCAAAGGACTTCCTTTATGGAAAGTTTTCTCTGGAAAGAGATCAACATGCCGTCCACACCCTTTGCTGTAAGGATGTCTGCAGCATCACACTGTGTCCCATGGACTCCAGCTCATGTGGCAGGACTATGACCTGATTAAAAACACCAATGATCTTACTTGAAGAGATAATGTACTGACTCTCAACGACGGTCGTCGCACAGTAACAGATATTTATGCGGCCATTTTGAACCTGCATTCACACTTCAGGAATTTATAGCCATGTTGGCTAAAGCAGGATATGAGTCATGAAATGTGCCATGAAACATTTAAAATAAGTTTCCACTGAAATATGCTTTACAAATAAATAGAAGCCGACACTCCCAAAATGCACAATAGCATCATTTTCTGGTTAGTAGCCTTTATTTTTCACCACTACAGCTAACCAGCTACATTAACTAGTTATGAGATAACTGGCTAATAGTTCAGCTAGTTGCAAGCTAACTGCAGCTAAATTCAAACATTGTTGCTGTTCCTGACATTTAATTTGATAACTGTAAATTAGCCCAAAGTCTTTGGTTATTGATTCATGTCAAGTCTAGTTTATGTCAGTTTTGAGAGTATTTTTTTTTTTTACCAATTTAAAGTGTATATTCAAATCAACTTGACCTAGCAGCAACTGAACAACTGAAAACATTTAAGGTCTCTACTAAGCATTGTGATGCATGCTTGTAATTATCGTTTCTGTTCAGCTCACAGATTCACATAACTGCACTGTTACTCAACGTTAGCTTTTCTAGCCTTTTGACTTCACATGTTCAACACCATCTGGGCTGGAGATATACAGATAATTGCAGATAATGTAAAGTGTACATTTTTACCATGAACTTCATGTTAGTGTATGATTTGCACACCACTGATGTAGATACATGTGATGTTGACATTCACTGCTTTCAGACAAGGTACTATTAAACATGTTTTCAGCAGTATCAGTTCTGCTATTTTTGTAGTGATTTAACTTTCATCCAGTTCATAAAAATCTGTTGTTGCATACATCTTATAACCGGTGGGTAGTTCAAGAGCTGGAGATAACCTGTATAAAGAGTCCATACTTGATACATTTGCATGTAGTTAGTATATACATATGTATGGACATGTGCATGTAGGTATACATACACAAGTATGGATGTGTGAATGTACAATGTATATCTGAGGTGACATATTTATTTACAAATTGCGGATATTGGGGCAGACATCTCGAAAAATGCAAGTGGCCTCTGGAAAAAAACTAGAGGCCAGGCTGAGGGCCTATCCAGTTTTTATGTATGTATAAATATATATATAAAGTGCTACTTCCTCATCCTCTCATGTTTTACTGAGGGCAGACTGGACTCTATAGTGACTCACTATCATTTTCCCAAGTGGTATTATGAGACAGGCTAGCTGGTTAGCATGCTAACTTCAGTAGATATCTCAAACTAACTGTTATTTCTTCACATTCTGTTGATAATTGTATTTTTTTTAATGTTTTAAAAATAAACATCTGACATATTGCACCTTTAAAGAGAAGACTGTGCAATTAATTTTAAAAGAGCAGCAGTGAGAGGAATGGAAATTGTGCTACATCGGCTTTTATTTTGAAGGCTCGGCCGGATATTCTTTTTCTCAGTGTGACAGCGCAGAGAGCAGCAGCAGCAGAAGAAGAAGAAGAAGCAACCCGAGAGGCAGCAGGACTGGAGCAAACCCAGCAGTCTCAGCCTCATGCTTCGTCCTGGGCACTTCTCCTCCTATATAGTAACAATATTTATTATTTTATATTTTTATATTTCATAAGGAGGGAGAGGAGGAAGAAGGGGGCCCGAGTCATGGAGCTTTATTGCCTGGAGTCGGAGGCAACCGTGAAAGCCCTGCCTGACCCAAACATCCTCTATGATGACAGAGTGCTGCAAAGTTTATTAACAATTGAGGACAGTTTTTTACCGCAAAGCTCGTATTTCCAGCGTGTCCAGAAGGATATTCATCCTTATATGAGGCGAATGGTTGCAGGTTGGATGCACGAGGTTTGTGGGCATTTCTATGATGACCTAACATTAAGCTGCTTTAAGCTAATGTGTTTTTTGTTTTTTTTCTTCTTCTGTTGCATGTTGCACCCTTAGGCTAATTTAGGCTTATAAACAGGGTATTTTAGTTCATAGAGAGTTGTCACTGATGTTAACCTATTTGACAATTGAATGAGAGTGACTCACCAAAAGGCGTGGGAGAGTCGGAAATTCCACCACGATGAAAACCCCCCGCTTCAAAGAAGTTCCTTAGCAAGATATTTACTTTCGTTTAAAGCTAAAAAAAAAGTTGGTGTTTTTTGACAATTAGCCAACGCAGGCGACAGAGGAGAAGATAATCTTAATTTACGTTATAGAAAAAGGCGACATTTTTCCTTAACAGTAATTATTATTAATTTTTTTTTATTTTTTTAAAGTGCCCCCAAGTTCAAGGCAAAGCAGGCAGCGAGCATGCAAACACACTTTCACTTAATAAAAAGGTTTAAAAAAAAAACACTTAAAGGGAGCAAACTGTTTTTTTTTTTACTGATTTATAATTGTAGGAAACTATTTTAACACGATTTTTTAAACATTTTGCACACGTTGTAAAATATGTTTTAAATTCTCCTATGTTTGTTTTAAGACGACAAGCCCAACAAGGAAGACGTGTTGAATGGCTGAACGACTTCCTATTGAACTAATTTGGTTGTGCCTTGTCTGAATTTACAGCCTTTGACTGAAGACTAAAGAGACATTTAAATAAGTGATTTAACATTTAACCCAAAGACATAAAAAAAACTATCCCTATTTCCATTTTTTTGCTTTAAATTAAGCTATATAGTAGATGATCTGTTTTTTATTTATTTATTATAACCTACAGGATGCAATATATAACAAAATATCCACTTTTCTACCATCTTTCTTCAGGTGTGTGAAGAGGAGAAGTGCAATGAAGACGTCTTCCCATTAGCCATTAATTATTTGGACAGATTCTTAGCAGTGATGCCCACAAGAAAGAATTATTTGCAGCTTCTGGGAGCTGTCTGCATGTTCCTGGCCTCCAAGTTAAAGGACAGCAGGCCACTATCCACAGAAAAACTTTGCATGTATACAGACAACTCCATCACGGCGCGGGAACTGCTGGTAAGAATTACAGGGTGGCTTCATCTTTCAGAGGACCCATTCATCCGTAGGAGCATGAAATGCAATGACACAATTTGAGATGATATAATGCTAATAGCTGAATTGGTTTCACAGGAAGTATCCCATTTTCTCTATAAGTGGAGCTGTGCACAACACAGCCACATCCTTTTTTCTGGATCCATGTGGAGTGAAGGGGGCGTGTGATGCCATCTAGTGCCAGTTATGCAGTATGGATTCAGCTATAGAATATTAAACATTATAAAAAAACAGCCAAAATGCATTAACAGAGGAGTATAACTCTTTAGAGCAACACATCTTATTAAACCTTAAGGCCAGAGTGAGAGTATTCAACCAGAAAACTTTCAAGTGTTGGTTTTGAGAGGAAAGTCATGCAGCTAATGATTATTTTTATTATTGATTAATCAATGCCTAAAAAAAAAAATCTATTACAGTTTCCTAAAAAGGTGTCTGACCAACAGTCCAAATCCCAAATATATTATGTAAAACAAACGGTGAAATATTTTGATCACTGTTTCCCAAAAGCTCAAGATGCAACAGAAAATTAACTTGTTTAGTTAACAACCCAAATATATTCAGTTTATTATCACAGAAGACTAAAGAAACCAGAAAATATTCACAATTATAAAGCTGGAATCAGAGAACTTCGACTTTTTTTTAAATTTTCTGTCTATCAACTAATCGACTAATTGTTGCAGCTCTACGCAAAAATTAATTTTCAACTATTGTGGTATGAAATATGATGTATGAAAACGTTTCAGTCACGTTACAAGCCGAATTGCTACAACATCCTCTGCAGCTTCTGCAATGTGAGGATTTGCAGCAATTAATGGAGAAAAGAGGTTAGTTGCAGCTGTAAAGAAAAGTTGCAAAACCTCCTAGTTGAGAAGCTGAGATTTATACTTGATACACGATTAATTGATTTATGAAAGTCAATCTAATCAAGTTCAAGATCATATTACAGTTGAAGAGTTGGACCAAATGGCTCCACATGCTCTCTATATATCCTATTGTATTACCTGCAGCTGTTTAGGGAAATTACATTTGTCCCATTTGATGTAACATATTGTCGTAAGACTCCAGATTCCTGGATATCCTCACAGGATGCACAGAGAAGGCAGCGAGAGCCAGCGAAATATGTCACAGCTCTTCCTTGTAATGAACACACCACTGCTTGGTTGTTCAGCTGGAAGAGAGAAGTTGGAGGGTAGGGGGAGGAGGGGTTGGTTGTGTCGGGGCAGCTGTCCAGGAAGTGAGCACACACCGACAGCAAACCCTCTGCCCCGGCTCATGTCGCACTCAGTAATCTCCACGAGGGCTAAAATAGGTTAAATGGTAGCGTGTGTGGTTAGGTTAGGTACAGGAAACCCAAATTCAAATGATGGCTGACATTTCAGAGGGGGGACTGTCCGTGTCAGTGTTGGGGTTTCGGTGTTTACTACGTGTGCTTTTGTAGATGACGCATCACCGTTGAAGACGTGTGAAGTTGAATTCATCAGCATTTAAATAAAATAAAAAAAATGTTGCACATAGATAGATAGATAGATAATAGATAGACTGAAATTATATTTATTGACATTTCTGTATATATGAGGGAAGCTAAAATATAGGAAATACAAGAATAAACCTGACTCAGTATTGTAATGGCACAGTCAGATAATCTGTGCTCGTATTCATAATGAAATGATCTTGACTTGAACACCACTTCCTCCTGATGTCGAAGTGTTTCATGCGGAAACAAGATGAGAAATGTCAGGAAGGGCCTTCAATTTCAAACCTTTTTTAAAAAGCTAAATAACAAACATGGGAATTAAAAATGGCAAAACTTTCGATATTGAAAATGTGTCAAAAGGACGCACAGAAACAAAGGTTTATGTCAGTTTCTGAAAGCAAAACTTTACATTTTCAAATGGAAGCTGAGATTTATGGTTGTGAACCCTCATTTGAGAATACAACACATTGTGATACTTGGTGGGTGAATGGATGTTGAAAATCCCTCTTAAGATTTGTGAGAGTCTCCAGATGTCTATCATGACATGTGTTGGAAATGTCAAAAGACTAATTTAGCAAAGGAACCACCATTTGATCGCCTGTAAGTTTAACTTGGTCAAGATGTCCCTGCTTATTTTTTCAGTTAAAGATGCTCATTATGACCCCTTTTTATTTTTTGAAAAGTATAATGAGTTGCACATTTTCCATATTAAAACCCCTGATTTTTTAAATTATTATTATTTTTTATTTCCACAGAAATTCTTTCTACAAAATTTTCTCAAAATACTGAAACGGAAACATTCAAACAAAAAAAAAAAGTGGACTTAAAAAGCAGCACAGGAAATGAAATCATGATTTGTGTACTCCTTTTTTTTTCTCGCTAGTGTTGCGAAGCCTGACTGTATGAAGCGTCAGCTCTGTGTTTGCTGCGTGTGCAGTGCAAACTCATTGTAGCTGTTTGAGGCTTGTGACAGGAAGGAAGGGGCTAGCTGTCTCATTGGCAGGGCCTCTTAAGCAGGGCAAAGCTTGTCACATGTCGGCGATATGAGCACAAAGGATGCGAGGAATGAGAAAGGCACGCAGATAATAAGATACAGCGAGGAGAGATAAAGAGAAGAAGTTTTACTCTTCTTACAGAGCCATTTCCTCTGGGAATAGGGACGGACTGTGATCTTTTTCACGGTCAATGGATTCATGGCACCTTGCCATTCAACCCTCTGACTGAGTAGATTCTGCCAAGAAACTGAATTTGATCTGTCTGACACATTTATTTATTTACTTATTTTATCACGGTCTTCTGTGTCTTTCAGGACTGGGAACTGGTCGTGTTGGGGAAGTTGAAGTGGAACATGGCCTCGGTCATCCCCAATGATTTTATAGAGCACATCATGCGCAGGCTGCCCCTTCCCAAAGACAAGTTGGCCATGGTCCGCAAACACACGCTGACATTCATTGCCCTCTGTGCCACAGGTAACACAGCTGCTTATCATTTCTTCTGTTCTTTTAGTGCCCTTTTTTTTTTACTTTTTTTTACTTGATTGCTCACTTGCACGCTCACTTCGCTTCCTCATTGCTGTTATTCCCACATCTAGCAGAATATTCCCACACACACAACATTCTCCCATCGTGAGTCATCTGTGACTATGCCTTTGACCTCTTTCTTCTCTCAGCAAAGTCCTCTGGCTGCATTTCCCTTATCCACTTTCTAGTCTCTCCACAGCCTGTAGTAGAGCTTTTTTTTTTTTTTTTTTCTAAACAGCGGACCAGCTGCTGAACGCTATACTGGAGCGCTAAAAGTGGTCATTTCCAGGTTTCTCTTCTCATCAGTTCAGAAAAATCCTATCAGGGCTCTGTTTAGATTAGACGCATACACAGGTAACGAAGCCGATTGTATCATCTTATGCTCTAGTAGACTCACACACACACTCAGGTGCAGCTGAACCGCTGCGCTACTTTCCCTGTATTGTTTGTTGACAAGGAAGCTTCCAGGTTTAAAAAGTCAGGGCAGTGATCCAATGATCTTCCTTCCTCCTCCCATCTCAGCCTCGTGTCCAAAATAAACTCTGGAGGCTCTGGAGAAGCACAAACTCAGATGTCCCCTTAGGCCTCTCACTAGGTGAATTTCCATGACATTCCTTTGCCTATACTAGGAATCCCACTAATATTTTCATATCCTGGACAGAAATACTACCGCAGGATCACCTAATACACATAATATATAGCACTCCTCTGTCACAAGGCTGCCTTTCATCTGCTACCTCCTTTTAGCTAATTCGATGAGTGAAATAAAACAAAGGAGGTCACTTCAGTGCAGTGAAATTCCTCACAAACGCCAGAGCAGCCTGGTCTGGCCAATAAGCACTTGTTTTAATAGAGCTAGTTATTAGAACCATAGGCTCCTTCAATGAGTTTTCATGCCCCGTTTAGCTTAAAGTTTCAGTGTCACACTTAAATATATTTGGGTGTGTTTCAGTGGTTGCCTCTGCTATTCATAAGCAGCTGGTTATATCCAAGCACAAAGCAGCCGCAGTGGAAAAAAAAGGAGGCCTGCTGTGGTTGTGCAGTAATGTAAATGTTTGGAGTTTTATATGGAGTTGAGATGTTATTCTTATGATGGAGGAGCTCCTCCTATGGACAGCTGGTCCCTGGAGGAGAAGATGGGCGTAGCGAAGCAGGCTTTAATCAAAGCTATCAGGCCACCAGTACTGGTTTGGTTTGGTTTGGATTCGTACAGCATTTAACAATTGTGTGTGTGCCGAGTTACTGCCCCTTTGTGATTAGTGTTGGTCATGTACGTTCGCTGAGGCCGGAAGAAGGCTTGTGTATTGTAACTGTGGAAAAACCACCATGGGGCCGTATTCACAAAACATATTAACACTAAAAAAGTTCCTAATGGGCGTGTCAGTCTTAACTTTAGGAGGTTTTTTTTTGGTCTTATACGTTCACAATTGTTCAAATCTGCCCTAAAACAATAGTCACAATGAGGAGTTCTTTCAGTTTCTCAGTAAAAGTTACTTTAAGAAACTTTTAGCACCATGTAGGAGGGCTCCTGGTGGTAAGATGAGATACTTTGTAAACACGGCGCTCCAGGTTTTCCCATAAAATGAAAATACTCGACCAGGCAGGAAACTGAAATCACTTGGCCACATCATGAGCTGTTAAACAGTGGTGTCAGCTCAGTATTTGCGGAGGTGTTCCTCGTTGTCCTCTCCGTTGCAGACATATTGTTGCTTTTAGCCTTTAGACTCGGATAGGGAGGGAGTCGTTTTTGAGACTTGTTGCTCACAGTGTAGGAGGATTCCTACTCTGCTTTTCTAATCAGAGCTGAAGTTTCTATGAGGGAAACCACACAGGTTCCACTGTGCAGTGACGTCTGTTGAAATTGAGACTGTGGGAAAGTCAGGTTCAGCTGCAGAGCATGCATATTGGAGATGATTCAGATGTTTGTACCGCTCATGCATCTCTCATATTTACCCTGGGCTGATTTAAGTGTTGCAAAAAATTTTTTTTTGTGTCACAGTTAATAATGTGATTTCTGCACAATCAATTTTCTTTCCTCTTCTCTCGCCAGATGACCGCCTTGCAATGAACCCTCCTTCCATGATTGCCACTGGCAGCATGGGAGCTGCTGTCTGCGGCCTGCAGCTGGACCACACTGACCAGAGGCTGAGTCGAGACAACCTGACAGACCTGCTGGCCAAGATCACCAACACAGAGGTGGTGAGTGTCACAGCGAAGGGACTTTATAACTGCTACAGTTGCCGCACAACAACGCTGTTGTTAATCGTAATCATGGCGGCAAACTCACGAGCAGGATTGAAGGCTCTTTAGTAAACAACAGGGATGACTTCAGTAGTGGCAGATTGAAGCTATTTACTTTTCATGGAGAGAGAGGGAGAGTGAGCTTTTTGGCTTTTTGGCTGGGAAGCCAGACTGCTGCTATAAAGAGCAGCGGCAGAGGGAATGTCTTCTTAAAACTCAGAGCCCACATTCTTGTGGTAAGACACATGCAATTTCTTTGCATGGCTCCCACTTTAGCTGTGTGTGCCCCTCCTGGTGGAGGAATATGTCCGTAATGAATACGAGGAGCAGAGGAAAGGACGTGAAGTAACAGATGTCTGTCTAACCTGGACACATTTGGACACATTTGGACATATTTGGACATATTTGGATCACTGTATAAAATATATGAAGACACACTTGTATATATTTATGTGTTGACTGAGTTACAGATGCATTGAGAGTGAATGGAGCTTTATTAGGTATCAGCATCATCATTATAATAAGCTTTTGTACATTTGATCAATGTGCAATACTGGACATTTTGATTTGATTTATTCTAATGTATACAGGTGCTGAATTATAAATATAATGGGAGTGAATGGGCCTCCCTATACATTTTAATGTAATATATAATCCCATAACTATACATTTCACACTATTTGACGCATGAATCGTCGTAGCAAATGTGTCATTAAAAATTGCCAATCACACTATTTAATCAATACTTACATACATAATGTACTGTATATTTATCTCAGTGTGTGTGTTTTCACTGTCACAGAATCTTGTGACACCAAAAAGACCAGTTTAGAAGCCTTGAAATCCAGAAAGCCCACAGCCAATGGTGCAGAGGAACAACACGTTTGCCTCTTAGATTTGTGGTTATGTTGCCATGGTGATGTGGGCCCCGCAACCCAGCCGTCACAACAGGCGCTCCGACTGCAGCCCATCAGGTTCCAATTATCCGTACATTTCAAAGGAATGCTGGCCTCTTTGCGAGCCTCGGTGCATTCTTTAAGGGTCCTGCAGCCAGCTTCAGTGCGGCAGACCTCCCACAACTCCACACAGAACTGCTGGAGGAGGAGAAGGAGGAGAGAGAGAGACGGAGACAGCCAGAGGATCCCCTTTCATAAGAGAAGTTGTCCAAAAACATCCGGTCCCACTGTCCTATATTCTGTTTTACACCCAAACTCGGGGTCAGGGTGCAGTAGGTCAAAGCCATTTCCTCTAGACCTCCACATGGGATTGACCGTGATGTAAACCCAAAAGGGGGGTTGGGGAAAGGGAGTCGAGAGTTTCATGATCTGCTTTAGGACCCCCCGACCTCCTCCTTCCTCCCACCCATGTGCTCATACTTCAGATGTTCTCAGGTCTCGTGTCGGCGCATTTCTGTGCCCGTTGTTGGTATTGGTGTCTGCTGGTACCTATTGTTCTGGTCATGATGCAGGCGGGACCACCTACCTGCAGACACATAAGTCTCTGCTGGTATGCCACTCATGTGACCAAAGCTGTTAAACAACTTGCATGTCAGGCATGCCAGACGTGCCGTGTTTCTGACTACAGGTTAGAGCTGCAATGATTAGTCAATAAGTTGAATCGGCAACTATTCTGATAATCCAATAATTAGTTTTCGTCAGTTTTGTAAAGCAACAAAACAAGAAATGATTAATCAAGAAAAAATGTGCCCTCTTACAGATAGCTGCGTCGTTGCTCTGTAAATGACTAGTCTGGCTTAAAGGTATTCAAACGCAAGCAAAGATGTAATTGAAATGAACCTTTTTGTTTGTTCCAGGACTGTTTGAGGGCGTGCCAGGAGCAGATAGAGCGCGTTCTGGCCACCAGCCTGCAGAAGGGCGAACAGTACCGGCAGGAGACCGGGGTCAGAGCGGGCCACAAGGCGAGGGAGCAGCAAGACCAGTCCAGCACCCCCACAGATGTACGTGATGTCAACTTATGAACCCCCGTCGCCCACCTGATCCACCAGTCACACCATCACACCATGAACTAACAGCAGCAGCGGGCGCGTGAGCTGCCAGTATCTACATCAAGTCGCCCCGTGAGTGATGACGGTGTGACAATGAACTCTTAGAAATTAAGAAATTTCTATTTTCTTTTCCTTTTTTTTTTTTGCCCCAATCATACCCAAACCCTTCTTGTATGGGCCAAATGTAATCTAACAAGGTATTTAAAAAAAAAAAAAACGGTAAACTCTTGAACTTGATAGTGCCTTTAAGTTTTCCAGAGTGGAAACCTGAATATATTTTCATACTTGAAAAAAAAAAAAGTAGTATAATTATATGAAATGTTCTTTTTTTTTTGATACAGCCTAGCAAAAAATAAATATGATAAATAATGTATATTTAGCTACTATTTAGTTATGTTACTCTTTTATCATCTTTAGCAAGCAGTTATCAATTCATAGTTTAATTGGGTTTTTCCTCACGTGTGATTCATATTCATTTGTGCAGGAGAAACCCATTCAGTAGTGTTGTGATTGATATGCTGATAATGCAGCACATGACATTTTAAACCAAGCTGATATCCAACCAAGAGGACCGCTACCGTAGCTAGCGGCTCTCTCTATCTAGTATACTGTGCACCTGTAGCACTGCCGCTATTTAGTGCTGGCCAGGAGTGGGCTGGGCCTGCTCACAGATGAGGGGACGTGAGGAGGGTTCGAGGTGTGGAGCAGTGGCTACTGTCTGAAAGGTTAATACAGAGGACAAGGTCAGTTATTGAGGTCTTGATTTCACTGTTAAATCAACAGGCCGGTATGTTAACAGGAAAGTTATGTACATGTATTTTGAATTTCAGCGGGGCTACATTATTATTATTGTTCTTTGTTCTAGCTTCTACATGTAAAGAGAGCATTTAAGAGTGTTTTAGTAATTTGCATGAGATTTTAGCCGCAGTCAGGTAGTACTGTTGTAATGTTACTAGAGAAAGGAGATTCAGCATGTTGTTGTTTGTGTTTTTTTTTTTTACCAGGTTTGAGAGGAAATGGGTGAAGGGGTTTGAAGGGTTTCTGTGAAGTTTTTTTTTAATTTTGGAAAAGGAAAAAGGAATGTGCAAAGAGGAGGAAAATGCTAGAAGTCTGGATTGATGAATGATAGGGAAATGCGGGGATGTTAACTTAAGCTATATAATATTTTTGATTTTTGGAGTTGCGCATTACTTGAGTGACGCAGGAGGAGCAGGAGGAGGAGGAAGAATCCCTGGTTTCTCCTTGTTAATCTGATAGGACTTGATGTCCCAGGGTTCAGTTTGGCTTTGCTGCAATTTTCTCCTGTTATCAATTTTACCATTTGACTTTTCGGAAGCAGGGAGGATAGGAACAATATTGATGCACTTTTAAAACACACTCCTTAAAAATGGTAAGGGGATAGTGGTTGAGGAGAGTTCAGTGGGTTATTAGGGTTTTTTTTTTTTACATTTTTTGTTTTATTTTGTTTCAGTTCTAGTTTTTCTTTTAAGTTATTTGATGTTTTTTGGGCTGGATTCCCATGGGGTAATGCACATTGTCTTCAAAGCTATGCCCCAACAGGTGATTGATTATACGTAGAATATTCCGTGTTTATAGTATAATAGTATATAAACTAAGAAAAGCCAAGTCACATGTAGACTTAGATTTTTTTTTTTTGATTCAGTGCGTTTATTTAACCTTACTTGAATTTTTGTTCACTCATAGCCAAACCTTCCAATAGTTCTTTTAAAGAGTTTTAATATTCTGACTTGTGATGATGTTTTACTCCTTTTTATTTTATGTAAACTGCTCTTTAAACTGAAGTTTAAAAACTGCCACTTTGTGTGATCAGAAATGCTAGAAGTCCTCAACACAGTTTAGAACAGAAATCGATGTTCTGTTGTGAAAAAGCCAAAATGTTTGTTTTCCAAAAAAAAGAAAAAGAAAAAGTGCTTTAAACATAAAAAAAATGTTTATGCTTTTAAATGATTTGTGTATAATTTTAAAAGAGACAGATCCAAAGTGAGAACAACTGATTATACACATCATTCTCTTGCTGCTATGAAAGCTTTTCTTTTCTAGTCTTACACAAAGATGCCTTATTGTCATTCACTTGTGTGCTGCTATATTATGAATTATGTGTATGTACCAAGTCTTCTTTGCTTTTTCTTGTTATATGTGTACTGGAGGGAACGTAACAGTTTGGTGCGGGACTGGAAGTACTTGTGTTTGCCGATCTTTTTGATTAGCATAGCAGTTTTTATTCTTTTTTTATTGTTTCATTTGTATCTTTATATACTATCATATTCTTGCTGCTTCTTTGTAATGTTTGTGTTCCTCAGGTTAATTGGACGGATAGAGCGAGAGCTCATCTCGCATTACCTCATCACACTTCACATCACACACATCATTTTCACTCTGGATTTGTTGGACGGGTTTCTTTTTTTTTTTTTTTTTTTTTCTTCCTGGGTGAGAGGGAGGACGGTACTTCCTCTCTTTAAATTGAGAAATGTTTGCCACCAGATTTCACTGAGCTGTTTCAAGTGACTACACGTTAAAATAGGTTGTTTTCATTTATCTGGTGCTAAGTCAAAAAAAACAGCCCATACAGTTTGTAAAACATGTATCGGACAAAAAAAAAAAATTTTTTTCTTGCTTGGAGTTTCATTGGCATGTTTAGATCAGTTCATTGGAATAAAGTGTCCACCTCCTTTTTTTTTTGTTTGTTTGTTTATTTTTTTTGTTTTTTTTGTTTTTGAGGTATCCATTTAGATGAAGTGTAAACCACCAGAATGTTTGTCATTGTTCACAGTGTGGTTGTTATTCCAAAACCTCTCTCCACTATCCCCATGTGCAACCACACAGTGTACCTCAACAATTTCTCCTCAATAAATTGGCTAAAATCACGTGACTGGCATATTTGGCTTCTTCTGTGCAGAAATAAACACACTGTTAATGCAGTTTTTCCTTCTCTGTTGACGCTAGAGGGTGATTATTCCACAAAAAACATGGACAGCAAGACTAGGAAAACAAGTGCTGTTCTCTGTGGCAAAATACTTTAAAGGACTGGTTCATAATATTAAAAAAAAACATTGAAATAGGTTTTTTATTTGTCATAGTTACCACTAGAAGATCCCTTCATAAGCCGCCCCCTTGTAAAAATGTATTTGAAAGTTTACCTGAAGTTAAAATGATGCTTCAGCCGTCCAAATGATTGCGATACAATAGTAATATAGATGATATCTTTATATCCAGTTATTTAGGTAAATGTTTGGTCTGTCCAAGAATATTTGCAAGTTCGATAGATGGCTGTTTCTTTACTTATTATGTCACAATACACAATATTTTTTTAATCCATTTCCAATTTTACAGCCTAACATTAGGACTGAAGTTCTGGTTTATTTGTCGATCACTATCACAAAAATTAAATAATATTTCTTCCAGTCCTGCAGCATAAAACTATCAAAACTTAAAATAATTTAGACAAAAACACAAAGCGAGTAAGTGCATCAAAGGCTGAAGCAAGGCAACACAAGGCAACTTTATATAACTTTATATAACCAGGGCAATTGAAAGTGCTTTGCAGAAGATAAAAAAAAAACATTGTAACACGAACAATTAAAGTAATGAATAAAAACACCAATGTGAGAATAATAAAATAACTATTAAAATAAATTAGAAACATGTCAAACCGAGTATTAAAGCTATGAAGACAATTAAAACACAATTGTAAACATATGAAACACATAAAATCAGGATGATGTGAACACATAAAAGCACTTTAAATGACTGTGCTGAGGTCTAATTAGTGTTTAGTCAAAGGCTTCAGACAAAAGTTGTGTTAAAGTTTTCATAATGTATTCAATAAGTGGAAAACACACATAAGTAATAACAAATATAGGTATATACATAATTTAAAATATACATTTTAACACATATTAAATGTTTAAATGTTATTTCATGTAACGAATGTATTCAATTTAATTCAGAAAAATTCTTTCGTTTTTTAATCATTTGCATTCATGTGTTCAGAATCTACAAAATACAGTGAAAAGATTGAAGAAATAATATTTCGCTCAATTTTCCTCGCGCACGCAGCTCTGCAATGCGACATAAATGACGTCATGACGCACGAGGCTGCGTCGCACGGTTGCCTATGAAACCAACTGCGGAAGTAGAGCTGCTGGCTGAAAATGTTTACATTTAGCTTGACGCTCATACGACAGTAAGTGATTATTTACAGGCTTATTTTTAATGTTTACGTACAGAAGACGTTAACGTGAATGAGTTGGTAATGTTATTATATTCTCCAGACGCACGACGTCCTTTTAAGTGACGCTAATGAATCATGGCGGCTTAAACAAGACTCAAGTAACTTTAGCAAACGTGTTTAGCCACTAATCTTAACTAGTTAGCTGCTTTTCAATGACACCGTTTGTTTGTTTTTGTTTAATTCAACCACATCTCTTATGTGTTCACACAGTGGGGAAACACAGTACAACAGGGATAAGCTGCTGCAAGGTATTCAAATCTGAGTCTGCTTAACTGTCATTAAAGCATGATAATACTAAAACGTGTGTTTATGATGGGTACTGAGTGTACTTTGTATTTTAGGTCAAGGTGTGGACACTGTCCTGTCAGAGACAGGTATGCAGCAGGGTGGGGCTGTAGGACGATACCTCACAGACATCACCTTCAACCATGTGTTTGTCAGCAACCTGCAGCGGGCTGTACAGGTAAGTCATATTCATTTGAATTAATGCCACATACTACAGCATTTAGGGGCTTTTAAAATACATAAAACATCAATAGTAAACAATACAAACTCAACAATACAAACTCAACAACAAAGTACGTACAGAGCAGCACAAAACACACCTTATGGCTGCTGATTATTTCCATTATCGATTAATCTGACGACTGTTTAGTCCCATCAGCAGTCAAAAATCTGAAACTATTCAGTGAACCATCAAAAACTACAATTCCTCACAACCACCACATATTTGTACTTTGTCATTAAAAGCGACTAAGACGATTATATGATTATTAAATAGTTGCCAATTAATTTTCTGTAGATCGACTCATTGGTTAATCGACCAATCATTGCAGCTCTAGGTTGGACAAAGGATCTCAACACCCCACAGTGTCACAGTTGGGGCTTCTCTTATTTCTCGATAAACGTGTGTGTGTGTATGTGTTGCTTGCTTGTTCCTTTCTGGTCTCCCTGGAAAAAAATACTAACGTCAATCCGTTAAGAAATAGAGAAAAACAGATTGCATGTCATTGACTTATGAAATAGTTGTGTGAACATTCACGCGTCTGTGGTCTTTGACTCACTGATGCTGTGAACAAAATAATGACTTATGTTTGTACATGACAGATTCTTTTGACATTTCTAAGCGTATCGAGTCAGTAATTTTGAGATTACATTTCCTTTCGTCAGACAGCTGAAATCATTCTGAGGAGAAACACTCACTGTTCTGGCACGGAGATGATTTTGGATCCCTTACTCAGAGAGAGGGTAAGATCTGCTGGCTTTAAAACTGCTTCTAAATATCAAAGCTTTACATGCAGTACGAGAGTTTCTTTACTGAGATCTGAATTATTGTTTTGTTTTCAGGGTTTTGGCATCGCTGAAGGGCGCCCCAAAGAGGATCTGAAGAACATGGCGAACGCTGCTGGTCACTCGTGCCGTGACTACACTCCCCCGGGAGGAGAGACTTTAGACCAGGTGAGTCATCACTTGGAGACTGATGCAGTCTTGCTTTCAATACTGTGGAAAATTATTTCTTGTACAACAGCGCCATGTAGTGTTGATTTTGGGTCATTCCATTTTAAAATATAAAAGTCCCTGAAGTTGACTTTAAATGTGTATATTCATTGAAAAGTATAATGTGGAAATTCCTGACGCTAATTACATTAATATATCTGGGTAAAGTTGTATGAATAACTGTAATTGACTACTACTACTACTACTTAAATACATTAACTAGTTTTCCCATGTGGAAAAAGTCTCTGTTCACATTTATCTCAGTTTCCTTTGCAAAATAAGAAAACAGCTTCATTTTGAGCTTTGTGACAATAACCCTTCTAAGGTAAGAGTTAAGATGAAGGATAATTTGATCTTCAGTTCATCAAAAAAAAAGAGATGCATGTGTGCCTACCTCTGCTGTCTTTATAGTGCACTATTTATCTGCTGATCATCTTCCTTGTTAATTGATTGTTTGGCCGTCTGGCTGCAACTTTACTGTTATGCTTCACTCTCAGCGCTGTCATTGTGTTGATTTTTGGCCGCAGCAGGCAGCAGTTTTTCAAGAAAATGCTTTAAAAATCCGCTGTACGCTACTTGCTTAGTACCAAACAGAAAACATATGCAACTAGCGACTAGCTGGATGTGTAAATAAGCAACATTTTGCTAACAAGTTCACCATATTGACTTAAAAGATTATGACAGACCAATGTTGTTTTCAGTGCTTGTTTCTGATGCTTCAGAGAGGTAAAAACTAGGTTAAACAATTAACCGATTACCCAAATGGTTGCAGGATCAATCAACTGATCATTTAGCTCTTATTTATTATATAGTCCCTGCAATATGCATATATATGTACAAGGACCGAATGCATGAAGAAAAACCTCAGCTTCAGTTTTGACTTCCAGACACTGGCTCTCATTCAGGCTCTCACACCTGCTGGCGTTGGAGAATCTTTTCAGTTTGACTCCACCTCTTAAGTTCTGGTTTATGTCACCTTGCTTCCAGGTGAAGCAGCGTTTCCAAAAATTCCTCAAAGTCCTTTTCAAGGTAATGTTGGATGAGCACGGCTGGTCAGCACCGGATGCCTCTGCCGGTGCGACTGCTGCAAACGGCACAGCGGCTGCTGCCTCGGATGCCGTTCCTGGCCGTTCGGCTGACGACGGTCTTCAGGGCGTGTCGGTCCATGCTCTGGTGGTGAGCCACGGCACCTATATCCGTGTGGCCGTCAAGCACCTTGTAGAGGATTTAAATTGCTCTCTGCCTCACGGGGTGAAGATGTCCCACTTGTTTTCACCATGTCCAAACACGGGCATCAGCCGCTTCATTCTCACCCTGAGCCAGTCCGACTCCGGCCCAGTCATCTCTGCTGCTCGCTGTGTTTTTACCAACAGAAAGGACCACCTGGAAAAGCTCACCGCTGCTGAATAGTGTTGTAGTAAAGTCCAGTAAAACTGCAGTATCTGAGTGATAACAGAACTATCATGAGCACTAAAGGGAAAAAAAGTCAGTTACCACAAAGCTGCATTGTGTGTAACTGAATCAACAATGCACATCAAACCATGCACAGAGTAAATGATCTTTTCATCAGTGATCTGTAGTGTTTTGCTGTGTCATAATAATAATAACCTCTGATTGTGCCGTACTGTATTATCAAATCATTCTCAAATCGTCCTCTCAACTGTCGGCCAGTAAGGACTCGTCATACTGCAGTTTTTAATCCAGTTACTTTTATTGCTTCTTTTATCATGTTATACCAAAGTCTGACTGTTCTCAGTGTGTTATTGAACGCTATCGGTGAGTGTGACGTTTTTGGAGTCGATGTGTCTCCTTGTGTTACAACTGCGGTACTGCTCATTTTTACTTGTGCAATATGACAACATAACACTGTTTTTGTTGAGTTTGTATTGAACAAAAAGGTTAATGTAAAGATGTACAATGTGTATGTACAATATTTATATGAACATTACAGAGATTAAATCTTAAAGACTTTCCCCGAGAACAAGAGTACTTTTACTGAACGGATACATAACAGAATATAGACGGTCTCTGTATTACTTTATTCCTGATATTTGTGATGTATCGTGTTTTCATACTGACAGCTACACAACTTGAGTACTTCAATTGTCCTAATTGTCTACTTGATAAGACAATTTCAGACTGCTGAAGCCTCAAATAAGCTTCAGGTAAACTTATTTCTCTGCATATTTGCATCAAATGTGTGGATTTTACCCCCCATGAAAGAACATATAAATGTGAATATTTTTTATAGCCAATATGAAGAGGAGGAATGACCACAGCGAGGAAAACCTCACTACTGGTTTAAGCACACTTGAAAAACTGTGAACCTATTCTTTAAAAACAGATTAGGGATCAGTGTTTCCCCCCCCCCCCCCCCCCCCTTCATCCTGAGTGTGACTGGAAAAAGTTTGTGCACCCTAGGGCCCTCCTACACTGTCACTACTGGACTGTGCAGTGCTTTTAATAGCTACTAGGGACGTGCAGTCACCCTCAAAGAACTGCTGCTTGTAAAACTAAACTAGGTCATTTGAAATAAATAAATCTGTGTTGTTATCACTGGAGGTTAACAGCTAAAACCTTTTAGAGTAAAAAACGCTTGACATTTTGGGAAAAAAACACTTATTTATATTCTGGCAGAGAGTAGAAAAGAAGATTTGATGCCACTTCTCTACATGTGTTACAGTAAATATAAGAAGAGTTAAGACGGGTGGGGATAAAATCCACCTGCAAGCACATCTGAAGGGTTAATTAACATGTTAACATTATATCTTATCTGTTTAATACATAAGAAAGTGTTAATAACGATAATTAGCTGAAATTTCAGTCACTTTCTGTATGAATAAAAAAAAAAGCAGTTTATAACTCCTGTAAGCTTTACAAGATATTTATTTAAAAGAAGATCCCGGTAACAGGTCAAAGGTTAATGGCACTAAAGTGTATTTTTAGAGTGACGTGACTCAGCTGCAGCTCGTGTACCTGTGAGCTAATTAGGCAGAGGAAGTGGGAAAAGTGCAGGAAGTTGAGCTAATGAGAGGAACTGGGTCAATGTTATAACTGCTTTCACATGGTACACGTTGTCTTCAAGAAATGACGCAGCACACAGGATGTTCAAAGACAAAAAGCTTAAAAGATTCACAGCTGTAAATGACACTCGGAACAACTTGTTTCCTTTATGAGTTTATTTTTGTCCCAAATTCAAGCAACACATCCAATCCACGACTCCCGACGCATACATTCAAAGATAAACCGTGTTTTCTTACATTTACAAATTAACTGTAAATCATCCTTTATAAATACCATAAATAACAATTAAGGAATGGATTTTAAATAAATAAATACTCTTAGGGACTGGGCTTTGTGTTTGCTGGTGGTGCCCGGCACCTGTAAAAAAAAAAAAAAAAAAAAAAAAATCACATAGCAGGAGTTCAGATTTGTTTTCTCTGTAAAGGATATTTACCCTGTTATATTCCCTTCAAGTCATGAATTAGATTGGACTCTTGTTTGCAAGGAAAATGTACAAATATGGACACGTTACCAACTACATCATAGATACTGTAGGTTTTGGTTGGTTTAGGCTTAAAATAAAAATAAAAAATAAACAAGCTTCAACTCTTCTTTATCCAACTTTAGTAAACTTAGGACTTAAAAATAAAGGCAAAACTTAACCTTAACTCTACTAAATACTAATAAATACTCGTGTATATTCCTATGTTGTTGGGTTTTTTTTTTTTTCATTTTAAATCATGCCTGTCTAGTTTCCCATCACCATGAAGTCCTCCAGAGGTCGGCTTCTGTCTGATAACATCACTTTTAAATGTTGGTTTCTCAGGCCAGCTGTAAAACCCTTAATGATAATAGAAACAATATGTGAACAAAATGTACACAATGTAATTAATCATTTCTTGGACTCTGGTTTGCTTTACTGATATTCATATTCATCCCCAGTAAAAAAAAAAATCAATCATAGCTCTTCAGGGAAACGATGTTTATGCATAATTCAATTGATTTTTTTTTACTTCCATTTCTCATAAACTATCACTCAGTGTTTGAGAGAATGCCAACTGCTGTATTATAATGGATATGGATGGGGAAATCAAAGTAAAAATGTTTCAGTAATCTGTTTACTAATTGCTTTCTGAGCGTTTATAAATGTGTCATCTTAAAATACATCTTAAAATCTCTGCATCCACATATCCTCCATCTATCACCAAACCTGCTTTTTACATGTACAAAAATCATTATTTATGAAGATGAATCCGGCTAAGAAATGAACAAGATGATATGAACAGAAAAGGTAGAAGGAATTGAGCTTTTAAGACAATATATATATATATATAAATTGTGCAAAAAGGGGCTTCAAGTCAAGTCTAATACTTTGTACATTCAGTGTATAAACACACTGCTTTTTTTCTGAATGAATGACTGAAAATATATGATTGAGTCAGTGTGAAATAGAAGAATACTCTCCTTTCTCTGAGTAAAGTCAGATATTTTCACTATCTGATGATCATAAACTACAAGCTTTAACGCAGACTCACTTAGATGAGACTAAAGGACGCCCACACTTCAGTCAACATTTGAAATCAGCCCATGGTCCCGGTGATCCGTGGGCTGGCCGGGTTGGAGGAATGCACGTTCCAGGGGTCGTGGGTGGCCGGGTCCAGCGGCGTCTCCCGGGACACGTTGCGCCCTTCGTCCCCAACCTCCACCTCCATCTCCACCTCCAGGTCGGCGTCGTCCTCCGGCACGGCCCGGGAGTCCGAGCCCTCCTCAGTCTGACCCAGGTAGACGTTGTGCGGGTCGGAGGGATCCACCACCTGGTTCCTCTTCTCCCTGTGCAGCAGGAGTCGCTCCAGCGGCACCGTGTTCTTCGTGGGCAGGAAGAGGGAGGTCTGCGGCAGGTTCTGGCCCGCTGAGTACACCTGCCGGGAGCCCTCCAGGTTGAACAGGATGCCGGTCCTGCAGGAGTAGTACACGTCCCGGTGGTTCTCCAGAAGTTTGTGGTTGAACAGACACTCGTCCCTGTTGCAGATGGGCTGAGAGAGAAGAGAAGAAAATGAAGCTGCAGCAAATATCAATAATACTTCTATTGATCTTTGGAAATGCCAAATGTAGCGTCTTATATCCACACTTGGACATGACAAATTCAATAATATCTATTATAATAACCGTTCAGTTAGTTTTAAGCAACTAACTGATACTTTTAGCATTTTTTTTCTAATTTAATGTCCAACAATATCACAACAATATCACAAAATAATCATTAATTCCTGTTGAGACAAGGGGACGTCTGTGCGTAAAAGTGCGTAAAAGGATAAACAGCGACGTGTAAAGACTAAAAACCCCCAGAGTGGTGCCAAGAAAACATCAGTGATTAGAAACGATCAATCATACTGAGTAATTATAACATAATAAACTAACAGATTAAGTCATCTTGCAGTACATGTGTGCATGAAAAAGGAAACGATGGTTAAACTATGCGTAAAACCTCGAGAAAGCGCGGCAAGAAAGAGGAACTCTAATTTGAAATGTCCAATTATAATGAATCGATTCGGATCAATAATAGAATAGAAGTATTGTCTTACAGAGCTGAACGGGTTGCCCTCCAGATCCATACACAGGTAACGGTTACTTTTGACGCCGAGGATGGCGATGCGATCTCTGGTTTCAGCTTTCAGTAAAATCACACCTGCAGGGAATGAAGAACAACGAGCATCGAGGCGGTTAAAGACACACAACTTCATACTTTGACACATTACAAACATCAAATAGAGATTTTCTTTGGTAGAACTTACTATATGAACTCCTGACTGTAGTTTTGCGCACAGTGCCATCTAATCTGATCTCCAAGTAGAAGTTGTTGAGGTCAGTGGAGGTCTGCAGGTGGACGTATCTCCTCGGGTTCCCCCAGTTGGATCCAACCAGCGGTGATGGGTTCGGGACTGTTTCACCGAGAGGAAACCCCTGGAGGACAGCGAGGAAGAGCGCCAGCACAGTGTCCCTCATTCCCAGTCTCCTGTTGACGTCCATCCTGGAGCAAACCGGTGGTTTCCAACTGCGAGCTGCTGGAAGTTTTCAGATGCTCTGTTGTCCCAAAGTTTGGAGACAGTTCCTATTTAAAGCCCCCCAGTGCCACTCCTGCTCACATCCTTTACGTAAAAAAAAAAAAAAAAAGAAAAGAAACTCGCCCCCAAAACAGAAGTGCGGGTTTGCTGCAGCGGAAGGGCCACTTCCACCTCTGTCTGTTTATCCCGATGCTCTCGGTCAGACAACAGGACTCTTTATTTTTGGTAACACGTCTTGACTCATGCACCTTAAACATTATTCTAAGACTGTGTCCTAATGGGCCAAAAGTTAGGACTAGAAAGTGTGTTGAGCAATATATGAAAGAAAGAAACATATAAATAAAGAATAAAGAGCATAAAAATCATACTCATCAGGGATAAAAACATTGTTGTAATAGTCGTTTTGACTTTTCAGATTAATGCAAATTCATATTAAGTATGTTATAGTTTTGTTTAAGCGTCCAGTCATAGTTTAAAGTTAGTTCAGCTGCTTTTTTCAGGCACCTGCCCAACGCAACACTTGCACCATTTCGCCAGCAGAGGGAGCCACTCCATTAAATCCAGTCTTCACTGCAAGTTTCAGTTCATTTGACTGGAAAAAACTGTATATTTTGGAGGCTCGTGTTTTAACATTAGACATGTTAAAGATCCCCCTCCAGCCACGTTATAAAACATTAACATACTGAACCATGATTGAGTGAAGGTAAACATGTTTGTTCAGCAAATGTTGTCAAACTTTGCACATACATGATTTTGCAGAGTGAAGCTCAAACATCCAATTGGAGTAGCAGTAAGAAAAATACATTTTTAAGAAAACTCAAAACCAAGTCCCGAATGAGAGAAAAGAGCAAAATACTTTACCAGCAACCAGTTAAAAAAAACAAACTTTTATTGGTATCTCAGGAATACAGTAGACTGCTGTGCACAGCACATACGTACAAAAATAAAAGGAAAAAACTTTAATATCCTTACTTTAGCATTGTCTGTTTTTCAGAAACAAATAGCTGAAGTTTGTTTCTTCTAAATTTACAGTCATCAGCAAACCAAAACTAAGGCAGAAGGTGAGGTATATGAGAACAGAGATGAGAGGAATTGAGTGGAGGCTCCCTTTATGAGCAGGAGTAAAAAAAAACAAAAAAACGTTCTGATTATAACACATGAAGCACACACCCCTATTCAAGCTTGGGGCTCATGCATGATAATAGCACATTGAACATTATAAAAAGAAAAAAACATATTCCTCACCTTGAATTAATTTTAAATTGATCTATGATAAGCCGTGGAAAGAAAAAAGAAAAAAGAGACAACAGATCAATCTGGATAAAATCTTTTTGGTCAAAGCTGAAAGGTGAGTTGTTTTTTTGTTTTAGACACAAACCTTCTTTTAGGGATCCAGCAGAGAAAACTCACTTCCTCTACACTAGTTTATAATCAAGATGTTGTTAATAAGGTGCTACAAGAAACGATACACATCTTGATTGTGAGAAGTTCATTTCGACACCTTCCTCAGCTGAAAACATGGATTGCTTCATGTTTGCTACTTCAGCCGAATGATGACGATTAACTCCAAGTTGATTTAAACACCCCGAACAAGAAACGTACATCAGCTGTACCGCATGCAGCCTCATCTACAACAGCAGCAAGTATTTTTATGAAACTTTGAGCCAAGCTCCCAAAAAATTTTTGCTCCGTTTTGCAGCCTTATTAGCAGGACGTTATCATTCACTCGTAAAAATGTCTCTTTAGAAAAAAAAAAAAAAAGTATAAATGTGAGAACAATACTGTTGTGAATCTATGTGCTTCACAGACAACAGTTGGGCAGCAGGTGGTACTGTGTCGTGCCAGTATGTGGTGAACTGCGTGGGGTTGAGGGCACGTCCTGAGGATGGCCGGAGTGCCGTCCTGCAGGATTCAAGTGCAGCAGGAAAGGGGAGGCTCTGCATGACTCTGCTCCTCACACACTGCATTAACTCTGCAGATGTCCCCTCCCCAGAAATATCCCAACACAAGTACTTGGAAGGGGGAGGGGATAGCGTGTTGTGGTGGAGCTGTATTTCAAAGAGGTCGGGCTCCAAATTCAAAGAGGGAAGTAGGATTGTTTCAGAAATATTGCAAATTGTGGAGCTTTTTTCGGGGTTTTTTTTCAGCTTTAGTTTTATACTGATGAGTCATACTGGGGACTCGGAGAAATTATATTGCATTTAAAATAAACTAGTTTTATGCATCAAAAAGACACTTCAAATTCCAATTTCATGGAAACAGTATGACCTATATAGCAGGCCACCAGGGTTGGGGCCAAGGCTGGTCCGTGACTCTGACCTTGAACTAAAAAAGACTGAAAGGAGAGGAGGAAGCTCCTGGGTTACAGCTGGAATCCAAGGTCCCTGCAGCGGGTGGTGGGGTGTCGGGGTAAGGGACAGGCAGAGGTGGGTGGTGGGGTGCTACAGCTCCGGGGGGCTTGGGGGGGGTTGTCTGCTCAGGTATGTGGTGGGCTGCCTGTCATCATGGCAGATCCACATTCCTGCAGGAGGTTTCATAAACAACAAAGACAGCGGGCCAGCTCCCGCATATACGTCTTTCCTGGATTGAAATAGTCCTGCTTCCTCTCTAAACACAAGAATGGATAGAGGTTGACGGTGCAACAAGCTTCACTTTTCCAAGTAAACAGCTGCAGAAACTACACAGGCTGACGCACTCTTATGAGATTCTCAAAAACTGAGTGAAGGAAGAACAACGTCCTCGCAATATGTAACGTTATATTGGCCCACATGGTAACAGAAATGACATCGCTGAGCTCTGAAATCACATGGTGTGCAGCCAGTCCACAAACTGCACTGTCCTTTAGTCCTTCTGGGGCACATGATCAACTCATCCATAACTGCATTTCAAACTATCGGCCCACAGCTCCCAACAACTCGCTGCCACTGCAGTGTTGCTGCAGAACACAGAGACAAGCAGGGGAAATGGCCCGGGGGGCGCACGCACACACACACACACAACATACTCCACCGAACACACCGACACAAGGATAAATTAAAGGAACAAACGTATGTGAAACATTTAGACACCATCATCGATGGTCACTGTGCAACCTGAACTCTTTTTGCCTCATTCAGACAACTGCGACAAAGCAGCATTTAAAAAAAAAGCTCCTGAATTCTTCTTTTACATTTGCGACTATTTACATAGTTTTTCATTGGTTTCATGGACAGTGGACATCATTTTCAACAACAGCAGCTGATGGCACGCGTAAGCTTTGCGATCTGGACAGAAGCAACCCACTTTAGGACTTTAGGAGTGCTGTCCAGGATACTGTGCAGATTTATAGATTCTACTGTGCACTTTATCCACTTGATTCTGTGATTTTTGTGCAGACGCAAGCCAGGTCCAAAATAAAAAAAAAATAAAAAAGGGTTTTCACTCAATGCTCAGACAGATAAGCCGTCCACCCTGTTTATTTGGCGATGGCACACAGTTAAACTTATGGCCTTGCACCAGTCTCACACTCCTCACATCTATGGCTGACCGCTCTCTGGTCTCGACCACAGATTGTACATTACTTAATCGATCTAATTACAGAAAAGAAAATAAACCAGAGATAGTCACCCCCCCCCGCCCCGCCCCTTCTGAGGCCCTCTCTGGAGTGTCAGCCCTATTTCTGACTCCAGCAGGTGTCTCTTACATGCAAGTTTAAGGGGGCCACAAGTGGGAACACCAAGGCACCTTTAAATCGTGCAGCAAAGGTAGTGCATTTAAGTAGTCTCTTTTTTTCTCCCCCACTGCCGGACATTGATAATCGAGCAGGGAACCATCGAAGCGCTCAAAGGTTTGAAAGAAATGATAAACTTAGCAGATATTTGAGCAGAAGTCCATGCATCCCTTAATCTAGTAAAGTGGTTCTTTGAGGTAATAAAAAGTATTAATTTCACTCTTTAAAAGCACAGAATACAGCTTATCCTCCATCTCAAAAAAGGAAGTGACACATAGTTCAGTTACAGCAAGCACCAAGGTAAAGTGAGACAGGCAAAGGCTTCCACTCTCTCCCGTCCATAACCATAAAATCAATAAGCAGCACAGTATGGCATACATATACAAAGATAGCTATCCAAATATACACACATATATATATATATATGTGTAAACAGAATAAATATTTGTGGGGGGGTTTTTCGCAGTCCATTGGTGTGTGTATATCATGAATATGCATTTCTATATTACCTGGAAGAACATCCACATGTGCAAATTACTGAGTTATTGCCAGTTTCACTCATAGTCGCGGGAGGAAATGTGTGACGGTCATGGCGGTGGTGGCCTTGTTGCCTCTCTTTACGCGGCCATGCTTGCTGAGGGCGATGTAGAAGCCCTTGTAAACAAAAGACTCATAGGCGTTGTAGTTGTTGGGCAGCAAAGACTCCTTGAACTTGCACTCATCCGCGAAGACTTTCTGAAAATGCCACAAAAAAAAAAAGAGACAGAGACAGAGAGACAGAGGGTTCAATAAAACTCAGGACGGACACAGGATGAACATTACGGCAACATCACCGTCTCCACGTGACCTTTTACTTGGCGAACAGCCTGCCTAGAAAGCATGCTTTGTGGGAAACTGGAGGAGGTGGCATGTTGTTGCAAAAGAAATGCAGATAGCAGCCGCCTGCTTTTAACTGCTGAACTCATAAAAATCTCAGGTACCTTAACTAGAAAACTATCTAGCTGCATAAATTCAAACGTTACCGTAAATCACTGTAACAATGATCGAATGCAGCTAGAGGGACGAGTAAAAGTTAAATGGCTGAAATGTTCCAACACATTGTACTTCAGAGAATTCATATTTTCACCCCCTTTTCGTACTTTATATTCCTCAAAGTACGTTTCAACAGTTTTCTACAAAAAAAATGAAGCTTAACTTTTATTTTAAGATACTTTTCAGATGATTTAAAGTTTCAAACACTGAAAAGTTATTAACCCACTAAATATATATTCATTTCATATCTGCCTTTTTGGGGAGGGGGGGGGGGGGGGGGGGGGGTAATCGTTAACTGTAATTTACAATGTGCTGCCATTCATTTGAACTAGCAGCTTGTGGTAGATTAATATGCCAAAGTTTATGAGGAATAAATAACATAAGTACTCTTGACACAGAGCAGAAGATCTGAGCTTTCTCAGAAATGGGACTCCTTGCACCTCCACTTTAAAACCCCCCTTACATCAGAGCATATTAATAACACAACAGTGCTCATAAACCCGAGGATGCAGCAGCTACATGAACTCATCTTACACTCAGCAGGATGTGTGTGTGTGTGTGAGAGAGATAGAGAGAGATAGAGTGAAGGAGAGTTGCGCACAAACGTACCGTTCCGTATAACCTTCCCCTGCTGTTCATTGCGACAAACATCTCACTTCTCACTCCGAACATGCTGATCACTCCTCGGTCCACGCTGGAGATCTCAATCAGACCTTAAACGAAACACAATGTCAGAGCATCCAGGTGAAGCAGAGGCGGCGTTAGGCTGCGACTGGGGACAGAGTCTAGTATCTGGCCTCTGCAGCAAGTGATGGGTGTAACCTTGCAGGTGCATTGCGACTGGATGATGCTCTGTGTGCTCAATTAGCTCCCTGGAATATCCATCTATTTGCATTTAAGACGTTATGATGCTGTGTGAGTGTACTTTACAGCGTGCTGAGTGTGATCTATATATGTGTGTGTGTGTGTGTGACACGCAGGGTAAAAATAAGTTAGCGTCTAAACTGAGTCCAAGCATTCATGTCATGTTTTTGGCTTGGGAGGATATTTCTCACTGCATGGATGCAAAGCTCTTAGTACACTGTTTTTGCTTTCGGAAACTTTTAACCATGCCGACACCTCTTAAATATCATGCAAGACAAGTGCGCCGCTCTAACTTTTACACGCAGCCTTTGCGCACAGGGTTTGCGCTCTTTTTTTTTTTCCCTGGTGCGCTATCTTTGCCGGATGCAACTCACTGTATTGGTTCTCATTGTGTACACCGCTTATCCTGCCGTCCGGGAGCACCTGCAGGTGAAACCCAATGCCCACGTTGCAGTACAGTCGCCGCACTCTTTTGATACCCTGCAAATAGTCACTCTCCCAGTTCAGCTCCGATTTTCCCCCGGCTATACCCAGATAGGAGCGGGAGAACAGGGTCTCCCATTTCTTTTCCAATAAAGTCGCATTAGTCCTGCTCGGAATCGGATAGGATGAAACGATCCCCAAGAGAGAAGTCCACAGTACAATAACTGCTGGCAGCGTCCAGTGCGTCCTGGCCCCGCTGAACATACTGTAGAGGCACCTTTGCGCAATGGCCATCCAGTTTACCTTTGGGGCACGTGGTTAAAGTTACCTGCCCTAAAAATGCAACTCTTCTTATTTTTTGTCCTTTGGCATGGTGGCGGTAAAGGGTTTTTTTGGGATCAAGGCAGATCAAGGCCCCATAGCCCGAGATCTGAGCAGGAGCAGGAGGAGGAGGAGAGGGACACAGCGCGTCGGAGCTTGAATTGGTGCCGGTGGCGATGATCATCTTTCGCCGCTCCGCGCCTCTTTACAGGCAACGCTGGCCGTGGAGGGACACCACTCACCGCAAAACCAGCTCACCTTGCCCCCGACTCTTACATCCTAAAATGACATCACTGTGACTTCACCGCTGCACCCCCTCCATCAAAAGTAGGAGATGGGAGGAGGAGGAGGGAGAGAGAGAGAGAGAGTTACAGGAACCCAGCAGCAGCAGCAGCAGCAGCTCTGATAGGAATGATGGGGGGTGCTGCACCTTCACATCAGCGCCAAGCAAGCACATCACAATAAGAAGAAGGGTTTCCTGTGCTACACTTCAAAATAAACTCCTCTGCATCACTTTGTCTTCCAGGGAATGGTGTGAATCACATGCTATGATCCTTCACAGTGACCAGATCCAAAGCTCAAACCAAACACCTGGGAGGGTTTTGACCTACAGTGTGCCATCACCATCATATATTAAAAAAAACACCAAATAAGAAGATATTCTTCCATGTGCAACTCAGGAGCCAAAACAATACATTTACCTTAAATAATAAAGCCATAAAAACAGGATCATTGGTTGTAACTGTGGTCTGTGTTTCAGACAAAGCTGATTGGTCAGTTTAATTGAATTAAGCATAAATGTAAAATATTTGAAATATGACACTGTGCTGGTTTTTATATCAGTATTGGTTGGACATTAAAAACACATTGGAGGACATCATTTGGACTTTCAGTACATGTGATGAACATTTTATAGATTTCTTGACATTTAATTGAAAAATGATCAAGATTCATTTGTCGCATCTCTCAGTAGACCCGGAAAAAAAGGCTAAATAAGGTAAAAAAAACCCACAAAAGTAAATAAAATCAAGGATTATTTTCTCCTAAAGGACATTTCATAAAATATATATGAGATAGATTATATCATGTTTTCCAAGTTGTGACTCTTTTAAGTTGAAGCCAGACTAACTTGTTTATTCAGTTTTCCTCTGGCTAATTGTGGCCGACTTGTCGCAGCTCTTCCACACATGGGAGACCTGCAGGAGGGGAGGGTGTGTGTGAGTGTGTTAGTGTGTATGTGTGTGAGTGTTTGACTTTCATTGGCGTTGAGCAATCATGGGATGGATGGATGGATCCTGTGTCCAGAACCCAAATCGGGAAGGTGGTCATATGTCCTGGCAGCCCGCTGCCTTATTTAGAAGGAAGGTGTAAAAACAGTCACAGCCAGTCACAGGAGAGCAAATGGCAATCCTGTCTGACACTTCCTTAGCTGTTTGTTCAGGAAGTTTACACAACCAAATATTTTGCCTGGTCAGATTGCGCGTTATTATTGTAAGAAAACACCCTGCACCAGAACAGAATAATATAAGCTGCATGAATCAAATTCTGGTGCAGTAATTAAATGGTTAATGAAATGTGTGTGGGGGGAAAAGACTGGCAGTTATTGATCAGTTTTAAGCAAAAATTGACATTATACTTTAAAAAAAATCAATTTATGCTTTATTTCCACTCAGAAGGCCTCATTTCCCCAGTTGATCATAACAAGTTGACCTATTCAAAGCTATATGTGGCTAAAATCTGGACAAAAATCTGTGCAAATGAAATGAAAATAAGTCTGAGTTGAGTTCAGTGGGTTCACCTTTCTTTACATCCCTGTTTGCATCCCATCCTGTAGGGTGCTGGTAGGAGACGCAAGCTCGGGGAATTCCCAACATGTCGCTTAGGCCCAGAGGTGCTCTCGGCTGCCAGGGAGCCTCAGGCCCACCTTAGCAACCGCAGAGGCCTTGTTGCTCATAAACAGCAGTGACAAGACAACCTATGAAGGAAAACAACAAACAAACAAAACATCATATATATATATACACCCTAGAATATAGAGATACACTTTAAAACTATGGAGATATTTCTGTAAATTGTAATCAATAAAAATATTTTTTATATGTTGCAAATATAAATCGATAAAAGAAAACTTCAACTAAACTAAATACATTAATTATTATTTTTTTCGACTACTATACAATTTCGAGGTATTTGTACTGCATTTTAGGCAACTTTCTACTTCTACTCGGCACATAAAAAAAGTCTTTTAAATCAGTCTATTAAATAAATTACTATGAACGTTTGTATCGCCAGAGGTAGTGATAACTTTGGTTTTCATATTGCCGCCGTTGATACAATAACATTGAATTATTGCTGAGTCCTTACAATCTAAAAATAGCTTCAGAGAGGAAACCTATCAAGTAAGAAGCTCGCAGCAACATCCAGGATACATTTAAATTTAATTAAACACCACATTTAGTTTGTAGCAGCAGCAGCAGCGGCATTTCTTGGCATTTCTTTGTATCTCTTTTTATGCCATTTGCAGTATCATTTATTGATTAAAAGTCTGATTTAATTATACGTTACTCTGCTTCATTCCTCCAAAACACCAGTGATGAAAATGAAGGAGGGGGAATCTTTTTTAGTCGCAGTGGAGCAAACAAACTGGATCACACTGAGTGGCAAATTAATGAGACAGCCTTTTTAATTTGCTGTGTAAGCGCGTGGCTATGCAAACCAAGGCAACCAATAGCCTGAATAGACAAAACTACTGGCTTATTGACAGAGTGAAAGTTAAATCAATTAAGAGTGGGCACTGTTAATGAGACGATGCTGCGCTCCTGAGATTAATTCATCTTATCCTGTTATACTGGCACGACGCTGAGGCTGCTCTTTCATAATAACGCCTTTCTAAAAATGTGAAGGAAATGCACTTTTGACAGAAATGCAACAATTATTCCTAAATATTTGTTTACATGTGACATAAAGGCTTGGGTATACTGATGTGATTTTGTCTTGGAGATGATGTTCTTCTTCCTTCTTTTATATGATTTCACCAAGATTAGAGTTTCATTACTGATTAATCTGCTGATGAGTTTTATTGGTTAATTATTTGGCTTATAGATAAACAAAGTGAAATCTTTCAATGTTTAGTTTTGCCTGACCTGCTATTATAATTTAAGATAGGGGAAAGAGGCACATGTATGTCTTTTCTCACTTGAATAACTTCTCCAAATCTCCAGCAGACAAAATCAAAACACGCTTTCACAAAATATTTACACATTGATAAATAATAATCATCAGGTGTATATATATGTGTATGTATAATGACTGAGTGGTTAAAGACAAACAGTCTGGTAAAGTCAGAAATTGCATGATTTTACTGTAATGCAGCTTTTAAAACATGTGAAGATGTTATGATATCTAAAATCTAAGACAATATCTAGTCTCATATCATGATCAATATGATCAATATGATAACGATTTATTGCTCAGGCTTCTTTCAAACTTCACACATCCAGTTTGTAACAGAAGCTTTCTTGTTAAAAAGTCTTGGTCAACTTTAGAAAGCTCCTCCAGACCCACAGAAAACATCATACAACTGTACAGTACTTCTTATTATGAGTAAATAAAAATAAAAAAAACAACCCCAAAAACAATTATAACAAAATCAAATCGACTGATTAATTAATCACCTCATGCTTTCAACTCTAGATGGGAGAGAGTCAAACTTTAAAAACATCTACAACTGCAACTGTGACACAGTCGGGCAACAAAAGGACACAAACAGATGAATAGATGGAAAGTTGCTCACATAACGCAGCAAATTGATTTTGTCTATAGACCCGCCTTGACTGAATATATTAGAGCTAAAGTAGAAACGGGAGACGAGCAAGAGAAAAGTGTCTGCAGTTTACTATCGTCAGGTCAGCTGTCTTTGGTGCAATTATAGGATCTATTTAATGCGTGCGTGCACACACACACACACACACACATCAATCAGAAAATGGACCAGAGGGAATAGCTATACAAACAGCTTTTGTGCATATTATGAAAGTGTAAGTAACTGGATCCAGGAGGATGCAAAGCTCTTCAATTACTATTTTATTAACATGGGGTTTAAGAGACAATAGTGAAACAACAGCTGGGGAAACCCAGAGACGGAGGGGAGGATTTCTCTGGTATGACATCAGAATCGCTGCCGTAGACAGACAATAATAATCAAACTGTGCGTCTACAGACAAAATACCAAGAAGGATTACAAATCGAAGATTTATAAACAATAACCAGTAAACACCGGATATACCGTATCTTTAGGTCAGGTGCAGGTCAAGAAATAAAAATGAAGAGAAAATTATTTTGTTTGATTTTTATCTCCCAAAGTAAAGATACGGCTGTAGCTACAGTCCAGTCCAACACGAAGTATTGATCAAAAGGAACTTGTGGGGCTGATGGTGGCATAAGATGACAAGTCAGAGAGTCAACAAACTTGGTACAATTCATCCCGAGAGGGACATGAATGTCTGTACCAAATTTAATACCAATCCATCCAATAGTTGTTAAGATATTTTGGTCTGGACCAAACATTGAGCTGTTAAAATGACTGGAGGGGAGGAGATGCTGCTTTTCACACAGACTCCAACTTAACTAAACTGCACCGTATTTAACAGAGTGATCCTACAGACCGTTCACGTCCAAACCCAAAACCATTGATCAGGTTAGCAAACTTTGTTATTGAGCAGATAGCAGCAGATGTGGTGATCGATATACGCAGGAGCAGAGGCTTGTAAAATAGGAAGGTACCACCCTGAAAGGAGCTTTGGGGGTTAGGGTTTTTGCTGAATCAGCTGATGTATAATTCAACAGCCCAAAAAAAAAAAAAAAAAAAAAAAACTGCACTGGGTTACGCTTCTTCCTTCTGCTGCTTTGTAAACATGTGACACAGTAAGAAGCAGTGAATCCTCCGATACTGAATTGACGCACGCACTGTTGTTGGTAGAGCTGAAATGTACAGCAGATGCGTCCTGCTTCCTTTCATCATAAGTGTGTCAAGCCTCGGGCTGCAATGACAAGACAAAAAAGCAGCCTGTCGAATGGGAGTGTTCACAGTAAAAATATCTTTTCAAGGGTACAGCTTGTGCACCTTGCAGAGAAAGATGTGACTGCTGCTAAATTAGGCACGGAGTGACTAAGGGGAAAAAAAAAAACGAGCAAGGCCGAGGTGACTTTTTACATTGGTTACAAATCCCAACAATACAGAGCTTATGACACAGCAGTTTTCATGTTCAGTTAGATAATGCAGTGAGCTCTCTATCTTTTATCAAATTATGATGATTATCAGAAAAGTATTCAGCAAAACAGAGAGATTTTTAATGAGGTTATATGTTTGCCCTCCTAGCTCTAAATGCAGAGTTACTGCATGCTTTTAAACTCATAACCAATGCAATAAAAGCATTTAGCATACAAAATTAATGTATTCTTCTTTTCACTTATAGTTCCCTGAAACTAAAACTTGTGATTAAACAACAGACTTTATACGAAAATATAAAGGATTCAATTTTAAACTACTAACCTAAAAATGATCATTTTTGTCAGTAATCTGAAAAAGGATCTTTTTGATGACTGAAGGAAAAACTATTTTTTTACCTATACGTGCTTTTATATGATGAAAGGAGTCTAAGGACATGCTGTGTTGACGTCAATCCAGTATAATGTTCAAGTTCACCGTCTTTGTTTGGTGTGTTAGCATGCTAACGTTTACCAAGAGGCACAAAAGCTGATTGAAGCAGACCGCCTCGCGTCACGGCCATCGATCCTCCTTAAAGCTCAGTAATCACAATCACTCGTCCCAAGAGAGCTGAAAGATGTGAAAACGTCTGTTGAACAAGACGTGACGAGCAGGGCTGTTGATTCATGAAAAAAACTGCTCGTAAAGGAACAAATTTCAGGCCCAGCGCTCCAACAAACACTGTGACTGTAATTTTATTAGGACAAGATCAATGACAGATATCTGATTCATGTGCTGACACATTAAGTTATTTTCATAGATAACATCAAAATAAGATTTTGCACATTTTCTTTCTATTTTCCACTGTACTAAATGTCTAATCTGGGCACACGGAGGCCTTAAGTTTGGTTGTTTTAACCAACTGCTCCTTTCCAAGCAAAAAAAACTGGCAGACTTACTCAAAGCCACGAGGAAAAATTCTGTTTACGTGGCTGCAATGCTTAAAAGTCAGATGATTTGGTTTATGGCTGTAGGAACAGATAGAGATCTGAGGAGGTGTCAGCTGCTGAGTCGGCAGCCGATTCCCCTGGCTCCTCTTCCCTCTCTCCCAGGAACCCAACACCGAGCCGGGCCACCAGGACCGAGCGGGAGAATGTGAGGAATTCTCTCACACATTTGCTCGCTGCTTTGCACGTTCTCACCCGTATAGGATGAGAAACACGCCGACGGCCCCAAGGATGCGACCGCCTCGCTCCGCGGTGACCGAGCTCGAGGGTGGGCGAGAGGCGGCAATGAGCGGAGGATCAAGGCAATTTGGCTGATGGGTAGAAGAGAGCGTCTGGAATGGCACACTGCTGAGAGAGTGAGTCATCCTGGACAGGGATCCTGTCATTCTGCCAGCACAACAAAGATCAGATCATTTATTTTTGTCATGGCCCTGCTGGATGAAATCTATACCCACAAGGAGTTGATCAAAGGTTTTGGCATGTGGCCTGTCCTGGAGAGCAACTAATAACAAATGATATTCAAGAATGATCCACAGGAATCATTGGCAAGTTGCAGTTTACTCATACCAACTAAATTACAAATAATAGCTTACCAGTTTGAGTTTTTCTGTTGAAGTGATTCATATTTTGTAGACTGCAACTAAAACTGAAACAGGTTTGATACCCAAAAGCAGGTCACTTGAGGCCAAACAGGTGTTATAAAAAGTCTCTTTACTATCTTAAAAGCAGCTAGAACACCAAAAAATGGGAACAGAAAGGCCTTTTTCACATTTAATACTTTGACAGGAAATGCAAAGGTGTAAATAATAAAGTCAATTATGGTTTAATTCCATTTAGCTGCTTCAGTTTTAGGGTCTTGGTATTGTGGATGCTTTAATTACCGGGACACTTGAATTGTTAATGTCAGCTCTGTCATCACAACAGGTACACGCTGCAAGAAGAGAGTAAAGGCTGGAACAATGACTGCGTTTACCTCCACAAAATATTCTGTTTATATCCTGAAAAACACAATATTCCAACTAATTTATATTCCTACCAATTACCGTAAAATGCCCCCGTGTGTTGAAAACTGCTGTAAAATCCCCAAATGAGACACGTATTCCTAACGTGTCGTATATACGTCCAAAGAATGCTCCTAAAACCGGAATAACATCTTCATATCCCACATGTTTTATTCGGAATAAGGCCTAATTTATAACATGCCGTGTACATGACCTGTATACAAACTATTATTGTCATATTGGGAATAATAGTAAAATATTAGTGTGCATGTAAACATAATGCAAAGATGACTCAGCAGAAAGCGAGCGATAGCTGATTGAGAACGAGGAGCAGCTGGGTGGGCCAATGAATGAGTCAGGTGATTATCTGATACAGGAAAACTCGAGAGTGACGGCTGGTGGTCAGGTGTGGAATGACAGGAGAGGTTAGTACACGCAAGGACACGAGCTAGAAGCAGCTGCTGCCAGAATCATAACATTTGTTAAAAACGTAACCGGTCATGTGAGCACGTTGTGGCACAAATCGGAGAATTTCAGCAACTTATTTATTTAAGATTTGGGGGCATTGTGGAGTGTGTGTGCAGGACAGGGGGAACCAACACATCTGATCTGATTGATCATCTAATTATTTTTTTTAATTGTCGCTGAACATGAACATGACTGTGCTTTTAATAGATTTCCCTTACACCCGCCCATTGCATTTACCACCAAATTCATGGATTAGATAAATGGATTAAAGTGAATTAGTTTAAAGCCTGTCTGATTATGAGTCCAGTCACGCTTTTTTCCCCCCTAATGAATGCAAAGCCGTGTCTAGCTGCAGACCATCAGAAAACCATCAGAAAGGCCCAGAACATTGAACATTGAATTTTATTTGTAAATGTCAAAAAATAAATAAAATAAAATAAAATAAAAAAATGCTCCAGCTCAACCTCAGGCTCTCATATGTGGATATCGCCCTCTGGTGTCAAGCCAATGTTAAGACATCCAGTATCTGTCTGATGATAGAGACGATAACTCGCTGCATTGCAGCACTGGGATGCTGGCATGTGGCTTGATGCCGATCAGTGTTACTTTACTTTAGAAAAAAAGAAAACTTTGTGAGAAGTATATTTTTAGGAGAAGAAGACAATTCTCTGCGTAACATGTAAGCAAAAAAAAGCTTCACTCGACGACGATGACGTGCCGTCCAGGTGCTCAGCTAAACATAGTAAAGAAAATTGTGTCAGCCTCTGCATTGCAGGTAGTGTCTCAGTGGAATATCTAGATAAGATAGATTTGATTAATCGATCACTGAGCTGGAGGTATAGATTACAGCTTCTTCAATTATGTTTTGCCTGTCTGGATTCTTCCCTGATGGAAGCAGATTTAAAAAAAAAGACTTCTTATCTAACTGACAAAGATTACATGTTCATTGACTGAGTTTTATTCCATATGTGGAAACTAGGCATTGCTGAATGCACTTGCGAGCCTGGTGCTGTCGAAGGTATGTAGACACTTATCGGTTATTAAAGATGGCCGTGTGTTTTTGTGCGGCACAAGGGAGTCGTGTACTTTGTGGAAAATGCATAACAGAGAATCCGATACTATAGTCTATCAACACATGAGACAGCAGTGAGTGCAGTGCATCCCAGGCACGACGACACATACGTTACTGAGGTCTCATGTGCTTGTGTCCTTCTGCCTGTGACCTCCCTGTTAAAAGGTCACCCTAATGAGACTCGCTCCACGAGTGCCCTTCAAGTGCCACGCCGGAGTGCAGGAAACAATGCTGCGTTACAGATGCTATTTTGAATGGTGTGACACTGTAAAAGTGGCAGGGTTGAATTTATTGCCGGCCCCTTTGATGCTGTTTATATCCCTGCTGTCTCGTCAACACGTATAATCATACTACAGATTCCTGATCCACGGCGGGCCGATATTGCCAATAAAGTTGCCCAAACACACTGAACATCTTGTCATGATGATTCAGCACAAACTTAATATGTTTTTGCTATTTGACCACACGGGATGCCAAAGGGTGTCCTCAAGATGATTAAAGTGATTTGAAATAAATCAATCACGCCACATTAAAGCCACAACAAGCCGGTATTAAAAGTTAATACGTTTAACTGTGATAGACCAAGATACCCAATGAATGCCAGTCACCTGCAAGGTCTTAAACAATCCCAAATAATTGCGCAAATGTCAGATTCATCATCTTAAATCAGTTTTTGGATTACTGTGGGTTATGTTGTAAGTTTGTGCAGTCACAAGCCCACACTTCCTGAACTGTCTTTACAATTGTTCCTCTCCGGCCTCTCATCTCCCTAGCAATTAGCTTTGCGGCTGCCGCGTGTGTACTCTTTAAAAAAAAAAAACCTCCACACGTCCGCGGAAGCATGCATTTAAGAAGACGAGGTCTTAGAAAACAAACTCCGGAAGCCACTGATTGACAGATTTGTCTGCCCACTCTGGTACCCTGGCTAGAGCCGTGGCTGCTGTGGCGGTGCTGTGGTTGCCGCTGGTCCATGTCTGAAGACATCTGACACAAGGCCATTTCTAGGTTACAATAACAACACCGCACTGACACAAATGCAACGCCGGATATCCAAAACGCTCAGGAATTCATCAGGCCATATTTAGTTTGGAGCTTGTAAATAACTGTTGTCCCCCCCCCAACAGAACAGCAGTGAATTTTCTCAGTGACAGAGCATTTTGTCTTCATGGAGAACTAAAAATATTACCAATTATAAAAAAAAAAACACAGTTTATAAGTGAAAAAAGAAAAACTGCTTTTCATGCAAAACATGGCAATCATTTACATCTCACCTAAAATATCTCCATAGTAAAAGAAGCAATCTATTTATTCTTTGCCCTACGTGGAATGTAAATAACAACACTGCAGTCTCCGCCTGCGGAACAACCATACAAGGAGAACGGCGCTGGACCGAGAGCGCCCCACACAAACTACCACTCTGAGATGCCATGCAGTACATAATGATGGTATTCACATCAGTGGTTGAGGAGGAAACTGGCTCCTGACCACTTCCAACTAACAAGCTCAAATTAAGACCACCGATGACCTCACAACTGCCAACTAGACTAGTGAATGGAGCTGGATGTCCAATTCTAAAATAGTCTGGTAATACTACGCATGGAGCTCATAATTATAGCTTTGTTAAATATCTTGAAATACAACAGGTGTATATAATTTAATCATTTGCAACTTAAAAATAAACAAATTATAAAGTCAAATACTAAAGGGGAATCAAATTTGGGAACTTTAAGGTAACTTAATTGACATTAATGTATTAACTGCTAATGTGAAACAGAAATTAACCAAAAGTTATATATAAGAACTTCCCTTCTTGGTCGACTGATTTCAATGGTATTTATCTATTGTGCATGGCACAATAAATGATATGACTAACTAACAAGCTGGATCAGAATAAAACGGATAGAGAATAAATTGAGAATGAAAATAAATGTGACAATTAAATTAAAAACAGGATAACTTCTCTGATAAGAGTATGTTTTAAGAAGATATGAGACACAGCTACATGTCTGTAAGACCTCTGTAGACCAACATTGCTTGAGATTATGAATTATAAACCACTGAGCACTTTTAGTCAGACATTTAGGAACATTTAGCATCACATACGTAAACATTTCTAACTCGAACTTTTACTGGTGTCACAATCTATGAGGGTTTTTCTACTTTTAGCTAAGTATTTGTGTACTACTTTCTGTACTCCACCAGTGGTCATGTGACTTTGTTTGGGAACATATAGCACAGTGGAGGCGGTGCAATTTTCCAGCAACATAAATCTCAAGTCATTTCCTGTGCCAAAGTTAAAAAGAGATGTATATATGGAGTAAAGGTGGGTATATGACTACTCAGGTGGTTTAAAAAAAAAACAAAAAAAAAAACCCTCTATTGTTACCACAGCTGTTATGACATTGTCAATATGAAATATAAACATCTATACGTGTGAATAGAAGCGCTATGTTGTGACCGCAGTGTTTGCATGACTGGATCTGATATTTTGGTCATGGCTGTAGGCAGCGCTGGAGGAGTTTTGGAATGTGTGACCACAGAGCTCTTTGGCCCCACGGCTGCATGTCTTCCTTCCTTGTCTGGGTCCGAAGACACGGACCATCACATCCATGATCCGTCTCCTCCAGGTCCACTGTGTGACAAACCGCGACCGACAACCACCCACTCACAAACTGGAAAATGACAACCCTTGGAAGTGCTGTAAAAAAACGGAGCGATTTCTCTTTTACTGCACTTCAGAGAGAGCTGTGATTGCTTCCGCCCTGAGTGTGGGCGACTGGGCGGCCGAGGACATGTCAGGTTCATGTCAATCAGCAGGTCGGAGTCTGTACCTTCTGTGAATCTGAGGCCCTGAAGCTTCAGGATCATGCTGCCATCTGCTGGACTGCTGTCTGGCCTGGCTGAGCACATCCAGTGACACAATAACAGTCTGCAAAGAGAGAGAGACAAATTCTTCATAAAATCCACACTTTGAAGATATTTTACTATGAGCAGTCATCCTTATCAGTTTTATCTATCTACACTATTCACTGTAAGATGATCAGTGATAACTGTGCAAATCTGTATAGAGCCTGTTGTAAGTATTTCACTACATTACATATTAGTTTAAAAAAAAAAAAGGTTTTTCGTTAACATATTTTGAGGTAAGGTATTTTTTTTGAGGTAATGGTTCCAAACATTTTTAAATAAACAAATATGTGATGTTTATTTTTTCAGCTTGTGGGCCCCCTCACACCTACTCACACAAAGTGAGGTTTGGCAGCCTTGTATCGGTGTGGAATGAATAACTACTTTAGACTCCCATTGCAGTGTCTCAAAATGTCATTTTTACTGGCAAGAGAAAATATTTATTCTGAAGAGCAGGAAGCTCAGGTGGCAGGGGAGCACACTGTATGTTGTCCTCATCATGAGTGTTTACTGAAATAAATATTTCTAATTTTAGTTTGATACGTGGTTTAAAAGGCGAGGATGCATGCAAGGTAGATGCTGAACTTTTTAATGAGGTATTTAGTTATTAATAAATTGAACTGAGCAAGACATTTCACAGTTGAACAGCCAAGAAATACTTAAACCCAACAACCACAATAGTTAAAACCACAATATTCGTTTGTTTGTACATGTCAGTTTTTGTACAGATGAAACAAATTACAAATAATATGTTAATTAGTTAATTAGAGGGGCTGGTAAAAAGACTGTGTTACCTTTATATTATATATTTATATTTGACCCCAAATATATTATATATATATATATATATATATGGGGTAAAACATGTACAGTAAATGGTTTTGATCTTCTTATCACTAACTAAAGCCTGGCAAAAAGAGGATGGCAAAAACAAGGTGTTGTTGTTGTGGTTTAGTGGAATGCTATAGGGCTGCAACTAACAATTATTTTCTTTATTGATTAATTTTTTAATTAATCAATGAATCAAATTAATTTTTTACCTTGAAAAACGACGGAAATAATTAAAAATAGCAGGTGATTAATTTAATAGTTGACAGCTAATTGATTAATTGACTAATTGTTGCAGATGTAGGTAGTATCATTCTTTGCTATTGTTGATAATACTATGAATATGAATACGTGTATGGGTAATTATTAACATTTCCTCTTATTTATACATCACATTACTCACCTGGCTGGCTTTCTATTTCCAGATTCTGCTGCTTAGGGCCCTAAAAAAGGAGTGGACCTGTTACAACTGTTTACAATCACAACATAACAACACTCATTATCAGTAAAACAATAACTTGTATCACCTTATATGGCTACATATGCACATTCTTCCTTTAAAACGATTCTGCTTTCCAACATCTCAATGGTATAAGCAAGCAATTCGCTCAACTAGTAGGCGCGAGATCTTGGAGCTCTTACTATCGCGAGACTAAACACATACGTTATTTCACAGAAGCAGATTCGACTTTTTTTTTTTTTTTTTAAACTCCTGATTTTTTTAAAAATTCCCGTTGATTAATTGCCATCTGTGAACACCTAACACCTAATTTATTGAATCGTATTTATTTATTTATTTATTTATTTATTGTTTTACCAAGAACCACAGAGATAAAACATAAAACGCGAATCGACTGTCTGTATTCGTCAAATTAGTCAACAAAAACGTCACTTCTCGTCCGTTCAGGCGGGCTGGTTAAACAGCAGCAGCCAAGTGCCACAACTCACTTGTGTTGTATAACATAAGTAATATTTATCACACAGTTTATCGTGTTAGTTAAATAATTTAAAGCCTATTTCAGTCGGTGAAAAACCGGAAAGTATCGACAACTATAGCTAGGTTAGCTTCTCCGGCTAGCAAAACTTTATCTTTTTTTTTTTACAGCAAGATAGTGTTTACGTAAAATCTCGCTATCTGAACGTTAATTTGTTTAGGTTAAACAGGTTAAAAACCATCAGCTTTTACATTTTACAAACTATGGAGCGACCATCGAGGTTTGTTAACCGTTGTTTTTTTATTTCATGGTGCCAGTTTGTCAGTTTGCTAATGTTTTTAAAGCTAACACGTTGTTTGTTGTTTACAGGAAGACAAAGGCTGTGAATTACTGTGAAGCCAAAGACTTTGATGATGGTGAGATCATAACTTCCTGTTCATACTCGCCATTATAAGATCAGTATTGTCACATTTCATAAATAAACCAAGTAATGTCCACACATGAAAACGAATTAACACATACCTTATTATTACAAGGAAGCAGTTGTTGTAAGATTGAAAAAAAACTGAGACCACTTAACCAAATACACACACATACTCATAAACAGACTCACTTTTCACTCACCACCAGCACAACTCTTTTTTTTTTTTCCCTCATTGTGACAGATGAGGATTTTGCCTGTGTGAAGGCTCCACCCAGCAAAAAGGTCAGAGAGGCTGTGAAACAACAGGAGCACAAAAAATCATCAAGCAAGTCCTCAAGTCAAGACACCAACTCGCAGTCATCTCTGAGCCAGAACGGCAGGTGGGTGACACAGTGAGCCATGTGCATACAGTAACATGAAGAAAGAAAGACAGAAAAAGAACATAATCAGTCTGTTGTATTTTGTGAGCAGAAAATCTAGTAACCCTGTGTTTTTTTTTTAACAGAAAACCACTGGATGAGAAGTTGTGTGCCAGAGATCTAGAAGCAGCCATTACGCTTTCTTTGCTAAATAATGCAGATGGGATAAAAGACCAGTCTCCCACCAGCAAAGGTATTATATAGCTTGTAAAAATGTAGTTTTAATTGCATATTTTTAAAGAGTTGTTGACTTATATTCCAGTTAAATTTCTCCAGGAGAGATCAAGGTTCAACTTCCCGTAGATGAAAACACAGACCCGTCTTCTCGGCACCTGTCAAACTGCAGTGTGGATATCTCACTTTTGGGTAAATTTCTCTTATTTCTTATCCACTTTAGACCTTCCTTCTTTTATTACACATTCAATTGATTATTTTTTGATAAAATACAATTTTAGATAAGGATATAAGTGGTCTGAAATGTCTGATTTTTTATTTTTTATTTTTAAACCTCAGGCCTTGACAAAATCATATCACAGAATGAGTCACTTGCCCAACCCAGACAGAGAAATGCTGCCTCCAAAGCCACTGACGAGCAGAGGAAGAACCTTAAGGATGAAGATGAGGACTATCAGCCCAAACTGACACCAGGTTGTCACCTTGTTATCCATACCTAAATACTTCTATTTAATTACAGATTTGATGTGTCATCATAATAACACCAATAATACATTTCCAGATTCAGAAAGTGACGACGATTTTAGTGAACCAGCTGACAGCGAAGATGAGGAATTCAGCGTAAAGAAAGTCAGCAAAACAAAGAAGAAGGAGAAAGTAACCAAACATGAGAAGACCAAACAGCCTCCTGCCTCTAAAAAAGAAAAGCAACCATCAAAGTCTAAATCACAGGCAGCAGGTTTGTTCTTGTAAATTATTAAGACTCAGTTTTTGACTGTTATTGTATTTTTAACATAATAAAGAGAACTACTTTGTCTCAGCAGCTTCCACACCGGTGAGAAGTCCTCCAACAGCCAAACTTGCAGCCAAAAGGCCTTCCTCGTCCTTCACAGTTTCCACTTCTAAACCGACAGTCTCTTTGAGCCCAGCAGGGGGCAGAGTACCCAAGTGGAACCCACCAGGTACGAGAGAAGAGCTGTAATTTTATAAATAAAGACCTTTAGAGACGGTGAAGAATCTATTTGTCATTTTATTACTGTTTTGTTCACAGGTCAAATTGGTAAAAGTTCCAGCTCTACGAGCCCAGCAGTGAAATCTCCGGGTCAGGGTTTGCGACTGGGGCTGTCCCGTCTCGTTCGAGTCAAACCTCTTCACCCCAGTGTTGCAAGTCACTGACCACCTGTCTGTGCAACATGCACCTTTAACAATTATTTCGCTCTGCAAAAAGGAAAAGGTCAGATAACAGTCATAAGGTTGTTTAGGCAGTTGTCACCAGTACAGTAATTGTGTCGGTACATTTTCAGACTGTTGACTGATTTATGGAAAGGAGTGAATTATCCTTTTTTTTAAATTATTAGTCTTGGTCTTAATTACATCATTTTATTGCCATCTAAAGCATACTTCCACCTCTTTTTCTTATTGTGTGCAAACACTGTATATTGTGTACATATAAATATTAAAAATAAAATAGTTTAAAGTTGTATGAAATGTGTCTCCCAGGAGATATTTTTTTTTTTTTTTTTTTTTTTTAATTTTCACCTGTGAATACTGATAGAAAGAAAGGTATAACAACAAATGCAATTTTCTACTTACTATATAAAAATGTTTTGCTCGGCTATGATTTATCTCGCATGCTTTTTTTTCATTCATTTCATTCAGGAATAGTTCACAACTCAAAGGCTTTGAGTTTCAAATAGTATCTTTATCTGACTAAATACAACCCATTATTTATAGAATATTTGAATAATAATTTGAAACCTTAAATCTATCTGCCATAAATCTAAATATTGTGGATTTCCAAACATATGCATATATTAACCCAACCGACCTCCCGTTTGATTTAGTGTTAATATCCCAAATCCTAGTGATGAAAGGACACAAGCCATATTTTTCTTATCGCTTATAGAAAATATTAAAATAATCCTCGGTCTTCCTCTGAGATCCTGGTTCTGAAGCTACACTACTGGTTAAAAGTTGTAAAACACCCACATTTTACCAGTTTTTATTGAAATCTAAGCTATTTAGGTCCAGTGAATAACCTTAAATGCTATAAAGGTAAGCAGTAGACTGAGAAAATTAAACAATAATATACATTTATAATTATAAAAAGGTCTTTAAAACAAAACAGAAAAAAGTTAAATCTCCAATAGTTTGTTCAATGCTTTAATTTCAGACATTAACTTCATCAATTTCAGGAAAGAAAATTAAGACGTTATGAAAGTTTTGACAGTGAGTCAACAGGATTTTGGTTAATGTTTTTTCTGGTCATACTAGGATGCTGTATCCTGTTGGTATTTCAACTGATGACAGATGGGCATTGAGACATATGAGGATAAAAAAAATTATATTACACTTCATTTTATTGTTTTATGTTGTTTATTTTGTGGGTAGGGGGGGAGAAGGCGGGGTTTGTTAAAAGATTTTGTTTGACATGTAGTGTAAAGGCATTTGCATTCACCTTGCAGCTAACCTTAACAATGCATCATTGTATATATGTAAACTATCCGTGACTATATTTGTATAGTCCAGGTGTGAAGAAGCCAGTGTGTATGCAGAGAGGAAGGGAAGACAGCGTAGCAGGACCTTTTTAAAGGCAGAGGGATTGTTTCTTCTTCTTTTTTTTTTATCCCCAGCGCGAGGCGAATCAAAACAAAACATACACAGAAGCTCCAAGATGAGAGCTTTCTCGATTAAAGAATTACTTCTCGCCTTCTCCATGGCTGCAGCTGTGATATACCTCAGCTCCATTAAGAGTGAGGTCTATTCCCATTCAGAGAGACTCCAGAGGTTCCACCTCAATAACTCAACCGGGAGCCAGGGGATAGCCAAGAGCATATCCAAGATGGAAACAGACATCAACAGGCTGCGTAAGTCAAAGTCACTATTAAATTTGATTTGCATGCATAAGATAAAACAAATACTCAGCTACTCTTTGTCTACAGTCAATCTGATGAATAAGATTGAACAGAGAGAGTTGGTGGCACAGAAGAACGTGGTGGAGGTGAAGATGGAAAAGAAGGTGGTGAGGAAACTGTACCCGAACTCAGCACTGTTCAGGACGTGGGGTGATAAGCTGTCAGAGGAGGAACAGAAGGAGGCCCAGGAGTTATTTCAGAGATATGGCTACAATGCCTTCCTGAGTGACAGACTCCCCCTCAACAGAGAGATACCCGACACCAGACCCTCCAGGTGATCTTCCATTCATGCATTTATCTTAACTGATAAACCGCACCTTGTGTACACTCTGCTGCTGTCGGCCAAGATTCAAAATATATAGCAATTTACATGTATAATTTTCTCTTGATTGATTTGGAAAATTTGGAAGTCCACAACTTTACGTACTAAAAAAAAGTTTTCAAATAAATCCCCCCCCAAAAAAAAAAAATCCTGAACAGCTGTGCTGCAAAAACATACCCGGATGATCTGCCAACCATCAGCGTTGTGTTAATCTACCTGGATGAGGCTCTTTCCATCATAAAAAGGGCTATCCGCAGTATCATCGACAAGACACCAGCTCATCTGCTGAAAGAAATCATTCTGGTGGACGATCACAGTACCAACGGTAGGTCCACGTGCTCCTCAGAGTGTGTGTGTGTGCTGTTCTGTCTCCTCTCAAATATTTTATTATACTGGATATGTCAGAGAGAGAAAGACAAAGTGGACTTTTAAAATCAAATGTTAAAATGACAAAGAAACACATTTTCTCCCTTCTCCTAGTCATGTTTTTATATTTTATATACCTCGGTCAAATTATCTTTAAATAAACATCAAAATACATATTTGCACATCATTTACAGCCGAAAGTGCATTATGAAGAGAGCTCTTAATGGGCGGTGTGAACCGGAGGAATGATTCCAATGTTTACTTGAGCTTCTGACAATTGATTTAGGACCAACTTGAAAAATTGTGAACCCGTCCTTTAAGTGAAATGATCCAATCCTTCAAGGCTGGATATTTTGTTCTCCAACAATTACTGTTTGGTTGAGGGGACGTATTGTGCCAGTACATTTGTTTAGTTATAGATGACTAAAATTGCTCATGACATCAAATCTTCACCACATATTTTTCCTGCAGAGGATTTAAAGGAAAAACTGGATGACTACATCAACTCCATCCACAAAGAGCGTCCAGACCTGCTGAAGAGAGTCCAGCACTCCAAACAGCTTGGCCTCACTCAGGCCAGACTGTCAGGATGGAAGGTTGCCGTCGGCGATGTGTTGGCTATCCTGGATGCTCACATTGAAGTTCATGTGCAATGGTTGGTTTAAGAGCTGAGTTTTTCCCCTTCTGTTTCTGCATCATCATGTTGAACGCTCACTGTTTCTGTGCAGGGCAGAGCCATTGTTAACTCGCATCAAAGATGACCGTACCGTGATACTGACACCAGTGTTTGACAGAGTCAACTATGACGACTTGACAGTAACTCCTTACCCACCCTCAGCTGATGCCTTTGACTGGGCTCTGTGGTGCATGTACGAGTCCTTCAGACCTGAGTGGTACGCTCTAAAGGACGAGTCACAGCCTGGCAAGTGAGTCTCAGTCTGAAGGTTTTACGGGTCAGTTCACCTCTATCACAAAAATCACTTTTGACACTTGTAGGAATGGTTCATCATATGCAGCATATGCAAATAATGTTATCTTTAACTCCACTTTGAACGGCTGTTTACACAGGGTGGTTTCTTTAGGAAGGGCAGGGGATTAAAGCATCCTGTTTCAGACGGAGGCTGAAATGAGAGGCTGCATACAGGACCTGTATAGGATCAATAATCTCTGTGGAAATGTTTGAACCTACATATTGTGTGTTTAAAGGCGAACAAAATGAAATAATAAATAAAGTATTTAAAGTTTCTCCACCAGCATTGGATTACTGACAACTTGTATATCTATAAAGCATTAGAGTTAGGTTTAAAAATGTCTTGGGTGAACTGACCTTTCAACCGTTCAAATATTTTAACACGCTTTGACAATCCATAAAGTGCAGTTTTGATTTATTTTAATTTTATTTATTTGTCAAATTGTGTCATCAGGAGCCCGTCCATCATGGGGATACTTGTAGCTGATCGTAAGTTCTTTGGAGAGATCGGAAGCCTTGACGGTGGAATGAAAATATATGGTGGTGAAAATGTGGAGCTGGGCATCCGGGTAAGATTTTCAATTGGTTTTTAAAGTGACTGAATGAATGGGGAATGGTTTCAGGTTGTGTATAGGTCCTGGACAACCTGAAAAATACAATGTACGTTAGCTGAGGATTGATCTTTTGTCTATCGCAGCATGCACCACGGGAAGCTTTTTACGAGATCACGAGTGTGTGATTTTAATGTTTTTTTGAATTTTCTCACTAAATTCAACCCAGATTGAGCAAGTTGCAAATTATAAATATCTGGGAATTTGGTTGGACAATAAGCTTTCTTTTTAAAACACATGTGATAGAGCTCGCAAAGAAGGTAAAAATTAAGCTGGGTGCCTTATATAGAATCAGGTCTTGCCTTTCTTTTAAAAGCAGAAAGTCCATTGTTGAAACAACCATTTTATCAATTTTAGATTATGGAGATATCATTTACATGCATGCATCTCCATCCATTCTGAAAGTTCTTGACACAGTTTACCATAGTGCTATACGTTTTATTACTGGTGACCTTTTTAGAACACATCACTGCAAACTGTATGAGAGTGTAGGGTGGTCCTCTCTCCATGAGAGGAGGGAAAGACATTGCCTCCTTTTTATTTACAGAGCACTACAAGGCAAATTACCATCATACCTCACCTCTCTTTTACATTTTAGACACTGCACATATAGCACAAGGTCACAAGGTTTTATGACACTAGAAACACCCCAAATAAGATCAGAGGCTGGCAAATTAGCTTTTTTAGTTTTATGCACCCACTAAATGGAACCATCTGCAAGAGACACTGAAATTTGACAAACTTGTGTCCGTAAACCGTTTTAAAGTTTTAATACATGGTATGGGAAATATACAGTGTTCTTGCTTTAACTGATCTTGTTTAAACTTGTTTTAAGTGGTTTTACCTGTTTTACCTTGATCTTGTTTTAAACTGTGTTTTTGATCTTGTTGATCTTGTTTTAACTGTTAACTGTCAACTGTTTTTGGGCTATTTATTGTATATTGTTTGTATTTGTTGTGATCAGGGCATTGCTGTAAAAGAGCAATTTGCTCAGTCAAGGTTTCCCTGAATAAAGAACGGTTATAATTAAAGTTTGACAGCATATTTTGAGTAGCACACAGTATGATACTCTGCAAAACCTGCAAAAAATATTGTTATCTGTATACAGTATGTGTCCTTGTCTAAAGTCTAAAAATAAGCAAATAACAAACAACATCTATGTGTCAAAAATTCTATTTTACCACAGTATTTGACCTCTTCTACTTTTGCCAGGTTTGGCTATGTGGAGGAAGCGTAGAAGTTATACCTTGCTCTAAAATTGCCCACATTGAACGAGCCAGTAAGCCTTACCTCCCAGACCTGAGTGAAATGATGAAGCGCAATGCGCTGCGGGTGGCAGAGGTGTGGCTGGATGAATATAAATACAACGTCAATATCGCCTGGAATCTTCCAACAGAGGTTAAGATCATTAATCACACGTAACAGTTATGTCATCCAGATGTACAAACATTGTGGCAACACATCCGGTACCTGTCAAAACTTTTTTTGTTTGCCTACAGAATCATGGGATAGACATCGGGGATGTGTCAGAGAGAAAGAAGTTAAGAGAGAAACTCAATTGCAAGCCTTTCAAGTGGTATTTGGATAATGTTTACCCCATGCTGGAGCCTCTCACCAACCTGGCTGGTTATGGAACAGTGAGTAGAAACTATATTTACTCTGAGGCAATTCTCAGTCATCCAAGCCCTTAGAGATCTAGTTACGCTGCCCTGAAATACTATTGAACAAATATTGTGCTATTTTTTTATTTTTTTTTAAATGTACGTATAAAGTCAGTGAGAGCCACACACAATTTTAGTATTGAAAAATTAAAAACAATTATTGGTTTGACAACAATAAATATTATGGATTGTTTGCCTATACTATTTGCCTGTATTACTTTCTAATTACCGCATTAAAGTCCCAGCCCTCTTTATGTATAGATTATTTATAGATCTATTATTCTCCAGATTATTCTATTTTATTCTACCAACAATTAAATATTTGCTTCTGTTGGCAGCTGATAAACGATAAGAAGCCTGACCTCTGTATTGACCAAGGCCCAATGCCCGGGAACACACCTATTCTATATGGATGCCACGGCTACTCACCCCAGGTATGTTCGTTGCATTGCTTTTGCATTGCATCGCCGTGTGATTTTCGCTCGTGGAATAATTGCTTGTTTTGTGGTGTAGCACTGTTATTATCGCACCAGTGGAGAAATCTACATCGGTGGCATCAAATCTCACAAGTACAATAGCAACCGATGTCTGGTGGACTTGGGTACGATCAATCCGGGTTTGTACGACTGCAACGTGGCCCAGCAGAAGAAGTTCCACATGATGTGGGATTTTACACAGGTAACGTTTCAGTTTTCAAATATAAATTTACACCTATGTTTTGGGGGAACAAACTGACAATCAATGTGTTTTTATTCGTAGGGAACATCGATCCAGAACAGAGAAACAAAGAGATGTCTAGAAATTGCGATAGGTGAGGATGGCTATTATAAACTTGTTGTTCAGCAATGCAGTAACCAGAGCTGGAAGATACAGCATCTTATCAAACGGCACTGAAAGACAGGCGGGAGAAGATCACAAAAGAGACATTATTGACTTAGAATGACTGCTTGTGTTCGAGTTTACATTTTTCACAGTAAATCTACAAGACGGTGGATGAGGACGCAACGTTGACAACGTAACTTTATGAGTGATATATTTTTTTAATTTTTTTGTTTTGCATGCAAACATGTCAGTATAATGTAAAGATGTACGAGTACGGTTATGTATTTATGTTCCTTTTTTTTATGACAACAAAACATTGGTTGTGAACAACTGTGAAAAGCTGTGGGTGCTAAACTAAACTCTTCCACCAGAGAAACTTGTTGTTCTCATCAGCAGGTTAGTTTATGGTACAGCTTAAGATCAACTCAGAAACACCTGCGAGGTTTATCATGCCTTCTTTTGGTTAAATAATGACTTCACTGGCTACCTGTAAATTGATGGTTTTGCTGGTTGTTACACAATTTAATTAATTGATTTCTTTTCCTCGCACTTCACAAATGAGCAGCAGCCTTCAGTTCATATATCTCCTTCCAGTCAGGTTATGATAACCACATTTCAGCCTACAGTATATCATTTACAGTTTTCATCAAGGCTGCTAATGACCTCCATCAGTAGTTTGCATTAGTGGCTCTATAAACGTCATTCAAGTCAAACAGGATCCTTTGTTGTTTCACTGTCCATTTCATTTTCCAAGATGAAGGCGTCCCATTTGTTTTTCCACACGGCATGGCCAGTGTCCTTCAGGTGAGCCGGCAGGGAGCTGTACCTGCAGGGAGGATTCGTTTATATTTAGGTCGAACTCTTTAAAACAGCTGCTACCATCATTGCTTGTTACAAAATCTGGTGAAACAGACACGGGAGAGCAGGTTTTTAGATGTCAGAGCGTCACTGAACACACCATTCGGAAGAAATGACATCTCGTTACTCCTTACTATAACAATTATATATTTTTTCTAAATACATAAGGGAGACCAGAGAGAGAGAGAGAGAGAGAGAGACATTGTTCTGCTTTAGTCTTTTACTGAAATAAACCTCTTTTTGAAGCATATCGTATGACGCGGCCTCTGTTTTTTGCTTCTTTTGTCTAATTGTTACAACTTAGCCCAGCATGGGAAGGAAACATCATGTATTTGACATCAGAGGTTTGATTTGGTAAATAAATGTAATAAATCAAACACTTTGACGTGTGGACGGGAGGAGGTGGTGATTGAACCAGCCGCCTTACACTCCATCACCACACAGTGATGAATAGAAAATTATACTGATATTTATTAGAACCATAGAAAAGCTCACATTAGCTTTAAAGAGTTAAGAATTAAAATATTTTGATTCTGACCTGATAGAGTTGACAGCCAGTTCTTTCAGAGTACCCAGGTTTGCTTTCAGCCCCCCGATGCCCACAAAGGCTTGATAGAAGTCGTAGGAGAGGCCTGTGGTGCCGAACAGAGACGGGTCATCAGAGCTGATCACCATCGGGTGACCCTCAGACATCAGCACAGCTGCAGGATGGTTCCTAAGGTCCGAGACCAGCTTCAGAACCTGCAGGTCAGAGGTCAAACACGCCCAGGTGCTTTATATTGTACATGTAGTAAGACACCTTACATTTTCTTCTCTGACAATAAGTTATCTGACCTGGTTTGAGATGGGGCACAGCTCCACGGCCACGTTTCTTTTCCTGGAAAGTTCTTTAGCCACCGGGTGGTGTGCCAAAGCATATCCGTGCCCGATGCGTGTAGTGTTGAACAGAAGGGCATCAAGAAGGTTTTGATCGACGTCAGTTCCTTCATCATCTATAAACACAAAGCACAACGCAATCAAAGTGAGAAAAGTCACCAGAGGGTGCATCTTATTTTTTTAGAGTGCTCAAATGTGTAATGAATAGTAACGTATTTAACATTTTTGATCCACCCACCTGTTTCTCCTGCGTGGAAGAAGTACGGCAGCGTGACGCCCAGTTCAGCTGGCAGAGAAAGTGCCTCTCTGAAGTACCAAAGAGTCCTCCCACTGTCCTCCCTGCCAACCTTTAAACCGTAATGTTAACTCAAGTATAACCCGATTAAAACTCTCACAGCAACCGTCAGACCTGATTTCCACACATTTTCATTTTCCAAGCTTATTTTCATTGTCACGTGCGAGGTTCAACAGGAGTTACAATTTCTCACCATGTCAAATCCTGCAACAACATCTGGGAAATCATATTGCAGCTGAATGGCCTCTTTAACAGCTGCTTTGACCTCAGATACACCCAGAGCCCTGAAAGAAAGCAGCAACCACATTGAAAGCAGAAACGCGTATATAAGATCAGACATACATACACACACACATACACACATACATAAACGTTCATCAGATTTCTCAGAGTACATAATACCTGCTCTGATGCTTTTTTTTCATAATAATATAGTAATATATAATAATAAAGGTGCATTACAGCAATTTAGTGTTGCATTTCCATTAAGTTGGGGAACTTGCAAGAAACAGATTAGACAAAAGAAATGAAGATTTGAAGCAATAGAGGCTGAGATATCCTAACATTAAGTTGCTGGTATGAGTCAAACTCCAAAACCACTGGATCCTACATTCCCATAATGCAACTCAGTAGTGGTCCTTCATAGGGTACTTTACAAAACTTGTATCCTATAGATGTTAATGCATCATTTTCATAATCATTTTCATTTTGAGCAACACGACTGTTTTCACGTGCTAATTAGCACTGAATTGGTGGAATGCCCCTTTAATAACTCTAATAACTCTAGAGCTGTTTTCAAAAACAAAAAATAGGAAACTAATAATTAAGAGATAATATATTGAATTATGGTTGTTTTTTTTCAATTTGGGACAGTTTCAATGCTATAAAATCATGACTCATTGTACAAATTCTGGCCATTATGCAAAAAATGAGTAACTGTGCGTTACAATTAGCAGAAGTATGTCTTGTTTCTGTCTGTTCCCTGAGAGTAAACCAGCTGGGGGGTTTTTCTAGAGTTTATAACTTTGTTTTCTGCACTTTTTTTTTCTCTTCGTGTTCTGATAGATACGGTACCTGTGGACAGATACGATGATACGAGCCCCGAGAAAGTCTGGATGATCTGCGATGAATTTCTTTGTAGCTCCTTGAAACGTTTTCAGACTCCAGACCTTATCGTGAATGGTTCCATCAAGCTCGTATGTCTGAAACACAACAAAAGTGTGGTTAGATTTAAAAAAAAAAAAAAATACAACATACCTTGTATAGTTTGTCTTTACATAAATGCTACTGGTACTGTTCTTCTACTGTGGCTATCTCAGAGAGGCTGAAACTGGGGATCAGGTGTGAACAAGGCAAGCAAACACAAACCCTTGAGAGGCCGCTCCTGAGCTCCAGATAGCTGATGTTGTCATGGTAAAGCTCCTCCAAGCCTCTGTAGAAATAGTCCTTCAGGACAGGAGCATGGGTGACTAACCCAGCAGCTGCAATGAAAGCTTTCTCAAACTTCTCCCACACAACATCTTGGTTTGGGTACTCGCCATCTGGATCCTCAGTGAACAGTGTGAGCTGCTGCATTAAACTGATAAAAAAAACACCCCAAACATAACCAATGTCACATCCTCCAAATACAAATTTCACCCAGAATGTGCAAAGTGAAGGTACATTTCTTGCTCAACCTGTTATCAAAGCCTGTAGGGTCTCCAGTTTTGGCTCTTAAGGTCTCGAGCAGCTGCCAGTAGAAGCAGTCCCACCGTGGGAACGGCTGGCGGTCAGAGAACAGGAAGCGGATGGAGTTGTCCCACGTGAAGCAGATGTAGCAGTGAGGCCTGTAGGTGACGTTTTTCACCAGCCATTCGACGCTGACCAGAGACGAGCTGTGGAGGTGCAGGGCTCCGCCTGTCACCACAACAGCAGAAAATAACATCATCTAGGCAGTGATACACAGGTAAACACTGTGGTTGTTGTCATGGAAAACGTCCCACAAACAGCGTCTCTGTGGCCATTTAGTGCTCGTAGTGCTTTTGTGTCTCTTAATTGTGATGCTACAGTTGTTTTGTGTCTTATTGTAATTGTTTTGTGCCTCTTTGTAGTCATTTTGTGTATTTGTAGTAATTTTGTTTATTTTTAGTAATTTTTTTATTTTTAGTTATTTTGTTCTTTATAGTCATTTTGTTTATTTTTAGCAGTATTATTATTATTATTTATTTATTTATTTATTTTAAATTTTTTGCAGGTGACTCATATCTGCACAGATCTTATACTAAAATACTGAAGCAAACTATAAAAATATTACAGGAAAAAAAAAAAGCTTGAAATGCAGGTTCTGTTTCCTTAAATCAGAGCTACTCTGCTCTTAACCTGATTTAAGTTGAATCACAAATGTTACTGTACTTTAAAGAAGTGTTACTTTAGCCTCTGCATGCTGTGACAGTCAGGTAATCCATCCATGGCTGTGACATTACCTTTAGGCATCTTCTGCAGCAGTTTGAAGATTGAGCTCTTTTGGATGAGATGCTTTGCTTTGAAGAAGTGGATAGCAGGGGGGAACTGGGCTGCAGACATCTCTCGCTCCTTTAATCCGTGGAGGTAAGCGTCCAGCTTCTGCTCGGCCGCTGACAGCATCATTTGGCCGCCTGTCTGTCGGGACGCCTCCTGACGCATCAGCAGGTCCCTCTGAGCGGGGTCAGGCATCCCATCAGTCACCCTCACAAACCACAGAAGGGGCACATATGTGACCACAGCCTGGCAGATTGAGATCACCATGTCCTTGTGTGCCACAGGAGGGCGCTGTATCCTTCCTAGAACATGATCACACACACCCTCCACTGTAAAGAAAGAAAATATGAAACATGAATTAATGACATTAAAGTCTTCCTTTCCTCCAGGGAAGTTGGCAGTGTAGGTAAATACATTTGTCAGACTGTTGTTAACATGATAGCATGCTGTGACTTGCATTACAGGAGCCCATTCAGTAGTCTGACCACGACCGCTTTGCCTTTTAAGTAAGAATTAGGCAAGAGAAAAGGAAAGGAAAGTAACATGCAATCTATGGAAACAAAGGACACATCTTATAAGTTAAATCTAACAACTTTAAAATTGTAAAATACTTACAAGAATAAAAGGAGCTGCTGTCGTCCTGCGTCTCCGCTCAGTCGTCTCCCAGAAGGCTCAGCTTGTTTTCCACAACTAACTCCGCTATTAGAGCAGCATGTCAGCAAAATACTCAGAGCAACTGGATAATTGGGGCATTTTTGTCTGACAAATACCATGTGATAAACTAATGAATGAAGCATGAATGGCCAGTGTTGTAAAATAAAAACTCTATGTCTCTAAGCAACAAGGACACATGTCCTACAAGTCAAAAAAAAAAAAAAAAAAAGCACAAAGAAGTGATACTAATGATTTATATTTTTATTATGTTGTACATTTTCACAATAGAACATTTTCAGTTGGAGACACAATCAAAAAAAAAAAAAGAACAAAAAAAACAAAACAAAAACAAAACAACAACCACACATATATATAATTTAATCTGGAAACCTCATATACATACAGTGCATCCTCTGGAATGATATCATCCACTTCTTTAATTCATGACAGAAGAGTAACATCAATAAATTAACTCTGTCGAGGTCATGTATGGTCCACATGGTCGTTTATGGGATACTAACTCTCTCTGTGATTGGTTGGAGCAGACACCTATTAGTAAAACAATTCCCCATGCAACTTATAATGTAGGGTAGAGGTTAATGAAACTGTGACACAGATGCTGTGTTTGTCATGAAAGCTGATTCACTTAGAGAGCAACCTGTTAAACATCCAGAAGAATCACCCAATACTGTGCGTCCCTGACTAATCAGCGTAAACTGAGACCCTCTCGAGTGGGGAGCAGCAGAGTAAACTAGTCATTACAACAGTGCAGTATCCACGATGAACATCAGTAATGTTGAGTTACAGCTTCTATCATGTCCCTTAATGCACGGAGAAAAAAAATAAAAAAATACAGCAATACATCACACAACATCAACGCGTCTCTCTCGCATCAGAGATTCATTTCACAGACAAGAGGAATGACGTCTTTCATATGACAAAAATAAAAAATAACAAGGAGTGTTCTTCTCTAATACGATGAGAGGCTTCTCAGTCCAGAAATTTGCGGTTTGGGTTGGCACCGAAGAGAGACACTCGGATTTCAGGCATCATCTGGAAACACAGAAAAAAAAAAAAAAAAGTCGATTACAAAAAAAATACAGAAACACGACCGAAGACAGACACGCACAAAAGGTCAGCAGGAGACTGGACCTTTTAACTCAAAGTAATTGTATTTACTTATTTGATCTTATTTAGATTACTTTTTCTTCAAGAAGGCCAAAAAAAGACAGCAGCAGTAACGAGGTACGTATGTGACAAAATCATAAGTCATGAATACATTTCCAAGCAAACGATAAAGCAATGCACGTTCAGTTCCTCACGTTGTGCTTTGATTCTGTCAAATGAAAGTTTAAGAGCTGCACTCATTAAAAAAAAGGGAATAAAATTTTAGTTAAAGGTTGTTTTTTTCCATCATTTTGTGTCTAATTGTTTTTGCTACAGACAGATTGTTATTATAAGTGTCCGACAATAATATAGAAAAAAATCCCGACAGAGAAATAAAACAGTTTTTCTTTTATTAACTTATTTTACATAGAGATTCAACCGCTAGGAGGCCGACCACTACCTGCTGCTCAACACGCTGACCATAAATCAGCTGACTTCAAACTCATTCACATCTTATTCCAGAGATGAATAAATACAAATGAAATTAAATTATTTTAATTGAGTGTAATTCTGTTTATCTTGTCCTGAGGTTTTGAGCGAGGTCTTGGTACGAGTCTCACTGGGGTAAAAAAACTCCAGGCTCAAAAAGCACAAAATGTCTCACAAGATCACAATTAAACTAAATCTGATTATAAAATCACAAAAAAAACAAAAAACAACGATAACCTAAAGTAGCACCTAAAAGAAAACCTATGTGTCGTTACCATAGTTACCATCAATACAAGTACACCAAACATTACACTATATCCCAAAACAGCCGTCTTATCTTATGAAGAGTGATTTCATTTGCGGCTCCTCGTGTGAAATAATAAAAAGTTCAGATGATCCGAATGCCGATTTCTGTCATGAACTTCTCATTTAAAAAAAAAAAAAGGGAAATTTAATATTTTTTTGCAATTCTCTTTTCATCGATCCTTTTAAAGCGAGCCAGAACGTAACAGACAAAATCAACACCTATGAACACAAGGACCTTTTTAACATGAGGGTCGGGGGGTGGGAGGGGGATTATAAATAGATCAATTAAAAGAACACACAGACACAACAGGAGGCTGAAACTAAAACTACAGCGTGAGACACTCGATAATATGAACTTTCTGTATTTCCTACCTGCTGAGCCATGAGGTCCAGTCTGCTCTCCAGGGTGTTGGACACCTTGATCTTCCCATCAACATTATAGAGCTCAATACCTCCAGAACTGAAGGAAGAAAAAACACCAAAACAAGACACTTAACTCAATTCCCATCTGTACTCAAAAACTGTTTTTCTTGTTGTTCCTACAGTTGGATGTTTGAGTTTTTCCCTGTACGTGCAGAGTTTGACAATGAAAGGCTGTTTTCACATTTTATCTGCTGAAAGAGGAAAGTTGTCGGTCCTCGTTATAAATCTGAAAAGCATGATTTGTGACATAAAAAACTAGCTGTGAGCCAATCAAGTGTGATGTGGAAACGCGGAGCCTCCGGTGGACTTTCGATTGTGCAATGACGCTTACATATCTGGGGAGAGGAAGTTGTCCTGGTCGACGCGGACCTCCAGATTGTTCTTCACAGCTGCTTTATATATGGGAATATTCCTCTGGACGGACGCCTGAAAGACGAGAATCATAATAAAATTCAGATTTCATAACAGTGAACATACTCGCATTTAATAATGATGGAAACTTTACTCACCTGTACCAACTGCAAGTCCTGTTTACGGCAGCGAATAGTCACTTTGGTCTCCAGGAGCTGATAGAGTCCCTGATATGAAACGATGAGAAGAAGATTATTAAACCTTTGTTTCTAATATCAACACAGCCCTACTTATAAACGTATATAGAAGCTGAGAGTATGAACTAACCTGTAAAATCAAGCCGTCCAACAGAGCTGGATACCTGGCTTGGTCTTTTGCTACGTTAGCGAGCCGCTGGCGGGCCTCATTCAGCATTTCCTGAGGATGTCACAATCAAAGTAAGATCTTTGTTATTTACACAGAAGGTTGTAAAATTTGCCACAATCCATCTCTCATACATAAAATATGACGAGATGATGTACTACAGCTTACCGAGATCATGTCATCACGGGCCTTCAGTACCTTCAGTCGAGCCTGATTCATCAGGTTGGACATTTGACTGTTAAGTAGACAAATAACACACACATTGGGTCTGTTTAGACTTAAGCGGAGGTTTGTTTGTTTGTGCAGGTTACAAAAGACTCACTGTGGGATGAAACAACTAAATAAAATTACAGAATTTCTGAGTCACACACATACAACTATTCCTTTGTTCTTAAAATGACCGGATTAAGGAAGGGAGGACTGTGATGTGTCATGTGATGTCTGGCCGTGACTCACATTTTCTTCTGCTGCTCAATCTGCTTCTCTTTCTTCTCGTAGTACTCCATTATCTTCAGCCTCTGAGTTTGGACCAGGCGGCCTTTCTCGATGTTGAACTCTTCTTCGGCCTGCAGGAGGAGACAGAGTTCACTCAGCAGAAATCACAAGATCATTTTTTTTAATCATCACTAGTGCGTGATAAGCCTCAAATGTGTCATTATAAATCACCCTGAGGGTTTGATTTGTAAAACTTAAGGCATCATCATCTGTCATTTAAAAGCCTAAAAGATTTTAATGTAATAAATCAGAAACTTTGGACTAAGCTTTAAGGGAGGATATAGTTTGGCTCTGTGTTTGAACATCTAAATAAAATTACATATTCTTCTAATATTACACCAAGGGTTAACATTTCTTTTTTCATTATTTGCAAACCCTTCCTGCTACCACATTTGTAACCCTGTACTGCTCACTGTGTGTGTACGTGCTGTGTGTTTATAAATGTGTTTATACCTTTGCATCAATCTCTTCTGCCTTCTCGTTGGCCTCCTGCTCAATAAAGGCCATCATATGCTTTATCTGCAGACACAAACAAAACACGAATGAGAAACAAGATTTACAACACATTTTCTGGGGATTATAACGTGTACACACACACACACACACACACACACACACACACACACACGTCACCGTGAAGCATTTCTCCAGCACTTCGTATTGTGAAAGCCAGGGATGTTTTTTTCAGCCTGCTGTGAGCTTTTCTCACAACAGTGTGACATGTTTGTGTCCATTAGCAGTTCTCAAATAAAAAACTATAAAAATTAAAAGATGTTCAGATGTGACTCATCTAGCTTTACATTTCTGCTTTCAGGGCTCATTTTAGGTGATTTCTGAGATTTCCCACTGACACTGTGTGTGTGTGTGTGTGTGTGTGTGTGTGTGTAGACAAGTTCCTCATCAGGCCCTGACGGCGTGTGTTCATCATGTGATCATCTGGGAATATGACCCTCCAACATCTTGAGTCATATATTTCACACATATACCTTTAATATGGCTGCTCATCTCTATAAAACTAGCATTAACGCACAAAACCACCAGCTAAAAACATGAATGTAAATATTTTAGTTTATGGTTGCGCTTATTTTTTAAATGCTAACCCACTGCAGCTCTGTCAATGTCACACGCACATCCACCTACATTTACAGCAAATAGCAACATTATTATTATCAATAAAATGTTTTAACAAACTAAAAAGCAGCGAACAATGTTTTTCTACCCAGGAAATGGTTGCTTGGTTGATTTTGAAGGTTTATTACCTGCTTCTGAACGTCGGCATCGCTCAGCGCCATAGTTGCAGCTGTCAAAGATCTGCCGCGGCCTGCTAGCAAAAAAAAACAACAAAAAACAGGAAATAGTAAATAATAAAAATCGCTACGACATAAAACAAACATCTACCGTCAACATGGGAACTTCAATCAAACAACTGCGGTTTAATATCGACGTTTATTTACCTGAAAATCACAGAGAAGGAGGTATGAATTAATCCCTGCAGTCGTGACTCGTAAAGATGTCTACGGAGGATCAGCTGATGCGCGACGTCACGTGATGTTTACTTCCGGTTTATCGACCAATCAGGAGCGAGAATGATGAGACGCGTTTGTCCTCAAGTATAAAAGGAGAAAAAAAAGGAGGAAACTGATGAAATTAGGGAATTATTTGACATTGTATTATTTGTCTAATTACATTAAATAAAAAATAAATCAAATACTGTATATCCACTAACTTACATTTTTAGTAATACAAATGTAATCCCAACTCATTTTAGCTTCCTTTGAAATTTTTTTTAAAACTATGATGACAATAAATCAAATCCTCTCTGTTGTATGTATAGCATTTAATATTTCCCTTCTGTATGGGAAAGTAGTAATGATGATATTAAATGATTTTTAACACTGAGTTCATAGTGACCATTATTATTGCTTGTGGGATTTCTGCAGCTCAGCTATAAAAGCGTATGGCCTGTGCAGCTGTATTATGCAGGTAATGACAATGACAAATATAGTGAAGGTATGTATATATGTATATTTTTGATGATAAGAAGTATTACCAAGAGTTATAGTAAGTCATGTGACTACACACATACAGCAATAACATCATTTTGCAGACTGATTCTAATTACAAAATTTCACTGGTTGTTTGTCTTCAGGTAGAGGCAATCATAAAATACAAGTTGTGTACATGCATGTCTAGAATATGCAGGCTGATGTTGTGCAAGTGTAACATACAGTAGTTTTTGTAGTTTCTATTCTTGTAATGCAACTTGCCAGTAGAGGGAACTATAACTTGGAAAGTTCAGCTTTAGAAATAGCTCTTCTGACTCTATCTGACATGCATTTTCCACTCAGGCTCACAGCCCTGCCGTGGAGTCGCTGATAATCTGCTGTTTGGACGGTGAACATAGAACCTGGATGAAACATTTACCCACTGACCTCTGGTGACCTTTCAGAGAAACACAGGTTAAAGTCTGATTCAAGACTAAAAACGTGTCAGTGTTTACCTAAAATATTCATAGGATTTCTCAATCTGAATAGACAGCAAAGTCACTACTGACTGCAGCCAACTGTTATGTCATGGATTTGGGAAGTGGGGTGGGTGAGAGAGAGGGAGAGAGAGACAGACAGTCAGAGAGAGAGAGAGAGAGAGACTTTTGCACAGCTTGTCCATCTTGTTATTCCTGTGCCAGCTGCAGCATGCATGTCTGCCTATCTGTTGTTGCTTGGCTTCATGTCTGAATGTACATCTCACCTTGATTTCCAGCATCTGCCTCTCATCTAGCAGTTCATTTAGCCCGGCACCAAGAGGAACCAGGTAATGCTTAATGTCGTCTGTCTTTTTTTATTGAAAAGAAAATCCTCCACAGGAATCACAAGAATGTCTGAATCAGGAATGTGATTGGATTTTGTGGCCTTTGTGTGACCATGCTTTGTTAAAGGTGTGTTATCTGTAAACGTGTCAGTTTAAGGGTCATTACGGGTCACTCTGATGTTAGCGAAGGGCATAATCGAACCTTGTATGAAACAGAGAAACAAGCATATGTCTTATCAGCCGATTACTGTGACATTGAAAGTTGACCTTTTGTATATTCAGGTATCTAACATCACTCTGCATACACAGTCCTCATCACTCATTAGCATGGAAAGAGTGTCCTAAATCTCACTGATCATTTACTTCACCGTGAGTCTCTTATCGCGGGGATAGGATCAATCTGAATCCAATTACTCAAGTAGGCCAGTAAGTAAAGGAGGAGGATCACAGAGTAGAAAAGGTTGATTGGTTTCTAAGCAGCGACACAGATGAAACACTGTGTGTCTGTGTGTCTGTGTGTGTGTGAGGGGTTTAAAATGTTTGTGTGGGCAACTTTAATGATTAAGGCAGCTGTGTCACTGGGTTTAAGGTCTAAAGAGGCAAAGAGCACAACAGCCATGATCCGGGACAGACAACATGGCATTTAATAGTTGGTCATTAAATGAGTGACATCTGGGAGGTGTCTGTTTCATAGTCTGCTCACGCTAGAAGAGGTGGAGCGATAACAGCGTCAAGGATTTTAGTCATTAAAGCATCAGAATATACAAAACATGCAGATAATTTGAGCTCCAACAATTAGTTTATTTACCTATTAATTGATCGACTGTTAACTAAATTTAAAAAAAAAAAATTTTTTTGGTTAAAATGTCAAAAATTTACTGGCTCCAGCGTCTCAGATAACCAGTAACCATGCACTCTGGATACATGGGATGGACATTTTTCACAATTTACTGACTTTTTTTTACAAATAATAAAATAATTAAAATAAAGATAATAAACAAGAAAATAGATCCATTAATGGGTTATTTCTATCTGTATATCACAGCTGTATACTGGGAATGTTCATTCAAAACCTAATAAGCCTGATTTTATCCAGCTGCTGGTCTCAGAGTCAGTTTTCTTGCACAAAAAGTACCAAGCTGTTGCATAACAGGCAGGAAGGAGGTTTGCTTTCCCCTGTGAGGCGACACAAAAGAAATAGTGTTTCAGTTTTTGGAACATAAGTGCATGTGAGTGCATGTGTTCAAAGCACAGTAAAATAGTAAAGTCTGTCTGTGGACGCTTTTTCATCCCCAAGCTGTAAAATCCATAAACATACTGAAAATATATTTTAGTTTTAATATAAAGATGATTTCAATCTTCTGTATCAGTTTAACCCGTCTGCGAGAAAGCAAATAAACGTATTTCCCTAAAAATTCTGACCTATTACTTCAATAAATAAATACTGCGAATCATAAATCACATCCATCTAATTTCCTCTTAGACTAGTCTTCAGGCAGACAGGGGTTGGGGGGGCACGTATCACCTGTTTTTATGATCCCTGGTGGTTCCACCTCTTGCTGCAGCTATATTAATATTTACTTATCTTTCAATAATTAGCATAACCCCTTAATAGACAGGTTAAGTGCGAATGTAACAGATAAGCCCCTGAAGAAGCTGTTTAGGGATTTGTCTTCGTTAAGGAACATGTGCTGAAACCAGAGAAAACACAGACAGTCAGCATGTTGTGAATGTGATACAACATAGACAGTGAAGGGAATATCTATTCTGGGGCTGGCATGGCGGTGAATACTTTCTGCAGGCGCAGCTGAGACGTGACACAAGAGGTGAAGTGAGTCACCTTCAGAGCCAGACGCACATTTGAGCTGAATTCATACGAGCGTATATGTCTTATATACATATAGTGGTATCCTAAAAAAAAAAAAAAGGTTTATTCAAAAATGTGAATTTCTGATTAATGAGATTAAAGAGAGATGGACTATTGGAAATGCAGTAAAAAAAAATATTTCACTTCCATTTTAATTTCTTACTCTCGCTCGATTCTCACGTCATGTGAAATCACTGAGATAGCTTCCACTCTTGGGCGACAGATGGTGATGTATATAGTGCCTAAACATAGTAAGATATGCAGGTCGAGGCTATAGATAGTCTACTGCCGCTGCAATAGAGAGCAGCCAGTGAGCAACTTTTTCCAATCCCAGCCTCACTGATGTCACTAAGAAAACACGGACCCGTAAAAAATCAGTGAAGGAGCAGTGGTCACGTTACATGGTGTTATTTTATTCAGAGGTTTTGATGAAAAATTAGGTAATTCCGGTGAAAAACTGGTACATTTGCAGTTATGTTTTTTACAGCTCATATATCCCAGACGGAGATGCAACAACTTCCAATAAAATGTGCAGCGACACAAACACAGATTAATGTTTTTTTGGCATATTGTTATGTTTTAAATCTTTATTGTCTCTACAGCAGCCAACCTTCATTCTGGAGGGAAAGGCCCCAGACGAGTCCAGCAGGGAGGATGGAGGTGGCGGGAAGACTGGTTCCCTCAGCCCCAGCCCGGCTGCTCTACCTCTGACCCAGGCAGAGAGCCTTGGACCCTGGCAGAGTGAGAGCCTGCTGGCAGAGTCGTGGTCCACGATGGGCGACGTTGACGCCGAGGACACTAAGAGCCTCGATAGCAGCGACGGGGCGGTTCTGGCCGGAGAGGAGACCCACTCCTCCAACAACTCTGACATGGTTCACCTGGAGCGAGAGGAGGCCGAAATGCTCGAGGAGGCAGAGAGGGAAGCAGCTGAGGCTAGAGATGAGGAGAGGAGAAGGAGAAGAGAAGAAGAGGAGGAGGAGGATGAGGAGCTGCAGACGAGTGTGTTGAGCATGTTGGGTGGGGAGAGGGAGCTGGTTGAGCTCAGGGAGGAGGAGAAGGACCTTCACGCCCCAGAAACTGAGGAGTTCCTGGTGTCAGCAGAGGAGCCTCACGTGGAGAAGGAGCCTGCAGAATTCATGCAGGTGGTTCCCCCGATGGCCCTGCCTCCTCTGCCTATCGTCAGGTTCGATCCCCCCTCCGCTACGTCCACTCCAGTCCCTTCAATAACAACCTCTGAAGCAGAGGAGCTTTATTCTACTCGGGGGCTCCACCCTCCGTCTATCCTCGCACCGATGGCAGCGGAGCCTCCGGTTGAGAGTCAAACTCTCGAGCAACTAAAATTCTCACAGATTCCCCTCTCGTCGGATGTGGAGGAACATTCTGTCAAAGCCTCTCAGGCGGCACCAGGGAAGTCGGAGCCACAGCCCGCTGATCCCAAAACTACCAAACCTGTGAGCTCCACTGAGCTGCCAGTGCTGTTGTGCAGTGGAGCTGCTTTAGTAGCCATTGTAGGAGTAGTGGCATACGGTGCTGTGGCCTACTGCAGGAAGTAGAAAACCCCCAGTCACCCTTTTAACGCAGGTCTTTTCGGTTTTTTCAAATCTATTCCAAATGAAATATTCCACTTCAACTCTCCAACTCTGGATTTTTTTCTGTCTCACACTCTTTGTGTTATAGATATAAGACACATTGATTTGGTTGTATTGATTTGTTTTGTGCTACCTCAGCTCACAGCAGAGCTCATGGCCTTTGTTTTTTCTGTATTCAATAGATCTGTCTGAAAAAAAAAAAATGTAGCCAATAAAATATAAACCAGAAATATAATATCATGTATGGTACAATTTTAAAGAATCCTGAAACTTGAAATGTTTGTTTTGATGTTTCTTTGTGTGACTGCGTCTCTCATTTATTTCACCAGAAAACTAAAATTAGACTAAATTAGACTTTACCAAACAACATGTAAAAGCCTATAGATACTCTTTAGTAGCTTTCTTTGCCTTTAAGATTGACATTTTTTCAAATTGTTGGCCATTCTCATACTGGTTTCCCAGCATGGGAATATTGCTAATATATCATATTATCTACACACACTGGTACTTTGCTGCATATAAGAAATTCAAGTATCTGGAGTTCTTCTGAGCCTTTAAACCTGCATTAACTGTTGTTTTTGGCCACTTGGGGGCAGTGGAAACAAGCTGTAAACACTGACATATCACCTTTTAAGTTGATTTGTTAGAATATGTTTGCCCACTTTAAACATCAGGCACAGTAGATATACAGAGCGGCATTAGTCCAACATTACCTCTTTTTTTTTAGCTCTGTTTTTGGTCCCTACTTTACTTTAAAGGAAATATCTGACTCTTTATCTGCTAAATGCTACATGTTCACCAGCTAAGGGCCAAATGCAGTGTGCAGATAATGTACAAGGGTTGTATTTAGAGCGTTTCTGTTTCAGCCTGCTGCTGCAAAAGAGAGCACATATTTGTTTCGGTTACACAAACTTCAACCACAGAGCTATGGAAACTGCAGAGCCAGCGTAGGTTTGTCACTTACGCTACACTTCACATGTACACTATTAATATAGAAATGTTGATTAAAGCCACTTTAATGCTACACTTGCATATGTTCATCACTATTCACTATTTTTCAACTGAGTAAAACATAAAACCACTATCAACCTCAGGAAGTGTGAGCCCTGACCTTTGACCTCCATGTTGGCCGCAGAGGAAAACAAAATAAAATTATTTCAAGCTTCTCTGCAAAGTAAATTAGACGGAAGGTGAAACACCTGAACGCTCCTTGTATGATTAATTAACAGCTTTATATGATAGTTACTCTTCACTGTTTATAGTGCAGGCTGACTGTTGGGTGTTATGTGACATATATGTGTGTGATTTACTGCTCTGTCCTGCCAACTGCTGGTCAGTGAGCAACATTACAGTCATTTATCAAATAAACTGTGAAACCAGCATCAACAAGAGTATCGGTGGCATTTGAAGATAGATATTTTAATCAGATTTTATTTAAAATAAAATAACATTTTACCCTTTAAAAAAAAACATGAAACCACTTGTGCTCGTTGCATCGATCATGTAGTCGTATCTATAAGTAGTCCATATGAATCATACTGTGCTGTTTTAGATGGATATAACCAAGGAAGACAGAATAAATACAAAAGTGTTCCTACTCAAAGAGAATGAAGGGCTTTGTTGAAGGCTCATTAAATAGAAAGTCAACTTCATGCATCAGTTCTTTTTCTGTTGACACAAACATAGACAGATAGATTATGACTCTGTGGTCACACCTGAGAGACTAATTATAAACCAGTGGCTTTGGCACTTCTTGATTTTCATCAAGTGCCAGTAAATTAGGAAGAACAATGGGGCTGACTGTGTTGTGGTCAGCCTGCAATTCCCAACATGCACACAGCTATTGAATTGAGAAGAGGAAGGAAAGTGCTTCTTTGTTTGGACACATAAAACTGCAACATGTTGGCTTTGCCAGAAATATACCGAAGCAGCTTCACAGATAAACACGAATCTCTCTCCGCTCTGACATTTTTTTTTTTTTTATGTTTTTGGGCTCTTAAACTGCAAACTTCAGTGAATTTTAAAGTCTTTATTTTATTTAGATCTGTTCATATAACAAGTTTCCAGTTGCTGCAGTTCCAGTTTTTTTTTTGTTCTATGTAATTTGTTATATCTAATATATCTTATATCCTGAACCAAAAACAGTCAGGACTGCAAATGCTTGTGGTAGGTTTTAGTGTATGTAGTTTTATAAAAGAATAAACAAGTGTGAACTCAGGTAGCAGAACAACAACAGTGTTTACAAAAAGGCAGGTTTAGACTGTAGTTTAGCATCTGACTTCATCCTCTTGGGACCATGAATGGAAATCCATCTAATAGTGGACTAACTCACTGAAGCCCTGCAGATCAATAATGGAAGAAATCACATACATAGTCAATATTTGATTTGATCTTATATTTTACATTTTTCATTTGGCAAAAGTGAGTCAAGACCGTATAAAACAATTGAAAACAACTTTTTTTTTTTTTAGGACCCAAAAGACAAACTTAATGGAGCATGAGAGACAAACAACTTTGCACACCACACCGCACCAACACCAGCACACAGCTGTCAAGGCTTCAGCTGCAGCCCGACAGGTTGCGGTCTTTGATTTATGGAGTTGATATGACAGAAATTTCACCCTGAATGGAAAGAGGGAAAGACAGAGTGGGAGAAAGGACGAGGTTTGTGGTTCTTTGTTTTTATCAGCGTGCTGCACAGGCAGGAAACACACACAAACACACTTATATGTGCCGCACACTCACAAACATTTGCATACCTGCTGCTTACACACACAAACACACACACACACACACACATACACATACACAGACACTCTTTCCTCTCCCCTCTATCACATGCACACACACATGGAAACACACACACACACACACACACACAATATGTTTATTATATAGTTTACTGTAAGGTGTTTTTTTTTATAGAAAAAACGTAAAATATTTTAATGAGTAAAAATCAGACACAAATCAAATCACATCACATCAAGCTGCATTAAACCTACTGAACCAGTTACCTAATCATATATCCTTTGGCTTGGCTATAATCTGTGCTTTTCCATTTCTTTGTTTCCATGAATGTTTCCAGCTCTGCGTTCAGGCCTGACTGGCACCAACACTTAACCGGGCTGAAAGGGGAACTTCAGGACCAAGTCAGTTGATATTTAAAACTGCACGCTAGAGATAAATGAACTTCTCAAAAAGTCTGTGTTTATTTGAAGAGGGGGGTTGGCTTTGTAGAATAAAAGCGCAGGCTGAGTTTAACAGTGATCGCCACAATATTAACCATTAACCTTTACAATTGATCTGAAGCTGTGTTTATGGCATTCTGGTTCAATTCAAATAGTCACAACTCTTATTTCAATTTATCTTCAGTGCCGAAGCGGTTAACTGATTAAGTGGTTTACAGTATATTGAGTTTGTTGTAAGTGACATGAGGGATTTAATAAAAACAGCTTTTAAAAACTGCAGCAGAAGCTTGTTTGATTTCTGCAGCAACCTTTCTTTAAAATGTAAGCAAATGACCTTGTGTCTCTTCAATAGTTATGAGTGATATAAAAGTTCAGTAAAAAAAAAAAAATTAAAATAAAAAATACGAGAGAAGAAGAGCAACAATGTTTGTTATTTTGTTGTTTTGTTAGATATTTAGACATTTTTTTATTACCAGTGACACTATATTCAATTATTATGGCCCATACTTTAATGCAAATGTCCATCATTTTACTATGTTGACAGCAAACAAAGGACCCACATCTGTAGAGAAGTGTGCATTACTCAACAGCACCAATTATAAACATGTATATTAAATAAATCTCTGGCTGGTATGCAAATTCTCAGGTCACGGGGAATTGGTACTATATTCCTCAGTCGAGTGCAATAAAAGAGGTTTTTGTTGTTTGTAGATTGCAATCTCCACTATGAGAGAGGGTGATGCTCAGATGTCTATCTGCTGTGTGCCTTTCGAAAAAAGAGAAGTGTGAGGCTTCAGTATCATCATGACGTTAACACATTTAAATTGACCAGCCTCTACCTATTCACGTAGCTGAACAGTGAACAGGTATTGGAGGTCTGCAAGTCATATATATACCTGTTCAAATAGTGTACACCTGCACAAGTGAAGCAGGATTCACCTATTAGGACAGAAATGGCCTCAACTGAGGGCAGCACTCAGTCATACAAAACGGTGAGTTGTGAGGACGCCGCTTTTGATTTTTTTATTTTTAATTACAGGAATTTGGAAGATTAAAATCAACGTTTGTGTCTCCTATAATTTAATAGTGTCACGCTACTAATTTTCATACTACCGGTAATTTAAGGGAAACTTTACCCCCCCAAAAAATGCATCATGTTATAGATTATTAAGTGTGACATTAAAGTTTCTGTTACTGCATCTTCCTATTCTAGGGCTCCTTGGACAGTGACATCAATCAACATTTCCAGGATGCAATCGATGTGATTCAACAGCATTCGAATAATTCGTATTATGAATCAGGTACAGCAAAAATCTTTTAGACAAGCTGTTCTGCACCGCGCTGCACAAAACGTAACGATGTGTTAATATCTTAATTTAACACCTGTTTTTTTTTTTTCTTTCCAGAATATGCATACTATGAGACTCTGGGTCCGCAGCAGCCATCTGTGCAGTGTCAGATCTCCTGCTGTCTCGTCACACATCCTTCTGACGTCCCAACTCCCATATATGACTGGAGCGACACAGCTGTAAGTAGTATAAAATTTAAAAAAAATCTGTATTTGCGTGTCTGATAAACTGATAAAGATATAGAGACACGGAGAGCCTTGCTGACTTGAAATATCTGTTTTACAGCAGCAGTCCTGGCCTCAGGTTATCCCTGATGTCTCCTTGGGTCACTCACAAACTGAGTCTCCTCATTTCTACTCCATCTTGCCACCACAGAGGAATAGTAAAGGTAATCATGTTCAGATTTTCCGCACACTTTACATGAGGCTTCAAGACTTTCAGCATTAACATGTGGATAAATGAATCTCCACAGGTCGCAAGAAGCTCAGACTTTATGAATATCTCCATGAAGCTCTGAATGACCCCAACATGGGCGACTCAATCCAGTGGACGGATAGTGGAAGCGGCACCTTCCACTTCATCTCCAAGAACAAAGAAAAGCTGGCTGAGTGCTGGGGCCAACGCAAGGGCAACCGCAAGACCATGACCTATCAGAAGATGGCACGGGCCCTGCGAAACTACAGCCGCACCGGTGAGATCATCAAGGTGCGCCGCAAACTCACCTATCAGTTCAACCCAGACATCCTGCACAGGCTCGGCTCTGCACGTGTGCCCATGCATCTGCCCTGCCACCCTGCACAGGAGGAGGTCCACACCCAGCAGCAGCAGCAGCAGCAGCAGCAGCACCCGGCTGAACAGAGCTACTGCAGCTCTGTGGCGCCGGACTGGCACAGCTGGTACGGACATTACCAGCTGCAGGAAGATTACGACCTGGCTGCCAGCTTCACGTCACACAGCACAGCCAAGCTCTGAGCTGAAAGACACTTTGAGAAATCTGGGTCTCTCTTTAATCAGTATCTTTAATCAGCGACACGCTGTACAGTTATATTTGTGTTGCGTCGTCTACATGTGTTGACATACAGTATACTTTAGCTTTAACGGGTTGATCTTTCCAGTCAGCCTACCTGCATTCAACAAAGCACTAATTAAGAGTCGCATTAAGATGCAAAGATTTAGTTCTTTGGCGGCAGCACTCATGAGAAGAGAAACGTCAAAAACAAGTGGAGGAATGAAATATTATGCATCAGAATCTGCAGAAAAGAAAGTATCTCAAAACTATGTTTACATCTGGCAGGCATATTAATCAGGTGTGTTTTCTGCTACAGGTGTCATATTTTTCATATATATATATGTTCTAATGTAAAGCATTTACAGTGCAATTAAATAACTGTATTGCTTACGGTTTGACTCCAAATGTTAAAATATAGGATGTTCAGAAACATTTCATTTAGCCTTTGTTTTGCTGTATGGTTTGTATGAAGCTGTGTAAGAGATAATAATGATGTTTCACAGTCATAATAACAATTCATATTTTCTTCTGTTGTAACAAGAAGCAACCAGAAATATACATATATATAAAGTAGCATGTTCTGCATAATGAAATGTAAATATTGATTGTATTTGTATTTATTGTGTATCGATAAATGTTGTGTTTTTTAATACGGTAGTATTATAATTATTTTTTTTTATTAACATTTCATAATTTGTTGCACTCTTGACCAATAAACTAATAAATAAACCTGAGTGACTTGCTTTTACTGACTTGATAAAAAAAATAAAATAAAAAAAATAATTATCCTCCCAAAAGAAAACACTTTGTTGAACAAGATTATAAAGACGGTGTTCAAATCAAACATTTGGCACCGTCTCCATTGTAGTGAAATATTACAACACACACACACACACACACACACACTACAAAATATGAAATTAAGACACATCCTGTGAGGAAAAATGTGGCAGCAAGTGTGTTTTTCCTGAAAAGAGAGCATTGTGTAGAGGCTGCCTCCAGGCCAGGTCTTATCTTGTTCAGCGGGGAGGATGTGGTCAGTGCTGGGAGGCTTTGTTGATGGGTTGACTGGTGCTGGTGTTGGGCTTTGTGGGATGGTGGTCATTGTTCCTGTGAGGCCGGGGTAGAACACGTCTGGTGTTATACAGAAAAGCCCGCTTCTGTGGAGGGTATAATAAGAGTCGGGGGACTTTAACGTCTCTGTGCATTTTGTCTCAAACTCAGGTTCTTTGCTGCATGAGAAACAACCTCATCAGTGATGGTAAAGAGCAGACTTACTGCAAGAATGACATTCGAATTACCTTAAACAAACAATTAAACATATATATATATATATATATATATATATATATATATATAGTTTTTGAATGCTTATTTTGAATGCTTCATCTTCCAGGAGACCCAGTCTGATTTGGAGGTGATCTTGGAATTTCTAGAGGAGTATTACAGACAAAACTCTGGAGAAAATGGTAAGAGGAAAGGCTGGAAAATGACTTCATATGGCTTAATTTGAGTTAAGCAATCTTTTTTTTTTTTCAGCGGACAAGGTGTACTGGACTGCAGGTGTGCCTGTGGATGAAGCATCGTGTGAGCAGCGCTGGATGTCCTATGAGTCACTTGTAAGCATCAAAATGTTTGTTTTTAGTCATTGTATACCCCCCATATGAGACAAACATGTAGAAAAATATGTACATGTAACCAAACATTTAAAGCTATTCAAGGATCATTGTGCTGTGTATATTATTTTTCTCCAAAAAGAACATTAAACCTGCACTTCAGCCCTCGCTGGCACTCGATGCTCCACCAGCTCTCAGCCAAAACACAGCAACATTGTCTGAACGTGGGTCACTGCCAAATTTTGTATCAACAATACAATCAACCAAACACCAAGCCACAGCAGCGGGGAGTGGTGAGTTCTCCTTTTTTCAGTCACTAGATATTGTTATTGCCCCGGTTGCTAGTAGCCTGAGGGAAACAATACCAAGAGAGCAAATAAGAGATGTTCCCTTTACTGTAAAAACAATCGAGCCGTGCTCGGCTTAGCTGTTTTTACATATCTATCAGATAACTTCAGAGTTTACAGTTTTACACTCACTACTTAATGGCGTCCCATCAGTGAAGAGATTTTTCTGGGAATATTTGTATTAGAGGAAATGATTAACTGTAACCAGTATTAACTGTTTAAGTGTGGCGCAGCTGCCAGGGCGATATTCTGTAAATCAAATTCCTGTAAAGTCACCGCTCGCCGTACAAGCCACAAGTCTGTTATCTCTCTGGTTGCAGGTAGAAAGGTGCGCCTGTTTCACTTTCTGTTCGAGATGTTGGAGAACCCGGCCATGGCTCATTGTGTGTCCTGGGTCCCGGCGGCCAGCGGCGTTTTCCGCTTTTCCTCCAGGAATAAGGACCAGATAGCGGCCCTTTGGGGGCAGAGAAAGGGCAACAAGAGGCCAATGACTTACCAGAAGATGTCCCGGGCCCTCAGGAACTACGCCCGGACTGGAGAAATTTTCAAGGTGAAGAAGAAGCTCACCTACCAGTTCAGCCCAAACACCCTGATGTCACTGCAGAAGTGTCATCAAGAAGCTTTTTAATATAAACTAGTTTTTTTTGTGTAGCTCATATCATATCATATCATATAAGACTAAATTATGTTCCCCTGTTTTTAATGTGTAGAAGCCTTATGAGCTTTCGGTTTTAATGTTACTGAGTTGTATAAATAATACTGTTTCATTTTATGCTGTCATTAGAGAAATAAATCTGCTATATTGTCACATATTCTCAAAGGATATCAAGAGTATAGCTTTTTTTTCTGACTCTAGTTTTACTTTACATTAAACCTCTTAAGCCCCTTTAAAATATGTGAAGGCACATAATTTAAAACGCACACAAGGAACAAGGTTTTGGAAATAAGAAAGATAAACACATTTCCCCCTTCAACAGTGCAGTATACCATAGGACAGTTGTGTATTATAGGCTATAGTTTAAAACTTGAGTATTCCAGTTTTAAACATGTAAACAAAACCATATCTTGGTTAAGAGAAACCTGGATATGCTCTGTGCAGATACAGTATAGACTGGGATACTGTAGCATATGAAAAAAAAAAAAGAAAACAGGTGTAACCAGGATATGACTCAAAGTGAAGTGCTGCACTTTCATCTTTTGAAGTCGGATTTGATATTATTCATAAGATGATTTTTGATGCTTAATTTTGATTGAATTGCCGTATTTGAATTCAATAATATGAACACTCACACATATTTCATTATGTTTTTCTATGCCCTGATTCATTTTAATGGCCCATTATTCACAATTTCTATCAAAAACATCATTCATCGTCATTCTAAAAAAAAATTTAAAAAAAGTATTTCCTGGATAATATTAAGCAGCAGTCTGAATGTTCACAGGTGCGTATGTGTCTTCCTCTTAGTGATAGTTTTTATTGCCTTTATGAACCAGATGGGGTCAGTGTAGTCCATCTCAATGCCTACAGCGTCTTCTTTCTTTCCTCTCTGGTGTGACCTCATGGCTAAATCTCCCCTGTGATGTGAACTCTCGCCCATCCCAGGCAGCACCAAATGGTTTTGTGGTCTTTGCAGCGGACCCATGTGATACTTCCCTAAGCCTAGTATTTACTGCTGGAGCCCACTCCAGGTTATAAATGGGCTAACTGAGCTATGAGTGTCTGTTAACCAAGAAAGGCCACATACTTCAAACTGTATAATGAAAACAATTGTCTTAAAGGCAGGAGTTTGTTTTTTGAAGGAAAGCTTCCAGATACAATATTGCTCACGTTTTGTAATAATTTTGACTCATTTTGAGGCTCTTCCTGTGATCAGTGAAGCTTCATCACATTTGTTTCAAAAGTGCTGGTCTTGTTTGTCATAAATCCAGCAGCATTAAGCCTATTTGTTTAATCTTCACGACCTTATCGATGACATATTCACTATCAAACCCTTTTTTTTCATGTCAGATACACATGTCAAATGTCAAGGTTTATGACAGCTTTCTAAGTATAGGCCATATAACCACCGCCCAGGCATCTCCCCAGTATGTATTTGCCAGGTCGGAAAGGCCTGCTGTTCTTGGACGGCATTCCCCCTGGATTAAACTGATATCTGGTATCTGGCATTAAGTCCCTGCATGTCATCTCAAAACTTTCTTTTATAATAAATCTCTGAATATGTTGTGTGTCATGTGAGCATCGAATGGGATAGACAAAGAGTATTACATCAGCCTGTGACAATGAAGACACGTCTCCCTTTCATAACCTCCTGATTTGCCAGTCTTCTACCTTTTTCTCACACATTAAGGAGACACAGCTCTGACACCTCTATGATAGCCTTCACCCGGTTATTGAGAAAGACATCTTAAAGTAATGAAGACATATCTAGTCAAGATCAAACAGGCCTCTCTAATTCACAAAGATTAACCAGCTACAATGATGTTGACATTTTATACAATATACTGTATTCTGCACTGGGTTTTAATTATGATGGACACAGGCACTGTAGTTTATTTTGAGTTGATCCCACATACATGTTGCAGCTATAAATAACCGCCAGCTCACTAAATCTGCAATCTGAAAATAGTCCCCGACAAATCACAAATTATTCCTTGAATAACATTTGATTAAAAAAAAAAAGGATTCAGTGCCCAGGTTTTTAAGGAAATGATTTGGTCTTTATTAAGAAATCAAATTGTATGATTGGTTTGGTCTTTTAAATAGCAACAATAGCAAAAATACAGAATATCACTTCGCCTTATCCTGATGTCGCTTCTGTGCACCAGCGCAGCATGAAAACATAAACTTCACATTTACTTGCTATTGACTTTTTTTTCTAACAACCTGCCAGTGAGAAGGGGAAGGTGATGCTGCAGTGTAGGACGGACAGAGCTGCACTGTCCACTACAGAGAGGAGGGGCATTTCATCCCCCTATATAAGGCCTGAAAGCCTGTCCCTCCTAGATCTGTCACTGTACCTCCTCTCCTCCCCCACTAAGATTTCCAAACCGTATCCCTGTGTCCTCCTCATCTCCCATCACTCTGGTCCGAGGGGTCCCAGAGGTTTTTTTTTTCTTCCACAATCATCATCTCTCTCCCTGCTGGACTCAGGGCTCCCACGCCTTACCTGGCATCCCGTAGAGTCACACTACTCTGAACCAGCAGATTTTTTGACGCTTTTCTTGGGACGCGGCGCAAGATGCCAGAGCCCACAAAGAAAGGTAGGAGCTCTGTCATTGGGGAAGACATTAGTATGTTGCCTCAGTAGTAAATCCAGAATAAACTTCTGCTGCCGCCCCGCATGTTTTAATGCATTTTAAGGTGGAAATGCTGAGTTTGAATGCCTGTGAAGTACTGTGTTGTACCAGCTATCAATCTATCAATTCTACTTTTAGTTTGTCGTGTTTTTTGATTGAGAGGTGCAGGAGTCAGTTCTTACTCGCTGCAGGGAGCTCCATCACTTTATAGCAAGCCTGCCAGCTCGTTCATAGGCATCCTCAGAGTCACTTTGACAGTATGGTATTGTATTACTGATGCATGCATGTTTCTACCAATCTGGGAGTTGGAGAAGATTTGAGGTTTATGAACAGATACTATTGTTGGGACTGGCGTACTCGAGTCTTCAGGGTGAAAGACATGATGATGAAGCACAGTGGAGGAATGTTGATGAGCAAAGACCCCTGAAGGATGACGTAAAGTGGATGAACCTGCATTAGGACAAATAATACAGCTCATCCTGATTGCTGTAGTTGTCTTCCTTCAGACTTACCCTCTGCCCATTGTTCAAGTCCATTTTCAACCACACACAGCATCTTAACCCATCCCCTGCCCCGCCCTCACTTTGGATCTTCCCTCCACACCATAACATCAGTCATCTGTACCACCACGTCCATCAACATTCCCTGTTAATCCACTCTTGTCTGTCATTACGATATGGTATTACTCCCACCCTCCCCATTAGCTCAGCTCTTTTGGTGTCTGCTGTCAACCCAGACATGCCCATGTAGAGGAAATGGAACATTTTGTTTGGATCCTGGAAGCTTTTTTAATAAACTCGTGATCCTCCAGAGTACCATTGATCTGTCTCTAGCAGTTCCCAGTATCATGTGAGTTGCACATAGACACCAACACGTCTTTATACACACGACGTCTGTTGCATATCTGCCGGAGCAATCTTTCCGAAGTCTCTTCCTTTTTGCCTCATTAAAAGGTTTTTACGGTGGACTTCATCTTTGTCCCAATCAAGGGTCTAGATTGCATTAAGCATTAAGGTTCATAGAGGCTATTTATTGAGCACTTGAATCAGAATTGTTTTCATATCTGACACTTTTTCAAAATTCAAAATCCCATTCCTCAGCATCCAGATTTCGGTCTAGTCTCTTGTTGGATCATACTATATATGGTCAATAACGTGGGATTTTTGCAACAGCCAAAAGAAGCTAAAGTACTGAAGTGACGTGAAGCTCAATTCCAGCTTGGCCTCAGTCATTAAGTACCTTTGCACAGTAGATTGTGTACAGCTCAGTTGCCCTTGCAGTGTCCATCCACTGCCATAAACATCCCTGATCCCCTTTGGAGACAAAGCTGTGGAGAAATAGAGGCAGCAGATTCCAGTCTGCTACAAACACTATCCATAAATAGCAGCATCGCCCTGAGGAGCAGATAAATGAGGGTAGAAAAGTATTGTTCTTTAAATGAGTCTGAACAGCTGAAGTGTAGGAGGACGGCACTGTTGTTTTAGACACCCCACTCTCAAGCCTTTAAAAAGTCGGAACGAGAGATGACGGACTGGTTGAGTCGCCTGAGGATCTCTTGGGACCGGGATTCTTGTCCCTGGAATAGTTCAGAATGAGTGCACTTTTAATCCCCATCCCTTGTTCCCTGCCATCTCCCTCCGCTGCCCACCCGGCCCCCTCCTCCTCTCTTGCGCCACACACCAAAACAGACATTTCCCTGCCACTCTCCATCTAGGATGCATCACTCATAAGTCAGCCACCTACCGTCAAGCCTTTGACCCTGTGCGCAGAAGCCTTCCAGCACTATCCTCCCTGTGGCTTCTCTGCGCCAGGTTTTAGATTTCAGCAGTAGTGAAGCCAATGACTCCCCCTCATGATTATTTATTGTCCCTAAGTTCCATCACTCTCTTTGGGCTCTGTCCCATGACTCCCCCTGACACCTCATGAATCAATCCCATGTTGGAATGCAGGAAGAAAGCCTGTCAGCAGCTAATTGCCACCCAAGTACACCTCTCAACTAGTTTCAGACAGTTAAAGCCTTAAAAAAACATCCTCGTTGTAGTCCTTGTCTAACCAGTTTCAATAGAAAGAGTCAAAAAAGAGTCACCCCAAAGTAAAATAAAGAACTACAACAGGGTCAAACAGTCCAATTAATGTAAGCCCATCTTTATTAAGACAATAAAGGTCTATATTAGGAAAAATAAAGGCTCACATCGGAGCCTGTATGAGCCCTTCTGTCTGCACGCCAGCAGGGGCAACAGCTGAAAATACCTGCAGTCTTGTCAGCTGCACCGGATTCCTCAGAGGTAAAACAAAACCTTTCTCCACTCTCATTATCTCGGTGGTGATGAGACAGATGAGTGCGAGCGAGTCTCATTCTCGGATGCATGATGTGACCCTGCAGGATTGTGACTCGGTGGCCAGTGACACATTGTTTTAAAGTGAGGTGAGAGTGAGGGCTAATTTTGACATGGACTGTTCAGAGTGAATCATTTGTTGAAAAGTTTCTCTGAAGATAAAGATGCTAAAAGAGACATTTTTGTCCATACATTCAGCATATTTGGGAAAAAGTAGGACATGTAATGTCAAGGATACCGGGTTTGAATGTTTAAACTTGTTCTCTTCAGCTACCGGATGAATTTTGACTGTTACTGTCAGGAAACAAACACACAGATTGGTGTTGACGGTGCTCCCCGTGGAGGACGTGTGTGAAGCTGAGAGGTTCAAACACGTGACAACAACAAAGCTGTCAACTGTCATCACTGCAAACATGTACCGCTAACCTCTCTAGCCACCTCTTTCTGCCCATCCCCTTTCTTCTCACACATGCAAAACCCATCAAATGAATGGCTGACTGAAGTATTGCCACCTGATAACAAGCTAATTCACACTAATGTTTAGCATAAATTGGTCTCAAGAATTCAAACCCGTACCACACACAGAGACCTTTGATTTATTTCAGTGCTTTAGGGTGAGCGATTTGAGGATCATCATAGAGACACTTTCGTTATCATCTAAAGCTGGATTTATTGTTGACATTTGATTTATAGTTCAGCCTCAGACTTCACAACCCAGATGATCATGCCAGAGACTGACAAGTTGATGCAGTTGTTTCCCCCAAAACAGCATATGCTTACCATAACAATGGAGTTTAACCCAGAAGGACTCACTGCTCGCTTTCTATTTACTTCAATAGTCAACATCAGTGACCACATTTGTTCTCCAACCAACTCACACAGGTGATTTCACTTACTCTGGATGATTAAGACATCTTGTCAGATCTGTGTGGGTGTACACAAACTCTTTGATTGACATCTTCCTGACTCTACTTCCATTTTTATCATCACAATTAATGATGATACAATTAATCTGGTGACCTCAAGTACCTCCCAACATACAGTTAGGTTGGGTTTTTTTGTGTCTTAAAAAAACCTTTGCTCACATCTTGTCTATTCCTACACATGTCTATTCAACACGCAGGATTCAACACGCAGGATCTTTAACCAAGCAGTCTGAGCAACGATAATAAAAGAAAAGGTGCTCCAGATGTTGCATGACTCCCATGACTATTAGACAACCTCCCATGGCTATGTGCTCCACTAACCCATTAATTAAAGAAGTTCATTTTCTAACCATCGTCATTGCTTCCTCAAAGGCTGTATGGATTATTTGATCTGCTGGTTTTGAATGTCGTATCCCAAAAAAAAGTCTAAGAGCAAACAAATGGTGTGAAGAGTCATCCAACACAAAGAAGATATATTAGATTAGTGGTGAAAGGATATCAATAAAAAAGGTCAAAGTGCGCAAACAGAAAGCCATTTTTAGGTGATTATGCTGATTGAATTAAAGACATACTGAGATATCTAGTTGTCCTGTTTGACACTGATATCTTTTGTTTTTCTTTCTTTAGATGAGACGCCAAATGGCCAGCCAGAAGGTGAGTGATAGACATCTAAGCTCCTCTGTCACCTCACAGTCTGGGAGATTATGACTGAAAGAATGTACGTGCAAGAGCAGACATATAATCATCAATACTTTGCTTAAAAAAATAATAAGTGAGGGACTGACAAGAAGAGTTTGGGAAGATACTAAGTCTGTTGAAGTGTACACATCAAACATCAGCCCTTGTTTGCATTAAGGGATGAGAACTGGGCACATCTACACATGCAATATGATGATCACAACCCTGCACTTGGCGTGAATGTGAAAACACAGCCGCATAAGAGTGTAAATGTGGAGCCAATCGTCCTCAGTATGGACGTGCTGCTGTGCACCAGAGTGATCTGTAGCAACGACCAAGCTGTCAGCATCTCTGACATTCCTCACGCCAGCCATCTGATCCCTCTCTGTTGATTCAGCTGACACCCTGACCATCCCATGGGAGCAAGGTGCTGGCATGCAACTGGCTTTCTGCCGGCACTGGTGTTTGACCTTGGAGCTACAGCTTCTTGAGGCTCTAACATGGTCAGGGGGAGAGCTTGGTACTCCTAAAGTCTACCTAAAAATGTCCCTGATTTGTCAGATAAATATATTTTTTTGACTTATTGAAGTAAGCCAGATCAGATCTTGGTGTATTGGATCATGATTTCCAGTATCATCACTAGTATTACCTCCAAAGCCGTCATACCTGTACATCATACATATACTTTAATAAACAACTCCTCACCACCTAAACCAGGTAAATCTTGAATGTGAGCTAATCAACGGCTAAGAAGAGACAACATGTGAATAAAACAACGTTACCGGGAGTCACATTTCTCCTCTATAAGTGGAGGCTAACTGCTTCCCCTGTCTGTCCCTGCTGAGAAACTTATTTCAGTCCTTCATCAGAGACCCTGTAAGACAGGCCTGCAAAATGTCAAACATGAACCTGGTTTGAGTCCAACTAGATATCGTTGTTATGCTCCCTCGTTTCCTGTCAGTCAGTAGAAATAGAAAAGAGTGTTACTTTTACACACGTTTGTTGTAACACGTTAATAAGTTATCTATTACTGCCCAACACAGGTCATAACATGTGGACTAACACATGGATGAATAGGAACAAGTATATAAGCGTAGTGGTGTCTTACAATTCATGATCCAGGGAAGCTATTTTCAGTGCAATCTTGTGTTGCAGTGGTGCTTTGTAGAAGTGTTTTATTAATTTCAATTCAAAATCCTGATCTTGATACATTAACAGGACATTTTTGTATATTTTTAAGCAGGGTACAACAGGTTATTCCTGTGTATGTCTGTGTTGTATCAAATGTGAGAATGGTCTGTAAAAAACATGACTTATTGTGATAAAGTGTGTGTGCCTACGTGGAGACAGGTGGGTGGGTGTAGATGTGTGTGTGTGTGAGTGTAAGACTGAGAGAGGCATTGCAGATGCTGAAGCTTTGTGCTTTTTAAAGGCAGCTGTTCCATCCACCACTATATTTGTCACATGCTCAGAAAGTGTTGCCCCAGACAGTATTGGTGCCCCGCCCCTACCTGAGATTTCCCTGGAGGTCTCTCCACCCCCAGGTGGGTAACCCTGATGCCCTCCCTGTCCTCGTGACCCCTTCACTTTTCTTTTGCACATCACACTCACATCACATGTTTGTTTGGTGTGTGCCATCACGTTTCCCCCCCCCCACACTTAATTCACTTTGAGAGGCCTGCAACTGCACTTTTCTTGTGGAGGTATGATTGCTCAACACACACAAATAGTTAATGAGGTTAGCTATAGGTAAGCCGCTCCACTTACTGCGCATATGTTCACATGCCCGCGTTGCTCTATCTGCACTTTTTTTGAGGCTTGGCGCTCTCACTAACTCAGACTGTGGCTGTTTTTCTGTTTGTGCAACTGTATGATGTATTGAGTGATAACACAGGAGGTACAGAGGGATTGTTAATCCTGTCAATCCAACCATCTTTCTAATATGGAGTCTTGAAACAAACCTTTTACTAACTTGTCTGTGTTCGGGCTCCATATTCTAAACCTATTGACACATGCACCGTTTTTATTTCATACAAACTGTGCAAGTTAGTAAATCCCTGCCTCCTTGATCACTTGAAAGTATATATATGCTATGACCAGATAGATGTTTCCGTTGTGTACCTGATCACAACACAAAATACTATAATGGTATACTACTTTTTTGCCTTAATAATTAATTTACAGTATTTTCGATGACTAATTTTCAAATTTATCTGGTCGCTATTTATACCCACCTCGTTTGAGCAAGCATCATCTTGCAAGGCTGCCAGTGTTTGTGCTCGATGCTTGCTGCTCCAGCCTGGCGCTTTGTTTGCTATACAGAGGCGGTAGCAGAGGGGAAAGAGCCAGTAGAGACTGATGGGAAGAAACAAGAGACCCCAGAGCCTGAGCCATTACAGGCTGTGGTGGCCAAGGAGCCAAGCACCACTAAGAATGGCTTAAACCAACCACAGCCTGGTGGGGTTGGGGTGAAAGAGCAAGCAGAGCCCACTAACTCTACTATAAAGGAAGAGGGACCTTGCTCTCCCCCACTACCTGGTAAGTATACCTCTTAAATATGAATCAGTCTCATTACTCTTTTTAGCCAAGTGCATGTTTTTACCCCTCTAGCTCATGCACTCTAATGCTACCAAAGCAAGCCCTGAAAGTCTTACTAGTCATGCATCTCTGTTGCACACTACATAGCTCTGCAGCATTGTAAAAACTGTAAAAAAACAAAACAAAACTTTTTATCTTACATTGTAAGTAAACTTAGATTTACTCTCAGTTGGAAGCTAATTCTGTAGATTCGTTTTACTTCCCTGCTAACAATGCTGTGGACTTCACTTACTTTTACTGACTGGAGCCATTCATTCGTTCATAAGCTCCTTCCAATATGACTTTAAAATGCATGCAGACTTTAAAGAAATAATAATATTATACTTGCACCTGAAAGCTTTATCATGCAGTGTTGCAGTAACACTTGGTGCAGTGTTCAAATGTCTAAGAAAACAAAGACTAATGTAGACTAATGAATTAAAACTAATAGAAGAAGTACAATAAATCCTGATATGGCAAACTGAATGTGAGGCAATTTATATGCAAGGTGAGTCACCAAACTATGGATGAAAATGCAGAATGACTCCTACATGTAGTGTTTAAGAGCTGGTTTCCTTGCATCAGTTTTGTTTACATAGTATCCTCTTGAGATGTAAGGAATTGATTTTGATCATTTGAAACAGAAAGATCAGATCAAAAGCAGAGATTCTTTGAATTTCAAGCTTTCTTTGGCTTGGTCATGAGCATTTTTGTGAAATTGTGTTGCAGCTGCTGCTTAAAGGCTGATTTTTTTTTTTATGATACACCTGCTTGTGTTCATGTCTCAGACATAGTCAGGGTCTCACAGGGCACCTGCCAATCAACATGGCTGATATTTTGGTCTCAATCATCCTCTCTAAGAGCTGCATGTCATATTCCATTCAGTCTTGTCTCGCATGTGTGATCGATGGGCTTGTTGGCCTGCCAGTGATGGACTTGGAGCTTTTTGATAGGTGGGTCTATTTGTCAATGACACCTTTATTGCAGATGATGAGCCAGCAGCCACTAGTCCATCGCCAACACCCCCAGCAGGTTGGTACCTATAACAAACCTTATACCACTTCCTCATTTTTTCTTCCACCCTTGTGAGGATGGCTGCCATGAATCACTTATCTTATATTGAGCTCAGATCACCTTTCAGATCTCTAAAGTAGCAGCGTAGCGCCAACAATAACAATGTCAGTCATTCGATTATATAGTGGATTTAAGAAAAGGCAAAATCCACTTAACAATTCAAATGGGATATGTTTGGTATGAATGTTCACGTCAGATATGTAAATATTCTTATGTATGTCTGTGCATTGACATACATGTCGTAAAACGTGTGATTTCTATGCTACCTTCTACATAATTCCTACAAGCACACCACCAACCTTTATTTAACAAGCTTACATAAAGGTATGGATGTGACAATGATATTTCACATGTATATATTATGCATACAAAAGAAATACATGTATGCTTATGATGTATATGTAAATACATTTTAATGCAAATGAGCATTACTGATCTTACATTTCATGGGTTCCTTCAGGCAGCTAGCTAGCTAACATCTGTTCCACTCGACTCTGTAAATGCAATTACTCATTCAACATCTCTTTCATTAGCCTTTCTGAAAATTTAAGTTCTTGTCGTTTACTTACCTAAATACGATTATGCTGTTATTATAGACATATTGTTGAGGTCTCTATACGAATCTTACATCAGTTAATTTTCTTTTGATTTCCAGCTATCGTAAAAGGAACGCTCATGCTAACAAATAGCTAACGTAGCTAGCATCATTGTTATGGGCCATAAAATAAGCATAGAATTGATTCCCTTTTATGTTGATTAATTTTTTATTTTTTTTGTAAAATATGACATTTGGGAAATTCACTTAATTGTTGTGTAAGTATCAATTTCCTCTCTTTGTACCCAAACCTGGCTAACTTTAGCCTAGCATACCCCAGAAATTGGTGTTACGTTTTATCTTGTTAGCTAGCAAGCTAGTTACGAATGTATCCAAGTTTCAGCGAGGTTTTGTTCAGAGTTGTTCAGCCCAGTGGTTGCTGGTCAAGTATATGTGTCGTAACTAGCTAAACTATGACTCATTTCCTATTTCTACACAGTATATACACACAAAGAATAGGTCAATAACAGTTAGCATTGTTGGAAGGTGTCTTTAACAGAGGATTGAATTTCCCTGCATCTAACTGGTAAGGTAGCAAATAAGTGAAATAAATGTTTTTGAAAGTGTAGTACAGCCATTTTTTTTAATTAAAATTATTTATTTATTATTGTAGGTGGTTTCAAACATTTTGGTTTTACAAGAGAAAAGGCTTCATTAAGTCAGTAAAGAGCATCTCACAGTTGCTTCTGGTCGAACACATGTTCACCCAATTATCACACTGGTGTAGACGCAATATTCATCAAACAGTCCACAGTTAGTTGAGTTTATCCTGATTAATTTCAATGATAACTGTGCTTTTTTTCACAGAAGATGCCAATTCACTCAAGAAACTCTCAGTTGAGCTGCCTAGTAAGAACCCCTGTTAATTCAGTACCTCTGACCAAACCGGTAGCCTACTGTAAATCACAATGACCTACTGTCTGAATGTAGGAAACATGTTAGACACATGTTTATTTCTAGATGTTTTGGTGTGTTTGTAAGTTCTCTTTACAACAGAAGAAAGTGAGGATGTTTAAAACTCCCTTGCTAACATATTAACATACACCTATTAATGCACTTTTTTATTCTTAATTAGACTTTTAGGGTGTAACCATGATCCCTTTTGTTGTTTTCTGAACACATAAACATTAATATTTACGTGAATACATTTGGAATTCTGATCATAAAGCAGCCGCCATATATCACACATTGACAGCCACTATTCAATCAGTATTCAAAATATATTTTTGTTAGTTTAGAGTTAAAAGACTGATCAGAATTCCTCGAGTCGATGCTTGCAACCCTTTAATTGCTTGTTAGTTTTAATTCCCATGAGTGTGTGCTTGCTTCAGTGGACTTTACAGTACTATTCCTTACAATATGCTGTAAATTTCTCTTTGTCTTTGTTTAGATGATAGCGTCCCTGTGCCCGCCATGGGGAGAAAAGACTCAGGTAATTAAGTGGTAGTAAATAAAAAACAAAAAAACAGAATCTTATGGTTAGCGCGGTGTACTAATTATATTTTCATTCATTTCAAGAGGAAACCAATAATAAAGAAGATCAACCAGTTTGATTTTGTCCCTACGTAGTTGCTCAAATGGTGCCATTCCAGTAGCTTTGCTTAGTCCAGGATCATTTGGATCAAAGACTCTGTGGAATATGAAAAATATTCATTTTGTCCTCCTTGCTGCTTGCTGGACATTATGCAGCTTTTTTGTGCTTGGAGAATAAATGTGAGTAAAAAGGCAATATTTGATAGACAATATTTTGCCAATAGTGAGTCAACAGCTTTCTGTCCAGGAACCAACGCAGACAACATCTACAACATCTGGATAACAACATGCATTTCATAATGTTTATCATTTGCTGAAATGTTTTTTCCTTTTGGCATTTAAAGGGAAATTAGATGTCCTTTTATTCTGTGTTTCACTTTGTCTGCTCCATGCTTTCCATGTTGCAAAGAGCTTAAATGCTGCTGCTGTATGAGATGTGATGGGTTGAAAGTGAGAAAATGTGAGAATTGTGTGTGTGTTGTGTGTTGGTCTTTGTCCTCTGGTAAGACTAAAATGTTCTGATGAAAAGTGGAAGGAGGGTGTATGCATTTCCATAACTGTATTGATTTATTATTCCTTCCAAAAATGGCATTCGGAGCTCTGTGTCATATATGTGTCTCTCCTGAATGACCAGTGTGGTCTCTGGGTGAGGGTCAGCCCCCAGAGGACCTGGAAAAGCCTATTGACACCCCACCACTGTCCACCCTGCTGATAGAGAAACCCCAAAGCGGCACTATTCATCTGGGTGAGTGACAGCCGAACAAAAAAAAAGTTAGAGTTGAATATAAAAATTTTACACATTGATAACAGTATTTACATACAAGTAGTGGAAAGACAAACTATCCTCTGTATTTGTATTTCTTCTGATAAGCCTTAAAACAAACATACTGTATGTATCTTTTGCTGAACAGCAGTCACTGTAGGCCTTAAGAGATTGTGGGATAATCTCTTAACAATTGTATCATTGTTGATTCAGCTTTTATTGTGAGCTCAGAGCTCATATTATATTTTCCGCATATCCAAAGGTGGAGACATCACCTTTGTTGCCAAAGTGGAGGCCAAAGATCTTCTCCGCAAACCCACTATCAAGTGGTTTAAAGGAAAATGGATGGATCTGGCCAGCAAGACAGGGAAGCACTTACAGCTGAAAGAGACCTTTGACCGTTTCACCAAGGTACACCAAGGCAACTACGCACCCCCTACTGCCACTAATGTGAGCACCACCGTACATGCTAATGGTGCTGCTATACCAGTAATAGCTGTGTGTATCACCTTTGGCAGGTCCACACGTTTGAGATGCACATCATTAAGGCCAAAGAGAATTATGCTGGAAATTACAGGTGCGAGGTGAACTACAAGGACAAATTTGACAGCTGCTCCTTTGACTTGGAAGTGAAAGGTTCGTCAAAGCGCGTGGTATTCATTAGCATGTCCATTAAAAGACGAGTATGAAAATATAACTTTGTGTCATTACTGTCTTTCAGAGTCTGAACAGGCCTCACAGAGTATTGATATTCGATCAGCTTTCAAAAGAAGGTAATAAAAAGTAGAGTGACGCAACTATAAGATATGTTAGATATTGTGAAGGAGTCATCAGTAACCATAATGAATTCAGTATGAAAAATATGTCCTTTTTTTTCTTTAAACATGAACAAAACAAGGTACTTATTTCAGAGTATCTCGGGCAAATTATTAATACTCATAAATGCCCCAAAAAGAAAAGAAAAAAAGAACAAAAAACAATTACATGAGATACAATCATAAACTTTTCATTTTTTAATAATATTCTTGTATTAAATGTAAGTGTGACAAGATGATTGTAATAATGTCATTAACCTATCTCAAAGGTAATTTACAAATCAACTAGCTGACTCAATGTGTTAACATAGTTAAAAGGCCAACTCTTGCATTTTAAATCTCCCTCCAAACAATGTGCCTGGAAAGCAACACAAAGCATCCCAATTAGATTGCATTAACACAATGTTGCTGCCTCGTAATGTTGCTTCAACATTGCAGCAACACTGCGGCAATATTACCTGGGACAGGTCTTGATGTGTCTTACACAAACCACCTTATTTTTCAAGCCTTTATCTAAAAAAAGACACAAAAAAAGGGGGTTTTGTGTAAGTACCAATCGTGTGTTAGCTCGTATCTAATACATCGATTGAAGTCAGAGCATTTGCTTTGTGTTGCTCTTTTAGCATTGTTTTCTAGTGCCTGTAACTGTTTCATCTCTGAATAAATCTTTATTAATCTCTCCTTGTTAACAACAGCAGTGAAGGACAAGACGATGCAGGGGAGCTTGACTTTAGTGGTCTCCTTAAACGTAGGTGAGAATCACATCCCGACCTTGAGTGGATTCTGTCCCTTTTTTAGTATTTTTTTATTTTATTTTATTTTTTTGGATGTGCTTCTTGTCTCTTTCTTTTAAATCTGTCATAAATTTGATTTGTATTAGGCTACTGTTTGAGTGGCGGATATATATATTTCTACAGATTTATGTTTTTACCAAAAACTACTGTGGTGGCTCAAACACCATGATGGCAGTGGCTCTGTTCACTGGCGAAATTATACATTTATTTTTGGGCTTGTCTCTTCTTCTCCCCTACATATTCAGAGATCAAAGGTTAGTAGAGAGAAAACCATAGGTATTAAAACGATTAGACCTTACTGCGGGTGAGTACTGTAATCCTGTAGAGTCCCCAGCATGACATGTAGCTCTAGGAATTGGACAAGCAAGAGTGTTGGCCTACTGTAGTACGGTAACACTTCATTTGAAGGCAACATAATTCCTAACCGCTCTGTCAAGCAATCAGTAATGATGGAAATGGGCCTTGCATCATAAACACTCTGCTCTTCATCAAGTCATGAAGTCAAAGTCCACGTTTATGAGGTGAAGAGCAACATTTTGGATCATTAATGATGTGCTAGTGGGCCACGGAGAAATGATGCTGTAAAATAGTGTTATCACTACATTGTCATTTTTTTTATTTCAGTTTAGAAATATTAGGCATATACTGCAACGTTTATTTCAACCTTTTTCATAATTGCCTGAAAATAAACAGATGAGAAAACTATATTCACGCTATTCACCTACAACCTTTCGGACATTTGGGAAAATGTCAAAGAAAGAAAGGTGCTGACTGAATGTTCTTTATTCAAACTAATGGATATACTCATGGTCAGGGAGAGATGTTTATTAATTTAGATCTAACAACATCTGTCTATAACATCTAACAGTGTCGGTGCATCTCTGAAGTGAATCACTCAAACCAACAACAAACAAAGGGATGGGCCAGTGCATAAGAGCGAAATTGAAAGACGTGTACTCATCAAGAAACATCTCTGCTGCTTCCTGCATGCTTCATATCAACATGTTACCACACAAAAAAAAAGCATTACAGTGTGTTGGAATGATACAGCATTTAATACAGCATTTAGTTGCACAGAAATTAAAACATATTGATTTGCATCTAGTTTGATTGGTTCATTTCCCACATTTACTCTCAAGGTTTGTGCAGTAAAAGTCCAAACTAAAAGAAGCAAACCCAAACTAACTCATTAATTGAAAACTCCCCTTTATTCTTCATGACCTCATTTATCTCCAAATGCACACTACGAAGAGCCATTGTACCCACATTTCATGTATGTTCAAGCATTAAAACAGCAAAGTGAATAATTCATACTCACTCATTTTTAAGTAAAACCTTGAACACCAAATGTGTTTTTAAATCTATTTTGTACAATTTCGTTAATCAGTCTTCCTTATTTTTGTTCCTGAACATGTTAAATCCTGCTTAATACGTGAAACATGTAGATACAATTAACCCATCATACTTAACATTTGACTGCAGGGCCAATGTCAACGTATAGGTATGCCCATCCCTTTGTGTGACATGTCCTGAGGAATACAATAGATTACGCAAACCGAAAATGCCAGAGCAGGAAAGAAAACTTTTCATTGGATATGTTTGACTTTCTGAGACCCAAAGATCTCCTACTCAAGCCATTGCCTCCAGGCCACCTATCCTAACCTAAGGAGGTTAACGAGTAGTTCCTCAGGACATGTTGCAAACACCAGCCCGTGACTCCTACGCTCACACCCTCCCCTCGTATTCGGCACCACTAGGGAGCCTAAACAGCAGGACGACACTCCAGAGGTGGATGTGTGGGAGATCCTAAAGAATGCCCGGCCTGACGAGTACGAGACAATTGCCTTCAAGTACGGCATCACAGATCTGAGGGGCCTGCTGCGGAGGATGAAGAAGATTCCCAAGGAGGTAAAGAAGAGTGAAGGTAAGTCACTGTTTTCCAAATGTTAGATGTGCACCTTCGCTATAGGTGCATATTAAAAGATACTTAATAGGTGATGTCAATCTTTATGTCTGGCCACAAGGGATCTTGGAGTTACATTTAATGACCTCTTGTTTTGTCATTTTCAAAGCTTTTGCAAAGAAGCTGGACCCTGCATATCAGGCAGATAAGGGTGGAAAGATCCGCTTGGTGGTGGATCTGGCCGACCCCACAGTTGACCTGAAGTGGTACAAGAATGGACAGGAAATCAGGCCCACTCCCAAGTATGTAATGACATTTTTCTTTAGTGCATCTTGTATGACTTTTCCCCTTCAACGCTGCACAAATCAAACGCATTTTATTAAAAAAAAATGTGCTTCATTTGTTGCTCCGCTGCTTTTTTACCAGTCGTCTGGTATTACGTGTTTTCATTTTGTCACCTCTCTAAAGCACAATGGTTCACATGTGTTAAAACACACACAGATTAATTTGGTTTTTGCACATTTTTCACTAATTTATTTTAAATTGAAAAGCACATCATATGCCACATAGACCTAGATTTTTTTATAAATATCTCAATAGAAATATATTAAAACATAATAGTGGCTTAAAGAGGCAAACTCTCCACTGCACTGTGAACCATTGCAAGCTGATGTCCAGAGAACAAATAAAGACTCGAATGTGGCTCTAAAGATTTTTCACGCAGTCTCACTCACATATTAGGAATATAATGAATTTGCAGGGCTACATTTGGGTTTAAATGATGAATGAACTGTTGTCTTTAATTGCCATCAACTACTGTACAGGAAAAAGGTGGTACCTCCTTCACAGGTCTTTAACCAAGTGTGGCTTTGACTTGTATATCTTTTTTATAATTTATAATTCATATTTTATAACAACAATGGATGAAATGGCTAATATTAAATATGATCCTCTATGGTGCATTTTAGTGTCTTTCAGCTTTTTTTTGGTTCATCACTGTTGTTTCAGCAGCAGGCAGCTCAGACAGAGCATAGAGACAAAGTTAGCAACTAGCTGGTGAACATTGAAAAGCATTTAGCTACTAAAGAGACAAATATTTCTTCCAGGAGAGACAGCAGCTAGATGTGTAAATAAGCACCTACTAGCTAATAACTGTGATAATATGTCACTGTTTACAGCTTGTTTCTACTTCCGAAAGTAGCCAAGAAATCAATTAATGCAATTATATCCGAATGACTAAATGTTTCCCTAATCTTATATGTCTAAAGATTAATGAAACTTTTTATATCTCGTTATAGGGTAGATTATCACTATGATAGCGCCTCCCTGAAATAGCATTATCAGCATTCTGCACTGTAAAGTATGTTTGTTTATACAATCATAGACTTCCAGTGTTGTGAACTATATAGGCTTAAACATAAATTAGCTGAAATCCTGTTCAAAGCCATGCAGAGTTAAAGCCATCTGGGAGGTTATTGCTGTTTTCTGGTTTTGTCATTTTCTCCAGGGCTCCCTGTTAAAAAATACTTCACAACAAAACACTGTTGCTCTCTTATGATCCTCTGCTTTGTTGTAACACTGTTGACAACCACATACTGTACCCCTCCAGGCATGATGTCTCTCTGTCTTTGTATGTTTGTTTATCTGTATCTATCATGATGTTCCTTCCTGTCCGCCATAATTACTTCCTGTGCTCCGGCCCCGTTCTGGTTCCACTGCTGACTTTAAGTCAAAGGAAGTAAGTCTATACGTCCAGTCGGTTTTCCCTTCTCCATGTCACTGTTGGTGTGAAACCATCCCTTTGTCTAGTACAGTATGATCTCTGGGTTTGTACAGTGAACTTGATGCATGTTGAGTTTGACTTTTGCATAATACGTCTCTTTTTAAAAAAAAAAAAAGTGATGTAACTACTGGACTTCGTGTTTAGGTATATTTTTGAGCATAAGGGCACACAAAGGATTATGGTCATCAACAACTGCTCTATGAACGATGATGCAGCCTATTCTGTAGCTGCAGGAGATGAGAAGTGCACCACAGAGCTGTTTGTCAAAGGTATTTCTATTAACTATTCACTTTTATACGACTTCTAAGAACGTAAGATCAGTCCCTCTTCACCTTCTCTTACTTCCCTTGTCTGCAGAGTTGCCAGTTAAGATAGTTAAAGGTATTGAGCCAGTGAAGACCACAGTGAATGAGAGGATTGAGCTGGAGTGTGAGGTGTCAGAGGAGGGTGCTCAAGTCAAATGGTAAGATTATAAAAATAGACGCCATTAATATATTTAATATTAAGTGTTACATATAATCTGTCAGCACACGATGAAACAAATTTAAAGCCTCCATCAATCTTCACAATTCACTTTATACTGTGTGTCATATTTTACAAATGATTTATGCTGCAATGAAAGGAAGAGGCTACTGAGAACATTATGTTTAGTACTTTTAAGTTGTCCACTGCTCAAGGAGTGTGAGTGTTTTAAATGCTCCTTCGTCTTTTAGGATGAAGAACGGTGTTGAGGTTCCAACAGGAGTGCGCTCCAGATACCGAGTTAAGTGTGAGGGAACCAAACACTTCTTGGTGATTGATGACGCCTCACGGGACGACACTGGGACATACTCTATTATGGCTACTGGTGGCACATCTGAGGCTAAGATTCAGGTCGACTGTATGTAGCATCTCAGCCTTTTTCCATGATTTCACATTGTTCACATGCTTTTCAAAGGAACTGGTAATGATCATTTGCTCTATTCGGTTCAATTTTCAATTAGTAAAACCACTGAAGATCTACCAGGACCTGCAGGATATGACTGTGATGCTGGGTCAACCCATCAAGCTGCACTGTGAGATCTACCCAGGCAACGTCCCGGGCCGTTGGTACAGAAATGGACAGCTGATCCAGCCCAATGACAGACTCAATATCATACATAGAAATAAGTATGTCGTCTCTTGATCCAAACTCTTTAGTCAAAACCAATTTCACACAACTGCTAACTAATATCATCTTGGTTTTTCAGGGTCCACCGACTTGAAATTGAGGCCTGCTCCCTTCACGATTCAGGAGATTACACTTTTGTACCAGAGGGATATTCACAGAGCCTGTCTGCCAAAATTCACATCATTGGTAAGCATGGAATGGAGTTTTTTCTTAACATCATGCTAAAAAAAAAACACCATAATGTAATATTTTTCATTATGTTTTTATTTTATTTTCTGCAGACCCTCCAAGGGTGCACTTGGAAAGCTTGAACTTCCCAGACAACACTGTGACAATTGTAGCAGGAAATAAACTTCGCTTGGAAATCCCTATCAGTGGAGAACCAGCACCCAGGGTGGTGTGGATGAAGGGGGAAAGAGTAAGCTTCTATCTTTTTTTTCTGCAATTTGTGTAGATGTCATCGGTTGTTCTGTTGGTTAGTGACATTCATATCATCTCCCGTACTTTGTTTTTAGTGCTAATCAGCAAATCTAAACTCTTAGTCTTGTCATTTGTTATTCACCAGGTCATTCTTGAGTCAGGTAATCGTGTCCGAGCTGAAACACATGGCGACCAGACCAGTCTGACAATTGAAGTTACAGAGCGGGAGGACTCAGGGAACTACAAGATAGTCCTGCAAAATGAGGCTGGTGAGGCCACAGCCAGTGTCAAAATAAAGGTTGTAGGTAAGAGATCACAAAACTCTTCAATCAGAATACCACATGAAAAAATTTAGCTTAGTTATTTCGTTTTAATCCTTAACATGCCCCATGTGTTGTCTGCAGACATCCCTGACGCTCCAGATGCTCCCTTGGTCCCAGTGGTGGGTGGCGATTGGTGCTCTATGACATGGGAACCCCCAAAATATGATGGAGGTTCACCAATATTAGGTAAACCTAATCTCATTTTACCTCAATCAGTGATCAATGATCACAGACTATATGTGTGCGATGATAACAGGCTTTCTGAATGTCCTCCAAAGGCTACTTTGTCGAGAGAAAAAAGAAACAGAGCTCTAGATGGATGAGACTGAACTTTGACCTGATCAAAGAAACATCATTCGAACCCAAGAAGATGATTGAAGGTGTGCCTTATGAAGTGCGAATCTTTGCAGTCAATGCCATTGGTGTATCCAAGCCCAGTGAACCATCCAAAGCCTTTACTCCCCTCGGTGAGTAGCCCAAATGTCTAAACACTGGCCTTTGAGCTGTTATTGTCAATAATCTGTCTAGGAAAGTATTACCCCTTACATAAGGCAGGCTTTATCTAACCGTTTCATAATAATGGACAAAATTTCAAAGAGTGCAATAGTGCAAGTGTGTGATCTGCCCTTGGTACCCTGACAACACAGCTGTTCCTCCCTATACCCCACCATCCCAAGCATTCTGACTGTGACCTCCACTGGACACGCGGGAGCTTTAGAGGATATTAAATATGTCTTTATAATGGCTGCCAAACCATCTGCGGATTAGAGGTTTAGGTGATCAGGTCCGTCAGGGGGTTCAATTGGAGTTAAATATGATTCAGAATACAAGAATAGACAGTAAGAGCAGGGACTAATGAGATCTGACCGAGAGATTGGCAGCATACCAGCCAGAGAGAAAGGCGCCTTGCTCATGTGTTCATGGCTTGCCAAAATTACTTTTCCTATCTTGTTCATATCCATTGTTGGAAGACAAATGAGGAATGGTAGCTATGACCTGTTTGATCGCTTAAACTTTCTTCTCCTAGCTGTGACCAGTGAGCCCACCATGCTGGTTGTGGATGATGTGACTGACACCACAGTGACAGTAAAGTGGCGTCCTCCTGAAACCATTGGAGCTGCTGGTCTGGATGGATACTTAGTCGAGTACTGCATCGAAGGAGGTGCGAGAGCCTCAAATCAAACAAAAGCCCCTAATGGACTATGTGATAATGGGCAAATGGGTGTTGACACAAATTCTCCTGAAGATCCTGTACCACATTGTAAGACATTTCCGCCAACAGCCAATTAAGAGTTTTTATAACCAAACATAGCCTGCATTGAAATTCTGTCCAACAACATTAAGAAATATAAGGCAGGAGTATAATTGAAATTAACTTTGGTGTTTTGGCTTTAACTTGTTTGTACATGTTTCTCATAACCCAAAAAAAGGCTTTAGGGCTGTGGTATACATGACTTTTAACAGATAGCTTTTCCAACTAGACTGTTCTTTTCCTTACAGCTGATAATTGGATCGTGTCTAATACGGAGCTGACAGAAAAGACTAAGTACACAATCACAGGGTTGACTCCAGGGACTAAAATCTTAGTTCGCGTGAAGGCCATCAATGCTGCTGGAGCCAGTTCTCCACGGACTATTCAGCACTCCATCCTTGTCAAAGAGGTTATTGGTAAGCTCTGAAAAATTGAAAGTTGTGCATTTTACAGGAAACAAACACAAAGATGTGATAATTATTCTTCAATTTCACATCTTCTGGTTTATCTCTTACTCAGAACCACCTAAGATCCGCGTCCCCAGACACTTGAAGCAGACATACACTCGCAGAGTTGGAGAAGTTGTCAACCTTGTGGTGCCGTTTATGGTAAGGTGATCTCCCAGCTTCAGTTGATGTTCACTGCATCTGTGAGCTAAATACCATACTCATTTTGTCCGGTGATGATGTCCGTAGGGCAAACCCAGGCCGAAGGTCACCTGGCTGAAGGATGGTAAGCCAATAGAGCCTTCCCACGTCAGCATCCGCAACACAGACTGCGATAGCATTATCTTCATCCGTAAAGCAGAACGCAGCCATTCTGGGAAGTATGACATGAAGGTACAGGTTGAAAACCATGAGGACACAGCTGTTATTGACATTCAAATCATAGGTAAGCATTATACTATCATTATTGAAACATCATAAAATTGTCTTAAAGGTATTTAATTGGAATTTTGTAATTTTTCAAGACGAAACTACCTGCTCATTTATCGTTTTACTAATTGTTAGACCTACCTGGGCCTCCCCAGTGTGTGACAATTGAAGATGTTTGGGGAGAAAATGTGGCTCTGGTCTGGACCCCTCCAAAAGACAACGGCAATGCCCCAATAACAGGCTACACCATTCAAAAGGCAGACAAAAAGACAATGGTACGAGACAGATTTTACAAATACACTAAACTGAAACTGTGCATAATAAACATTTTAGATAAACAGTACTTGTAAGTTGTATTTACACTCACGTTTTGATCTGTTGTATAGGAATGGTACACATGCTTTGAGCACTACCATCGCACCTGCATTGCCATCACAGAGCTGGTGGTTGGGAATGAGTATTTCTTCAGGGTCTTCTCAGAGAACATGTGTGGTCTGAGCCAAGAAGCCACCCAATCCAAAAAGAGCGCCCTCATCGTCAAAGAAGGTACAACTGACTGTGAGATTAGCAAGTGAACGTGTACGTAAGTGCTTGTGGACGGGTGAGATTTATGTTGTTTTACTTGCTTTTATTCCACAGCTGTTCAGAAAAGGTACTGTCAGTGATATTTTCCACCCTAAAGTGAGCATGTCCCACTTTAACATATCACAGAAGTCAGGGGTTATGACTGACAGGCCCTTAAACAATGGTGTTACAGTCTCAGCTGATAAATAAAAAAAAGAAATGTTGTCTTTCCCTCATCACATAGGGAATTTCCCACATGATACCGCTCAGCGACAGTATCATGCACAACCCCACTCCTTTACCCTTACTCCCACAGGCATGCAGCTGAAAAAGCCTGATTACAATGATCACGACTTCAAAGAGGCGCCGAAGTTTACGCAGCCACTGATCAACACTTTTGCCATCGCCGGCTACAATGCTACTCTCAACTGTAGTGTCCGTGCCAATCCAAGGGTAGGTGGTATAACTGCAGGTAAACTACACATTATACTAAATACATGTTTAATTTAGGTAATCGGACTACTTAAGTTTCTTTGGACAATGTCACTGTGTTCCAAGTTTTCAGTAATTACTGTGACGAGTACAATGTTATCATAACTGATATGATACTGAAAGTAAACCAGACTGATCTAGAACAAACCGGAAATTGACTACAATATAAAATCTAAGGGATCATGTTAGGACACCTCAGACTACCTGCCTGTTGAATTTACATCATCATGCTGCTGACATTTCTATATCTGACTGTAGCCCAAAGTGATCTGGATGAAGAATAAGATAACCATCATCGATGACCCACGCTACCGCATGTTTAGCAACCAAGGAGTCTGTACTCTTGAGATCAGGAAGCCCAGTCCTTATGATGGCGGTTTATACACCTGCAAGGCCATAAATGACTTGGGAGAGGCCCAAGTGGACTGCAAGCTGGAGATCAAAGGTCAGTGTGGACCAGGAGGTCACAGCTTGGTACCTGTCTGTATCTGAGTCTGGTTTGCCAAAGTTTTTATTTCTTTATTTCTTTCTTGACAAGAAAATTTTTAAATATCTCCCTCCACAATTTTTGCTTCTTTATGTAAGAAGTAGAAATCATCACAATTGTCAATCTGTAAAGAGTGTAAATGGGGAAATGTGACTTTGGGAAACCAACTCCACTGGGGTACCGCAGTCTTTGAACTTTGTGTCGCAGTATATCAAACGGCTGACCTTATTAGCGGTGGACACGTAAGTATACGGATTGTGTTGCAGCAGCTATTCGTAAAATTCAAGTGTGAGTAAGCTAGCTAGTTTTAATTTAATGATGTGTAAAGCTCAACCCAGTAAACACTTACTGTTATAAGTTTGAAGAACAGCTAAACATTTACGAACAGCTGGTGCAATGGACGCCATTTTTAAAATAGACACAAATAATGACAATAATAATCTGTTCATGTGTGTGCAGTGCACATAATATCAGGTCACATTTTCCATCACCACAATATATAATGGTTTACCCCACCCACCCCCACCCCCAACACACACACACACAACTCCCAGTAGACAGTCCATCACAATCATCTTCATCTTCTTCATCACAACACACAGTCTGTCACCAGTCACACCTCAGTAGACATAACATATAGAGCTGCTGTGATGCTTTGTGTTGGGTGAATTATTTAATGTCTCCATCTCCAACTATTCTCTACAGATACCAGCGTCTTCTTTATGCCTCTTGGTTAACTCCTCATATAAAAGAGTTCAGTAATAACTTAACAGTATTCCCTGGTGCACACATATAACTCCATGTAAACATTTTGTTAACCCCTCTTCTCTTCTCTCTCCCCCAGTCCAAACTCAAGAATTGTGAATGTATGTTCTCATATAAGGTAAGCTTTCATATGGTTTTGGCATATGAAGCTTATGTCATTCATTATGCATCTTCAAGCCAGCCTTGTTACCTCGCTTTTCTCAGTTGGTGGAACTTTAGGATTTGCATGAGCACCCCGGATCCCCTTAGCTGCATGACAACATTTTGAATATTTTAATGAGTTGCCGTAGTTGGTGTGAAATGATGTGAATTCAACGACTCAACCTCACATGTATTTGGTGCCACGTAAAGGTGAGTAAACTGTTGCAACCTTTCTAACCTTTGCTTCGAACTCAAGTGCAGCATCAATGGAAGACTGTTTTATACTATGTAGACGTGACGTCTGAAAACCTTTTTTTTCTTTTTTTTTTTTCTCGGCTGCTGTTGATGTGTTTGGCCCTCATTGATTAGTGTATTAGTTGTATGCATAATAGAGGACAGCACATTTCGTTTTGTGGCACTTTTTGCTTTTTGCAAATGAGTAGAAACGGTAATTATTAATATGGATTTTTACAACGCTCTTGGACCTGCATTGTATTTCAATGTAATCAACCGTGTCTTTGCTCCTAGTTCTGCAAGCCTGAGCAGATATAAGCTGTGTCCCAGTTCTATACTAACCCTAACAATGAAAAAATTACAAAATAAAGTAAAAAGTGTCTATTCCAAGTACTAAAAACACTTCATTTTGCATACCACTAAGCATTTAACTGGGTTCATTTTGACTTGTCATAGTAAGAAAAGCACAGGTGTTACTAATAACATTAATGATGGCGAAACTGAAGCAGCTAATTTAATTCAGTCAGCATCCAGTTTTATCATTTACACCTGTTCTTCTTCATATGAAATCTATGAGTGACGCATGAGTAAAATATCTCTGAATGAATCAAACTATTGGATGGAAAGACACATGAACTTATAATAAACAGATGACTTTCCCACCTGCTTTAGCCGTTTCTCTGTGTTACGCTGTAATTAGCAGCACACTAAACTAAGATAGTCAAGATGTAAACCTTGTTAGCATTGTTACTGTTAGCATGCTAACATTAGCATTCAGCTCAAAGCACCCCTGTGCCCATGTGCAACCTCACAGAGCAGCTTGCATGGCTGTAGACTTCAAAAACAGCATACTAAGACAATAAGGTAGAGCTGCAATCATTAACCAATCAACAGAAAAATAATTACTAATAAAATAATAACTAATATCTATTTTCATAATCTTAATGATTGTTTTGAGCCATTTTTTTCCTGAAAAATTCTCTGATTTCAGCTTGTCAAATATGTTCTTGCTTATTTAGTAAACCAAATATCATTGGGTTATGTAATGTTGGTCGGGACAATGGAAAACGTTTGAGGACATCATCTCAGGCTTTGGGAAACAGTGATCAACATTATTCACCATAGACCATTTCATAGACCAATCGACTAATTTATTATTAATCAAGAAAATAGTTGACAGATTAATTGATAATAAAAATAATCTGTCAGTTGCAGCTCTACAACTATGCAAGTATAGAATAAGCAATTACTACTAAATACATAATAATGAGGTAGTATTGAATTGGGACACACTGTTCGATCTACAAACTGAATGTGCGTTGCATACATGAGTTATTTCTGATCATTTCTCTTCTCTCCTCTCACTCCTCATCCAGTGTTGTGAGCTCCTGGCCTCTTCGTTGCATTCTGTTTGTTTTGCTCTCCAGCTTTTCCTCCTCCTCTTCTTTATCTTTCTATTCCTCACCCTCTACATTCTCTTTATCTGTCCCTCCCGACATCATCATGAGAGTGTCTCTCCTCTTGTCCCCCAGGAGGGTTCACCTTCAATGAACTCATGCAACGTGGAGTGCCCTTACACCTGATTGACAAGTACCTGAATGAGACGAAGATTGTCGAGCAGGAGAAGTAAAATCGGACAGAGTGCAATGAGACACTTTAACTTTCCAGACATCTGCTGCCACTAGTGGATCCTCTTCGCTCACCACCTGAAATCAGCAGCCTGAAGGCGGATGGAGGGATGATGGAGGGATAGAAGGCTGTGTGTGGGCTGGGGGTCTACTGGTCTGTGGTGTGGCATGTTGTGTGCAGGTTTCCAGCTAGTTGCCATAGGAAGAAAAAAGCCAGTTCATCTTCTTTGTCACCCTCTTGTGTTTGAAAGGCTCTGTGTCAGCTCAGATGCATGTCAGCAGTGTTTTGGTTTGACAAGTAGTGTGTAAAAAAAAACAAAAAACAAAAAAACAAGCAGTGACACACACCTACAGTATTTACATGTTGATTTGTGTTGGGAGTGCTTGTTGAAGGTGATAATTTATCACTGGGGTCTGACAGAAGGAAAAAGGGAATGTATAAACAAAAGTTTTGATGTGTGTATGGTGTCATATGGCAAGAAATATTTAAATAGGTCAGCGTGATGTTGGATAAATGAATGTGTTGACCCTTCTATGATAATTCACATTAATATTTGCTCATTTCATGTTTTTTTTTGTGCCTCTGGATAAGTGAGAAACTGTAGAGGTTTGTTTACACACTGCATGACACATTATTGTTTTTGGACTCATATCCAACTTGAGGTTTGATTGAGGCTCAGACATGCGCGCGTGCCTTTAACTTTGTAATTATGACCCATGGATTACAATAAAAAATAAATAAAATTCTACTGTTTCTTGTTATGAATGCTCTTTTAGTGTGTGCCTGTATGTTTTGTCTATGGTTACACTTGCCAAACACTCATTCTTGGTGGTAAAACTGTATCTGACAAAATTTACTATTGTTTTAAAAGCAAGACAAAAGACCCAACTTAAAATTTAAAATGTATGCTTAACTAGTGAACTTTTGTGTCTGGTTCTGAAATAGTTTTTTCCACTTTAATCTAACATTCTTTACTATTACATTTACTTAAAATCAAACTACATATTATCTTACATATATACCTTGGTCTGGGTGAATACTCGATTCTGATTGGCTGCAGGACGTCTGTCCGACGTTCTAAATTAATGCACCGGCTAAAGCGAGTAACCATAGCGACGGTTCCCTATTGCTTCCTGATAATGCAACGGTGGGCAGTTATCGCGTACAAAAAGTGAAACCATAGAGTCAATATTATAAATAAGGATGTAGGTACAGTACCAAAACAAATAAAGCAGTGTTCCTGGGAACTCCTTCTAGGGTTTTTAATTTAAACTTCCCGGTTGTCACAGCCATATTATTCCCTTCCGGATCCCCGCTTCCTGCCGAGACGCAACTCAATCAGAAACGTACAGACTATCGACATCTCATGGTTCCGCTGTGGAAATGGCCTCGTCAGGTCTGTTGTAGTCGCCTCGCTATAAATGCCAAATGCTATCTGAGCTGCTACCTGGGGGGCGTAAAGGGAGTTTGAGAAGTTAATCTGAGGAGTGACGAGACAAAAAAAAACAATGCCACATTTCTTGTGGCCAGAGCCGCTGTCACCCGCACAACTGAAGCGGCTGGAGGAGCATAAATACAGCGCCGCCGGTCGATCCCTGTTTGAGCCGCTGTGCCAAATCTACTGGAACTGGCTCGTCCAGCAAATACCGACATGGATCGCACCAAACACCCTGACTATCGCCGGACTGCTGGTTAATATCATCTCCACGCTGGTGCTTGTGTATTATTGTCCCACTGCAACAGAGGAGGTGAGTAAAAGTGACCTTGGCTAAAGTTTTTCTCGACCTAATTACGCAAAAAAAAAAGAAAAAAAAAAAGCGAAACCTCATTTCAAACATGGCGCAGTTTAAACTTAAGTGGCTTGTTTCACATTTAAAATGCACCAAAACTTATGATTGGTGATAATGTTTGAATCAGAAGAGCCTAAATATTAATTCGGCATATATTTGAGCCTCATAGCAGCTCTTATTTACCTTTTTTTGATTACATTTTAACGTCATTAATACGGTTAGGACACGTTAAAACGTTAGACGACCGTCATGACGTCTCTCTGCTACGTTCCTGGAAAGTTTTCAGCTTTGACGTGTTGTTTGTTGTTGTTGTTTGTTGTTGTTGTTTGTTGTTGTTGTTGTTGTCTGCTCATGTGATGCAGTGTTGTTGATGGTAAAACACGGACATTTGGAGGAAAATGCTTCTTGTTTCAGACCAGTATTAGAGGTTAAGTTAACTGTGTAGCCACACTGTTTGTTGGGTTGATAGATGTACAACTAAAAGTGTTTAGATGGTGCTTTTAAATGGCCCATAACACATTTACTTTAAATTTAAAATCATAATATTGTTGTGTTTCTGAGAGTTGACCTTTGCCCCACTTAACTTGGTTCACTGTGCGTGCGTGCGCGTGCGTACGTGCGTGTGCGTGTGTTCACTAGACAACTTTGTACTGTCCAACTGTGACAAGCTTGCAACTGACTCAAAGTCCACAGTTCACGCAACACGCTGCGTACTGTCAAATTCCACAAGTGCGAATGCATTTTGAGTTTCCGCTGTTATGATTTAGTATTGACCCAGACAAACATGGCCCCCCCGTCCACTCCTTTTTAATGGGCCGAAATGGCTAAAGTCCCATGCTAATGTAAACAAGGACATATTAGAGGAATTCATATGAACCCATGACACAGTTCAGAGTGATGTGTCTGATAACCTTTTTGCAGGAAGCAACCAAAACAAGTGGACTTTGTCCCCCACCAGCCCATGAGACACGGACTTAGAAGCAAACAGCAGGATCTCTGAATAGTTAGGACAGCATGGGATTCTTGATCTCTCCAGAAACAGACTGTCTTTGGCACTTTCTCTTTTGCATTCATAAAACACACACACACACACTCAGTGTTGGCTAGCTCTAGTGTCCAGATGGTGCATAACCTCCACCCTAGTTAGAGGAGCAGACTCAAATCAAATGGTGACTTCTGAAATATCTGCATATGGAACAATGTAGGGCTGCAACTAATTATTATTTTCATTCATTAGTATTACGTCTTCAAATGTCTTGTTTTGCACATGTAAATATGTAACTGTTTTTTTAAGGTGTTCATTGTGAGCAGGGATCTAAATCTCTTTCTCTCCCTTCCTCCCCTTCAGGGTCCAGCATGGGCCTTCATCCTGAGCGCTCTGGGCCTGTTCATCTACCAGTCTCTGGATGCCATCGATGGGAAACAGGCCCGCAGGACCAACAGCAGCTCAGCCCTGGGGGAGCTCTTCGACCACGGCTGTGACGCTGTCTCCACAGGTGCCGTACTGCTCAGTGGACAATTAAGTCATATTATAGTCTGTTTAATTATATTTAAAATCAGCTTCAGTGCATTAGTAGATCAGGGAGGAGCTCTGTCATTTCATTAACTAGATATTCATACCTTTTTTTTTTGTCTTTCTGCAGTGTTTGTTGCGGTGGGAACATGCATTTCATGTGGAATAGGAAGATACCCGAACTGGATATTCTTTTGTGGTTTCATTGGGATGTTTATGTTCTTCTGCGCTCACTGGCAGACCTACGTGTCCGGGACGCTCCGCTTCGGCCTGTGAGTCACCACAATAAAGTTCTCCAGCATTAAATACAGATGTTATTTTGCTGTTTTTTTTCCACCCGGTTGTTTCTTTAACTAACTCTCTGTTTGCTGTTACTTGCTGCACAGGGTCGACGTCACAGAGGTGCAGTTTGCCATCATGATCATGTATCTGATGTCGGCTGTCGGAGGCGTGAGCCTTTGGGAAGTCACGGTAACTTGACAATATATTTTGCACAGTCACATGTGCACATGTGCAAATACTGTACACACACAGGAACACATTCATTTCACCTTGGATATATAGTGAAACATTTTGCTCCTTTTTGTTAGTTGGACACTAAATTCACTATCAACATCTATTCCTAGTTTTTAGTCTTTAAATAGAATTTGTGTTTTACTTTTACTCTGTGCTGCCTTTGGAGGCTTGACTTAACATCACATGAGAGAAGTGAGAAGGTAAATATGGGTAGCTAACGCCATGGCAAAAAGGTCATCTATTGAACATGATCTGGCTCAAAAAGCTGATGATGTCTCCCGCATTATTAATGTTTTAGTTTTTTTTGTTTTTTTTGCTTCGCCCATCACGCTCGGCTTGCCTGCAGCTTTCATATAAGCACCTTTCTTCTTTCTGTAAGTATGAGTGCTTTGTGTTGTCTTGTTAATTTGACCCTTGCGTGTTTCCATAGTTGCCCGTTATTGGACTGAAGATGTACACCTTCCCCATCTTGGGCATCATCGGTGGCGCCCTCTACTCCTGCCAAAACTACTTTCACGTCATTTTGAATGGAGGTGTTGGCAAAAACGGCTCCACCGTGGCCGTAAGTCCACCACACGCGTTCACACTTTTAACATCACTTGTATAGCAGCTGAATGAGCTGTGATAGTAATAAACAATCCTGCTCTTTAGGACACCAGTGTGCTGAGTCCTGGCTTGCACATCGGACTCATCCTCACCCTGGCCTTCATCATTTTCAAGAAGTCGTCCAGCCAGCTGTTTGAGCTTCACCCCTGTCTGTACCTGCTCACGTTCGGCATGGTCATCGCTAAGATCTCCAACAAACTGGTGGTATGTTATGAGCAACTAGTTTCACAGAATGTATTAAATCTGTGTATTTGTGTAATGTGTATTTATTTATTTATTTATTTTTTAGATAGCGCACATGACCAAGAGTGAGTTACACCTCCCAGACACAGCCTTTATAGGCCCCGGCCTCCTCTTCCTCAACCAGTACTTCAACAGCTTCATTGATGAGCACATAGTTCTCTGGATTGCAATGGTGAGTTTAGGACACACTCACAGTTCTTTGTGTTTTTTTAAAATCTATATATTTGTCACACGTTTGCTTAGGCTTATATGCAGAATTTAGGTTAAGTGATGAAAATATAGACCAGATTTGCATTCAGTGCGGGCCAAACTATAACCCCTCCCCCCTCGTGGTATGTGGAAAAATCTCTTCATAGTGGCTGTGGTTCAATGTAAATCTGTGCGTTTCTGCTTTTTTTAACTAGATACGCCCATGACACATGAGAAGTATCGTTCTACAACAACAAACCAGACAGACAGACAGGCAGACAGACAGGTTTTACCCAACTAATCATCTCATTATCGTAGCTGTTCAAGGTGCACGTGGTTTCTTTTTCAAGCGTTTGAAATGACTTGAGACTTGAGACCTTCCTTTGCCACCTGAGACACGTTATCTCTTCTAGCTAAGCCAGCAGTGTTGTCAATTAAGATTAAGATTTCATTATTGTCAGAAAAATCAACTCGCATTTACTTTAAACTAAGGAAATAAGAATTCGTAGCTGCTTTTAAAACACCCTGCACGCCCACACAGTGTTCACTTATCCGGGCGGATTAGACCTCTGCTCTGGTCGGGTGGAGCTATGTTTGGTATAATGTGAGCTGTCAGTCAGCCAAGCGTAAGGTCTGTACACACCCACACAGTCTAATAAGGAAATGAGTGAAACCACCTGTGCTGTCAACCATAGAGCCTAAAATAGACTGAACTCAACAGTCCCCTGTAGAGTTTAATTAGTTTTAATTAATTGCTTTTTCTGTTTCCAACTGACTGTTCTGTGTAGCTACTTCCTCCTTATTGGTTAATTAAATATTACCATTTTATAAATCCACCCTCTGATTCGTCGTCTCTTTCAGGTCCTCTCTCTTCTGGATCTGACACGCTACTGTACAGGCGTGTGCCTCCAGATCGCCTCCCACCTGCGCATCCGAGTCTTTAGCATCACGCCGCCGAGCCACACCCACCGCGACTGACGGCTTGCCCGGCGGGAGGAGGGGGCGGGGGGAGAGTCGGACCTCTCCCCGCTCCTGAAAGCAGACAACGATGAACACGAGGAAAGACCCTCGACTCCGAGCCACTGCAGCCTTGACAAAGTGACCACGTCTGATTAAAACTGCCTCTGCCACCTTTATGGAAGTCATGAGACAGAAAACAACTCGACACTACGAACCAAAAAAAACAACACTTTGAAAAGCATTTAAAGAGTTTCCCCAAATTAAAAAACAAAACAGTAAGTGCATGTTGTTGGAAAACTTCCTGCCTATTCATCTCCAATACAAAAACTTTTTTTTTTTTTCTCAATGGGTATTTTATAGCTTGGGTAAATATCAAAGCATTTTATCTGCTTTACATGAACACAGTGTGTCAAATGTAGGATTGTCATATATTTAAATATACAACAATAATAACAGCTCAATAAATAGTTGTGTCATCAGTAAGACAGATCTCTTGGATATATACCCAAACTAAATAGAGTACCTACTGGAAATCTTAATTTACATTTCTATTTATTCAGCGAATGTGACTCAATCTGACATGAATCAGGGCTTGAAAATACAAAAATTAAAAAATGACAAAGAATAACCTTTTAAAACCTCAAGTAATTAAGTTTCTAATAATGTAGTAATGGTGGACTGGCAGGTTGTCAATGAGCTACGTGAAGGGGTGACGGTCCGTGTTAATGCTGAATATGGCGACGGCTCTTCTGTTAGGCTTCCACTCCAGCTTCTTTTAACGTTTTTGTTTTTATTTTTATTCCCTACATCTCATTCCACATGTCCCGGAAAATAAAAAAAACCAGCTCGCCTTCCCGCCTTCGGAGCGCCGTCCGCTGATGAAGCGTTAACACGACTTGTTCTGCTTTCTCTGTTCTTCTCCCTGAAGGGCTAATTTTTTTTTTTTGTGATTGTACAGGATTCAACTGAAGACGCCTTAAATATTTTTGTTGTAATTACTGTTTAACTTGTGAATATTTAAAGCAGCTTTGTACGTTACGTTTTGTTTTTTTTTTCTCCACTAAAATATCACACCAGATAAAAAACCATAATTCATGTGGGGGCTTTTAAAAAAAACAACAAAAAAAGAAAAACAAAAAAAACTGTTGACTCATACATATTATGTTCATTCACTTCACTTACAAATGTACACTGTGTACAGGTAAATGACTCATTTGGTTTCTGGATATTTTGTTCAGTAATTTTGTAATGATGAATGATATTAATGAACAGTTGTAATCTGATTAACTAATTATTCAGGTTCTTCGGGATCAAAAGGGATGTTTCTGTGGTGCCGTTGGGGACATATTTAAGCAGTAAATATGTGGTACACCTGAATTTTATTTGACAAGAAATAAAACGATCTTCCACACAGATTCTGTATCGGCAGGATTATGAACACTATACAGAGGAATGTCCTAAAAAAACAATGATGATGATAATTTTTTTGCATTTTGCATAACCTAACATGAACTATGCATTGAATTTTACGACCTTGATTTCAAACACAATGTTGCACTGTTCAATAATACAGTAAAATATCTTTCTACTAACTGATATGAGTGGAAAAGATTGTAATAAAATATTTTGATGGATTTTTTTTTGTTTGGTCAGAGTACAAAACTGTAAAAATACTAAATTACTGTAAAAGTCCTGCATTCAAAGTCATTCATTAGTGTAGAAGTATTATTGTAAAAATACCTAAAATCACTAGTTAAACAAGAAAAATTGTACTGAAAGTGTTGAATTTTTAGTATATTGTATGTACTACATTGTTAAATTGTAACTGATGAATGTTTAGTTTATTTTTTTTTATGAAAGTATATGAAATATATACAATTTATTTACTTAATTTTAGAATATATAAGTATAGCTGTCAGATAAACGTAGGAGTAAAATTATTTCCCTCTGAAATGCACCATAGTGGATTAAGTACAAGTACCTTAAAAACAGCACTTGAGTAAATGTATTTAATTCCACAACTGGTCACTATGAAGACAAAAACACCACAAAGATGATTGAACCAAAAATCGCATTTTTATTTCAGCTGGAGGAACTTCTGATGCAATCTGAGGAAATCTTATTCGTCATCGTCTTTCCCTATTTCGTCCGTGTACATCGTACATCATTTGACTTGGAGGACAGCAGCAAAACGCTTACGCATCGACTGTAGTAGTCACTTCCATGTTTTTGTTTGACACATTGAAAGAAACTTTGAAAAAAAACCAAAAAAAAACGCTCAGATGAAAAAGTCGGAGCAGCCGACAAGCATTATGTGAGGCGGCATTTACATTCTGTGGCATTCAAATCAGATGCATTAGTCTCGTGGTTCACTGTCAAAAAAGATACAATCAAAATAAGTTACATGAGAACATGCGAAGGGGGTCTGAATTTCAGACAGTAGCGAGCCTGTCGAGTCCCACAGGGACACACACACAGGTGGCTATGAAAGCTGCAGTATCATTACTTAACTCCAACAATCAGTTACATTTGAATACATTAAGAATGATAAATACATACTCCTAAATCCCATTCACTCTCAATGCCAAACACTAGATTAGCGTGTGATGTGTGAGTCAACATTTACACAGTATAAAAAAAAAGAGAGACACACACATGTTCAAACAAGCAGGAATGAACCACGAAGGCACTTCAAGTTTTGTTTTGTTGTTATTAAAGACAACAGCCAACAATTACTTCAAATAATAATTATTACAATTTGCACTTTCTCCCCCCTATTTCTTCAAAATAAAGCCCAAGGAGTAAAAGCCCAACAACTACAGATGCAGGTAACGATTTCCTCAATTAATCATTTCATCCACAACGTTGCAAGAAGACCAAAAAAAACAAAACGTAAACATTACAATTTCCCTGCACCCATCTTCAAATGTCTTTTTTTGTGTTTGATCAACAGTCCAAAACCCAAAGATATTCCAATTAGACATAAAACAAAAAAAACAAGTATAAAATGCTCACATTTAAGAAGCCGATACCAGCCGATGTTTAGCATTTTTTTACTTAAAAACAATTAATCACTTATCAAAATAGTTGCAGATAATTTTCTGTTGATCGACTAATTGTTTCAGCTCTTCAACGGTTTGAGTTTTACAGTAAAACTCTGCTTGCTCCTCCAGTCACAGAGCTATCAAGTGTTTCACACTTCAACAGCTCATCAATCAATCCCACAGCGAGGGCAGGACATGGAGGGAGTGCTCTGTACGTCTGTGTTGTGTTAAAGTCTCGGATGCCCCCAGCGGAGGAGAAGAAGATTGTCAGGCTTCTTTCTGGCTGCCGTTGTCTTCACCGGCCAGCTCCATCCATCATCCCCTAAAAGTTTCTCTCCTCCGTCCGTGCTGATGCAACGCGAGCACTGAGGACTTCAGATTCCTGCTTCCACTCGGTTTGTCTTCTGTACTGAGCAGGAGAAAAGGGGGTGGAGGTTGAACAAGGAGAGAACAGGGAGATCTTCCTCTTTCTTTCACACACGCTCAGGGTTGTTGTCCTTGTTCACTCTGCGTCTGGGGAACAGCTTTCGCTTTAGCAGAATCAGCTGTAGAGAAAGGAAATGGCATGATTAGAAATTGCACACAAAAAAAACAACCCTGCTGCACGTCAGCAAGAATATGACTATGATACAGAAAAAGGTTTACACTTTTGGTAATCAAGACTTGGTTACCAAAAAAAGACACGGCGGCAAAGGCAGCAGCGTAACAATCGCTTCCCTCTGAGGAGCTGAGACACTTCTCATATCCCAAATCTCAACTGTACAAAGCTGACTCAGATTTCTCTGTCTTAACTTGGACAGTAGAGCTGGCGCCAAGAAGACATCAAAAATCTGCATGTGGTGACACGTTCCACACACTGGGAACACTGGTCCCACTGGGCTGCTATGGGGAGAAATTCTCCTAAGGTCACTGCAACTATTAACCTTTCTTTAGGTTCACTAAAGAGACACTGAAACCTTTGGATTGCTGCCTCATAAGACTTGAATGTCAAACCATGTAGTGTCCTGCTATTTGTTTTAACCTTCCTGCAGATACCAGATTTGTTAGGAAAATTAAAGAGCACTATCCTGATTTTTTTTTTTAATTTTTGTTTCTGGGCACTCTTCCCACTTTTTTTTCTGGCAACAAAGAAGGGTTAAATTAAATACAAGAACTGCATGCTCCAACTCAACAAAGACAGTCGAGTCTTGTGTTTCACTTTGGACTTCTGGGGGTCTTTTATTTCAGTTAAGTCGGGTCCTGGCTCAGCCGGTCACACCAGCGCGACACATGAGACGGACGCACCTTTGAGTGGAATTTCGGTAGCGAGGGCCTGAATCATAGCTCAAGTGTGAATCATGGAAACAGGCGGTGTGTGTGTGTGTGTGTGCGAATATCCTGCGTGTTTTTAATTGAAATATGTAAATAAAATGTGTGCGGGTATGATGTGGACACTGACCTGTTCGGCAAAGAAGGACATGATGGTGAAAACGACGAGGGTCACGAGGACACAGTGTGTCCAGAACTTCAGCTTGTCCCGGTACACTCGCCTGGGAAACAAGACATTTCAGTTAGTTATTACTTTTAAATAAAGAAACAGAATTTATCCTTTCGCTACCACATCCAACACGAGCAGATATAGATGCAGGCGTGATGATAAAAACAGGGTGACATGTCGGAGGTGTCACGTCGCCTCGGAGGGAAAGGGAAGTTTGCTGTGATGTAACAACAAGGAAGCACGTGTTATGCAGAGGGCAACAGGTCAACGGGGTGACAAGGTGACATCACCCAACGCCATCTGCCTGTTACTTTACCAACTTAGAGACATAAGGAGAGGTGGAAAGGCAGGCGAGGAGATGAGAGGCTCAGCTGCGTGATGATCTTGCAAGTATCTTACAGCTAGGGGCTGATCAGAAGCGGCTGGGCTAATTTTAAAGTTTGTATGTGCGGGTGGCATTATCCAGCTGAAGCCCCTTGAATACAGGAGCAGGATCCCTGGCAAGAACACCTCTAAAGCCCCCCGAGGGATTCCCACTGCTCCAACCTGGCAACACTCGGTCCCATGTGGTGACAGACACAAATTCTTAACTTAGATTGATTGGGGGGAAAAAACAGCTTGATAAATTATCGGCATGCAAAGGCTCAGGTACAGCAGAAATAATAATTTCATAAAATTATTTCATATAATTATTATTATTATATATCACTGTAAACTGAACATGAGTTTTAGACTTAGTTGGACAAAATGAGAAATTTAAAGACATCAACTTGTAGACAACCGGATCATAGCCGATTGGATATATATACGAAAACGTGTTTGTAAGTCATGTGATTTACAAAGTCATTAAGATGTATCCTCTGGGGACCGTGATAAAAATCCTTCATATCCTACCATTCCTGGAGCTCTTCCATGTGCAGGAACCTGTTGCGGTACTCTCTGGGCAGCTCAAACTGGGACGGCAGTGGAAACATGGACTCATAAAAGTCTCTCAGCACAGCTTTGACCGTGGCAGCGTCCTTATGGCTGTGGTCGATGTTATCATTCAGACAGATGAACTTCCTGTTGGGGATCGGTGAAAATACAGATGTTAGTTTAGATCAATAAGGAAAAAAAGATATTACAGGATGGCGAATAACACAGAGCACAGAGTCCTCCTCACCTGGGATTCTTCCTGATGTCGTCTAACTGGCCGACCACATGGGACACATTGGTTCGCACCATCTTGAAAGCTATCTCCTCCTCACCCATGATCTCAAACCTGTCCAACAGAGGACATGTTAACAGGAGAAGCAGCAGGAAGCATATCTGAATTTTAATACTTTACTTTTATAGTACTTGTAGTGTACTCACTTGTACTTATTCTGGTCTCTGAAGGCTTTGTGGATGCGCTCAGTGATTGGCTTGCAGTGGAGGACGAGGCCTTTTGTGACGGGAGGCTGTAGATGAAGAAAATAGAGACTGTCAAATAATTCAGCTTATTAAACAAAACTCCCTTTTACACTGGTTTAACTGTTTTTAAAGACATTTATTTATTTATATCTCACCATGCTGGGGTCATAGTAGGCCTCCTGAGTGGGGTTGACAAGGTGAAGCTGGGTCAGGTTAGTAGGGAGTGTCTTTGAGCAGTTTATCAACATCTGCTCCAGACCCGTCAGGTCCTAGACGATACCACAAAGAACAAAATGGACCTCAAAATTGGACACCATTTAACCAAGCTGTGATGTGCAAACTATCATCCAACATGTCTAATAGCCTAATGTCAAAGTAGAGAGTATATTTCACAGCCAGGACTGACCTGAAGGCTGAGGGGCAGCTCGTGGATCCTTGTGGCCAAAGTTCGAATCTCACGATCGGATAAAACACCCGAGTGGTCGGTGTCGATCTCGTCAAACACTTCAGAGAAGTTGAGCTGCCCCTGAGCGCTCATCAGGAAGTAAAAGTAGGAAAAGGCAAACTGCATGTCCTCTGAGTGACGCACACGGTGAGCTGATGTCTTGTCAAACTCCTCTGGGAATCTGAAGAGAAGCGAGCAGAGCAGTTTAAGCATCTGGACTATCTAACAATCGAGACAAAAGACCCCAACAAAGCGAACTCACGTGTCCTGCAGCTCCTGCATGATGAGTCTGTCGATCATGTGGGGCATGTGTGCAGGGACTTTGCGGGACGTGAAGCCGAATTGGCCGTTGAGCAGCTTGTTGACGTAGCGTAGAGAGTCGGCAAAAGTGTCCTGCAGCCTTCGGGCAGAAGCAGTACCATCGGTTTCATAAGTTAGCTCTCTCTGCAGACGCTCCTCTTCCTGTGGAGTCAACACAAAGAAATTATATTTAAAGAAAAAGAAAGGTTAAAAGTGAAAGTTGTAGGCCTTACTTACCTCAAGCAGGTCTTGGAAGTACTTCTTCCTCTCCCACGGCAGGAAGCCTCTGTCAGTGGAAATGAAGTGCTGGAGTCTCCTTCCCACTGGAGCTCCTCCTGCTTGGTTCTCCGCGCTCTTGATTTTGGAAATGCTGTTCAGCAGCTTGGAGGTCAAAGGCCTCTCGATCGCAGCTTTCAGAGGATACGTTTTGGGAGTTAGAAAGTCTTTGTGATTATTGTCAATGTGGACTGGAATGAGAGGAGTAGCAGGTTTATCTTGTACAGCCACATCTTTTCTGAATGTTTCTTCATTTGAGTGTAGATTTTTCTCTATGATATCTCCAGCTTTGTCCTGTTTGGTGTGTCTTCTCTCCAACTGCTCTCCCTCCAAGTCTTTATACGGCTTCCTCTGGACTCTGGCTACACCCTCAGTGGCTGGTTGTGAATCTTTGTCCTTTGTTATGGCCATTGACTTGTATGGTTTTAGCAGCTCAGCCTTGGTGAGATTATAACCCTTCATAGTAATGTCACCAATGAGAAGTTTCTCTTCCAGCTTCTGAAGCTCACGGCGTACAGCAGCTGGTAAAAGTGACACATTCAATGCTGGAACATCTACAACATCCTGAGGTCCACTGGGCTGTCTCTTCCGTATTTTGGGGCTTCTTTTGTCCTCAGGAACATCTGAGAAAGGGAACGGTGGTTCTGGCGTCGGGGTCGGCTTTGGCTCTTTGCTGGCGTCTTTGCTTGCAGTCTGAGACACGTTAGCCGGAGGAACCTCACGTGTGTCAACGGCTACGCTAAAGCTCATCGTAAACTCTGTGTCGTCCTCTCTTTGCATAGTGAGGTTGTAATGGATGTTGGTGGCGTTGAGGCCAGCGTGGAGCAGTAGGTGAATGGTCTTCCACTTGTTGGCAACGGAGGTGTGACGCACCACCGCGTTGTCGCTGACGTGGGCCTCGGAGATTCTTCGAGCCAGTCGGTCAAAGCTGAAATACGGCCTGGTCTCCCCCACTGGGAGGGTATACAGGCTCTGATTCCTCAGCAGGTTTACGCGGTGCAGCTTGCCAAAGTGCTCTGCATCAGACATAAATACATGTTAACCTGACATAACCCAACATATAGCCCCCCCATTATGTTGAACTCTGGCTAGAAATCACCATTATGTATGTATCGGATATTTGCTTTAAAATCACCTTGGCCACAGTCGCCCACGTCATAACCACAGGAGAGGACATTGCAGGCTTGGTCACAAAACTTGTCTGCCAGCCAGGAATTGGCACAGCCTTGATTACAGTAGGACATCCCGCCCAGACCACCTAGACCACCCCCAAACTGCCACACCTGTCCACCGGCTCCACCGTGCCCACCAACCGCAGCTGCGAACCGGTTGTTTGCCGTTGTACCTGTCAGACAAAAGGATAAGTAGATTAGAAAAAAAATAAAACATATGATGTATGTTTACACAGGAGGTTTGCCAGGTGCTGATTTCTTTTACTTGCGCAGTCTCCTCCATCCCAGTCACAGGCGGAGTTGTTGCAAGCCTTGTCACAGTAGCCATCTTTGATCCAGGATCCTGGGCAGCCCTCAGCACAGTTGGGAACGGGCCAGGTGAGATACACCTGCAGGGGAGCGAGAGAAGACTTGACTTAAGACCAATTTCAAATTGTGTCGGTGTGGTATTGAGGAGGATCTGTAACATATTGTATTTAACCAACAAACTGCTGCACAAATTTCAGTCTGAACTCCTGTTTAGGTTGCTTTAGACGTCCTGTACACACCTTTTGTCCTTTCGAGTGGCTGTAGAAGTCGTCCGGCCAGACTTCTTTGCCAAACATCACGTCGTCGTTGAGGTAAATGAACTTCTGGGAGAGCCCCGGGATGCGGTGGATGTGGGTCTCTATAGCAGGGGAGCTGAAGGTGGGGAGGTGGCTGTTGTTCAGGAAGATATCCTGCAAGTCAGAGAAAAAACATTTTTGAATAAATATAAGATAAACATATCACTTTAGGTATATAAGAGTTGAGTGTGAGAGGCTTAAATTTTACCTGATGGGCGACAACCGTAACTCGGGGGTTATCCAGGTTGAGCCAGGAAGGAATCTGCCCGTTCGTGACGATGAAGATGTGTCGCACCCAGGGGGCGTGTCTCTCCACTGAGCGCAGCGAGTAGCGGAGCTCCTCGTTGTCCTCAAATCGGCTGGCTGAGACGTCTTCATCCTGTTTAGACTAAAGTGAAAAAAAAACCAAAAAAAAGAAGAGTACATGACTGATCACAGTTAAATCTCACAGCGTCAGGTTTAGAGACAGAAGAGACCAGTCGTACCTGTGAGATGGCAGTGAGGTCCCAGAACATGTAACCAGGGCTGATGGTTAACTCTTTCCCCTCCAGCGTCAGGTTTTTTTTAGCCTGCTGGGTCAGATCAGTGAAGTCCTGCGGGCTTTTAAGGTGGAGCAGGGCGATGCTGGCCTCCGAGTACAACTCAAACTGAGGGACAGATAAACAAACAAACATACAGCTGGGCGTTAATTACTCTGATTTAGTATCACAAAAAAAGTTTGATTTAGGTCAAGAATGAACTTTAAATTGAGAAGACGTCCTTATAACAACTACCCATTTGCTTGAGGAGATTGCTTGTTTACTCCAGAAGTGCTACTATTAGACGTTGTGGTGAGACCGTTTCAACAGTTTGCATTGTTTGTACTCTCCAAACCCACAATTATGTGATTTTCTCAGACTTAAGAGTTGAAGAAGACATTACACTAATGTTTTTATGAGGTGTGCAGTACTCCCAAAGACACGAGCAAGTCAACACAACATTATAGGAAAAACCTTCACAGCAGTGTCTCTACAGCTATATAAATTCAGAGATTGTAATGCTGGTGTTGTTGTTGTTTTTGTTGTTGTCGGGTAGGAATATTTATAAAAGATGGAGATGACAGCTGTGATGTTTGTGTGGAGGCATCAGCCTGGCGGCTGGAGTCTTGAATCCGAGTGGCAAGGGAGTGTTTGTTGTGTGTTTGTTGTGTGTTTAGATCGGTGAGAGAGTTTGGAAAATTTCCTGATGTCATCTTGTCCGCGGGGGTCACATGGAGGTGGAGATCCGTCTGATCCCAGCAGCTACGTGAGGCATTGAAGAGCTGTGTGTGTGTGTGTGTGTGTGTGTGTGTGTGTGCTTATGTGATGCATGTGAAAGAGAGATATCCCTGGCCTTGCCCTGTTTCAAACCATCTGTCCCTCCTCTCTCATCTCTCTCAAACTCTAAGCTTCCCAGGAAAAGATCCACCCTCCCTCCCCCACCTCTCTTCATCATCCAACACACCCAAAAAAAAAAGAAGAAAAAAAGAAGAGCTCGTGTTCTGCTTCGACTTGTTCGTTTTTCTGAGGTTCCCGTTTTAGGTAAGGATTAGCCGGGATTTATAAACCCAGCAGGGTCCAGCCAAGAGACAAGCGAGCCCCGGATCACATTGCCGTCTTTATTATAGGTCTCTTTATAGTCCTGATAATGCTCCGACACACGCACACACAAAGCAGAGGTGTGTGTGTGTGTGTGTGGTAGCTTTACATAGGCAGTAAACTGGTGAAAACTATTTTATGCACACAGGCACATACAAGCCTATACTAGGTCACAATGAGGATAACTACTTCTAATTTCACACGTGCATTTGAATATTCAACGTATTTATCAGTTGGTAGAAATGGTTTGGTGTTGTAGTTTTTCATATTTTCCTTTAGGTTGAAACGAAAACTTCAACTCATCGCCCAGAGCTTTTCTTTTGTCTTACACGACAGTAAATCGAATGTCTTTCTTCCTCCAAGTCTAATTTACTTCCTTATTCTGTTGCACATGACCTTTTCTTTAGCACAGTCTTAACACTATGACACCCTGCACATATTGCATAAGAATATGACATAAAACCTTTGATTCTCGCTTCCTGGTTGGAGATGGGACGCCGCGTGGACACTCGCAGGCCTCTCAAAAACACATAAAGATACATGATATAGCATAAACACATCAGCAGCTTGTGCGCAAACACGGCGGGCAGGACTTGGACAGGCGGGCAGATGAGAGGACTTGTTGGGGCAGCTTTCATCACCGTAACACCAGCTATAAATACCGGCCGTCTCTCACCGCTGAACCTCTCCCTCCACACTATGCACATCATCCCTCTTTCACAGAATCAGCCTGGCCTCACCGCGAAACACCTTGAAATCCTAAACTGTGCATTGTGTGGCGGCCCCCGTGTACCAAGAATGTGTCGGACCCTAAACGCCAAACACACACACACACACACACGCTTTCCATCCTGGTTCTTTGGCTCTCATTCAGACTTCATAAGCTTGTGTATCATCACTACTCAACCCTTCATTTTAAACCTTCAACACCTCTTCCATCCTGCTCTTCTTCTTCTTTTTTTTTAAATATACAAGCTGATGACTTTAAATCACCTGAATGGTGGAACAGGTAGAACCAGGCGTAATTAACCAGACGTATGAGATGTCTAAGAGTGCAGGGCAGGTCATTCAAGTCCTGATGACCTTTCAGTGTGCTGGCTGGCGCCGCGCCACTCTAAACAGTTGTTCTAATGTTAACCCCCACACCGCCAGGCTTAGGTTACAGCCCGAATACCGCCTGGTTATTATCACATGACCAACAATGCTAACCAGGGTTGAACCTGAAGACAAATGATGGGACAACTGGGCTGTTTGTTGATGATATGTAGGTCAAACACTGTTAACCTATATATCATCACATACAGAGTTACAGTAATTTGGACTCCGCTGAGGTTCACAGGAGCTGCTTCTTCACCTGAACGTGTTTCTACAGACAAACAAGTTCAACCTGTAACTATTATATACAGTATGTGCAAGTCTAGTATGAGACAGAATTATGTGACAACAGGCAAAAGAGCAAATAGTATGTCAATGTTGATGTCTCAGAGCGATCTTGGAGGTTTTATTTGCAGGTTTAGAAAAACTGATTGTGTATCATTTTTATTCTCTTTAAGGAGACAAAAAACCCAACATGAAACAGATATGAAACATAATCCAGCCTTTCATTCAGGCCTGGACTCGTACTGGCCTTTAACTTTAAGATCCATAATCTAGACTCTTTATTTATTTATTTATTTTGCTCATCTCTGCATTTCTACACCAGCTCTGGTGTATCTGTGAGCTCTCACCTGTTTTAACATGCCCCGAAGAAACACAAAAGGTGCTAAACCTGTATATAAAAGGCTCTTTCATTTTCACAAGTACAAGTCTAACCACTCGCTCTATTTTTGGTCTTATGATCTGTATCGGTTTTAAAATATCATGACTTCATTCACAGAGACTTGAAGATATTACATATACATATAAATATATATACATATATTTACATTTGTTTTCATAAGTGTGTTTGTTTATCATACACTACATAGTTTAAAAATAAATAAATAAATAAGTGATTTTAAGGCCCCTTAAGGAACCACAGATGCTGTAAAGCTTTTGTTCAACACCTCTTATGATCCAAAAGGCATCATCTAATTCATCACCCATTTGGTCTAAATGGCCGTGTGGGTGTTTTATCAGACGGGACAAACGGTTGTCTCGTGCCGGCCCCTTCCTGTGTGTCTGGTGGTGTGACGAGCTTGCACCGTTTTGTTTTCTTTGATTATTTCAGAGTAATCCACACTCGTTAGTGGCATTCCTCCCTCTCAAAATATAAAGCGGAGTTCTGATTAGAGAAAATTATTAGATACGCAAACCGCCAGACGGCGAGCTAAACAAAGGGGCCCTTTATCCACATCACAGCATAACTGTTTAAAATAGAAGAAGTCCCTATTTAGCAGGACGGATGAAAACCGCCGCTCCAAGGAGGATTTGACTTTTGTGATTAGCGCTTTCTTAGATTACAATCCCGCGGCGTATAAAAAGATCAAAACTTTAATTTGTGAACATGCAAATATATCCAGTTTATATTTGTAGAAATAATTAAGTAGCCACATCCATCTGCACCGTTTTAATGACACTCTGCAGGTGACATTAAAACGGTTATGTTAAAGCTGCCTTTTTAATCGCTGTGACGACACTATGTGAGGAAGTAGTAATGCATCAAGCTGCACAATTAATAAAACCAAAGCCATGAGTGTTCACATTCATCATGTGTGCAACTCTGCCACCTGCTGTTTAAAAAAACAACTTTAAATACAGCATCTATCAGACACTTAATAAAACTCCCAGGTTTTCCCAGGTTAACTTTAGGGAAAAAAAATCTTTCATTGATAATATTACAGATGTATCAATCAATGAGTTTTTCTACATTTTAGTAAATGTGATGCTCATTAACAAAAGTGTTTAGTGAAATAAGGGCAAAAATGCTGAAAAAGTAATAAACCAGAAAAGAAACATGTTTACCTGTTTGATCTTATTGGTTATGACGGAGGGCAGTTTGACTCTCAGCTGGTCCGTCTCCTTGAAGGATGCTGGGAAGCCGCTCAGATACGCCAGCGTCTGCATACGGATCAAACCTGGAGCCTCTTTGTCTGTCGTCTGGAAAAGCAAAAACGAACAAAAGACGTACTAATTAAACACTGCGGTCTCTTTCTGTGATACTGACTGACTGATATGAAATGTACACAGAGGTTAACGTGACAGGTATAAACTCACCAGGTAACATCTGGACACAGAGAATTTCTGGTCTTCTTTGGACACATCTGTGTAGGCTTTTTCAGCTGTAAAAATTTTTTTTTATATATATATGTAAATGTAGTTTCATTTTTTTAAAACATGCACATTAGGTTAAACACTTGTGACCACAGACTTTCATGGTGTCACTAACCAGAAGAGAAAATGTGGGTGTGCGCTACAGGAAATGAATAATACTTTGCCCCTGAACAAGAAATGGAGACTGCTTTAATGTTGATTTAATAAGCAACTATTGCAGATGTAGATAGTTTCGTAATTACCTTACATCCCTGTAAATGTAAAGCACTGGAGGCTGCAAGTTTCAACATTACATTCTTGTTGCACACTGCACCACAATCAGCTAGTTGTGACATCAAGAATCATGCATGTAACATGTATGAAATGTCAGCAGATGACTGTGAAAACAGCCTTGTAATGTGAAACTCTGCACAGTGAACCTCAAACATCCGACTGAAGGAACAAGAAGAAAAACTTTTTTTTGTTTTAACAATATTTTACGATAACGAGCCTCAATGTGATTAATGTGATGATGTTAAGATGATTTAACACAAACTCTTTTGTTTGGCTTTACCGTCAGCCTGTGAATGGAAGACGATCACAGAGACGGTGGTGGACGGGTGGAAGGGTTTGTTCATCAGCAGCAGCTCCTTGGCTGCAGAGAAGGAGGGAAAGAGTGACGGCAGCTCTTTGACGGTAACGTTGGCCGGCAGAGCGGGATCCAGGGCCAGCATGGGCCCTATGATGCAGTGGGACAGCAGGCATTCTGGCTTCACACTGGCAACAAATGAACAGGAAAATATTATTTAAAAGAGTTTGTGGTTTAAAAAAAAAAAAAAGTAAAAAAGTGCTTAAACATATAGGAAACCATTTCCTTCGTGGGAAGGTTGCATCTGCTCAGATGGGTTTTTGATTTTAACAAAAGTAAGATGAAGAGAGAAAGAGCCTCCTTTGTCAACCTCACACTTTGGTGGCGAACACACAGGAAATACCTGAAGTCTAATCTCTGTGGTTCAACATGCTGCCTGAGCTCAAAGATTGACATTGTCACCAAAAACCAGAGGATTTCTTTTCAAGCCGCAACATTTTGTGTTAAATTTGGATCTGATCACATCTTCATATATCAGTGCATTTACTTTGTGGAAATAACAAATAACTGATGTCCTGTTGATGTCTCCCTGTGATATAAACCACCCCAACATCCTGTTTCAACATCAACATCAGTAAGCAATGTCCTCTCACAAAAAAAACCAAAACTTTTTCATTGCGACTTGAACAGTTATTTCTCTGCGAGTTTGAGATCTCGTTTGCAGTTCACAGGGTTGAGCAATATGACAATGACAATCAAACGACAAGCTGTAAATGTGTCAAACCTTTGAGATGTTGCTATACACTTTATACACTGGTAACTATCCCTTTGTAATCTAGGATTAGAGGATATTATACATCTAATCTAGTGACACAGAAACATCATCACACACACACACCTGTCTTTTGGCACTTCAGTTGTCTCGCTCGCATTTTTCCCCAGGCGTTCCCTGTGTGCAACAAACCAGTGAATTTCTATTGTTATTTTTAAAATCACATAGTGACTACAATAGCAACACCTGACAGCAAAACATGAGATTGTTTACATGGGGTGAAAAAAAAAAAAAAAGAGAGAGAGAGAGAAGAAGCTAAAGCCTGCATGCCAATTCTAGCTGTATTCAGACGAATGCACTCTGTGACCTGGAGGACAAACAGTTTGTGCAGCAAAGTAAAGGTGTATTTTAAATTGCGGCTTCTATTAATTCTACCGCAGTAACTCAGACAGCTACCTCAGAGCTCTCTGTTCCTCCTCCAGTTGCTCTTTGACCGCCTTCAGTTCCTTCAGCAGAGCCACGTCGGTGCCGTTCACCCATGTGTACACCACATCAATAGGCATGGGCAGACAGAGCCTGCGAGAGAAAAAAAAAAAACACTCATATCACTCAGACAGTCCTCAAACTGCAACGCTGTGACCCCATTGTTCCTCCCCGGAGCAAAAAAATGTCCTTCGTTTTCTGCTCATGCATGATTACACCTCGTCCAACTCTTTTACCATTTCTCTCAAATGAAGGGTACACACGGTTTAATGTGAAACGAAGGAAGATTTCTGCAGAATAGACAGATTCATATTTGCTAATAAGATTTTACACTTTACTGTAAGTGATGCAATAAAACTATAGACACAAGTGGTAGTCTCCTCATCATATAGGACCATACACACACGTGTGCTGTCTTTTTTTCTTACCTGCTTTGGAAGGATTTTCCACCCACATTGTCTCTATAAGAGTCAAACAGCACATGATACTGGTCCCGACTCCACTCCACCACCACCTGTATGGACAGGTATATGACACAGTCACATGGGACACATGGGACACATGGGACACCCTGGTCCCATGTGTCACCCACAACCTATAGGACAGATCACATTCACAACATGGCAATTTCCTTGTTGTCTGTAAGACTTTTGGTTCATCTTCAGAAACAACTAATATTCACTCATCTTCCTCCATAGAAATGATTCATTTACAACCAGGAGGGCTGCGAGTTAGCAGTCAAGTATAATGATAGGAAGTTAAGATTTTAATGTTAAAAAAAATGCAATTAAGTGATTCATAAATATGCCGAATTTGCTAGAAGACACTGTGGTATCGTAATTCATCTCAATTAAAGATCAACAACGGTTATAGTTATTGATAAGCGAAGCTATTTTAAAAAAAGTCGAGTTTTTTTCAGTGTAATCTTGCCTCAATACAAGAAAACGGGGGGTTAAAACGGAGCCAGTTGTGCGACTATGAGAAAAGAAAAGAGCCGAGCCTCACCTCTCCAAACTGGAAAGCAGAAACTATCATGAGGACGATCCCTCCGAAGCAGAGGTAGAGTCCATATCTGTGGGACAGACAGGTGTACGTCTGCCGCTGAAGCAGCTTCAGCACCGAGTTGACGACTACCATGGCTGTCCGCGGCGACGCATAGCGCTGCATTCATTAAAAAAAGCAGGTCAATGTACTAAACAAAGAGAATAAACATCACAAGCGACCAGGAGCTGTCAGCTGACCGCCAAGCAGACCGCCGGCCACATGACATCCATACATGTCACTGCCGTGGTGACGTCGCTGCTTCTTCTTCTTCTTTTTCCTTTTTCTTCTTCTTCTTCTGCTTTTAATGCGGTTGTCATCTAGCTTGTTGGAGCATTACCGCCACCTTCTGCTCCGGAGTGAGCATCAACAAATGTAAATCCGTTCAAAGAAAACAAACAAACAAACAAACACTAACCAAACTACATTTGACTGTGAGAAGTCTGTGATGCCTTCAGGGTCCCCTCTGCCCTCTGGCTGTGAGGAATCTGTGATGCCTTCAGGGTCCCATCGCATGGATGGTGCCACACCTGGCTCAGTTGCTAAGAGCCATTTAGCAACTCTGTGTGTCTGTGAACTCTATGTCTTTTTATATGTTATTATTATTATTAGTAGTAGTAGTAGTAGTAGTATGCAGATTTTTTTTATCACTAGAGGCACGGCTCTATGGTAATTTCGGTCCACTACTTTGGTCCAGACTGGAATATGTCAACATCTATTTGGTGGATTGTGCTCATGTCCGTGTCCTACTGACACCATGAGGTTGACATTTTAATTTTGAGTGAAATATCTCAACAACTATTTGGATTTTCATGAAACGTGTTAATGCCCCTTTCAAGATGAATTGTGCTCACTGTGATCATGTCACTTCTTTTAGTGCCACCATCAGATCAACATTTTAATTGACCAATAGTATGTTTTCAAATTCCTGTTAACATGTTATTTGATTTCAGTCTACCAGTAAGAGGTTAGGGACCTTTACAAGGACCTTGCTCAAAAACCCATCATCTCATAAACCATCTACGTGTCCTCATAAATCAACACCATGAACTGTTAAATTAATCTTTTCAAAAAAGTACTTCTGTGACATCACAAAAGAAGAAATATTCGTCTTGTTGTGTACAATCAGCAGAAAGGAAAAGAAACTAAAAAAAATAAATAAAAAAAAACTTGCTCAACTGTCTTTATGTGACCTGAACACATGATGTTAATCATGGGATATGTGTTCCCCATAAGCATCAACACTTAGGTACTGACAATAGACATATAAGACATTAATATTTCACTTTCCTCTGATCAATTTCCAAAGGCTTGGAAATCTGCAAAATAGGCGACACAATCGATTGTCCATCACTTGAACAGCAGAATAGGCCGCTAAGAGCATCAAAGAGGAGACTGGCAGCCACATTTGATCTCCTTTCACTCTTTAAAGTGTACAATGAGTCTATTCTGAGTTGTTCCTCTTCTGAAACCAGGAAGGCCGCAGTATTGTTTACCGTCCCAGTCGTTCTCTGTTGAGTCAGGAGTCTGCTAGACATACCCAGCCTGAGAAAAAAGACCTTTTCAACCAACCCTTCTTAAGGTTGCTGCCAAGTAAGAGACTGGCGAGCTTTGAATAACCACGTTGACAATTGAGACTCTGAAAATGGCCTCAACCTTCCTCAGAATATAAGAAAAACATCTTCAAAAGCTGAAAGACGTCTGAATAAAAGCCTCCACCAGATGATCAAGGTTCATCTTCAACACCTTTGGCTCCGTCCTATCACCTTTTTTTGACCATGTGATGCAACTCAGTTCTACAAGTGTATTTACCCAAGCATTCAAAACATCCAATAAACGATCCGAGGCAGGATTATAAATCAAAAATTGCAAATATTTCTGGGAATGTGCACCCCTAAAGCATGACAGGTCTGCTTCTTTATCTTTATCTCGAGGCTGTGCCATTGTTTCAATACATATTATAACTACATGGTGTATAATGTTGAATACATTTAACCAAATATTCACAAACTAACCAACACACAGTAAGTCAGGTGCAGGTTATATTTCAATATAAGTGTCCTGGTTGGTTTCTGGGTCTTTAAAGGGCCCACAGGCCCAGATCACCCATATTTAGACTCGACTGTTTTGATACCAAACTCTGATGAGCATCGTGTCCCCAGACGAACCCTTTCTTTGGGTATGTGTTAACTTCCTGTGTTCGCCTGGCGAATAATTATGGCTTCCAGAAATAATCTCAAGTATACATTTGAAAAATTGTATTGTAGTAGAGGAAGTAGAGGAATGTGTATTTTACTTGAGTATTATTATTACTGGACGGGGAAATATTCTTCTTATATTCATTAAACCAGCATAATAAATAAAGTCTCAGTACTATATACTTTATTATGAGCAGTAGTAGCCTAATAATCCATTAATATGACACAACATCAGAAAGTTTGATGCTGCAGGAATTTCCATTGAAACAGAAACTTAAAAAATAAAAGAAGAAGAAAAAGCGGAAGAGCTGATGATGATCACGGAGGGTATTTGCCTGGGCTGGACTGAGTGTTTTAGGGAAGAGGTTACTATATATTTCCGTATAGTTAGTTTACACCACGTGACTGTCGGGTAACAGACAAACCCTCCTCATCATCATCATCGTCGTCATCATCATCAGCAGCAGATCTGATCCTTTAAATCTGCTCTGTTATGTTATTTCTGCGCGTTTCTGGACGTGTCGTGTGAAAACATCTGCAGAGATGTTGGGGTTCAAACAAGGACTTTGCGTCTTACCAGTGTTTCTAGTCATCTGGGCCTCCTGTACTTTCATCGTTTCCTACCTTATTGCGCTTTTCAGACATGATGTCGATATAATCTTTCCCTACATAAGGTATGTTGTGTTTTTTTGTTTGTATGCATGTGTTTTAATAAGAAAAAAAAAAGAAAAAACGAAATGAAAGAGACTCCAGCTGTTGTTCTGGTCTTTTATATATATATATAAGTTAAATCTGATGTATAAAAACACACGTGTAGATGATTTATTTCTATAAACTGAACTATTCAGATTTTTTAGTTTCGTTTTTGCTTCTCGCTGACTTGGCTGCTGCTCAAAGCGCCAGCTCACGTACTCATCGGGTTATTTTTAGGACAACTTTTCTTCTCACTTTAAAAGTCAATGAGACTTAGAAGTTGAATAAGTTGGAAATTAAAATAAAAACTCGACGTTAATAAGTTATGACTCACTATCAACAGTAACTGCTGTGTGTAACGTGTTTTTTTCCTTACTTTCTCCAGTGATACAGGTGCAGAGCCTCCAGAAAGCTGCATTTTTGGCTTCATGACATTCATTTCTTCATATGCAGGTATTTTTTACCCAAACATCACCTCTGTTATCTGTTATGATGCAATTTTGGGGCTTAAAAGAGGAACCAAGCTTTCCAGACCCCCCCTCCCCCACCATTCATTTATTTATTTTTAAAGAAAATGAAAAGATTGTTTATGGGCTTTCTATGTCAGAAGAAGTATAAAAATACGTTTTAATTTCCACACAGGAACAGCCACCATCTATGCCAGGTACAAGTTTGTGGAGAAGCTGAGTGAAGAAACGAGAGTCGTGAATCCTTATCTGAATAAATCTGCTCTTGTGTTGGGAATATTGTCCTGTTTGGGCATGTGCATCGTGGCCACTTTCCAGGTATGTCTTTACAGATTTAAATGACATATTATATTATTTAAAAAACAATAATAATTTTTTTGTTTGTTTGTTTGTTTACTTTCTGACTGCAGGAAACCATACTGACAGTGATGCATGATATAGGAGCTCTGCTGTTCTTCATCTCTGGTATTTTATACATAATCCTCCAGTCTGTTATATCTTATCGTGCTTTTCCATACGGATCCTCCCTCAACGTGTGTCGAGCACGTTTGGGCATCGCCACTCTCGCTGCTTTGACATTTTTCCCAAGTATCCTTTCAAGTCAAAATCTGAGTAAATACTAAGAAAAGTATGGTTTAACATCCTTTATTTTACCAGGGATGTGGCTTTGTAAATGCATGTAAATAATGCTGTATTCCTTATATATATATATGTTGTTAAATGCTCTTTTTCCTTAATGGATAATTCAGCTGTGATCTGTGCGTTCTTTGTGAAACAAAGCACACTGCATAGAGACAAAGATGACCAGGTAGGCTGCAGTCTGCCAGTGCTGGCTGTATGTCAGCAACCATTTCAATCACAAGTCATTTTTCAAGCTGTTTCTGCTGTGTTATGTGTTAGTAAACTGAATATTTTGGGTTGTTTTTTTTTTGGACTGTTAGATGAACAAAACAAGCCATTTTGAAGATGTCACCTTGAGTTTTAGGAAACTGGATGTATTTCTTTTTTTTTTTTAGAACTACTTTTCATGTATTTTAAAGTAGCTCAAATTAACATTGACAAAGTTTTGCTTGCTGTAATCTTCTTCCTCCTGATCATACTGGACGTTAGAAGACTGGACATATAAGTGTATGTTGACCAACATTTAAACTTTAAACACATTTTTGCACTGGAGGAGGGATTTTGCCCTCATCACATTGAAAGTGCATTATAAAAGGATCTTAATTACAGCAAAAATAAACGTGTGTCAATGTTCATTTAAGCACCCCGGCTGTTGTTTTAGGACAGATTTGTCCTTTAAAGACCGATTATCTCACTTGCATCTGTGTCCCTCTTGCAGGACTATCCCTTCCATGTCGCCAGCGCCGTATGCGAGTGGATCGTTGCCTTCAGCTTTGTCTGCTTCTTCCTCACGTACATCAATGATTTCAAAGTGAGTATCGCACCACAGCACTTTTTTTTCTTTTTTAGCTGAAAGTTATTCTCATTTCTCTCCCTTCTTATTTCTTACAGCTGTTTACTTTACGAGTGAAGACAGAGTATGAGGAGCATCACTGATCAATCTCCAACTTTCAAGCAAAACATGATGCAAAAACAAAAAAATATTTTTTGCATTTTTGTACCAGCTGACTGAATTTATCAGTAGAATAAGATACCTTTTATATTATTTATACATTTTGTACCTGTCTGTCAGGTGTGTCTTTATAGGAAACTATAACTGATCACAGCCTGTATCTTTATACTTTTTTTATACAATCACTTGACATTTTATTACGTCCACTTATTGCCAGTCACTTTGCACTTTGCGCCTGACTGTTACAACACCAGCGTGACGCATCGCCTTAGACTTGACCTCAAATAGGAGAAGTTCACTTCAACGTTGACACATGATCACTGTACATGGAGTTATATGAGAAAATGACCAGAAATATTCATTTAAATGAGATCATTGTTCAAATACTACTAGTTTCTTAACAGAGGATGTATTATTATTATTATTTTTTTTAACAACTGTGTTCCCTTTGGAGGATCATGCAACATATTAGGGAGAAAAACCTTGCAAGAAGTCTCTTGGCTCTTCAGTGCAGTTGTCTACAGCCTTAGTAGCAGGAATTAGGCTATTAGTTAATTAGTTTCCTGGCCGGTGTTACACTATACAGAACGGAGACAAAGTGCTGCAGATACAAGTCATAGACAGACAGTGTTGCTAACAGGGGATTTGAAGAGCAATGAAACCAAACTGACATTTTCATGTATGTTTACAGCTGTTCAAGGTGCTGCAGCTAAACAGGTAGAGAACCACTGTGGTAAAGCATACTGCCAATGGTGAACACAAGACTGAATGCAATGCTGTAAATGACTGTAAAAACCCCTCAAATTTATGATTAATTAATAAAATCGACATGGCTGGTTGAAGAATCTTAATTCATTTCAATAGGTTCCTCTCACTTGTTAAGAAAAAGGGCTCATTTTTATGTATTGTGGTGTTTGTACAGTATAATAAAAATAAATATACTTTTAAAAAAACAACAAAAAAACAAAAACAAAACAGAACTGTGTTTATTGAAGACAAAATCACAGATTTAAAACTCCTTGCTTTTGTACACAAAGTGCTTTCCTGGACTCTCATCACCTTTTCACAATCATTTTAGTGTAATATTCATCCATTTGTGCTTAAGCATTCTTGGCAGTTTCTTTACTTTAGATTATTTTACATTTTCAGACATGTAGAAACACCAAAACTTACAATTTACCTTTTTAACTGACAAGTGGGGATTTATCCTTTATTTATCCTAGTATTAGTGCAGGTTGTATGAGTAAGAAGCCTGACTGTGTCTGCTTGTGATCACTTTAATGAGAAACTTTCTACATAGTTTGAAACAAGTTAATACACTTGAAAAGTATGACGCAGCGATTTATTTTAAATATCCTGTAGTGAGACTCCAATGTATTACTTTTGTTTGAATATTTCTCAGAAGTAAACATCATTCTTTTTGCACACAGCAGCTGTTTCAAAATAAGGAGAAGTTGGTTTTTCAAACATATTGTGACATTTGAAAATATGACAGAATATTTCCTGCAAAAAAAATCTAACTTCCAGTTACTTTACAGTTCAATGTAACGTACAACTGTCATTCCCATCAAACTGTATAATGATAGAGTTACAACATACATATTTAAAATATCTAACATAATACATTTATTTTCTATTTTATCTGAACCCTTTAACAAAAAAAAACAACTTACAACTGATGAGTACAACTGATCTGTTAAAGGCATTAAACTGTGATAGTTGTGGCAACTGAAGAAAAATAACTACTAACGTCTAACAGAACTGCTACTGCCATGATTTACTCAATGTAGATCACCAACAGGGAATATTATTTCCCCCTTATGGAGGTCACGATGGACCAATGAGAGAAACATTTCAGCTTTCACACTGAAATTACAATCACATGCGGCAGATTTTCCTCTTCCAGGCATCTATAGTACATCTGCAATGAATTACATCCACCTGCTCGCTGATATATAGGCACACTGCAACCTACTATAGGTCTAAAAGAAGCTCGGATGGGCTGTACGGGAATCTTTATGGTGATGAGATATCAGTCACTGAAAGACGATTCACTGTCCGAACTGTTGGCATCAGCATTTCGGTCTTCTGCGCTCTTTATTTCCCCATCAGGTACGGGAGCATCCGGTGTGCTATAATCAGCAATGAGGGAATTATGATTTGAGTTTGAATAAATAACACAAATGTAGAAGTATTTGAATAAAACAAGAAAAAAACAGAAACTAACTCAAGCAAGTTGGGATCCAAACCCTCCATGACCATTTTATTCCTTATGGCCTGAACCGGAACACCCTGTGACAAATAAAACATGTCTTAAGATACAGAAGAAGACAGAACATGTCTTATATGATGTGTCTTATATAATAAGCAGGTGTTACTCATGACTCACCACTTGAACCATTTTCAAGTATCGGGCATAACGTGGGTCCTTGGCTACTGTCATGACATTCACTGCAGCTGCTTCTGCTTTCTGAGGTGTTGCAGCTTCTGGTGCGCTCTGAGCAGGCTGCAACCAATGAAATATGCAAATTAAGAAAAAAAAAAATAAAAAATAAAAAAAGCTTCTGGCTGTTCTGTGGTACAATGTTGAACAATACTATATGTTTGTTTGTGTGTATGTGTGTATCTACCTCTGGGGGCGGCAGGGTCCCCGCTGCTGGACCGTCCGTCTGGCTCAGACTGTCTGCGGGCCTGTTCGTCTGAGTAGTTTGCTGCTGAGCGACTCCATCTACTGTAACGTCCTCCAGTCCAGGAATGGAGGACAGCTGCTCAGACACAATGACAATATCCCACACGTGATATACGTTAACGAACGTGAAACGACATACAGTGTCATGAACTTCAGATGGATTGATTAGAGAAGAAGCTGGAAAAAAAAACAAAAACGCACCTTTGCCTCCAAAATGCACAAAGTGGTTTCAATCTGCTGTATGCGAAGAGATATGTTTGCGAGTTTCTGTGGGAAATAAATTCAGGCACTGTGTTGAAATCAAATCGAATCAAATTTTATTTATATAGCCCAAAATCACAAAATACATTTGTCTCAGAGGGCTTTACAATCTGAAAGAGAGTTGATAGATACATATATAGATATAGATATAGATATAGATATAAAAGTAAAGAGCAGAAGAACAAACCTCTTCACAAACTGTAGAAAAGCGGTTAAGGAAGCGAACCGTATGAACAACAAACTGATTGAGATAGGCAACAATTCTTCTCTGTTGAATAGCAGGAACCTGGAGAAGATGCAGACAAAGATATCTGAGTCATGTGATATATTCTGAGGAAAATTAACAAAATAAAAGCAACAAAATATCAATAACTACAGATGAGCCACCTATAAAATATGTTACAAAGTTAGATTTTAAGAAGACAAACTGCTGATATTTTATTATTTATTACAATATCCATCACATCTGCTTCACTCCAGATGCATATTTTGATGATCATCATTATTCAGGTATCAATATTTAGTATTCTTTTGACATCCATGGACTTTTTTACTTATATATATATATATATATACTTTAGCCTTTAATTGTATTTGTTTGTCTTTCTGCAGCTCAGATTTGTAATCAGTTTATTCAAAGGGTCACATCATTTTGTGTAACACCCTAGATGTAAGAAAACACTGTAGGACGTTGTAACTATGGCGACCTTAACATTTCCATCATATGTAAATACTGACATGTAACGTTAAAGGGGACTTTGAACTTTTTACACCTCTGGTTGGGAAATAACTTAACGTTACTGTTGACAGCGATGTTTGGGAAACTATATTCACATTTTCTTCATGCTTCGGTTGCAGCTAAACAGCTTCAGTAAAACGTTTTTATTTTATTTTATTTTATTAATGCTGTCAACTGCTGCCTGTTTGTTCTCATTTCCTCCAGAAGCTAGTTTGTTAGCCGGACACACACCTTGGTAAGATCAACTCCAGACCCAACGATCGGCAGCCCGTCCTCGTCCATGTTGGATATTCAACACTTAATGCAGATTCAGCTTAAAAAACACACAAAAAAAACACGACTTTGCTGCACAAAAAGGCAGAATTTGCGGGATAAAAATACGTCTTGTGAAACGCTTCATGTGACTCTGAAGCGTATGACTGCGTCGTGACGTCACCAACGGGCTTCTGACGCAATCACGTTCGCGCAAAACAATAACATAGACGATATATATACATTTTGCTTAAATTATACAGCATCTAATAAAATGTTTGTCTATTAGACAATTGATATTAATATTTACAGGTGTTTATGGAGAACTGAAACTAATAATAAAATGATATTAAAAGTCTAAAAATATCAATCGATGAATTAAATGAATAAAAAAGCTTTAGTCTTTTTTTTAAACAACTGATTAAGGTTAAAGGAAAAGTTTACTTTATTTCTCTTTTGTTTGTTTATTTATTTGTAAACTGAACTGAATAGCAATTCAGCGTGTCACAGTCACTAGAGTAGAAAGATGGCGCTAATGCACCAAGAAACTGGATGCTAACCGCCGTAAAACGAGAAGAAGAAGAGTTGCGGCGCCGCCTCTGAAAACCAACGAAGAAGAAGCAGAGCGTTGAGGGAACGGGCGTTTGCGTACCGACAGCGCATGTTAGCCACTAAACCAAACAACATCATTGTAAATGTGTTTTTCAAAGCTATAGGAGGCATATCGCAGTGATGGAGGTTCTTGGATCAACAGAGAAAATGAACGGTGTGTATTTCAATAATCTGCTCCTGCTGTAATTCAAAACAGTCTTTGTTAATGTTAGTGAGACTGTTGGCGGGGCCCGTCTATTTAAAGGTGTCATGAACTCTTAAACTAATCTGTCAGACTGGTGACTTTAACTAGATGAAATCAGATTTTAAAGATTAACATTAAGTATTAAATTGTTGCGGTTCATTGTTTCTCGAGATGTTTTAGCACAGATGAAGATACTTTAGTTGCAGATTTAAAATTCACATTAAATAGGTTTTTCCGGGAAGTACACGGGTTCACAGATTGATATTTTTTATTTTTGTAATTAATACATACGGTATAAAATATAGATTTATTAATGATTGTGTCAAAACTCCGATTTTAGGAAATAATACCATCATGTCATCTCTATTGTGAATGAGCTCATTTAAATGAGATAGAAAATACTTTAAATTGGTGTTGTGGAGTTGGTCTGAATTAAAAGCTCATTGCTGCCCTCCAGAGATCTTCTTCTACTGCTAATACTACTTTTTCTTCTTCTTTGATGTTTAATAGCAGTTGGTATCTATTATGTTGCATTACTGCCATCTACAGGACTCAGTTAGTGTCCAGATTTTTCGCTATATATATATATATATATGTGTGTGTGTGTGTGTGTGTGTGTGTGTGTGTGTGTGTGTGTGTGTATATGTATGTATGTATTGCAGTTGATGATACAGTTTCTGATACCTGACCGTGTTCACAAAGACCAGTTAGATGCTCACCTGTAACGTAAAGTGTAACAAAGATCATCTCTCACATTACACACATGGGTTTTTTTTTCAGACCCAAGCTTGCCTCTGTCATCTCTTCGCCTGCTGGTGCCTCCACTGCAGCTGCTGTCTGCTGCCATGTGGCAGCTGGCAAAGCAAAAAGATGTAATGAATTACAATAAACTTCAGGAGTTTGTGTTCATGGTGACGGAGGCAGTGCCCGGACTGATAAACCACAGACAGAGAGCTCAGCTCATTCTGGGCCTGAGAGCAAGGGTAGGTACGACGTGTGGTTTGAAAATTTAAAGAAAGTGACTGTATCACATTTAAAAATGTTTGTTTTGTCATTATATTGTTGCATTAATTACATTTTTTTTTCTTCTTTTTTTCAGTTGATTCTGGAGCTATGTAAAGGCTCCACTCGAGGTTCGGTTGATTCTCAAGTTATCCAGACTCACTTAGAGAGACTTCCCATAACCTCTGCAAACACAGATGTAAGTACATGGTTAGAAACCACATAACAATGTGATGGGTCCTCCTTTAATTACATACATCCTGTCTTTGGCAGTACAGGGATGCAGAGGTGAAAACGACAGAGTCCACCTTCGTTGCTCTTGTTCAGAGCCTGCTGAAAGATCCAGTAGAGAGAGCGTACTTCTTCCAGGTCAGAAGAAATGTTAAGAATTTACCTCTTAAGCCTGAGAAGCTTTAAAAAGTAGTAAACCGACACTTAATTTTTATTTTACAGGAGGTATTCCCTTTAGAATATGGTCCACAATTCGATGCTGCCCTGCATGTGTTATTGTGGGAGCTGCTCTCAAAACTGGAGAAGCTTCTTCCAGTACCAGACCTCAAACAGGTATTCAGATTATTTATTTTACCTGTGCATCAACGTGTGTCATTTAAGAAAAAAACAACAAAAAAAACAACAACAACTGTGTTGTGATTACAGACTGCAGCCTGGCTCGGCTCTGCTCCTTCTGTTTTGGAGGAATGTGTTCAGGCCACACCTGAAGAGCTGAGCTTAATCTTTGAGCACTACAAGAGTTCAGGACTATTGAAAATGCCATGTAAGTAGAGCTGAAAACGATTAGTTGATAAACAGTTTTATTAACAAAGCAAAAAAGAGCACATTAAAACAATCTGTAATGTATAATAATGTGCAAAATGTGACGCGTATTATTGAATGAGATATAAAAGAAAAGAAAATGCGTGCATAAACCGCATAAATTATATTGTTTTTAGTCAATAGTCAAGCAAACGTTCCAGCTTCCCAAATGGATTTGCTCCTTTTCTCTTCTCTTCCTCTCTCAATATTGGTTCATACAATTCCAAAATCAATATTTGCATCTGTCCCTTTCCTCAATGAATATGTGTATATCTGCACAAAATGCTGTGTACACTGTGGTTCATTGCTATAAATGTAGATGTAATGTCAAAGGTAGATCAGGACAAAAGTGCTACTATTCATCATTAATCATATGATTTTAAAATTATAAACTTGTTTGATGGCAATATGTGTGTTTTTTTTATTTTCTACAGATGGCCCCTCGTCCACCATTGGTAGCTGCATCATGTCTGCTTTATCCATTCCTCCCTCGCAAAAAACAAACATCTCAGTTGGACAGGAATCGATCCACAACTATGCTAACGTGCTAAATCCTGTCGCTTTAGTCGGAACAGATCAGTACAGCGTCGTAGCCGTCTACACTGAAGTGGAAGTCGGAGCGTCGGAGGTTGATGGAGAAATGATTGAATCAGCTGAAGTGCAAGTTCAAACAGATTTCTATGAAGAAGAGATAGTGGCTGTAAGCGCAGATATTGTTGGCATTGAGGAGTCTACCAGCTTGAAGGCAGAAGAGACAAGTGAAACTGTAGATGTTGCTAAAGCTCTGGAGACTCTGACAAAAACGTTTGCATTAAGGAAGGAGTGCCTTGGTCCAGATGTGCTGACAGGAAAGATTAATGACTCAAATAATGAATCGATGGTTGATGACGAAGCTGCGTTTGGAAATACAACAAATGAAGAGAAAATACTCGAAGGACTTGAAACAAGCAACCAGACTGACGAGCAGAGAAACAACGTTGTTGAAGACGCGCAGAAGGTTTTCCAGCATGAATGCACAGAGAGCAATTTGGACTCTCACGCAGAGTTAAAGGATAATTACGAAACTTTCTCTGTCTGTGAAGAAATGACGGATGTCTCCAATGAACTCTCTGAAACACAAGCGTCTGCCTCCTCAGCTCATGTGCGCAGATCCTCTCGTCTACAAATGAAGACTTCACCGAGTTGGCAGGAGACGTGTAAATTAAAGAGAGGGTCCAAAGAAATCCAGGAAGAACCAAAAATGTACGAAAACCATTTATACTCCTATAATTGCTACTATTTATTTAAAAAAAATGTCAAATCAACACATAATGAATTAAACAATGTTGTTTGTTTTTGTCGCTTTTTTTTTTTTTTTTTTTTAGATTGCAGCAATAAACTGATAACTGTTTGGGAAATGGATTTCCAGTATTAATGAAGTGTTTGATTCGCTTGTATTTCCATTTCCGATGTTGCCGTTTTTGGTTTTTAATGTCACATTTCCAAACTTTTCTCTAGTTGTGCCTCTTGTAGTCTTGAGATATGCGTCAGTTTTTACGTTAAGGAATAGTTTGACATTTTGGGAAAAGATAACGGAAGATCAGTCAGCAGCTGATTATTTTAGCTTAGCACAAAACTGTAAACGGGGAAACGACTAGCCTGTCTCTATCCAAAGCTAACTAACTTAATATAACACAATATATCTGGCCAGGAAATAGTCCAGCACATAACCAAATTGTGGAATAAATGAACTTCCCAAAATGTTGGAACAGTTCCTTCAAACAGCTGCTATGTTGTTATGTTGGTGGAGCTACTTATTTACCTCATAACAAAATATCTAGCGTACAAAGGACTTCATATTCTAGTAGTTGTTAGTACTTCATATGCCATTTACCAAAACACATTTTATGACATCTCCAAAAATATATGTCAGAAAGTCCAACAACAGTGTTTTTGTCAGCAGGAGCAGAGCTGATGTATCAGTTGCCCCCTCTGTGATAGCAATCAAAGGAATTGAAAAAGGTAATATTTTGACACATAAATAGATGTATTTTGTCATTAAACTGAAGTGACCTTCATGTTTTAATAACTTTTATTTGACTTTGCAGGTGATTCAGACGAGATGACCTCCATCATCTTTACCTGCTCACAGTGTCCCTTCCACAACTCTGAAGAAAACAGCCCCCCTCACTTCCACATGCAGAGTGTTCCCACTAAAGTATACAAGACTCTTTCTGGAGCCAAAATTGCACCGTCTCCTTCCAGCACAGATGAAATTTTTACATCAATTAAACTTTTCCCCAAAGGAAACACGGAGCAGAGCAAAACGGAGCAGCCTGATAATCAGAACATTAAAGTAAATGCCCCTCAGTCCCACAGCAGACAGAAGGCCCTCACATGTGAAAAATGCGGTAAGACGTTCACCCGTACGTCAGACGTCCGGAGACACCAGCTCACTCACACGGGGGAGAGACCGTTCCACTGCTCACAGTGTGACCGCACCTTCCAGCACTCGTGGGATCTGGCGAAGCACGAGAGCAAACATCACAACGTGGCCATCTCGTTTTCTTGCCAGCTGTGTCAGAGCTCTTTCACCAACCTGCGTGCGTTAACTGTCCACCACAAGAAGTCTCATTCACAGGACAGCCAGCTGCCTCAGATTTGCTCCATCTGCAGCCAGAGTTTTGCGACTCCCTCTGAGCTGCTGGAGCACAGGAGAGCCCATGTAACCAGTAAACGCTACCTCTGCCAGCAGTGCGGCGAGGGCTTTGATTCCCTGCTCGCGCGCTCTCAGCACCGGCAGATGCATCAGGTGAAGCATCAATTTAAATGCCCGCATTGCGAGAAGACGTACACTCGGAGGTCCGATGTGAAGAGACACCTGTCCACCCACACAGGGGAGCGACCGTACCAGTGTAACCAGTGCAGCAAACGGTTCTCACTCCGCTTCATGCTCATGAAGCACCTCCGCGTTCACACAGGCGAGCGGCCTTTTCAGTGTTCCCACTGCCCCAAGAGGTTCACCCTGGTGTCTGTGCTGGCCAGACACGAGCGAATGCACACCGGGGAGAAACCGTTCCTCTGCTCCCAGTGCGGGAAGGGCTTTTTGTCGCAGGGAGAGCTGTCCAAACACCACAGGTCACATGTGGATGACAGGCCCTACTCCTGCCCTCAGTGTGACAAACGTTTCAAGAGCAAGAAAACTCAGCAGGAACATATCGTTTCCCACACCGGCGCCCGGCCATACCCCTGCACCTACTGCGGGAAGGGCTTCACCAAACCGTACGCACTGACCAGACACAATCTCATCCACACAGGAGAAAGGCCGTTCCCCTGCGGCCACTGTGAGAAGACGTTTCTCACCCTCAGCGAGGCTCAGCTGCACCAGCGTATTCACACGGGGGAAAGGCCGTATCCCTGCAACACGTGCGAGCTCAAGTTCAAGAGCTCGTCGGAGCTGGCGCGACATAAGCGCAGCCATTCAGGGTTGAAGCCGCTCAAACCGTACTGTAAGCGGTGTATGAAAACATTCACATCCAAGGCAAAACTGAAGAAACACATGGAGACACACAATGAGGAGGAAGAAGCAGCAGCACAGTGTTTGGACTCTATACAGTCTGGAGAATATAATAACTAGGAATATTGTTTCAGTATGCTTTAAGTTAGATGTTTAGCATCAAGTTCTGATTATAAGAAAATATCGATTGAAAGATCATTAAGAGGTTCAAAAGTCCACAACCACATGAAGGTGTGGCATGACGTTACCGTGGCCCTTTGGAAAGGGAGCTTTTGTTACTGTTGAAACACTTACAGTAAATCATTAAGAGAACTGACCTTTAAACTATAGACATATACATTTTACGATCCTCTCATATCTACTATAGCTTGAATTTACAGCAGAAGATTACAGTCATGTTTCAGTACTAACAGATAGTTTTAAATGGAAATCACAGTTGAACAATTTAAAGTTAGAAAGTTAAAACAGAATTTTCTTTCACTACAAGTGCTGCATGTTTCTCTGTGTTGTCGCTGTAATTCTGTGCAAAAGCATCAGTGGTGTGCACAGACACTTTCAGGGCTCAAGGGCAACAAAACAAGGGCACCTCGTCTTCAGAGGTGGAGGATTATGTAACAAGTCCTGTATTATCAGGAATGTGGATATTATTAAAACAATGTTTTAAGGCCAACAGTAGATGGGACACTGGGAAGTAATATGTACCTTTACAATATACGAGACATGCAATAAATGCTACCTTTTCTTTGCTGAGGCCGTGTTTTTAGTGCTTTGATATTAAATTGCATTATTCTTCAGTGTAGTGGTTCTGAACCAGGGGGTCAACATCTCGAGGGTTACCAGCTTAAATCACAAATAGTTAAGAGATGGATTAATACAACAGGAAAATGCAAAAATGCTGCAAAAAATGTTTGTTTAATGTTTGTTTTTTGTTTTTAACAGGTTGCCAAGTTGAGAAACACTGTTTAGCATGTTCTGCATATTCTGTCCACTCTGATTTACTGTACTTTAGGTTGCTTTCAAAAGGACGCCTCTGCTACTGAAACCAACAGTGAATAGCTTGCCCTACACGTCTGCTCACCACGGCTGTGTTTTCAAGAAGCTGCAGTGGAGGTGCCTTTGAAATCTCAACCTTTGTGTGTCAGGTGATGTATTTCCTTCATTCCTGTCCTGAGTCCACATATAAAAATTAATGACTTTATGTCATTAATTCGGATCTGGTGGTTATAGAGCAAAGATTAATTATAAACATCATAAACATAACCTCATTTTCTCTGCGGGCCTCCAGCTGTCAGAGCTGGCACGGACTATGTTGGTAGCTTAGGTGAAATTTTAGATTACAGCCTCCAAAAAAATGCTACTTTTAACCCAGGCAAACAAAAACGCAAGTGTAGGCACCGTTCAGTGAGTGTTTGGTGACATGAAGTTTAGTGATTAGTAACCAGAAGAAACATTAAGGGAGAACGTGCCCACCTCCAAAAGCTATATACAAGCACCTGTCGCTATAAAAAGCCAAAAATCGTCCTACTCATTCAGCTCTCACCCCTCATTTGGCGCCCGAGGCCTATGTGGCCACAGTAAATATCCATCTGTCTTCATTTTGCTGAATTTCTCTTACACTGCAGAACAACGTGCTAAAGTATGCCTGTGTAACACAGTAAATGCAAAAACATGAGCTATTGTGGCAGGTTATATTTCATTTCTTTTTAAAAAAAAGCTTTCTTGTAATTTCTGTAACCCAAACAGGGTTTTAATATGGTGTAATTCTGTAGTCAGAGACTACATGCAGAACTGCACACGCTTCCTCTTCTCTAGCCAATCTATTTAGGTATTCCCCTTTCTATCACCATATCATTATTATGGATGTCCCTATAAAAGAGGCATTTCAATGTGTTTAATTAACCAAAAGGCTTTAATTAGCCGTTATTGGGCAGGGAGGGGATGATGGGAGGGAACTGCCGATGCCAAGCAGGAATCACCAGGATAAAGATGGCTGCATCATTTAACAGGGGACCAACAAAGTGCAGTTACAGCGCGGTCTAAACCGGGACGTTTTAGTGGTTTGACAGTGATTATCTATTTTTAGCAGAGGGTATGTGTGAGTATTTCTAACTGTACAGTATTTCCAAAAATAGTGAAAACTAATATTGCTAGATGAGAGAATAAAAAACACAAACTAAATGGTGAATAATAGATGAACATTGAGACTGTGAGAACAGTTTTAGGAGGAGATTTCTACATTAAAAATAAATGCACTGCCTCATTGCAATTAAGGCTTAGCTAATTGCTAAACTCTGTTGCATGCTTATAGTGTGCCGAGAGGTTTTAGATGACCTGAGGAGGTGATTTATGTACTAAAAAGTTTGCACATCCTTTTATAGTAATGAAATATGTTGTTTCAAGACTTTAAAGTTTTATTTATTTGATGTTTAAATATGCAACACATTTAAATATGCAAACAGATTTAACAAAGTGTTCAGACTTTGGGATTTTTTTGCCGCCACATTTATTTCAAACGAACCATATTCAAACTAATGTCTCCTCCACACCGAGAGAGGGTGTGCATGGGTGAATTCTTGGTCCGTACCACTGCAATCCCCTCTCGCCATGACCAGAGCGAGGGACAGCATCAAGCGAGCAGATGTCGGCATGTGGATGTCAGCTGAGGAATTCGAGTAATGGTGACCATGCAGGTGGAAAGAAGACCCGAAATAAACAGATAAATAGGCTGGAAACAAGGGGGCTGTGGATGCAGATAACGGCACAACGCGACACCCATCACTGTGATTTACGGTCCAGCCGGCGTTGGTGGTGTTGGTGGCGGATTAATAACCAGCCATAAAGAAGTGGGAGGGGGATTGAGTGTTGCAGGAGGACGAGAGTGAAGACACTGATAGAGGAAAGACGAGAGAGAGGGAGCGTGTGAAATAGAGAGAGGGGAGTAGATAAAGCCCCGAGCCAGGATCATGAGCTCGGCACTGCCTTACGACTCCCTGTCAGCTCGGCCGAGTCCCAGCAGACGAGCTCTGGATTGGGAACGCGAGCAGCTAGCTGTGCGAAGACTGTCCTCTCCAAGGGGTCTCGACCTCCTCACTCCTCCTCCTCTTCCTCGTCGGCCATCTGCAATCCCGGGCTACCTACTGTCTCCCTATCAAGAGCAGGAGGGGCAGCTTCACCAGCAGCAGCAACGACTGTCTTTGTCCGTGTGCTCAGAGGCCTCCCTGGCGCCCCCTGCACCTCCACCTGTGGGCGCTGCCCCACCTTTCTGTCGCCCAGTGGGAGTCATGCACCTCCTGCGCCTTGGTCTCCTGGCCTTCAGCTGCCTCTTCTGGGCAGCCGGCTTGGCCCTCTTCACCCTGGGAGTGTGGGCTCAAATTTCTCTTGCGGACTACATGTTGCTGTCTGCCAATCGCTACCCCAATGCCCCAATCATCCTGCTATCCACAGGCGCCGCCGTCACTGCCTGGGGCTTCCTGGGTTGTCTGGGGGTGGCTGCGAACCTGCCTTGTGTGCTGAGAGCTTACGGGTTCTTTCAACTTGCTGCACTTGTAGCTGGTTTGGCAGCTGGACTCTCCGGCCTCTTCTATCGTGAAGACATTGCTGGAGGATTTCGCAGTGGCTTACATCGAGCGGTGGCCGGCTACACCGAGGACGAAGGCCGTGCCGATGCTCTAGACAGCCTGCAGAGGGCCCTGGAGTGCTGTGGAGCTGAAGGTTGGCGCGACTGGATCACTTCGGACTGGGCTATCCAACATATGACCTTCCCACCCACCGAGAATGGCACTTCAGTGTCCCTGCCGGACAGCTGTTGCGTGAGGCGCAAGGGCTGCAGGAACCGACCTCTACCGTCAGATGATAGCGAAGGAGTGGCTGCAGCAGGAATCCATCCACACGGCTGCTTCCGCAAAGTTTTCAGTTTGGTCAACGACAACGTCTTCCACATCGCTGCCACTGTGTTGGGGTTGGCCTTCACCCAAATCGGAGGCATTGCCTTGGCATGTCTGCTGGCCAACAGGCTGGCACCGAGACAACATCGACGTGTAGTGGCACATTAATGGTCAGTTTTTAAAATTTGGCAAGCTACACTAAGGATCGACCAATTTGTAGATAATAAGGATTTGGGGATGAACAATGTCCTTTGAGTGTAATAGAGTTGCAGAGTGGTGGGAGTGTTTTTGGACCTCCACGTTTCCAAGTCCAACATTGAATCATAGAGCTTTTTAATTCTGTTGTGTGCAATACTAATAGTGAACCTCCAGCAGTTTGAATCAATTCATTTTCTGGGTCAGCTTTGGATGAATCCTGATTTTAACACCACAGCAGTCTGAATTTGCTACAGCTATGATTTGCACCTCTGACTGGTGCATAGAAATGGCATTTAGACATCAGCCACATCAAACCGACAAAAAAATACATGATTTCTCAAAAGATGAAACCATAAAAACTGAACATAAACATAAACATATAAGTTAAAACGGAGACCTATGTCTTTTTGTCTACATTATGGGCATTTTAGAGCTGTAAAAAAAGGAGAAAACAATGCTTCTGTAACCAGCAGCTCCTCTCTCTTTGCAACTCTATTACACTCACTGTTCGCCCGACTCTGCCTACTGCACAATCTTGAAAAATTCGTCTTTTATTCAGTGATAACGAGAGGAATAGGCGGGATGGTGGGAGGCTTTAAGACTCAAACACTAGACATGGATTCATACGCTTCATACATAGAATATATACAAACATGATTATGCTTAAGGAGCTATGATTTGGAGTTGTACATTTCACCACTGAAAATGCACAAAATATGTTCACCAGCAGTTTTTCTTATCAAACAATTCAACCTGGCTGTATTCAACACATGTTTACATAAACCATTTTTGGGTTGGGCTCTAATGGTGCTTTAGACAAGAGCTAAATAATCACTTATTACTGTCTGCGATATTTTGTGCCATTCATACATCTGGGAAACTGTAATAATGTTTACTGTATTGGGTGTTTTGGTAAAGACTGGTAAGATTATGTTTGCTTGAAGCACAAGTTCTTAACTCACTGCATTTTATGAATGACTTCTAACATGCTTACATGCATTGGCATGACGGAAATGTTGAACGGCCCGCTACACGCATGAAACACTGAGAAGTCTGGACTAGACTTACAGCATTTTTCTAGCTCTTCTTCAACTTCAAACTGAAGCTGACTGAAAGAAAATAGTTTTACGTTTCAAGAAATTCAAAGCAGAGCAAATTACAGATTGATAGCACTAAATAAAATGAAGATTTAATTAATTTAGTTAATTATTGAGCTTTATATGTGCTGGTAAGCTAATATGTTAGCTTTGGACTGAGCTAGGCTAGCTTTCCACTTTACATTCTTTACGCTAAGCTAAGCTAAGCAAAGCTAAGCTAAGCTAGGCTAAGCAAAGCAAAGCAAAGCTAAAATAAGCTAACCGACTGCTAGCTCTAGCTTCAGACATGTTCAGATTATTTTTACATAAGAAACACGCTAAACACTGTTATTTTAGCATGACATTATATGACTTATCACCCATAATATACAAAAATTTAAATATTTCAACTTTCCTTTTGTGCAGCTCCACATTTGTACATTTTGTATTTGTACATACTGTAGACATAATTCATCAAAAAACTTCTATTCTTCACATTCATTGAAATAATTTTGGCTGTCCTGGCCTACTGTTTTATAAGATACGATCATAATGTCTTGTGATTGTGAATATTTTTCCTCCACAAACAAATAGTGCAACTCATTGAGAGGACACTCTGCTCTCTGAATAATTTAATTAGGATTAATCAATCAGTTTATTAATGACTGATGAGGTTTAGATTTGTGTTTCAGACGTTTTGGTGATATTTGACTTATTATGTCTAATTATGTATTAATTAAGTATGTAAGTTTCCTATTTCTCATATTGTTGTTAAGTGTGTTATTACCATATGCACTGACATCCTCCCTGCCACATTTCACCTTTCTTTAGGGCATTTTTTTTATTGCTCTATTGTAATTGTATTGTATAATATATATATCCCACATACTGTACAATAATGTGCCATCTATTCTAATAATCATAAGCAAACAAGCATGACTGAAACTGTAAACTATATCTGTCAACAATAAACATCAATAAAAATCTTTCCCCCTCATCACAGATTATGATATTGATCTGAGCAGGAATGTCAAGGTCTGTTGTCCTTGAATATATTAAAAATGGAAACAGCCTTTTATTAAAATATAATGTAGCATGTCAACACCAAACAACATACAGTAAAGCAATGGTCTTATAATGTCTAATGGACAGGTTATATATTTTGAGTTTGTCCTCTTTAAGCTTAAAATAAACTGTTCATTTATCCGTGAACTTGACAGGTGGCATATTTGTAGCTGCCGTCTGCATTTTAAAGACCTTAGAAAAAACACGTCTGGGGTTTTATTTTTATGAGAAAGGCCATGCTGGAAATGTACCAAAGTAGTAAATATTGTGCACTGGGAGTGGTCAACCTTTATACTGAGACCTCTGGCCAAGCATTTCTGAATTATGGCGTAAGGGAATGACATCTCATTGCTACCACCTGAGACAATTGTAATCAGACGTGCCCTTGAAAGGAGACCACACGGCTGAGCGTGACGACACACAACAGCCTGACCCAGCATTGATTAGTTTATGGAGCAGAAAATCATGAGCTATATCCCGTGATCCAATTTGGTAATCATATGATATAAGGCAGATATTCATACATTCGCAGCACAGTTTACCTTTAAAACACACATATATATATCACTGTTAAAAGACAGACAGGCATTGGACCGTGGCCTCTAGACAATGACTACAATTTTCATGACCTAATTATGGTATTGATTAGCCTACATTAAGCTCTGACTAAAGCTTGGGGATGATTTGTCTGTTTACACTGTCCTTGTTTAACCTATTTTTCCCAAGGTTGCCACATCCCCCAACCAGCTGTTTCATCACAAACAAAGAATGAGCTCGGACAAAAGTCAAGCACCAACACCTAAAGTCAAGGAAACCACAAGAGGCACTTTACTCACAATACCTCTGAAAACTATACTGGGTTGGGCACTTTTATTTTGTAGCCTTGTTATTAGTGGTGCAGATGAAGTACAACCTTCAAAATAAATTTAAATATAATAATATCATATAAACAGTTCTCACATTTCTATCCTGAATGTATAAAACCTTAAAATAATTTAAATATCAATGTCAGAACATATTAAGAGATGTTTAAAAAGAAATGCCAAGTGGGGTTAAATATGATGGTGTCTCTGAACTTTTCAGCATTTGAAGTTATTAAAATAAATGTAGCTTTAGGCTCTCTCCACCCATGGGTGTGTCACTAAATCCTTTTTTTTATTTTTTTCTAAAAAATTTTTTTAGAAACACATTATAAATAAATAAACAGCCTGGATGTGTCTAAATTTGAATAAGTTAAGCACGTATGGAAAAAAATACATACTAAAGTATATTTGTGGGGAAATTTCATCCAGATTATTTCATTAGACTTTGACATTTTTTAAATACTTACTAATTTTACTAAACTAAAAATTATGAGAAATGTATTTTATTGTGGAGGAAAGGGGGACTCCGCGCTTTGTCTCCACTCCCCGCCTCTTTAAGTCTGTCCTACATCTGATTACTTTTAGTCTTTTACAGTTTGCTCAGCAGTCTGTGCTCCTGCCCCATATTTTATTTGGCAATTCTCACCACGGCCGCTGCGTAAAAGCCGCTGCGCTGCGCTGCGCTTGGAAATGTAGTTGTTTTGCGCACACCGGGGTCACCAAAAATGGACCTAAAAACCGAGCTCCTCAAGTCTATCTGGTACGCTTTCACGTCGCTGGACGTCGAGAAATGTGGGAAAGTATCCAAGTCGCAGTTAAAGGTAAGCAGGAAAAGTATGTAGTCATGTTAAGATCCGGAAACTGAGGCTGAGGGGCGTCCACTGGACAGCACACAAACAGCCTGTAAACTGTGTGTTTGACCAGTTTTCACTTAAAAAAAACAATAAAAAAATGTGTGTTTATCTAAAAAAAAAACAAATCAGACCTCATCAGGTTCAAGTGGTCTTTACATGTTGTGAAATATAAGGTTTTATGGGCGAATTAGTGTCGTAAATTTTAGGTGTTTTTCCCACTGACATGTGAAGCTGCTCAGGTTAAAAGCTGAGGTGTTCAGGTTCAGCTTCAGGATCAAAGTCCAACCTTTCCTTGTCTATTAACTTATGATACAACACCATCACTATCAGAGTTTACATGTCAGCAAGTGACATTATTTTGCTATCTTTCCCTTCAGTTAGTGTTATGTGTCTCGTTGCTACAGGCCTGACTGAGCACCCCTGGGTGAGAAGAATCCAAGGAAATAGCAGAAAGCTGTCCTGACATGCTTAGTCACTGAGGAATAGCTGTGCCTGTGCTTGTGTGTGTGTGTGTGTGTGTGTGTGTGTACATATATGTAGAAATATGCACAGACAGAAAATACAAATGACTCACTGGAGACTCTCTGCTGACTGTTACACATTAATAGAGACATCACACTTTATGTGTGTATATATATATATATATATATATACACACATCATATATATATATATATATATATATATATATCAATATCAATATCTGTGTTTCTTCTTCAGGTGCTTTCCCACAACCTGTACACCGTGCTGAACATCCCACACGACCCCGAGGCCCTGGAGCAGCACTTCAAGGACGATGATAACGGGCCGGTGTCTAATCATGGTTATATGCCCTACCTCGACAAATATATACTGGATAAGGTACTGTGACGTATTAAAATCATCCCTGTTTGTCCTAATGCCCTTTCTAAGTGTAGATTATGTAAATTAGTGGCAATAAAAGCCAGTAAACACTACATTTATGACCACTGACAAACATTAACATGATTTTTAAAGCATGCGCTATTATTTATTAATTGATTTATTGATGATACTAGAAATGTTTTTACTGTCACGAATTCCTCTAACTACTTTGAAACCTCACATATATATATATATATATATATATATATAATTATATATATATATAATTATTCTCAACAAACCCCAACCAACAATGAATTGGTTTTAAATCCAGATTTATATACATTTCAGTCATCACTGAACTGTTTCCGTGCTTACCAGGTCAAAAAGGAGATGTTTGACAAGGAGAAGTTTGACGACCTGTGCTGGATGATGACCATGAAGAAGAACTTTAAGGGGATACCCAAAAAAGCGCTGCTGTCAGAAAGAGACTGTTTCAAACTCTTCTGTTTATTCAACCTCCTGTCTGAGGACCGCTACCCGCTGGTGATGATACCAGAGGAGGTAAAAAGAGACAGATGTGTCGCATGAAATTGGTTTTTAGATTGTCTTTTTCCTTTTTGTGGTTAGATGTTTAAAAACAGGAGGAACTTGAAATTAAGGATCGGATGGACTGTTTTCTCTTCTAAGTGAAACATTTTGATACGACGGAAACACACAAGGGATGGATTTTTGAGATAAATAATAAAAAAATAAGTGCAGAAATGAATTTCTTTAAGATTCACTCGGCAGATAAATAAAGATATAAATAACAGAAGGCAACAACATTAAAAAAAAGGCACCTGAGGCAGTTTCACCGTGATTGGATAATATCCAGAATTAAATGATATGCTTTATATCAGTACTTACAAGCTTTTGTTTGGCTTATGACTCTTTAAAATTCCCACATCAAAAGCTTTAACTTCAGTATGCTCATGAAAAGTGATTTTATTTTCATTCTCCAGTTTGTTTCGATTGCACGTTTTATAAAACCTGAAGTGGTATAAGAATCTGCTATTTCACAAGAAATAAGCAACAGTTACAGAAAAGTGGTTAAGACAAAATAAACCAAATTGTTTAGATTTTTCCTTGTGACCCCCATGAGGGGATCATCTTAGTTTGTAGGAAATAGATGAATCGATAAATGCAAAAAAAATAAAATAATCTGGAGATGAATCACTAATGAAAACAGTCGTTAATCGCAGCTGTTCTTGTATCCCACCAAAGTCAGGCTGCTTAACATTTTTTCTACAGCAAGAAAAAAAAAAAACTAAGTGCAAGTAAGTAAGTTAATGAGGCTCTTCCTTCCTGCACTTCCTCCGTAATACTTTTGGTTTCCTGTAGACGCAGGGCAAAAACAAACCACCTTTGTCCTATCAGCACAGTAGCTTAAAGCGATATGTTTGAGAAATACACCATATGACACAATAAGCATCAGAAAATAACCTTAATCTCCAGTCTTTATGTGGATATTTGTTTGATTGTCATTTCGTAGTCTTTTCTTACAAACATTTTCCTGCACTCAGGTGGAGTATCTACTTAAAAAAATCTCCACAGCGATGAGCCGGGAGTGGGATGGGAAGCCCTTGGAGGACTTAATATTCCAGGATGACTCGGTGCGGGAAGAGGGCATGTCTGTCTGGACCTTCCTGGATCACATTATTGCAGGACGGCTGCTGAAAGTCACCAGTGCTGAGGCCTTCAGTCTGGCGCTGGATGAGGTCTATCTAGAGATGTACCACAACGTCTTAAAGAGGGTGAGACTATAGTTTATATCTCCCCGTAGCCACTTCCTCTGCTTTCTTGTCATTAAACCCCGTCTCCTGTTTGCAGGGCTACATGTGGAAAAAGGGGCATGTACGCAGGAACTGGACCGAGCGCTGGTTTGTGCTGAAGCCCTCCTCCATGGCTTATTACACCAGCGAGGACATGAAGGACAAGAAAGGGGAGATCCAGCTGGAAAAGGACTGTATCATAGAGGTCGGTGAGGAGATGTAAACTCTGCATGTTTATATTACTGTATATAGAAGGGTCAGGAATAAAAAAAAATAAAAAAAAACAGGTTTATTGCCAGCAAACAAACAGAAGGTAACGGAAACCACCACGTCAACAAAAGACAGATGATACCGAAATGTTGTGCAAGATATTGCTCAATATTGACCGGATGCTTTTGGACACGTTCAAACAAAGTCCTTTGCAGTGTCATAAATCCCTTAATCATTCATGATTAAATAACAAACTAAACTATATAATATTTTCTAAATCTGTCTGCCTTCGCTTGTTTGTTTCAGGCTGTTGCAGACAGAGAGGGCAAACGCTGTGTGTTCTTCGTGAAAACCCCCAACAAAACCTACGAGATGAGTGCTTCTGACCAGAGACAGAAGGTCGAGTGGACTCAAGGTGTGTTGGTGTGTGTATAAGTAGCAACACGCACTTTATGCAGTTTATTAGTTCAGATTCAGTAGTATCTATCCAGATTTCCTTCTTGATCTAAGAAAACCATCTCTTAGATAAAGATCTGTATGTTTGTGTGTGTGTGTGTGCGTGTTATCTTTCCAGCCATTCAGACAGCCGTCCGTCTCCTGAATGAGGGCAAATCCTCCCTTCACCATGAACTCAAACTGAAGAGACGGGTTCAGCGAGAACACAGCCAACAGGAGCGCAGCAGGAGTGCCCGGAGCAGCTGCAGCAGCCAATCAGACGATCTGAATATCCAAGAGACGGAGAAGTTGGAGAAAGAGAAAGACAGACAGGATCTAGAGATAGAAAACATCATCCAGGTAAGAGAGGAAGGGACCCGCTATGATATATGATATATATAAAAAGGTCAACCGTTCAGTTATCTCTCCTGCCACGTGCACATAAATACGTGTATACAGGACGTACTGCATGTCTGTGTCTTCTTGCAGCACGCGCGTGAATTGGAAACCAGGCGAAGGGAGGCAGAGGAAGAAGAGAGGAAGAAGCAGAGGGAGGTGCAGATGGAGCTGGAGAGACAGCTGAAAGAGGCCGAGATGGTAAGATAAAGTTTACCAGGCGTCAACATTTATTTACAGTTTCCTGAAATGGGATTTAGAGTCCATCCCATTGGCTTTGATCTCAGCGGCAAAATGTTGGCATTATAAAATTCAGGCTTAACCTTCAATGATTTTTAGTGGTTTCAGTGGAAATAGTAACGTCATTCCTGGAAAAGGTGATTCAGGAATAGGTCAGTTCTTTCCACTCAGTTGGTGCTTGTGTGTGTGTGTGTGTGTGTCCCAGTTGAGAGACAGCATGCAGGTGGAGATGCAGCAGAGGGCAAAGGAGGCTGAGCAACAGAAGAAACGGATCGAGGAGTTGGAGCTGACGCAACATCAGCTGGAGGCTGCTCTCAACATGGAGATCCAGACTCGACTGGAGGAGGAGAGAGCCCGGCAGGAGCTGGAAAGGTAACACACACACATGCACACACATACTATTACTCTATAATCAAACCAAACTGGAAAGAGATCCATAGTTTATTCTCTTCTTAAGGGTGCTGCAGGCTGAGGACGAGAAGAAGAAGCAGTTCCAGGTCCTTCAGGAGCAGCAGAGGGTCTTGCAGAACTTCAACCAGATGTTGGAAGACTCTGATGACCGTGCGGAGGATGACGCGCCCTCGGCCCTCCACTCAGCCTCTCAGGAGCTCCAGCATCTGCGTGCATCTCGCCAGAGGAGCCACCAACACCTGGAGGTTAAAAAAAAAAAGAGGCAGTGGATTAGAGCCAGCAGAATAAAGTTTTAACATGATTTGTTTCCTGTGATAAATCCAAGTTTGTCCCTCTCACTTTATCCAGGAGGTACAGAAGAAGCTGAGGAACGCGAGTCAACATGTCCGACACTGGAACGTCCAGCTGAACCGCCTGATGACGCCCATCACTCCTGGAGGTGCAGTACATTTAGTTATTCATAAGGTTTAGTGACTAATCCAAGGTGGATTTTCACCGTATTCTTCAGCTAACTGGATCGTTTCGGCATCTTTCAGCTTGTTGTTTTAGTATTACAGACTGGTGTGAAACTTTACTGGACTTAACATTTGTCCGACGTCCAAAAAACACAAAGTTGAAATGACTGATTAATGTTGCTCAGTGTCTGCTGGATGTGTAAACAGGCAGCCGTTTGCTGACCGCTTCACCACAACAACTTGATTAGGTGATAATATTATAATTTTGTGTTTAGAACATGCTTTAAAATAAAGACCATTAACCACCTGTAGGTTAAGTTGAGTTTATATAGATGTTCGAAGCCTTGTTGCAATAAAAAAAAACAATATAAAAAATATATATTAAGTATTTTAACCTGAAATGGGTCAAATTTGACTTGTCTTTCACAATAAACACTTTTTTTTATTAACGTTGTGAATAAAAAGACGGTTAAAATATGAAAGTATGAAGTTTGCAGTCACTAGAATTTTTTTATTTTTCATTTGAATATTTGTAAACAGCACATTTAAGTAATAGTTAATTCAAATAGGTGACATCAGAGACATCACGAGAAAAATAATTAAAAACTGTTTAATTAACATTTTTTCAAGTTTTTCAGATATCCAGCTAACGAACTAACAAACAAATTGAACCAAAAACAAAACTCTTTATGGAGGTAATTATACTGTAACCTAGTACAAGCCGGTCTTTGAAGTAGCTCATATATCAGTGAACATAACAAAGTTCAAATGTTTTTCTTTTTTTTTTTGTAGAACGTTCGGAACATCGCCTCTCAAAAAACACGTGTCCCAGAAAGGAAGGCGCTCTGGCCAGTAACGAGTTTATCTCTAAACTCAAGATAAGAGTTGATCAGAACAGCCAGATAGCAGAGAACAAGACACTGGAGAAGCGAATGGAGGCCGCAGACCTGTCAGATGGTTCGGACGAATCGCTTGAAACATCCAACGCACAGACAACAAATGATCACGAGGTTGAAGGTTGAAGGGGAAGCGGGTTTTTTTAAAATAATTTGACAAGTTGGAAGCTGAGCTGTGTAAGACAATATATTTATATTTTGAGATGCACACTAAGACCTGAGATGACAAGCACGTTGTAATTCAGGATTTAATGAAAACACCATTTTCAATAAGATCAACTTGAGATTTACAGTTTTTGTACAATAAAGTTTATCTGTTAAAAATGTGGCTTCGTGTCGTTTGTGATTTTTTTTTTTTTTTTTTTTATTTCATTAACATGAAGACTTCATGAAAGCTGTTTAATGTGACTTTATATTGACTTGCATTAAAAATCAAATGTTGATATTTTTTTTTTTTTTTTTTTTTTTTTTTTGCCAGTTATGTAAAAAGATGAATATCGGTATCAGCCCTAAAAAATCCTTTATGGGATTATTACAGATTATTGAAAAAATAACATTAATAATAATAAATGTAATAAATGCACCTATCAGAGCCTGACTGATACTGGATTTTTTGGGGCCGATACTGATACCGATATTCCAATATCAATATATCGGCTGATATTATTTACATATTAATTTATTAATTATAAATAACTATTGTTATACTCATTGAGGGAGGTGATTATGTACATGTGCATTAACCTGTTTTGACCGGACGGTGGTGCTGCAGCAGCTAAGAGCCGAAAAACAACCCGGAAGGAAAACACAATGAAATCAGCCGACTGGTTTAAACAACATGGCGCTTTCTATGAGATGTCATGTGGGACATTAAGTGACTTTTGTACTAAATACGTAAAGTTTAATTAAACTAAATACATTTGTCTCACATTATGGGAATGTTTTAGCCGTAAACACATCGTCAAGTGAAGACTACCTCATGTCTGTGGTCGTCAGAGTGGCGGCAGCCTCCAGGAGGAAGGTCGGGTATCTGTGCCGGACACTGTGCACCAACCAGCCGGGGAATGGAGCTCCTCACCCCGGTCCTCTGCTGCACAGCGAGCCGCTGGAGCAGAGACCCAAAAAAGACCCCAGCGGCTGCTCCGTGTTCCTCTTCCCCGGCCAGGGTAGCCAGTTTGTGGGCATGTGTCGGGGACTTTTAAAGTACCCTAACGTTAAAGACATGTTTGCAGTAGCCCAGAAGATCCTCGGCTACGACCTGCTGTCTCTGTGCCTGCAGGGACCCGAGGAGGAGCTGCAGAAGACGGTTCACTGTCAGCCGGCTGTGTTTGTCTCCTCGCTGGCTGCAGTGGAGAGACTGAACCATGAAAACCCCAAGGTAGACAAACACCACTGAAAACCTTCTTTTAGACGGTTACCCTAATTTATTTTGTAATTTCTTGCAATAAAAGTTTCAGATATTTTCACCTCGTCAAGCCTTTGACAATCATTTTAAATGAATAAATGCAAGAAGGCAAAATCATCTTACTGTTTGTAAGATGATCATATTGTGTGTTAAACTGATGTTTTACATTGAGGCAGGAGAATTAAGTCGCTCCAACAGCTCAAATTTAGTGTTTTTTCATCAGTTCAGACATTCAGGATCCTGGTGGCAGCTGTGTGTGTGTGTGTGTGTGTTTATTTATTTGTTTTATTATAACCCTTTAAACTTGTGTCCACAGGCCATTGAGACGTGTGTTGGCGCTGCAGGTTTCAGCGTTGGAGAATTTGCTGCGCTGGTCTTTTCTGGTGCCATGAACTTTGCAGAAGGTAAACGTGACATACTGTATTTCCTCCATCGGGCACAAAATATATTGAAGTTATATTCAGCAGTATTTCACTCCTGTTGTGTCTTCTAGCTTTGTATGTGGTGAAGGTGCGAGCGGAGGCCATGCAGAAAGCGTCAGAGCTGGTTCCCAGTGGGATGCTGTCAGTCATTGGGAAACCTCAGGCCCACTATAAATATGCCTGTCTGCAGGCTAAAGAGCACTGTGAGAGCCTGGGGATGAAGGACCCGGTCTGCTCTGTGGCCAACTATCTGTTCCCTGACGGCAGGGTCATCGCAGGGCACCTACAGGTATGGAGCCTTATCTGTCTTCAATGCACTCTGGATATTACAAAGATATAACTCTGTGTAAAACTGTCACGCTGTTTCGCCAGGCGCTGGAGTTCCTCCAGACGAACTCGAGGCGTCTCCAGTTCATGAGGACCAAACCTCTTCCGGTCAGCGGGGCCTTCCACACTGAGCTGATGGAGTCGGCCGCTGAACCCGTCAGAGAGGTTCTCCGACAGGTGGAGGTAAGTCAACTGAACACCCAGCATGTCATATTTAGAGTTAAAACTGTGATTCTCAAGCCAAAGCAGAAGCAGTCCTTCTTGGTGTTTTTCTTTACATGGCGATGCACCATGTGTCCGATCCCACCGTGATAATATGCTGGAAACTGTGAGCTGCAGCGTAAAAGCATATTTAACAGGGGCTTTAATGTGCTAATTTCAGTGTTGGTGATATTGCTTAATTTAAACATCTTCACCTAACCTCATTAAAAAAAACAACTCTTGGAATCTTCAAGTAACACGGAGATTTCTCTTCCTGCTCAGGTTCGTCGCCCCGAGATCAACGTGTACTCCAACGTGGACGGCAAACGCTACATGAACGTAGACCACGTGCGCAGGCAGCTGGTGAAGCAGCTGACGTCGCCGGTGAAGTGGGAGCAGAGTCTGCACGAGATCTTCGAGCGGATGCAGGGACAAACGTTCCCTCAAACCTACGAGGTCGGCCCTGGGAAGCAGCTCGGCGCCACGCTTCAGAAGTGCAACAGGAAGGCGTTCAAAACGTACACGCACGTGGATGTCGCCACTTATGAGGAGTAATAACGCAGAGACGAAGTTAAATGTGCCTCATTTTTATCTCAAACGACCCAACTCCTGTGAGCTCCTGTGGTTGCTTCTTGATGGTCTTGTTTGTGTATTATTGTGCAACTGAATACATGTTGTTGTTGTTTTTTTTTAAATTAATGAAACCTGCAAAAACTTTTGTCATTATGAAGTTTATTCGCATCACATCGAGAGAGAGAGAGAAAAAAAAAAAAGCATTTTCAAATCTGAAAACAGAAAGTCCAGCTCCCTTCATTTCTTTATATTAAGCCAGGATACATTTAATTAGTAAAAACGATGGTCTCTTAAACCAGTAAGAAACTAATCTGGATACAAAAGACTGCAGACCAGCAACAGTTCAGTCATAGGAAACGAGCACTTTAACGTTAATACAACCGTGAACCAACATGTTAATGCTACAAAACACTGACCAGGACTTTAAAGCTGATTTTAAAACCATTCCCAGTTTCCCATAAGTATATATTTTTTTTTATTCTGGTCGTGTTGCCCAAGAAGTTGTTCTCAGTCTTTGTGTCAAATTCAATACCGCTTATTAAATTAGTATAAAAAAAGAGAAGTCAAAGTAAACAGCAGAAACAAATCACTTAGCAATAATTGTCACTCGTTTGCAAAAATTTTTTTTTTGTCTAAATATATATATAATGACCAAAAAGACCTGCTTGTGGCCACTTAGGCTTTCACTTCTACCCATAATGCACCGAAAATGGTCACTACAGCCAGCAGTGCCGCAGTCGCGAGCGCCCGTCTGGTCCAGTCTGCTTTAAAATTGGACACCTGTAAGATGAAACATTAGGAGTCAGACACGAGAACTGTCCTGCCGATAATTTCACAAATTTGAATCTTGTAAAAGGAGATTTATGATATCGTTGGAAATGTTTTTACAGGTCACTTAATTTTGCGTTTATTTCCTGGAGCAATTTGCAGTCTAATTTTTTTGGAACATTTTACAAAAAAAAAAGCGAGAGGTGCGATTTGGTACAAATTATATGAAAAATGAAGAAAAAGAACGTTACGTTGGTTGAGTTGTTTCATATGTAGTTGGTATTTGGCAAAATCTTAATAAATTAGACTCTTTAATTGACAGAAATTAATAATTACTGTAGCGTTCAGTGTGTCAAACAATATATTAAAAATACTATCAACACATTTGATAACACTATTTTATGGATCCTTTTCTTTGCTAATAATTTCAAAGATGTTTTTTAAAAATAATTTATTAAAAACTTTTAGCATCGTTAACGACTATGAACCCAAATATAATGAGTGGGTGCTCAAATAAACCAATTTACAACTTTTTTTCTTATAATTTGTACCAAATTGCATGACTCTTTCTGTAAAATGTCCAAAAAAAATAACAATTAAAATATCTGCAAATTATGTAGAAAATTTTCAGGATATTGTATAGAAATTTAAGGATATGTATTTTACCAACAACAACAACACAATAATATTTCTGTTTCCGTTTGTTTCCATTGCGTGCTGCCTCATTGTTTGCTCAGAATTAACAGAATATGAATATAATGCCAGCGTGTTACCCAGGCCTCAGATCTGAGGATCCCCTGCCCAGGAGCAGTGCTCGCTATCCAGGCCTTTACTGCAGCAGACAAGCCCTGGAAGCTCCATAGCTGACTGTGGATATCGCTGTGAAAAAAAAACCCAAAAAACCCCAGGTCAGAATTTCTTCCAACAGTGTACAGATGTAAAGAGAAAAAGGATTTTTCTATACCGATAGATGGTCCTGGTCAGCGCCTGAGCTGGTCTCAGCATGTTCGGGAGAGACCAGTTTAGTTGTCTGTTGACCTGCTTCTGGTCCAGCTGGTCTCCAATTACAGCCAACTGGTGACCGATGACCCGTGCAGCCCTGTTATTGATCCTAAAGGAGACACAGGCCTTTTACTAATATTTGTGTCAATTTTTTTTCCCTCATTGTTTAAACAAAGCCTGAATACAGTGCTCTTGTTTCCTTATGTTTGTTTTTTGGTTCAACTGCTCTTCCATGATGTGTTGCCTGAGGCACAGCATGTCTGAGCTGTGTGTTGGTGTTGTTGTTGTTGTTGTTATGAACTGTCACACTGTGGTGCAGGGGGGGGAGGGGGAGGGGGACGGGACGGGCTTGTACCTGAGGTTCACGTCAGACAGGATACCAGTGTCCACCTCACCAGGTCCAGCCTGGCAGGAGACGACACGACTCGGCTGTCTCGTTTGCTCCACCATCTTGTTGTCTGAGAAGGGAAGTATTCATGTTGATAACGTGTGACGGGAAAACATCGTTAGTCACACACAGGATGATGGGTAATGGCTCCACTGTAATATCCTTGTATGACTCCCAACGTTCATAAACAGGTTGTGTAAATAGTAGGGTCATGTGACCAGGATAGCTGGTGACTGTGTTACCGGGGAGAATATCCAGGTAGATAAAACAGGCTCTGCTAGGTTTGAAGGGATGACATCATCTGTTGGATTAAGTCCAACTGTTGTGGTCCTTTTACTGTATGTTGACACAAAGGTGTTGACTCGATGTTCAGGACTAGTTTATAGTTTATAACAAGTCACTTTTTGTTTTTTTTAATTATCATATATTTCTTTAAAATCATATGTTTTTCTCTAACACGGGTTTAACAGGCGATAAACCCTTCCTTCATGCACCTGTCCTCATACTAGTTGTATATCTACACTCATGTGACTGGATGCAAATTTCCCCATTTCCATAACTCAAATTAACCAAACTGATTTTTTTATTTCACTCTCAAAAGAAGAAATAAAACTTGAAACTATCTATTTTTTTCCACTTTTTAAACGTGTTCGCTTCATAATAATGAGTTAAACTAATAAAGAACTAAAAAAAGGTTTCTCTTAATTCACCTTTTATGTTTATAACAAATTTGATGGCAACATATCAAATTGTAACTTTAAGAACCAACAATATAATCAAAGCCTGGTCTGTAAAATACTTATTAATTTATTATTAACAGTTGTTTAAATGTTATCATGTAATAGCCTGTAGTACCTGTGCCATATTGTCATAACAAAAAAAAAGATGAAGTCATCCTTCCCACGCACAGCAAACAAAGGTCGTTTTGAAGATCATACATACTGGATTACGCATTAAGCCCATAGACATGGATTCATTATAAAATGACTAACTTCACATCCAAATTATCTTTATGCAGCATTTTTCTATGCTCTTAAACTCGTGTTAGATATAAATCGAATAAAATAGAGACTGAACAGGTGCATGCACAATAAAAAAGAAAGTAAAACTTACCTTTTGTCTAGATTAAAGTGGACGCCGCCCTGTAAAATATAAAATAAATAAATAAAATAATAAAGACATTATAATTCAAAGATATTGGAAATGAAATAAATAAATATTATGAGGTATTTTTTGCTACACTTACAGCAGCGTCCTTTAATCTTGTTGCTCTCAGGTAACTGCCGCAAATATCACTGGCCACGCCTTTACCTGCTGCTGCTGCTGCTGCTGCTGCTGGTGCAGGGACTGACCACCAGGGGGAGACACAACCAAACAATGTGGAAAACCAATTTAAACCAAACTTACTGTTTTGTTTATTTACTTATTTTGTTTCATAACTAACAAACATTAAACTCATGTTAATTATAACTAATAGAATAATTGAATTGACATGGTTGATGTTTTTGCCCTTATTATTAATTTTAACACTGTATATCTGAACATTTCAATATATCTGGACTGCTATTAAACTATGACCTTTTTGTTCACCTATTATTCTAATCACCTTCCTCTTTATATTATATTTGAATATTTGTGTTTATATGCCTGTTGTCATCTGCAGTTTAATGTTTCTGGCTGCTATGACGAGGTTTTATATAAGTCTGTAATACTGTTCTTCTTATGTATACAACACAGAAGCAAGTATTATGTAAAAATATTAAGTTTTTTTTTTTTTTTTTACCAGGCAAATAGAAATATTATTATTATCAACAGATGACTTCTTGTGACTTTTTGCAAACATATATTTCATGGCGTTTATATGTTTCTGTGTGTATGTATTTTAGTCCAGTTGAACTACACATAACAACACTGCCCCCTGCTGGTAACACGTGGTATTTATCATCCTACATGACGTCACTGCGTCCTTCGTTGCTAGGTTATTCTCCCGGAAAAGCCTAAACACACAACGACGCCGTTTTATATTTTTGTCATTTTGACATAAATTTCACACTTGAAACTGTGTTTAAATAGTAGGAGTATCTTTTATAAGATAATATGAATTATGTTTTTTGTTTTTTTTTAATATTAATTCGTTTCGTCACTGTGTCCAGCTCCGCGTCACGACGTCTTAAATCAATAAATGTGGCTCGTTAGCAATGAAACTGCCAACATGGAGGCGGTTTCCCGTTGTTAGAGGAAGCTACCGGTGATGCTGACAGACTGTCCTCCTGCTGAGAGGGGTTTTTTTTTTAAGCCCAGTCGGATGAGACTGCATCACTGACTGGGTGATGTCCGCCCAGCCTCTGCAGCAGCAGCCCAGGGAGGATTCAGCAGCTTGCTAACTGAGCCAGCCTGGCTAGCTGAAACTGATGACTGGCTGTTTCCTGAAATTGATTTGCAGGTTAGTGACTTCACAGCAACCACAGAGACCGTGCAAAATGCTTTGCTCCATACTAACTAGCATGCACACATAGCCTATTATCTCTACAGTGCACTGTCATGAATCATATCTGTGTGTTTATCTGCTTTTCTGTCTGTTTACCTGTTATGTTTGTGCTCCACCCCAGTGGGAGGCACCATGGCCGGTAAGGTGAAGTGGGTGACTGATATTGAGAAATCAGTGATCATCAACAACTTTGAGAAGAGGGAATGGGTTCAAGTCACAGAAAACGAGGACTGGAATTTCTACTGGTACATATTTGCATCTACATTTTTAGTCAATCATTCACTGCAAGCATCATGCAAAATAGGCAGTATTTGAGGAAGTAGTCAGTACATAAATACTCATCTATATCAGTAACGGTAGAGGATCAAAAGCAAAAGTACTTATTTTATATTTTGCAGAGACGTGGTCATTGTGACTGTGTATTTATTACATCATTAGGTAGCTATTACTGATGCATCAATGTGTAAGGTAAGGTGGAGCTAGTTTTACTGTTTAGGCCACAGGTTCCCAACCTAGGGGTTGGGGGCTCCTTTAATTGTGGTGAACTGAGAAGGTAAAACAAGCAAATGTTTGGCATACTTGCTTATAAAACTGAATAAAACAGCTGCAGATTTATTTTTTGTCGATCGACTTATTATTACAGATTTGTTTCTTGGTAGAGTACTTGACCACCATTGCAAATTGGGTACATGATGATTTTAAATATACCACCATGTTTATTTCCAGGCCCTAGTCCCTTCAGATCACCATAATGCAGGTTTATTTGTGCTCACATGGCAGGATGAGCATCCAGACCATCAGGAATGTGTTCAGCGTAGACACTGGCTACCGCCTGTCAGATGACCAGATGGTTAACCACTTTCCCAACCATTATGAGCTGACCAGGAAGGACCTGATGATTAAAAACATCAAACGCTACCGCAAGGAGCTGGAGAAGGAAAGCAGCCCGCTGGCAGAGAAGGACGAGAATGGAAAATACATTTATTTAGGTATCTATTAGAAGCCGTATTCATCAGCCTTCCTACCCTTTGTCCCATCATGGATACACAAAACTTTCTCCAATAAAGCTGATTATGTTTTATTTTCTCTCTGTATGCTATGCAGATTTTGTTCCTGTGACGTTCATGCTCCCTGCTGATTATAATCTGTTTGTGGAGGAGTTCCGCAAAAATCCATCCAGCACCTGGATCATGAAGCCCTGCGGGAAGGCCCAGGGAAAAGGCATCTTCCTCATCAACAAACTGTCCCAGATCAAAAAGTGGTCCCGAGACAGCCGCACCTCCACGTGAGTTGACAAGGAAGTCATCATAACCCACTGAGTCTCTGCTTAGTTTTGCGTGGTGCCTCATTTCCTCTTTTGTCTTTCTCCTTTCTACAAAAATGGACTAAAGAACAATGATTGAAGCCAGTTGTTTACTTAAAATAATAATAACAAAGAAAACTGCGTAACACAGAATAATTATTCTTGTCAAACATGTTGTTTCTTCAGAGATTGTTGTTCGCTGATGCTTGTCTTCTTGCTTTTTGCTCCAAAGGTTTGTAGCAGCCTCTAGTGGCAAGGAGGCCTACGTCATCTCCCTGTACATCGACAATCCCCTGCTGATAGGAGGAAAGAAGTTTGACCTGCGGCTCTACGTCCTGGTGACCACATACCGGCCGCTCAAATGCTACATGTAAGCTCTGATTATACAGCATATGTTTATTAGTTGATGTTACTGAACTTTTTGAGCATCCTCTCGTGTTTTGACTTGTAGGTACAAGCTGGGCTTCTGTAGGTTCTGCACAGTGAAGTACACGCCCAGCACCAGTGAACTGGATAACATGTTTGTTCACCTCACTAATGTGGCCATCCAAAAACACGGGGTTAGTCTCACAACACTATATAACGTCTACTGACTGCATCCAAAGACAGAGCTGATGTATTCATCTTATTTATTTATTTATTTTATTTTGTATTGTATTAGAACACCATATGGTAAAAAGAAAAACTGTGTTTCTTTAACACAGGATGACTACAACCACGTCCATGGCGGCAAATGGACGGTCAGTAACCTCCGTTTGTACCTGGAGAGCACCAGAGGAAAGGAGGTGACCAGCCGACTGTTTGATCAGATCCACTGGATCGTGGTACAGTCCCTGAAGGCTGTGGCTGTAAGTGAAGTCCAAAATGACATTTCCACACCTTGAAACTATGTGACACTTACTCCTACACGCTGATTAACCATTAATCCTATATGTTGTGTATGTTGAATGATCAATATGAGGTAATGTTCTTATAAGATAGTGTTTGAAATTTGCACTTACTTACATCCCTAATAATACAATCACATATGATACAGAAACCATTCAAACCACACAGTCTCGAGTGATTGTTTTTTTTTTAACTTTGTTCCTGTTTGGATGCTGGTTTTAGTGTTCAGTTGTCAGAGATTTCACTTTTAAACACACAGCTGCATCACCACCTCTATGTCATTTTGGCTGCGGTCAAACAAACGCACATTTCCCTTTTTCTCCTAAGTGATCTGATTCACTTCCTCACCTCTAAGGCTTTGATACACAGCGATGATAAACCAGATAAATATTTATTTGCTAATATCTTTCCTTACTGAATTAATATCTATTCAGTTAAAAAGCTTCCAACACATCATATTTCATCTTCCTATTTCTCTCTCTGTCTCGTCTTTCTCGCAGCCTGTGATGAACAATGACAAGCACTGTTTCGAGTGTTACGGGTATGACATCATTATTGACGACAAGCTCAAGCCATGGCTTATTGAGGTAAGTCATCAGAGTTCAGCATTCAAGTTAGTTTATTAAGTTAAATATCACCACACAAATGCATAAACAATACATTATCAAAAAGTATAAAATTACCCAACAACATGGTCACATCTTCAACATTTTCAGGCAGGCATGCACATAAAAAAAGGAAGAATTTCTTAGCCTAGTTCTTAAAGACGCTGCTTGTATATTTCAACAAGCCCAGAGATACTTCACATACTTGTACAGTGACTTCACGTTCCTCTCCCTTGAGCAACTTTAAATGCCCTTAAGGTGTTTCTTTAACCCTTTCAGTGCACTATTGCAGTGAAAAAAAACATGAAACTGTTTTTCAAACTATATACTATATGGAATACAGTTGTTTTTTGTTAACTTTTTGAGTATTGTACTTGTTATGCGGTTGTCATATTTTACTGTGCTCATTTTGACAGCCGTACAGTACAATAAGTTGCTGGGTTTCCAGGCTATGTCTGAACTATTTCTGTTCACAAGACACCAATCTGATCTATTTTGGTCGTCATGAAGTTGATTGTAGGACATAATCGCTCCTCAGTGAGGGACCGAAGCGAACGTGTGCCACAAACCTTATCAGGAACACTTTCCTATTATTTATTATCCTGAAACTTCCACTGTTATGTTTTGAGTAGCCAACTCTTATTAACATGTAATGCTGTGCACACCATCTTCTACAGTAAGTGTCTGTTGATATCAACATTGCTGCTTTATCTCTCTTGGCACCCATGTTTGTTTTCAGCTGTTAAAGCACATTAGTAGCAGCATTTCCTGCCTGATAAAAGCTTCTATGTTTGGTAGAAGGAAATTAAACAATGAGTTCAGGCCTTGTTGGATCCTTCAGTACGTTCACTGAATCTCCGTGTGTATTGGTACACGTTACCTCTCATTTGTAAACACCATCCTCTATGTGATCCTCAGGTCAATGCCTCTCCCTCGTTGACCTCTAGCACAGCCAACGACCGCATCCTGAAGTACAACCTTATCAACGACACCCTCAACATCGTCACGCCCAACGGGGACATCCCAGACTGCCGCTGGAATCGCAGCCCGCCCCGAGAGGCCCTGGGCAACTATCAAGTACTGTAAGTGGCACAAGAGAGTCACAGCAACAGCTATTAGCCAAGTGGGGCTTCTCGAGTTACAAAGTGTAAGCTGTTCTTCTCCAGCAGCCCACTGTCAGCCCTTCGATAGCTCAGTTGGTAGAGCGGAGGACTGTAGTGGTAGCACCAGGCATCCTTAGGTCGCTGGTTCAAATCCGGCTCGAAGGAGTGACTTTTGCACTGCATGAATTAGTATAGCAGTTAACTGAGACTATTTGACTGTAGAGGTTTATTCTATACTGTCATGCATTTAATAGTAAGGTTAACATGCCTGTTTTCACTCTAACTACAGCATCAGCTTTCAGATACATCACAATAACTATCATGAATGTGTGCTATGTGTATATATGTTCATGACTTCTATATGGAGGCTGTTTCTTGTGCCCTTCGATAGCTCAGTTGGTAGAGCGGAGGACTGTAGTGAGTTTAACAGGTATCCTTAGGTCGCTGGTTCAAAATCGGCTTGAAGGAGGACAAGCTTTTAAATAAGTAAAAAGTTACTAAGAGGAGAATATTCTTGTGTACCAGGAGACCTGATATAATGTCACTTCTTCACTGAACAAAAAAAACCAGAGCAAAACATGTTTCTCATTCTAACCTAACATATGTTTCAAAAACATATGCTTTATTGCTTACTGAAAGCCAAATGCACTTCTATGAATTGGCTACGATTTGGCAACATAAGCTTCATAAGTTATATAATTTGGAACCACATGTGTAAACAGTATGTATTTATTTTTATTCATTTAGTGTGAGAACAGAGAGTACAGCTCCAGTTGCTTATCACGTAACTAGTTATCTCATAGCTCCCTTCGATAGCTCAGTTGGTAGAGCGGAGGACTGTAGAGGTTGTGACAGGTATCCTTAGGTCGCTGGTTCAAATCCGGCTCGAAGGAGGATATTTTTAATCAAGAACAAAAGATTAGTTGGTAAATATGATGTACAACAGTTTAACCTGGAAACGTCTGCAGTAATGCTTACCTTCTAGTATTTTGTGAATCACATGTTGGCCAACTGTTACTAATCAATGCAGTCATCAAAGCCATTATGAAGTCATGTTCAACAGTCAGTAATGGAAAGTTTTAGTTGGCCATGATATCATGTGTCAGGATTGGTAACAGAAATGGATGCTACCGCTGATACTGGATCATCTGCTGTCTCCCTTCGATAGCTCAGTTGGTAGAGCGGAGGACTGTAGAGGTTGTAACAGGTATCCTTAGGTCGCTGGTTCAAATCCGGCTCGAAGGAGTACATTTTAAAACTGTGACTCAATGGTGTGCTAAAGAACAAAGTACAATTAGTAACATATCATGTACAAACAACAGTTGCCGTGCATCTCACAGCTATGAATTAACACAGGAAAGACTTTAGGATTCGCCTCATATACCAGTCTATATAACACTATGTAAAAAGCAACACCAAAAACAATTGCCTACAATGGAAAACATGTTGGTTGTCTTTGAAGCAGAGTTGAAGCAGATGAGGTTTGTTGTGGAAGCAACAAAGTTCACACAAAATCACTGTGCGAATCCAGTTTGAAAAAGCTGCATCTGTTAAAACAAACTGTTCAACATCTGCTCGGCACAGGGGGATCAACTCTTCCGCCTGCACTCTTTCCTAAGCAGCTTTACTTTATCTTTGTTCACTCACTTGCTTTTCTCCTAATGTATTAATTAAGATAATATTTTTATACAAATGTATTTCAGTTTGTTTGTTCACAGCCTTATTGAAGTTTTTGCTCTTTGGTTTCTATCATCTATCATCTGCTAAAGATTGTTTCTATTGAAGCAGTCACCACTTCCCCATTTAATATCTATTCATATTCACATTTGTTCTAGTTTCTTATGCATGTTGTGTTGTTTAGGTGATTAGGAAAACACCTACAACGTGTCTGGGGCTTTACAACAAGTCAAAAGTGGCGGTCAAATGATTAAAAATGTCCTCCTTCGAGCCGGATTTGAACCAGCGACCTAAGGATGCCTGATATTTCCACTACAGTCCTCCGCTCTACCAACTGAGCTATCGAAGGGAGGGTGGTTAGTGTTTAACAGACTAGTAAGCCATGGGTCACTCTTTGCACACTGCATTGTTCAAACACAATAGTGAGTGCTCGGGGCTTAACAAGGGGGGGGCAAGGGGGGGTATTGTTTGAGTAAATCCATGTAAAAAAAAAAAAAAGCACACATATTTCTTTACTACATACATCTGACTCTAGTTTCCTTCTGCGTGTGTCACCAGGTACGACGAGGAGCAGGCGCAGAGCGAGAATGCCGAACGAGACCTGCGGAGCCGTTCAGGCCAGTCCCTGGGGTCAAAGGGCACCAAGGGGAGCACAGGCGTTCGCCCCACTGCCGCCACCTGGAAGTGATATTGCTGACTCTTAATGACTTCCTGTGCATTACTACAGGCTCCACCTGTGCTCGGGATAAAAAAGGACCACCTATAGACTCTTATTTTTAGCCCAACTATGTGTTGGAGGAGATTTCACTGACTTTGGCACAGGGGTCATTAACCCTACTGCTGGAGGAGAGAAAAAAACAACAACAGTGTGATAAGGGCTGGAGTTTGTGGTTGTTCTAATGAATGAGTAGCTGAAAATGTAGAAATTGTGTTGGTGGGGTTAAAGGTGAAGTCAACGCAAGTCAAGTTTATTTAACATTACTTACAATATCTCAACAAAAGTTCTCATCCCAGGCTGAATTCTCTTTGAAGAAACTCAAACTCAGAAGGTAAAACAAATGATCAAATGTGGAAGAGGAATTTAAACTGCTCTGACAGCCGGGTGTGCAGTAGGAGTCACAAAACTAATACACAAAATTAAAAGAAACGCAACAACTGGATTTAAAATCCAAGGTGAGCGAGAAGGATTAAAACCGCCTGAACTATGCATGTTAACTGAGTCGTGACACTTTAACTTGACCCGTCACATCGGTGCTAACAAGAAGATAAACTGTAAAAGGGAACTAAGAAATGTAAGCAATGCAAAGAGTAAAAAAGATATTGTGTCCTGATAGGCAAGTTGATCGTATAGAATTAACACCGTTAAATGTGTATAGACCCAAAATTAGAATTTAATAATTTTTATATGTTCATTATCAGTATGTATGAGCAGGCAGGGGGGGGGGGTCATTAACACTGATTGTATTTAGTGCAGAACCCTATTGCACTTTATGACTTTAGTTGTGCTTAAATATTAAACATATTTGCCATGTTGCATTTTTTCGAGTTGTGTTGTACATCTCAAAGTTACATTTGTTGGGATTGTATACGTACCTACTCGTATCTATCAGGTGTTTATGTCCTGCAACTACTGACATATTGAAACACTGACGATGAAAAAGAGAACTTTTTTCATTTTTTTGTCCTGCATTTAAATGATTTACAGTATGTAATGCAACTAATTTACCTTTCCAATGTGACTATTACCCATTCATAAAGTACAATGTTGCTGCTGACAACAACATCTTTCAGCCCTACTCTGATGTAGAGAACCCCGTTTGGTGTTTTGTGAAACTAAATGATGCTTTTGTATGCCAAATGTTTGCCGATTCTTGAAATAACACACGGAAGCAAAATCCTCTACTGATTATGTAACAGGCTTCTTTATTCGCTCAATTTGTGTGTGCTTTATAAAATTTCAATTTAACCTGTTTTCGTCTCTTGTCACTTTACTGTGGTAAAGGTGCCTTTGATGCACCTAATCTGTCTGGAGTTTAGATTAATCAGAGGTCAATCCTTCAAAAAGGCCAATGACCTCTCCTACTATGTTTTTGCTGTTACCACGGCAGCAAAGTAGGTCTCTGCATGGCACCGTTCCTTGACCGTGAAAGTTTGACACCCCCCCCCCTTCACAATCATGTTGCTATTTTCTTCTTAGCCCTAGAGCTGGTTACTACATGCAGAAAAAGCACTTTGGCAAGACGTATAAGACGCCTGATCTGTAGCAGTCTGTCACATAAATTACATCCTCAATAAACTGAGGTGTAGCTGTAGCCTATGCTGAATACGAAACTGAATCAACGTTATTGTGTTTATAAACCATATTTTGTGTTCATGAGGTGAAAAGCTTTTGCATCATTTCCTTTTAATTTGTGTCTCCCTGTCAATAAAATATCCATATTGGTGAATGTTTTGACAAAAAGATAATGTTCATTTTAAAGCAGTGGTAGAGAAATGCTGGTGAAATGGCCCTTTAACTAAACAATGCACAGCAGTTTGTTTATTTTTCAGGATTTTGTGAAATGTTCCCACGGCTGCTTAGACTGCATGTGATGAAGGAAATATAATACGATGAAAACTACACCTGAATGTTTGCATTACACATCTCTGTGTATGGCTTCTGCTTAAGTAAAAAAAGACCATGTATTTGTGCAGGAGGGGTTTCATTATCAGTAATGAGACAATTTTAAACTTCCTATTTTTTAAATGGTACTTTTAAATCAGACTATTTCTCATTTTGCTGACTGCAAACCTCTGCAGGACCCCAGAAGGGCCCCAGATCTCATATGGGAAACCAATAGGGGGGCCTCAGGATAAAGTAACTAGAACTTTTTTAGGGGATGTGACATCAGAGAGGCCCGCCTCATCGAAAAGTAAGCAATTTCAAAATAAAGGCTTTGCCACTTGGTCTAATTTTTTCACTTACATGTTGTTTGGTATTATTTGGCATTACTTCATTCATGTACTTTGCATGTACTCATTTCAAAATTAAGTCTCAGCTAAATTCTCAGCTAAGTGTCAACAGTGAACTGCTTAATATGCAACAGAATTACCCTTTCCGAGTTATAACATTATATATATATATAATATTATTTGTATATAATGACAGATACATACACAAAAAAATGTATCGCTGGGCTACGTGGAGCTAGTTTTAATAATTTAACATATTGTTAAGCAAAATGGTCTGATCCTTCACATAAATATAAGTAGCAATGCGACTATGTAACGATACTCCATTACAAGTACAAGTCTTGTACTTATAGTAAAAATAACTGTTCCCTGAGTTTATTTGTTATTTCTTTATAATTAGTATAATGAGTTGAGTGTAGTTAATTGATATACTGTTGGATGGTTTGATTTACTGTACATATCTATCTATATCTGAGGCGTCATGCAGTGGTTTAGAAAGCACAATATTTCCCTCTGAAATTTAGCAAAGTTAGGACAAAATGGAAATACTCAAGTATAGTTCAAGTAGCTCACCACTGTACTCCAGTACAGCATTTGAGTAAATGTACCACAGTAATACTTTCCACCAATACTAGACTACAACTGTCTTATTCTGAAATCCTCGGACCGGATGTGCAGTCGCGAGCTGGAATCAACTGTCAGTTGTGTCAGTCGGTCGATCAGTGGTGCCGCTGATGAGCAGAAACAAAAACGGCGAAAAGATTGACAAATTGGCACCACCAAGAAAATTAAACCTTCAGTTCAGCATAAACTCTCAGGAGGAATAAACCTTTATCAGGTAAGTTCACTCCGAAACGTTTATGTGGTACATTTAAACTTTTTACTGTACGAGCTGCGGCAAAATCGCTAACATTAGAGCTAAAGGGGCTAACGATAAAGTTATTGTACTTCCCGATGGGAGGCGGTTGGAGCTAAATTAATATGGTTTTCAAAATTAAAAAATATATATTTAACCAAACATAAGATAATAGAAAAGCAGTGCTAGCATGTAAAGTTGAAGTTAAACTATCCAAGTGAATCAAAACGTGTAACTTTGTAGCTATTAAAGGGTCGAAACACTCAAGAGGAAACACGGTTACAAGTTCACAAAATGTCACTACAGTTCATGTCCTTCATGTCAAGTGTTAACTAGTACCAGGTTGTGTAGTTTGTGCAGAGAGAAACTAGTGTTTCAACGCCTGGAGAGATAAAAGGGCGGGGCGGGTTTCGCAAGTAAAGATAACCTCCTGCTGTCATATCGTTACAACATGACATCATTTAGTTATTTTCTATTGACACATCTGGTTTTACAGGCTGGTCAGTCAGTGACTCCTGTACTGTACATGCAAAGAAATGTTAAGATCATATTAAGAATCAGGATCTTAAACAGGAAATTAATCACGTGGAGCAGTGTGTGTGTGTGTGTGTGTGTGTGTGTGTGAGGATGACACACACACACACAGACACACACACTCAGGATATTCATGAAACAGTGGTGGAAGTTATCAGTCATCGCAGTCAAACAGCTGGATTATATAGAAATATCTCCAATAAGGAGATCTGATGACTGTGTGGTTTGTGTTGGTGGTGAAAGCTCTGGTTCCTGTTTTTTTTCTGGGGTTCTGTGTGAACTGGTTTATCCGTCACATCACAGAGCTAAACTTAGACTCCAGTTTAGGTTGAAGGCACTGCTCTCTATTTAGAAAGGGATCTGTTATTGGCACACGTTGGAGCAGTTAAAGAGATATGAGTCATAATCAGGCAGGGTGTAATGATGTCAACACCTGTCTCAATGAACATGAAGGATTCCCCTCAAATCAATAATAGTGGGCAATTTTCCAGTATTTTCTGACAAAATTAGAATTGTAACGATGAGTCAATTAGTTGATGAGTGGATCAATCATCTTATTTTGATAACTTTTCAAACAGATATTTGATGTACCAGTGTCTTAGATGTCAGTATATTATTGTAAAATGAATATCTTTGGACAGTTTTGTCATCATCTTGAGTGTCTCTCAGCTGGCTAATTAGCTAACTGAATAATCAGTGTTATAGACAGGCTTCCTGATTATTTTGAAAACAGTAAACCGACTCCACCAAGTTTCACATTTCTTCTGTGATTTCTGTCTTTTGTGTTTATACTATACACACTTTCTGAAGCCCATAAGGTTAGCAGATGAATTGTGCTTGTGGCTTTTTGTTCCTGAGAGAGGTCTGCTCCTTTAAATGCATCACATGAGACGCATACTGCCCTACGTGCAGGAGCAGGGCTTCCACAGGAAAAAGTGCCGAGCTCGCCCGTCGGTGACGTCAGGATCTCCCCTTCCCTGTCATGTAATACTGAATTTCCCTCCATTATGTTTGCCTCCACGCTGCGGGGCCTGGCCAGTGGAAAATGCATGAAAGTGTGGAACAAACAATATTGTTTTTCCCCTTGACCACGGAGCAAAAGGTGGACCGGTCGAGGCTACAGTCGACCTGGTGTTGATGGACTAACGGTTTCATTGTGTGATGTCCTGGAGACTCTGGCAATGAGCTCAGCACAGGCTGGATGGGTCAGTAATTAAAAGGCTCCTCGTTTAAAAAGGCCATATATTCCTCAGAGTCCTCAGAGTGCAGCTGTCGCACTCATGAGTAAGGAGGGCAGAGGTGATTGACTGACAGGGGAAGAAAATCAAGGTTGTGACCTACGGTTGCCGCGGAAACTGATGACCTTCAAGCTTGGTGAGCATGAGAGGGAAAGAAAGCAAAATAATGAGTGTTTTTTTTTTCCTCTCGTAGCTCAGTCGGGATTTAGCAACGTCCTGCTGTGAAAACGCAATATTGAAAGGATAGATGAGCTCAGCTGCGCTCCCCGCCTGTGAGATATTGCAAACACGTTTTATGCAACAAAGGAAGGAAATGGAAATGGAGAACTACGTCTTGATGAGCACTTTTCTTGTGATTAAGACAATCAGCTTGATTGTTATGTAATACTTCCTGCAACCCTCATGATTAGCATTTGTGGATAATATCTGTGAGATAAGTAGGGCTTGCAGCTAAGAAATGAGGGTTCTTGATCTGATGATTATTTTATGTGTATATCATGTCATAAAACAGTTATGTTAGTTTAGAGTTTCAAAAAAGCCAATCAACATACCTCAAACAGTATTACTATCACGTAAGACAAAGAAAAGCTGTAAAGCATCACAAATGTTGAGCTTTTTCTGATGCGTTCTCATTTTGACAGACACCTGTTTGTCCAGGGAGGTCTCACTATTTAGCACAGAGCAAATATGACTCTGTAACCCTTCAGGAAAGCTCGCTGTGCACACATTTCCTCTCTCCTGCAGTTACTGATTAGTGGAGCTCAGCCAGACGGAGGCAGAATGAATTGTTGAGATTGTATGACATTAATGTGCCGATGTCCTTGCTCTGCACTCTTGATAAGAGTTTGTTCTTGATGTACTAAAGTTTAAATATGCGCCGGTGATTTATGAAGTCGGACCCGCAGTCTGTGATTCGTATACTGGCACTGATTATGTTTTTCAGACACTTGCATAAACACACACACAGCTTTAGGGCAGGCATGCATGTGCCTGTCAGCTGTGCATACGCTCATCGCTGTGGTGTGTGTCCTGTGTGTGTCCTTCTCTTTAACTCCATTCATGGCACTCTTTCTCTGTGATAAACACCACAAAAGCACTCTGAAAACCAGAAACATTGGGGGAAAGTATATGCTCCTGAACGGTGGGAAATTATTATTATTATTATTATTATTATTATAAGCCTCTTCTCTTTTTTTTGTGCAGCTCATCCGTTTCCTTTGCTCTTCTCTGTCTGTGTCCATTTTGCACCTGCTATAAAGGTCACTGGCATCTCATGTGTCCGCAGCTTAGACATGACTCAGGGTCTTCTCGCCTCCAGCAGCACAGTACAGTTGCATTTACATGCTTTTAATACCAAACCTGCTCATCTCTTGCCGTCTCACCCTCCTCACCCTCCTCACTCTTCTCACTCTTCTCACTCTTCTCTTCAGCGTCTCACTGGTTACACTGAGCTTCTGAGTCATCAGTCACAAACCAACAAACTACTGATATCTGCTAACCCTCCTTTCACAACTGATCTATCTGATCTATGCAACATTTTTTTTTTGTTTTTTTGTAAGACGGGATGGATAAATAGTGACAGTGTGGGAACTTGCTTAACGTGCCAAGGTTCACTTTAGACATGGTAGCACTGAGGAATGCATTTTTCACTTCTATCATAAGGCTGCTGTCAGCAACCAAATACCAGCATGCTTAGCACATTTACTTATCAGCCTTTAGTAGATATCATTGTATTCTATACGCCTGTAATCTAAGAACAGGAAAAATGGCATAAAGCGTTTCCACAATGAAATCATTTGTATTTATTTTTCACGTGGCGTTAACAGAACAGAAAGAAACACAGCGACTAGTATATTCATCCATCATCCTCTGCGTTCTCCCTTCATGTCCTTGTGTGTTCGCTTTTGTGCGTAGCAGCACACAGGGTTGAATTTTCCAGCGTTCTCCCGTCGAACAGCAGACTGAGTGGACTTCAGACCCCAGATTAGTCCACAGTATTGTTTACAGTCCTGGGTCAATCCGCGTTCAATTGTTTAACGTAGTCCCCCGTGTCCTACAGAGCCGAGGGTGTGTTCCTGTTTGCTGTTGATTAAATCAGACTTGGAAAACAACCTTTGTGATGAAGGATATATATATATAATATATAATATATATTGTTGTGGCTTAAGTGTTTCCATTCATATGTCGCTGTGTTTTAATTTTAAAATCTTGCCAGAAGAGCCATTTAATAAGAGACAATATCTCATAATTCATCCTAAAAATATCCCTTTTTTTTTTACTATAAAGGTATTTGGTTAACAGTTATGTGATATTTAATTCTGTCATTCGTCTCCGCCCCGCCTTGCTGCGTACCAAAAGAGGAACATGTACACTATTAAAAGCTGTCATGAAGCTACTCGTATTCAAACCTGCTGTGGTCTTGTCGTCAGCTGCAGTTAATGTTCACCGGCGTTTGATGTCAGACGGCTGGTCGCCATGTGAGTGAAGAGTATGGACAGCTGGTAGGGAGGGAAAGGCAGAAGGGACAAGATAATAATATTATATTTATTTCAATGTATTATACAGTAATATTAGGGCTGTATTTAACACCACAATATCCCAGAATCCAAGAAGACGTCTTTAAATGTCTTGTTTTGTCCAACCAAGTGTCCAAATCCCCAAAGATATTCAGTTACTATCACATATGACAAAAAACAGCAGCAAATCCTCACATCTGAGCATTTTTGATGAGAAATGAAACAGTTAATCTTATTAAATTAGTTCCTGATATATTTCTGGTGATCATAACATTCAAATAATATTATGAAATGGCTTAAGTGGTATTTACAGCTATATTGCAGTTCAGTGATAAATTGTTTTGAACTCATGTTTCTGGCCTATGAACAATGTAAAGATATATGAGTCCGTAATATTGTGATATTTGATGCACCAGTATCACTCAGTTATACACACGAGATGCAGTAAAGACAAGATTATATCTGCCATTCATGAGGAATCAGAGTAATATTAAAACATCTGGTTTTCTCAAGAAACACTGACGGACAACATCTGTCTGTGTGTATTTGGCTGTTTGACTGACCTGATTGTAAACTACAAACACAGTTAAAGGAACGATTGTTCATTTGTCTCCCATTCCTGTGGTGACCACAATACTACCCTCTGTCCCAGTGTTGCCCCAGAGGGCACGGGCCACTAACCATTGACCAACACACACACACTGACACACATACACACACACAGAAACATGTGCACACACTCATGCTCGGAGCAACGGGCCTCATCCTCTCCGCTGTCTCACTCAGCTTGAAAGAGGCTCTGTTCACACTTGGCACTAAAGTGCATCTTATGTGATCCATTTAAGCGTGAATTACAGATGGAAATTTTGTTGGATATTATTATTAATGTGTAACTGAGTGACATCAGATTCAGAAATAAATAAATCCCAGCATGCACATATGAGCGTTTCAAAGCCCTCACAACACTGCTAGAAGTAAAAAAAATCTGGTCGGAAACACTAAATCCTGAGTCATTTTTTGCTTTGAATAGATTATGTCTAAAAATATAAGACATATAAAATATCCACCAATTCCCCACATTATAAAAGTTGTTAAAACTCTCAAATTCACAGAAAAAACCAACTAGTTGTTATTAGGAACATTTTATTGATGATTTGTCACTGCCAGACAAACATTATAAGTACTGATTAATTTAATCATTCTGTTAATTGACATTGACGAGTGGTTAAGCGGTCACTTGAAGTGAATTTGATGCCGCGGGCCGTCTCAGCTGGACGTAGACACACTCTGCATATATATATATATATGGTTACAAGATACTAGATCTGAACGGGGCCAGTCACACTGCAGAGGAAGAAGAGACTCCCCGGGCTGATGGAGAAAGAGACGAGGGAGAGGATGGAGGAGAGGAATGAAGGGGGGTGAATAAAGAGAGACTGTTGAGTTTAGAGTGATGGACGTGAGGAGAGAGAAGAGGGGGGCATGAACAGAGGACCGTCTGTCGTAGCAGTCTGAAGGAAACGGAAGCTGCCCGCTGTGTGCTTCTCGACAGTTTCTTTTTTCTCTCGGCCTCTAAAAGTCACTCGCACACACGCACAGAAAGAAAGAAAGAAAGAAAGAGAGACATATGCTATGATCTTAGTTTGTCGTGTGTTGTCGGTGGTGAGGCTATAGAAATAAATAGAAACAACCGCCTACTGCCAAGATTATCAAACCAGATCACACACTTTCACCACCTGCCTCCCTCTTGATATGCGTCTCATCCACTATGTCGTTGTGATGTTGTCGTCTTTCACCTTTCGGTTTCATTGCACTCGTAGCGAGACGATGTGTAACAGGCTGATTCAAAGATGTGTTTCCCTTCCTCTTTGCCACACTTAACAGTTTTGTTTAAAGTTTCTTAAGTGCTGTAATACATCTTGATAACATTTATACAAAATACCTACCTGATAATTATAGTGTGTGTGTGTGTGTATGTATATATATATATATACATAGAGAGATTGTATTATTACTGTATTCAGTTATGTTTATTGTTCTTTTCCAGGCCCTACACACTGAGTGTAACTTAGGGCAGCAGCGATGTCGGGCTCCTACGATGACTCCATGATTGATGTCTCCAGTGACAGTTTCTGGGAGGTGAGGGGCATGACTACCTACCTCCTCTTACATCCAGCAGCTTAAGGAAATATTGTGCAATCGTCTTAACCATAACAAATCCATCCATGACTTTTCTGTCTTGCCTCTGTTGCCGGTTCTCAGATCGGTAACTACAAGCGTACAGTGAAGCGGGTAGACGATGGCAACCGGCTCTGTAACGATCTCATGAACTGCCTTCATGAGCGGGCACGCATCGAGAAATCGTACGCACAGCAGCTCACAGAATGGGGCAAGCGCTGGCGGCAGCTCATAGAGAAAGGTAGACAATAAAAGATAACAAAACACAAGCTGTACAACAAATTATGTATCTCTTGATGAATTTCCTGGACGCTAACCGGTGAATAACTCTCGCCTCAGGCCCTCAGTACGGCACGTTGGAGCGCGCGTGGTCTGCTCTGTGCACGGAGGCGGAGAAGGTGAGCGAGCTCCACATGGAGGTGAAAGCAGCGCTGATGGGAGAAGACTATGAGAAGCTGAAGAACTGGCAGAGGGACGCCTACCACAAACAGATGATCGGCGGCTTCAAAGAGACGAAAGAGGCTGACGACGGATTCCGCAAGGCTCAGAAACCCTGGGCCAAGAAACTCAAAGAGGTGTGTGTTTCAAACTCCACATGAACTCACAGGACAACGCTAAAATAACATAACGAGTATTATAATAATAGCACATGCAAAGTCATTCCATCAACCATGTTGCAGACTATAAACAGTCACCGCAAGCAAGTCATTTTTTATAGCCATGACTATCAATTTTACCCTTCAGTTCACATGATCACATATTACTGACTCGCCATTGTTTTCTCTCCATGACTACCTGCTTACGAACCAACAGAGCAGAAGCACTCTTATAATCTCTTAGTGTTGCCCTTGTATGAGAAGCCAAATACCAGCCACAGTGGCAGCCAGTTATCCTGCAGTTCTTTGAGTTCAGCTGTCAGGAAGGAAGCTGTGACGGCTTGTAGCCAGGTCAAAACCAGTTCAATGTATTTCCTACTACGGATTTCATTTCAGCAGCATTTTTTTTTTGCTTGGCAGAACACACATTCTTTTCCCTTTGTGTACACGCGTTTAAATACGCGTGTGTTCAAAGCCGCTAACCCTTTCGCAACCTCCAGGCTCCTTAGCCTAATTTCCTGTGTGTGATGTCACCAGGGGTGATGGTGACATCCTGGCCTTGCCATTAAGCAAGGTCAGAACAATGCGGTTTTTCAACAATAGTGATTTATTGATCTAATAGACAGACGGGGGACACGTTTTGAAGGGCAGGGAGGAAACGAGGCTAATTAACTGTACGAGGAAATGGGTAGCTGTCACGGGTGGTGTAGATGGTATGTCAATAGAAACACATACATGCATTCTGAACTGGATACGGTGTTTGATCGGACTCTCCTAAGCACCTATGTGTTTTAGTTGATTGACAAATTATGGAAGGGCATAACCCCTTTCATAATTTAAGTGTGCAATGAATGTGTGTTGTCAGTGTTATTAATGAAAAGGGAAAAAAATAATCAAATGCCAAAAGGAGGTAAGATTGATGCAGATTTTGGGATAAGATGGCTATGTTTAAGACACAGATAACCTGTTAAGATGATAATATTGAACTTATTAAAAGATCTTTTCATGACACTTATTATAACTGACTGATCCACATTAGATATAGTAACTTTCTAAGAATCAATGTTTCCACTACTGGTGACTTTCATTTAGTGATGATGGGACGTCAACTTAGTTTTAAGTGTCACCATAATCATGTTACCCTGAGTTTAGGTATGAAAAAGTTGAAATAGTGGATTCACATTTATCCAAAAAGGCCTAAAAACTTAAAGCTTAAATCAACCATCTATACAGTAAAGATACTGCTAAAACAGATTAAATACTGCATGTTTTGACTGCATTTTGAGACCTAAATTAGATATAAAAATGCATTATTTAACCTGCACATCCGCCAGCTTGCTCTTACTTACCTGGTTATACCCAGGCATGGTGCTAGTTCCTGTGTTATATTTTATTTTACCGGTGTGTGGATGATGACGATGGTGGTGGAATCCACAGATGGAGGTGATGAAGAAGTCTTATCACTCTGCCTGCAAAGAGGAGAAGCTGGCAGCCAGCAGGGAGACCAACAGCAAGCTGGAGAGCAACAACAATCCTGAAACCCAAAAGAAGCTCCAAGAAAAGGTGGAGAAGTGTCAGCAGGAGATGCAGAAGGTAGGAGTTTAAAGAAAGCAGTGAGATTTGTTTTCTTCTAAGGCTCCTTTTGTTTACCTTCTGTGTCCTTAAGAATGATATACTAAAAGATCATGAGTCATGAGTGCATCTGTCATGAGTGCATTAATTCACATTTTCAGTGTGTTTTCAGCATCACTCCATCCTTTCCTTTTCATCCAGACTAAGGAACGCTACGAAAAGTCCCTTGAAGAGCTCGACAAGTTGACCCCTCAGTACATGGAGAACATGGAGCAGGTGTTTGAGCAGTGGCAGCAGTTTGAAGACAAACGTATTCGCTTTTTCAGAGAGCTGTTGCTAGAGGTTAAACAGCACCTGGACCTCTCAACCAATCACAGGTTAGATATCCAGATATCACAGGTTATTCCTGAGTGTTTATTTCATAGACACAAGGATAAAACTATAGAAGTGTGTATTGCAGCTGATTAACAGACTAAAGTTATCTGTCTCCATAGATTCCAGACAGTTTACCACACGCTGGAAGACACAATCTCTGCTACTGATGCTGAGGACGACCTAAAATGGTTCCGGTCCAATCACGGCCCCGGCATGCCAATGAACTGGCCCCAGTTTGAGGTACTACAGCCTTGATTTATACCAATACAAAGTAGAAGAAAAGAGAGAGAAGGCTAAAGCTTTGATGTGAGAAAACTGGAGCAGGACCATCCGGACGGGTTCTCAAGAGGCTCCCAAAATGTTTTCATGTCACAGACACACCAACAGATGCACGTTAAGTTATGTTACCTCGCTTTATTTTATCAGAGGGACTCTTAAGGGAAGATTTTCATTAAAGATTGAAGATATACATTAATAGTCTATATATATTATTTAGTGAGGAAATTATGAATGAATTAGTTATCTTTAGATGCCCATCATCTCCTCCCAGGCTCAACTGTGAGAACTACCAGACAAGAGGAGCAGGACAATTGATTTAAAAGTGATGCTGAAAAAAAATGCCTGAGGGGGAAACCAGACACCAAGGGCAGCTTTGCCATGTTACACTTAACCCAAGCAGGAGTTATAGCCTAGTTTGGCAGCAGGGATGGAGGTAAATCTATCCTCAGCGGTCAAAGTGGAAATGAGAAGGATGTAGTTCATCTTCCCAACAGAAAGTGAAATGAGAAAAGGGGAAGGGAGGCAAAGAGAAGCTGCATGTGCTTGCAATGCTATAATTTATAGTGCTGTTGGAGTGATAGGTCGCCTTCTTCCATTTCCATCATTACCGCCTTTTCTTCTGTTTGCTTTCTAACAGCAAAAAAATTTTTTAAACAAAGCTGTAAATCTTCTGACTGATGGCTCCAACAGTGTTAAATGTCAACAAAAAGCTTTTAATAAATGAGCTAGACTTAAAAAAACAAGACAACACTTTGATCTCACTTGACACTGTCTTTAATTGTTTTATCCGTGTGTGTGTATATATATCTATATATATATATATATATCTATATATATATATATATTGATGGCTACATTCACAAACTAACATTTCTGCAACTTCTAGTGTTTCCTCTACAGCTTTAGGATTAAAACTGCATCATCGTTCCCATTAACCCTGTTCCACAACTGCTTCCCTTTCCCCATGTCTGACAGAATACGGACTGGTCCCGTCCTCGCACCTTTAAGAGAAGGTCCTTTGTAGTGAGTTCTGCATGGAAGAGCTATTCTGCCATGGGGGGAGGGATCTTTTTCACACTAACACTCCTTACTTACTGCTTCCATTTGTGTGTGTTTTGAGGTGGTTGTGGTTTTTATCTTGATTACATGTGAAATAAATAAAAGAATTGCCCGTCGTTCATGCAGAACTACAGGATGTTCCCATACAGTGCCTTTTCCTCGATATCAGAATTATTACTTTTAACACAGCTCTGAACTCTGACCCCTAATCGGCCCCCATCAGTCACCCTACATCCTGCAGTACGTCACATGATGCCACCACGACCCGTCAATGTCCCAGGGTCAAGAAAACCTTTGATCTTTAGAAGTTTGAGAGGCCTGGTAAATCAGAGGGGTCAGATGAGCACTAAGCTTTGAGGTCATCATCTGTAATTTAGGAGGGACATTACGACCGCTAGCTTCACACCATGCTGCTATATTGTCATAGTAACTGAAAATTTCCATTATCATTCAAATAAGCTTTTCTATCAATCATATGTGGAGGAAAAGATATCTCTACTAAACTACAAAAATAATGGCCTTTACTATGCCAGTGTTGCTTTGTCTTCTGCTCCACTCTCCCTGTTAGCATCTGGTGGAGGGGAGATTTCTTGGTGCTGTGTTTCTTTCAACAGGTGATGGATGCTGTACATGGGTTCATTTTTTATCAGACTTGCTCTCTACTATATAAACACACATGCATGTACAGTTAAGAAATCCAGAGTTAGTCTCACAGCCTGAAAAAAAGATTTCAAACTGCGCTGAAGTGTGTGTGTGTGTGTGTGTGTGTGTGTGTGTGTTTGTATTTGCTGTGCACATGTCTGTGAGATGTTCTCCCACTACTAGCTATGAAGGCAAGTTTTGAACCAAGCTCAACTAATCTAAACAAGCAAGCTTGGCTCAATCAGAGGTGCAATATTTGACTCAAATGTGTGTGTCCACTAGGACTGGTCCATAGACCTGAACCGGACCCTAAGCAGACGAGAAAAGAAGAAGCCATCAGAGGGCGTCACACTGACAGGAATCAATCAAACTGCGTCAGACCAGCCTGTTCAGCCTGCCAAGACCAGCAGCAGGTAGATATTTGATCAGTCACTGACTCACTTTTTCTGTTTCTAACAAACACACAGACAATTAGGCATCTGTTCTCAGTGAAAACACACACACACACACACTCTCAAACCCTAATCCAAAGTTTCAAGTGCGCCACACATGGCATCTTCCACATTAAAAAACTCTTAAACCATTACATAAGGGAAGCTCCGGGTGTGACTTCTAGTTGTACGACTGTTTCCCCGGCAACGGTAAACATTTCCTTACAGATCGTTGGGAAAGAAGTCATTCCCGAGAGACTGGCGTCCGCTGGTACATAGTTGAACGCATGCCATAAAGTAATGTGGAAATATTGCTCTCACACACACCGAGACGTTCATTGCATGAATGTTGGTCCTGGAAAGTTACATAGATGAGAAATTGGAGTTCAAATGAAACAGCTGAACTTTATCCAGCAAGTTTGTGATTAGAAAAAGAAATCCTCAGACAAGTACGAGCAATAGTTCTCAGTCCTTTAAAGCACATAAAAGCTGGAAGCCTTCCAGGCTTGGATTGATGTTTGATTGGCAGTTTTTAATAACATTTAATTACACAATGTTATCTTTTTTTAAGCCAAGATCAGATAAAAACTTAGTTTGTGAAGAAATCCGTCTTGGATGTTGTAGCAACAGAGCTGAGTACATAACGGTAGTTAATGGAAACGACAACACACGGCTTGATTAATGTGGCGACTTTTCATGAACACATCATCGCGGTAAAAAGAAGCGTCATATATTCAACACACAGAGCTCATATGTGTGTTAGTTATGTGTATTAGGATTAATGTGGGGTTGGTCTGCCTTCACATTCCTTTGCAGCTCGGTAATGAGGTTCCCTGAATTTGATGTGCAAACACCTGCCTTCCGCTCATATAAAGACATCAGTAGGAAGGTGTGTGTGTGTGTGTGTGTGTGTGTGTGTGTGTGTGTGTGTGTGTGTGTGTGTGTGTGTGTGTGTGTGTGTGTGTGTGTGTGTGTGTGTGCAGAAATCACGAGCGCACTAGAGGAGTGTTTAGAGGAGTCAACAAAGGGAATGTCAGGCACGGGAAGCATTTGACCTCTGAACCAGCGAGAGTTGACAGTTGGGACACAGCCTCTCCCCCGACCAGCATTTACAGCACATTGTTTTCCTGTCATTTCCTATATCTGTGGGTGTGACTGGAGGAAAGTGTGTGTAAATATGAAGCAGCTGGACTCGGATGTGTATCATTATGTAGTTACAGTACTAACATAGGGTTAAAAATAGACTTCACAGTGAAGGCTTATGATTTATCTTGATAATAGTTTCAGTAGTTGTTGTTTTTTTTTTTTTTTTATCAGCATCAAAACAGCAACGTTCCTTCGTATTAACTTATCTTTGCTCTTTTTGATCTTTCCCCCTATTTGTTGTCTGATGCTCGACTGAACACACACTGGATGCGAAGTTATTAATGTTTTTATATGAAAGTTTATACGACTAGATTAATGCTTCTGAAGGTTTGTTTGTTGACTGAAACCATCTAAAGTTACATTGTGCCGGACTCCCTTTAGACCCGTGTTTGGTGTAATAACTCAGTAAGCATTGCATGACTATTGAAACAAAGGCGTTCACTGCTGTTCATGGTCCAGTAATTCTGTAAACAGGGAGTATAAAGCCCTGTGTGTTTCCTGCGATACAGGTGGAGGGCCAGCACATGTTTTGTTCCTTGATGAGGAAAGTGCCAACGGTGGCTACTAAGCTGCCCCTCATGTGACTTCTTCAACACAACCCAGAGCTGATAGTTTGAACTGTTTGATGTGTTTCTTAGGAAGCAGCATCTGTGTACAAAAAAAAAACATGTGTCAATGTTGTCATGTTATCGTTTTAATTTGTTGTCATCGTCAACAGTTTATATTGTTGCTATGACTGTCGAGCTTCCTGTTTCCACACATAGTTTATATTGATAATGGGAGGGGGGAATTAACCATCAAAATACTAAGTAACTATAGTAACAGTCGGGTCCTTGTTCAAAAACACCCTCTCATTCCTTGTCGACAACGGTTAGCTAATGTTAACTCCATGCAGTTAATATTTGTATGACTTGCTCTCTGTGAATTTGTCCACAGCTCCCTTATGTTACAGGTGTGCCATCGTGTGTGTGTGTGTATGTGAGTATGCGCATGTCAACAACCTATCTCTCACTGTGTCCCGTATTATCAGCCTGACTGTACCTACTAAAACGGCGCCGGCGGGCTCTAACCCGTTTGAAGATGACGAAGATGACGAGGAGGAGGAGGAGGAGATGGCAGTAGAACAGCAAACCACAGTCAACCACATCAGTGTGAATAAAGAGGAAATAAAAACGTTGGTGAACAGAAGACAATGCTCTGCGCACCTTTCTTCTTCTTTTCTCTCTCTTTTTGTTTTTTGGATTGCCCGTCGTGCCTCCGTGCCTCATCTCTTGCCTTTCTTTGCCTTTACCTCTAGTTATTTTGCTCCCTCCTTCTCTGAAACCCTCTCTACTCCCTTTAGGTGGCAGGTTGTGTTGCTCTGCTTGGTCACTAAATGGCATTACACACAAAGCCAATGTGTGTCACTTTTAACGGTGCCACACCTTGGAGAACTATACATGTCATGCGCAGGGGGCGCATGTCTCCGCTCTGGGAAAACCATCATGTTTCTGTCTTACAGTCAGACCTGAATATTGACGCATCAGTTTAAATGCAGTTATCAGACAACTAATTGGCTGTGAAATTTTTAAAGAACCCTGAATAAAGTATGTTAGCTTTCCCTTCCATCATACTGTATTGTTGGCATAAATCAACAAATATTTACATAATAGCCGAAGGAAAAAAAAAGCATGAAAACCACAGTGTCAACAGTGCAGGACGCTGAACAGGTCTGACTGTAAATCATTTACCGTGTACTGGTGTGTGTGCTCACAGTTTTTCAACTTTGTGTCCGTCTGAGCCAAGTTCTCTTCAGTGTTTAGGTCTGTGGCTCCCTCTGTTGGCTGTTGAAGTTAAACTCCAATCATGCACACACATCAATGATTCTGTCTCGCTTGTCGCTGTGTTGTTTCTCGTTTTGATATGTTGTCATGTTGTTTTCGTTTGCATTGCCTTCCCTCAGCAGCGTTTGCACTCTTAACATGAAGTTCTTGGTCTTTTTAAAGTGGCATCAAAGCCAATTGCTTCAGCATTTTGCTTGAACCTTGTAGCTTTGGTGCCACAAGTAAGCATGTTTTCCACTCACTGACATCAAACTGCAAGATGGATGTTTTCAGGATGAATCACAAAGCTGTCAGTGGATTTGAAGATGCATTTTGGCTTTTTGTGTGTTATGATTGTACTTAACTTGTATTTATTTTTCTCGCTTTTCTAACTTCGGTCTTTTGTTCCTCCTTTCGCCTGGCATGCTGGACTGTCCCCACTGGTGTATAAAGGCCCTGCGATGGACATGAAAATGCATTTTCTAAGCGTCTGTTTTGTCTGTCTGTCCAGTGCCAGCAGTATGGAGAAGACTCCCGACTGGTCAGACGAAGACACGGGTGTTAACCCTTTCTCAGCCAACGGTGATGGGAATCCATTTGAGGACGAGCAAGCTTCTCCGGTTATATCTGTGCCTGTCAGAGCCCTCTATGATTACGATGGACAGGAGCAGGATGAGCTGAGCTTCAAAGCAGGTACACACTGAGAAAAGTATAAAAGATCTCTAAAAAAATTGTGAGACCTAATTCCTGGAATCCAAATATATATATTATATACATTTCCTTTTGCTTCTCTAGGAGATGAGTTCACTAAAATTGGTGAAGAAGATGATCAGGGCTGGTGCAAAGGCCGGCTCAAGGGTGGACAAACAGGCCTCTATCCTGCTAACTATGTGGAAGACATCCAGTAATAAATTATGACAAATGAATAAATGTGAAGAAGAAGAAAGAGTGGTGTTGAGAAATGACAGTGCAAGACTTTGCCTTACACACCTTTTACTCCCTGTTTGTGAAGACTGGACTGAGTGGGAGAAGGACTGAAGACAGGTTGCGGATTATATTAAAGGACCACTTGAGATTCTGTCGCTTGTTACACCTCGTAGAAACTAAGTGGAGCTGAAAGTTTCCAGATGATTCCAGGTGAGAGGAAAAAAAAATGCTGTCAGTGTAAAGATATGTTGCACGACTCTGAGCAACAGTCGCCTTACAGTCCAAATTTATGCTGTTACATAAATAATAGCTAATCAAATATAGATTAGATGAGACTCAATAAAATGTATGTGTGGATTTATATATAGTTTAAAGAAACACTGGGATGGCAGTCTGACAAATTGTCCTGTTACATGCAGCCTTAATATGCAAGCCACTATGGATTCATTAAGGGAGATGACCTTCTTTATAACCATAATTATCTATTTTTAGGTTTGAAACTGTTTTTTGAAGCTCTGTCTGTTAGAATCCAGTCCATAAATGTCGGATCATCTGATCTTCTGGACAAATTTAGTCAGATTTAACTTGATTTTTAAACTAGTGCTTACGTTGTTCTGTCATTCCTTTTCAGGGTTTTTATTTTGTTTTTGTTCAATTCAGTTAATAACTGTTGTGGTTATTTAATAAGGAGTGATTTAAGACCAGTAGAGCCTTATCTTGATTTAGCCTTCATTTAGTTCACAGTGGGCAGGTTTCCTCTAGTCACTGCAATTGAATGTATACTCACTGATTGTATTTTCTCTCTTATTAATTGTTCACTTGTGCCGAGGTTGGATTTTTTTTTTTTTTTTGCAACCACTGATCCTGAACAACTGTCCTCAAGTCTTGTATTAAAAGAAACCTCTACTTTCTGTTGATTGTAGATTGTAATACTTGTATTATTTTTTTTTTTCATGCAACACTGAACATTTTTCAGAAAGCTTATCTCACTTGAAGCTCTGTGTTTTAAGACTCTTTCTTGTTTTTTTTCAAGTTCATGTTACGGGAGAGTATTTTAGTGTTTATTTGAAAATATATTACAAGTCAAGCAATAAAATATACAGTATGGTAATGTTCTACATGCTTGTAAATAGCCAGAATTAAACAGAACAAATCAAGCATCGATATCAGATGATTTGTAGTTGGAAAACTGATGACTGTTAATTTATGATGCCATAAGTGCTTTTTTGTTCTACTCTTGTTAGAATGCTGTGACTGAGAATCAGTTTGTACAAAGATTGAATGTTTTATGGCAAATATCCCTTGAATCTGTTTTATTTTATGTTTGTAAATATGATTATTTCTTCCCTTTGCAGAGCACCACACACATTTTAATTAATCAACAAATACCATGTGAATAAATGTTAAATCTATGCCATGAATCAATAATACCTGATTCCACAACCTGAATACATATGTTTTGATCAATTATTTTGTCAGCTTGCCTGTTCGGAGACATGAACTGCACGCTTTTCACTTGTGCAAGCTCCAAATGAATTAATTAATCGCATAGTGTATCGATGAAATCTTTAAGAAAATGCTATTTGATGCCTTCATTCTGTTGTCTCTAATAATAGTGAGATGTTTTCAGGGCACGCTGTCGTCTGACACAGCAACAGCTGTACTTGCACAGTAAGGTTTGTAAATGTTGTCCCACAACATAATAAATGAATTTATTGGAAAAAAAATATTTTGTCTTTGTCTTGTCTATACATTTTCTGGATCTAATAAGAACTTACCAAGCGTCATATAAACTTTACACTTTTAAATGTATTTTTGACACATTTGAAAGGGATCTTTTAATAGCCAATATGAACATGTGGAATGATTACAGCCAGGAAAACCTCTTTCAGTGTTGTATTAATACAGATCTGAAAAACTGTGAACTAATCCTTTAATATTTCTTTACAAGCTGTGGTCAGTCTCTTGCTCATAAACATCAGCATATTAAACATGTAGCTGTATTGTTATAAATTAAAACAAAACAATATATAAAGAAGGGTATAGAAACTAAATTAAAATGTTGTCATTTCTTCCACAAACACTCAAACATACGATCAACTACATTACCCAGAAGACCTTGCTACAATAACACAACCACGGGTCATTTCTAACCAATCAGAGCCAGGGCCATGACGTTATCCGATTGACGTGTCGTACTTCAGGTTATGGTTAAGGAAAAACACAGTGTTGATTTTCATGCGCCGTGTTTGTCTACCAAGTATTACCAACAGGTGGAATAATGTCAGAGCCGCGCAAGCAAGATATTTCTGTCATTTTTAAGCGACTACGCTCCATCCCTACGAACAAGGTGAGAGATTTAACGGTTAAACGGTCGGCTACTCTTTAACGAGGAAGTCCGCTGAACTAAATACATGACACGTCGCACTTTGAGAAACGCCAAGGCTAGCTTTTAACTAACGAGCTTGATTTAAAAAAATGTGACACATGCTGAATTTTAAATATACTGATACGTTTTCCTTTTGTAATAAATTAAAAAAAAAAACTATCCGAAAACTGATAGCCTAGCAAGCTAGCCAGCTTCATTTTGACAGTTGATGTTAGCTTTGTTTGTTCAGGCTTATTGTTTGCTTTAAATTCACTCAAGGCAAAGTTGGGATTAAGTAAGACAACAGTGCAAATATCCTGTGTCACAAGGGAAGTGTTGTTGGTGCTACTCAATATTATTTAATGTTAATATTAAATAAAACTGAGCCCATTTCAACAACAGCTGTTTGAGTGTCACTGGACACATGAACTTTAGACCTTCGTGGTTACACAGCTGCTGTTATTATCAGACAAACATCCTTATCTTCACTTCCACCACTCTTTTTTATTGATTTTTTTTTTTAATTAATGCATAACATCCATAACTCTGTGTTTAATTATATGTGTCCTGTGCTTTCTTTCCACTAGGTTTGCTTTGACTGCTCAGCTAAAAACCCCAGCTGGGCCAGCATCACTTACGGTGTATTCCTATGTATAGATTGCTCTGGGACACACAGGTCTCTGGGGGTGCACCTGTCCTTTATCAGGTAAGTAAGAAAGTAAGGGTTTGTTTATATAGCGTGCTAAATCATTCACAATAAAAATCATTTAGCATCAACCAGGAAGAATAGAAATAAATATATATCTGCTATTTAGAAAAGTTTTCCGTGGCTTAGGTGTGTGTAACTTGATAGGTATTAAATAATTGGCGGAGACATATCGGCGCTGCAGAAACAGGTTCTACAGCTTCTTGACGAATGTATAAAAATCACAAAGTATTTTCTCTGCATTTTCTTATTTAGAAAACACTAACTACGTAATCCTAACATTGGTGTGTTAAACAGGTCCACTGAGCTGGATTTTAATTGGTCTTGGTTCCAGCTAAGATGTATGCAAGTGGGAGGAAATGCCAGTGCGGTGAGGACCTAATGGGGAATCTGATATTAATGGATTTTAATACCAACATTGTTTTGCACACACTTCATTTAATCCTTCCTGTCTGCTTTTTCCGGTGTCCGTTTGGCAGATTGGATTTTTCAATCAGCATGGCTGCACAGGCAGTGCTGCGAATGCCAAGTACAACAGCCGAGCTGCCCAACTGTACAGAGAGAAAATAAAGACTTTAGCCACTCAAGCCACCAGACGCCACGGCACTGAGGTAACACAGACATGACGGTTAACTGTCGAAAAACACCTTATGGTTCCTCCATAGAGTGAAAAAAAAGCTTGTGCAAAAACCATCAAACACAAGAGATAACATTTATTTTGTATATAATTTCCTGTATAGCGCCTCTCTGCTCATCACACACATTTTAGCAAAAAAGTATATATACATGTAAGTGCAGACACAGCTGTATTAGTTAAACTGCTTTTCCTCTCCACAGTTATGGCTTGACAGTCAGGCTCCTCTCTCACCAACATCACCAGAGGACAAGCAGGTGGATTTCTTCAGTCTTCATTCACAGGTACGAGACTGTGCTTGCTTTGCCTTGATGGGAAATTATCCACAAATATTCTTCCTAGATATTTCCTACAGTGACTGCTGATAGATAGTTTCATGACATGCGTTTGTGTAAATCCTAGGCTCTTCCCGAGAATTTGAACAAAATGTGTTTCACCTCCACCACATCAGAGAAGCCTTTCGACCCAGAAAAAGAGGAAGACAAAAATGGTATCATGCTGAATAATGTTGACATGCAGAAAGACTCACTCCAGTTGTATTTACATCATGTCAAAGTTATGGTTAATATATCATAATCATATATACACGCAAATAAATCTTTTCAGGTAATCTAGAAGAGGGTCCCAGTGTGGAAATGAGTGTTTCTCCAAAAGCAAATCTAGGTTTGATATGACTTAAAAACAATAATATATTCGTTATGTTAGATGTTCTCCTGGTTTTTGTGTCTGAATTATAGCTCAACTGTCTTTAACTCTGTCTAGATCATTCCTCACTGCTCAAGAAGAAGCCTGCTGCCGCCAAGAAAACTGTACGGAAAGTTTTGAAAGTAGACAGTTGTATTGCTGCTTGTTTGTAATTGGACAGACTGTATTATGCCATGCAAGTTTCTGCCTGTGCCTTCAGAGTGGGTTTTTGTCTGTTTGTAGTTGGCGTCTAAGAAGGGCGGTCTGGGCGCTCACAAGGTTAGCAGTCAGAGTTTCTCAGAGCTGGAGAAGAAGGCTCAAGCTGCCGACAAGCTCAGAGAGAGAGAAAACAACGCTGCTGGCGCCACCAAGAAAACCATTCAACCTGAGGAATCCCTGTGAGAGCACTCACTGTTATTTAAGTCACACGTTTCTTTATGATTTTTGATATTTTTCTGCTCACTTAATGTATTTTTGTGGTAATCTATTGATTAATTTTGACTCATTTTCCGCAATAAGGTCAGAGGTCAGGTTTCAGTCTTGTACTTTGAACCTTTACACCTCATCATTATTTGGCTCAGATGCCACTCTTTGATCACCTATTTCTGTCTGTTCTGTCACATTCACACTCCCCTGCTTCTCTCTTCCTTTCAGTGCTCCATCCCTGCGACTGGCCTATAAAGACTTTGAACAGCAGAGGAAAATAGAGGAGCAAAAGTTTAAGGGATTAGAGGGCAACAAGAAGGAGCAAGCTGAGCGCCTGGGCATGGGTCTAGGCAACAGGAGGTAAAACTAACTAGCCTGTTGCTAATTACAGAAGCTGTTTGCATGAAATGTACCGTCTATTTATTCCTGTGTCTTTCTCTCATGATCACATCGTAGTGGAGTGTCTCACTCGGTGACATCGGACATGCACATCATCCAGCAGGAGAGTCCACTGGCGGCCAAAGGACGTCGGTACACTGAGGATAGAGATGATGAGGGGTCCTTTAGCTCCTCCAGGTCAGACGCTGTTGATTATTCTTATTCTTATTCAGCTCTACTGTTGCTGTTGTTGTCGTTGTCGTACTTGATGATTAATTTTCACCTGACATTATACTGATCTCCTTTCTTTCTTTAGGATCTTGCAACGGTTGGAAGATCAAGTTGAAACCTCAGATAATATCTCCTCCCAGTGGGCAGGTGGAGTCGATGGCTGGCTGAAGGAGAGCCAGAAACCAGAGCCGGATTTCTTCTTGAGCTCGACTATACCGTCACTTGATGACAGGTAGGATAAAGACACTGTGTTATGAGGTGTATACATCTCCTCTGTATCACTTTAACAGAGTTCTCGTAACTTTAAAACACTACGACCTCTCCACAACTTGCTGCTGTTGCTTGATGCAGTAGGAATTTAACACTGGCTGCACGGCACTGCAAGCAATCGTCTTTCGGTCACATCAAAGTCATGTTTTTTAATAACCAAATCAGTTGTCAAGTTTGGACAACAAAAAAGGAACATAAAAGACATAATGAAATGTGTTTCTCACATGTTTGTCAGTGTGTAAACTTATAAAAGTCGACGTGGGCGTTAATGTATAATCGTTATCTGTTATCAGGCCCACAGCCAGGAGGAAACCAGAACCAGCACCAGTCTCAGACACAGGAGAAGCTCGCAAAAAGTTTGGGAATGACGTCAAAGCCATCTCTTCTGACATGTACTTTGGCAAACAAGACAACTCCGAGGTACTCAGTCACAACATGCATCCTTTGCTGTCAATATATTGCATATATATATTGTTGAGTACAATTCAGACAGTTATGACAGTGACTCTATAGAGCCATAGTCATATAGGAATGACTGAAGCTTTGTTATATTCTCAAGTATATTAGAAAGTTTATAATGTGAATGTGAATCTGAATGTTCCCTGAACACCTATTGTTGAAATATTCTCTGACTTCACTTGATGTGATGGGAGTATTTATAATTAAACTTCCTTTTTTTGTAGTATGAGGCCAAAACACGACTGGAGAGATTTTCTGGGAGCTCCGCTATAAGTTCAGCAGACCTGTTTGATGATCCAAAGAAACAAGCTGGTAAGGGTAAAAAAACTCAATACCATTTACATTCTTCCTATTATTAATAAATATAAACAAATGTATTTATATTTATTTAATAATCTCTGTCTGTCTGGCTTTCTGTTCTTTCTTTTTTTTCTGTGTTTTTGATCACAGGGAGTTCATACCGTCTGACCAACGTGCTTCCCAGCGCTCCCGACATGTCGCAGCTCAAACTCGGGGTGCGTACGGTCGCAGGAAAACTCTCTGTCATGGCCAGCGGCGTAGTTAGCTCAATTCAGGTCGGTCAGAAATAACAACACCTTTTGAACAAAGATCATAAAAAATGACTTGCTTGGCAAACATGAATACAAGTTCTCACATTCTTCCGTGCATTTATTTCCTGTTTCCAGGATCACTACAGTTCCTGAGTGACGACGTGTCTCCTCTTGGATTCAGCGTCGGTGGTCGCCCTCTTCCCAGTGAGTGATTGGGTGCTGGTGTGGTGATAGAGGACGAAGATCAATCAGTGCTACGAGCAAATCTGCTCTGTGGCACATCAGAATTTACCCTGCGTACATCTATATCTAGTTTTGTATTAGATTGTGTGTGTGTATATACAGCAGTTGTATGAATCAAGATGACCAAAGCACAATATTTTCAGTGGACTTATGTTCTACTGCAGGCATCTTGAAGGGAGATTTCTGTGTATAGTAGAGTCATAAAGAATATTTAGTTTGCATTATATTGCTTAGTTTGCTTTGAGGTCTTGTGGGGGGTTTAATATTTAGAAATGCTGTATGTAGCAGGCTGAGGAGGGTTCTGGTGTTGTGAAGCAGGGATTTGATTTTTTTAATTTCGCTGATAAGGTCAAAACCTAAAGCAGTGGAGACAAAGTACTTTGTTTGGTGAACATACTGTCACTAATCACATGCACTCTGTAGTGTTTTTTTTTTTTTTTTACCTTGCACATTCCCACCTGTTTGAAAGTGACCTTTCTGCCCCCAAAGTGCACTTATATTTGCTCCCCTTCAGACAGGACCAGAAACTGATAAAGAGGCCTTATGGGATTTTTATTTTCGTTTTTTTTTTTTTTTACTATGAGTTATCTAAATTGATATTAGCTTCATTAGCTCCTAAGTTTAATTATTGTATATTTATGGTCTTTTGGACCTGACAACTGTAGCTAAATAGGACAAGATGATATATGATACAAGCAGCTATGAAATATTGAATTTAAAGTAATAGTTTGACATTTTTTTCTGGAAATGTGTTTATTTGCTATTAGAATTTGTTAAGAGGATTGATGCCACTCTTTACTTTTCAACTCGAAGCTATAGCCAGCATCTGGTTAGCTTAGCTTAGCATAAAGACTAGAAACGGGGGAAACATCTAACCTGGCTCTGTCCAAACGTAATCATAACATCATATCAAACTATATCTCGTTTTCTTAATGTCTAAAAACCCATAGTGTCAGATGATTTGATAGCTTTGGTCTTTAAGCTAAGCTAAGCTAACTGGCTGTAGATTTATATTTACAATAAAAAGCTCTCCCTAAATGTTTATTCCTTAAAAAGTAAAAAGTCAACAAACCGTTAAGTAATCTTATTTATAGAACCAGAAAGACCCTGCTTGATAGACAGTAGGTCAGTTGCACTATGTGTTTTTCTGTCAATAATATTTCCCTCTATTGAATTTAAAGGTTTTAAGGATGCCTTTGATGATGTTGTGGTTTGAATTTTGTGGCTAATTTTTTCAGTTCAGATATCTGCGGTGAATTCCTCGATTGTCCCGTTTTTGGTGTTTTTTATTATTTAATAGCATTAACGGATTCTTGAAGGTTTCGGGTTTTCTTCGTAGCTCCCAGGTCCCACTGTTCAGTAACATACAGTATATGTCCACTGAAAATATGAATGTAAAATCTCTTTCAAGCCTTGTTGAAGTTTTGTTGCTGTAACATACTGCCACGGTCCAGATCGTACCTTTAATTCCGTCAAATATACGATAAAAAGAGGCGTGTGATGGGACACAAATAGTACTGCAGGTGGCGCTGTACTATGATTTAAAGCAATAGAGAAACAGCTTTGATATCTGCCCGAGGCTACGGCTTGTGCTTCAGCATGTAAGCTTCTTCAGATATGTAATCGTGCACAGTAAAGGAACTAGTGTTTATAATGCCAAGATCTTATACAGAAAGATTACATTACTAAGCAATCTCTGTATGGTTTATGCTTCTCAGGAGTTTGATTTGACTATTTGTTTGAAATACAAAACACTAAAAACTAAATGAAAGTTGTAAATCATTTAATCACCAAATATTTGTTTATTCCATCACTATATGCCTTAGTCCAGTGATCTTTGAATCACACGCCTTTTTTAATATTACGATATTATGGAGTCATCTAGTTACCTTTTTGCACATAGTTTGTTAGACGTTGCACGTGGCAGCTTTTGCTTGAATGTACTGTATTGTCATTGAACCTTTGCATCTAAGTTGACTTTTGTTTGTTGTAGAATTGTTTGTGTCTTCTGCTGTATTTTTAAATATTGTTAAATGTTACATGAAAGAACATCATCCTGTGTAATTTTTGCAAGGCCCTATAGGACACGCTGGGAGCCAAACATTAAAAAAGAAAAAACCTTCTACATAATATGTTGTATATGGCTTTGGACTACCATTTATAGAAAGCTACCGATAATAAAAGATATTTTGACACTTAAAATGTAAGTAAGGTTTTTGAAAACATGCCAAATAAATGGTTTGTGCCTAAAGTCATCTGTCTATTAATTATCTTTCTACAAGGGTAAATGTGTGTTTTTACTAACTCTGTAAATATAAATAATCCAAAAGAGCTTTAAGCATTGTGTGAGACCAGGACTTTCAGTTGTTAATTGTACAGAAAATAATGCAAATGCCAAATCATAATTTCCCCCGAGTCCATTTAAACCTCAAATTTCCAGTTTAAGTAGAAAAAGTAGCAATGGAGCCAGAAAACAGACAAAACGTTGACATATTTTCTTTCATAAATGAGTAAACAACAGTCAAGATTATTAATTTTCTATCAATAACTTACTAATCAATTAACACTGGTTTTAAACAGACACCAGTATTTTAGGATGGTGGTCAGACTAAATGCTGGCAGCCGCCTACGTGGCTGGCTGATGCGTTTAATGCACTTTCTGTGCTGTCGGAATTTTAAGTGTCACAATTGGACCTAGATTGAACCTTCAAATAAATACTGAAAATATGACTGAAATCTATTTAAAACCAGTGAATCACTTCAGGTAGCAAACAAAACACCCATAAAGCTACTATATTTATTACAAGGTCCAAGTAAAGCAATCTCATTGATAGTTGTTATTTGTATTTTCGAGTTTACGAGGAGCACTTGAAGGCTGCATTTTTCCTAGGAACAGGGTAAAGGATTATCAGGATTGTTATAGCGGTATCGACGCAACACCCAGCTGTTAATAATAAGTTTTACGTGACTTTATTATGCTACATTATGAACTTATAAGTGAGACAAATGTCTTTATTTTAGTCTGCAGCGTAACGAATAGATAGAGGGAGTTTTTCTTTTTCTTTTTTCTTTTCCTCCTTTCTTCTAGTTACTGTTGAATTGCTGGATCGCTAAAATGCCGAGTGAAGTAAAGCAGAGAAAGAAGACGAAACAAAGTGATGAACTGTCTGAAAATGCGAATAACAAAGATGAAAAGGCGAAGACGGAAGCTGGAAACAACGCAGCGAGTCTGGACATTAAAAGCATAATGTGTCTGTTGTCGCTTGCAGCATGTGGAGCACTAAGCTGGTAAGTCACAAACAAACAAAACAACACATATTTATATTAGTTTGTTTTTTTTGTTCCTCTACTGAAGTGTTTTTTTTATATCATTGGTTTCAGGGCGGTGCTGCGGCAGAATGAGAGGTTTTCTGACATTGAAGAAAAGTACCATTTTTTACAGGGAAAGACTTTGAGTCTGTTCGACATGGAGGAAGAAGTTCTAAAAGTTTCTAAAAAGGTACGTTTGATTTATAGTAGGACAGGAATAGACATTTAAAGGGCCAGTTCACCCAAAATACACGGAAAGCACACTTCGAAAACCTGCACACTGATACAACGGGATGCCACTAGAGGGTTGAGAATATGAGACTTTAAAAAAAAGTGGGTGAAATGACCCTTTAAGTTTTAACATAATATATTTTTTGTTTGTTTCGCTGTTAGTGTTAAAAGTAGATTGTGATTTGGGTAAACAGTGTTAATACTGTTATAAAGTAATGAGTGCAGATCACTGGTAACCAACCTGGGGCTCGGGCACTGACAGCAGTATTGTAGTATCTGTATTATTATGAATACTGAGGACTGTAAAGCTCCCACAGAAACAGCCCTCCTGTTTTGTGTTGTGGCTGCAGCTTGCCGCCTCTCAGGACGACCTTCAGGAGGCGCTCTCCACCGTCACCTTGGCAACAAGACTCCAGCAGGACATCTCCACCCTTAATGCTGTTGTCATGGCGATGCAGGCCGACGAGAACTCCGCCTCCCGCGACCTGCAGACGGTCAACGCTCACTACCTCAACGTGACGGAGACGTGGCAGGAGCGCCTGGCCGCCATCTCCTCTGACATGGCTGCCCTCAAGGCCGATGCACGGGAAGCTCACGGCGGAGCCACAGAGCGGGTGAACGAGGCCGAGCGGAGGGCCCGGCTGTTGGGAGAGAAGCTGGAGGAGCTTGAGGACAGCACGAAGAGGAACGCCCGTGCTCTGGAGCGGACAGAGGAGGACGACATCAAGCGAGCCCAGGATCAGCTGGACTGGAACACCAAGCAGATCCACAAGCTGGAGGAGCAGATCAGCAGCCTGACTCGCAGCGAGGCCCAGCTCAGCTCTCAGCTCCAGGAGCACATTCCCCGGGCGCAGGAGTGTGAGGAGCACCTGCCACAGGTAGAGGAGGCGGTGCGCTCCATCCTGAAGCTGGGCGGTGACCTGAGCGGGGCGGAGAAACGGCTGGAGGAGGTGACATTACAGGTGTTTGGGACTGAAGACAGCATGCTGAAAGCACTCGGTGAAATCCTGAAGATCAGACAGGAGCTGGACACCCTGCAGGCTCAAAACAGCATCCTGAAGATGAAGAACGAGTTGTCTGTAGTTAAAGAGGCGGTCCGTGATCTCACCATGATGCTGAGGGAGAATAGGGTTGAAAGGGATTCATATAATCTTCTTCTTTCAGAGGAAGAAGAAGAAGAATGGAAAGCTGAAGAGGATGAGGAGTGGGAACAAGATTACCACGACGATCTAGCTGAACTTCTTCATGATGACGTCACCGAATGATGTCGTCGTTTTCATTCAGGAGGAGAAAATGAAGAAGGCGATTTATGTTCACTATTAATGTTTTATAAAATGCGTGTCTCCCTTTTAATGTCAGACAGATGCGACTTTCATTGCACAAATGTTATATACTTACATGCTCTGTATTGCAGCTCCAATCAACAATATGTTGTATGTATATGTTTAAGACAGAGTGACACATTTAGCTTTCTGTACACTTATATGAAACCTGCTGCATCACTCTGAAGCCAGCACTGACTCTTGCACTGATACAGCATCTATGCCAGTCTCACATCAATGTGTTGACCCTGATGATGTCGCTACAGGAGGAGCATATAATAAATAAATAAATTTTTATTTAAAGAGCTTTCACACCCAACCTGTTTAAAAGTCACTAAAATGATACGATCAATGTCAGTCAGTGTCACCTCATGTTTTCTCCCTTTTGGTTTCAGACCAGAACTTTAAAGTCAATCATCATTATTCTGTGTGTTTTTCCCTTCATCGAACTTCATGCATTTTAAATTTCAACTGTTCAAAGCATTATGATTGTATGACTTTGTAACGTATTTAATAATAAAATCACCTTTTTCAGTGTACAAAGGTATTGTAGTGATTCTCATTCAAAGCTGTGTTGCTCAAAGAGGAGAGATCATGTGTCCTCTCACATTTACTGTAGCTGTTGCTCTTATCACTCAATATACTGTGTGTCCTGTTGCAGTGTGAGACCATACAGCTGATGCTGGAGGGTCTGGGGAGTCAGCGCGGGGCTCTGCAGCCTCAGCTGGAGGGTCTGGAGCAGGACGTCGGCCGGCTGAAGGAGTGGTCGTCGGGGTTAGCTGAGAAAAAAGCTCAGCTCCAGACCAGCCTGACGGCGCTGACAGACGCCGTGGAACAAATCAAAGAGCGCACCTCCATCATCTCAAACGACTTCGCCAACAAGGTCTGTGAGCTTCTTTGCTGTTAACTTTTGATTCCAGATGTAGGCAACCAAATTAAACTATAGGTACAAAGAAGAAGCATAAAAATATTTAAATGTACAAGGCAACTTGAATTTTTTTGTTTTCTCTGAGCTAAATTCTTGTGTTTGGCTGTTCTGGAGATTCATTTATTTATTATTACCTTCAGAGATCCCAACAAACATCTGAATTTAATGAGCACAAATATATTAAATCTAAAGTTACTTGTTTAGCTGAGGTGAAGCACTTTTTTGTTCTTAATATTTTTACAATAGAAACTTTTTCCTGGTGCTGTTTGAAACTGGTTTCTCCTGCGTTGACCCTCTAGGTAGCGTCAGTGAGGACAGATGTGCGCAGGATGGACGGCCTCCACTCTGACCTGGAGTCTCTGCTGTCTCAGGTGGGGGAGCTGGAAGACAAGACGACTCAGGCTGAGCGCAACATGGTCAAACGCATCGGAGATGTCCTGGCCAACAGCATCGACCGCGTCTCTAATCTCCGCGCCTCATCTGAACGCAACGCTCAGGCCATAGAGCAGCTCCGCCGCCGCATCCCTGAGCTCACAGCTGCTGACCAACAGATATCTGAGCGACTCAGGGAGCTCGAGAGCGGCAGAGCTCGCCTGATAAGGACGGCGACCTTTGCCAGTGACCTGAAACCAAAGGTGGCCACTATTAAGCGAGACTTCGGGGCGTTTGAGCCTCAGCTGTCAGACCTGACTCTTCGGATAGGAATACTAGCAGAGGATCTCACCAAGAGACAGCAAGAGATTGCTGAGCTTAGACAGACACTGAGTAACATCACAGCAGTAGAGGGAGATTTAAGTGTTACAACTAAACAGGTCAGTGAAATAGCTGATATATCTGATATTGGAGAGATGCACCAACACGAGCAACACGACCTCAGATGAGTGGAGACTGATTGTTTTTGTTGTTTTTTTTTGGCTTTTACTACTGTTTGAAGGTTTACTGGCTGTTTTTTGTACAAATTAAATGAATATGAAACTTTCACTGAACTCTTGACTTTCTGAACAAATTTTAAAGCACAAACCTGGAGACAAGAAACCTTAAACCTTTCAGAAGTGGGAATGCGAACAATCATCAATCATGGCAGCTCATCCGTCAACATTTCTAACGAGTTTTAGCCTGTTTTTGAATGCTGAATGTGTCAAAGCGAGCTGAGGATGTTGCCATCGTTGGCTCACATTTAGCCTGAAATATCTTGTTGACATTCGGCTACTTTAGAAACAGATTCTTTTGGCACATTTTTATCTGATCCGCCTTAAATGACTTAATTTTCTTGGATGCCATCAGAGGTTTTAAGTTGCTCTTTATACTACAAGAATTACTGGAGTTTTGACCCATCAATGCTGTATTTTGTGACACTATTTCTCTTCTCCGTGCACCTTGGAAGTAGGTGAAATTGTACACAAAATTTGTATTTAAAAACTATAGATTGTGTTATATCTGTATAGAAACTTCAAACTCCACACTCCCTGTCCTGGTTTTCTCTTCCTCATTTTAGGCTCATTTGTTGCAGGTTTTTATTGTCTTGTTTAATCAAATGATTCACGTCTTGGTTCACATGCTGCATTCAGTGTTATGAGGCTTCACATGTAAAATAATGTGTTTTAATGGGATTAAACTTTATTAACTCAATGAATTCTGAATTATTTGTTGCACGTTTAAAAAGTTGCACCATAGAAAAATGTTTTTTGTTTTTTTTACATCATCCCTACATTTTCATTCTCACCCACACATAAAATGCATCTCCCATGATGCAACAGCAAAAGCAGTTCAACCAAAGCAACAAATCATACCACTAAGTTCATCAATATACATCAGGTCATTTACTCTGTTACAGTACGCACGTCAAGAAATAATTCTTCACAGCTTTGGGTCAACAAGTTTTTATTCTAGTAAGAAAAAACAACATGTAGTGAGTAAACAACGGAGTGCTCAACAGGAGCCTATTGCATTTGAGTTTCAAACAGAAACTTGGCACAGAAACTTTAAAGTCTAACAAAAATAAAAAATAAAAAAACATTAGAAACAAAACTACAGTGCAGCCTGAGTGTGGATTTAAATTCACAGATCAGCAGTCCAGCTCTGCCCCTCCCGTCTGACCCAACCCAGTTTTCCCTCATATTTACTTATTTTCTACACGTTCAACATCATGACATCAACCAACAAGTTCTGACTAATAATTCTTCATTTAAGAAAAAAGGAAAAGTGGGTTTCATTATTGTCCAAGTTGTTGTTGAGTGTTTTGGTATTTTTGGTTTCAGTTTTCTGAAATCTCACTGTCAGGGTTTTCTGGCATCTCAGCAGAGTTTTCCGAAATCTCCGGATCAGAGTTTTCCGAAATCTCCGGATCAGAGTTTTCCGAAATCTCCGGATCAGAGTTTTCCGAAATCTCCGGATCAGAGTTTTCCGAAATCTCCGGATCAGAGTTTTCCGAAATCTCCGGATCGGAGTTTTCGGAAATCTCTGTCTCCGAGTTTTCTGAAATCTCTGCGTCAGAGTTTTCTGAAATCTCTGCGTCAGAGTTTTCTGAAATCTCTGCGTCAGAGTTTTCTAAAATCTCTGCGTCAGAAAACACACCTGGAGCTTGGGATAAGCCAGCTAGTGACTGTGTTGTCTCCTCCAGTGCTTTCTGAAGGGCAGAAATAGCTTGTTCGTGGCCTTCTAGTTTGGCTGCTTTGCCTTCCAAGCCGGCCACCACACCTCTTAAGCTCTCCAGCTGCTCGGGCTGTAGGCTGCTGCTGCTGCTCTCCTCCACATCAGCTAGCCTCTTCTCCAACTCTCCCACCTGCTGAGTCAGTCTTTTGGACTCCTCCACACTACTTTTCAGTTCCTCCAGCTCTTGCTTCAAGTCCCTTTTGACTTCCTCCACAGCCTGGCCCTGTGCAGCTAGAGTGCTCTCCTGGGTGTCGTATTTGGCAAAGAGCGATTTCACTTTCGAGGTGATCTCTGACACCGATGCGGACAGTGAATCTCCACTGTCCTCTGATGCTCTGACTCTGGCTTCCAGTTCATCTGATCTTTTCAGGGCTTGGTCAGCTTCTGCTCTCACCTGCTTCTCCACATTGTGGACAGCATCTATCGCCTGCTCCACTCTGACCTCCAGTGTCACCGTTTTGTCCGTCAGACCCTGGACAACTTCTTCTACTGTAGACAGCGACTGCCTCAGGCTCCCAACATTATCTTGCACTGCAGTCCTAGCTGACTGGATTTCTTGAGACAGTGAGGCCACTTCCTGGTTGCGAGTCTGGAGCTCTTGCCTCACTGAAAATATCTGCTCCATGAGGGAATTAGCTGACATGTCCTCCGTCTGCTTGGTTGTTTTGATTTCAGCTATGGTGTCAACAATGGCAGACAGTTCCTCTTTGATGAGCGCAGGGTTTTCCATGTCATCCAGACGGGCCTTGAAATCAGCTAGCTGGCTCTGTGTCTCGCTCTGAGTTTCGGTGAACTCCGCCACGCTGGCTTTGATCGACTGACTCACCTCAGCCAAGCGCTCCTCTACAGTCTTCTCCAGAGAAGAGAAGTCTCTTTCTCGAGCCTCCTTCACCTCGTTGATGCCATCAGAAAGGTCCCTGAGTAGATCGTTCTGGAGCTTCTGCAGGGCCTCCTCCACCCTCCTCGTCTCCACCTCGCCTCTCTTCATCCGGCTGATAGTCCCCTCCATCTCCACCCGCGTGATGCCCAGTGATGACTCCAATCCATCCACAACACTCCTGAGAGACTCCACCTGTGCAGACAGGACAGACATGTCAGTGTGCAACTTTTCATTCCACTTGTCAACTCCACAATATGACGAAGTCCTCAAACATTAACAGGAACTCGATAATGAAGTTCAGTGAAATAACTGCAACTATTTCATTTTAATATCACAAAATTGCAATTTTACAGTTCTCAAAAAAAATGCATTATTTGACAAAATCTTAACTAAAAGGTCTACTTACTAGCTTTTCCTAGAGCTTTCAATCGCATCTTACAGTGTCTGTCAGCAAATGGAGTTGTCTTAGTTGTCATAGAGATACTCGGTCAACAGAGATACATCCATTTGCCGATGACTATGTGATGTTGTTGAAAGATCCACAAAAAGATATTAAATTGATGTTGAGTTGAGATTGTTTTGTAATGCCATTATTCAAAAAGTCAAGGAAGATCATTTTTGAGGTCAGAAATAGTAATCAATGTCCCATCTAGTCGCTTTTCTCAGATTTGAAGACAGTGCAGTTAAAGAAAAAAACACATTTGAGTTTAGATTGCACAGAATTATATTAAATCTAAATGAATCTGCTCACATTTTTTATAAATGCAATACTTAATATTTCAAGATTTCAATTTTTTTTTTTACAATCAAGGAAAACACAGTGAGTACTATGAGTGAGCTCACACCCAGGTGAATTAACACAAATCTATGCATCCATAGGACTCTTGAGATATTTGCATATTTGGAGCTGAGTCATCACATAACTAGTGTCAATAGCTGGAAGTGAAATGTATGCTGAATGCAGTTCAGACTGGTTGTACACTGTGTGCTCTGCATGTAGGATGGTTGTTGGGGGGAAAAAATGAATAAAAAGGTGGATACTTTAATTATAAATAGCACACATATTTTTTTAGTTTGCATTGATGTATAGATACACTCACACATGGTTTAAAATCAGGACCAAAACTTTGAATTTTTTTTTTTTTTTTTTTTTTACTTTTTGCACAGTTTCAAAGAGCCTTTGTTTGTTCCTCAAACCCAACCCCCCAACAGTACATTAAGTACAGTTATGTAATTCTGTGTAACAGTGTACAATGTGTTCACCACATAGTTTGCATGCATCTAACAGCTCAGAAAAACCACTGATTACCATTCAAACTGAATCCAAAGCTTCACCTAATTGATCCACATTATTGTCTGCCTACCTGTTGAACGACACTCTCCATTTTACTGCCCAGCGCTGCGTTTCTCTGTGCGCTCTCTTCATGTCTGGCGTTTGTTTGACGAATTTCTTCCACTATTTGCTGCAAATGAAACGCAGCGAAGCCTGCAGCGCCTATTAATGCAATATAAAACACTCCGGACAGGATGAACCCGAGCCAGCTGCCTGACCGTGACCCCTGGGTTGCGGGGCCACTCACCCCGTTACCGGTACTCTTTTGGCTCTTCTTGGGCGCATCATCTTGGCTGGATGAGGGGCTTTTGTCGTTCTTCGCTCGGTTTCTCGCCGTCATCCTCAGTGGGAGCTGTGTGGGTGTGTGTGTGTGTAATGAGAGGGAGAAGGTGTGTGTTTCAGTGCTGCTGGTTTCTGCAGTCGTGGATGGAGAATGTTTCCACTTCCAGGCCCACCGGACCAGCAGCGTATCAGTGAGCGCGTCGTGTCTTTTACGGGGCTTTTTTGCATTGAGGTATGCGGATGGGGGCTGTCCCATGTTTAACTACAGTCTGAGGATATAAAAACACCAAGAAAAAGTGATTGAGTTCTTCTTTGTTAACACTTAACTAGTTATGTAACTTATTTTTTTTTGTGTCATGCACTACATCATCCAAAAAATCTTTTAAGATATACACCCAAAACAGAAAGTATGTTCCCGCAGGAACATCATTCTGATGCAGTGATGAGTCCCAAACAGGTTCTACAGTGACATTAAGAAAGTTTGTTTTTCAGGTAGAAAATGTGGATTTTCACTTTTAATTGAGTGGGGGAAAATGCCACGCGGAACCCGGAAAATGCATCAAATCTGGACACTTTAAAAACAAACAAACAAACAAACAAACTGGGATAATTGTCTTAAAAAACGTCCCATTTGCAGATTGTGTTGTTGTCGTGACACACGTTCATACATGTTAAAACAGCCAGTGGACACTGATGCAAACTTTCTGCAAGCTGCCCTGCAGCAGCAGCAGCTACTGCTGCAGCAGCAGGCCCCTCCTTTCATACGTGGCAACTTCCACATCCCATCATTACAGCTTTAGAGGTCCACAAAACAACAACAAAACCCACATCCATTAAATAACTGGTTCCACAATATTTTTACGGAATTTAAAACCTGTTTGGAAGCCAGTTCATAAAAAAAAAAAAAATTAAAATTACAGGCTATTGCAATAATAGTCTATATTACTTTAGTTGATGGCTTCCAATAGATAATTTTGAGTGGGTTTATTATTCATTATGTAGGCTACCTTATGAAGGCATGTTAAAAAAAAGCTACTGAATGACCGTTTATATCTTCTTTTTAAACACTAGATGTCACTAAAAGAGCGTTTTTTTGTGCAGTGGGAACTCCAACAGTGACAGTGCAGTGACTCATTATTAAACATTGCAGTGACTCATTTAAACAGTGACACATGCAAATAATCAAGAAACAAAGAAAAAAAGCAGACAAAGTAAGATCAAAGTAAGAGGATACAGGATGGATGAAAGGAATAGGTTAGGTCATTTTGTGCATAAATGCATTTAAAAGTTTATGTGAAGCTTATATGAGGCTTCAGCAGTCTGAGTTTGTCATATCAAGTGAATATCTGACACATTTACGGTGGATTAGCATTCAAATTCACTCTTTGTGTTTCCTTCGTGTTTCCCTGTTGAACTGCAGTGGAAGTAAAGTAACAGTGTATATACAGTGTAAAATGTAGTATAAATCCCTGTTCATAAAAAATGTAAAGTTTCCCAGCGAGCGTGAACGCAGCACGAGTCCACGCCCAGACGCTGTGACAACAGAACAGAAGGTTGTTCGCCCGACGCACCGTCCAGGTGTTCGTTGTATGATATTGCAGAGCCGGACGGTTTTGGAGCTTTTATCGGTGTATCTGCATGACATGGCCTAACGTGGTGAGCTTTGTCTCCGAGTCCAGTCGTGACTGGGACACCAGGAACAGCAACATATCCCCTCCTCACTCCCTCACCGCCTCCCGAAGAATGAAGCGGGAGCACCGTTAAGAAAAAATGAAGACTGACACGGGGATCAGAATTTGAGCTGTTTATACCCTCGGGTTTGGAAAAGCTAGCGGTTAGGCTAACCAGCTAGCCCGGGGCAGCGGCTCGGTTAACGGGATTTACGTCACCATGGCCGGGCTCATCAAGAAGCAGATACTGAAGCATCTCTCCAGGTCAGTGCTGAGTTAGCTGTCAGGCTTTCTGCTGCCTTTCTGTCGGTGTAACCCCCCGTTGACCTGACGTGTCAGCTAACAGGCTAACACCGGGTTTAGCTACGGTGTGGGGCTAATCCCACAACGAATACAACGAGTGTGAACCAGTCGACTGGTGAGTTGTTTAAAACTGACAATCTCTGCCTTCCTTTTAAAAAGAGGCAAATCATCCAACAATCACAGGCAGCTAAATAGACAAAACCAGCTGCAACGTACATAAATCATATGGTTGTGAAATAATTGAACCTTAAAGGACACGTTCACAGTTTTTCCCCAAGTCTGTCTTAAAACAAACAACAGTCAGGTGCCCAAAAATGGACATTGACACATGTTTTTCCTGTCATAATTATCCTTTCTGTTCATACTGGCTATTATGTGATCCTGTCATAATACATTTGCAATGTATTCAGACGTTTATCTGCAGGTAATATGAGGCTTTCAAGCTCTTTCAGTCTTTTTAGTGCCAAAGTTCCTCTCTTTGTTATTATACTTCCACTGCATCTCAACAGGGAAACACTGTCCAAAGAGGAAATATGATGCAAAAAAAGACGTTACAGATATTACAGCCAACCTGCCCTTTAATATGACACAAATAAAACAAGGTTAAAAAAATAAAGGGTGAGCACAAACCTGCGCAGGGAGCATAGGGTTTAAACCCTATGCTCCCCCCTCATATCAGACCACAGTCCACATGAACACAAGACCGGTTACAAAAGGACATTTGCCACCTGAAACAAGCATCTACATAAAGACAAATGAATGTAATAATTGTTCAGGATCTGTTGGCGGGGCTGCCACCTGCTGTGAAAGCCTCCATTGTTTTTCCTTGTTTTTTTTGTAATGGACAGCATTAGGGTTTATCAGCTTTACATACATTATGTCTCCTTTTTCCACTGTCCTTCGAGGGATTTTGAATGGACGACTTCCTTGTTTTGTTCCCAGGGGAGACCTTGAAACATGCAGCACTGTTTCCCTGATGATAAACTGCGGTTGAGCAAATTGAGACAGAGTGTATTTAATAAAAATGATCGTAGCTGGTCAGATCTAGTAGAAATGACACCTGTCATTGTTATGTTGCAGGTCACACATGAATTCATCAGTATGCAGATTGACTGGTTTTGAAACCAGAAACGAGGATTATTGTCCTTAGTCAGAAAAGTCTTTAGGTGATGACAACTCCTGGGCTGTGAGTGGTGATTAATTTGCCGCTCATTGGTTAATACCTTAATGGTGTTTATGATTGCTTTGCCCTTCACGCCCTTACACACTTGCCACCGCCCGGGTTTGAATTGTCTACAACACATAGCCTATGGGTAGCATGCCCTTCACTGTCCTAGTTACTCTATGTTGTGTGTCCGTGCTGTGCCCCCAGCAGTATTAGCGTCAACACTGGCAGGAAATGACCAGAAGACTGGTGATGTCATCCATCTGAGGGCTTGTCATCTGATCTTCTTTGTCCTGCTCTGATTGGTCTGGCACTAAAAAAAGAAGCTGACCCGTCTCAGTCGGCCAATCCTGCTCCGTTCAGTGTTGTGATGTCACGGTAAAAGTGCTTGTGTCAGACTGCCAAAGCAGCATCACCTCCACACACACACACACACACACACACACACACACCAGTATTATAGTATGCTTGCATGATTTTGCTCGAGAACTGGTCATTTCGTGCTGCCTCATCAGCATCAGCCAGGAATAGTTTCTGCTGCCAGCTAGATTATTCACACACACACACACACACACACACTTGTAGGTATGCTTCCACAGCTACAGGTTATGTTGTGGGTGTCAACATGTCTGCTCATCCTGGGTGAAACCCACGCTTAACTGTCGCAGAGGACGTCTGTCCAACGTTATCTGCGATAAGGACGAGCCTGTCGGAGTCGGCACGGTCGGTGCCTTTACAGTTCATTAACTCAGAAGTCTTCAATGGCCGTTCGTCCTCCGGGCCGAGACAAGTGCGCCGATGCATGCGTGACATATTAAACTAGTTGGGAGGGCTTTTTTTTTGTGTGTGCAGGGTGAGTTGTTTGAGAAAAGCCCTCCGTGTCTCTCTGTCTTACTGGTCGGGTCTAAAAGTGGCTCTGTGAAGATAAAGTGACATGTTTGTATTGGCCCCTGTGGACGAGTTGATGACACGGTGTATGTTTGTCTGCATTACACACAGGTTTGGATATCGACAGGAATCTGGGCGAGCGCCAGACTGAACGAGATCCTATTACTTACACACACACACACACACACACACAGAGCAGTCTGGTTCACCGGATGTAAACTGCGGGTATAAACCTGCTATTGGCCTTCTGTTATCTACGAGTTATCATTTTTCAATCTGCTTTATCTTCAAATATTTTACACCTACTTTTCTTGGCTCCAACTAACAGTTTTTTCTTTTTAATTGAAATCATTAGATGTTGGACTGTTGCTTGAATAAAACAAGATATTTGAAGTCCAAGGTTACACGGGAACACCAGTCAGGAATACGTATTTGTACCACTTGAATATTATTTTGATTTTTATCCTCTATCTCAGGACAGAATCAGAATCCATAAAGAGGAGACAGTTAGTTTAGGAAACCGTTTGTTTGCCTGTGAGTCACCTCAGATTGAGTACAAGCTCTTTTCCATCAGCGGAGCTTTATTGCCTTTTTTGAAAGATGGGTCCATTTCTGCTGTCATGTTTTTCATCACGAGCCTTTTTATAGGCCTGACTCTCTTCGAGGCAACATAGCGATGGATGAACTTCACTATTACCGGTGATATAGCTCACTCGCGGGTGGGAAGGCTATTATGGCATGAGTCACGACTGAGTGCGTAACTGTGGGTGTCTCATCTGTGTGAAACTCAAGTGTGCGGGATGTGTTTTTGCAAGTGTGTGTGCAAGAGAGAGAGAGAGAAGGACATTTTATCCAAGCTCCCTTCAGGTCTTGGCATCCTCTGCTGCTGTGTAACGGGGATCTTGGATTGTTTTCTCCTTCACGCTAACCTTTTCGCCATCTCCACAGGGTCATTAATATTCCAGGACGTCGAGGCCTTCGCTGCCAAAACAAGCTCGCTCCAACTTCGACAGGTTGCCTGCGTGCTGTTGCCACGTTGGCCTCCTTGACATGTTTGCGTCAGCGTTTTGTACTTTCACATGGCGGTGATGCATGCAAGTCTATGCATTTGCAAAACAAAAGCAGGATTTCTTTAATCCTTTACATGTTCTGATTTATAACAGTTCTGCACAATTTCAATCACTCGTACTCTTGAGCATAAACTAGCTGCATGATCGGGCCCGAACTTGTACTGATGTATTTGAGAAGTTTCCTTTTTCAGTAAAGAAGGAGAGAAAGAAGTTTATCACGAAGGGGGGGAGTCTTATTGCTAGAGGTTACTGGGACTATGGAAAGGCTACGGCTGGAAAAACATACTCTCATATCCTCGTTTTTTTATTTGCAGTTAATATAAAAAACCCATCATATTGTCCATCTTAAATGATGAATATTCATAAAAATGATATTATTTAATGTGAATATTGGGATGACGCAAAGGTTCACGCGTGTAGGTGTTTATTAACTTTAGGTTGTTTTTAACGGTTTCCATTTGATTTACCAACACACCCACACTGCAGGCAGTCCGCCTCCAAACACTGCAGTGCTGCCGTCTTCTGCAGGACTGCAATGAACACATAACACACACACACACACACAACAACAGACTGTCTCTGACGAGCCAGTAAAATACAGTTAGAAATTTGAAATCATTTCAATTAGATTAGATTGGTTGAACTTGCTTCATATAACATAATAGAGGAGCCTGTTACAGAATTGAGTCCGTCAACCACAACTGTTTTAAACACATCAGTAGAGGTCATTTGGCATCTCTTGTGTGTTTTTAGTGGCGTTTTTACATTTGGTTTGGGAGGTTTTAGATGCCCATTTAAATGTCACATTCTCCATTTTTGTCTCCAGTGAATGTGGTAACCCAGGCTTTTGTCTACTGGAAAACCTAATTCCTAAATCTTAGAAGGATGCTTCCTGTCTTCCTTTTCTTTCTGTTCGTTTCTTTCACTTCTCTTTAAAAAAAAAAACCGCGTTTCTCTCTCTGTCGGTTGCCACAGTGTTGGTTTCTAAAAACACGCTGGTTGTTCCCTCAGGATCTTCTCTTCCTGTGCCACAAATGCACCATCAGAGATCAGGGTAAAAAAAAAAAAAGCAAGAGGTCTCTCTCTGTTTCCATTCACGGGATCCAAATACATCATCATAAAGCGTGGCGGACCACAGTCTGCTCTTAGTGTATTGTGGTTTAGGAAAAAAGTTGCAAGATCAGCCTACTTCAGCAGGCATCTTGGATTGATTGTGACTGAAACTACACAAGAACTGTACAACAAACATCAACATTTATATCATACTGTTGTTTATTTTATCACAATTAATTTATTCATTCCATTGAGTTCCAAGAGTTACAACCAGTAGCTGGGTTAGCTTAGCTTAGCTTAGCTTAGCTTAGCTTTGCATAGAGACTGGAAAGAGGAGGAAACGACTAGCTTGTCTCTGGTAAAAGGTGACGAATTCAGCCTTCATACCGACGTCTAAAGCTCACAGGCTAGCTGTTCCCCCCCGTTTCTAGTCTTTATGCTAAACTAAACTAAGCTAAGCTAAGCTAAGCGTCTCCTGGCTCCAGCCTTACATTTAACACACAGACGTGTGAGCGGTGTCGATCTTCTCATCAAACACTTGGCAAGAATATGAATGTCACAATTATTCATTTAAAGTTTTTTTTTTTTTACAAAGAAGACTGTGAGCATGGAGTTTACTGTTGAGTGGTTAATTTTGCATTTGACAGGTACAGACTGCTCTCTATCCGCTAGTCAGTCCTAATCTCTTTACAGGCCTGGATTTGGTCCGGTGAGCTCGGCCTCTGCATAATGCCTGAAGTCTAGAGAGGAGAGATGAATGAATGAATGAATGAGTGTGTGTGTGTGTGTGACTTTAATACCGTCTGCCCTTTTCTGTTGTTCTCAATAGCGCTAATGAGTGGATTATGTCTGTGTAAGTTATCTTATTTAACATTAGTACCTTTTGATATTTAGACAATTGATTATTTATGATTTATTTATGGCGTTTGAAGAACTGGAGAGGAAGCAGGAGGTGATCCAGGGGAGAAGCCTGATAAGGAGCCAGTGAAGCTAGCTGCTTGACATTTGATCTGCAGCATGAATTAATATTTCACTGGTCACAAGGCTGAGACACTCCAGCAAAAAAAACATCCATCTCTCATCCCTCTTCTGTGTCCGTGTGTCTGTGTGTTTATATTATATTTTATCGTGTCATGTTTGTAAGTGTGTGTGTGTGTGTGTTTTTGCATCTTGTTCCTTGTTCTACTGTTTGCTATACTGAGTGTGTGGCTGCATTTACTGCTGCCGCTGAATAATTTACAGGGATGCTGAATTAGAGAAGACTTAATACTGCGTAGAGCGTTGAGGAATGTGACAGAAAAGCACAAAGCGTTACGTATCGGACAAAGTTTCTTTTCACGCTGCAGATAGCTCAATAACTCTTCCTATAAACCCTCCCCTCCGTGGGACAAAAACGCTTTTGTCTGCTGACGACTATCCTGTTACTGAATGGCTGCCTAATCATACATCATCACTTAATTATAGCCGATGATACACACGGTCTTCTGGGAGCACCTGTGACCATATTTTAATAACCGTGTTATATTAATATGTCGTTTTTAAAGCAGTCTGATGTGGTAACGTCCTTTTCTGATTACTTTATGATTGAGATCGATCAATTAATCTTGCTGAGCTGATTTAGACATCAGTGTAGTAACCAAACTAAACCAAATGTCATTATACGCTATGTCATAATCACAATTAGTACAAAGACAGCCTTGAAAATCAGGTCACACTGTCAGTAATGTGTGTCGGTTGTGAAACTCTGGGCTTTGATCCGGTTTCCAGATAGTCACTTAACTGCATGTGAGAGATTAGCTAAGTAACCAGATTAAGCCTACCTGTGTGTGTGTGTGTGTTTGTGAAAGACAGTGAGCCCTCTTCTTTTTAACACCAAGGCCTTTTGTGACTGTAATGTGAAATCAATACTATCCATGTTTTAAGAGATACCATCAGACTGGTCAGCGACTCTGCAGGGACGCATACAGGTCAATAAAGCGTTTTAGTGTCAGGACTCTCTAACCAATAATTAAACTGTGAAGGGAGCAAAAAAAAAACTACTCGGGTCACGGTCGCGTTGAGTTTGTGTGTTTGACGTCTTTCACTTGAGCTGAAGAGCAAACAAGACTAAACCCACACAGCGTTTGCACAAATCGCTGCAACATAAACGCACACACAATAAATGCAAATCTGACCACGACACTGTGGTCATAAATGCTCATATTGTTAATGTTGTCTTTGCCGCTCACAAATATCATCCTGACCAGCAATATAGAAATATAATATTAAGACAAGGCCTTTTCTCCCGTCTCACACTGTTCGTTCAGCCTTTTAAATCTTCTCCGTTGTACCTTTTTCTATTGTGATTTAGACTTAACACTCTGTACCTTGTTATTATCAGATTTTTTAGTACCTCTGGAAACAAAGCAAAGAGGAACGCTTTATTTTCCACTTCCTGGAGTAGTTTGCAGGTATTTAACGGTATATTTTGGGGACATTTTACAAAGAGGACTTTGCACTTAGGTACAAATGGTCAGAAAAAGTTCATACGTGGTTGTTAATTTGCTCTAATTGTTAATAAATTACGCTTGAAATTAGTTATGATATTTAAGCATATTAGGTGTTTTCATGAATTTCCTTCTCAGGACACTTCTCAGACAACTCTTTTTAGAAAATGACTACTGGGAAAAAATTGCTTTTTTAAAAACATGCTTTCTCCTATTTGAAAACAACATATTTAGCATCGGAGTGGCATCGCTCCTCCTGTTTCCATCCGCTGCACCAAGCCAAACAGTTGGGAGTTTGTTTGGCCGGCCCGTTGCTTTGCCAAGAACCTGCTTCTATAAATAATCCTCCTCGCCTCAAAGCTGCATTTCTCCTCTGTTGCTCACAGGTTTGCTAAGAACCTGTCGCCGGACAAGATCAACCTGAGCACGCTGAAGGGGGAGGGCCAGCTCACCAATCTGGAGCTGGACGAGGAGGTTCTCCAGAGCCTCCTGGACCTGCCCACCTGGCTGGCCATCAACCGCGTGTGCTGCAACAAGGCCGCCATCAGGGTGAGGAGTTTTTTTGAATTATATTTAAACACACCCTAAAATCAAATGATGCCCAATAAAACTACAGACACATTAATCAAGACACACTGAAAGTAGAAGCAGACACCCCTTCACACACACACACACACACACTCCCTGCTGGAGCCGTCTGATGCCCACAGTGATCATAGTCATCAGCCATGATGCCGTGTTTAGGAGCAGACCGTGACACACCCTGGAAACAGTGATCGGAGCAGACTTTTATTCAGACTTCTACATCATTAATTTCTCCGTTCTTACCGTAGCTGCTCCCCAGCAGCTTTAAATCTTCTGTTGAATCCACATTTTCTTGGTTGTCTGTTGTTTACTTCTTTGCTGTGTCATGGATTGTGTGTGTGTGTAAAGCATTGTTGGAGCTATAATAGTCTCACCATTTATAGCAAGCATGCATGGAGCATCAGATTATAAGATGAATTCTGTTATACGTCTGGCTTCATCTTATAGTGAATTTCATTGTTTAGTGTTGAAGTAGTTTTGAAGAGAACAGTGATGCTTATCTCACTTCCCCTCTTTTATAAAGCCCCATATCTTCTTTGTCTCTTCCTGTTATACCGTACACTCTCTCTCCTCTAACGTCTAAAAATACTTTTTGCCACCCAAATGTAAATAAAAAGTTGCTTTATTGATTGACCCAGTTGAATAAAATATATAAAATCAATCCTCCAGCAATAGATTTAGCTTTCTGGGTGCATATAAAGGCGTTACAAATTGTCATAAATGATGTAATCTGCAGTAAATGTTTCTGCTTCGATGGATTTAAGCGACAGACGCCCCCTACTGACACTTCTTGGCATTTTTATGACCGTGGCAAAGCAAATGAAATGTTTCTAATTCAATTAGAGCTGCTAATCTCAAGCACTGACTAACTTATTGATTTATGCCACCTCAAAGAACGAGTCACTCTATGTAAATAAACTAATATTTACTCTCTTTTTTTAATTTTTTTTGAGTAAATGCTATATAATTTGTCAGTCTAGACTCATTGATTTCTTCTTCTTCTTCATGTCTGTTGTTACGTTGCCTGCTGTTCATGTTCTTGATTTAATTCTGTCCAGTTCAGCTGCATTTAATTTGATTTGTACATCCCTCTGTCTGGTAATACAGTTTATCTTTCGGGGGAGGACCAAACGCTTGCTATAGGAAGCAGAATACTGTGAGGCCGAAAAGCTTGAGCCTGTGTTGTGTTTTCATTGACAGATACCATGGACAAAGTTGAAGACTCACCCAATCTCTTTGGTAAGTTTCACCATCTACCTCTCTTGCTTAAATAAACGGTGACGACTTTGTATCTACATTTATCAGTTGTGACGGTTACAAGCGTCTTCAGCTGCTCATCCTGAGCCCGGTTTATTTTCCGGAGCTCCTCAGTCTGATTTTGTTTTTGCGTCATGGCTGCCAGCTTCTCCTTCATGGCAGCCACCTCGCTGAACAAGAGCGCAGGTGTGTCAGGTTGACATACGGCCAGGCTGGCCTCAGTCCCCCAGGTAGCTGCAATTCCCAGTACACAGGCTGGTGGAAACCCACAACAGCAACCCCCAACACCCGCCTCCACAAAACCTGCATGCTGTGTGTGTGTGTATACGTCTGTGTGGACCACAAACCTCAGACCTTATATTGTGTAATATGGTACAACAGGACTTTGTTGAATGGATATTGGACACTAGAACATGATAATATCACACCACCAACGATAGCAAGGCTTTTAATGCGATAAAACGGTTAGAAAGGGGAGAGCTCGTATGATAACATGACCTTGTTCTTTAGGAGAGACTACAGCTACTAACTGTGTGAGAGTTGAAGTGAAAATGAAAACAAAAGACAGACAACGGCTATAAAATCTTTCCCTGTGATTGTTAAGAAGAAAATATTTCAAATATTAAAAAGCTACAAACGTTTTTGGTTATTGTTCCTGAAGCCTGTGATCACTGTTTCAGACTCTGGATAAAGTAGAAATGGAGATGAGTACCTGTGACGAGCCCCGTCCCCCCAATGGCCCGTCTCCAATAGCAACAGCATCAGGTCAAAGGTGAGTTTATATTGTTTGTAGTCACATGACATTTCCAAAAGTTCCTCGCACTACAGTTTGTAGTCTGTCAGTGTGTTAAGTTACTAAAAATGAAACGCATTAGAATAATATCGTCTAATTTTGTAAACACGTGTGTTTTTTTATTGGCCGAACGAACATATCTGCTCAAAGTTGAGCAAAGGTGAACTCTTCTTATCACTTATTACCTTGTTTATTTCTCTCCTGCAGTGAATATGGCTTTGCTGAGAAGGTGGTGGAGGGGATGTCCCTGTCCATAAACTCCATCGTGATCAGGATCAGTGCCAAGGCCTTTAACGCCTCCTTCGAGCTCTCCCAGCTGCAGGTCTACAGCGTCAACACCAGCTGGAGCATCAGTGACCTGCGATTCACTCGCATCCAGGACCCTCAGAGGGGAGAGGTCAGTATTTTTATTTTTTATGTTAAAGTAGAGAATTTTAATGTAGATGGTATGTTTTCTAACACACCGGCCTTCATGTACGGTCCAGATCCTGACGTTTAAGGAGATCAGCTGGCAGATGATCCGTATCGAGGCTGACGCAATTCAGAGCGCCGAGCACGAGATGTTGAGCGCCCCCATCCGCCTCATCACCAACCAGTCCAAGATCCGAGTTACTCTCAAGAGACGGGTCAGTTACACACGTCTCCATCTTTTTATCGGTTGGCTTTATGAATTTTGATAGACAAGCTGGAGCTTTTTTTTTTCTTTTTCTTCTTCTTTTTTTTCTTTTCCCCTCTTGTCAGTTGTGAACAATAATCCCTCTGTAAGTCCTCACAGCCTGCAGGGCAAACTCAAACAGTGATTCCTATCACATAGTCAAACAAAATGGCTACAAGCGCCTACGTGGAAGATTTAATATAATGTAGTATAAAGTGCACAAAGACTTTTCTGTTTGGTTTGCGAAAGTAGTTGCATAAATGCAAAATATAGCATTTATTAGACACAAATATATTCTCTCCCCTACTGCGGTTATAGCTCATACTGTCAAAAAGAAGAAGAGGCTGTTTTACTTTATTCCCTACGAGTGTCATATTACATTAATGGGAGCTCTCAGGCTACCTCCTCCTGCATAATGCATGTTTTTTTACCACTGACTACAACCTGATGCAGATTAAGGATTGCAACGTGGTGGCCTCCAAGCTGATTCTGGTGCTGGACGACCTGCTGTGGGTGCTGACAGACTCCCAGCTCAAAGCCATGGTGCAGTATGCCAAGTCCCTCAGCGAAGCCATGGAGAAATCTGCACAGCAGAGGAAGAGCATGGCCACGGAGGACCAGGTGCACATATAACATGACTCACACATCCACAAATGTGAAGAAATCTTTTTTCTATGTCTCTTTCCTTTCCCCACCTCCTTTTCTCCGTTCGTGCCCTAATTCCACCCTGTGGTTATGAGCTGTGTCATGCTCTGATAGTTTGTCCCGGTGTCCATAGAAATCATGACTGTCTTTCTCTGTATCATCTCCCTGATGCCATATGGCATCTATCTGCCTACGTCATCTCTGCCTCTTACTATTTATATTAGTGTCTTTCAGTCTCATGTCTTATAAAATGTCCATACATTCATTGCCTACGAATTTACACTCATTCATGTTCCAATAGACTTTCTGTACAGGAGCCAATGTGATTTTTAGTAATTTGGTCTAACACTCCATCTGCTGGACGGATCTAATACTGCATGATTCAGATGTTTATTGAACAAGTCAGGTTAACACGCCACACATCATCCCTGAAAAAAACCCAAAAACACTCATCATAGGACCTTTTTCATGTACATGCCTTTATGCATGTTCACCAGGTGTCGTCAGCGCCCCCCTCGGCCCAGCAGGTACGCACCCAGCAGGCGTCCACGGCTGCTGACCAGAGCGCAACGATGGCAAAGCTGTTCAGCGCCTACGACGTGTGCGAGACATCCCACCACCTCCAGATCACACACCTGGACCTGCACATCTGTGACGACATCCACGCTATAGACAAAGGTGTAAATATAAGAACGGTTTTGGTTTTGAAACGTTTCTCTACACAGCTTTGACTTGAGATTTTAATTCTGTGTTTTTATCCCACTGAGCAGTGATCAATAAGAGGATAACGGGTGGAGCCATGCAGCTGTCCTTCAGCTCCATCACTCTGGACTACTACCCCTTCCACAGAGCAGGTACGAATCCTGCAAAGATGTCACTGTAAAATCCCACATCTTCACTGTAAACTCACAACAATCCTCCCATCTCAATCACTCTTACCTACAACAATGTTCCTGCTCTCCAAATGTCTCGCAGGTGACAGCTGTGCTCACTGGATGCACTACAGCGAAGCCACCAAAACCAGAGAGGGCTGGGCGCGGAGCCTGCTCGATGAGTTCAAGTCCAACATGGAGATGTTAAAGACTGCAGTTCGAGACCAGCAGGGCCCGACTCCTGCACACGGTTCCCCCCAGCACGGTAAACAAACACATGTAGACGCATAACATACATAGTTAGTAACTTGTTCTGGGTGTATGATTTTTGATGTATCTCCTGGCACGCGAGCAGCACCGCACCAGCATTTATGTCATCACTGTGGGTTTTCTGTCCTCTAGTGTCCCTTAGGGACGATGTGTATGGGCCTCTAGGAAGTCAGGAGAGAGCAGTAGGGCTTAGGGAGGCAGATGAAGGACTCATAGAGTGGAGCCCACAAGCACAGCCTCCGGCCCAGTGCTGCTGGTGCTTAGAGCCAGGTACCACGGTGTGTGTGCGCACAGTTTGGTGCGGTGATACACACCATTTTGAGGTCTCTCAAACTGAGTGGTTGCTCTCTTTGTCGTTCTGTCGTTTTTATTCCTCTTTCTCTACTCTTTCATCTGTCTTCCTTTCGCTCCAGGTAAGATAAGCACATCTTCCAGCACTTCCTTCAGTCCTCCACCTCAAAGCCCCAAGACCCAGCTCATGTCCAGCTCCGTTGTCCTCAGGATGGCTGACTTCAGCATCTACCAGGTCACTACAAACACACCTGAGTACAGTCTTCATGTAGGGAAACAGTGAGACATACATATACATCTCCATTGCTAACTCTACTAACTTAAGAGTGTATTATTGTGTGTGTGTGTGTGTGTGTGTTATAGGTGTCAACAGCGGACCAGCGTCGCTCCAGTCCAAAGGCCATGATCTCCTGCAATAAGAAGTCCTTGTACCTTCCCTCTGAGATGCCGGCCATCCACGTTGAGTTCACTGAGTACTACTTTCCTGATGGAAAAGATTACCCCAGTAAGACATTTGCTGAATACTCAAGAAAGTAGCATCTGTTTTGAAAAGTCTTAATCTTCATTAGTAGGTCATGAACTGTTTTTGTACATCAGCCCTGCTGTTTTTGGTATCGACTTACTATCTTTCACCTCCATTTTGCGATCTATTCAGCCCATTCATGCAGCTGTAGGGAAGCCATTGACTGCTGTGTGGCTGAGAGGACATTGATTTTCTGAAACACGCCCTGTGCTCTGAATGCGAGATCACCCAATTAATTCATCTTATGGATTTCTCACAAATTCAGTCCATTAGGAAACATTGTGTGAACAGCCGGGTTTTTTTCCCCCCTCTCACTAATGAGTTTGGGGCCAAGAAAACTTTACTTTGTGTTCAGTTCACTTTCAGTCTACGTTATCTTGCCTCGAATTACATTTTGCCCACTTCCTCCTGCTCCTCTAGTCCCGTGTCCCAACCTGTACGCCCAGCTGAACGCCTTGCAGCTGGTTCTGGATCCTCGCAGTCTGGTGTGGATCAACCTTTTCGCCCTCGACCTCAGGCAGAGTCTGGAGCAGTTTATGGAGCTCTACAAGCTCAACGACTCGCAAAAACCAGACGAGCATGTTGACATCAAGGTCGACGGCCTCATGCTCAAGGTAAGGAGGAATGGTTTAAAGCATGGGATGTATTTTCTGATTCCCTTTTCTCCGTCTCATCTCCATGACTTTGGTTTCTACTCTCCTTTTCAGTTGGTGATTCCCACCGACCGGGACCCCTCCTGCCCTCCTGACCTGCCTCGCTCCATCTCAGTGCAGACCTCAGAAATGGTGGCCACTAACACCCGGCACCCGGCCAACTGCACCCGCTCCCACCTTGAGGCCCTGTTGCAGGCTTTCCAGGAAGAGCCCTTCTTCTCTTCCTCTTTTGACTCATTCCCTCGTTCCCCGTCCTCCTTACCCATCCTCCATCCCGTCTTCCAGCATCACGCTCACGAACAAGACACCAGGTTGCACGACATCTACCGCGGCCTGGTGATACCGACGATGGGGGCGAGCGCCCTGAAGATGCCAGCTGCCACTGACTTTTGGGCGATGCACTTTGCCCAGTTCTGGGTGGACTACGAGGGCACCCGTGGAGGCAAAGGGCGGCCGCAGCCCTTTGTGGACTCCTTTCCTCTCACTATGTGGGCCTGTCAGCCAGCGAAGCTTCTCCAGCACCAGGAGAAGCTGAAAGATGCAGCTGGGTTAGGTATGTCCAGAAGCACATCTGTAGAGGCTGTCGGACGCTTGGAGAGGAAACGTTTACTCAAGGAGTATTACAGTACCGATAGTGCACCGATATCATCTCACAGCAACAATGCAACACTGCCACCCAGTAACGGACTTCATAAACCCCTCTCATTGGACAATTTGCCTTCCTCCTCTCCTTCTTCTTCTTTGACGTCAACACCTAAAGATGCTGACATACATGTCTTGGTGCATGTGCAGAAGCATTTAAGTGCTCAGGTATGTTTTTTGCTCATTGTGTTTTTCAAATTCAGCCTCAGTTTACTTTTTGATTTCATTTCCGAAGCTCTGTTATAAGCCACCATTATCTCCACTGTGTAATAGCCACTGTGTTTTGTGTATGTGTGTGTGTGTGTGTGTGTGTGTTCAGGTGAGCCACCGGCAGTATGTGTTTCTGATGCATCTCCAGCGCAGCATCAAAACCCTGCAGCAAACCTTACAACAAGACCTGGAGGAGATGGGCTGCAAGAGAGACCGTAAGGATCCCGCAGATCACCAGCCCTTCACCGTCTGCCTAGGCCTCCTGCTAAAAAGCGCAGAGGTGTCCCTGCTCCTGAAGCCAGTCGCCCAGCCCGAGAGTTCAAGATCCCCTCTGGGGTCAGAGCTCTCCCCCTCAGAGAGCCGAGGAACCCTGGAGCCCGGGAGCGACGTCGGAGAGGGAGCAGAGAAGGGCGAGAAGGCGGGTGACAGAGCAGCTTGTGGAGCCTTTACTGTAGACCAGCTGTTATGTGGAGAAGGTTCAGAGAGCAAAGCCACGCAGGGCCCCGCTCCCCTCATCCCCACCTCCACTTCCACCACGCGTCCCGATTCGAATCACAAAGCCTCACTAGAGGAGAGGACTTCAGCTAAGAATTGTGGGAGGTGGTGTTCAGATGAAGGGGGCGAGGTGGGAGTGGATGGGTTGGCTGGAGGTGAAGAAATAGGAGCTGGACTAGACTCCAAATCCCAGACGAGTGACGTGCTGTCAGACCCTCTCTGCACCAAAGACTGGAGCGACAAGGACAAGGCTGCAGCGGGCAAGATGCCTCAGTCAATATCCAGGTTCGTCACACCAAAAGGCCGTTTTATACCACATTACGATTACACTACTGAATTTACACCGAGTTGCTCTGAGTGTTGTATATTGTCTTATTTTAATGTTTTTTGCTGCCAGTTTAATTTCTGGGGAAACCCTCAGGTTAGCCAAACAACAGGTGAACAGTAAGGTTACTCACCAAACTGTCTGTTCTAAACATCTCTCACAGTTCACAGAGTGACTTCCAGGTTTGATTCAATAACCTGCACGAGGTCATCAACACATAATTATAATTTCATTTCTACATCTCAGGATTATAGCCTAGTATCAAGTGTAAATATAGTGTTGAGTACATTTTAAAATATCAGTTGCTTTCAGTGCCACTCAGGCCGATTCATTCTCTACTTCACAAGTAATCAAAAATAAATTAGATTTAATAACTGAGCTAGAAAACAGATTTTAGAATTGGCCTTTGATTCGGGTTAATCTACACAGTGGATCTAATGACTGAACCTTTTTCTCTCTCTAATTCAGTCTGTTGACGTCCTTGAACACAAGAGCTGTGTGTTGAACTCTCACATGAGTGTTTGTCAGTATGTCTTCTGACTCCACATATGTGTCATTCTAAATGTTGCCGTGTCCTCTGCCACATGTGTTTTTCTCATCTACTCTCTGTCAACAACATTGCGTGTATATTTTCTAACTCATTCTACTTCTTTTTTGGCCTCTTTGACCTTTGCGTTGACCCATGTGAGGTGTGTGCGTGTGTGTGTGTGTGTGTATTCTCTCTCTACCAAGGAAAGGAAGTTTGTCTGTCGTTTCTGATCTCCTCAGCTCCTCAAACTCCAGCAGATCCACCTCCCTTTATTCCATGTCCAACATGTAAGGCACTGGATCTGTGACTAACTGTACTAATGAGTGTGTATGTGTGTCTTCGTTCTTGTGACCCTTGGGTGAATACATATCAATGCAAATGTGTGTATGTGTGTGTGTGTGTGTGTGTGTGTGTGGATCCTCTGTGGGCATGCATTTGCATTTGCATGAGTGCATGTCTGTGATATGTCTGTATGTGTTAATTAAATAGGTGTACTCTACTGTTTGGTGTCTACCTGGTGATGGTAGAAGTGAACCAGGAAGCTCGTTGTTTGTAACAACTCCTTTTTTTTTTTTTTTAAGCCTTGTGTTCTTTGATTTGAGCCACTTGTGCCACTTTTGTTCGTTGTGATTTTCTTTAGATCGTAACTGACGTTTCGGAGGATAGCACGTTCGGTTCTTACATGACCTTAAACAGTGCCACACGGGACCGACACAATATCTAATTCATGACTTGCGGTGGTCTCGGCTCAGTGTCAGCATAAGAACAAAGTTCCTATCAGAACCTTTTTTTTCCCTCTTCTCTCCTCTTCCAATGAACCAATCAATGTCTCATTTAATTAATCAATCATAAATACGTTAGTCAAATACAGTGGGCAGTGTTGCCCAAGCAGATATGTATTGAGAAACTTTATTTTAACTTGAGCTACCTGCTCTTCTCCATGTGACCCCAAATCTGTGTGTTAGTGGTCGTTTGATGCGGGACCGCTCCCAGTCCAGTTTCTCCGTGTCCTATAAGAACATGAAGAAGAGTCCGTCCCTGCAGTCCCTGGACAACATCTCCATAGACAGCTACCTGATGGAGGACGGAGACACCTGCAGCCTGCTGGAGAGAGGTCTCACACACATACACACACACACACACAACTCTTTTAAATTTAACAAGTAAAAATGTAAACTTTATCTGAAGACATTAATCTCTCCTTTAAGTATGTTTAAGTATATTTTTCTACACATGTATCTGCCAGCTGCTGAGTCGCTGTATTTTATCTTGACCTCTGACCTCCATGTGTAGAGCCAAAACAATTTCCCCACAGGGATCAAGAAATTATCATTACTGTACATGTACATGTACGTGCAGGCTACGGTATTAACCAGAAGGTGGCAGCATTGAGCTGATGGGTTACAACTGTACAATGTTACAGTAAAATGTAGTCAGTTAAGTTAATACATAAATGGCAACGTTACATACGTGTCCGTCTTGTCTGTGTAGTTCATGTTTTTTTATGACTGTTTTTGCTACACAGATGACGTGTCTATCTCAGGCTTCAAGGACGCCATCAACGAGCAAAGCGCCGCAGATAACGTCACCGAAGCTGTGACTGGTCAGGAGCTGGAAGGAGGCGTGTCCCCGGACACGGTCAGCGCCACCTCACAGAGCATTGACGAGCCCACCAAAGACATAGTAAGATAGCAATAACTAGGAATAAATAATTTTACACAATATATCTTAGTTATTAGCGAAGGATTCTGACAATAAATATCCTCCAGGTGTCGGTGCTGGTGTTAAAGGTGCAGTCCGTGTGTGTGGGCATGGAGGTTTTGGGCGAGAGCACAGCCGTGGCCTTGGAGGTGGGCCGGGTCACACCCAACCAGCTGGGCAACGTCAGCCTTAGACAGTACCTCAGCAACCGCAGCCTGGGTAAGAAGAAGTCCACACGCATGTTTTAATGTGTTCTGCAACTCAGCATCAAACATACGTTGTTTTTTTTTTATTTGAGCTCTGATTTGATCCAATTTTAATATAATTTAGTTACATTTGACTTTTTGTGCACGATTGCTAACATGGACACACATTAAATAAAAGTATTTAAAATGAATTAATGCCATGCTAATCTGAAACGGGGCTATAAATACAGTTTGTGATCAGATAACCAGAATGAGAGATTATCTTTACTCTACATTTCCTGTTGTGAGCCGGTGGGTTGAATGTGACAGCAAACCTGTTTGATTGCAACAACGGAAACAACAATGAGTTTCCATTTGAATGAGAGGGAAAAAAACAACCAACCAACCAAATAGATTTCTGTTTTAACGTTGATGATGAGGGTGAAGAGACACTGGTTAAGATTTAAGCAGCTACCAAACAAGAAAGAATCGCAGGATTTCACCGTGTGTGTTTGTGTGGATTTTAGATTAAAGCCAAACACACAACAACTTCCTACAGTTGTAGATTATTTTTAGGTCATCTTTTATGTCATTCTGCCTTATCGTATGACAAAAAGGAAAAAATAACCCACACAGAGAGGAAGGATGTGTTGTAAAGGTCCCAGACCAGACTCAAAGCTGGAAGTGGAGTTTTTACAGCTGCAGCTGCAGCAGCATCAGAAACACAACACAACACAAACAGACTGAGGAAAAAGAAGAGGATACATTAATGTGTGTGTGTGTGTGTGTGTGTGTGTGTGTGTCATTGGTCCTAATCCTCTAGTATACAGACACACACACGTGTAGCACCTTCACACACTAACACAGCCAACCCCCCCCCCCCCCCCCTTTTATTTACCTTGCCATAACTCCCCACAGGTATGGTGTGTTCAGTACCAATACCTGCTCAAAGCAGCCAAGGTAACTGCTGTGTGTTAACTCTCCATCTGTAACTTAACATGCATGCTTGCCTCTGCGTGTCTACCTCACCTGTGTGTGAGTGCGTGTGTGGGCGCACTTGCGTGTGTGTGTGTACAGTATGCGCATTTCGTGTAAGACTTTTCTCTCAAGTTGTCAAATCTCATTTTCAGACTTTGGCACTGCAGACACACACAGATACAGCGCGTTGGATTGCAACTGATTGTGTGTGTGCGCGCGCGTGACTGCTCATTTTTCGACAGCAGGGTGTGTTTATGTGACATTGAGATGTCTTTGTGTGTGTGCGCACCACTTACAGGAGGGTAAATTTGACAGTAATGGAGTGAGTTGTCCCATTATTTGCAACATTAGTCCCACAATCTTAAAAATATGTGTGTGTGTGATTCAAATGAACTATTTGGTCAGATGAGTGTTAACCCCGGATCTTCTCATTCTCTTCTCTGCTTAATTTGCTCTCTCTGTCTCTCTTTCCCTCTCTCTCTCTGTCTCTCTCCCTCTCTCTCTCCCTCCCTCTCCCCCTTTTCCTCCCCACCTCCCCCTCATCTCCCCACTGCAGCAGACATTGCAGTTTCAGTCCAGTGATTCAGGCAATGAAAGAAACGCCAGCTTTACCCCTCGCTACCTCTCCTCCTCCTCCTATCTCACAAGAGCATACCCTCCGCCTCCTTTTTTTCCTCCATCTTTCTTTTCTCTCCTCCACCTCCTTTTTTCCTCACTCTCTTCTTTCACCCTTCCCTCGAGCCTCTACTGCCTCTTCTTACTAATCCTCTGTCATTTAACCCTCCCCTCTCCTCTCCACCTTCCCTTCCCATCATCTCTCTCCTCTCTAGGCCATCTTTTCTCCTCCCTCCCCTCCTCTTATCACAGTTGATCAGTCCTCCCTCTCTTCCTCCTCTTTCTCTCTCTCTCCATCTCTTCTTTTTCCTCTCCATTTGCCTCAACCCAGCAGCTCAGGATTGAAAGAGAATATGTCATTTTATCTGCATTGTGTGAATGTTTTTGCTGGTCCTGCAATCACTCCTAATGGTATTAAAACTCCCCTGACGTCCCCTCAGAGAGCCTAATAAGGGATGTGACGCACTTCTTCACGCTGTCATCATGAAGACATTTTTTTTTCTTTTAAATGGCCATTTTCATGCCTTGCTGAGTGTTGTCTCGCCTGTAGCTGTGTGCTTGCCAGCTGAATTAGCTCATGTGTATAAGATGGTTCGTTTTTAGCTCCTGTATTTCCTCACTTTTCTCCTCTACCTCATAAATTTCAGCTCATAGTTTTGTGTAATTTATAAAAGTAAGTCCAGATGATTAAACGGTGAAAACTTTGCTTTGAATCCTCAATACTTGAGGTGGGAGTTTCTGCTGAAACCTTTAATCTTTAGTTTTCAGAAATAATTAAACATCTCTGCTGCAAAGAGCTCGTGGGATTGTATAAAATCGGAGTCTTCTTCAGCCCACTTTTATTTTAGATTCCTGCCTCCATCTTTTTTTTTTTCCAGCTCAGTTTGCTTTTTGTCAGTGTCCAACTTTCTCTCCCACTTTCTGATGTTGTGCTTCTGCTGTCTTTTCCTTCATCCCACCTCTTCCTTCAACTGAATTTAAACCTGGCATTAACATGCACCCTGGGCAGGATAATAAAGATCTAGGTGTACATGCATTACTTACAGCCTAATTATAATAATAATAATGACTTTTTTTAAAGGTTTTTTTCGAACTGTATTCAACACATTTTCACTTTTTACATAAGACAAATGATCACAGTCAGATTTCAAAGTCTGTAAATTCTATTAATTAGATTTCAGATTGGGTGCATTTTAACGTCCGGTGTAAATATATTCGAGCTGATCATCTCTGCACATAACGGCAGCTTCTGTCTCTTTCTCACAGCTGGCGGCGGGACCAGCTCTGCATCCGCCGGGGGCCTCCACAGTCCGGAGGTGCGGGCTCGGCTGGAGAGCGGGCCCTGCGCCGCCGCCCACTCCCCGCTGGCTGAGCACAACGGCTTCCTGCAGCTGCGTCTCCATGGTTACCAGGCAAGCTTCTTGATGTCCACACTGCGTAACCTGGCTCACTTCCTGGAGGACGACACTGCGCCGCAGGTCCTGCCTATGGAGATCAGCGTCAGGGACACTCATGTCAACTTAAAGGTGAGAAAAACGTTTTCAGGTGTGTGTTTCAGCTACACCTGCAGGATATTGTGTTGCAGTAATAGAGCCCATAACTCACGTCCACACAGTGCAGCAGCTCCCGTAACCAAGTTAAATATTTTGAACCATGGCCTAATTGGAATTTGGATTCGAACTGAATGTTTAATGACATAGAAAGACCTTTCTGGCTTCTCTCTTGGGTTCCTTCATGGGTGAGTAGATTTGCTGTGGAACTGATGTGTGTGGATGTGAATAATTTCTCTCTCTCTCTGCCTCTAGCCACACACACACACACACACACGTATGAAAACATATTCTGCTTCTACACACAACATGTACTGTCTCTCCTGCAGGACGACAGTCCCCGTGACAATCCCTCCGACTCTGATCCGTCACCGATCACCCTGCACGTGGACAGTCTCATCATACACAGAAAAGACGATGGGTCCTTTTCTATAGGAGGTGACAAACACACACACACACACACACACACACACTTCTTTACGGTACATTTCCACCTCCACCACTTGATTGCTGATTCACTGCTGTTATATAACATGTCCTATTAATGTTTTAAGAGATCCACACCTCCAAATTCCCTACTGTTGTCTCCTCCTCCTCAGTGGACGGTGCAGCTGAGGCCAAGCCCAGGAAAGAGGGCGTGTTGATTGACAGCTCTCTGACTTCAGTCCCTGAGGCTGTGGGCGGCATTACAAAGGCCACACAGACACAAGCCCCGCCCACCAGCCCGCCTCCATCCGCCAGAGAAAAGGTGAGACGGACTCCAAATATCTTGGTGCTGCAGCAGAATAAAGCAGTAGTCAGGAGTTTAGTGGGATTTGTTCTTCTTCTTTCGTGTCTTTTCCACCTACAAAGATAAACTGCTGAACAAGAATGACTGATTATTCTGGAGGCAGATATAAAGGTGCAATGCCAGATTTTATTGCTGCCAAGCTATTCCAGTTCCCTGCTTGGCTTCAGTTTAATTTACAGTGGGAGTGATATTTATCAATTTATCCAAAATATGTGGATATGTGAGTGTTTTCTGAATTTCCTGCTTTACAGTTAAAAGTTTGCTTTTAAAACTATTTCGACTCCCTGCGCCTCTTGAAATGTTTTATTTGAGTTACAAACTTTCTTTGTCTAAACCTTTTTTAAGATTTAGACGGGTCATAATGTCCCTGAGCCCGTGTCTGATTTGATCCAGGACTGGAAAGTTCATTTTGACCAAGCGGAAATAGCGGTTAGCTGGAAAAAATTTTTTTGGAGCTTTCTGCAACATGTTTTAGTTGTTGTGTGACCAATATTCCATACACAGTTTGTGTGAGAAAACCTTGAACCATCTCTGGAAAATGTCAGTTAAGTGTTATTTATTATGCGCAACCGACACACAGAGTAAACAAGCATTCATTGTTCTTTTTAAAAGATGCTGATCAACGAGAACGAATGTCTGAAAGTGGAGCTGTCCCGAGCCAAGATGGCGCTGGCTGAGGCTCAGATGGAGAAGGACTCACTGCTGCACCGTATGAAGAGTCTCAAAGTCAACACCAGCTAGGCTCAGCCCCCCTCCCCCCCTTCGACTGCTCCAAAGTGACAAGGACCAACACTGACGGGCAGGAATAAATCACAGCAACATCAACATGTGAAGACAAAGAGGGATTTCTTGACTACAGCAGCTCTCTTTGTGTGCTTATATGTTCAGCGAGCCGCCACGTGACTTAAGACTAATGAATTCCTTCATTAAGCAATGCAGAGTCTGTTAAGACTCAAAAATACACCATTTTACATGCTCGTCGTCTGTTTTACGTTCTCCACTTTGGCCTGTGGAGAGAGCTGAAAAGGGAGAAATGACATTTAGTGGAACTGTGTGTGTGTGTGTGTGTGTGTGTGTGTGTGAGAGAGAGAGAGGATCTATATTCATGGCTGTGCCTACAGAACACCCCACAGTGCTCCTGTTGTCTTACTTAAAATAAAAACAATAAATCACAGCTAATCAGCTTTATTCTACATATGAAGGAACACCTGAATGTCACATCAGAGGAATGTCTCAAAAAAAACAACAAAACATATTTTGCACTGCACTGAAATTTAACTTAATTTAGTCCTTTCATATTCGGACGAGTTATGAATCATAAACTTACTCGTCCTCAGAGTGTGTACAGTGTATATTGTATAAGAATGTGAACACATAACTATTTTCTACAGAACTCTGAATGGTTATGCAGTGTTACAGTTGAATGTGGATGTGTGTGTTTCTCTTTGTGTGTGTGTGTGTGTGTGTGTGTGTCAGCCAGAACAAGCATTTCATTACAACCATAGGATAAAGTTTATATCTGTAAAGTTCCACAGCTTTGTCAGCAAAAAGCACCTCACAACACCGTCTGTTTCCCCTCCTCCTATTTTTCTATGTGTAAATAGCTTCTTAACATGTGCAGCACTTTTAAAATCGAGGCACTGTAAATACAACAACTGTGAGAGTTGAGCTGACGAACGGAGAGAATCAAGGAAAAAAAACAACTCCTGTTTCTAGAAAAAGGAGAAGAAAAAGAAGCTGCCTGACGACATAAATGTGTTTTTGTGTTTGTGTGTCTTTTATGTAAATCTCTAGGTTTTGCATTTTTTTTTTTTCTCATGGACAAGCTTCATCCATATCTGCTGCTGTTTCATGCTTCATGCCTGTGTGACGACTTCAGGAGGAAAATCCCTGAGAAGATGTTGTTAAAAAAACAGCACAAAAGACTATATAAGGACACTCGGAGGTCCGACACGAAACATTTAATCATGTGCATCATCAGTCTTATGCAACTGTCATGACTCTTACTTCAGCCTGGTCCAGTTCATTTCAGTTTCCGTCTTTGAAAAGTTTTTGGGTTTTTTTTGGATTCCCGTTTAAAAAAACAAAACAAAACAAAACAAAAGATGAAACACAACTAATTCTCTGCACAAATGTGGTATCAAAGACTTGAAATGTGAGAGGGAGGATTGTTGTTCATTGACTTTCCTGCAGTCAGCCCCGCCTCACTAATCGCAGCCTTCCTCCCCTCCTCTGGGAAACTTAACCATCTAACAACCTGTGAAGGAAGAAGAAGTCACAAAAAGTAATAAGTTGTATTTTGTCTGTCAAAGCTGCTGAAATATTGATGAAAATAATAAAAAAAAACTTAACCAATTTAAAACAAAAAAAATGTAATCTGTACAAGTTTTTATCGTTTTATCAAAAACATGACAACTTAATCCTTTGATCAGTTTCTGATTTAAATCAAACGTTTGACTTTTTTTTTTTACACTATTTGTATTTAAGTTGCTTATGAACGACAAAATTTAAGATTTGAGAATTTATTTTCTGCTTTTGATATACGAGTATCAGATATATTGGCATTAGTGGTTTCCAGTATTTATCAGATCTGTGTTGAGGTTGCCAAAAAATATCTGCGTGAAGGGAAGGATTAAAATCCTTTTGAAGAAGGCCTAGAAGTGCTAAACTGAAGCCAATGCTGGCAGCAGAGAACAACTTTTTTTTTTTTTGAAGATAAAGTTGGTCCATGTAACATGTCAGAAAGTACATACGGTAGTGTTGAAAACATAAATATATAAGTTGGAGACCTAGTTAACAATATTATTGATTTTAAAGATCCAGTGAGGGAATATGAATATAGGCTCATCTGAACACCTTAAATTGGAACATTACATTTATATCCATTGAAAATGAATCATAAAAAGTGTTAAAAGTTACCTAAACGAATAAGAAACAATGTTGAAGTTTTCTCTGCGATAAGTGGAGACAAGAAACTCTTTAAATATAAGTGCAGCCTTCTTGTGGGCTGCTGAGCTGAACCACTGCAGGAGAGTGTTTGGACTTTGTGCACATAAATGGTCATGACATTTTACGGCTGGAGTAGTGTGGTGAGTCATAGTAGGGCAATAAGTGTTTGTGTGTGTGTGTGTGTGTGTGTGTGAGAGAGAGAGAGAGAGAGAGAGAGAAAAGTTGTGCTCTGCCACTGCTGACGTGAAAGTCTATTTACATTCTGCAACTTAATGCCTGATGTACAGCTGGATTGTGGGGAATATGATGAAAGAGGGCGGCGTCAGGTTGTGTCTTGGCTCAGAACAGAGAGGAGTTTCTGCTTCTAACACCCACCGAGCCGCTCATAGTCACGTCTTCTGCTTTCTGTTTTATTTCTCTGCTGGAGCCAAATATAGTAACACTTTATGGAAGGAGAAGGAGAAAATTTCACAGAAAAACTTGTTTACGTTTTACACTTAGTGTGAATCCAATAACTTTGTGGTTTTTATTTATACATCAAACGAAACAAGTCTAAAATGGCGATGGGCATATAATTTCTTAAATATTTACTATTTATAGTATATAGTTTAGAGAATATCATAGATCCAACATGAAATTAACAAAATGGCGAGAAAAAGGTTCGTCTGCTGCTTCAGCACCACGGACAGCTCCACGGATTCATCAATACTCAGCACAGTTCGGCTTCTGATATTTCAGAGCCGCGGTCGGGTCATAGATCTGACTTTAAATTGCCACGGCTGGAACAGTGAAGTCCATGTGAGTCGGAGAAAAAAGAAAATCCATTAGTCAGTGTTAGGATTTGGTATTCAGTGGGAATACGTGTTGCTGTATTTCTATTTTTAAGTCATTTTGTAGGTACAAGTGGTCACAAAACAGAAAAAAACAGGTGAGAATTTATGATAAAGGTATAGATACTGTGTAGTGGTGATCAGATATTTGTCTGAATGATCTATTCACACACACACACAGTTTGGAGAGGACATCTAATCAGGCAAATAAGTGAAACCACCTGTGTGTGAGACCGTTCACAGGTTTCAGCTTCTCAAATGAGATCATTTTAATTAAATAAAAGTATTGACAGCAAAATGTACCTAAAAAACTGCCCATTTCATTGTTATATTCTTCTTATATATCAATATTATAAAATATTAAGTTAAAATATCTTGAATGAGATACAGTAGGACTTCAGAAGTGGGACGTGGAGGCTGTAGATGGAGCACTTGAAGGCACCACCTCACCTCTTAAAAAATTCAATTAACCAGCACAAGTGAAGCTATCAGGCAGGTCCCAGCATGCATTGAGCGGCTGAATGGGGGCGTGTCTGCTTCTTTCTCAGGCTGTCAGTGGACAAAACACGTTAAAAATCAGTCGGAATCTGCCTTTATTGTCCTCTCAGGAAAACCCTGCTCTGACATGACAGAGAGTGGGATACTATTTTAAGATCTCACCTGTTTCCAAATCCATTCAATAGCGGCAGGACTGCGCATGTGCGTTTCTGATACAATAAGTTTAGGATCTGAACGTGGCAACAACTGAAACAGCTGGTGGACACGAGTGTGACTTTTTTTTTTTTTTTTTTTTTTTTAAAGAGCCCTAACAAAGGCATTGCTTCCTGTAGCATCGTTATCCACGCCCAGACTGTACAGTAAGTCTATAAGTCAAGTCAGATGCAATAACACCCGGAAACAGGCGGCTGTCCTTTCAAAATAAAAGACCACAGTGCCTGCTAAGACTATTTAATAGAACTATTAGTATAGTTATATATAGGGTCCTTTATTACTCCAAAATAAATTGCAGATATTTAATACTCTGCAATTTCAAAAATAGTTGCTATTCAAATAATGTTATATTTGTTATGGGTGAGTTTATTGTCATTTTCTTTCATTTAAACCAGAATGTCTTGTTTTAGTTTGATTTATCACCACAGTCTTAACACATTTACATAAATAAAACATACCAGACTTCAATCAGAGATATACAGTCCTGGAAATATTCACATTGTTGACCCTGATGTTTTCACAGTACACCAAAATGTATCCAGACAGTTAGGCCTTCAACGTCTTACATTAGGAAATAGGACTTAAATACTAGAAAACTGAATCACAATAACATTTTAGGAAAGACTCTTGAGTTCATTGGTAGACTTTTTTGTTTGTATTGTTTTGTATTTATCTTATGTATTCATACCAGGTTTAGGTTATTGTTTAGTGTTTCCGTCTATTATTAAATCAAGAGATCTTTTTACCATTTCTTTACAACAAAACAGATAAAAACAAAGCATTAAACAACAACCAACACAATAAGACACTATTTTAAAAAAAATTATACATGTGTATGTATTTTGAAATCTGCAACCGGAAGCGTGCTGTTTGATGCTGGGTATCTTGACAGTTGTGTCTCAGTCACAGAAAAGCACCGGTCAGTGCGGTGTGTTCAGGGGAAAGAGGTGGCAAGTAAAGCGGGGCTGGAGAGCTTCTTCTGCGGGCGGACAGGGATTCACCTCCCGGCTGTTATCAGCTGGAGCTTCAGACGGGACCGGAGCCTCCGTCAGGACAGATAAGGAGTTTGTGTTTTTCTTTTCTTTCTTTCTTTTCTTTTTTTTTTAATAAACCGGGGCTTTATTTTTCACTTCACACTTACGGTGAGGGGATTCGCTTTGGAGCCTCCGGTTCTCCCCGTTGCGCTTGTTTGCACTGAGGTTACACCGGGGAGCCGTGTGCGTCAGCGGGTTAACACTAGAGGAGATTACGGAGCCGTGCATGTGAATGGACTGAGGTTACAAATCACCAGGAGAGCTGTGCACGTCAAAACCTGCTCTGCAGCATCAATAACACCTACTTCCCCCTGTAGCAGCAGCAGCAGCAGCAGCATGCAGTTAGAGGAATCCTTTCAGATGTCTTCCTACACCAGACAGTGAAGCAGGAGGAGGAGGAGGAGGAAGAGGAGAGGATATATGGGAGATTTGTTGGATTTTCATCACTCCTTCGTTACAAACTTGTGTCCGGGATGGGGAAGGAGCAGGAGCTGCTGGAAGCTGCCCGGACTGGGAATGTCGCCCTGGTGGAGAAACTGTTGAGTGGGAAGAAGGGGATACTGGGGTCAGGCTCCGGCTCCATCCCTCTACCCAACCTACTGAGGTAAGAAGCCTCCCATGACCGATACACTCTCCGGGGAGCCCCCTTGGGTGCAGCAGGGGACTCCTTGTGGGAGGGTCCCCCATGCGGCAAAAACTAGATATAATTTACTCTCATTACACCAGAGATGAGCTCAAAATCCACTATCAGAATTACAGCTTCACTCCTTCTTAGCTGCAGCATGGACAGTAATATATATTCAGCTCTGTATCCTGAGATAAAAAACAAAACATTATCAAATGAGGTGTTTTAAGAGCTCTGACTTGCAGGATTACAACATGCTGAGTGACACAGCAGAGGAAGAGAAAAGGAAAGGAAGTCTGTTATGCAAAGTCGAGATAGTTGTGTGAAGCAAAGTGCACTTTAAGGCAGATAGAAGGGCTGCAGGCTAAATGTAAAGACAGTATTTGTCAATATTATGTGACTGTGGGTGCCAGAACTGGTTAGAGGGGTGGAGGTGGAGGTGGGGTGGAGGTGGAGGTGGCTTTGCACAAAGGAACAGACAGTACCTTCCGCTTCACCACTCTGACACTTGTCAAAATGTTGATTTCTCCAACACGAGTGATGCTCGGATGATGGAAGTATTTGTACTGACTCGTCCCCGAGTGTTTTTGTGTCACCGTAGATTCCTGTCTTTGTTTATTCATAGTCACCTTACTGACATTTCTGCTATTCTTCTCTGCATCTACATCATTAAATTGATCCTATAGGGACAATACTGGTGTTTCTATACAGCAGGAGGCTGCATTCACGTGCTTCTTTGTCGAGTGTCATCATCGTCATCAGATTCACTTTCTAACGTGTGTGCAGAAATTTGCAAAAGATTACAAATCTTAATATTGGAGTTCAGTGACTCCTTTTTTTCACCCCGAACTAGAGCCTCAAAAGGAACAACAAAAGTCCGGCTGCGAGAACAACTTACTTGCTGCTGTTGTTATTGTCCCCTCCTCCCGCCCCTGCAGCCTCTCCCTCTCTGTGCTGAGGCTGATGCTGAGCCAGGTGATTAGGAGATCAAAGGCACGGGGGGCGTCCGGGAGGAGTACCGCCTCGGGCCCTGAGCAGATCGTCTCAGGGTTGAGGTCGCAGGCTGGCAGGAAGAATGCCAACCGCTACTGAAGGGTTCACAAACCGGGAACCTCTGGGGCCTCTGTGACCCCTGTGGGAGGACAAAGACTAAACTGAAATCCTATTTAACAGTGAATGTATTAACATAACTCTCTGTACACACCTGTAGTGTGTGTTGTGTTGTGTTGTGACAGGATGTTGTTTAGTGTTTAGCCTGTGTGTTTCCCTTCTTCATTTTTCTTCATATTAATTTCCTCTTTGAGACGGTTGACATGAATGGAGGAAGGAGTCATGTAAGCATCTTCCTCGTTGGTGTTTGCGTGGTGGTTCCCAGTTAATCCTTTTATCGGACGAGAAGCAGGCGTCGCAAAAAAAATCTACATCAAAAAAAAAAAAAAAGAAAGAAAAAAGACACAATAGACAAACAAATGAACAAATCCGAGTCGTCGTCGTTTAGAGGTTTTAGAGGTTTAGAGCTGCAACTAGTAATAATTATCATTATTGGTTAATCTGTGGATTATCCTTTGATAAATCCGTTCATTATTTTTGTCTATAAAATAGTGAAATTTCCTGTCAATCTAAACTTAACATAAACAATAAAAGAGTTATTTTATTATTAAGTTTAATATATGAAAAACCAGAATTTGAGATGTTGGAATCAGTGAAACTTTGCTTGAAAAACATTGAAACAATTAATCGATCATCAAAATAGTTTTTGATGATTATTTTTTGACAATCAATTAATCAATGAATTATCTTAATTGTTGCAGCCGTAGCATGGACTTGGGACACACTCTTACTGATTCCTGCCTTGATTCTGTGTTGATTAAAGGGACATAACGTCATTTAGAAATCCAACTTGTCGCTGTATGCATCTCGAGATCTGTTGAAGGACAGTTATTATCTACAGAATACCGAGAGGAGATTAAAGAATGACTCAACAGATTCAAAAGTTTTTCTCAGACAAAAAATAAATGTTGGAAGAAACACGGCTTTGATGGACAAAGTAGCTGCAAGTCTTCGAGAAAACCAAAATAGAAAGAAACACTAAAACCAGACTGAACGTGAAGGGTGACGCTGAGGTCAGTCAGATGCATTATGGGTGGAAATACCGCTGAAGGTTTTTGGCGTTGTTGCTGAGTTATGTCTACTGTGTTACACACACTTGACTTTTATTGGGTCAAGACACCGGCTCATAATGAGATGTCTGTAAAACACTGGGTGGGCTACGCACACACACACACACACACACACACACACATCCGACCGTGTTCGTGTGTATCTGTGAGTGACCAGTTGTGTGACACACCTCCTAGTTATTGTACTTTAGCAGATGAGTGAGTCAACAGGTCGCAGCAGAGGTGTGTGTGTGTGTGTGTGTTTGTGTGTGAGTGTGTGTGCAAACTAATGTTCTCTGGGAATCAATGCATAGTTTCCCATCTTAAGGCCTCTGAGCCAGTCGTAGCATTCCTAAGTCATGAGGTTCCTCTTTTCACTGAAAGACTCGGCAGTAAACTGCCAAGTGGGACATGAACACGGACGCACACACACAAAAAAACACACATACACACACACACACAAATATATATATATATATATATGCCTGTGTGTGTGTGTGTGTGTTAATGTGCAATGCTCCACACCACAAAAACTGCAACATTACAGCAAGAGGATATATATATATATATATATGTATATATATATATATATATACACACACACACACACACACACACGTAAGTACAGGATGTAGAGAAGACAATCCTCTTGCTGTAATGCTGCAGTTTTTGTGGTGTGGAGCATTGCACATTAACACACACACACACACACACACACACACACACACACACACACAGAGTGGAAAATCAATAGTGGATGATCTCATTGCTGTTTAATGGGTCATACTCTCTTGTAGATGACCTGCATTGTAAACGATGATTCTCTGAGTTTTACAGGAAATTAAAACCAAACACTTTCCTCAAAATGCTTTGACTCACATAGGCAGCTTTTACCGTAGTTGGACGTCTCCGGGTGTATTTTGTATTTTTGTGACGTAGCAGTATTTCTAGCTGATACATAATCACACTGGGATATATATCCAGTAGCTAGAATGCTGTTTAAGTGAGATAACATCACGTTTTTTTAATAATTCATTACATTATTGGATAACCAAACTGCTTTAAAGGTAGCGAGAGTGGTTTATTTAAATAGAATCTGATTTATGGATTTCTATGTTTGTATGTATATATTAATCCCATTGTGCCGGTGACCTAGGGTTAATATACTGTATGTGAAGGCAGATCCTTCCTGTAAGCAGCTTTCCATACACACTAATATCAACAGTGAAGATGAAATTGCGATGACAGTCTGCCTTCATGAGACATCGCGCCCTGTGTTTTACTGAGGAAATGAGGATGGATGCATGTGCTGTGTGTGACAACACACTGACTGCGATGAAGTGACGGTGATTGAAAGCTGATACACTCGAAGGGAATGACTCACGACACGGCAGATGGAGGCCGATCCCTCCTCTTCACTCTCGCTCAATAATGTTCAGGGGAAAGCCCGTCTTGTTTTTGTTTGTTTGTTTGTGTGTGTGTGTGTGCGGCTAGGTGTGTTTACCTCCTTCCTCCTTTACTAACAAACAGCCTTTAAGTGGAGAGGAGTGACTCCCAGAGGAGACACACACACACACACACACACACACACACACACACACACACACACACACTCCCGGATGGACTCTCTGTTTTAATTGGCATCTTCCACGCTGTTTATTTACTGATATCTTCTCCTGCTTGTGTTGGAGTCTTTAAGATGCTCTCTCTGTCTTTGTAGCTCACAGCATGGTGCTCTCTCTCTGTGTGTGTGTGTGTGTGTGTAGTGACAGTGTCATCCGTTGAGGATGGGTTAGTGTTAGAGAGAAACAACCCACAAAACTCTTGTTGATTTTTCTCAAGTTGTTTCACAGCCGCAACACTTAAAGCTCTGTGTTTCTGGAAACGGCAAATTTATACGACCAAAACCAAGTCGGACCGCCTGCCTCTTTCTGTGTGTGTGTATGTGTGTGTGTGTGTGCGTGTGACATAACCAGTGTCCTTGTGTAACCACTACAGTTTAGGAGGACTGAAAGCTTCATGTGGTTCAGAACACTGAAACTGGGTCAAATGTTAACTGTGGAGAATTCAAGTCATATTAAGGACACTTTAAGAGCATCTGTGTGTGTGACCTGTTGGTCCTTCATTCATAAGAAGTGGGCAATGGGTAAAACTCTTAATGTAATTTTCTATAAAATGTCAGAAAATGCAAAATAAATGGCCGTTATAATTTCCCAAAGTCAACTGTGACGTCTTTAAATGTCTTGTTTTGTCCGATCAACAGTCCAAAACCCAAAATATCCGTTTTTTCTGTCACGTATGACAAAGAAAAGCAGGCAAATCTTCACATTTGAGATATATTGAGATATATCACTTTTTGATATATTGTCAAAATAACTTACACACACGACGCAGCTCAGAAGAAAGGCTCCAGTGATAGAAAGTGAAGAGAAAAAAAAAGAGGCAGGAACTCCAAGTCCTTAAGATAAAACAGTAAAACAACTTTTTATAGGTTCATAATGTGCAGCATTGGCTTCGTTCAGTGATCTTTTTTTCTTTCTTTTTTTTTTGCTTTGGGTTTGAGTTTGGGTTGAACAGTGGCGTCAGTGCATTGAGTTTGTCTGGAGCCAGACTGATCGGGAGGGGATGAAGGTGTGAATCTGTGTGTGTGTGTGTGTGTGTGTGTGTGTGTGTGTGTGTGTATGCATGTGTGCGTGATCAAAGTCAGAGGCTTCTTACATCTCCATTAGGGTCTGGGCCAAGCGCTGCTGCAACTTCCTGCCAAGAAACCGAGACCTCCGTACTCGCCAAAACACTCACTCCTCCTCTTGCACTCTAAGCCTCCGTCTCTCTTTTGTTTCTCTCTCAATCTAAATCTTTGTTTTTGTCTGAGTCTCAAATCTCTCCTTCACTCTGTCTCTCTCTCTCTCTCTCTCCTTCCATCTCTCCATCTGGCGCTCTGGATTCTCTGTCAATATTTCTCTGGCTTCCTCTCCGTCAATCTACAATCTTCTCTCTCCTCCCTCTACTTGTCTCCAGAGACGGACGACCCAGCCTCCCTACTATCGCTCTTTATCGTTTTCTCCTCCTTCCCTTATTTCTCTTTATCTTATCAAAACCTTCCCTCTCCTCCCTGTCTCTCTTGCTCACATCTCTCACTGCACTACATCTGTTATCACTATGTGAGAGCATCTTTTCCCCGTCGCGCCTCCGGCCGCGTCACCGGTGTTGGTTGATGATAGCAAATCGGGAATTCAGGGAATCCGCAGCTCCTCTGAGATCTGCTCTCCTTTTACAACCACAAGCTGACGTTTATTGGTGTTGGCCAGGGCGTGCCTTCTGTTAAAGGATGAAAATCTGACTGTGGTGATGTCCCAGAAGAGGAGTAATGTAGTAGATAATATACATGTGTAAGATATGACCTCCGGTTGTCAATCACAAATACACACAAAAACCAGACTTCATTTGTAAAAGGATCATTTGCAATCCAGCACACCAGGCCACATGTGCAGAGATACGGGTTGCAACTCACTGTTATTTTTACTATTAAATACATTTTGATTAATTGAATTGAATAATTGATTAATTTTTGGTCTTAAAAACATGAAAAAAACTCTTGTTTTGCCCGACTAAATGTCTAAAAAGCATTATTTCACATTTTAGAAACTTGAACCATCAAATATTTGACATTTCTGCTTGAAAAATGACACAAAGGATTAAATGATTATCGAAACTGATAAATTTTCTGTTGATCGACTAATCGGTTAATTGATCAATTATTGCAGCTGCCCAAGTTGAACTTCTGTCTCGAGCTTTTTTTTTTTTTTTGACTGTGTGCAAGCAGCAAAAACAGTGCAGTTCTCCAAACATGGAATAAGGTGGAGCACGTTTGGTGGTCCTGATTAGCCTAAGCTGTGGACAGTAGACTGTATTGCTGCCAGATTTTGGCCTTGATACGGAGGAGCAGAGAATTAGCTTCGGTTAGCTGTTATTGGGCCAGTTTGGGCTTTGTCCTTGGAGTTTTGGCACGTCGTTCATGCAGAGCCTGGTAACAAGATGTGCTTTAGATTCAGCTTGTTTGGCTCAGTATTTATTTCTAACTGGATAACTTGTTTGGTTTATTTTTCCCATAAATGAGTGTAATATAAATGCTTGTAAAGGAAATACACACACACACACACACACTTTTCAATTTAAAGCTAAAGTATGCACGTTTTTTCTTATATAGTTTTTGTTGAAATATGCGGCTTCTGTGAACCAGGCTCAGTACTGAGATGTTTTCCTTCTTATGATTTTGAAGTGAGCTTTGCTCTTCTAACCAATCAGAGGAGGCCAAAGTCAGGGGGAGGGAGCTCACGGCTGTCAATCAATATGTGAAAGCATCTCTGGCCAACTCCTCTTATACTGAGGCTCCAAGCTAGCATTAGCAATTAGCTCCAGATACTTATGGAGGGTGTGTGTGTGTGTGTGTGGTCATGAGGATGCAGGAGAGGGAGGAGCAGGGTGGTTCGCTTTGGAGTCTCATGCTGGTGATAAATTGATTTCCACTTTTTCCAAGTATCTTTTGTTTTGCGCAAAACAACAGATTTCTTGGAACATTTTAATTCTTAATCAGTTACTCTTAACAGTGTTTTTTTTTTTGTAAGATGTAGTAAAACCAGCATTAATTTAATCCTCTCGTGACTTCCTCTTTGTTAGTGTCAACATGAGTCGGGTTTTTGCACACTTCCTGTTCTGGTTATGTTGTGGTTGGTCTTCCTGAAGAGGCAACAAACACGTTGATAAGTGAGTGAGGGAGACACACACAGACAGAGAGGACAGTGGAGAGGTGTGACGTCCAGTCTGTCACGCTAATCTACAAGTGCGTGACCCCACATGACACTGCACATGTTGTGGAGACACACACACACATTCCTCCCTGCTCCCTGTTCGCTGATAGATGGTGCTAGTTAATGAAGCGCTGCTTTTGAAGTAGATAAGATGTGGAGTGAAGAGGGCTAGAAAATGCTAATGCCATTATGTGGTTAGGGCGAGGGCTCTGCTGGAAGGCACTGGAGAGAAGTTATGCATGTAAGTGTCAGAGTGTGTTTCATGAGGTTGGACTCTTGTGGTCTTTCGAGGTTTGATTCTGGTATATTTTGGAATGAAACTGACATGTCTTGTGTTTTTTGTTCCCATATTCAGTACTTTGTGTGTGTTTCGTATTTCACCAGAATCTTCTTCCTGTCATTTAGGCCATGAAATAATAGGCTACTACTACTACTTCTGCTCCTAATAATACTTTACAAATAACATTTTTTTATTTGAATCAATTTAATTGATTTCTTTTTCAAACTAGGCCTCAATTGTTGTAGTTTTCTCCCTCTTTCTTACTGGTTATGTTGCATTTTAATATCTAGATTTGCAAATTCGCTCTTGGCAACTGCGTGATGAGGCCTTCAGAGAGTGTAAAGGCAGAATGAAAATGCCAGAAAAGGTTTGTTGCGTGTCCTCAAAGCTACTGTGTGCAGGGATATTTTAGACAGATATTGTGGTTCCAGTTTTGCAACGGTTTAGGGGAAGGCTCTGTCTTGTTTCAACATGACAGTGCCCCCTCTGTGCACATAACAAGGTCCATAAAGAAATAGTTTGGTTTGCCTTGCACAAAAAGTCCTTGTGACCTCAACCCCATCCAACAACAAGATGAGCAAGAATGCCAAATGTGAGCCAGGCGTCATCTCCCAGCATCAGTGTCCAACCTCACTAATACTCTTGTGGCCTAATGGGAGCAAATTCCTGTAACCAGGTTGTGAAATCTTGCGGGAAAGCTTTCCCAGAAGAGTGGAAGCTGTTAAAGCTGGAGATTAAACGCCAATTGTTTAAAAAAAAAAAAAAAAAGGGGATGTTCAACAATCGTATACGGGTGTCCACATACGTCTTCCCCTTCCCCACAACCGCTTGCGGTGTCTCGTCTTCCACCATCTAGCTGCCGTGACACACGAATAAGAGAAACATTAAAGAGATACGAACGTGCATCATGAATACACATCACGGGTTGCGCACCGCGACACGCATGAAATATACATGTGGGATGACATGCGTGATGAGCGAAGCAGAGGGAGACGGAGAAGGCGAAGGGGAGCGATTTCAACCGTATTGCACTGCAGTTGAGCTAATTAATTAATGGAAAAAAAAACCCCTAAAAATCCAGAAACTCTTTCATCTTTAGTCTGTTCAAATAGGGAGTTTTCCCAATGATGCTGCGCCATCTCAGTCCCTTAGTGACACGTACACACAGCTAATCACCTCAGATTAGTGTGTGACTGAACACCTCCCCAGCCTGTCACTGCGAGGCTCTGTATGAATATTAAACACAAATTCAGACTCTGTGTGTGTGTGTGTGTGTGTGTTTTTCTATTGACATATGGCTGCTTATGTAATTTGTCACCTTGTGGTGTGGTTAACAATAGCCTTTACCTGTGTGAGTGATGGAGCTGAAGTTTACAGTTTCTGTGTGTTATTTGAGTGTGTGTGTGTGTACAATACCTACAGTAGAGTAGCAGGGCTGCGATGGCCTCTGTGATTGATTCCCCACTGCTCTTCTTCTCCTCTGCACTGACAACAAGGGAGCGTGTGCAGAGCAACCAGGAAGTAAATTACCTTGAGCGTGACAGCCTGCCAGCCTCCCATAGGATGTACATTTCCCAGCAGGCTGTGTTGATACCAATAGATTGCCTCTTGTTGCCCGTTTCTCTCACGATCTCACATGTGCACACAGAAGTGGTGCACTCTAGTCTATATAATATGTACTTCAGGCTTGTAGATGCAACGTTTTATGGATATATACTGTATGGATGTAATGTATTTGGACACCCATACACTCCATGTCCACCCACACATTGCTAACACAACTCATTACATGTATGATTTAAGCCAGCAGCCACTCAGATGTCCTTATTTACAATTCTGCTTGTCGTCGCTTCATTTGTTCAGATTAAAATGTACAAAAACAATCATATCTGGATGTAAAATGATCCCTTTTTATCTGGTTTTAAAACCTATAGGAAACAAGCTTATTTAGACGCTGTGTTTAAGTAGTTGCAGGGCTACTTAGCACAGTTGAGCTAAATGCTAAGAAGCTCCTACGACAATGTAAACAAACAACAAACTGGTGTTAACAGTAGCCTATAATATTTAGTTTAGAGCGTTAGCATGCTGACATTTGCTAATTATTAGCACTAAACGCAAAGTAAATCCACTTTTTTTGTTAGCATTGTATTCGCTTCACATACAAATTTAGCTTTATTAACTGTTGTGTCGTATTAACTGCCAGTGGGATCTTGATTAGCAGCCTTTTAGCTGTTCCTTATGTTCAAGCTAGGGTTAAGATCAGAAGCTATTCCTATAACACAACATGACTTTGATCCATTATACATCAGTGGAAGAAGAGGCTGTCACAACCTGCACATTCAAAAAAGTTATATTAGTTTGTGGATGGGAAAAACTTTAAAGCTCGATATCTCCGAATTAAACTGCTCTGAATGCAGATGGAGCCTCTTCTTACTTCTCCGCTCTCCTCCCGTACGTTTCTAACTCCATCATCAGCGTACTCCATCTTCTTGATAATGAGCCTCAATAACTGGACGCTTTCCATAAGTTTGTCTCATTTTTCCAGTGTTCCCCTAGCCAATGTGAAACTATGTGATGAATTAGTCTTTTTTAAAAAAAAAAAAAAAAAAAAAAGATATCAAATATTCATCTGCCCTCCAAACTTCCAAATGAAAAATTGAGATAATATCATTCGCAGAGCGCTCGTTTTACTTTCCCCTACTCTTAAATTCAGAATTCACTTATCCCTGACAAGCATCAAGGCTCAGAAGCCAGCCAGGGTATAAATTATCCTGCAAATTGTTTTATGCATGACGGTTAAGTGCAAGATTCCTTTTGACTGATTGGAAGGCAAATCAGTATCCAAAAAAGCTTTCATTGTCATGATTAGACTTGCCTGTGGTGCATTATTTTGGACTTTTACAAAGATTGGAGAGATGGGGAGAAAACAGGGAGGATGACATGGAAGGAAGGGAAAAAAAATAGTTTATTTATAATAGTTTTTTTTGTCTTTTACTCTGTTTTTGGACTCTTTGTTCCAAATAAAATGTGAAGGACGAGAATTAAACTAAACTAAAAAATATATATAACTAACGGGAAGAGGACAAAAGAGTGAAAATGTTTGGAAAAATATTGTTTTTGTGTGTGTTGGGGAGAAGGAATAATAGAAAGGTCTGGGTATGAAGGTGTTGTGTGTCTGTGGCTTAAGGCTGTATATGATGCACATTCACACACCTGGTAACCCTGAGGGACAGGACTGCAAATTAGAAATCTAACCTCCACACAACCTTTCTCTCACTCCGTCCCTTCCCTCTCTCTGTTTACAATTTTCACCAATCTCCATTTTTTAAAGCATTAGTTTGTCAGCTAATGGACCAATTAATTTTTGAAGCTGTCATTTATGTCAAACAAGATTGTGACCCAGGAATTAAAAGTGAACTGATTCAGTCTCTTAGATTGTAAAATCAAATCAGTTAGCAGTATAACTGTGAAGTAGCGGTGCAATATACCGATCTCACAGCAACAGTCAACTTCTAGCATGTTGCTAACTAGAGAAAATATAATAATAATATCCTTGATAGAAATTTTGTTCAAATCAGATCGGGTTAGGGTTAGACAAACCCATTTTTAAGTCGCTAACACTTAGCATAATCAAATGGAATTTTTACATGGCACTAATTAGCGTTCCAGCTAGCAGACTGTTGGATCGCTAATGTTTTTAGCACAGTGGAGTTAAACGTAGCGAAAATTAGCATCACTGTGAGATGTGCACAACAGTGTGTACAGTTTAGTATTTGTATTTGTCAGTGAATAAATGCTAGTAGTAGTTCTTGTGTCTTAATATGACAGGAGTTAGCAGAGTTAGCGACATTGGCTAACCTGACTGATCAGGCTCACTTAAGGTGGACTGGTGAATATATCACAGTCACCGGTTGTTGAACTCACAATTTTTGAGTTTGACATTTTAAAATTTTTGCCCAACAGTATTGCACATAACTGAATTTCAAGCTTTGGTTGTTTGATTGCTTCATGCTGAAATGCACCTCAGGATTTTTACATTGTACCCTTTATTTTATTTTATTTTGTTTACTAAAGAATTGGTGTAATGATGAAACCGCGACCGAAACCGTGACCCAAACGTCCACAGATCTGTATGTACAACTTTTGTGTTGAACATTACTCAAGTTACATTCCCTCCAAAATATATTGGCAAAATAAAAAGTACAAAATAAACATATTTTGTATCCCCTTAGTCGACCGTTTCTCTCTTGGCATTATCTCACAAACTCCAAAACTGGCATGAACACAAAGCCAGGTCTTGTAAGGACTTTCCTTTGCCTTCACTCCTTTGTCCCTCGTCTGTTTCTGACTCACTCTTAATATAACAGGGAGACACTGGAGCTCTGCTGAGTAAGCACTCTTGATTCTTGGACTAGTGAATACAGTAGACCCCCCCCCCTGCAGACTTGAACCTACGCACCAACCCTTTGTGTGTGTGTGTGTGTGTGTGTGTGTGTGCTTTTGCATGTGTGTGTGGTTATCTATAAGCCTGCCATGTCTTTTCCTTTTTTCGTTCTCCTCTTTGCCTGTCTGCCTGCTTGTATTTCTTTATTGTCGGTTTCATTCTTCTTTGCCTCTTTGTCGTTATCTGGCAGCCTGTGTGTGTGTGTGTGTGTCTGCTCCCTGTCTGTCTTTCTGGCTTGCTCGTTGGCACCTCCACACATGCCAAAATTATTTTTATAGCCTCTCCCCTGTGTCTCAGCCCCACACCCCCTCCATTTTTTTGTTCTTTTTTTTTTTTTAAGTGAATGAGTAAATGAATCTCTTTGTCTTGCACTGTAGTGTAACCCGTTAATCAGGCCATTCACTGATTACATGCTTCACGCTAATCATGTATGTGTCTGACTGTGTGCATGTGCAATACAATTGTGACATGTTCGTGTGTGTGTGTTATTGTGTCTTGTATAACAGCGAGGGGCATTAGTTGACACTAAGCCTGCAACACAATGTCGTCGGCACATTGTTCAATGAGACACGCAGATGTGCAGAAATGCAAAGCACCAAAATTGTGAAAATGATGTATTTATGGCAAATACCTGCTGTGCTTTTTGTTACCTGCCTGCCTGGCTTTGTCTGGGAATGTATGTGTGTGTGTGTGCAGAGAGCAGGTTAGCAGGCGAGGTAGGAGGTATAGGAGGAGGAGGAAGGATGCGAGAGGGGGGAAAAGGGGTGGAGGGGCATAGAGGGGAAAACCAATTATCGTCCAGATAACAGACAAGCTATGGATTTTCTACCTGGCCTTTTCTGCAGCTTTTCTTATTCTGATTCGGTCTCTCCATCCATCTATTTTTTTTTGTCTTTCTGTCCTTGCACCAAATTTGAATTCCTATTGAAGATGAAGACAGCTTTAGTGACAAGATGCAAAAAAAGAAAAAAACAGTGTCTGAAATGGTATAGCTCCTATAGTAAAGTCTTGTTTTTGGCTCTGTGTGTGTGGTCTGATTAACTACAGAAGATGGCTTGTCGAAATGTGTCAGACAACAGAGACTGACATTTTGTCAATATGCCCTCTGATTCTGTGAGTGTGTGTGAGTCACTGTGACCGACAGGCAGTCACATTATCTAATCTGCATTGTCATGTTGCCCTTCTGCATTAAGGGCTTTTGTGCCCTTGACAGTTGTAGCGCAATTTATAGCCTCTCAATGAGGGGTTAGAGATTTGATGCTTGTCTGGTTTTTCCTTATCGGGCCGACATTAACAATCAGAAACGTTTCTGCCTGTTTTATCATTCATAAACACTGCCAGTAACACTCTGTTGCTGTGACATTTTGCAGGGTTGGCTTATTATAGCAGCTGTTACTCGATGGAGAGTTGGTTGTCCGTTTGGTCTCACTGCGCGCATTTAGCGAGCAGTTGCTAGCAAGATAGCTAGCAAGACAGCAGCTTGTTTGCAGTTAAATGTTAAAAGTTGCCTTTTAAACTTGTCTTTTGCTGTATATGTATTCATTTACAATTAAAGAGAATAAAAAAAACACAAATATTTTGGCATTAGCTGAAACAGTTTGCTTCTAGTTGGTATCTGTTGGTATCTATTTGACCTCTGTGTATCCAGCAAGCTAGCTGGTTAGCTAGCAAGATAGCGGCTCTGCAAAGTTTGCAGTTAAATGTTAAAAGTAGTCTTTCAAACTTGTCTTTTGCTGTATATGTATTTATTTACACTTAAATGGAATTAAAAAAAACACAAATATTTTGCCATTAGCTGATCCAGTTTGCTTCTAGTTGGTATTTGTGTTTGACCTCTGTGTATCTAGCAGGCTAGCTGGTTAGCTAGCAAGATAGCGGCTTGGCAAAGTTTGCAGTTAAATGTTAAAAGTAGTCTTTTGAACCATTTTGCTTCTAGTAGTAGACATTTTTCTGGTGTAAATGCATCAAGAGGAAGCGTGGTGGTGACAGCAACCAATGTTAAATGGTAGGTAGATGTTATTTTTATTATTGACTGTTTATGAAAGAAATTTGAAGTAGGCCTAAATATATATTTTGGCTAAAGTATTCGACAACACCTCAGCACTCAACACATCTAGAGAAAGTCGCAGTGCTTTGTGTTTCTCATTTACAACAAATCAATGTGCTCAGAAAAAAAAGGAAGTATGAAATTGTATGAAATGAATAGTGAAATAAACACGTAGGTTAGCTTAGTGGAAGTTTATTGAATATTATCCTGCATATATTTCCACGTCAGTAACTTTAAAGGGTCGGTTTACTCAAATAACAATTATCTAGTCATGCAGATAATATGCCTAATTTGCATTGTGTGGATTAGACAAGTTGACGAGAGAATAAGAAAGAGATGATGCCATTACATTTTTAAATTTACCTTTCAATACACTGAGCACCACAAGCCTTCATTGTACTGGTGTGGTAGCGAAATCTCAGACCGATACGTTATCTTAAACCTTGACAAGTAAAAAGAAAACCCTGCATGGCTGAAAGGGAAAAGGTGTGTGTGTGACAGTGTGTGTGTGTGAGAGAGAGAGAGTGAGATTTACAACAACATATAGCATGACTCATTGATATTAATCTTTTTCCTCTTCCATTATTCCCCTTTTTTTCTTTCTCCTTGGCTCATCTCTCCTTATTTCTCTCCTGTCCCATCTTTACAGCTGAATCACTGTCCTCTATATCTTTCTCTCCATCTCTCCCTTGGGTCGGCTGCTTTTAGACTTTCATAAACTCTTTTAAAAGGTCTCAAGGACACACTTGACCTCATTGCTCCTCGATAGTCCATCCCTGCTTTGGATACACACGTCTATCTCTACATATACGCAAACGTATTTTGACTCTGCAGTGTTTACACGCTTCATTTGAAGCTGCCAATAATCTGGCGGCGTTTGTTAAATGCATCAGAGTGAATGTCAGTGATATTTCAGGCTGTTGAGCACCAAAAGAATCTGAGAGACGGAGAGAGACGGATGTGTCCGCCCTCTTGTTTGTTTTCAAATGTTATCGTGCATTCCTGCTTACCTTCATCTCGCTGCCTGTCTGTCATCCTGCTCTGCAACAAACAAATAACATATAAAATTTGGCATTGAATCGTGCCATATTTGCAGGTAAAAACAGGTGATGGAGAGCATTTTGAAAATAATTATGAATTATTATTAATTATTATTTTCAGCAATATAAAACATAAAATAAGAAGAAAATCCTGGCATTTGAGAATCCTGGAAACGGATTCCAATCAAAATAGCTGCGGATTAATTTTCTTTCAGTCGTTTTATGGTCTTAATCGAACACTTTGATCCAAAGTCTCCCACAGGTTGTGTTGAGATCTGCTGAATGCCACACAGTATCATATGATTCACATAAAAACCATTAAAGGTGCAATAATGTAAGATATATGTCAGAGTTTTTATTTTAAAACACTCAAAAATGAAGTAAAATTATTAACAAAATGTAAAGAACAGTTTTGACGTTATGTCAAAGATGTCTATGTATTGTGTTAGCATGCTAACCAGCTAGCCGCAGCCCATCCTGTTTGCCACTTCCTACATATTGCACCCTTTAAGTCAACCCGTGTGCCCTGTGTGGAAACACTTATATTTGTTGTGTTGTACACACACTTATTATTATTTTTTCCTTAACACAGTATTGAATCCCTTCCACAAACCCGCTCCTTACAGTGAACGGCGGGGTGCTACATAAACACACTATTTTCACTGTAATTAAAGTCTGATGACTGCAAGCTGCAAGTCAGGTTGTTTGCTCATGTAGTCTTAATAAAAAATAACCCGAGGCTATTTTTGTAAGCTTCAACTTAACTGATGTCATGAATATTTAATGTTGTAGATATATGTGTAAGATTTACTCTTTACCAAAATCCTGAGGGAAATGTCAGGTTTTTTTTATTGCTGCTAAATGCTTCACTGAAGTGCCACAAAGTGACACTGAGGCTGAATATTCAAGGCTAAATAATATTCCTGCTAAAAAAAAAAAAAAATCAATGTTAAATTTCGACATTGATCACGTGTCTGGGCTAGCTAGTCCATAACTTTATCTATTATTGTTTAGTGCTGGGTAGATAATAAACAGTTGTTTTTTTTCATAGTGCTGAGAAAACTGTGATTATTCCCTGCAGGGTTTGTTTCATATTAAACATCGTCATTTGATCCGTTATTAATCTAAAAAAAATATTGACGAGTGCAGCTTTAATTTGTCACCCATCTGTATGTTTATTTGTGCAAACTATTAAAATGATCCCAAATCTCTTAGTAATCATGAAGGAAGATGAGAGTCATCTTGTGTCTTGATTGGATTATAAAATGATTAAATACTGCAGGATGTTGAATCTAGATTAATCCCTCCAGTCTCCAGTGGTAAAGCTTTATATGTTTCGCCATGTCTCGTGTAATGTACTAGTATGTAGCACTACTAGATGTACTGCTGGAGACATGTGCACTGTTGCAGTTTTGTACTAACAGGAAATTACAGAAGCCGGTGACAGACGCCAATCAAACTGCATCTTAGGAACGCTGCTGCCAGTTTTCAATCATCATTTTTTTTCTATAAATACATTACTTTATATTTTGCTTTTGAAGCTGTTGCTGCAGCTCTCCACAGTTTTATTTCAACTTTTCACTTAAAGTTTTGCAGCCCCACACTCAAAAATCAAGCACATTTCTTATGCATGCTGCTATTATATGAAATATATCTTCATCTTTATGATTTTTTCTTGCGTGAGCACACACAAAAACAACAGAGTCAGAGTAGGATAATTATATGCAACTGGGACACATGTTTTTTGTTGTCAACAATACCTGACTTCATATTTTTGGAACCGCTTCATAAAAAATTCACTGCGGTGCATTAAAGTAGATTTATTTACTTTACATTTTTACGTTGCATTTCAGTTGGTCTTTCACTGTTGATACAAGGCGTGGCTGTTTTTTAAGGTCAGGGAGAGAGATGACATTTTTATATGAATGAGATTTGTTTGGATGCCTGAAGAGGAGATATCTCTGAGAGTGTAGGCCTACATTGCTTACGGTCACATTTGTGGTTTTTTTCTGTGTGTGTGTGTGTGTGTGTGTGTGTGTGAACTCCAGACGGTCCCCAGTGTCCGACTGGGCTGTAAATAGCCATGGGAAAGCCTGTAGAGAAACACACACACACACTTTGAGACTGGACATTTTCTTTTCAGCTTCCAGATATTCGTCTTCTCAGTAATACTCTCTTTCTCCTCATCTCTTTTTATTCTTACCCATACCAGTTTGCTTCTCCTCTCGCTGGTTTTTAAGTGGCTCCACTTTCACTCTGTCTGACGACGTTTTTGATGCCAATCCAAAAATCACACAGTGATTTGGTTTCCTGATTGTTGTTGTTTTTTTCTCTGTCAGTGCGTCTGTAAATAGATGGAGCTTTTTCACACTAGACTTCCCTCTTTTGTGTGTTTTCTAAGATCGCTTTTCGTCTCTTATCTGTGTTGGTGTTTGTGTTGACTTTGGGCAGACACTGTAACCAGTTTCACCAGTATAAAATGTCCTTTGTTTCGTTACCGATTGTGATATGTATGCGTTGCGTGTGCTCTGGTGTTTAGTGGCTCTGTTACAGTAGGTAGATGTAATGAGTGTGGATAATAAGAGCATAAAATGAATAAAATCACAGTCTAAAACCCAAAGACATTTAATTTACAATCATATAAAATAAAGAAAAGCTGCAAATCCTCACATTATAGAAGCAGTTTCCAGTCTTTATGCTAAGCTTTTGTACTCGTACTCAGTCTAATCATCCCCTTTTTTTCAATTAACTTCGGTTGCCTTGCTTATGTTTTTTTATAATTTAGCTTCACTTGCTCTAAAAACATTTAACTTGCAATTTCAGTGTGCATCTTGAAATTCAGAAGACAGAAAAACAACAGCCCCGTACAGTCGAATTCTTGAAATAAGTAGATATAAATTGGAAACAGCTGAACTTATCTCAGTCCCACTGTGAGTTTAAGACTCAGCATGAAAGCATGAGGAATGACTTGTTAGGATGAATATTTTTACACTGCAGAAACAGCTGATATTCATAGAAGAGGGTAAGGAACAGCGAGCGAGAGAGAGAGAGAGTGTAGAGAGAGATAAGAGGTAGCTGATAGAGGGATGGAGAGATGACAGAATCATTATGGTAATGCTCTCACAGTCGCTCTTTCTTTCTCTCATTCCTAAACTAAAAATCTGAACCGCAGATTGCTGTTTCCCAGGCTGCTCAGACAGCCGTGGCAGACATCCTGATAGTGACTGGCGTACAGGCCCATTTTCCTTCACAAATGATCTGTCAGTCTCTTTCTCTCTCTCTCTCTCTTTCTCCTCTTGCTTATGATGGCATGGCTTGGACACACACACGCACACACACCCACACACATTGAGAAACACACACACGGGTAACTACGCATGTCCCAACTGTCATCTGCCACCTCCTCTCAGTGGGAGCAGTCAGCCTCGATCTTTTTGCTTCATGAGGTGAGTTAGCTGACCGTCTGTTGCTGTGGTGGAGGGCACCAGCAGGGGCACGACGGGCATCAGGCACCAGCAGGTCGCAGCGGGCGTCGCTCTTCCTGACCCCGACCAGAGACTCTCTGCAGGGCAGCTCACGTGTCACCAACAGGCCTGTTTGGTACATTGTATGCACTGCATGTGCCTTTTGCTTACTATACACTAGTAGACTGCAGCTCCTCAGTTCAGCCCGTCTCTTTAAGGTTCCCACTCCCGATGAGCTTCTTACAGGGAGCATTTTTATATATATACGTTCACCTCAAGTTTTGGAACTTATTATTTAGTTATTACCTGTCACTGTATGTATTTTATGTCCTATATAATTTGGTGCTGAAGACACATTTTCAATATGGGCCAGTAGAAGATGAAAGTTTAAAAAAATATATCTTATAATAAGGTTCCTTACAAGCTGAGCGTCGTGATATTAGTGTGTTTTGTATCTGGGCTCTGGTCCGTCTGCATGGGTGCATGTTTTGCAGCCCTTTGGCCCTGGTTGATGCACTTCTCCTTCAGTGCCCTCAGTATAATGCCTACTCAGAGGTCATGACCTCTCTAATGAGCAGCTAATGTTAATGATGCAATTCCTCAGACTGTGATGTCCCGACAGCAGACAGGAAGTTGTTTGGCTCTGATCTGCTCACCTACCCCCCGGCAATGAGTATTTCACTGAATTTCTGTGTGTATGTGTGTGTGTGTGTGTTCATGCCCAGAAGATGTTTTTGTCAGCATTTTTCTCTTAGCGTGGGAGTTTAAGACATGATGTGCATCCTCATATAGAGAACGTACTTAATGTGCATGTGGCGGTGGTGAATGTATTTGTCTGTCTTACACAAGTTATTTAAAAGTCAGCAGTCTTTGTTGCACTCATGTTTGCTTAAACACACACTCAAAACATTTAGCTGACTATCAAAGGAGCAGTGAATTAATCTCAGTTGACTAATCTGACTGACATTTCATCATTTCAGCTCCAGCAAGGGTGCAAAAGTATCGTATGAGTACTTTAAGCTGTGAGTAGTATCGCCCTTAATCATAATTAAACTCTTGTTTGTGGAGCTTTAATGGATATGATTAATTTGGATTTGAATTAAAATGTCAGGTGGCATCTCTGGCAGCATTTTGTGAGATTTACTGTGATTATTAAACTGAAAAGGCTCCAGAATTGTTCTGACTTTTAGTGGTCTAAGCATCACTTCAGATGTCTATTTGTAAGGGGTTAGGTTTAATGAGACTCCGGTATTACATTAGTCAAACCTTTCTCATGTGTTTGTTTTGGCCCTCTGGCAGCGCGGGAGAAAAAACCTGGCCGCTTTTGTCAACTTAAATTAAGCTCAAATGCAAAACCCAGAGAGATAAGAGATAAGAGACAGAGTGCTGTATGTGTGCATCTCATCAGGTTCAAAGCAATCAGAGGATGACTTGTTGAAATGCCAGGTCCAAGTTGTTGCTGAAAGGGAAATTTGCTATGAAGCACATCAGAAAAATGCTTTTTTTTTTAAAAAAAATCCAACCTATGCTTCTTGATGCCAAGATTTAACTTTGTAAACTACTTCAAGAAACCACTATGAAAAACAAAACCCTCACATAATTCAAAGGGCTCTCCCTCTCTTTCTCCTCCTACTGTGGTGATGGCCAAGTGGGAGTTAAATCCTGCTCAGCCTGGGGTTTTATCGATCCTTTATGGAGGAGTCCTCTATGAATCATCTGGGTAACTGTGTGGTGCATCAGCCTGCCTGGCACTGTAATATGTAAAAAAAAAAAAAAAAAAAGAAAAAAGAAAAGATGTGCAGGAAGGTGCGTTGATGTTACAACCTACGCTGAGTTTCCTTAAGTGCTTTCCTTTTTTTTAAGCCTGTTACGGTTAACGCTGAACATGAATAATTGCTCCGCTGGTTGGCACAATAGCAACTTAACACTCTCATTAATTTGACTGACAAAAGAATTGATTACAACTGTAATTTCCCTTTTCACACCAGCAATATTTTACTTTGCGGCAGACTTGAACGGGAAATTCAGGCGCTGGAGATAAAACAAGTAAGGGTCTTGGATGAATTAGTATTTGACTAATTGCACACAAGCATGCAAGAGCGATGACTGTGGAACAAAAAGAGATTTTAAAAAAAGGATACCAGCAGTCAACAGGGAAGGCAGGATTGGGACGGACTGTTTTTACATTGGTGATAAAGGTGGAAAGAGAGCTAAACTCTTCACTTTTGTTCTTCGGTTTCTCTCCTCCTCTCTAGCGCGCGGTGCTGTTGGCAGATATTCACTCTTAACATGAGATCATCTGCAGCGGTTCTCATCAAAGTCCAATTTTATGCTGTGAAGCAGAAAATATGAACTGCTGGCTCATCTGGAAGCCAGCGTGCGGTGTCCTCTGACAAAAAACTGGAACTCGTATATGATATTTGAGAGTGAAACAGTTCAGATAAAAATAGACCAGCTGATACCTGTTCATACATATTTATACATACCTTAGTATATATATATATATATATATATATATATATATATATATATATATATATATATATATATATATATATATTGTGTTTAAAAAGAAACAGTGAAAAATACCCAAGACAATTTCCCAAAGCCGAGGGAAGTCTTCATATGGTATGGTATTTCATACATGTTGTGCTGTAATTTTCACATATTTCTTATGTTTACAGACATCATGATCTAGACTAGAATTTTAAAAATAGGTTCTGAAGAAATGCTGAACAGGCCTTTGTCATAACGACCCACCGGAGGGACAGTGTGCACCTCTACAGGTTAATAAATCTGCAGATTTCCTATAGTTCTCCTCGAATACCAGCCATCGGTGCAGAAATTTAAATCTGTTACTCGCTGTCTCGGCTCGTTGCTCTGTGCTGCATTACAGTCCATCTCTACCGCCTCGCTGGCTGTCACTTTGTCATTCGTGGCCCTCACACATCTGCCTGGTTGTGATAATAGCTACCCCTGTCAACAAGAAGCAGGGGAGGGCAGCAGAACGCTGAGGGGCCTCTATAGCTCACGCTAACACACACACACACACATACACACACACACATACTGCACCAGCCACACAACCTCAATTAAACTACAAAACGTGTTCGTCAGCCTGATGATTGCGGGATCAGTAAATGTTTGCCTGCTCAATGAGAGCTTGGTTGCTGCCCGGAGCCGACGAGTTCGTTATCCTGCAGGATGTTCATGGTAGGTTGAACAGGCGAGTGGGAGAAATAAAAGGAAGAGGAGGATATGAGGAGGAAAGAGAGAGAGAATGTGCAGCCCTAGCAGCCTCAGTCATCATATTCCTGTCTTATTCTCCAACATGCACACACATATTTAGATATTTAGATATAACCACTGACTTCTTGGCCTGTATGGACAGCAGGAATGAAAACACTGACCAAAAGCTGTTTTAACATACACATAGCATGTGGGTATTGTTTTAAAATAGACTTTAAACACAACTGAGACATCTGCAGACATGCTGGCAGCCCTGTGAAAACTCTGCTTAGACACAGCAGTGATTTGATGCACTCTATGTATATATATATATATGCATGCTTGCAATGACATACTTGCATTTAGCAGATTAGATTCACCGTTTGCCCCGTCGTAATTTAGTGTGTTAACATGCTTATTAGCACCATGAAACAAAATAAAAGCTGAGGCTGATGGGAGCGTCAGTTTTGCAGCGTTTGGACATAAACAACAATTTGAAACTTTGATCTCATGGTGCTGCTATATAAAAGTTATAAAAGTTATTATTGACACAGATGTCGTTACATAGAAATCCATCCAGTTGTTTGCATTATTTCCATCTTTAACCTAAACCGTCAATCTTATGGTGGCGCTAGAGGAGAAATCAGAGGATCACTGAAGTAACTTCTTACTTCCGTGTTAATCCAGTGTACTGATGTTGCAGTCTGGACCAAAGTGGTGGATCAACAGAAAAATCAACATTGTCACGTGGCTAAAAAACGTGAGAGACTCTGCTTTAAACTACACAGACATTTTTTTTTTTTTACAGTGTGCAAAATCTGTAAGCAATACCATCCGTCTTCATTGCTTAGCGTCCCTGTGGGTCTTGCTGAGTCACATATTCCAGGTCATCTGAGTGTGTGAGAGAGAATACATGTGAGCGAGTGTGTTTGTGCGAGCCCTTTGTGTGTATCCCGTTCTTTGGCATCAGCTGTGGCTTCCTGCTCCCCCCCCCTTCACCGTTCTAACCCAGGCAAAATGGACAGACTGTACTGTCTGCTCTGTGTCTCCCAGACAACCGCTGCGGGTGAAACTGAGGGGTCAGGGGGCAACACAGGGCGAGTATGTGAAAGACAGAGAGGGGTGAGTGTGTTGTTGTCCCGAGAATGTTTTGCTGCTGATTCAGAGGTCCAATATAGAAAAGAACAGTTGTGCTTTTTGTTGTGCTGCTGCTGCTAGTGGCACGGTTCAATGCATGGCAGTAGTTATTTAAAGATAAATATATAGATCTTTAACTTAGTCTGATAATCTGAGTTTGTTTTTAAATGTCCACAATAAGGATTAACACTTTGTACCATACAAATGGCCAAACTTAAACCATTGTTAGAATCTAATAAAATAAAGGCTCAATGTGCTGCTATCTTGGCTATAGACTTTTAAATCGCAGTGAAACACTGGTGCACACTTAACACTGAAACCAAAGAAGAAGACTGTGTAGTTAGTTAACGTGAATGAATCAACACTGAACCAACAAAAGAAATGAGGTCAAATTAGAAATCTGATGCATCATTTCCTGTGTGTGTGTACACTTTTTACTGCTACCAGGTGTTGATTTAAATCAGTGTGCCTTCCTGAGATGGTGACACAGCAGTTTGCTGTATGTGTGTGTGTGTGTCTTTATGTATTTGTGTGTGTGTGTGTGTGTCCATTGGTCACATTATGAAGCTCTGAAGCTGATTTTTCTAAACCATTTCTGCACCTACTCACATTCTTTTCAAAGCAGCACGTTCCACATTTCTATCTATCCATTTCTATTTTTTTACTTTATACTGTAAGTCAAGAAGAATCGGACTCATGCTGTCGAGGTTTTGCCAGCAGAGCCATGCGCAGCAGATGGAAGTGTGTCATATGATATCGAGAATGCTCTTATACCACACGGACCTTCCATCAACATGAGATATGAGGCCAAATTATACTCTGAGCTCTTAATACACTCCGGTCAGAGCTGTTTACACAGTGTCTGCAAGCTTTGACTCATCATGTGTTTTAAATCCCACTACGGCCTTGTTCATATCATCAAGAGTGGATGTACAGTAATAGCTGCTGTACAACCGCCAAGGCTGATTTCTCAAAAACAATTACAACACTGACTCAACGTTTGATCTAATGATCTTCTGCTGCAAATGCTTCAACTTTTTTTTTTGGCTCGCTGCCTTTACTATTTACTGTAATTGAGATTTAAGATGCTGTAAGCATGCTGTAAGATTGTTATATGCTGAGTCAATAATGCAAAAATCCATAATACAAATAGCATAATGCAAATGCAATATTGAGGTTAGTTTGTTTAGAAATGACTCTAAAGGCAAATAACAGCGATCACGTTTTCAGTCTCTAGAGAGTAGTTATGGACGGGATGTTGGAAAGATCGTTTCAAACTAATCTAATCGGATTAGTTTTCAGAGATACTGTAATTGGTAAAACACAATTTTGTTTGTTTGTTTGTTTGTTTGTGACCTGTGTTAGTGAACGGAGACGAAATTAACAGCTGTCACAGCGTTGGAGTGACAAGCTGCTTGCAGCTGATCTTTAGCCGCGACTGTGATTGATTATGTTTGTTGCTTATGTGTATTTAGCTTAGCTGTCTCACATCAATCACTAATATGGATCAGTGGACTTGAGCTATGCAAGCAGCTGCGCACCATCACAATAAATGCTGATCTTTTCCCACTAAAATTGAAGATGCAGGTGTTTCCCTTGTAGAAATAAAGAGCAAGTATTTTCCCTTCCTGGTGAGCGCCCGTGCTGCATACGAAGTAGGTCATACCGTATGTGCTCTGTAAAATACAGTACGGTGCTATCCATGTGTGCATGCATTTTTCATGAGCGTTGCTGTATGTGTGTGAGAGGTCTGTGTGGTCCTGCGTCTATGCTGGAAATCTCTCTCCACGTTTCTGCTCCTCTGTCGTTAATTAGAAAGAGCAGCGAGAGAATGGAGGAGTGTTGGAGAGCCTGCAGGGCGGTACTGCAAACCCAGAGAGGGGATGGTTGTGGAGGTAAATGAGAGCAGGGGGAGTGATGAGCTGGAGGTAGAGAGAGAGAGAGAAAAAGGATCATAGAGAAAGATGGAGGGAAATCCCCACACCAAGAGGATACACACGGTCACACACACATTTCTTTTTATCAGCAGTTGAAGTTGGTTGATGAAGAGGCGACGGTAGACGACCTACCTGGTTTGATTCGTGTCTTTGTCTTCGTGACAGCACTGACACAGAAATCTGCATTTTGACCAGTTAACAAGGAAACAAAAAGTATTGCACTAATAACTCAGTTTTACAAAGCAGCTGAGATTAAACTTTAATGACTCCTGTGGAAGAATTGGAGCAGACACAGAAATACATGTAGAGACATGAGTAGAATTTACTTTAGTCATTATTATTGAAGATAATAAATGTTGGGAATATTGCAACAGTAGATGGAGTAATGATGACACGATGAAGATTAGAAATGTGCATGAAATGTCAATCACTGTTTCCAAGATGCAATCTCAAATACCAAATTGTTTTGTCCCGACTAAAAGTCAACAAAGATATTCACAGGTATTAATGTCATAGAAGAGCAAAGAAAACCGAGAAAATATTCAAATCCGAGACGCTGAAATGTTCACGTATATTTTAAATTCCTTGTGCATGTATTCTGAAATACAGCCTATATAAAAGGTTGTTTATTTACACATTGGGGAGCTACTCACTGCGGATACCCATAAACTTTATATGCAGGAGATCAGTGTTGTAATGCGAAGGAAGCTGGGCAGAGCGGGGTCAGGGAGGGAGGGGAAAGGGGTGACTCAAATGGACCTTTTGTCTTTGGGCATATTTAGGCTAAAATTAGCCTGTTTATGTGATTTGCAGCATTCCTACAGGCATAAACACAACCACATGACAGGACGGAGCGTCTCAGCGCTGCGAACTGCAAACAACTTTCAGTGGATTGTCGATTCATTGCCGTTCATTCAGTAAGAGGCTCTCTATAGATCTCTGCCAAGGCCGAAGCAGAACAACATGATGGCAATAATGTTCGTGAAAATAGTCCCATGAGAACTCATGTTTATTCAAAGCGAGTTAGTCGACCCAGCACTCTTCTGTTCTTCTTCAATTACCAATATGCATCTTGCATGCAATATTTTTGAGAAAAGAAACCAAAAAATATTCACACTTGAGAAGCTTTCTAAAAAAAAAAAGACTCCAAACGGTTAATCAGTTTTCAAAACAGCTGGTGATTAATTTAATAGTTTAATAGTTAATAAGTAAATTGTTAGACAAGCTGCTTACTCATTTTTAAAGAATGTAAATATTAGAGGAGGAAGTAACGTTAAATGAAATCAGAGCAGGTGGAGAAACCGAACTTCCAGTTCCTGTTGAAAATGATTCATTACAGAAATAATTTTCATAATCATAAAGCATCGTTTCAGATATGTATCACTGTGGGAGTTTCCCCACGTCGTCGTCACTCCTATAACCGGGGCCAAACGGGCATTTCCCACGATGTGGTCGAGAGCGAGTTAAAATAAGATGGAGAAGCAGAGCGAGCGATGCGTGAAAATTGGCTAAAATTTGCCTCAAATAACTGAAAGTGAGTCAAAAGTTTCTCTAAATACCGTCTGGGCCTGTGTTCGCGGCTGCTTTGCAATCTACTCGAGAGTTTTAAAGTCTGGTAACCGCAGGAGTATATTAAACACAGCAACAGGCAGCTCGAGTCTTTCATAAATACCTTTAAGGCCTTGTACACTCCTCCTCTTACAAAGATTTACTGAAGCATGAGGACTGATAGTGGCGTAATTCACAGAGTAATCTGACTCTCCTCGCCTTCTCTCTTTGTCCCCACTTCTCTCTTACATAACTATCTGCTGCCTGTACAGACAAACAATCATAATGCATAATGTGAGTTTTTGTGAGTCTTTGCTAAACACATTAAGTCAAGCACTGCCTTGGTTTTTTTTAATGTTCATTGCTTTAAACACACAGTCTTGTTGTGTCCCTAATAACCGTAGAAATGACCCATTTAGGCTGCTGAATCTGTTGTTTACGAGCTGTGGATGATCAGTGTTTTACTGGATACGTTTCCCCTCCATCTACGGTGGCCTTTATAGTCGTGCCCTGCCATGTATTTATAGTATGTGTAAAAAACTACAGGGCTGTTTGCATATATAATAACACAGCGTGCTCACACTGTGTGTGTGTGTGTGTGTGTGCGCGCTCTGCATGACTGTCTCCATTCTGCCTCGACGTGGCTCGCCATAGATTTATATGTCAGTCTGTAATTGGCCCTTGTTTGTCTGCACCTTTTTTCAGAGGCATCATTCTCCCTGTAAGTGTTGGGATTTATAATGACGGAGCAGACAGGCTATGTGTTACACGTGTGTGTGTGTGCGTGTGCGATCCTGAAAAGTGATCATTATGACTGGGCTGTGTCCTTGTTTTTTCCCGTTTTTTTCCCGTGTGCCTGAACGAGCGACTTTGAGATTTACAAGTAGCTCTGTGTGAATCAGGGCAGAGTCATTTGTTTCTTCTGCACTTCTGCAGTGTTGGTCTTGTTCGTTTTGCAGGTGTGTGTCGCAGCTCAGCAAAGTGCAACAAAAAATACTGCAGGGAAACTGTAGTTTGATAGTTATTCAGCCACAAAATAAATGTTTCCCACAGTCCACCTGTGGCTCCTGATACTCTATTATCTATTTTTGATCCTGGCGTCAACAGAAACATGACTGAACTGCTGTTATAACATGCTGGTAGAGTCGGCTTGGTGTGTGTGTGTGTGTGTGTGTGAGGACCATTTGTACTGTGGCTCTGCTTATTACCTGGGGAACGGCCTGTGTTTGTGTGTGTTTGTGTATTTTCAAGGACAAAGTCGAGAGAGAGCAGAGCTTTTTGTTCACATAGAACACGGTGCATTTCACCATACCTCCATCATGTACACGTATGTCAGACGGCGCCGCGGTAAAGACTCGCTTTTCAGATTGATGGATATGATTTCATGTGTTTGGAGACGTGCAGCGTGCAACAAACAAGCCTCGGAGCTGCAGAGGATGAAAGCTCAGGTCCTGAAAGGCACTGGATGTTTATTCACTCGAGCCATAATTGGAGCTCAATTAATTGCCTCTTGTGCAATAACCTTCCACACTGAATGAGCTTCTCTCTTCTCCAGTTGTGTGTTGGCAGCTCCAATTTTGAAGCCATTTTTAACTCAACCTGTGGAGATGATTAAATCCCTCTTACTCTGATTTAATATATTATATAGTAATAAATCACTTCGATACAGTAGTCATTATATTTGATTTTGGCCTCTTGTGTTTTGAATAACAGACTATAATCCAATAAGTGCATCAATTCATCAACAGAGCTCAATTTTTTAGGTGCATTTACAGATGAATATAAAAAGTAGATGCTTGTATCCGTGTGTGTGTTAATCTGTCCTGAAAAAAGAAAAAAGAAAGGATCTAATTCTAGTCCAGGACAGACTACAGACAAGGCAAAGAGTGAGAGTGATGCAGATGAGAGAGTGAGAGAGGAAACAAGTTGTTTTTTACTGAACTGGGACAGATTTCAACCCTCTGGTGCATTGTAAGAGAGATGCCACTCTCTGTGGATGTACACACACACACACACACATACTTGGCAGGTTTATAGACATTCATGGAAGAGCTATTTTGATAGATCTGATAAATAGCACAGGCCAGAGAGTCTCATGTTTTAAATACCATCTTGTGGCGGGTAATTGCATGCAGCTGTGTGTGAGCTCTTGGCAGTGCATGTGTGTATGTGCTCTTTTTTGGGTGTCTACATGTGTGTGTGTGTGTTTGTGTGATTGGCACGTAAGGAAACAGCAGCATCTAGGATGAGAAAAACTTGTGAAAGAGATTGTATAATTTAGCAAAAAAAAAAACGACAAAAAACAACAAAACGACAGCAACGCAACAGATGGCGAGAGCAGGAAAGTGACTGAGATGGAAGCAGACAGATAGTGAGAGGTGCATTAACAGTCGGTATCTGCAGGACACAAAGGTATTTACATGGAAATAGGGTTCGAGTAATGAGCTGTCGCAATCAGTGAAAGCAGCGGAGTGAGGGGCGGACATACAGTGAGCCGGCCGCGGCCTCGTGGGAGGTTTGTGGGAGATTTTTTGTTCTGCCTCCTCTCTTCTTAAAAGTGACATGAAGACAAACAAATGACGTCATCATCATCATCATCATCGTCATATTTGCTGACACAGAATATGAATCTCTGCTTTGTGTCCGGAGACAGAAACCATGTGTAGCTGCTCGAGCGATTGTTGTGGTTCATCAAAGCATTGTTTGAGCATTAGCCACTTCGAAAATTCTCAAAAGAAAGTCAAAAGGGATAAAAAAAAGTTTGATATATTCGGGGAAATATGCTTATTGGCATGTTTGTGGAGAGTGAGACGAGGAGATCGGTATCACTTTCATACGCGTCTGTTCGCGTCTAACGATGGAGCCGGGAGACTGTCGGCATATTTTAGACATGCATAAAAAGTCAATAAAAAAGAACTGCTTCAATACAAATGTGCCTGTGGTGGCATGAATTGATACATCTGAGTAAACAATTCATGTGTATCCTGGGGCTTTATGTGAATGTGCTTCATAAATGTACAGAGAGAGAAAAGCGGTGAAACTGAAGAGTTCAGTCAGAGGCTGAACGGAGCACAAACACCCAGACGCACTCCCACGGACAGGATCAGTGTATCTGCCAGATTAGCTTACAGCCAAAGTACAATCGGTATTTTGACTGTTTCGGGGTAAATAAACATAAACTGTTAGAGCTAAAAAACAAACTTACACTGATCGAGAGCAGCGAGAGTGACGCAGAACAACAAAGCTGCAGGCCGGGAAACCAAAAGAACTGAAAGATGAGCCGCGGAGTTACGTCAGTCTTTGATCCCTTTCACATTACGCATCGCCGTTTGATTGTTATGACAACAACAAGACTTACCAGCATCTCTACACAGACATCGTCATAAAGTCGGTGAGATTCACCCTCCTTCGCCGCCTCCGTTTTTCAGAAATAAGGACCTCCTCCCCACCTTTTTTTTGCTCAGATGGTGTGTGTTTCACTGTCTATTAAAGTCTTTGTTTACCTGTGCGGTTGTGCAGCAGCAGATGTGTGATCCTGAGGTCTGATTGGTTTAGAAATGGGATGCGGCGGTCCTGCTGACAGGCCTATTACACCCTCTGAAGGGAGAAAAGGGGGGAAGACTTGCATGAAATGAGGAGACACAGCTGTCCAGAACACAAACTCTTCCTCAGCCAAAATCTTTACTATAAAAACACATAAAATCTGTGGTTGACATTAATTCATCCCAGGACAGGTCGGTTGCCATGGTGAAACACACTACTGTGTACTGATATGATGTGCATATAAGTACAGATGACTTTAGGGTTTATTTATCTCGCACGAGGTGGGTCGCTCATTGTTTAGAAATTTGGAGAACTGAGTGCGAGAGACAGAAACATGGAGAGGACTCTGTGTAAACCAGAGTCTTCTGTCAGACCATTTATAGTCATGGCTCCCTGTTACTGGACTAATGCTGCACACACACACACACACACACACACACACATATAAAGTCACCACCTTCACTGTGCTGCTGCGTTTTTTCCACCCATCATCACAGATATGGTCCAAAATGTTTGTAAGTTTAACCACGGACACTGAACAGTAATGTAAATGTTTGGTCACAGCCAGGCTTGAGCTGTTTCTTTGTTTCTTTAGAGGAGCTGCTCTGAATCAAACACTTGTCGTTCATCACCTCTCCTGCTTCTCATCACGGCGACTGACCCCAACGATATCATTTTGTCATGATTTTCCACTCCGCCTCTGCATGGCTAATTTCCTGGCGGCAGAGTGGTTAATGATGATGGACTTGGCGTGGCTGTAACTAACCTAATGAGTCGCCAGATGATATTTTGCCATGAACTGACTTGCAAAATCACTGCAGTCCGTGTTGGCATTAAACGCAGCATTAAATTATCATGGACAGAGCAAACATTTAACACACTTTGTAGACTTCTGCTCTCACACACATTTCAGAATCATTGTGTTTTTTTTATTTATCTTAAGGAGCTTTTGACAATGAAAATAAAGCTGAAATATCTCAACCTTGACTTTTTACTTTAGAGCCACCATGAGGTCGACATTTGTAGTTTTGAGTGAAACATCTTACTAAATATTAGCTGGGTTGTCATGAAAGTTTTGGTGCAGACAGTCACGATCCCGTCAGGATGACGGTCGGCTTTACTGTGCCTATTAATCGGCTCATTCCAGTTTAGCCTCGTGCAAAAAAAAACATGCGTCAGGATGTTTGTTCTCAGGGTCAAGAAGTGTGTCTGAAGAACCTCAGCCGAGTTCTCCACACTTGATCTACAGTCTATGGATTAGTTATCCCGTTTATATAGAGATTCAGAGCCGACATTTCACATCCTTAATGCTACAGATCTGGGCTGAATCAATGCTCGGCCAGATGGATTTGCGGCCGGCTGTTGTTAAGTGGGGATCTAAGGCTTTGTGTCACTTGCTTACTGTGAGAAGAATTGCCTTTTAGGAAGACACACACACTCTCCACCACGCATGCACTTCACACACACACACACACACACACACACACACACACACACACACACACACACACACACACACACACTTTACAGATTGTTTGTAGCTCTCCAGATTGTGACTGATCAGAAAGGCCGCAACGTAAATCGATGGCGGCAGCGGTGAGGCAGACTGCGGCCATTTCTTCACCCCCAGCTTCTCTCCGTTTGATTAAAGAGAGAAGAGGAAATGCCATCTGTGACCCTCGCTTGTGTCTTTTCATAATATATGTTCGCAATCATGACACAGATCCATTCGGATCCATTCGTCTTAATAACAACCTGCTGCTTAGAAAGGTTTTAAAATATAAAAAGTTTCATCTCTGCGTCTCCTGTTGAGCTTTTTAAAAACCGATAACGATTTGATGAGTTTGGCTGGGAAATCCCCAAATAACAGTTATCAGATATCCATCAACTGTCTGTTATTTACAGCCGGCGACTACCGAGCCCGCTGCAAACTTCCTGTCTGAATTTATGTGACGCATGTGTCAGCAGCGACATTTATCTGAAGACTTTGTGATACAGAATTACTGTTAATTAGCTGCAGTTGATGGTGTGACAGATATACAGCGTACAGCGACTTTATTCCACAAGTAGATGTTTCAGCCAAAACATGTGCACTGGACTCGAATCAGCAAAATTAAATCACTATTTTAATATGTTTTTTTTTTTTCATTGCGAGTACATTCCTTGGCAGATGTTCTGCTTGTGTTGGGAAAAAGTAGACGGCGTAAGTAACTAACTTTGGAAATACAGTAAGATGTCCCCGTGCTGACTTCCCTCGATGGCAGTAAGAAACGCATTTATAGTCGTCCAGCTGAACTCCTGTAAAAGAAAAATTAATTCTGATAAGGTCACGGGAGGTGTAGATTGTATATAAAATATAAAAATATAAAAAGATGCCGGCTTCATGTGGATTCTGTATTGGGACGTGTGAGGAGTCGGCTCAAGACAGAAGAGGGATGTTTCCATCTCTATTTAAGGTGACGGGCTGAGAGACAAACTGCCAGATTGTTTGAGATTCGGAAATAGACGGACTGCTCTGATGAAGCTGTGTGTGCTTAAATGGAAAATATATTCAGCTGTCGCATCATCTGGCCGATTATAGGAAAAAAAAAAAGTTTTCTTCTCTTTGATGTGCCGCATGAAAAGAATTTAGTCACATTAGTTGTTGTTGTTTCAGTTCTCTTCCTTCCTCTGACCCACACCCCGCTCTTTCATCTTGACATGACATGTCGGATCGCGATAGAGGTCAAAGGTCATCGGGCGTTTTGGTTTCTGTCTGCAGTTTTTTTTTTTTTTTCCCCACAGAGGCATCTACATCTACTGCTTTTCTCTGAATTGAAAGTAAAAGGTAAAATGCACTATACTTAATTGTAATACTGTCAAATATCTGTTCAGAGACATGTGAATGCCCCATTAAAGTGTGTGTGTGTGTGTTTCACAGTTAGTTTACGTAGTGCGAGGCAGTGCAGTAATAAATTAGTCTTTACTTCTACTCTTCCACAGTTACAGACCTGAACACACTGACCTGGATCCATATCCAACAGCTGCCGCTACATCCTGTATCTAAACGTACATTTTACACTAAAACCACAGGTTTCCCCCGAGGGTCTCCGAGGCTCTCTATCTACCACTGTGTAACGAACCCTCAGGACATCCAAAATGATCAATGATCAAACTTCATCTATAGACTCGATAAATCCCAGCGGGATGTGCAGTTATTGATTACATGTATCTTGTTTTAATTATTGGTGAGTGCGTATGAAAAGAGTGGGGTCAGCCTCACTTTTACTATGTGTGTATGTGTGTGTGTGTGTGTGTGTTTGACCCACTGCCCCCGACAGAAAACCTTTATGTCGTGTTGAGGACCAGAGGTCAGTGTGACCCGAAGATAAATTACTTCCTGCGATGGGAGTGTTGCCCTCTTGACCTATTGAATGTGTCGGTTGATATTTGCCTCTTTTGAGGGCCTTTATCACTGACTGACTGACTGGCTGGCCTGCCTGCATATTCATTCATATGCACATAAATACACTCTGCACAACACATCATGTATCATGCTTACTCTATGTACTGTATTATCAATTACCTTCTTGGTTTTTTTTTACTGACCTTTAACCATTCAGAAAGACACAGATTCACATAACATCACATCGTAACAGTTTCCCAGGGATAAAAAAACCAATACATTTACTACAAATGTCCTGCAGCAATTTTGGTGTTTAATGTTTGTTTCTTTTTCTGCTTCTAAAAAAAAAAGGGTTATATAAAAAATGTATTTATTGTAAACGTTGGCTCGCTTTTCATGCTGTAAAACCGTTGCAGCTCCATTGGGAACCATTGTTGTAAAGATGATCTGTGTTCGGTGTTTTACCGTCTTCATAAGGACACCTGGCTTTGGTTTGGTCGGACCTCTGGCACATAAATGTCTCTTTGAATCTAACAGTGACTCAACAGAATCAGCCAGAATCTGACGTAGCGTTTCCAGCTACAGTTCTTCATTTAAAAACGTCATCACATCCTGTCTTTAAACTGAGAAGTTCATATGTATTTTGAAAATGACTTCGCTGTCATGTTGGAGGTTATATCGTAACCCGTGGGAATCCTATAGGCTGTGTAGATGTGTTTCTAAAAAAGGACCTGTCGGGCTAATATACGATTAATTTAATTTCTCAAATATTTCATGGATCCGCGGTTAATCGTTTGATTAGTTTAAGATTTTATTCATCAAATTTGAGGACTCTCTGCTTGGTGTATTCAATGATATGTCTATCAGAATTTTAGTAGTGTCTCTCTCTCTCTCTCTCTCTCTCTGTCTCTCTGTCTCTCTCTCTCTCTCTGTCTCTCTGTTGCTCTGTCTCTCTCTCTCTCTCTCTCTCTCTCTCTGTCTCTCTGTCTCTCTCTCTCTGTCTCTCTCTCTCTATCTCTATCTCTCTCTCTCTCTCTCTCTATCTCTATCTATCTCTCTGCTCTCTCCTTTGCTCTGTATTTGCAGGGCATTCACGTCCACTACACATCTGTCTCATAAATATTGCAGAATATATAGTTGTACCAAAGAAGCGAAATAAAAGCAGAGACAGGAAAGAGGAAAAAGGTAAAAGAGAGAGAGATAGATGGAGGCATCTGATTCTCACTTCTCTCTGCAGAAATGTAATTGGTCTTTTGAGCGTTTCCACACACCTTTCACTATAATTGTCTCTCTGGTTGAACTGATCTCACCTGTGACACCACACACACACACACACACAGTTACATAAACCTTGTCCTGCACACCTGCTCAAGACATTACTGTGTAAAGCAGAATATTCATGCCCTGAAGCATCATGGGGGATGGACTGTCTCTATAGGACTCTAAACATCAAAGTCTAGCTCTAAACGCGTAAGAGGGTGAATGTATAGATCACTATCAGTTAGTGTAATCTTGCAACACTGCGTTTTAATTAAGTAAGCGTCTCATCTGCTTCGTGCTCAAAACAGGATATGAAGCAAGCCTACTTCCTGTCTGGCGTTATCTGCCCTGATAGCAAACGCAGGTTCCCCTTTTTTGATTTTCCGTGAACTTATAGTTGTTGTCGAGTTCTCTGTTTCTGTCGAAAACTCTTTGAATTTCATTTCATTAGGTGCCGTGACTTTCAGCACACACACACGCACACGCACACACACACACACACACACACACACACACACACACACACACACGCTAAGAAGAATCCAACACTACAAAGGTTTCCCCGTCTCCTTCGTTCCTCCTCCTTTGAAGACAATGCTCCGCTTTGATGTAGCCTGAGCTTTGCTGCAACATGATGCCAGCTTTAATATCCATGGTGAGAACTGGCAAATGAAGGACTTTCATTTCCTTCCTAACAGCAGAGTGAGAAGTTTGCATCCAAAATGAGAATTTGTTCACTACTTGAAAGACATTTACAAGCCCTCTTTTGAATTTACTGATAAAAAAAACAACAACAACCCTACACTTCTAAAGAGCTGAGGAGTCATTTTAGCTCTTGTTTGATGAGCAGCAACACTTTAAATCCTGCGTTTCATTCAATTACTTCAGGTAATGTTTTGTACCAAATGGAATAAGTAGTCGTGCATCTTAACTTCAGCTTATTTAGCTTCAGTGAAAGCTCAAATACAATTTCTATATGAAAGTTTGGAGAAATGTTACTTCTCACATTATATCAGTCCATCAGTGCAGTCATCAGCGTGCAGGGAAGGAGAAACTGTCAGACTGTAACTGAAGAAGGGTTCAAACAGAGGGCAGCGTTGCTCTGCCTGCTGGGAGGCCTTCATGATGTTTGACCCTTTAACTTTCAGTGCCTCAATAATAAAAAAAAAAAGAAAAAGACTCTACCTCAGCAAGGTAGAGTCAGAGATAGAGGGGAGAGAAAGTAGCTGTTGAGGACTGACGCACAATAACACTCGACTCGTCGTGTGACGGCGACGAAAAAGGCGACAAAAACACCCAATTTTCTGTCCACTGTGTGCAACTCCTGAGGTTAACCAGGATGGACGTCGTCTGCATATTTAATCCACCAAAGACGCTGCGTTCCTACAGCACCAAGTCTCCTCCGTTATCTAATCTAAGTTTCCTCACTGATTCTGTATAAACTCTGCTGGCTGGCTTTACGCTCGCACTGAAAGAGAACAAATATGGCACCCGGCAATGTGAGATGTTTATTTTTAGAGGTACACTTTATGCGTTTTTTGGGACTGTTTTACTGTGCAACAGTCAGAATAAATGCAATATGTAGTACAGCAGGGTCAGTATTAGGTCTCTACAGGAATATTAAAGGAGTTCTGTGGGCATATAAAGCGTGTTGTAGGAAAGAAACATGCCAGAAAGCCTCAATGTAAGCCTCTCTTTCAGTATTCTACTAATATTATGTTTTTTAGACACAGCCTCTGCTCGTTTGTGTTTACGGAAATGTAGGTGTTAATGAGGAAGTGGTCCTGCAAACATTTTTTCAAAATCCACGTAGATAAATATCTGGCTCGTTAGCAGTTAGCTCCCAATGCTACACGTTTGACATCACTAGGTAGTCGGTGTTAGTCCTCCAGACACATATGTAACACTGAAAGAAAACACACCACCTTGTACAGCTCTGGCTATCACAGTCAGGCTCACACACACTGAAAACAAGGTTTTATACACACACACACACACACACACGTTCGTTTACAAGTGCAGGTTTTTATGAAGGTGATCGGAGTATAACTGCTGTGTTTGTGCATTAATACGTTTGTGGGCGTGTGGGGAAAGAGGGATTGTGTTTCAGTCCTTGCAGAGCGCTGCTCACATGAAAGACTCTCTGTGTGGTTTAATAACTGTTGGACCGATTTGTTACCTGAAGGTAATGGCACAAGTGTATACTATGTCTGTGTGTGTGTGTGTGTGTGTGTGTTCAAGGTTGTGTTTGTTAAGTATAACAGCTATTAACCATAGAAACCAGTTCAGGAGAGTATTACAGAACATTAACTGTGTTTTCATCCAAGTAGTTTTTTATGTGATTAATGAGGAATCGGAGGTTAATCATTGGGATTGATAAATCTGCTTGAAATCATTGAAGCTCTTATTGGATTTTTTTGACCAACAATTGAAAACTTACAATTGTTATTATTTGCACTCCTGGTCGTATTTCTGCCTCCATCACATTTTACCTTCCTGCTGTTGTCTCTCTCCTGCCTCACCCTCTGTCAGTTTGCTCTTTTTAAGCACTCATCCCATTGGCTCTATAGGTCACTGCTGAAAGGGGTCAGTCAGATCAATACGGACAAACACACACTCTCACACAGCGTGTAGAGATCAGCTGACCCAATAGAAACAAGCTTGTGCTCTGCTCCGACCTGAGTGTGTGTGTGTGTGTTTGGTTTTATTTCATCGTTGAATTCAGCATCATAAAATTTTCTCTAAAATCTTTTGCAATAGCAGATTTGCTCTATGATCTATGTACACTATGATCTGCATGCATGTGTGTGTGTGTGTGTGTGTGTGTGTGTGCAGCCACCCTTTAATGCCACTTAATGCAGGTTTAGTTTAGTGCGCGCTCCCTCTGTGTAATACCACTGACCTTGATCATTGTGTTGATGTCTGTCACACCCAGTCAATGTTCTGCTGCCTCCACAACACTCAGCTGTTTCCCTGCAGCTTGAACTTGAGCCTTTTAAATGGGAAAATTCACCAGAAGACTCGAAACAAAATTGATTTTTAAAGGAAATATTGATATTTAAGTCTTAAATTCTCATAATAGCTCTGTTTAAAAATCAATAAAAAGGGGAGTCAGTGGTAGGATTGTGACTAGATGTTGTTTTTTGGCAATTAAATACAGTCTGGTGCAGTTTTAGAGGCTAAAAATAGAAACAAATGAAACAGAAAAAATGCAATAATAATGTGACACAGATTTTTTTTTTCATTTTGAGACTCTGCTCTCTACGTCAGAAGCCACTGTATGGGTTGGTCTTTATTAAAAAAGGTAATAAAGTCATTTCTAAAAGTGACTTGATTCAGTGTTTCATCCCCGTGCTGCGCGGACTGGAATTCAACTAATTAGTGTTTTTCTCAGACGCGCTTGGAGGGGTTCATGTGAAAAAGAGAGGTCATATAATTATAGCCCTGGGAAAACCCTGGGCTGTGTGTGTGTAATAGAGAGTATGTGTGTGTGTGTGTGTGCATAGCTGGGTATCCTCATGAGATTCAGTTTTGTGTGGTTTAATTTGCATACTCAGCCTTTTTTGGGTTTTGACCTCACTCACTTTCTTTATTTGCCAGTATGATGAAATAGGACTTAAACTCTTCTGGATTTTCGCTCCAAATGAGAAATTATAGTTCTCGCCCTGGGACCCAAAAACAATAAAGTTCTTTTGTGTGAAGAAACAAAACCCAAAAATTCCCCAAAAGAGAAAATAAAATAAAAAAAATAATGAAACAACAAAAGAGCTCCAAACTCATCCTTATACAAGCTGTAATTAACAAATCAATTAGAGATATTTATGCATTTTTCAGTACATAAATCTAATAATTTAACAGTGAACAAATGTCACTAAACAGACTAAAGAGATCAATCCTCCCCCTCCAATATTTCCACACTTGGTACCTTCCACCTGGAATGTGGATCCTAATTGGTCAGGTGTGGTGTGGCACTTCCTGGTTCTAAAACAGAGCAACTGCAGCAGAGAAGAGAGGAAACTGATAAAATAATGATGTTAAAATGTTTGTGACCTCATAAATAACACTCAAATCAGGGCATGTTATCAAAAAGAAAAAAAAAGAAAAAAAAGACACTTGAATGATGTGAAGATATAAACGTAGCATGTAGAGTATTTAAAAAAAAAAATATGAATACTGATGTATTTCTGTTTCTCCTCAGCATGTGGAAAGGCCTGAATGTCAACTGCACAGACAGCTCAGGATACACACCGTTACATCACGCGTCACTCAATGGACACAGGTAAGACTAAATGTGTTGCTTCCTCCTGACAAACAGGATTTATTATCAAAGATATTTACACGTTTACGAAGCTGAAATGAAAGCAATGAACTGATTATTAGTCATTGCAGCTTTGATGTGTGTGTGTGTGTTTGTATATTGGCTGCTACCACAGAAGGCTTCATTAGACCATTAGAAGGGTCAACCAATTTAGAAACCATGTCGTTAATTAAATTTAATGACGGCCATTAAAAATGAATTTGATCGCATTCATATAGTCCAGGAACCATGACGCATTACTGTACTCTCTCTAGGGCCACTAAACAGTAAACTGATAATATGATAATATGATAAATGATAAAATTGCAGATGTTTGTGTGTAAAGGACTGAATGTGTGTCTGTAGCTGTACAGACGTGACGTTCAGCTTCCTTTTCTTCACCTGGCCCTGATGAGAAATCCGTTACACAGCGTGGATTAGCTGTAAGCCTGACTGTTATCCCGGTTTGGTGGAACTGAAGGATTAGTACTGTGTTTCAGGGGGCAATTATGTGGATTTCCTCCTTTCAGATCAACTGGTGAGGAGAGGAGGAGGAGGAGGAGGTGAGAGGGAGAGAAAAATGCAGCCTGAAAGTGAAAATTAGGCAGCCAACAAAAAGCTGTAGAGGAGTGATTTAAGGTGGTAAAAAAGAGAACCGACAATTAAGATGTGGACGGAAGAAACTCGGCCACAAGCAGCGCTGCATTCAGAGTTAAAGTTTGATTTATATATATAAATAAATTATTGACATTAACAAAGCAGTTCGTTAAGCGTCTCTGTGCTGCTCGGTGCTCCTGAGAGACGTTTTGCCCTTCTCTCTTCTGTTTCTCCCCCTGACATTTTGAATGCAAATGAAGCACTTCACCTTTCCTCTTCACAGAGTGAGGCGACAACTTCAGCAACTGTAATATGAAATAGTACCGCTGACATTACTCCTCAGCAGCAGCAGCAGCAGCAGCAGCAGTTAGATGAATTTCCAGAACAAACTCCAGCTCTGTGATTTGTCACTTTATCTAGTTGTGTAATTAGATTATTTTAGGAGGAGAAAACATGGAGATCTCCAAAAAAAACAAGAAGTTTGCAGCTTAGACACAGTCTGAAAACAGCACTGACTATGAGAGGAATTTAATATTAAATTAAAATATCACCAAGGTCACAGTTATCCGTCTCTTTCCCCCTCTCTGTGTCTCAGGGAGGTGGTACTAAAGCTGCTCCAGTTCGAGGCGTCCACGAACGTAGCTGATAGCAAAGGCTGCTTCCCGTTGCATCTGGCGGCCTGGCGGGGCGACGTGGACATAGTCCGCATCCTCATCCACCACGGACCCTCGCACTGCCGCGTCAACCAACAGGTAAAACGCCACAATCCCATCATTCACCTCAACAACAGATATTATTAGAACATCAGTAAAGTCTCAAGACCACAATCCTCATTCTGACATGGTTTTATGAAGAGACGGCCGGTTGTGGGCATGTGCGGAAAGTGTTGGTTCGATGGCGGTAACAGGTCTTGACCTGCAGGGAACATTTTTACACACATAGCATACGCTTCTGACATCATAACAGCATCAAAATGACAGAAAATCATAAAAAAACATATGTCTCCTTTTTAAAGACTCTGCAGGCTCATTCTTATCCCGTACTGAAAAGCTCTGACCTCTGAGGTTGAATTCACTGTAGGCAGACAGAGAATCACTGAAACGTCTGAGCTTGTGTGCCGCTTTCTTCCAGAACAATGGCATAAATAGTTCCTGCACCTTTCCTCGTGTTTCTGGGAACACCTTATTATCTGTTAAATGCTCCTTATTTCCTGTAACTGTGCCAGAACGGGAGAACTCTCCTCGTTCGCTTAATTAAAGTTGAGTTCCTTCTCTTGTATTTTCTCGGCGCGTGTGAACCAGCACTGCCACAGGTCGACTTGTTATGGCTCCTGTCCAATAGAGCCATACTTCTTCAGTTTTCCAGTGATCCCTCTCTGACAGCCGGGTGAGCGTTTTTAGCTCCGGGAGCATTCAGCGTGCCACTGCTGTCATTCCTCATCAGCAAAAATGACCTTCTCCTCCTCCTCTTCTCTCTCTTTTCTTTTTTTTTTTTCTGTCCGTCTGTGCTATGCAGCGTATTGATGATGTGACGGCTTGCTGATGTGCTACATTTTAAGATGAGAAAAAGGCAGACAGGAAGTGGTGCTTAATCAAAAGTGCTGATTGTTATGTCGTATTTTTTTTTCTACTTCAGATGGTGGTGTTGTAACGGATCCTCCAGGTTAATGGAGCGTTATTTGCCCCGCCTAAAAAGCACATTTTCCTCTGTCATCATTAGCCAACTCATTTCCCTTTGAGAGTTGTTAAGGCCTAATTGTTTGCTGTGATAAATGGTGTCCCCTGTCCCTGAAATGAAGAGGTTTGTCAGCAAGTGAACATGGGGTAATTTTCTGGTTTTTTTAAACCCCTTCGATAATTTGTAGCGCTGAGCGGGCAGCTGTGCAGGCAGCGTGGACACATAAAGTGGTAGACGCTGATTGAGGAGAAACGGTGCATTGACGCTGAGTGGAGTCAATATGTGTTTGTGTGTGTGTGTGTGCTCTTTGTTATTAAAAAAGACAGTTAAGGTTTGAATGAAATAAGTAGCCGTTAAAGTGAACAACCGCTCCTGATTAGACTTTTTTCTGTTTGTTATACATAATGATTTCTTATACATCCTAGAATAACTTCCAGCATCCTGCAGTAAAAGAGCATTTCTTCACTGTGTTGTAGGAGACAGACTGATGATGTTGTGTGCAAATAAAGAAAATAAAATGTTTATCCGGCCGACATCTACAAATAAACAGGCTGTGTATTCTCCACGGTTCGCTCCTATTCAGATAACAGTTTTTTCTTGTTTAGTGGATTTCCTCATATAACAGTTGGAATATATAATAACTAATATATTAGTATTCAAACCTTCCAGAAATCCCCAGGTTAGACTTGAAAGTTTGTGTGAATCTGTGAAACTGAAAGTGGAAAATCCCCCCTGTTATCAACAGTTTCTATCTCTCCCTCTACATAATAGAGTATTTAATATGAATATGTGAATATGCTAAATCACTTCACTTTGTGAAGTTTGGAGTCAGAATTTGAACATTTTTATTGAATGAAACTGACTCGACTTGATTAGATTGATTGATAGATTGATTAAATTGAAATGGCTGCCGATTTTAATTTCTGCCGTTTGTCTCATCAATTAATCGTCGCAGCTCCGCCACATTAGCATGCCTCGGCTTTCTGTCACGCTATTGCACACAAACACGTCGACACACAAAGACTCCTGCATCCTGCCTGGCTTCTCCTTGACACTCTTAAAGGTGCAGTGTTTATTTTTCAGACACACATTTTTTTTGTGTGTCCCTCTTTATCTTAACAAGTACTGAGTGCTTCTTTTATATAGCAGTCTTTGCATTTTATACATTGTCTTTTCCTCAGGTCGCAGGCATAAATCTGAGAACAAGATTTATGTAGCGCTTGTGTGTTTACGATGCCGTAGCTCCATATTTTCCCGCTGTCTGTCTTGTCTGCAGTAGAGAGCAGGGCCTGCATACATTAGTCAGGGTGATATACTGAGTCCCACACACACACACCCATCATCAAGACTTACAGCACCAAGCCATTGGCTCCACATTACCCCGTTCTCAACGATACTACTCCCCCTGTACTCCATTACTTGTGTCAGAGGTTGAGTGTGTGCGTAGCCGAGTTTTATGGGATGACTCCGGAGGGGAACGCTCTTTATCTTAAATATCTGCTCTTTTGTTGCATGAGAGGGATCACAACACACAACATTTGTGTTCACCTTTGTACACAAGGTGACAAATAGCGGCATGAGAGTGCCGAGCAGAGCTGTAATAAGTGTGAAAGGTCCTGAGAGCATAAAGAAAAAGGTACGAGATTGATGAAGGTGTTGTGTAGGTGCACCAGTTTTACACTGCAGCCAATAGAGTATTATTGGAGGTTAGTAGATGTTATTAGTTGGTGGTAAACCAGTTCCAGCCCACTGTTTACTGCCTAATTGGTCCCAGTAGTTCCTATTCACAGCTGTTTTTGTTTACAGTGGGAGCCTGTGTGTGTGTGTGTGCCTGGAGAAGATGATTATACATACTGCGTGTATTTTTATGCGTGTTTACGAGTGAGACAATGATGGATAGTGAATGATTGCTTGTTTACTCAAGGCTTGCACTACGCTTGCAGGGCCAAATGCGTGTTTTTTTTCTGGGTTGAGGCATTTGTTTTGTTGTGATCTCTCTCTTTCTCACACTCAAGATTTACACATGAACCGATGCTTCACTTTAGGTTTGCAGCTGAAGGTAACGGTTAGGATGACTCTGGAAGGAAAAGAGCTTCTGGCAGGTCCGTCTTACTGAAGCAAGAGTAAAACAATTGCTTTCCAAACCCCCCTTTTTTGTACACTTTGATTTCACATTTCTGCCTTTTTCGTCTTCATGGGGAAAACATCAGCATTCAAATGTATGATGGACAAGCTGTTGTGAGTGGCACATCCTATTATGTGGTGGTCTGTTCCCCCGTCTCATCTGACAGCAGTGCTCTTCTTCCAGCGCTCGGTTGATTCTTAAAAGGACCATTTTTGAAAACTCTCCTATGTGCTGCATTTAAGAGCGTTCAACACATCCGTCATACACGAGGAGATCGACTTTATATGTCAACCAATACGCGATCGTAATAAAGGTTGCTGCATAACGGGCGTGGTGCTGCAACAATATGACCATAAATCGATTTCTTGACAACATTTATGGAGATGACCAAAAAAAAGCCTGATGAAGACCACTTCTTCGTCTTGAGCTACCATCTACATATATTTCACTCTTTCTTTCTGATATTTTAAAGCAACTTATTGAGAAAACTGTTGACAGATTGATTGATATAATGGAAATAATTGTTAGTTGCAACCCTAAACACAAGGCGCTGAGTAATGATGTCACATTTCACCTCAAGGTTGTGAAGATTATTTTGCTTGTGTTTGTTCCACTGACGGAAAGCAGATGTGTGTGTGTGTGTGTGTGTGTGTGTGTGTGTGTGTGTGTGTGTGTGTGTGGGAACCAACACACGACCCCTGTGCTGCTTCTTCTGTATTGGACTAGTCAATTTAAGGGTTATTCTATTTGTCTCTGTGGGGGTGACTGACTGGGTCAAGTATGTCCCCCTGTGCTGCAGATATATCTCAGGAATGTTTTCTTTTCCACCAACAGATGGACGGAGGGTTATATCCTTCCTTTCTCTCCCGTTTTTCTCCTTCCTCCTGTTCTAACTCTAACTTTGTTCTCGCTAAAAAGCAGAAGAAAAGCGATCATAACATGATAAGAGTGATTAGAAGGACTTTCTTTGTGCTTCGGTGTTTTCTTCAGCTGCAGCAATGCCTCATGGGAGCGTACAGGCTGTGTGAACTAAAGCAAAGGTAAAAAGGTCAGGAGGTTGCTCACCTGCTGCATATAACCACAAATGTCTCGCTGCGTTTCTGCGAGTGCGTGTTCATCTTACAGTTTTGGTAGCACACACACACACACACACACACACACGTTGCTACCATTTGAAAATGAAACCATGTGTTTCCTGACGGTCAACATGTGAACACACGCTGCTATATGAGAAACTGCCCTGGGAAAGTCCTTCCTTCAAACATCGCCGGCCACAATGCCCGCTGCTGACAAAAACACACGCAGTCACACTGAGCCATAGGAGGTTTTCTTATGGGTAAAACATTAAGTCATATGTTTCCCGCAGCCTGACGCTCTGTCTGCAGCGGGCTTCGCAATTAAAGTTCAGTAAAAAAAGAAAAATGACTCATCTCGCCATGAATCAAAACAAACTCCAGCCCTGAGTGATTATTGCACGCTGAGAGCAGATACTGTGTGTTAATTATTGCAGGATTTTCCTTTGTGGTATATTTTGATATTAAGCTCAAATATGCAGCTTAATTTCCCCCACCACAGAGAGAGATTCTTTCTTTAGCTCGCCAGCCCTTTAAGGAGGACAAAGTTTAAATTTCTACAACAGAAGCCAAACTGTGGAGCTGTTAGGGGTTTGATGTCTTGCTCAAGGGCACTTCAGCGGTTGAAAATCCCATGCAAGATGAGATCTGGGTCATTCAGGCTGACTCCTAGATCACCGAGCTCCCACATTTTTCTCCAGAACTAAAAGCTGTCCTTAAATGTCACATATTAAGCCTCCACAATTGTGTTTTCGAAATCTACTATGGTTAAGGATAAAACACATTTTTAATAGTGCATATATTAGATTTAGTTTTTTTTTTTGGAGCTTCTCCTGCTGATTTATGCACAACAAAATGTGAGTATGTGTGTGTTTCTTGGACCAGCGTGAGATGGATGAATTGGCAGTGAAATAAGCAGCCCTGCTTCCTTCTCTCCCCCTTCAGTCAGTGTTTTGCTTCCTGCTTCTCTCGTCTTCTTCTTCTTCTCCTTCTTATCATCTCAGCCCTCTTTTGCATTCACTCCTCTTGGCCCGGGGTACTTAATTCACTTTCCATGTTCACACTCTTAATAACGGCTCCTCTTTTTTCTCCCCCCTCTTCTCCATCTCTTCCTTGTGGATTTCTACCTTTCATTCCTTCTCTACCGCCAACCCACCATAGATTAATATGTTAAAACATAGCAACAAAAAGCAGACAAAGCCACGTCTGAGTTTATTGTGTTACATAAGGTATATTACATGCCGTTTACATTTAAATAGATCCATATTAATAATCCAAGACAAGAGCGAGGGCATTTCACCTTCGTCTTTTCATTATCTATTTATTTACCCGGCTCTCCCCAGGCAGCGGCCTGAGCTGCTGGGATTATGAGATGCTGTAACGTAGACGGAGCTCATCCTGCATATCAGTCCATCAGCATTAACAGCAGTGTATGTTCAAACAAATACCTCTGCGCTTCACCCGCTCTGGTTTTATTTCAGCCTGTTAAAGGCTCAGATGAACTGTTTGTTTAGTCCAATGAACTGAGATAGCACTGATGGTGTTTATCATGGGAGGTGTGTGTGTGTGTGTATAAATGAATATACTGTAATACTAGCAGCTTACAAGTAATTTCTATGTGTCCTTCGGTTAAAAAATTATAATAGAGGAGATGCTCTTATAGCGAAGTAACGTCATAAAACATAACCTGTAATATAAAACACGCAGCTGTCTCTATAAGAGCAGTCGGGACAAGCCGATACTTTTCATTAGGCAACCTCTTTGTGTTTGTGACCATTAAGTGTGCATCGGCGCCTGCTGCTGAAAAAAAAAAGCACTGACATCCATTTGTATGGGCATGTCAATAATGTGCTGCCATGCCTGTTGATGTGGCATTAGTAGATGGCTGTTGCTCAGAGCCCAATCAGCAACAATACACCGAGTGCTAGATGATATCGGAAAGCTGTCAGAGGGAGCGTAATGGAAATGTATAGGCCACTCCAAGAACATGGAGGGAGGATTTTCTCTCCTGCTCCTGCTCCTGCTCCTGCTCCTTCTCCTGCTCTCTCTCTCTCCTCTGTTCTATCTCTTTGTCACTCCTTCTTGTCAGGGAATTGTGTGTTGTTTTTTTCCCGCCCATCTTAAACCGCGTGTGCGAGGCGCAGCGGATCGGAGTGATAAAGCTTTATTGTCCGTTTTAAGGCTGCAAAGACAGAACGGTTGAGTGGAAGGTTTAACAATGGCTGCAATCTTTGCCCCAGCGGTTCTCATATCCGTGTTGAGGTTTATCACTCAGCATTTGTGTGTGTGTGTGTATGTGTGTGATTGGTTTGTTTATAATCCGAAAATGTATTATCGCCCGTAATCTGTGATCCAAATGTAAACAACTTCATGCTGACAAATGTGTCTCAGCAGAAGGTCCACGTAGTAGCTGCTCTGGATCGAATCACACAGTAGACGTTACAGTATATTTATACAGTCAAACGTTTGGACACATTTCTCATTCAGGGGATGATTTTGTGCTCCTGGTTTGGTCAGATTTAATTGAATGTACCTGACAACATAAAAGATTCATTAACAGCATTTTTATTCAGATATTTATGACTGTAAATTCTGATAAATGGATGAAAAAGCTGCAACAATTGATCGGATTAATCGATTAGTTCGATCTTATATCTTAAGGTTTTGGACTGTTAATCAGACAAAACAAGCGAATTGACTTCAGAAATAGTGAGTTTCTATTTCATACTAAACAATGAATTGATAAAAGAAAATAATAAAGTAAGTGTCCACTTTAAATCAGTATGAAGAGCATAAAAATAAACAGACTTTCTTAATTAAAATAACAAAAACTTGAAGTATGACAGAAAAATGAGGTTGACTTTTCAGAGCCTTTTAAATGATAGTGTGATAATGCAGTTGTCAAAAAAATGAAAAATAATGGACTTGCTATGGATGACTGTGCTGAATCAGTGGTAATTTGGTGAAAGTTACGATGAGGACAGTATACACAGCAGATTAGATAAGATGAAACTCAAATGATCCTTTTGGGAAACTTCGGTAGAAAAGCCACACGAGAACAGAGCAAATGGGCTTTTATTAAACATAACAACCAACAATTACACCAGTAAAGTGTTATGAATGTGAATTACAGTGTGCATGAGTGTGTGATTATTGTGCTTACACTACAACGGAGCTGCAATCAGACCTGGACGCTTCCACTCTGCCATGAATGGAGGGGTGTGTGCAGTCCAGGGGGGAAACAGACCGATCTGATTGGCTGAGGAGGAGGAGGGAGAGCTCGCGAGCACATTGTGGCGTTTTTCGGTGCGACATGTGTGTCTTCTGTTATTCGCACATACAGTATCTCTTCATCTCTTTCACTCTCTGCTCAGGGGGGTAAATGAAAGCAGAGGGAGGAAGGGAAGGAGGGAAGGAGGGAGGGAAGGAGAGTTGTGGCTCTGGGGAGAGAAAGAATACGATAAAAAAGGCACAAGATGAGATCTGAGCAGTGGAGTTTCATCATGGAAGTTTAAGAGGTTGAGATTCGAGGCAGAAAATGTGGAGGGATTTGATAAATGAATGCATGGAGGGAGGGAGGAAATATGAGGGAATTGTTACAAAGACGTGTAATGTAGTCGAAATGTAATTCGAAGCATAAAATAGAGAGTTGACTGTATAAAAAGGTCAGTCTGTACATGCTTCCATTATGGACTAGGAATTGATTCAAAGGGAAAGCAGGTTTGTTACCTGAACACTGTAAACTGCTGCTTTTAATTGCTCACACACATATTTTATTATAGAAGTCATGGACGTTGTACTAAGGTGACTGTACATATTTACCTTTAAATTTATTCCTACTCTCGTTTTCTCGTTTAGCTCGTTTTCCTGTCCTCGTGTTGCCAGATTATCATTTATCAACCACACAGATTTAATCCCTGTAGAATTGCTTGTGCTCGCTCTATCTCCTCCTGTCTCTTCTTTCTTTTCCCCTTCCATAGTTATCCTTCATGTCTCTCTCTCTCTCCTTTATTTGTGTCTTTCAGTCGATACTGGGCCGTTTCCAGCCACAGTTGCGGGACTCCAGTGACCACCAACAATGTTCTAGCTCTGACAAGCGCCCATGAAGACTCAAAACAATGGCCAAATGTCCTTTGAACATGAGAGCCTCCCAAGTTCAAAATAACCACTAAAACATTATGAAAGTGCTTAATGTCCACATCCAGTAATAGCAGTTCTATCGAATTTAAATTTATAATTGCAATTATGATATCAAGAATTAGTATTATATGATAATCCTGCAGTCCAGATGGTCTATGAACAAATCACCTACAGGTTATAGTAGATGCCTGGCGATAAGGTGATTTAAAGAACACGTATGATGTATCGTATATGTTTACTGGCCAGTCGAATGTACGCCGACGTGCTCCATCGGTGAGCTTGTTGGACCAGAAGAGGCCCAGAGGGTTTAAGGAAACATTCACTGCTTCTATTACAGGAAGCCTTAGATTTCCCCTGACAGCTCTCACAAACCTGACACGCTTTTGGAATTTGTACGTGTAAAATGATATACTGACCGAAACATGTGCTTCATATGTGCGGGAGATAACGTATAGCTTACCTCTTGAATTTTACCTTGTGTCAGTGGTGCGATAAATAAAGCTAACTGCTTTTTTTTTTTCCCTCCTACTTCTTCTCTTCCCTTATGTCTCAATCTTTTCACCTACGTTTCCCTGATTCTAAATCACCACCTTCTTATTTCCATCCTTTGACACCTCCCTCCTTTTAATCCTCCCACTTCTACCTTTGCGCTTCACTTTTGACCTTCTCTGCTGCCTCCCTCCATCATTCTTATGTCATCTTTTCCCCTCTCATCATTTCCTCCTGCTTTCCCCTTTATCATTCCCATACTTCCAACATCTACTCCCGACCCCTCCTCACGTACTCTTTTCCTCTTCCTTTCACTCTCATTCCTTCATCTTCCTCAGAACCATGAGAGAGAAACAGCGCTTCACTGTGCGGCTCAGTACGGACACTCTGAGGTTGTATCAGTGCTGCTTCAGGAGCTGACAGACCCCACCATGAGGAACAGCCAACAGGAGACACCTCTGGACCTGGCAGCGCTCTATGGACGACTGCAGGTCAGTGAGAATGCTGCTAATCTTAATGTTACGATTGTTAAAATATAGAGGATCTAGTCTGTAATAGTCAGGTAGGAGGTGGCCCTTCAACTGAGCTTCATCTTTAGCTTCCTTCTCCTCTCAAAAGTGTGTTTTTCTTCTGCTAAAACATATACGGAGACTGCTGAAAATGGAAAGTTTCTCAGTGCTCACCTTGAATCACAGTTTAAGGCATATAAGAGCAGAATTGGTGAGATCACAGGCAGTTTGGAGCCAGTTGGGGTCCAATAGGTAACTTTAACAAGTGTAATGTAGAAACCTGAAGCCTCCGCTGATTCGCTACATCTCCGCCAAGAGGGAGAGAAGCTCAGTCTCCAAAAAAAGAAGGTGAAGAGGACGCTGCAGAGTGATGTGACCTTTTAAAAATGGCTGAAATCGCCATACAAACATCTGCTGGCCACTTCAAGGGCAACATGCCCTCAGTAAAAATTTGATTTACAATGAGACGTTTAATTGCATTCCGTTAAAATGTAATGTCATATAAAGTGTGTTACTTGGCGATGAGCTCCGTCAGAGAAAAATAAATAAATAAATAAAATGGCAGAGTGGGAAGCCATATTTTAATAGCTGCATGTCATAGTGGTAAACAACTCTTGGGGTTTGGGGGGCCTGACAGTGTGTGTGAACCTCATTTCATCTGGGGGTTAGTGCGGGTTATATATAGTGGTTATATATATATATAAACTGCACTGTATGCTACAAATGCCAACTGATGTTCAAATGCAATCACACATTCTCTCTGCCGAGGTAGTGAGTAATTGCAGTCGAGGCATACAGGTTTGTCTTGAGTACGGATAAATAATTTATAAAAGCAGCATGGTATTTCTCCCACTCTGCATAATGATGAAGGGAAATCCCTATGGTGGAAGCTCCTGCTGCATGGATATGTAACTAACGCAGGGAAAAAAGTTTCATATACACAGTACAGAGACACACATATTAAAGGATGAAGAGAGAATGGCATTTTGTTTAGCTGACTTATTAAAGGCACCAGCCGCAATCACAAAAACAAACAAACAAACAAAGTGGCGCACACACACGACCTCCATCTACCCTCAACATGATTGACAGCTCTTATAATACAAGAAAATTAAGAAACAGGTCAAAAGGTGACCGGTGGCCCAGTTTCCTCTAAAGTTTTGCCGTTTCTGCCGTTTTGTCGCTGACATGTGGCCATCGTTCCTGCGCAGGTGGTGTGTATGCTGGTGAGCGCTCACCCCAACCTCATGACCAGCTACACTCGCCGACACACTCCGCTTCACCTGGCTGCGCGCAACGGACACCACAGCACCGTCCAGACCCTGCTCGAGGCTGGCATGGATGTCAACTGCGTGGTAAGACAAATTAGGTTGTTTTAATTTATTTATTTATTTATTTTTTCTCTTTTTTTGTCCTCTGTCAGCATCCAAGGACTCAACTAATTCCTGGCACAGATTATATTCGCTTGTTACTGATGAAGACACGAATAAAATAGCAAAAAAAACCATTGAGAAACGTTCAAGTAAGAAAGTGGGACTTCTGCGAGTGGAGGAGGTGACGAGAAAAACATATTTTTGTCGTCTTGTCTGAGTGAATCTTTCAGAATCTCTGTGAATATTTTAAATGCAGCCGTCTTGTTTAATTTTAATAAAAGAGAATACAGTTAGTTTGCCTTTTTTGTTTTTTAAGTGCATAATGCACCACAGGCGTAAATGTTTGGTAGATTCTTCTTTTGAAAGTGTGTGTGTGTGTGTGTCAGCCTCCCATTAATGTGTGTGTCAGAGAGCATGTATGCGGTGTGTACCTCCGATGGTGCGGTGGTGGTGGTGGTGGATAGATGGGGACGAGGATGAATAATAGATTGGGAGAAAAGACTGAGAGAGCAGGAGGAGGAGGAGGAAGAGGAGGATGAGGACAGGGTGTTCTTCAGAGGTCCTGAGAGTTCATGTCTCCTCCCTCGTACACACTACATGTTCAGACACAGAAATAGAAGTACCGAGACTTACAGTATGTGATGCTTCATTACTTCTCAGTTTCTGTCACGCTCCGCTCTTCGTTTATTTACATTTTGTCAAACGCAGCTTTGTCCCGATCCTTTCTGGACCATTTGTTTTGTGTGTGCGTGAAGCCTTGTCAAGATGTAGTGACGCTTTGCTGCTTTCTTCAACACAACAGTTTTCCTTGTCTGGAGACAGTTTGCTCTGATAAACCAAACTAGTTGACTTGCTTAAAATGTTAAGTGTAGAAAATCAGCCTTGTTTCTGCACTAATCAGTCTCCACAGACTCCACTCCAAGTCGGGGTCTGTCTCATCATGGGAGCTCCTTAAGGTTACTGCAGTCTTTCCTCTCAGTATTCTGGTAAAGCCACTACAGGCATCAGCCTTTAAACAGACTGAAAGGCTTAAAAAATGACAGTGCTAGCATGCTCATGTAAAGCCGGTATAATGCAGGTATATGTCATATACACTTGAATATCAACCTGCTGTTTGTACATGGTTTTGTTTTTATACTGAGATTCAGTGATCATGAAGGATTAATGGAAAACCATCTTCAAGGGTTGAAGCTGCAGATTCTGAATTAAGTAACGAGATGGTTCAGATGTCACAGAGGCAGGGAGCGATCAATATCAGATTAACAGACATAAACATGAAATCCTATAGTGCAATATAAACTTTTAATAAGAAAACTTCCATCTTAATGGCCTGAATGTTTAGTTGTAGCCAGTTAATAGTAAAATACTGTGTAGGTTCACTTCTATTGTTGCCAGATTACGATCTGACCTGATGTTCACTTCTGACAATAACATATGACATAACAGTTGCTGTGTTCTTCCTCTGAAAGTGAAATTTACATACAGTATGTGAAGCATGTAAAATGGCTCTGTGCTGTGCAGTACAGTTAAAGCCTGAGGAGGGTCTGTGACTGCAGTATGTTCAAATCTGTCACATGTTGCAACAGCAGTTTGGAGAGTTTGGTTGGCGTGTGTGTGTGTGTGTGTGTGTGTGTGTGTGTATATTTCATCTCCTAAAAGACAAACAACTTGACCTGTTGGATATAGGAGTCGTTCTGGTGCTCTCACAGCGAGGAGATGCATGACTCAGCGGCATTGCGCCAATCTTTTCTGCCTTCTGTCCCTGTTGTAGGCTGGTTCTATGTGTGTGTGTGTGTGTGTGTGTGTGTGTGACATGCATGCACTGATCTGAAGAGGAGAGATGTGTTTCTCTGCAGGGATTTGGCCTGAGGGTCCATGTGTCTAGTGAAGATGAACACTACACGCCTTTGATTTGCCTCACCACTCCTGAAAATCTCTCTATCTTCTCTCCGTCTGTCTCTCTCGCTCGATGAGCTTTGCAGACCTTTGATACCTCAAATCTCCTCTGCAATTCACTCTTCACTCATGCAAAGTTCCCTTTCTTGAAATATTTTTGCAGACATATTTCTCATTTTCTTCATTATCCCTGTAAGAAACAGTGACTTGGCGAGTGAAATTGTCCTTTTTGCAGGTTACGTTGGAGGTGCATTAGACAGGGATCCCTTATAAACAATAAAATTACCAAAAATAGAACCTGTGTCAATATTCATATGGGCAGCTGACTCCTTTATTTGTTTGTTTATTTGTTTATTTTTTTTAAAACCAACTCTCTTAGTAAAAATTATGAACCTGCCCTTTAACCTTTAACCCGTGTCAGACGTCTTATACAGTACATAAGTCAATTTTAAATAAAGTAGAGCAGCAATGATTATTCAATTAATCCAATTAGTTGTAAACTATTAACATTAATTGCCAACTATTTTGATAATCGATTAATGGAGTCCAAATTCCAGCGAATCAAATGTGATTATTTTTTTATTTTCTTACTCTTCTAACAGGTTAATTGATAAACACAATAAAGTAACCAATACTACATTTAACTGCCAAGTCTCAGCTTTAATTAGGTTTACTTTATATTTTATTTGACTTCATGTGTATCTGTCCAGTTACTTTTGAAGCTCTAAACTTTGGGCCCTTCGTGTCTCCTTTCTTTCTATATTGATGTAAACGTACGTAAATTAAAGCCGAGACTTGGCACTTTAATCTAGACTCCATTACTGAAGGATAAAAAACAAATGTGTAGCTGTCCAAACACTTCTGGTCTGGACCATATGTGGGTCTCCTGTGTGCGTCTCTCACTCGCTTGGCCGGATCGGGATAAACACTGCATGTCTTTCCTCACTCTCCTCTCTTTCTCTGTGTGTCTCTCTCTCGCTGTAGTTTTATCTGCAGGACAGCAGTATCAGAGCTGTACTATTGAGAGTGGATGCTGTGGGCGGCTCACAGATGGCCACCTTGTGAATTGTCACCAGTGGAAAGTACTTCCTGTCTGTGTGTGTGTGTGTGTGTGTCTGAGAGTACAAGAGAGAACGATATTATAGGTCAGTAATTGGAGTCAAGCCATATAGGTCTGTCTGAGTGTGAATGAATAATTTATAGAAACAGCACAGTCACTCTCTCTCTTCACTCTCTCTTGTGTCTTTCGATGTCTCTCTTCCCTCCTCTGACTGTTTCCATGATAACGAGGGAACATCCCTATAAAGGAGTCTGCTGCTGGGTGGGCAAGTAGCCAACAGAGGGCAAAAGTTTAGTGAAACACACACACATACACGTAATTATAGTAGACTGCCTTTTCTTAGCGGACTGCTGCGATTCTGCAAGAAACAGAAAGTCACTTGCCTTTCAATTCCCGGAAACTCTTGGAAAGCGAGGATCACCTTCCTCGTTTCCTCTTGACATCACTGCATAATCGCTATGGGAAACTGGGGGGGAAGTGGAATAGAGAGGACCATAGGGGCCGAGGTTAGAAGGGCAAGTGGGGTGTGTGTGTGTGTGTGTGTGTGTGTGTGAGCGTGGAAAAAGGGGGTGGATCATTTCCTGCGTTACCACCTCCTTCCACTTGCATGTGGGTTGGTTTGACTTCCACAGTGTGTTATAGTCAGTGAAGCTGCAAATTTGACCACTCATCTGTTTTCTTGGGATTTAAAATTACAATATTGTCCTGGTAGAGAACTGGACCGTTGACCTTTTGACCTTTTGGGCATATTGCCTCATTTCTCCATCAGCCCCCTGCGCTGCGTCGTTGACACTTGCGGAGGAAACAGAAAAGATACCGTAACTTTAGTATTCCCTGCAGAGGACGAGCAGCGTCGGCCTGCTGCAGCGTCGCGTTGAGTTGAATTTCCCGGACGCGTATCAGCGGACCTGGCTGCCGTCCAGGTAATTTGTCTTCATTAAGGCCGCGCGTTCGGTTCAGTCCAGGTTTTCATCTGTGTTGTCAGGAAGCCAACCATGAAGGATACGACGCATTCAGCATATGTATGTATGTATGTATGTATGTGTGTTGCTGCATCTGTGAGAGCGTGTTTAGTATACATGGCTGCATGGTCAAGTTCAAGCGTCTCTGATGGGTAGTTATTTGGCTTCCAGCAAAGTGTACAGGGCAGTAATTGAGACATATAGAAACATACTGTCCGATAAAGTTATATGCATGAGAAGCAGAAGAAATTATACTGGTATCAATGTGGCAGGTATAACATTTAATATCATATACTTTATGTCTCCTCTGGTGACATTTGACATTAAAAGCACAGAAAATCTTGAGCTGTCTTCAAACTCCTTTCCTGTTTTTGTGTGTCCTCCATTATTTAGTCTTGTCTGAATGTCTTGTGAGACATATCGTACCCTATATAGTCATCTTCTGTGTCTTCTGGTTTATATCAGGGTTAAGTCTTCAACTTATGACACCTAATATTTATTATAGTGTTATATGTTTGTACTTTGTTTACATAGCGTTGTAATTTATCTATAATGTAATTCTGCTTCTGTCTGCTCTGTATATACTAGATCTATTGTATAACTGTCCTTTTTGGAAGATTGATGCTTACTCTCTTGCACTTCTTAAATACTTTTACTTCTTTTTTTTATGTTTTTTTTTCTCCTAATAGTGGGTCTAAAGATAAAGTGTGTTGCACTATGTGTACAGACTGTAAAGCCCTGTGGGGCAAACGTGTATTTTTGTGCTATAATAATACCACCCTGAATTGATGCGGTCGCCTTTTTCTTGATAATGTTTGTATAGTGTACTTCTTGCCAACACACCTGATTAAAATATTTGGAGGTGCACACACTACTTTGATTTAAAGCTTTATATTTTACACAGTTTCTTTAAAAAAAACCCAAAAAAAACAGGAAGACAAAAAGGACGAAATAAACTAAAGTAAGAATGTGAGAAAATAACCAAAAACGTACTAAATGGATTATAGGATAAACAACTTAAAATACATTATGTATAATGAGAATAATGATAACGATTAGAATAACTTGAAAGATGCTCTTTAACACGCGGTGGCTTTTAGAGCCAGCTGTTTTTTTTTCGTTCTTTTTCTGCTGTCTTTAGGATGATTAAACAGCATTTTTCTTTGCTATTGTGGCTCCCCAGCTGTTAAACGTGGGCTTGTCAGAGTAATCGTCTCTCTCATCACTGCTTATCCATGATGAGGAACGTACGAGCGCCCTCCCTTCGCGAGTTTCCATGTGTTGCATCATATGTGTAATATCCTCATTCGTAGCACCGGCGGCTGATACAGGCCAGCGTAAGGTGGTGAGGGGAAAACTGGGATGTTTCCAGACCGGCTCCCGCTGCTTGTGTAATGGTTTGAAATCACTGTGGCCTCACACTGTTTGCAGGCGGAAGGATCTATTTATTTATTTATTTATTTATCTTTTTAAATCTCGTTGAATCTCTTTCGTTTAACTACCGGTGCGATAAAGAGATTGTATCGAATCAAACTATTGTCTGCTTTTTATGGTAAATGCCCTTTTTGTGCTCCAAATCCACTAATCTCTCTCTCTATCTATTTTTTATCTCTGTTTGCATTTGTTAAAGTGAATATTAACACACACACACACACACTCTGTCTCTTTCAGACCGAGAATGGCAGCGCCCTCCATGAGGCAGCTCTCTTTGGGAAGATGAATGTGGTTCAACTTCTGCTTGACTCAGGTGGGTCTTCTCCTTCTTATTCTAACCTGCAGCTGGATGTTAATATTAATAACCAAAATAATTTATGTTCATATATAAAGCAGGTAGAGTTTGGGATACTGTTGTCCTTTCTTACGGCCGCCGCCCCCCACTCTCTTTTCTTTCGCTCTTCCTGTTCCCTGGAGGACTTCCTGTGGGCGGCCATGTCTCTTGGCATCACATTTATTAACATCCTGGATCAACACAGGGCTGCACAGGCCTGTTCTACTGAACTTTAACCCTGATGAATTCAAACATTGTATGCACGGCGCTGTTCAGATACAGGATGGGCTGCAAGCTGTTTATGTGCTATCCAGCGAACAACGGCACAATGAAGCAAAAACTGGCACATTACATCAAAGCTGCCGTTTTTCAACCGTTACCGATTTTCTGTCCTGTTCATGTGTTGTGGTGCACTGCAGAGTCAGCAAGAATAACGTGTTTTTCATGTGTCATGTGATCTACTGTATAAGGACAGAAAAGGGACAAAATAGGGAGGATAAGTATCTAAAAATTCACTTAAAGTAGATTTTTTTAGTAGTATTTCACTGCACACCTTTTGGAGTTTTGAGTGTGTGTGTGTGCGTGTGGGTGTCTTGTATGTGTGTGTACATTCATTGCATTCACATTCACTGCAGTTTAGCATTGTCAAGTGTTGAGAGTGACTTCTTTTGTCCGGGAGAAACTCTCGTTTAAAACTTGATTGGAAAAAAACCCTCAAAAAAACATGTCGGCTTCATGAATTGATAACATCCCACATTCATCCTCTGGTGACTGCAGCTCATTCATCTTTTGCTGATTGGAGTTTTGTGGCTGCGTAGGTGTGTTAGCAGATCTGGATTTCAGTTTGTGTGTGTACTACATGTGAGTGCGTCTGGGTTGAAGCTGAAAGGTTGTTGTTTTTGTAGATTTAGCTTGTTAGACAAAGACATGAATGTTGTGGTCTGACCTTTTCCCTGCTGTTCATGTCCATCTATGTTTATACTGTATTATACATATGTGTGTTTTGTGTGCGTGTGTGTGTTTTAGGGATCGACACCAATCTGAGAGACAGCCAGGGGAGAACAGCTCTGGAGATCTTAAGAGAACACCCTGCACCAAAATCCCAGCAGATCACTGCTCTCATTCAAGGTAAGTCATAAACACACTCGCACACTTTTGAGATAAATATCACTCCAGAAATTAAGTCATTGCAGGAGCAAAAAAAAAAGTTCATATAGGGTTAATGTAGTGCAACATAACAACGATTAAGGACGTAATATTCACAATTTTCAGGTATTTTCATGTAGAGATTAAAAGCTGAATACAGTATAAAGGCAGTATAAATGACATCGTGGCTGCTGTTGTGAACGGATGTGATTCAAGTGAGAAATCTTGTTTTCCTGGGATGTTTATCTTCCAACAAACAATGGCAGCTCCCGGTTCAGCATGTGTTCGGTTGCCACAGTGAGCAAGCGCACTGTGCAGTTCACGTCCTTGATATTCTCACGATGCAGCGGCTTTGAATCCGCTGCTATTGTCTCACCGGGCTGAGCCGAAGAAAATAAGATGGCAACAAAAATGATTGGCTGTATTTAGTTTTGTATGGCTCAACACTGTAGTATATGATGTATGTGCATATATATATGTTTCAGTCTGTTTCAGAAGGAGGAAAAAGGTATATAAGGTTTTCACTTTCTTGGCGCGAGTCTTCACATCTTCTGCCTGCCATTGAAATGTTTTGCTCTCATGTTTACTTCAGTGTGTTTTTGCGTGTGACCGATGATTGTTAGTTAGCTCCCAAAGATTGTCCAGACTGCACCTTCTATAGACAGCGGTGTCCTGGGGTGATTATGAGGCTCACAATGAAACTCTGTAATCTGTGGCTTTATCTGTCCTTGTGTAATCTCTGGGTGCACGTTGGGCACATACTTACGGATGATTTAAAGCGAGTGAGATAAGTGCAGGCAGAGATAGAAGGCTAGAAGCCAAAATTGACAGCAAATTGGCCTTAACTACTGTATAAGGTAAAGATAGGACGGGGAACGTAGAATAAATCACTACAAATTGGCCACAGCTAGAAAATAACAGACAAAATGTCGACATTAAACCGGGAAAAGAGGAGAGCAATTTAGTTGTAATTGGTGATTCCATTTTTACATTGTATGTATATTGCTGAAAGAATAGGATACGTTATTGTCACAAATGAGGGCAAAACGGTCTCTGTTTTAATGCAGATGTACTTTTGAATTTAATACTGCTCATAAAATCACAAATCAAAATTCCTCCCGTGAGCTGAAATACTCTGAAAATATGAAGTGAATGAGAAAATGAGACGTCCAGAAGTGGAAAAATAGAAATGCTTGTAGTCATAAAAAGGCCACTTGGAGCTTTTTAAATGTCAAAAATCTGGGTAGAGCTGGGTAGATATCAGTCGGGAATAGCCATCCTTTAGAAGATCATGTCAGTAAACCAGAGCTGGAAACAGAGATGTGTGTGAGAGAGAGAGACAAAGAGAGAGAAAGGACACAGCTGTGACTTGGTGAAAAGATCAGCTGCATGCTATTTCCTGTTGGAGAGGAGATAGAAAAGGACACATACACCAAAAAGCACAAAAGACGTGTCATTTACTCGATTGTACCAGCTGCGGGGTTTCTCGTTGCCACAGGCACTTCGTTATGAATAGATTCTCATTTGATTTACAGCACTTGATTCGTCCTACTGATCAAATTCATTAACGGTTTAACACTTTTTCCTGGCCTGCAGCGACTGGTTATGTACTACAGAGACATCTTTAATCCTTCCTTTTCTGACTCTGATACACGAATGTGGTTGTGTATCATAATTATGGTGTTTGAATGCCAGGATGGATTCATAGCGCACACTTTTCCTAAGAAAAGACGGTGACATTAACGGGGCTCCTCATTAGGACGGTGCGGGGAATCTGCTGCACGATTTCACTGCACAGTGTGTGTGTTTGTGTGTGTGTGTGTGTGTGTGTGTTTTCAGCTCCTAATGTCTCACTTAAGCATGTTTATTATCCAGTCTTCTGCCTCCACACCTGCTTTTTCCTCTCCGGTTATTTCATCTCTTTTGCTCTTATGAACAGTGCTGAGTGAGTGCTGTATTTGCAGAAGCTGTGAAGTGAATTTGCAGTTAAGAGAAAAGTGAAAATTGAACGCGGCACGAGCTATTTACCATGTTATTATATCGATCAAAGTAAAATGCCTCTGAATGCCTTTTCTTTTACCTCCTCCTCCTCCTCCTCCTTAATTACCTCGTTTCCCCAATGTATTTTCACTTTTCCCCCTCACCCTCACTCACATGTCTGCTTGTCTCACCCTCTATCCTCTTACACCACCACCCTCCTCCTCCTCCTCTTCCTCCTCCTCCTCCTCCTCCTTTCTCTCCATTTCTCTGTAGAATATGTGATGGACAAGATGGAAAGACAGAGTATTGTGGAGGAGCCTGTTCGCAAGTGTCCCATCCCTGCACCTCGAACCTCTGTCTCTTCGCCCTCTGCCTCCCCTTCCCTCACAAGACACAAGAGTAAGTATATGCACACACACACACACACACACACACATATATATATATATATATATAATTTTGACACAACTGCACAAAAAATAAATGCACAAAAAAAAATATATATATATAAATCCAGCCGTGGAGAGCAGCTCCTGTAGTGGAGAAAAGCTATTACTACCTTTCTGAACAACCATAGATTTACCCTGTCCAGCACTGCCCCCTGCATTAAACACATGACATTGCAAGAGGCTGAATTCCTGCTGATCTGCTCTCCCATCTCAGTGACTGTCAGCAGATACCATAATTACCTTAATTACCTCAGAGACTCTGGGAGGGGAGGCGAGAGAAAGTGATTATCACGGTTTGCTCCTTAAAACCGTCTTGCCTGAACAACTCTGAACACATCAGTAATGCAAAGACACGGAGGAGGTGTTTGGAAACCATTAGTCTTGTCTCTTGTTGTTGTTTTTTGTTTCTAGTAATAAATCAGGCAAAGAGGATAAATAAATATAATACCCTTTTATCTACTGTACAGTATGTTCTCCCTCCATCCGTATGTTTTCATGGAATATTAAAACAAATTTAAATGTGTTATACAGACTTTTTCATTTATATAAGGTTATTTTGCCTATAAATATGCACTAGCTTCATACTGATGCTGTACTTTGGATGTATTTCTCACGCTTCCCTCCTCTCTTTTTTCCCTCTGCTCCCTAGATGAAGCTGTGACGAGTGAGCTGTCCAAACTGCTCCATGAGATCAAAAAGTGCCGGGACAGGGACTACTCCTTCGAGGAGCTCTGTCACACCATCTCTTCTCACTCCATGGACAGCTTCGGCAGCGGGCGGCTCTCTGATGAGGAGCGTCCTGATCGACCCAACGGCACCCTGACTCGAGTCAACAAGGTACAGCGCTCAGTTATGATGGTGTTCTTTAAGTTTAAGTGATCGGTTGACAAAAAAAATAGTCAGCACCAATTTTGATTATTAATCATTAAGGTCATTTATTAAGCAATAATGAAAGTGTCCAGATGTGTTATTAGTACTGTATGTGCATAAGGGTTATGTATGCTTGAACTTGTACCTTGTACGTCTCGACAACAGGGGGCAGTATCAGACAGACAGACGCCGAGCTGCTTCGTTCCTATTGAGTATTCACTTGTTGTTGTTGTTGTTGTTGTTGAGACACAACAGCTTCTGTTTGCTGTTTGCCTGAATTTGTTTATTTGTGCTCAAACAGCCGTTCACAGACGGTCCGGACATTTTTTTTTTTTTCTTCTCTTGACCTTGTCTTTTCCAGTATGGTGTCTTTTTTTTTAATGCTGAAATACTCACTTTCCACATTCTCTCAATCACACACAGAGGAAAACTGATTAGATGTTATTGGTTTGAAGTGCAGGTGTGTGTGTGTGTGTGGGCGGGGGGTTCAGTAGACTTGTATCAGTATTAACTGACCGGGGAATCACAGCTGCAGTTTATTTCATATAACATGATGAAGAGGGTCTGAGCATTTTCAATTCTGCCGGCCACAAAGTCAGATGCTCTGCAGGACACAGAGGTCATCTATCACTCTGCCCCCCCACCGCCCGACACACACACATACACACACCTGAACCTTTAGACCACACACACACACACACACATGCTCTGACACGCATACACATGCACACAGAGGCATTCCAGAGAAATGCGGTTGTTTATCTGTGCTCCTCGCTCCCTTATCACGGCATGTCTGTTTTTATTTTTTGTTCCATTTCTCTCCCTCTCGCTCACCTTCAGCAGCAAAACGCCCCTCAATGGAAGGAATATTGTGACGCTGATCAATAACTCATCATTTCTCCGTTAATGTATTAAGCTCAGTGTGACGGAGCATGTTTACGGACACATGTGCACGTATGTAGAACACAAACGTCCCTATTTCACATGAATAAAACATGCAACAGCACACGCAGAGGAAGATTGTAGCCTCTTCCATTTTATGTGTGTGTGTGTACATGCCCTGTGTGTAAATGAGTACATACAGAATGCGTGTTCATTAGCAGGAAACCTGTGTGTGTGTGTGTGTGTGTGTGTGTGTGTGTGTGTGTGTGTGTGTGTGTGTGTGTGTGTGTGTGTGTGTGTGTGTGTGTGTGTGTGTGTGTGTGTGTGTGTGTGTGTGTGTGTGTCTGAGTTGACGCTGCTGGTTTAGACACATTTTCTTCTGATATTCAGGATTTTAGGTTACTTTATTATTTAATCTGTTGTCTATATTTCACATGAAATGTTCATAATATTTAATTGATTAAGTCATTAATATTGTGGGGAAATGTTTATAATTCCTCCAGCTTCCTTCTGACATTATCAAATACATTATTTTGACACTCTGAGCTACCGTAAAGATGTAAACGCACGATATAATCCTTCATATGACTAACTGTCCTCTTGTCATTAATGTCTTCTTGTTAATTCTTATTTATTGAAAACTTAAAGACATGATGTCAGCAAACGGACAGAAATTCCCATCATAATTTCCCAAATCCAAATATATATTTGCTTTAGAGAGATATGGGAAACGTGAAAGTGGAAGAATTCCCACGAGAGTTATAACTCAAAATCAATAAATAATCAAGTAATAATCTATAGTATTTTCCAGTAAAACCTTAAAGATGTTGCTGCAGAATCAATTCAGCTCAGGTCTCAATCAGATATTGTTGCTTTCGTCTGAGATTTGAACTGAGCCAGTTGTTCTTAAGCCTACAAACATAAACTCACATCCTGCTGTGGTTGAGTCGCAGTGGTTCTCAAAATAGCAATATTCCCCTTTGTGAGTTTTTTCCAGAGACAACTGATGTAATATTGATCAGTCATCAGCGATGAATAATTAATGCTGTCCTTTCTATTGAATATGGGCAGCAACACTGCCTGAGTGATATTTAGTTTTTTAAAGAAAGGATATATCTGCCTATTGTTCATGCCTATAGTGCAGTATGTTGTACATCAATCAATATTCCAGTGTTGTAAAGGTCTCTTTGCAATCTGGAGCGATAGGTGACCTTTGGATTTCAGACTCATCTTCTGCTTCTATCTCCAGTCTCTCTAATGTTTTATTTTTTGCTGTTCCCATCTGTCTCTCCATCCCTCCGTCTCTTCTCCCAAATTAATTTCTCCCAATTGTCTTTAACATGTCCTCCAAGTTTCCTGCACTCTAAGTTTTCTCCCTCTTGTTTTCCTTATTTTCTCTCCACCGTGAGACTTTTTTTTTTTTTTAGACTTTGCCTTTGAAAGATGATCTTTCTTCTCTCGTCGTCAGGCCTCTCTCGACTCTCTGCCTCCGTCTCGGCCCCTGTCTCCTCTTATATTGCTGCTCAAAGCTACATATTTGGACTCCTGCAGCGATATCGCTCCGTGTCTGTAATCTGTTGTGACCTGTGTCCTCTGTTGCATCGTATGGTTCACTGAAATAGCAGGTGGGCTGTATCTGCCCTCTGACACCTCGTGCCACAGAGCTCATCTACGCACCTGCCTCCTTGAAGCCAAAGAGCCCCAGGAGAGGAGTGTGTGTGTTAAAGTTGCTCTACTGTTCCTGATACTTCTTTCTTATTCACTAACTCATTGGCCCAGAGTAAAGCAAGGAGCAAAAGGGTCAAATGTTTGAGGAATTTATCAAAATGTGTGTTTGCACAAACTCTCAGGAGTCTAATGACATAAAAAGCTCTGATAAACCAACTGTACGTTAATCCCTCTGTACATTTCACAGCGGCCGACCCCGCCTCTCGCTGCAGCCGTGGAGGAGGACGAGGCAGAAAAGAGTTGTGGCCCCACTGGATTCTGGGAAGCCCTGACTCCCTGCAACGGCTGCCACAACCTGGGCTTCTCCAGCCTGTCACAGGTACACACACACACACACACACACACAGTCTAACCGGACGACTCTCACTTATATTACACCGAATAATTTCACTGTTCAGATAATGCACCTCCAGTGTGCACATTGCAGAATATAAATGACATAATCATCATATCACTTCATAATCAACATATAAGTTAGTCACATGGCTCACACACACACACACATGCACAGACACACACAGTTTTACTACACTGAAATTACAGGCTTGTGATATTACCATTGTTTCCGAGTGAATACTTTCACTGGTTACCTTGGTAACGCAGTGAATGAGCCTGGCAGCTCTGGATACTCCGTTCAGTATCCGTCTCTTTCTCTCAAGCTTGTGTCGTCTCTCTGTCATCTCCACATTCTTACCGTCGTTGTCAGAAATTTCTCTATTTTTGTCAAGCTTCCACCTTTCTGAATAGGACTTGGTTCATAAACTTTAAATGAATAACATTATACAACTAGTACTTAACTAAACAAAATGATAGCTGTATCATACATCTATCTACGGTATGTTCATTATCAAAAACAAACAAATATGTACCAATATAAATCCAGGAAGATGTAAATAAAAGTGTTGAAATGAAACTATGAGAAGGTATAGATTAATGCACAGCATTTTATGTGAATGTACAAATAGTAACTACAGTCTTTAATGTATTTATGAGCTGACAGCAGTAAGTTGCACTTGAAAACGCTCATAAAATGTACCTATTTTTATGAACCATAATAAAACACTAATGTAGACTCCATATATTTCCCCCGTCTTGCACCCGAAAAATATTGGTGTTATGTATGGTCAATTATGCACTCATATAAAGTGACACGCTGTCCGTGCAACAAGTGTGTGGATCTCGAGACTTACATGACAAACGTGTGTATAATCTAATGTCACAACCCCTTAATCCACATCTAAAATGCCATTGTGTACTTTTTCCATTTGCTGGATTGCTAAATATAACAGTCATGTTGCATATTGAAGTATGAATGACCAGAGATCCTCTCCTGCCTGTTGTACATTTTACCTACTTATAAAAACAGCCAACTTCATCCTGGTCCATTCTTCCATCCTTCCTGCCTTCCCGCCTTTCTCCCCTCCACCCCCACAGCCCTGCGTGCTGTGTGTATATATAAAGGTGTTAAAGTGTGTGCAGATGAGGGTGTTTAGCAGTGAGATACGTGCTGGCTCAAACAGCAGGACATCTGACATTTGTAACACAACAGACCCTCTGTCTTGTATACTGGCAGCCTGCCTGACTACCTGGCTCACTGCCTGGAGAGGATCCCACCTGGATCAGTATATGTGTGTGTGTGCGTGTGTGTATTAATGTGTTGATGCCTAGAAAAAAGCAATTTTAGTTTGAATTTGTATGTTTGAGTACACTGTGAGCATGTGGGTATATACAACATATTTGGCATCTGATTTAGTGTGTGTGTGTGTGTGTGTGTGAGCGTCCGAATTTGGCATCATTTTTCAGTTTGTGTAGGTGGATTTGTGTGTGTGTGTGTGTGTGTGGGTTTTTATTAGAAAAATATACTGCAGAGGACGGAAAGAAGAGAGTGGGATAGAAAGGAGAAATTGAGTTGTTATAGTATAATTAACTTAGCACTGTGCTAATTTGCCCTGTGTAATTGTGAATAAACGGAGTTAGCCGAGTTTCCCTCTGAGGATGAATGGACCGCAGTCGTTTCCATCATCTTCATCTCAACCCTTCGTTCTGATCATCCCACATGAGATCTGTGTTTTTAGCTTGTTTTTCCAACATCTCTCTCTATCCCCATCTTCATCTCTGCCCCACCTCATTTATCTTTCACTTTGTATTTCAGCAGAAGTGTGTTAATCTTGGTATCGATTGTCTGAGCGAGCAAGTTTTTTTTCGGTCTGTCTAATCCGTCACTCAAGACTGTCAGTCAAAGGACCGGACTCTAACAAGTCATATAGAAACGACTCGTACACTAAGAAGTTGAGATTGGTAGTCTGAAACTGCAGGTTAGATCGAGTTTGTTCGGTTATTTGGATTCATGTAAAGCTGATAATCAGGATTCATCACTAAGAGTGGGGAAAGATATATATGTTATAGCAGGTTTAATGTTAGCTTTAATAATTGAAACCAAGTTCATTGTAACAAGGTCAGTTGCAGGTTTATTAGTCACATGACTCTCTCTCTATAGCCTCCAAAATGAGCAGCAATATGTATCAACCATGGCAACATAAACTAAACATTATGACCCATCATGACAGTAGGATTTATTATAAAGATGTTGAGTTGAACCTGCTAGGTGGGCGTAATAAAATGTGCAAGTGTGTATCCCCTTCTGTATTTGTTTTGTGTCAGTGAGTGTGCACATGCCTAAGCAGGTGCACGCACAATATGATTATTAGTAATCATTTGAGGGTGTTATTGTGTGTACACAGTACACGTGTCACAGACTGTGCTTTGTATTAGATTAGCCAGAAAAACACAGAGTGCACTCTGTTTCAGAGTAATGAATTTAGCATGTCATTACTGTCTGTCACATGTTTGCGCATTTGTGTGTGTGTGTGTGTGTGTGTGTGTGCGTGTGCGTGCATGCACATGCAGGCTGACGTGCACCCTGTGCAGGCAGAAGCTTCCCCATGTTGTGAATTTTCACCACCAGCAGCGAGTTTCTTCCCACCATTTGCCATGTGAGCACAAGCAGACGCCAAAGTTCATGTGGAGGAGGTTTCCTCTGTGACGTCCACTTAGAAAAATAAGTTTAGACCTCGTTGAAACCTTGAAAAGCAAAACACAGATTAAAAAAAATGGAAGAAAGATAATGAACAAATGCAAGAAAAACACATAGATAGATAGATAGATAGATAGATGGAGGTCGAGAGGGTTGCCAGGCAACACAGAAATTCATGTGATGTCAGACGTGGGATGTCCTACCATTGACAAATCTCAAGTCACCATCAGCACAGCTGCGTCAGAGCACACACACACACACACAGCCACACATCATCATCATCAGCACTTCCTGACTGCCTCCAAGCTTCATTCCCCTCCTTTCACCTTTACATCTTCCTTCCTGTTTTTTTTCCTCCATCTGTCTCTTCCTCCACACTCACTCTCAGACTTCCCCATTAGTTTTCTCTCGCTCTCTCTCGAGTGTGTGGCTTGCTGACCTTTTATGTTCAGCTTTAAGGAGTTGGGGGCAGGTCTGTGTCGCACAAGAAGAAACCCATGAGGGCTTTTGAAGATGGGAACATCAAAGGCAGGTGTTTCTGAGAGGACGGGGATTATGTGGATGAAAGACTGCATGTGCTCTGTAGGAGACTGGGGTGAGGTTTTTGGTCTTAAACAGAGACAGAGGTTACAGTCCCCCCAATATGACCAAAATGTCATATTTAGGTCACATAATTACTTCACCATCTCTACAGCAACTGATCATATTACTGTACATCCACTCATGCTACACTAGTGGAAGCAAGTCCTGTCCAATAAAGTCATCACAAGCTGCTTTTCTGCCACCCAATCAAATAAAACTATTAGTTTTCACTGTAACGAACGGCCCCGTTGGATTACACTTGACGTAATCGAGGTCAAGCAAAGATGTGAAGGAGAACATTTAGTTACATTTAGTGCTTGTTATAGGATTGATGCCCTGTAGACTCTGCTGCTATAGACTGTCTTCCTGTTAACCTAACCTTCAACACACACACACACACACACACACACACACACACACACACCTATGGTTGCTGTCATATACTTTCCAATGCCCTTGGAAATTAGCAGTAACTATAAAAGCTTTGATGCATTGAATTGGATAACTGTGTAATTCTTTATGTATACGACATCTGTCCCTACTAAATAAACATTAAATGAATTAAATAGATCGGCACACCGAGGGACGCCGAGGCAGCAGCGGGGTGATTTTAGAGTTCAATAAAGTTTTAATTTAATCTCTTCAAAGACACAGAAAAAGAACACTTCTCTGTAAAGACTATATGTGGGGCCTCGGCAGGTTTAAATAAAGACGTTGTGAACGTCACAGACAGTTCCACTCCAGTCACTTTAACGCTACAGACAGTCTGTATCCATCATGCAGCAGTTCAGCGGCGCTTCGTGGATTTCTCAAGGAGAATGACTTCATGACGGATAATTTAGGGTCTATGTTTCTGTCGTTTCATCCTTCATCTTACTCCTCATTTCTCTTTCTTCCATCACTTCCATCACCGGATGAACTGAACGGTACAGACGACTCAATCTGTCCTTACAGATGGTAGCAGAGATACCAAAGAACAGCTTGAATTATCAGTGGTTTTATGTGGAAAGGTATGGTCTGTCATGTGAAACTATTTTTTTATTAAGAAACATGTACAAGGCATATATATCGAGTAGATTCTAGTTGTTAAAAATTACAATTTAATGCTTCTGTAAAAACAAGAAAAAGTACTTTTGGGAGTCCCTCGCTGCATGTATTATATTTCTCTCTCAAAACAAAAGCATATCAACTGTCATGCTGTGCTGTTGGCACATCAGTAAGGTGTTTGTGTGTGTGTGTGTGTGTGTGCGTGTGTTCGAGGGTTGATGTGAAACCGATGGGAGCAGTAAGCGTCTTCTAAAGCAATTCCCTGTATCATGATTGAGATATAAAAAGCATAAAAGTAATAAATAGGAAGTTGTTTTTTTAGCACATTCAGCCTCCGTGAAATGTGCCGCCTGGTAGGAAAAAAGAACACCGGCTGCCATTTTTATTCTATTATCTTTATGTTGTTTTATGGAAAAGCAAAAAGAAGATATAAATCTTGGAGAATATGAAGTGAAATACTATTTATAGTGTAGGCAGTTTGAATGAGTGTATGTATGCTGAATGCAATATTTCGACAAATCGGTCAAAATGAATTCAACTGAGCAACTTTTTTTATTATTGCCTGTATCTCTGAATCACACCTGAGCTTCCTGTTAAGGTGCTACTCCGAGTCGTCCTTCCAGACTAGTCGGGCCTGCAGATAAACACACAGACAGCAGTGGCTCTCTGTCAGCAAGCCTCTTGCTCTGGCTGTTTGCCTTGTCTGTGGGATTACGCGTGGAGCCACGGGGGGAGCTGCACTTTGACCTTTTACGCAATACAGCGGCCGTCACGGTGAACGTGAGGGGAGTGTCAGTGCCCCACGCTTGGCTCAGATAGCTGATTTTTTTTCTGGGATTAACCAGCCATGGAGGGAAATCCAATCCTGCAAAAAAGCAATCCCTGCTCGCTCATCTGACCAACCTGCACTGCTTTCTTTTTTTCTTTTTCTCTCTCTGCTTCCCTGTTTTTTTCACTTTTAGCTCCCTTCACTCTTTCTCACTTCTGCAGATCAACCAACTGCTCTATTTGTCATCTCTCCCATTCTCCAACAGTTAAAGGAATAGTTCACATAGTGTAGCTCTGTTCAACGGTATTAAAACACACCCACCGACATTGAAACATAAAAACCAACAATTTGTAGTTTTAGGTTGGTTTCTCCTCAGTGCTGTTTTTTGGTCTGTGTGTCCCTCCAGTTCTGTCTTCTTATTACTGCGCCTCAGAGGGTCTATTGTCCTCTCTGGTGTCCACCCCTCCCTTTTCTCTCTAATCAAATAGACTCCATGAGGAAATGCCAGCAAATTATAGCCTCTATTCATATCTGATGGCCTATGAACTGCGTGTACAGTATGAGGCGGCGGCTCGTGTCGCGAGCGTCTAGTAGAGGGTTAAACGGAGAGGAAGACGAGGGAGTCGCAGGATTTCAGACGGTAAGATATGAAGTTCCTCGGAATGTGACCGAAGCAGCCCATTTCCTATTTGGATTATCAGACATGCACATATACAAACACACACACATGCATGAGACTATAAGCTCTCACATGTTCACACGTACACATGTTAGCTGTATCTTCTGCAACCAGACATGTACAAACACTGTGACACATTGGATTTGAGCACACACACACACACACCGTTATACATGCAATCGTTTTGGTCACATGCGCTGGCGCCGTCACACACTCAAACGTTTAATCTGGCCCCTGCAGTTGGACGGGAGCTGCATACGACCTGCTAATTAGTGGCCAGAGGAGGCCTCTGTTTGTCCGCTCTCTTCCTGTCGAGCTCAGACACAAGTTTCTCTGTCCTATCTCTGTCGTGATAGAGAGGGAGGGTGAGGGAAGGGAAGGGAAATGAATGAAGACCGAGTGTGTTTATTTGTCAAAAGGGACTGCTCATATCGCACCGCGTGAAGCCTTTGCTCCCGTTTCTTTAAAAGCCTTCTGACCCCTCTAGAAGAGCAGCGAGGATATACATCAAGATATCAGGTAGCTAAAACCTGTTGTCACACAGTCTGATTAATTTCATCTGCAGATTTTCCGCTGCTCCCGGGCTTCATTGTGAACTTGAGAGTGAGACATTTCCTACTTTGAGATTGAGTGCAAAGTAGTTTTTTTTCTGCTGACAAGGGAATTGCTCAGACTTTGAGCTTTTTTTCAAATGTGTCTGAATTTCTTTCTTGCGGTCTTGTGTGCAAGAAAGAAAGCAAGTTGTGTGTGTGTGTGTGTGTGTGTGAGGAAATCCCTGCTCCAAACTCATTGCACTCCCACTTCCTCTGCTTCCCTTCCTCAGTACGAGCTCATTTTCTTCTTCCCGCTCTGTCTCTCTGTCTCGTGCTCGTCTCCCTGGGATTCGCTGGAGTTGACACCAACTCTAAAGTAAGTGTTGAGTTGGATCCTGGCTTCTCGTTTCATATCTGCCTGTGTTCTCCTCTCTTATCATTTTTGTGTCTCTGTCTTTATCCCAGGCGATGGATGGGGCTTTTTGTTACCCCTGTCAGCTTTTGCCTCTGCAGTTTCTCTTTCTGTTATTTCCTCAGCTTGTCGGGTGAAAAGCTGAATGTAAATGTGAAAGAGATAAGAATTACAAGTAAGGCCTGAAAGTGAAAAAGTAAGAGGACAAAGCACACGGAGGGAGAATTGAAAAGTAAATTTTACGGTACACAGGGAGATAAAAGATTTTTCTTTTTCTTCTCCTCTTCTGAGTAGATATTTTCTGTATTTTTTTCTGTGTTTTTTTTCCCCAGTTCGTCTACTAATGATGCTGCAGCATTTTAAAAGTTTGAAATTTCATTGTTAATTAATAGTTATTATTCATCATAACTGTCATCCATCATTTATTTCCCCCCCCCATTAAATCTGATCACATCCTGCTGCAAAACCAATATCCACCCGTCGCTGTTTGTTTACTTTTACTGGCTATCTGCTAGTCGTGACTAAGCACGCTAAACGCACGTTCTTTCCTGCCAACTCTGACCCAGTGACACAGACCGTCAGTACGTTTACAAGAAGCCAGGTTACTCAGAGGAATCTGGCTATGCAGGAAATTAGACAAACTTTAGATGTGACAAGCGATGCAATGATTTCCCACCACACCAGAAAAACAAAACTTCAGTTCCATTTTCAGTATCAAGCATTCAGTTTGTGACGTTATGTATTGAATTCACTATATTAACATGCTGCTGGCTGATTTTGCTTTTTTCAGCGTGTGTTTCTGATTTACGTGACATTTAAGAAATTAGATTTTTAAAGCCGCAATGATGATATTCGATTTTTTTAATTATTTGATGGACAAAACTAATCTGCAGCCGTTTTGATAATCAGGTAATTGTTTTTGTTATTTTTCAAGAAGAAAAAGCTTCTTAAATATGAGGCTTTTACACACTTTTTTTGTCATATATGGTAGTGAAATTAATATTTTTCACTTTTGGACTGTATGATGAATAAAACAAACAATTTGAGTTGCACCCCTACCGAGTTCAGTGCAGTTTTCCTGGCGTGATAATTCTGTTTTTTTGTTTTTTTTCAAAGTAAATGTAAAGATGACTCATTGCACCTTTCATACGAGCTGTCAGATGAGTTCATAAATCATAGAGGTTTTATGTCCCTGAAAGGAGCTGTGAACCACCAGCAGCTCTCTGCGGTCCCATCAGCCTTTCCTCCAGTTCTGAAAGCGAAATCTACAGTTAACCAGGGTGTCACGTCAAATCACTGTCAGCCGAGGCCAGGCCACCTGCCGAGTGAAGGCATAAAGACCGACTGGATCTCCATTAGCTGGTAATGGCAGTCTAATTGAGTGCTGATGGAGACAGAAAAGGGAGGGGCTTGGGGGGGAGTTTAGTTTGTCGGCCTTTAATAAAGTGCAGTGTGAAATAAGTTTCGGATTGAGTGCAGAGGGTGTGTGTGAGAGCAATCATCAAGGGACTGATTGCTCCATCAGCCAGAGTCATTAATCCATTCTGAGTGTGCTCAGTGTGTGATTGATGGTCTAGTGCAGTCTGGGTAATGTAGTAGCAGATGATGACAGGAAGACTAATGGCTGCTGAATGAACAGAGGTTGTGAGCGGGTAAAAACTAGAGTCATTGGGCTGAGAAATATATATATATATATATATAAATATGTTTAGAGCAGGCATAGGCACACCAACGTCTTATCGCCATGGTGACAACTTGACCATTGATCCCATTAGGAAGGCTACAACCAGGAGCAGGTTGCTAGATGCCACTGCAGGAATGATGATGGAGTGTCGTCTTAAGGGAAAAAGGCAGACACCCAGAGGCTGCGTCGCTGGAAAGAAATGTTTCGTCTCTGTGGCTGAAATGACGCTCGCCGCTGTAACCTTTTCCCCAGCTTCACATCACTCACTCTTGTTTTTCATTCTTTCTGGGTACACATCTGCCTCAGAGATAAGGGACCTTTTGGTCCTCGGCTCGTTCTGAGCCCGTCGGGACTCAACCTTTTCACCAATGCTGCAATCTGAAATTCTCCTCAAATACTCAGGGACACCGCGGTTACATAAAGTCCTAAAGAAACATTTGCCTACATGTGCTCACGGCGAGGCTGAGTTAATCACCTCCAAATGAAAAAAAAAGTCCCTTTTGGTAAAAATCATTAGTGTGATTCACTGAGCATGCAAATTATAATTCAGGCATCTGGCAGAGACTCAGAGTGACTTAAGCTGCAAGAACAGAAAGCAACAGTATTAATTAACAAAGGTGAAGCGAGAACATCCTTCCTGTTTAACATAGAAAAACTTTGCTTTTGTGCGTTGGGAGATGTGTAACCTGACTGGAGTCGGATGGAGGAGTATATGTGGAGTCAGGCAACGGTAGAAAATTGAAATTTTGTTTGATTAAGATGATTTATTCTTGACTTTATGCATTTTTCATCAGTTCTACAGCTGGTTGTTGAGGATCACGCAGAGCCAACGAGTCTTCTGAACATGTGACGTTTACATGTTGACATTTTGCTTTACCTTCATATGACTTAGTTAAGATCATGTGTCAGAAAATAGTCAATATCACTGTAGCTTAAAAAAGGTCAGACGTATGACCATTTTCTCACGTGGTGGAGGAAGGTTACTGTATGTTTTTCCTGCTTTCCTTAAGACGCTTTAAGGTGAATCACTTCCATTTTTTCGCTTATTCTGTGCATCACTTTTTACATTATGTGAACATTAGTAGCAGATATGGGATATAAAACTTTAATAGACCAAATAGATGCTGTTTTAATAGATTTATCAGGACTTTTGACTCAGTTGCTGTTGCATTTAAGGGTTGGTTTTTTTTTTTCCTACGTTCCTCAGAGGTTGTTCTGTTCTCCTTGTAATTCGTTCACAGCATGTGATGAGACCCTGAGGCTGCTGCACCGTAGAGGCAAACATTTCAACAGGAGTCTCTGTCATCAGCGCTGCAGTTAATAACTTTTTAATAAGGCCATTGGATTTCATATTTTAAGGTTCTACGATTTACAACATCTCCAGAGTTTGCGGTGTCAACATTTTCTTGCACATTTACCACATAAAAGCCTTCATTCTAAAAACTGATGGATTGCTTTGTTAACAAACTGCAGCAATTTTACTACAATATACTGTTCACAACAGACACTTCACAGCAAGCAAATCAAAACAAGATTGCCTGTGATTTATCCCTAATCTTTACCAGTCTCAACAATTTTATTGCAGCGAGAACTCGAGTCTTTTCTTTTCTTTTCTTTTCTTTTCTTTTCTTTTCTTTTCTTTTTTTCTTCTTCTTCTTTTACTTCTACTTCTACTTCTTCTTCTACTTCATTTTCCCCTGACTGATCACACAAAACAAAACCCATAAATCCTGAAGGGACTGTAAATAGACTCTACAATAAATTCTCCAGGATTGAAAAGGAACAAGAACAGTTCAAATCTTTTTCTAACCTTTTATTTTGAGCTGTGTGCCTTGAACGTGGCCTTAAATCTTTCATGATATGACTTGAACGATGCCCTCGAGCTGAACTGATGTGTTGAGCTGTTTTCTTCTTGTTTCTAATGATGGTGATGGACACCTTTGGCCCTGGATAGACGCACATCTATATATAAATAACTAATAAACTCAAAATGTCTCTCACTTGTACAGTACACTTCACTTCTCTTCACTTGGCTTTCCAAACACTAATAATTAACATATTAGTAATCATATATGGGCCTGCTGCAAGGGATAATAGGCCTGAATGGCTGTAGCGTATAATTAATACAGTAATTAGAGGTGTGTTTGTGTTTGGCTCAATAGATGGAGCGCTGCTGGTAGTTCCTGTCGCTGTTGTTCAAATCAAACACCAGAAAACTGTGCTTGTTACTGGATAATGTGATATTTGTCTTTCTCTCTGTTTCTCCTCTCACAGGACTCAAAGCGTTCAGCGGAGGCCGTCACATCTCCGTCTCTGGATGTTTTCCTCCCAGAGGATGAGGACAACCCCTATGAGTCCGTGACCACCGCTGTCACACGCAAACCCTGCTCACTCGATATCAACCATCGGCTCAACGCCTGTCCACGCAATGGTAGGACAAAGCAGAAAAAACCCAGTTCTTTCTTGTAATAGATGCACAGAGGGGGTTTCATGTCAACACATGAGTTACAGAAAACATTCAGTCTAACAGCTGACATAAACCTCTATACTGTGCAAAGTCAACAAGCGGCAATCCGTTTTTTTAATTACTGTCCAAACATAGTGTTTGATAGTGGAGCATATGGTGCCTTCAGATGTTTACTGAGTCCATATGATCTCGCTGTTGTGATGTTCACAACTTAATAACCACCTGAACACCGAGCTCTCCTCGTCACTATTCGTAACTTTGTTGCTGATTAAGTTTACTTTTCCTCTGCCGTCCACTCTGTCTTTAAACCTGCTTTCAGTCCAGGATTCAGTGCGAGTTAATCCTCCCGTCGATTCTGTTTGCTCATCAGTTGTTTGGTCTGCAGCGTTGTACTTCGACACCCACGACAACAAACACCCACGATGTGTTCTTCCCTTTCACTGCGCTCCCATAGCAATGCTACACACTGCAGGTTGTCACGGCAACTGCATCACCGGCTGGTGAGTCACCTGTATGTTACCATGGGAACTGCCTTGCTAGTGACACCCCCCCCCCCCACTTGACAGAGGCAGAGAGAGGCTACTGTAGAGGCTTGTTTTGTGTGTATTCATGCATGTCTCATCCCACGTTTTGGTTGTTTCAGCTTATCTGTGTGTGTGTGTGTGTGTGTGTGTGTGTGTGTGTTAACTAGGAGGTTAGCTGCTTTGTCAGCTTTGTCTTTTGGTGAAAAATTGCTCCACTGACGTAAGTGAGCAGTGTGGGTGTTGTTTGTTCTCAGCTCTCTGAGTGCTGTTACCTGGCCAAATGAGAGGGAGACATAGAGAGAGATTTGACATGAGAGTGAGAGAGACATAATCATATAAAGAGAGACATAAGCATATAAAGAGAGAACAAGAGACGGAAAAATCACAAAGCAAAAGTCAGAGAAGACAGAGGAAGTGAGGGAGAACTTAGGTGATTCATATGTTTCTATGCTGTTGCTGGAAATGACTAAAAAATGCATAATATAATACAGGCTGCAGATACAGTCTGGTTGCAGAGAGACAGAAAAGGAGAAAAAGAGTACGGAGAGAGGGCAGATTATACATTCAGCCGACTGAGTTGGAGGGTCGTCTCAGGCTAAGCCATCGACACGAATGTGAATCTGTGACGCAGCAGGAGGGAAAATCCTGGATTCCTGCTCTGAGTCCAGTCGCATGTCAGGCTAATTGGACAAGGGTGTGAGTCAGACTCTCTTTATCTGCATCTGAGAGGAAGCATATGGTGGTGAAGACGCGTGGGGAAAGAGGGATTGAGAGGAGAAAAAAATAAAAAAAGGAAGGGAAAGAGCAGAGAGTTTCATGATGCGCTGCAGCAACAACACACACAGTACTGTAGACAGATGGAGGATAAAAAATAAGAATACGGCAAAAACGCAACGACTGATAGATAAATAAATATATATAAGTGACAAAGAAGTAAAAAATACTTTTTTTGCATGATACAGTTAAATAAAAAAGCTCCTTATTTATCTCATACTGACCCTTTATGCAGCCCCTCAGTTCAGCTTCTGTCTGAAACGGGCCGTTTTCTTCTGTTTCTTTAAAGCCTCCCTCCTGATGAGTCCACTCTGTTCATGACAGACTTCCTGTTGCACCAGAAGCTACATTAAACAAACAGTAGTAGTTAGTAGGTAGTAGTAGGACACAGATGATGTTGTGAAGCAGAATTTTTCTCTTTTAGAAAACGATTTTTTTTTTAAACGTTGAGTTGAGGGATTTGTTGAGCCCTGCGTGATATCCGCCTGTCCTGCTGCCTGCAGCTGCGGGCTGCTGCAGTCTCACAGACGAAGACGCGGAGCCTCTACAGCTCTCTGAAGCCTTTAAAAAAAAAAAATCAGACGGCTTTATCAAAATCCATCTGGTGACTGTCACTCAGCCACACTGCTACAAAAACACCGGGGACCTGTTGTCAGTGAAACTGCCACCTTAAACAACGTCCTGGTTTTTCCATGTATGAGCTTCTTCTCGTTTTAGTTTACTTTGATCATTCTTCTTCTTTTTTTTTTTTCATCTTCCTACCTTCCTTCCTGTCCTGAGATTCTCCACGAGACTTTCGACACTGTTGTGTTCATTTAAAAAAAATCACATGGGATTGTTATGCACGATATTCTCATCGCACCATATGTCCTCTATCATCATTTCTGACACGAAATAAATAGAATTCATTCTTCTTTATAATGCAAAGTATGTTGGCGTACAGATTTGTGTGCATAATCCTACTACTGAGCTCTGTGTATTAACTCAGGATTATACTTGTGTTGCATTGGATGGATTCCTTTGAATTTTCATTTGTTTCAAATGAGGGAATCCATTTCTGCTGCACCGCTTGGCTGCGGTTGCATTTTGTATCCATATGTCATCTGCATATATTTCATTCAACATGCGTGCAGTCTGTTATTATCTAAATGTCAACCTTTTAGGAACTGAGGGGAACACTTGTGGTTTCAGCTTTTTTCCTGTGTATTTCTACCCACACAGTGTTGTAGCTCTAGGGATGGAAATGTCTGCTGGACCAACATTTGGTCCCAAACTGATCTCTGAAACAGTTATTGGTGTGATTGCAGTCAATGTGCTGGAGGGACTGTTAGTCTTGTTATTGAATCAATCCAACAACAACTGACAAATATAGAGGAAATGTTCTTGACGGAGAACAGAAATAAAAGAGTTGTTTATTTTTGTTTCTGATAATTTCACAACTTTCTAAAAAAAAAAAAAAACTAAATTAAAAACTCAACTTTTCATAATTTTTTTTTTTGCTACAGTACAGTACAGTGGTTCAGACTGACAGATTGAAGCAAAATCATTGCAGGTGAAGTGTGATCCTGGAGATATGAAGCCTACGTCACGTATGGAGCAGACAGAAATCGGTTAGAGCTGCTATCGTACGACTCCTCCTGGGATAAATGCACACTGGTCTCCAACAAGCCGCTGCTGACGTGTGCAACATGAAACTATAAACCTGTGTGTGTGTGTGTGTGTGTGTGTGTGTGTTACTTCAAAGGTCCTACATATTGTGCTGCATATCTCAGTGAACTTTCTTTTGACATAATAGGTCATCACACCGGTAGAAATCCTTCTGGAAGCGGGGCAGTGTGAAAAGTTATTTATCGGATAGTGTTCCCTCTTTACACCAGGGCTGGTGGCACGTTGGCACTAATGGTTTTGTTAATGTCAACTATTTTGTGTTTAATCACAGTGTTAATTTTCATTTGCCACCACAACAAAGATCTCAGCCCGGCTGCTTTTATGAATGACCGCACCGCAAATGCTGCTACCTGTAAGCTTTATGTCTTTTAGTTTCTTCCACTCCCTCCCACATTAACTCAACCACCCTCAGTTCTCTCTGGTGGATTGAGCCGTGATGTTGTGCTGTGTCTCGCTCCATTTATTCCACTTTGGTTTGGCTCTGGAGGGCTTAGAGAGTGGCTAATGGCAGCAAGTAGTAACTCCAGGGCATTGCCATTAAAAGGTCGAGGTCCATTGACTTGTTGAAAGAGAGGCAATACAAAATCATCTTCGTTGACAGCCAGAAGAAATCAATGTAGAGAACCTGTTTGTGCTTGCTCATACTTTCACAGTTTTACATTTTCATAAACCCACTGCTAAACTTCTCACTTTCTAATATGTCTGCAGATTGTATAAAGGATGGTTAATGTGAGGCAACCTAAAGTCTTTGTAAGTAGGGAAAGATATTTGTTATAAAAGGTCAAGTCTACTGCATGAAAATCAGATATGCTACATGCTACATCCACCACTCAGTCCTCAACGTCTTTAAATTCGCTGCCCTAACTCTCAGATTGACACTCTAATTGGCATTAGATGTAAATTGTGAGGTGCTGGCTCATTAAATACAGATGTAATTTCTATCATTTTCTAAAATCAACTCTAGCCAGTTTCTATAACTGTCCTCGACCATTGAAAACTGCAGCGATTGTTTCGCAGTCGCACAGATGGTGTTAAGAATTGAGCTGTAAGTTGCCCCGGTGACATCGTCGGAGAGATCGTGTGAGGACACGCACACACAAACTCACACACACACACACACATATATAGAGTACACATATGAAATGCTACTTATCAGAGCGTCACAGAGGCAGAACTGACACATCTGAAACAGACAGATTTTTGTTAGGCGAGTAGGAAGAGGACCTGATGTACAGACTGCTGCTGCGTGTCTGCATTAACACGCTGTGCATCAGGCCCAGGACAAAACTCAGAGATATGTATGTGTAAATCCAGACATGGTCACGCTTTGTATAATACACACACACACATATACACATACTGTACTATGTATGCATAGCATAGAAGGAACATCAGCAAACTGGTGAAACCGTGAAGTTAAAGTTTCACATTTTCCCAGAGATTCTTTCTCAGCACACACACACACACACACACACACACACACACACACACAAACCTGAACATATGGATGGAAACAGTTGGGTTTAATAACCTCCAGCTGTTATATCGAGACTCTCATGCTTTTGTATATGCACCTTTACATGAACGTTCGCACACAAACGCATATTCCCTTTGGCAAGGAGACTGAAACGATTTCCCCTGAGTGAGCCCAAGGCGGATCTGAAGAACTTGAAGGAAGCACAGTCACAAGAACACACACACACACACACACACACACACACACACACACACACACACACACACACACACACACACACGGTCTTCGAAGCCTCAGCACAGACAGGATTATTTACTCAATAGGACATCAATCTCTATCTATATATCCTTCTGTTGCATCCTTCCTTTCTTCTCTCTTTCTCTAGCTAGCCCTTTGTTGTGTGTGTGTGTGCATGTGTGTGTGTGCGTGCATGTGTGTGTGCGCATGTTGATAAGTGTGAAAGCATGCTGTGAAGCTGTGTGTCACTCTCCCTGAAGGAATACTGTATGTCTATATCTGCAGAATGAATGATGGTCTAATGGTAGACAGCGGCAGTTTCAGTTTAACAGCAACTTCAAGATTCAGCTGTAAGAATCAGAACAGATGAATGTATTAAAGTAGAGAAAGATCATCTCCTTAATGTTATTTTGGGGCTCAGGTTGAGTTATTAAAGGATGTTTCTAGACTCGTTTATCTTTCAATGTGCATCCTGGCAAACTTTGGTTTGCTTTCTCTACTTATTCCACTGTTTTTCAGTGTTTTTCGACCCAGTATTTTATCACTAGAATTCAGTATTTTAGTATTTAAAGGGCTCATACGTGGTGAGTGTACAGTACATGAATTTATGTATTAAGTCTGTATTATATTGACCTCCGTCTTGAACCTGCAGAGTGATGAACCTGTAATCAGGAATCAAAAGTGTGCAGTGTGCGTCCTTCACCACAATTGGATGATATTTTGGTGTCTGAAAGAATCCATGTAGGCAGGTAGCAACTGACAGAAAGCTACGTGTGTGTGTGTGTGTGTGTGTGTGTGTGTGTGTGTGTGTGTGTGTGTGTGTGTGTGTGTGTGTGTGTGTGTGTGTGTGTGTGTGTGTGTGTGTGTGTGTGTGTGTGTGTGTGTGTGTGTGTGTGTGTATATCAGCAGTTCTGATGAGCAGTATTTTGGGGAAGGTGCATCGTTCTGTGTTTTGTGTCTCCTTCAGTTGATTAAGACAGATTTTTTTCTCCCTTTGAAATTTAATTTGAACTACTTCAGCACTTTACTCTTGTTTCTTACCTTCTTCTTTTCTTCTTCTTGTGCTTTTTTTCCCCCCTCCCTTCTGTTAAATGATCATACGTTGGGGAAATTAGCTCTGACACTCGGCCCTGCACTCCTCCGTACATAGACACACACACACACACATACACCCACACCTGAGATAGATATCACCTGGACTCAGTTGTTATGGAGAAGACTGAGATAAAGCTGTGTGAGGTAAATCGAATCCTAGTAACCTTTATGATTTTCTGCCTTTGCCTCTAACACCATCATCAGGTCAACATGTTTATTTGTCATATGCTTTGGTATTTGGTATACTTTTTTTATTAATAAAATACCTCGGAAGACATAAATAGTAGTAGTATGATATGTAGCATGATCCTGACGCTGGTATGAAATCCTGATGATTTGGATTATAGTGTACAATGATGGTGATTACAACAAACAAAACAACAAAACACACACTCCATCTACCTGTCTCTCACTCCGTTTCTCTCTCTCTCTCTCTTTTAACCAAGGTCACTTGTCCCATGCAACGGTGAGTGAGGGGGAACACGGTAACCATGGCAACTGCTCAACAGGCCCTACTCCAGACTGCTCGCCCCCTTCCCCCGACACAGCCCTGAAGAACATCGAAAGAGTCATCCGCCCACAGGTAAGTGCACACACACACACACACACGCTCACACACACTCACACACAAACAGACACTCACTCACTCTAATGAATGTGTTGCAGAGGCACCTGATGCATTATTGAACATCACAGCATCCACCGACAAGTAGCTTAAACACCTGCACACACACACACACACACACACACACACACACACACACACACACACACACACACACACACACTCTAGTAAACGTCTCTTTCTGTTTCTCACCTCCTCTGATTGTTTCTCTGTTTCATTTCATCTGCGCTCTGCTCCCTGTTTCTCACGGTTGCTCTGTCAGTCACCTTCAAAGCACACTGGAGGTTGGAGTTTCAGTATTTAACCATCACATCCTGCTTACAGAAAGCCAAAAAAGCCCAAAAACCTGAATATGTTGACTGGGTTTCAAGAATACTAGAAACTAAAAATCTCGGTTCTTATATGAATCTAAACTGTCTCCTACATATCTGTGCAGGAGCATCTTTTACATGTTGTTAAGGTGAAAGTGTCTTATGCTAAAATCAGAAACGACTCGTGAAATCTAATAAAAATGCTGCATTATGATCAGTTCAAGGAAGGTGAAGTATTAAAGAAATGTGCAATAAATATCAGTCCAATATCAGTATAATCTTATTAGAAGGAATTATTATTATTATATTAGTTCATCTGAAATCCTCACAAAACTTTCTGTTACTTCTGTGACAGAGAACGACAGGACAGATTAATTGGATGCTACTGATCATGAATAATATCCAGCAATTCAAATGCAACAACAAATGAACATCATCAGTGACTTTAGTGAATTAAATCAGTTCTCTCACTTCTACCACCAGGAAGATAGTATCACACACACACACACACACAGACACACACACACACACACACACACACACACACACACGAGTGCAGCGCGAGCGTTTCACACCTTGATAATTAAAGTCAGTTGTTTTCTCAGGCTGCAGATAAATGTGTAACAAAACGCTGAAAAAAATATCCAGTGTGATCTATCATAAAATGTTATTTTTAATTTCTCTTCCCTTCCTTATTAAGATAAAGACACTTGTTTCCTTAATTTTTAACTTTTTTAAAGTCGGGTTTGATTCTCTACGATGGACAGCTTCTGTAAATCCGAACGTCCTTCGCTCACCTCAACACCTCCTCTTCCTCCCATTTGTTTCCTTTGGCTCACCTCCTCTCCCGTCATCACCCCCCCTCACCCTGTGTCTATCTTTGGCATGTTAACTAATGTGTGTAGAGGGATCACATGTGGTGCCCAGCAGGCCTCCGCTCAGCTTGAAGCGCACATAATCAAGGAGCGCCAGAGTTCATTCAATTAATTTTCTAGAATTCATTTCATTCTTTTTAGTGCTCCCGCTGGTTATGTCGTCAGTATAAGCTGCAAACCGAAAACACTCTGGCTCACAAACACACATATGACTGATGCAGCATTGAATATAGGCTGCTGCTGTGGTGCTTCCTGTTTGCTGTATTAGAATATTAATGTTATGCTTTCTGCCTTCCAGAGGAGCTTTCCAGTAAAAGTAAGCACTCAATTTCACTTTTGCTCTTAAGACAGTGATGTTGTCATCTCATGAACAGTTGTACAAATCATATCAAAGTATATCTAGGAATAAAACATACTCAGGAAATGTCTTAGGGGACCTTTTGTACTTAATTCATTCATATTCTGTTTTTCCATTATTACTACATATCTTCTACCACTCATCCTAGCACATCATTATCACAAAAGTTGCACAGAATGACATGTTTATGCTATTTCCGGTCACATTTTAGCCTTCTATAACGTCACACTGAGATCATATATGAAATAATACACAAAACACTGATGTAGTTGATTGATTGTAGTTGAATGTAACAGGCCTGAGTTTCACACAGGTATTTCCTCTTATGGAAATGCAATGACATTTTTTGCAGTGTGTAACCCTCCCTCCCTCTGTGACAAGGCTGCTGCTGTAAAAAAAAAAAGAAAAGTGTTCTCGATAAATTTGCTCTTTAGAATCGAGTTGAAAAGAGATTATTCTGCACATGTCGCGCTAATGCTGACGCAGTATTGACTGCAAGCCAGTCACCGATTATGAAAAAAAAAAAAAAAAAAGTGTCATCACTTTGTGAAAGCGTGAAGAGATCACAGCAGCTATGTTGACTGAAATCCATTGGCTTAGTGTCTGTCTTGTTTTTATTTCTTTATCCCTTACTTCTTGTTCAAACTGTCAGCTCGACATGTTAAATCTCCACAAAGCTCTTGAACTCAGTCATGAACAGATGGGATGTGAAAAATGGAAAGAATGAGGGAATAATCAAAAGGAAAGCAGAAAGAGGGAAAGCAAGAAGCATCATGGGGTTATCAGTTTCGTACCCGGTGGGGATGAATCACTTTAGTAGTAATTTTAATAACCGTTACGTGTCACAATGAACACATGATTAAACTCGTGTTTGCACACACAAAGGTTGAAGCTGGTGTCACATGGTCACATAAGACGCAACAACGCACTCTTTTATCACTTCTTTGTACACGTGGCACATGTGTATTTTGGAAAAAAGTTAGAGAAAAATGCTTTAATTTATTTTTTTTCCAGATTAAAATGTATTTTTGAGTATTTAGGAAATACCTTCAGTGTTGTACAATGACTGAAGGTCTTAATGATTACCAGGTGGGTTTTTTGTAGTATAAACTATGTGTTATTGTGCTCGAATCTTTGTTTTAGGATTAAGATTAGAATTAAATGTAAGGTTAAAATCAAGGCTGCAATCAAACAGCCCTGAATTAAAAGACTACAAGGGGCTGTAGGAGTTGATCACGTATTGTTTAAGGTGAGACAGTGGGCTATAATCCAGGAAGTCAAGTTGGAGGAACAGATTAATGTGTTTAAAGACTTCTCAAAAGCTAAAACACCCATCAGCAGTTTGTAATACTCACAGGATTTAACTCTGGAAAGTGCAAATGTGCAAGTGTGTGTGTGTGTGTGTGTGTGGGCCAAGGAATAGAGAAAAGCTTCTCTATCTATGAAGTGTGATGGCATCTCATAGTCGGACCACACACACACACCCACATGCATGTGGATATACAGTGTAGTATGCATTGCACACAGCATTCAGATCTTCTGTCAGACAGTGTCATGTGTTGTTACATATATGTATGAACATATAGAAGAATGCACACAATGACAGTCTGATAGAGCCGATAGCGTTTCTGGTCACATACACCCAGCCAGGTGCATACTCTGAGTGGAGCGTAGATAAGGCAGGGTAACGGCTTTCTGATGCTTCAAGGGCGCGTAGAGATAATAGATATTTTCCTCATACAGAGGTTGAGAGGATGCAAAGACACACACACACACACACACACACACACACACACACACACAAAGCACTTGATGGTAAATGTATTGAATACAACACAGCTGTCACATATAAGCCAGCAGCAGTTTCTAAAGGGTTTGAAGAAGAAGCAACCAGGTCCTTGTTTAAAATCCCTCTGTAGGACCAGTTTGAGGAAACTTGATTTATAATCTCAACTCCTCAAATTACTGAGGTCAAAGTGCTCTTGAGCCACACGCTTACGGAGCATCATACTCAATGTTGCCTTAATAAAAGAATTGACTTTAGCCTGTTTCTTGAAGAAATGGTTTGTGTTTTTCACCAACACACACACACTACTGAACTAAAAGGTGATATGTGTAATTTTACCATCAGTGTACAACAATTTAGAGATGACAGTATAATTATAGTAAACAGACGAGACCGCCACATAAAACACGGCCATGCTCACGGTCACGCTACAATTACAAAGCCTGATATGTCTTATTCCTCTGTGCTGTAGACATTCGCTGTTATCCCAGAACTATTAAAACATGTCAATGAGCCACACCACTGCACTGGAGGTGGGTTTATAATAAAAACAATCACATTTGCAGTCTCCAGAGAGTAGTTCTGTGTACAGCACACAGTTATGTTTACAGAGCTTCACTGGCACTGTTGTGCTAAATATCACAACCTCTTGGCTTTATACTAAAATTATTTACAATGTATCACACAGCACAAAGTCAGCTGACTCAAATAATTCATTTAAGATTAATACTAAAGATTTGTTAGTATTACTGTATAAATCCCACTGAGAATCAGCACCTCAAGATTACACAGGTGACTTTTAATGGCAAGTAAACAAGTAACTAGTAAAAAAAAAGTCATAGACCAATTTTTATCTATTTTTGTTAGAAAATGGTTCAACAAGTGATGAAAAAAAGATGCATTTAGTGCAATTTTTGCTAACATGTTAGTCAAAAGAAAGTCATAAGTAGATTTTGTGCGATCTATCAAAGACAAATATAAATATTTTAACCCGCAATGAGGCAAATTTTCAGCAGAAAATCTTTAATAAAACACACACACAGAGATCACTAATCACTTTATCATATAGGGTTTATTAATCTGTTCAATCTGAGGCCACTGTGTTTCTGTGTTTGTGCAGGATACACACACACACACGCTGTCACATGATGATCTTTCTCTGACAATGTTGCTCCAGTCAGTTAATCTTCCAGCAATTTCCCTCAGATCTGCGTGCATAATTACAGTATATGTGCCATACAGCTGTAATGAGAGGCTGCGCCAATGCCACACACACACATACGCACAAACACACACAGGCAGGCACATTCAGTCAATAATCAATCAGTATCATGACAGCTGATTGGCTCAGAAAAAGTAGCGATAAGCTAAAAGAGAGAGAACATGGATAAAACCCTGAGTTTAATACAGATTAGTTTATCTTACCGTCTTATCACATTGAGCATTTTTTGCTGGTTCAACTGCGAGACCTTTGAGTTTGTATGTGAGTGGTTGTTAAAGAGATTTGACTTCCCAGCCGGTAGGAAGCCTGTGGCCCCAGAGGAGAGATGTGGGTCATACACTGCTAATTGAATGGATCCAAACTAATGCTAAAATCTCTCCTGTGGGAGCATCTGCACCATTTCCTGGTGTTTAGATTATTTCAATAAATCGTGCAGTTAATTCACCTCATTAGTTGGGCGCCACACCTCCGCTTACCTCCACACTGCATATTTTATTTTTTTTTGATTATGTGCCACAACAGCGTTTAGAGTGAAATCCCCCTTTATTACTCTGTATGGCACAAAACAGAACAAAGGTGAATCACTCTCACTTCAAACTGAGCTACAGTTAAGATCAAGTCTCTTAAAATTGCAGAGTGGCGAGATAACAGATAATAAACAAGAATAAAAAAGATCATTTTTTATGTGGAGAAGTAATAACCAATAACAAGCTGTTTGCTGTGAGGCTCTTGAAAACAATATTTAACTGAATCCAGGATACAGACGGCACAACAAATGATTTAAGTGATGACGTAAACTGCACTTTTACTATATATATAATATAATATAATATAATATAAGTATTGTGTGTTTCTTCCCTTAGTTGTGTTCAGAAACAGACTTGTGTGGATAATTTGGCGTAAAATGTGACCATAATTAGTGTCATGCTTGTCCCATTAAGCATATATAAGGCTCATGTTGATATCTTGGTAACTGATAAAGAAAATGCCACTTGAAGATCATCTTATGTGCTGTAAGAAACAGTAGAGTTTATAAAAAAAAACGCAATTTTACTTAGAAAAATATGGACCTGATCCCTGGAGAAATACAAATTTAGTATCTCAGAAGTCTCTCATACATCAGCAACAACAACAACAATAAAAGCAGACTGAAATTCATGTTTTTCAACAAATCAAGCCTATATATATATATATATATATATATATATATATATATATGTGTGTGTGTATATGTATGTATGTATATATGTATATATATGTATATGTATGTATGTATATATATATTATATATGTTAATGTTGCTGAAATTGTCATCACAAGAACAAAAAAGCCAGAAAGTATCCGAAGAAAGCGTCAACGGCAGGTCGTGATCTGATGGGTTAAAGAGTTGCTGTTAAGAGTTTGTATTGGATGTGAGGATAAATGGGTTTTGATGTTCTTTTATTTTTCCATTTCCTTGTTCTTTATCCTCTCTGCATGCTGATGTGTCGCCTGCGCTGCTCTTCTGAGCCTTTTTGTGTTTGTGTGTTCACATCTTTTTTGTGGATGCGTGAGGGAGGCGACTGGAATAAGAGAAAAGGCTTTGACAATGGAAGACAAATGAAAAACACTGGCGACAAAAGACGCGCCGGCATTGCTCCGTATCCTGCGTCATTAACTGTTCACAGAAGGGTAGTTGCTCAAACAACTGAAAATATCAATTAGTACAATTATGATAATTACGTTTCTGTTTTCCTGCTCATGTTAAATTGGTTTGCCACTAGAGAAATCAATAGAAATGACAGCATTCACGGTGAACACCGTCGCTTCCGAGCTCTAACTGTTCTGGCTGTCGTTATCATTTTATGGTAATTGATATACATAAATCAACATAGTAAAAGTCTGCAAAAAAAAAAAGTCAACTTTGATGACAAATGACATTTTTTAGCTAATGGATGTGTCATTTATATGTCACCAAAACACACACAAACACACATTAGTGAAGTGTTAAACAGCATGTCTGCAGGGAAAAGGTTTTTACTGTAGTTTAGTCAGGCATGGAGGACATGCCTGTGTATGCGTGTGTGTTTGTGTGTGTATATATGTGTGGCTGTGCTCATTAATCCCCTTCCAATCGGCCATGACATGTTCATTAGCCTGCCGCCCATTTGCATTGTGAACGCTAAGCCTCAACCAGGGCTGCAGCGTGCGTGCGTGTGTGTGTGTGTGTGTGTGTGTGTGTGTGTGTGTGTGTGCGTGCGTGCGTGCGTGCGTGCGTGTGCGCATGCATGTGTGTTAATGTGGATGTGTCGACTCCAGAGAGAGAAGACGCCTTTAGTTTCTTAGAAAGAAGCAGAAGCCAAACACACAGAGATAAGTGCTGCAATAAAGAGATGCTTCAACGATGAATAGAAGAAGTTGCCATTAAAGTTGTTAAACATTGGCTTGTAAAAGAAGATATAACACACACACAAACACACACACACACACACATGCAGCATCAACCTCCCACTTTGAGATACCACTGAGTCACATCACAGCATTCTGTGTTGATTGATGTTTCATCTAATTTGGGTCTTTTTTTTTTGTTTTAAGCTTGTGGCAAAGTTAATACAAGCTGTGTATTCATGCAGACATGATTTTGATTTGGCATGATTTTTTATCATTTTTAAATTTGTGTCTTTTTCTTTTTTTTCTTTATTTTTTTTTGGGAATGTCCCTTCTTCTGCCCAGTCAAGGTGATTACCTGTTGCCTTCATACATCATCGTCTTTATTCTCTGTCGGCTTTCTGGGCTGTTGTGATCTTGTCTGGTTGATGCATTGGTGCTTTAAACATCCCTGGTCCCTGTGGGATGCTGCTGTGGTGTTATTCCCCACTGACCACCGATCCACAGAAAAAGTGCTGCAGTTGGGACAGTAGTGCAGTATCTGTGCCTCCTATAAGCTCCTCCATTGAGTGACATCAAAAGGTTCACTAGCTATACTTTTAGTATTTTAGTGGATTTTTCTTAATAGAAACTGTTTTCTTTTTCTTTGTAATGATGAAGGTGCTTCCACAGCATTTTTCACATTCAATATAAAATGTGAGGTGTTGTACCGTATATCAAAATAAAATGATAACTGTCAGCTTCCTTCCTCCCGTCCTTTCTTCATTTCCTATAATGCTAATCTTCTCCTTCCTTTTCTTCCTCTTTCCTTCATTGGCTTCCTTCCTCCATTGCTTCCCTTCTGACTTTCCTTTCTCCTCGTCTTTCTTGTTATGATCATGACCCTATTTCCTTTTTTCTGTACCCGTTTCCTCCCTTCTTTCATCCTTCCTTGTCTAACCTCCCTCCTCTCCAACTTAAAACTACCTCCCATCATTTCCTTCTTCTTTTCTTTGTTCTTTTGTTTTTCTTTGTTACGCTTTCATTTTTTTTACTCACTGTGTCGTTTCACCTTCACTTTGTGTTTTCGCTGTTTTGATTTGTCTTTGTCCAACACTCTTAATTTTTTATGCCCTTCCCCTTGTTCAGCCTCTTTTCCTGCTCTTGTTTTTTTTTCTTGTTTTGCATTTCAGTTGAGTTCAGTTGATCTGGAGAGTCTTCAAAGCACCATGCATGGAAAGGAGTTTTCTCTCCTCTGCTTTCATTTCCTTTCATATCGTCTCCCTTTTGCTCATATTTATTTATTTATTTATTTATTTTTGTGCCTCGAGTCACACATAAGTACACTTACTTATAATGTCTTGTGAAGGTTGCCCTGTCATGTGTCTGCCTCTCAATATGAGATTCAGGATGTAATTTTGCCTTTATGGTTTCACTATATTGATTCACCTTGCCTGCATCCTCTGGGTTGTGTACACATCAGCAGGTTTATGACTAAAACATAGCAGCAGGTTATTGAGAGCTGCAAACGCCTCATTATATAAGACGTGTTTACTAAATGCCAGTCTACAGTCTCACTTGTCCTCTGCCTCACTTTCTGTCACATAGCTGCAAGCAATTATCATCTGCCTCTCACTTTCTCTTTCTGCCCACATCTCTATCTACCTCTGTACCTATTTTTCTTACTTGGATCTGTGTTGTACACTACATAAAGCACAATGACATCTGTATCGGTCAGGTGTCACAATTAAGTTCAGAGGAGTACATATACAAATACACGTTTTTGTCACTTAAGCAGACACTGCACTGACTAACAATCATAACCTCTGCATGCCGAATCCCACGATAATCTTAAATTAAAACGACATCCTAAAATGGTATATTAGATTTTAGATATGGAAAAATAACTACAGATTAATCGGTTGATAATTTTTTGATTAATCTTTCAAGAATATGGCTGAAAATGGTTAACAAAAAGCATAAAATAGTTGCCAATAACTTGTCAGTCAATTCATCGTCACATTTTTTTTCAGCTCGTCGGTATAAAATCTAAATGCAAATGACATCGCAGCATATTGACTTTGACATTTTAGTTCACGGTATAAGAAGAACCATCATTACTCACTGGAAGCATTTAATTGGCTCTCAATTTGGTCAGTTTCTTATCGGGAGCTATGTATTTGGTTTTACTATTAAAATTGTTGTATTACTTTAAATGCATACAATTAAAATGTATTAATGTCACACAAAAGGAAGCTAATAATTAAAAAAAAAAGCAGATAAACACACAATAGCATCACTTGTATAAGTCGTTTTAATTCTCAGTGAAAGTTTTCCTCCTCTCCTGCCCTGCATCCAGCCTAAACAGCGTACCTCTCTGTCTTCGTCCCTGGACGTCCAGAGGCCGGTGAACCACAGCTGCGAGCCCAGTGAGGTGAGCTCGTCCCTCGGATACGCCAGCTTCAGCACCAGCCCCCCTGCCAGCCCTCCCCTCAGCCCCAACCAGGAGGACTCTGCAGGCTCCAACGACGACTGTCAGCTCACAGGTGAGACTCATGAGGGGGGCAGGACTGGGCTGTTGCTGCTAATCATAATAAGGTCACGAGTATCGGGCCATGAAAGGAAAGTCTGTGTTGCTGCACTGAACTAAATATTACCTTAAAGGCTGGTGTGACAATGTTTTTAGAGTCGCATCTATTGCTGTTAAAATGTGCTTTCAGACAGGACATTTCATTTTAATGAGCTGATAACTGTTCTTTGCGTGTAGATGAGTCTGTTTGACTGTAAATTAGGATGCGAACAAGCAATTTCAGGGGAAAACTCCACCGGATGTCTTAAAAAAACGAGGCTGTTTTAGTCCCTTTTACTGTCAGACCACATGAAACACTGTTGGCTTCATCTAATGACGTCTCCCCCGCTGCGTTTAAAGGTTTCTTCTCCAAAAGGAATACTACACGTAATGAATAAGGTGTTTTCAAATCAGTAGCTCATGAGCAGGGTAATTACATCGTAAACCTTCAAATATGTACCTTTTAGTACTTCTACTTATGCTCACATAATAAAAAAAGGAATGTAAAATACTAAATAATGCAAAACATTTTAATGTCACTATTTGTTTGCTAAAGAATTGGGCAAATGCTTTGACGATTTTACACTTGCAAACACAGTAGAAATAACTTTCCTTCTGATGCTATTATCTGTATATGGACATAATAACAGCATTTGTTATCTATAATTAACTTGAATATAATTGGACATATAGGAGGTTTTTCTCTCCACTGGAACATCATACAAGAATGAATATTTCCCTTCAGTCCAACTGTCCCTCAGACCCACTGCTATCGGGCACCGACAGAAGAGGCATTTTCTGTGTGTGTGTCTGTCTGTCTGTCTGTCTGTCTGTCTGTCTGTCTGTCTGTCTGTCTGTCTGTCTGTCTGTCTGTCTTTGTTTTATCTAGAACCGGTTCAGAGGCCCAGCTAGACTTTGATCTGTGTAGTGCCTCAAACAAAAAACACATTCATTATCAATCCACAGGTGCATACACACACACACACACACACAGACTTACACACGCAGACGTAAAACTGAATGAGACATCTACATCTACTATTCCCATTGAATCATAACTGTGGTGTTTATGCAACAAGAGCGTATTATTTCTCTCTTGAAACCTTAACGTCTCAGATCACAGTGCTGGGAAGTTTTAACACATCAGCTCACTTATATCAACGTACATATTGAGAGTGATACACAGGTTACACATACATATACTTTGCTGCATTTCATATCCGTTTTTTGTCCTAGTTGGAGTTGTCAGCGGTTTCCTCTGCTTCCAGTTTAATAGAATCAGTCTGTGTTTTACCAATGAAATCAGATTATTTTGGTTATTTGACAACACAATGACAACACATTGGTTTTTTTTTACACACTTGAGTACAGATATGTAAATGTGCAGGGCGACACGAACACGCACACCTGTTGATTCAGTGACGTTTGTGCAGTCAGAGGTGTGTACATTACAATCTCGCCAAGCTCGTTGTTATTTTCCTGCTAGAGTGAAAGCGTGAAATATGACAAATTGCAGATTTTTCTCACTTTCTTTTGGATTCGTTTAAATCCAGCTCATAGACACAGCATACCTTTTTTTTTTTCTTGACAGCATTTAAAAATCTGTCGACTGTTGATGCAAACACACTTTGATTGAGCCTCACTCTCTTCTTCCTTAATAACTTTTTACAATTGAGGTTGAATATCTGTCCAAAACAGGTAAATAGTACATTTACATGAAGAAATTCCTATACCTTATCACATCATATAAGCACTCGCAACACATTACGGATACAAATTATAATGTTCTCTAAATATGTGTACCTCTCTGTGTCTATATGCGTCTCTTCCTCGCTCTCCTTGCCTGAAGCTCCAACACCAGGAATAGATTGGCAGCCATTTATTTTTCCATTTAATTTTTCTCTATTTTTTTTTTCCCTCCTCCTCCTTCTTCTTCTGCTACTCTGCACATCCCTCCTGCTTCTCTCTAGTTATTAGCTTTATAAGGCCCATTGTGGGGTTGCCATGGTAACAAGTGGCTTACAGATAGAGAGAGAGGGAGACAGAGAATGAGAGAAAAGAGGGAGTATATATATGTATGTGGGTACAGAAGGCAAAGAGTCACAGAATTCAAAGATTGCCAGTGAAAAAGAGAGTGGGTGAGAGATGGAGAGAGAGAGAGAGGGAGAGGAGCGGGAGGAGGTGGGGGGTGACGAGCAAAAATCAGGAAAATGAAGAGAATGAAATGTGAGATTTTCAGGGGGTTGGATAGAGAAATGAGGACAAGAAAGTGAAGTAAACTCTTTTTTTTTTTCCCTGCACACCATAAAAGGTTTTTCCTTCCTTCCTCTCCACATCCTCTCTCCATCTTATTCCTGTCCTTCTCTTCCTGATCCGATACACCAATCTTACATTTATACAATAAATCTCCGGCCATGCAGCCAATGTATGCAGGTGTCAGCCACCTGCGTGGGCAGTTGGATAAAAAAGAGGGCCTATTTATAACCAATCCATCACTGCTGCTGCTGCTGCTGCTGCTGCTTCTGCTGCTGTGAAACTATGGTTTACGTAATGTTGGACATCGCTGGAGAAGATATTCCCACCGTGCCCTCGGTGCAGAGTGCCAAGTGCAATGCAGCGTTATGTAAAAGCAGTTGCAACTGTTGACGTCCTCCATGAATAATGCAGTGCGGCCCTGCGACAAGTCAGTAACAAACAGGCACAAATCTTCAGGTCCGTATTAATTCATCTGGAAGCTGCCTAGTTTCTGGAACACTTCACAGCTTCTTATACGCAGCATAATGTAAATGCACGCACAGCTTCTACTCGTCATGTATAAACACTGTTGTAGATTACATTTTACACTCATTATTATGTTATTCTAATGCATTTGTCAACCTGCGTCTTATTCACATGTTTTCTGTCAGTTCTCATAACATTTAAAGCCTCTCTGGTGAACGTGGTATTTAACAGCTATAGAGGAGACAGTACAGTAACTGCACAATGTGCACCTTGTTGTTTCATTCTTGTACTGCTGCAGTATCTCCATGTGTTTGTTGCCATCTCTCTATAATGTAATCAAGATAAACAGACTCACATGATTTTGTTTTAACAATCAAGAAAAACTTTTTTCTCTCTGACTCAACTTGCTTAGTCGCACTTTATGATCAACTCTTCATATATAAAACGCAGATTTTTCCCCGTAACTCTCGGTTCTAAATCACCGTGTGAAAATTAAACTCTGTAGACGTGTCTTGGTCTCTCTTCAACAGAGGGGCCAAGTGATCGATGAGCTCTAGCCGTTAATGAGCCGTAAATGGCAAAGTGATCAACTGCTCAGTGTGTGTGTGTCTGTGTGTGTGTGCGGCTCTGACTGTGTGTTTACTTGAAAGAGTTCATTAGATCTTTGTTGCCTAATTTGATCCTATTGTTCTCAAATATCACACACTCCACTTGTATCTTGACACACACACTCTTCTGCACAAACGCAGCGTCAAGCTTACTACAATAAACCTGCTATTAGCTGCCGATGATAGTGATCATTAACATCATATCTTAACAGACACGCATCATATGTTGTTTTTTTTGTTTTTTCTCTTTTGCAGCAGTGCTGTCTGTAGACCTGCTCTCCTCCTCCATAAAAATGACCTTTGAATATTCCCTGCTGTTCTACCCTGGTTGGATGTGCTGAATTTGTCCCCCTTGCAGAAGGCAGATGTGATGAAATTATAGCCCTCCTCTCGCCACTTTACCCACTCCGAGGTTGAGAGAGAGGGTCAGTCGAGCTTAAAAGCTGTTAGGTCAAATTTGATAGGTGGGAGGAGGAGGAGAAAACGTAGAAAAACCATTTAGCTTTTTGTTTTATTTCTATGTGAGCACCAATAACGGCAGAGCTGGATCAACACCTCGCTGAGTCAGAGTGGATTCACAGTCTCGTCCCTTTTGGACATCGCCAGTCATTGTAGTAGAAGTGTCGTCTCTAACTTGTATCCCCCCTCAGAGGTGTCGTGCTAATTAACAGCACTGTTTCATTAGGGAGCCGCATGGTTTTGATCACACATCCTCTCTGCTTGTTTCATTTAGTTTTCACTCTCATCAGTCGTGCTAACAGGACAGGTTAAGGAGTTTGTGAGTGCCGTCGGTTTTGTTTTGTTTCTTTTTTTAGCCGTCCTCTTCTTTGCTGCGAGCTGTTTGATGGATTTCCATAAAGTATTCTACATTCATGGTCCCTAGAGGAGTTTTTTTTTTCATTTAACACCACCAGCACGTTGATATTTATGGCTTTTAGTGAAACCTCTCCATAACTGTTGGATGGATTGCCGTGAGATCTGCCACATTCATTCATATCACTCATATGTCCCCTGTGCCAGCTTCACAGAGCCGCTAGCAAGGCTCTTGTTTCTGCATCAACGCTATGCGCTTATACGATTCGTATGTGCTCTCATCCAGTCTATCAGCAAAGTGAATGAATGTTATGTTATTAATGCTTTCTTTCTTTCTCCTCCTCCTTCTTCTGCCCTCCTCTGTCTTTCCATCCATCTCTTTCACCCTATTTGTATTCTCCTTCTTCCCTTTGTGGTTTAGTTTTGGTTGAAATGACCTGAGGTAATAGTTTAGTCGTGTAATTGTGTGGTGACTGCTGATAGGTAGTTGGACAGATGCTTGTAAATGTTTTATAATTTATCACCTTATTTATGTGCGATACAGCCATCTCCACCTTAGACCATCAGAGTTCAACAGAAGGGATCAGTAGATCTGTAGATCAGTAGACATTTGCTGAATTATTAACAAGGTGAACAACAAACACATGTCGTATCATTTGTTAACTAGTCCACACTTGTTAACATAAATCACTTATCTATTTTTTTTTTAGTTAGTAGTTTCTTACCTGAATGCTGCACCAGGTAAAACGTCACTTAGTTAAGTCATAGTAAACTTTTTATCTTTATGGGAGATGAGCCAGTTGCTGCAGCGATATATATTTTGTGTACTTAAATCAGGAATGAAAGTGTGACTTCAGTATGTGCAGACCGGCCGTTCGCTGCCTTAAGGCTGAGTGTGGATGCATGCAGGCTATCAGACATGAAGCAGTGTTCTCATTGGAGAGTCGCCACAGGAAGCGTTAAGACCGACCTGTTTGCAGCTCTGGTCGCTGACCTGAGGCTTGCTTTCAGCCTGCACAAATTGGAAAAAAAAAGAGATCTGTCTCTTTTGTTTTATAATCTTAGAACATGATAAAATGGAGAAATTTCTATTCAGCATGAAAATAAATTAGTGAAAAATAAAAGAGATGCTGGTTCGGGGATTATGTATATTTATATCTCTGTAAATGCTTTCATTTTAGTCAGGCTAATAACGTCTGTTCTCATATTTAACCAGCATAGAGAGTACTCTTTCCTCTCTTAAATTTATTTAGTTTTTATGGGGCTGAAGATGCAAAACTTATCAAGGATTTTTCATAAGAATAAAGCCAGGATCGCAGAAAAATAAACAAATCGTATTGCAAAAATATCTTTACTATCTTGTTAATCATCTCACGACCTGTCAGACCTCTTGTGGGGTCCAGAACCTCAGGTTGGAAAACAAAAGCTTGCATTGCCTGGCACTGATGGGGTTGAACATCACATCCTGGATCTAACTGAAACTTTCTTGAGATCTACTTGAGCAAACATTTGTGCCTTTTAGCTAATGATTGTGACATTTACCGCAGTACTTGAAAGCTGCATTTATTCATCTCTCACATGTAGTTCATTAACACTCTCTCGAATTAGCAATCCAGTCATCAAATCATTCGCTCTCAGAGTCCTGCACTACCTTGTATCTTGATATGGATTTGTTAGAATAGCCCAGCACTAACCTTGCAGTATAGCGCAGCACCTCGGGCTCAGCGAGCTGATAATGATTCATCCAGGCCTGTGGCGCCGAGGAAATAGGGTTCACTCTTTAATCTCGGGGATGACTGACGGCTCAGATATTACTCTGTACTTTTTAATAACAGTCAGTGTGCCGCCACAAGAGACGGAGTGATGAATGCTGCGCTATCAGATGTTTAGATCATCTCCTTCGCCTCCTGCTATCTCACACACGCACACACACACATACAGACACACACACACAGACTTGCATACAGAGGAAAACATCCCAGTGTGTGAGAGATAGTGTGTGCAGTATTTATAGTGTTTGTGCGTTTGCCTGTACACACGTACAGTTTTATTTCAATCATTTACTACAGTTTTGTTGCATTTACTGTCATTTAATGATGTTTTTAACTATCAGAAATATTTAAATGGGAGTTTATTGGTATTTTTAAAACACTACAGTACTGCTGTGTGGATTGTATGGCTTTATTATGGCAGATCAAGCCTTACGTGTGATATATATATATATATAACCTCCAGCTCTGTACCCCCACTCTTTCATTTCTCTCCCTCCTGCTTCCTCTGTCATTCAATCCTTCACTCTGTCACTCTCTTATTTCTCCAGCCACTTTTAAAAGCTTCTCATTCTCTCTCTCTCCGTCTGTCATTCACTTTCCATCGGCCTCCCTGCTATCCGTCAACACTTCTCCTGTTTTGCCATTTTGCTATACTTTGCGTAGCTCATAACTCGTTTGCGCTTCGACTTAAACTCTATTTTCCTCTCTCTCTTTGTATGCCACCGTCCACCTTTGCACCGCCCTGCTCCATCCTTCCTCAACCTCTTTCATCTCTTTTCTCTCCATCTCTTTCTCTCTGTGTGTCTTAGAAAGACCACTGGAGCAGCAAATATCTATTAACGAGTAATTAAACACATCTTAAAGCCCTGCAGCATGTGTGAAAGGCAGGAAAGCTAAATGGATTCCCCATTTCTTTTGTCAAGCATGTATACATGCTGTTATATGTCTCTTCAATTGGCAGTGTTCTTGATGTCCCTCTGCACATGTACAGCATTGACGCTTTTCATGACAGATATTTGGATATGTACAGATATAACTAATAATGTTAATCATGGATGCATTCCACTTAGGTGCATAATTAGCAGGGTCCTTGTGTTGTGCATTCTGGCTTACTGGCATACCTGAATGGAACAGATCCATTGTTAATGTTCCTTAGCAACACCTTTGCTTTTCCTGCTATAAAAGGTCAAAATATCTGGGGTCTAATTTGTGGTTATAAAACCACAAATGTGATAGGGAAAACCAGCTGTGTCCTGCTCCTGTAGTGCATACTGACAGTGTAGATAATGTACAATATACACGTTGCGTTATACAGACATGCAGTGTTAACTGTGTACAGTACACACAGCATGATTGCTGCTTAGTTTGAGACGATATTGCCTTGGATGTCCAGGGTAAGTAACACACACACACACATACACACTCTCTCACACACACACACGTACACAGAAGATTGTTTGAGAGGTTGAGATAATGAAGGTTGAAACAACACAGAGGAACACTATTGATTGTTTGCAGGAGAAAGAGAAACTAGAGTTTTTTGTTAAGTTGCTGCAGTGTAATCCATCCAGCTCATCAATATTCTCATCAACTGTTCAGATTTTAGGCTTTACTCGTCTGTCTCTATCTGAGATAAGTTTTTTTTTTTAAATCCTCCATTCATTCTTCATTCTCCTCTAACTTTCACTCCTGCACTTGTCACAGATTTCTCCACATTGCTCCTGTAACGCTGCTTTTTTTTCTTTTTTTCTGTCTAGACGAACACAAACACCTGCTGATTTGATTGCCATGTTTATGAGCCGTGCACTTTTTTTTCTCTCCCCCTGCTCTCTCGAAGGCCAAAGACACTCGGCTCTTTGTTGCCATAGCAACCGATAGGCTCACCTGTTGCCAATGGTTTTTCATCTTTAAAAAAAAAAGAGTAGAAGCATAAAGGTGGTGATTAAGGATTGCAAAAGAAATGCGAGGTGCCTTCAAGGTGCAGTGACATCGGATAGTAATTTCTCCTTGTATGATTACTTATATATGGAGACATATTTTCAATGCTTTGGTTATTATTTTTGCTAAAAGCGCAACTATTATTCAGTGGACAATGCCTACAAAAACAGCAGTTAAGAGCTGAGGACAAAGTTCAACAAACTGTTGAGGATTAGTCATAATTCAAGAGCTTTCAGCGCTTTAATATTAACCATTTCAGTCCATGTACCATTTGAAAATGAGTCATGTTTTCAAGTCTCCTTACCTGAAGACAGTTATTGATTCTGTTTCTATAACGGCGGGCAACACAGCTAAGGGAATATGTGATATTCACATGTCAATTGCCATTAATCAGCTTTTTTATTAATACTGTTCCACTTTCCCAGACTTTTATTCCTCCACAGTGAGAGGAGCTCAAGCATCTCTTGTTTTAATCACTGTTAATGGTTTCCAGTTAGTCATTCTTGCAGGGTTTTCTCAAATAAAGCAGCCAAGTGACTTCCTCGACAATCTGTTCTGTGCCACGCCGCCCGGCTTTACTGCATGTAATTGTTGCATATGGTGATGTGGCTGGATGCGCCGAGAACAGTCATGAACTGCTAGCTAACACTGACTGACAACAGAGACTGTTGCGTGTGTGTGTGTGTGTGTGTGTGTTGTGAGGAGGTGGCAGGCATTGGGACTAATGTGGTCAAATGCCGACATTGTAAATTCAGAGTGCGGGTCAGCTGGGGGGTACATGCATTATTATTCAAGACACAGTTTTGATTACAATGACTGTGGAGTTTGAATTTATGTGAGTGTGGCATGGTTTGTTTCTGTGTGTTCAAGTGGCTGTGATTGTGAGACTGTTGAGTGAGTGTGTGTGTGTGTGTGTGTGCGTGTGTGTGTCATCAGTGGTCAGATTGTTAACATGGCCTGGTTCACAATCTTAACACAAAGTGACAGGAAACAGAGAGCAAGAGATAGAGAGAGGTTGGGGCTCGACACAAACACACTTTACTTATAGTTATTTATAGTAAGAACGACTAGACAGAATATTATGTTATATTATAGTTTAATCAACAGATGAATAATCAGATTCTGGGTAGTTCTGAGTGTGCGTGTGTGTGTGTGTGTGTGTGCGTGTGCGTGCGAGAGAGAGAGACTATTATGTGTGGCATTAATTACTGTGCTAGTATTTTTACAGGTTTTTGGCCACAAACTGTAAATCACACACTGTGCATAAGAGCTGACCATGCTGTTGTGTTTTAGAAACGTACAGATGTATTTTCTCTGCTGTTCCCATAAATGGAAACCAAAAATTAATCTTTAAAAATAAAAAAAAAGGTCAAGAATATCTATCTATGTATATAATATATAATTTCACATTTCTGTCTCTATGCTTGTTTAAACCTCTAAATCATTCAGAACTTCATAAATTTGGCATTTGGTGTTCGTCGCACCGTCTAACAGGTTTTATTTGTGAATGAACAGGACAGGAGAGCTACGACCTGAATGTCACTGGAGCATCATGTTTGCTACAGTCTTGTATGGAGGTGGATGATTTTATTATCACTATGGATTTGAAAACGGCACTGCTCTGGTAGAGTGCAATGAATAATAAGTAAAGTAATCACGAGTACATCCTTTTAACATGCAACACAAATTTTGTGACCTCAGGTGTAATGTGAACACTAGCATACACAAGCAGACAGGCGGGTAGTCAAGCAGACACACACACACACACACACACAGAGGTGCATCTTCAATTACACACTTTTATACACAGAATCAAAAGAAGCTTTTACCAGCTTCTCTTTCACCCCGCTGCACACAGACAGCGAGTGGGCTCCTGAAAGCATTCCCCAAAAAAAATGGTGTAAGAACGTCTGTCCCGATGAGTTCATGCGCACATGCACAAGTTCAGACATACATGCATACTTTTACATCCAGACAGTGAAGGAGCAAAGGTGTAAAATCCAAGTCAGGAGTTTCTTTTGTTTCTGCTTGGAGAAGCACACAACTTATTTGTGCATGGGAGTGTAAATTTCTTGTTTTTGTTTTGTAGAGTCAATTCATTAGTATGCATGATCGTTCCAGCACATGTATCTGAATGATCTAATGTCAATCAATCAATGCATTTATTTATTTTTTGTCTTTTTTGCAGACGACGGGCCATACCAGCGAGACCCGCCTCCTCCTCCTGCTCCTCCTCCTTCTTCCACATCAAACGCACTGCTGGAGGAGCGCAGGAAGAGCCACATCCCAGAGGAGTTTGCAGGCCTCCTTCATGGGTCATCCCCAGCATGTGAAACCCCTGATACGCCTTACCATCTTTACACTTCCAAACCTCGTAAATATGCCTCTCCGGATGTCCAGAGCAGTCTTCTGCAGACCCCAGAGTTCAACATTGTGATTGGAGGAGGAACCACTCAGGTCTTCTCCAGAACAGGAAGCGAGTCATCATCTCGGAGGACCACCAACGACCCCCAAAAGCCGCAGGTGGTGTATCGGACTATCTTCCACACTAAGGTCAACCAGGAGCAGACACGATCCCGGAACTGTGAGCAGGTGGCTCCACAACGTGGCTGGTCTACACTGGACCGCCCACCCTCCTACTCTTCCTCTGGCCACAACGGAGAGGCAGCAGAGTTACGAGGGATCCAGACAGGAAGTGTTCCCAAGGACAGTTCATCGGGTGCTGGCTACGAAGAGAGGGCTTGCACCTTGGGGAGAATGAGGTCTATGCCCCGCAGTGTGTTGGACCTGAAGCTGTCTAAGTCTCTGTCCAAGTCTGATTCTAACCTGGTAGCTGTGTCTCCCATACAGGTATGATGTTTCTGTCTGTTAAGATTTGACTCATTCTGGGGGCGCCCCAGGAGCTTATAGCACATAACTTTTAACGTGCATGGTTCGATTCCAGCCGTAGACGTTTGTGGCATCTCATACTCCCCTCTCGACCCATGCCTGTCTCTCTTTGCACTTTCAACTATCAAATAAAGGCAAAGATGTCTAAAAATAAAAGACTTCTATTTGCAATCAAAGTGTGTTCCTCTGATGCAGACAGCTCTTCTGAGACATTTATATAAGAGGCAAAGGATAAAACGTCAAAGTCTCTTTTATTGAAAGTTTCTCTTTTTCATAAAAGTTTAGGTGAACATCAAGATCTTATCAGATATTGTAAATATTCAGTAGTTTTGCATCTTGTATCATACAGTGTGACTTCAGAAACCGGTCCAACCAATTAAATAACTCACTAATCTGGGCCACAGTGCTCCTTGCTGTGCAGCACATTTTATGAGACTCCTTCATTAATACATAGCAAATAAATCATCAAACTAAATACATAGTCTGTTTGATGAAAAATGTTGGATTATGGGTAAAACTTTGATGAGGACTGAAAGGACTCGGTTATTCTCTAAACAGTTTTTAGCGCTCGGTTGTCCACATTTTTTTTAAAGGTTAAAATAACGCAAACTTTGTATTTAATTGGCTTTAATTTTATTCATGTTTAAAAAGCAAAACGGTTGGTTTGCGTCTTGTCCAGGAGGAGCACAGTTGGGGGTCTGGATCTCGGGGCCAGGGGCCCGGAAGTCCGAGCCCGGGAGAAGGTGCCAGCCCAGGGGGAAGACTGGAGAGAACGCCCTCCTTCACTGCTGAGTGGGAAGAGGTAAGAAGAGGCTAGATATAAACGCACTATCTTTGCACCAGTCAGGTTTAATCAGTCGGTATACTGTGACGATACATGCATTTCCTTTTTATAGTGAACTGTTTCTGCAGGAAACCCACTCTACACCCACAGCAAGAGAGCAGCTTCAGTTTTCCCCTTTCTTTTGAAAATCCACTCGGCTACTATGATGCAGAATGAGCCCGAGTGCTAATTTAACATGCTCAAACATTGATTTTCTTCTGTAGTCAACACTGGAGCTTCAGGGAAGACTCAGGGATGATATTAGAGAGAACGCAGTTTTCTGTTATGGAAGGTAGAGAGCGGAGGTCGAGGTTGCCGTGTGTTTTTGGTCTTGGTGTGTTTATGCCTGAGGCTTCTTCGGTATTAAAGGGTCTCTGACACAGATGTGATCCATTGACTGGACACCAGTGTTGGATCTCATTTCTTTTTTATAAACACACTGGGTCCGCAGACACATTAGCTTCTGCTCGCTGCTCATCTCTCACATACAAAACATCCTTTTTGCAGCATATGCTTACACGTACACACACCCTCTCGCCAATGTGTGTAAATAAAGGATCTCATGCTATTTTGCACACAGCGTCTACAGTATGTTCACATCACACATAATTATGAGGATGATCTAATTTCTCTCTATTTTTAAAAGAATGCGAATGCACGTGAGTGAAAGTGCATTTGTGCACGCCTGTTCACATTTGCATGTACGTGTTCATTAGTTCCTCAACGGAGCTCATAACTTGCTGATGGTGATGAATTACCATATGGAATTTCCCATAATTCTCAGCAATTAAGGTGACCTTTCGTGTTTAATTGCATGCTAGGGGAAGATGAGATAAGATTGCTTCAGGGGAAAATTTGGAGTGATGTATGGGGATTTCAGAGGAAACAAATATCAAAGTTGCTCTATTTGCAGCACATCATGCTCAAGAAAGATGCCCCACAACAGTCAACGATCTCAAGATAGCCGTACTCATTAGTGCTGCTGCCTTAAACTTACATGCTATGTTACAAATGTGTGCTTTAATCTGGTTTTACCTTGAAAATTGCTGAGATGTTGAGATTATTTGTGGTTATTTGGAAGGTAATTAATAGCTTGTCTTGAAATGGTACTATAGTCATTCAGAAAGACTTATATAATAATAATTAATAATTTCATTTTCATTTCATTCGTTGTACTCATTGCTGAGATCTGAGATTTTACACATTTGATCCATCAAAAGCAAAATAAATAATTTTAAGTGCAGCTTTAAATCGCCTTCATTATATTTTCTGTATTCATTTATAGTGACAGCTTATCTTTTTGATTCTTTATACATGTTTGTGACTGTGAGCTCAGTGACATATGCAGAATGTACTTCCTGTCCACCTCTACGGCCCGTCCGCTTGTAAACAGCGTTTGCCTTCAGATTTGGCCCTTTAAACAGGCCACGTTGCTGTGACCTGTGACGAGCAGCGGTCGTGACAGTTGGATGGATGCGCGGGTCGTATACTTCAGTGATTAGCAGCAGGTTCGGAGTCGTGGAGGACCATTCGACAGCCAGCAGACAGACACTAATGATACTGCTGTGGCTCCCTCCTATCCAACCTCCCTCTTTCCTTCATCTCTGCTGCGCTGTCTCTGTTTGGTGCTAACACATCTGCTCTCTCTGTGCTTTTTCAATTCACAGAGGGGAATAGCTGACATTCAGCGCACTGGTTGACCTAATGATCGTGTTAGGTGACGCTTGAATCCAGAAATAGTAGTTCGCCTTATTACTGGGAGATTGCTCTTGCACATACTGTACATCTCTCTAACTTTCTCCCCCTTCTCTGTCTCCCTCATTTGTTTAGATCGACAAGATTATGAGCTCTATTGGGGCAGGAATAGGCAGCGGACTGGACATCAAAGAGTACACCTCAGGTAAAATACACAGGTTTATATGAGTGTGTGTGTGTGTGGAAAAAAAAGACACAGGTCGTGTATAAACCATCAGTTTAGCCAGATGTGTTTAACTCTTGTTTACTCGTCACGAGGAGATCACAGCTTGTAAAACACTTGTATATAGTATTTTGTGGCTCTGGAGAGAAGTTACTAAAGCCTGAGAAAATTACCAGCGATGATGTCATCGAGTGTTATGTCCACTTGGGTTTTCGGGACCTTTTTCATTACGAGCTCGTGGGTGTGGTGTTTTAAAGACATGCTTGTGTATGAGCCATTTAATGAAAGACACTATCAAGCCGCATTATGGGAATCATAGGATTCAGATGTTTTTAAAGATGAAGAATATATAGGAAATGTAATATTATATAATATAATACACTAAGTCTCAACATTTCTCGCCCCGTCTGATTTTGTTGTCGCTAATTCTGAAACAATTAGTCAATAAAGTTATTTTTCATCTAAAAATCCACTAAAATCTTCTGGTTCTATCTTGTCAGGTTTGAGGAGTTGCTGCTTTCCTCTTTGATATCTTTGTAAATTTAACATCTGTATGTTTTAGACACACAAAACAAGACAAATAGACAAAAAGTTAACTGTTTGGTTTATACCAAACAGTTAACATTTTGTCTATAACCTGCAGAACAATTGTTGGCCGTAGCACGTGTTGTAGTAATGTCTAATTTCCCCAAATTTCTGTAATTATCTTGGTGAGTACAATGACATTATTAGTAATAAAAATAATTGCCAAACCTACAAAACAAAAGTTATAAATAAACTGGAAGTTTCTTTGGTTTTGCATGAGTGTGTGTGTGTGTATAAGGTATATTTTGACATTCTTGCACACATCAATTCCTGTTTCTTTTTGCCAGTTTCTGCACCTGCGTACCTTGAATCCTCCTCTACTCATTTACTGCATTCATCCCCCTCTCCCTCTGCTAATTCCCCTATCCTCCACCTCCCCCTCCTCTTTTCATCTGTGAATGCAAAGCTTTTTCTAACCATGGTTACCACAAGGGAGAAATCCTGTTTGTGCCAAACCAGCTCTCCCCTCCACCAACGCACACACAGCCATGGCACATCACACACACACACACACACACACACATACACGAATACGTATAGATATGGATGCATGCATACACTGAGCATGGTGTGTGAGTGGGAGGGAGGGAGGAGTGTGGTTTGCAGACAAAGACGCTGGAGCTGTTGTGATGGCTATTATCAGCGCAGCGAGCCAGATATATGTAGAGAGGGTGACGATCACACACCCTGAGAGAAGATAGACAGGAGGTAGACAGAGGAGAGAGAGAGAGAGAGAGAGAGAGAGAGAGAGGGGACGAGGGAGGAAAGAAGTGCTCAGAGAAATGAGAGAGAGAGAGAGAGAGGCTGCAGAAGCATACAGATGAGAGTGGGAGTACTTGATAAAGAGAAATCTACAGCACAGGCAGCTCTCGCTCTTTCTCTCTCTCTCTCTCTCTCTCTCTCTCTCTCTCTCTCTCTCTCGCACACACACACGCTGGGGGAGCAGCCAAGCGAGCGCAACAGCTGAAAAAGAAAGCGGCTGCTGTGCGCTGCAAACACACACGGACAGTCAGTCGCTCTTGCTTGCGGATCTATACCTCCAGACTTATCCAACACCCATCTCAGGCAGGATTTTACACCCAGGACGGAAGCTCTTTTCTGGATACAACTTCATTCTTCACCCCCCCTTCTCATCTTCTCTCTGGCTGGTTTCAGAGAAAGCAGCACCTGGCTGCCTTAACCCAAGTCAACCCTTTACCTGCTTGCACCCTTGCATGCTGACCCCCCCACTCTATCCTCACCATGCCTATATCCTAGGCTCTTCTTCCTCCCTCTCCTCTTTCTCCTCCTCCTCTTCTTCTTTACCTTTTTTGCTTTCATCCCCCACCCCCCATTTCCCCCCAGCTCCCCTTTATTTTTGTCCTGCTGCCTTGCCAAAAGACTCCTCAAAAGCATGGCGGGCTCCTTCGACAGCCACTTTGCCCGCCATAACATGATGTGGCAGTGCCAGCTGTCTCAGCCGGACTGCCGCTGCTACCGCGTGGATGGCTACTCCCTACTGAAGCGTTTGCCCCTCCACCCTCTCATAGGTCCCCGCTGCCCGCTGCAGTCCGTGGGCCAATGGCTTGACTCCATCGGCCTGGTCCAGTATGAGAACCACCTGCTGGCCAATGGATTTGACAACGTCCAGTTCATGGTGAGTGCTTTCACGTGTGCATGGTGGGGAAGAAAGAGGAGATGTGTTGATGCTCTGAGTTTTGAATAGGACGTGGAACGTGTTTCTTTTTTCCCCCCTTCTTGGTCTTGTTTTCATGTTTTCACTCTCTTTTCCGCTCTGTTTGTCCCACCTCCCTAAGCTCCCTCTTCTCTTCCTGCACCCCCAGGTGTAGCTCATCATCTCTTTCGATTATTGGATTTAGTTCTCTCTGTATCATGTTCTCCTATCCATCTCTTTCTCTCTCTCTCCCATTCTTCCTTCCAATCATCGCTGCCTCTCCCCACTGATGCCATGTGAGGTCCTCCTACGCACAGAAATCTTACGCCACATCACCACAGCAATAATCCAGCTCCAGCATCAAGCTGCAGACGTACACGTTCATACTGCACCGCAGATGTTTGCTCCATACACTTGTGCATGCACACACATATAAATACTGTGCGACCACCTGTAGCCTGCGGGTCAGGATGCAACCTGATCCTCTCTGTTTCATCCGATGGTCCCTTCATCTCTATTGACGTAGGAAGAGAAACTTGCCAGGACATTTTGCATTCAGAATCACTTTTGATGTTGGCATGGGTATGTGTGCATGTGTTATGTGCATGCATGTGAGACACTGAGTTAGTGAGAGTTATATTCAAGTAGGAATTATGGATAAAAGAGGGAAAGTGGAAGAGAGGCAATGAAGCCAAATCAAGAGAAACAGCAGCAGAAGCAGAAAGACGAGAGATGCTGATTGGATGAGTTTATCTGAGTTGCAGATTGATGATGTTGGGTAAAAATCTCATATTACAATACTTTTATTTTGTTGTTGTTGTTAAGATCAAGCTCATCAGGGCTGTAATTAATGATCAGTTCCGAGGCCAATTTTAGAATTACATAAAGATATTCAACTTACAGTTATATATATATATGTGTGTGTGTGTGTGTGTGTGTTTACGCATCCCAGTCCTCCACTCAGTGTGACCTGTATCTGTCCCTTTGGTTACCCCGGCAACAGGAGGAAATCACAAAATTTCTGTTTTCTTAGTGTGATTCTCCCACACGTGGTCAGTGTGTTTCTGTCCGTTTCCTCAAGCATTTAATACAAATGTGTTACTTTGACTGAAAGTTGTCGTTAGTTGTGTAAGTCAGCGAAACTCTTCCTCCTCGTGCCTTTTTCCTTTTCTACGTTTGTCTTTCTTGTTCTATCCTCTTTTTTTTCCCTCCTCCCTTGTTTGTCTTTTGCAGATGTTAAGTAGGTTCTGTTCATTTATTTAAAGCTTTATTGGCAAGGCAATGTTGACAAACATGTTGCCAGAACATAAGCAAAATAAACACGTGCAAAGACTACATTAAATAAGTTACATTAACACTTTTGACCCAATGTGTCCCCGTCATGTCGATACCAAACAACTGATGCCAAAAGTGAAAAACAAAAATTCAAAAGTGACAGGAAGCAGCAGCTATATATATATATATATATATATATATAGCTATATATATATATATATATATATATAGCTATATATATATATCATATCTGTTTTTCTTGCAGTGGTAGGCGGGTAAATAAATAGATGTAGGAGTGTGTTGACTGCAGCATCTGTGTGTGTGTCCAGGCAACCGTTAACGTCACACATCCACTCTTCACATAATCAGTGTTTCTTTAGCTCAAAACTATCTTCTTTTTTTTTTTTTCTCTTATTAGAAATGTCCCCAGGTGAACCTTTCATTCATTTACACCCTTTCCTCTTATACTGGCACACACTCAAGACACCCACACGCCTTCATATCAGTGTACCGACGTATTTTACTCTCATTTGCACCTCATTAAAAGCGACAGTTTTGGCTGTACTTCTGAGAGACATGGGGATTCTCTGCTCTCCTGGTCTGGCCACTCTTGTCAATGCCTTCAGACACAATTAGTATTGTAAAGAAAGAAAGAAAGAGAGAGATGAAACAGCTTTGTAACCATCAAGATGGATGCCTTCAAAGTCCCTCAGAGTGTGCTTCTCTCTGTGTGATATTTCTGGCGTCCGTCTTGCTTGGTTAGTGTCTCCACCTCTTTTTTGTTGTAAACATTAAGACGGTAAATGTTGTCCGACCTTTGGAAAACAGTGGCTACCACAAATTGATATTAATGCAGTTGAGGCTCAGGCTTCAGGGATTACATTGGTATTGGTATGCAGCACTGCTTTTTTTTTTATTGTTGGCTTTAGAGCCTTCAAGGAGAGGTTTGGGACAAATTAATTTCAGCACCGCTCAGTGTGGGGAATCAACTTAAATGGCATAAACTGAAAATAAAATAAAATTTTATTTCAAGGCTGGTTCAAGATCACCGGCAGAATTGATCGGCTTGCAAATGAATTTGACCTCAAAGTCTGATCCATATCGGCGTATGACGGCAAAAAGGCACCATGTAGCATGTTGAAGTGTACATACATATAAACATGGACCATTCTGATCTACCATTACCATTTGCCTCTAATGTGGGTCATTAGAGTGGGCGTGTCTGGTCATGTTAATCAGCCAATAGAGGACAAGAACTGCTAGATTGATGGACAAGTAGCAAAGGGGTGGAGCTGTTGTTATGGAGACGGTGTTTAATATAAAGGACGGTAGATGGAGACTAGTCATGGTCATTTTGAATGACATGTCACCTGTCTGTTTTGAACTTTGGAGCTTGGAGAGATGGGCTCGCTGTTTTCTTCTTCTCCCAGTCTTTATGCTAAGCTAACACGGCTGCTGGCTATTAGTCAGAAGGGTATCGACTCATTTAACCGCCAGTAAGAAAGTGTAAAAAATCAGTCAATGTTGGACTAAATAATGAGTTGTTTACATTGTCTTTGTATTGTCTGGCATTATGAAAAGCATTTCATCTGACTGTGCAGGAAAGAGTGTAATTGAAAGCACATTCATGCACGCTCAGATGAACCACTTAATAGTGGATATGAATGTGTTTTATAGGGCTGGTCGACAGCAGAGAGACCATTCACCTTGCTTAGTCCTCTGACTGCAGTCACACATCATTACCATCAAACATACTAAACATCACATGCCTGCATAGACACTTGAAATGTGACAGGAATATGGGAGGGGAAGGATGTTGATAATGGAAATGACACGATTAAACCTGATTTGTTATGGCTCACTTGTGAAATAAATACGGGAGAAACTCTTCATGAGCATCACGTGAACTGATACTCAGTAGAGTTTGAAGACGCTGAGGCATATAATACAGTCAGGTGACAAATTAAATAACAAAACCTGGTGTTTATTAAAAAACAAAACAAAAAAAATGAAGGAATATGTTTTGAATTTAACGAAATAGAGAAGCCAGCAGATGAAGGTGAAGGTAGAGCAGATGGAAATTGGGGAAAATGAATGGAGGCGCAGTACTAGATAGATGGTAGAAATAAAACCTGATGTGGTGCAAAGTGTGCTAAAGAAACAGCATCTGATATGAGAAGGTGTGCAGTTAGTGCAGGGAAACAACAGTATTATAAATGAAACATTGTCAGTAACCATATTTTGTTCAATCCTCTGCATAAAGAAATGTATTACTCTGGAAGAGAAATTCTTATAAATATCAAACTGCCACCGATTTGGAGGCTCCTACTTTAACTAAAGTCACTGCCTCTTCACATATGCAAAAAACCCCCCAAAAAAGATCAGTTGAACACCAACAGGTTTGTAAGGAAATTATTGACTGTGAGTGCAAGTGAGGATGGAGAGGAGATGGTCTGAATAGTAAGTGAGACAGAGGCAACACTATAATGAGAAAAGAGGACAGCTTCTTTGATAGCAGATCAATGGGGGAGCAGCAAAGAACCGAGAGAAAAGCCGAGGGATGAACACAGGCGTGAAGGGATACAGTAGGCCAGTAGTACTTGCCTGAGCCTGTTGCCGCTGATAATGGATAATGGACTCCGCTACCATCATTGAATATCAATTTTAGCTCCATCTCTGTTCTCGTTATAACCCCCCTGATGTTGTGCGTGAATTTTAATTTCTGCGTTCACAGCGTTTGTGACCCACTGTGGTGCCGCGCGGTCGAAGTATCACAAGCCAACCACAGGCAACCTCCATCTCTTTCTATCAGGAGCTCACCGGGGGAGTCACGTTTTTGAATCCTCTCACACTCTGAGAGTCATTACTCTGCTGTGAAGTTGTGGCATTGGTAACTCCAATGCCAGATCTGCTCTGTGCTCTATTAATCAGCCTGGGAGCTGATCTATGAACTGCAGAGGTCCCAGTGTACTGATTTGGAGAAGAGTATGTGAAAAGAATAAGTTTGGCCACAGGATGAGCCCACTCAGCTGCTGCTGCCGCCTCAGGTTTCATAGTCAGGATAAAGTAAGACTAGTGGAGACAAAGGTGTACTAATACGCCTGCAGCAACATCATCCACTTACTCAGGGCCTTTTTTTTTTCCATCAAGGTAACGATTATAGAACCAACTGGTAGAATTAATTAAATACGGATTAATAAATCTGTGCAGAAAAACAATGAGGAGAACATTTCTGTGTTCAGTATGTCGCACATAATACATCAGCCAGTCAGAGCTGTTTATAAGACAGTCCTGCTTTATCAGTTACATTAGTGTTATACAATGGCTAACAAGCTGTGACTTGCTTATCTTTATTCTGTAAAGCTTTCTTGTAAACACAGTGTTGTGTAGCCCGATAAATGTGTTGAAATAATTTACTTCCTGCTAAAAACATTTGCAAAGCTGATCTTTAATAGTATTTTTCAACCTAGATTGTTAAATCCACATTTGCTAGCGAGCAGTCGTCCTTTTTGTTTTTGTTTTTTTGTGCTTCGGTTTCCACTCGTACCACATGACCCACATAAAATGCGTCTGGATAGGGACGTAATGGAAAGCAGATCTGTAGTCTCTTCTCTTGCGAATGTCCTTCAGGATGCTGGGGTGAAAACTAAGACGACAGATATCTGGTACCTGGAATTAAAGTGTCACAGTCTTGGAGCAAAATGTCCTTTTTTCTAGGGCACAGTGATCCCCAGAGTTCAACTACTGGACAATAGTGAAATGCAGGAAGGAAAAAAAGCAGATGGGTATCTACCTGCTTTCTTTTTCCTCGTCTCGTTGAAATGTTTCTCGCTGTCATTAGTTTAACAGGAAGGAGATGTAGAGGACAAGTGACAAGTGTAATCCCTCAATCCTACACCAGAGTGTGTGGATGAGTCTGAGATGGCATCAAGGCCAGTCAAACGGTCCGTCTCCCTCTCCTGCTTCTGTTTCTTTTCTTTTCATGTCCGTCTCCATTTTTTTGATGGTATTTCTGGTTGAGTTGGCCTTTATCCCAGCTGTCACCAAACGCATCACATCTCTTCCTCCCGTCCTTCCCTTCATTCCTCCTTTCTGATTATCTGCATGAAGACTCCCTCTCTCTGTCTCCTTGGAGGAGGGATGACTGATAGGTTTCCTAACGTTTCCTATTGGATTAATTAAAGGGGAAACTAGATGATAGCCATAAAGGCTTGTGTGTGTGTGTGTGTGTGTGTGTGTGTGCGCCAGACTCTACAGTAAAAATGTGTCGTCTACCTCATCTTGTTGGTTGTAGCTTTGCAACTGATGTTTCATTACTTTTACATTTCAGCAATCTTCTAAGTTTATTGCAAGCCTCACTGCAACGTAGATCTAATAAACTCGGGTACAACATCAAGTATGATGTATGTAGATGGTACAATGATACCGAATGAAACGCAAGTCAATATACAAGAAAACATTATCATCGTGCATCATGCATCTGCGCCGCCGTAGTAGTAAACAATGAAGACTTTTGCTGCCTCAACCCAACAGGATTTTCTTCTTTGTTGGAAATCCCAAACATTCATGTTTCCATCTTTGACGTTAGTAAATTTCTTACTCTGTCGGTATTTTGTGTGGCCTTTTGAAATAAGTTGCTGATACCACAAACCTGTATATCAGAAGAAAAGCTGACTGCAACTGTGGGTGTGTGTTGTTTTGTCTTCATGACAGCAGTAAAGCTAAATATACTTTCTGTTTTATCAGAGACTTCCCATAAATAATACTTGACACCTGTTGCATTGTCAGCTTTGGGTAGAGAACTGTCACATGGATACATGAATGCTAACATTGACTGTTGTTTTGTTGCTCTGCAGGGCAGCAATGTGGTGGAGGACCAGGACCTGCTGGAAATTGGGATCCTCAACTCGGCCCACAGACAACGCCTCCTGCAGGCCATACGGCTGCTGCCCAGGGTCGGTACTGAAAATTACAGTAGAGTAGACATTCATAAAGTCTGGACTTTCTAATCTGTGTTTATTGAAGGGACAGACTCATGCATATTACATACATTCATGGTCAATTTTCCACTTGAAGCTGCAGGCAACCTCATTTGTGTCAAATAAAACTAAGCAAATATCCTGCTCCATCTGTATTGCCGGGTGATTTAACTCTCTCTGTGGGTGGTTGGGTTTCTAGCTGCATGTGATGCTGAACACTTGCACAAGCTGCCAAAGACTTGAGGAATTCAGTCGAAGATGTACTGAGCTGCGTTGCTGTAAGATCACAGTAAACCACATCAAATTAAAGCTGGGGTTGGCAGTTTTCTAGAAAAAAAAGAAGAAAAAACCCTGAAAATTTTAAAATACAGCCCTTCCCATCTTGGTCCTAAGCTGTTCCATCAGTTTCAATCACTCTGATCGCAGCAATTCTATGAGAATAAATAATAATCGTAAAGTTCTCCCCATTTCTGAAACATGTTTTATTGTTGGACTCTCTTTCAGACTCTCATTTTGATAAGTCCGTCTTCCTTTCTTTGGGTTGCTTTGCAGTACAGGCAGTTGTTGCCAATGCTGGAATAGCATCTTTTTCTCCATGATTTTCTGTCATTGAATCAGGCTTTCACTATCTTGAAGGGACATTTATAGAACAGCCAATAGGAAAGGCTCCCATCATGGGCTTGATTTGCTAAAGCCTGAATACAGAGGCAAGAGGAAGTGTAGAAAACTAGTTTCCTCTCAGACCACTTGAATTACAATATGCTGAAAAATTATTATGGGATTTTTGCCTTATAATGCCAAAAAAAAACAGAAAACAAACAAACAAAAAAACCTGCTACGCCAGCTTTAAATGACCCATGAAACTGCTGCATCCACACTGTTCTGCATCCTGCCAGAAAAAGCTGCTCAGCCCCTTAATAAAAGAAGTGTTTGTGTATATTTGTATATATGTGCATGAGACAACGAATAAGATCAAAGGTGTAGGACTGTACAGAGATAGCAAAAAAAAAAAAAAAAAGGTCGCCTGTAGAGGATAGACTCTGATCTCAGAGTTATGAAGGTTTCATAGAGACACCCAGAAAACTTTGATCTCCAGTCAGCACTTTCCTTCTCTCATAGCCACTAACTTTTGTCTACCCTCTCATACACTCGTGCATATGTTTCCCCTTCAGGTAAAGGCTGTGGGATATGCATGTTTGAAGCTCCAGAAACTCTCTGAAGCTGAATGTCCAAATAAAAGAGAATGAATTATTAAATATCTGCTACACACTAAGTAGCTCACCCGAGGCAATAACGCTGCTGGCGCTTCTGTTCTGCGTGTTTACTTGTTTGCACTGCAAAAATATGAGAAGCGCGTGATCTTGAGCAGCAGTATCGATAGTATGAGCGGCATTAGCTCAGTATCTGCAGCTTTCCCACCTGTTCCCTACTGTTACCTGCTGAACTGGGTATTAAACATAACGTGAATGTTTTATGATCACCATGTAGAAATCAAATCAATAAAAAAAAAAGATTTCTGAAAAAAGTAATGCAAGTATTAAGCAGTTAAAAAATACATAACTTTCTCCTTCCTGTCTGTACCGAAGGTGCGGCCTGTTGGTTATGATGGCAACAACCCCACCTCAGTGGCGGAGTGGCTGGAGTCGCTGGAACTCGGCGACTACACCAAGTCTTTCCTCATCAACGGTTACACCTCCATGGAGCTGGTCAAGAAGATCTGGGAGATTGAGCTCATTAATGTGAGTCCTAGTTTCCTTTTTCTCTTCCTGTCTGCACTGCTGACAAAATATCTGGAGTAAAGGATAAAAGTTTTGTCAACAAATTCCATGAAAAAAACCGAAACCTGTCTGTGCAGTCACAGTCATATATATCTATATGTCATATTCCTCTGTCGTAAACATCCTGCTGCAAAAATGCTAATGCACATTTTACTCCTATTTGAGTAATGCTAAAAAAAACAACAGTGTCCAGCTGTTATATATACACTATATATATATATATATATATATATATGTGTGACCCATTTAAAATATTTTTAGGAGGAACCAATGGGAAGAGGGCTGCTGCAGGCAGGTAAGGTACATCAAAAGGTATTTTCATGGGATTTGTTGACAGCAAGAAAAATATAGTATAGCATCAGCTCTTCTTAAAAACAAGATTTCTGCAGAAATGGTGCCGTTACTGTTGGAGTGAACTTATTTTATTCAAGCGGTGCTAGTAATGCCTCTTGTGTCGACACACAGCGTTATCTCTTATTTTGAAGGGATATCTTTGTTGTTCCCTCACATATATGTCGATGGACTCAATGTTTAAGCAGAGGAAATTAGATTTGATTAAATGATTGCCTGCGATGGATAACATGGCCGCAGCCAGTCACGGGTAGGGGGCTTTGTGAGGCTGCATGCTTGTTAGTTGGTGTCCTCATCTTTCACCTTCATGTCAGAGTGAATTTGTATCTCCTACTCAGCGTATTGCGCTACGGACCCATACATCAACGTATGATCTTTGACCTTCAGCTTTGTATTCTAACAAAGGCAAAAGTCGATGTGAAATTCCCTCCGTGTGAAGGATGCTGAGGCCATACTGTGCAGAGCTTTTCTTCTCATTACTGTGCGATATGAATACAAACATGGAGGTTTATTTTTTGTAGTTTAAATCAATACTAATCATTACTTTACTGCATTTCTTTTTGTGCACGTTTCTCATAAGAGCTCTTCGTCTTTCTGCACTAGTTTGTGGTTTGGAATTTGCAGTAATAAAGTGTAAATAGCAGCTTTTCCCCCTTGATTGATTTTTCTCTTTTCTGTAAGTATCAGTCATGGTTGATGATAATAAGGTTTGACATTTTAGATGACATGTTGTCACAAGCAGTGCAAGTTTATGATTCGTTTTTTTTTTTACCAACATAAAATCTGCACTCGAGATAGGATTTTCTGCAGCCTGATCTCATTGGAGTGATGTGCTCCTTTGATGCTCAGAGTGTAACTAAATCATGCTCGATTGCAGAGGGCGCCCGCCTGGCTGATTTCAATGAGAGAGAGTGAGAGAGAGAGAAGGGAGAAGGGGTGTTTTTCCTACCAAGCGGAGGATAAAGTGATAAAGTGATGAGTGATCAGCTGGAGGAGGTAGAGAGGGAGTTATATAAGCATGTGGGATGCAAGATGTTTCACAGCGCTGGGGATACTGCCCACATGCTGCACTTGAGTGTGTGTATGGGTGTGTGTTTCTGTGTGTTCATATGTGAGACAGAGACTGAATGCATGCTTATAGTGTGTGTTTATGTATGACTTCTAAAACACAAGCCAGCCTATAAATTCATCTTCTTTCCTTGTTGGACATTACAAGAGCCTTAAATTATTTCATATGCATATGTGGAGCACTTATATTTAGAGTGGCATATATATAATATAATTTATACATGTATAAATGTCTATGTGGCGAGCTGCAGTGCAGAGTGAAGCCACTAGAGGCTGCACAAGTACACTTTATACTTTAATCTGCAGCTAGTTTTCATAGTTTAAATTAAGGTGGATTTTCCTTTTTGGCAAGGGTTTGGGGAAAGTCTTCCTCCTGTTTTAACATGACACTGCACTCGTGCACATTGTGTGGTCCATGAAGAAATATAGATTTGAGTTTAGTGTGGAAGAAGCTTGATTTATGCGATAATAAACTGATATTTAACTGTTAACTCACAGGGAGTTTCCTGGAAAGGACACTGTAATGTGTGGTAATAATTTTTTGGAAAAATAGAGGTGGTGTTTCATTGGTACACAAATAATTAAATAATTAAAATTAATTACTCGTGTAACCCTGACAGATTGTGAACTAGTTTAACTAGCAGAGCAGCCCTCAAAGTACTACAGCATACTACAGAAAAATATTAAAAGAAACCATCAAAGGAAAACTTTTACTGCAGGCTATGTTTACTCAAAGCAGAGTTATTCTGAAGTCAAACTTACATTCAAATTACTTTGTGAGCTTCAGTATAAATTGTGTAAGTATAAATGATGCAGCTTTAAAACATTTAAGAAAACTATAGTAAAAAAGAAATATTCAGGTTATATGTCTCATTACTTTAGCATTCCCAAACATATAGTTATTATATATTACAGACACAAGCATGCAAAGGAGGTTTATGTCTATTTTTATTGATTGTGTACGAGTGAATGTGAAAGAGTGTGTCTTTATTGTACAAGCTGCCCTCCGATGACTGCGTACCACTGCAGCAGTACACTGTCACTAAAGTAGTCTCTGGGGTGATGGAGAGGTCACTGCTGCGCCTGAGAGAGAGATGCAGTAAAGTACAGGTACATGTTAGAGAGAAAGTGGAGTATAGGTCTTTAAAAGTAGAGTTTGGCTGCTGTTTTTAATGCAATCACCAAATAATCGCTATGGGCAACAGAAGCTGCGGTGTCCAGGGAGACGAGAGATGAGCGTTAAGCATTTTAAAATAGACGGATACAAGTGTGTACGCGTCCTTTTGATTGGGCACATATGTGCTAGCCTGCTGTTGTGGGATAAAAGCAGCAAAACACCTTTTAATCCTGTCTACACACACACACACACACACACACACACAGAGGCACAATATACTGCAGAGAGAAAGCAGGTGCAGCTCTCTCTCTCTCTCTCACTGCAGTAGACGTGTGTAGTTTTCCTCAGAGTTTATGTCAACAGAGTAGATTGACTCATCTGAGTCACACCTGGTGCAGGTTAACTGTAACATTCAGTCAGCATGAAGGGTATTAACAGATCAGCTTTACAACGTGGGTCTTATTTATGTTGTTTTGAGCATCGATTCTCTCAGTTAGACTTAACAATCGACTTTTCATCCTCCCAAAAATGGCCAAAAGATGCCACTTCTAAACCTGAATTATCATCTAGCTGCTTGTTTCTTTTCCCTCGACTGATTTTTTTTACTTGACAATAGAGTTTCATTATTACTAAAACCCTAAAGACAGAATCATCATTTAACATGTTTCAGAACAAAATGAACCACCAGTTTCAGTCAGTGTACTGTATGTGCTGCACAATTACAAGTACTATTGTTTCCATTTATTTCTGTTCAAAGCCATCGATCGTGGAATGGAAATCAAAAGTCTGCAGACCTGAAATGAAAACTCATTAAATCAGACTTTCCTCCACTGAATTATTCAGTTCAAATAAATAATTAATAAGCATTCATTATTAAAAATGGTTAAGTAAGTGTGCACACACTGCTTATAATTGGAGTTTTAACTAATCGCATTCCCCTAAATGTTTCTAATGTGCTAATTTGCCTTCACCTATATACCCTGTAGCACCGAAATGATTAAGAGATTGATTGATTAGTTGATCGACAAGAAAGTATTGACAATTCGAAGAGCTGATTAATGTTTAATTTATCTTTATTTGGAAGTGTTTTGCTTGCTTTCCTTCCTTTCAGACGACTGAAAATAAACTGTGTGAGTGTGTGCAGCAGTTTTTGAATGTCTTTGTCTTTGAGGAGCTGCCATTTAAACTGCTTCGAGCCTTTAATTTCCACCCTGAACCCAAACTAATTTAGAGGGCTGTGTCAGGTACTTGAGATTGTAATAATATTAAGACATTATTACTCTATCAGCCTTGCTTTTAATGTCACAAGTAAAAAAAAATCTGTCAGTTGTCTCAAGAGTAATTTTCTGTCATAAATACTTTTTTTTTTCCTACTTCAATGGCTCAAACATAATTACTTTGGGGGTGGCGGTCAAATTTTCAGTGATAGACGCGATAAAACGTCCTTTGATAGATGCACAGACCCACAAGATGCATATTCATTTCCCTGCAGTGCTTTGAGCTGCAGACTCATCCTGTAAAAAAAATCCACCGGGTGGCGCTGCTGCCTCTGAGTTCAATCCAACCGCCTCGTCTTCAGGCGAGGAAAGTACAACACAACAACTGCGTCAAGACTGCAAATTGCTCTTGTTTTAAGCGAGTCCTCAGAGGAGCCCAGAGCCAAGCAATTAGAGATGGATTTCATTTTGGAAAATCACAATCACGAAGGTGGAGCGCAGATAGTTTCTGCTCCTCAAGGAACAATTCCTTTAATGTTATCTAGATAAGTGGGACCTGATGGCACACAGGCAGCTGTGATATGTGCGTGTTTGTGGGTAGAGGCTGTGTGTCCTTGGTTATCTGTATATTGAAGCAAATGTGGCAATTCGATTGAAGGTCAGAGACACGTCTGTTCCTCTAGTCAAACTTTTGTTTTGGTTGTGATACAATCTTAGTATGAATCAGTGTCGTTGCCCTTTGTGATGGGTTGCATTTTGTTACTAAACATCCAAAAAAAGATTTCATCAAGCCTGTTGATATTCAGCATTTTAAACCGGCTCACTTTTGGATTCGGGGTCAGTTTTGTTAAAATTTGTTCTGAATGTGTCTCTGTCTTCAAGCTTCTTACTGGCTTTCTCTCCATTGTGAGTCTCAGTGAGTCAGACTGAAACAAGGCTGAAATGATTTAGACTGATGGCCCCCACGTAAACCTCTAACACTGTAAAATTATCCAGGAGACGTGTGTGTCTGGGATCACTGAGGATGCCATTAAAGGACTAATAAGTCTTATCTGCTTTGTTGCTGAATAGTACTGAATAAATGTACTTACTGTTCTTACTGTTACTTTACGCTATATATCTTGTTAATCCTCATGGGACCTCTCATCTTAGAGGGGTCATGACCCCCAGGTTGACCACCACTAACCTGAAACAGCCTTATATTTTAAAGGGATATCTTGTTGGGTAGATTATTACAGCTAATCTGTAATCTCTATCTAGTGTATCATACAATACGTAGGTCAATCTTTGTTTCAGCGTGCCTATGTCTTACATGTGAAGGCCTGTTGGTGTGTGTGTGTGGGTGTGTGTGTGTGTGTGATTCATCTACAGGGCCCGACTTGTCTCTGCATTCCCCTCTTTCATTACAACATGCCATTTCTGGAAGAATATGCACACAAAAATGGGAATGTGTTCTGAAAACCTTGAAATGACTAACTCTGTGTGTGTGTGTGTGTGTGTGTGTGTGTGTGTGTGTGTGTGTTTGCACGTGTGTGTGTGTGTGTGTAACTGTAACTGTATGAGTGGTCCAAAATAAATTGAGGACAGTCATGAGAGTTCAGCCTTTCTTCTTCTACCGCTTGTACTCTGTTGCCATGACGGCTACTAGTTACCATAGAGACTACTAGAGATATATGCAATTGGTATAAATGGATTGAAATGTGTTTGTGTGTATATGTGCATGGTGTGTGTACTGGATTGCAGTTTCCTCACACTATTCCAAATACTGTGTGTGTGTGTGTGTGTGAGTGTGAGTGTGAGTGTGTGTGTGTGTGTGTGTCTCTCTCCTGTTCCTGTGTTTATCACCTTCTTTGTCACCTCTCCAAATGGACAGATTGTCTCACATCCCTACACCAGATGGTTCCTGCCTTCGTTAGGCACTGCAGGATTAAATCCTATATCATATACAATATTACCCACACACATACACACAAACACACATACACACACACACACACGCATGAAGTAAAGTGAGTACCGCATGCATCCACGCTTCCGTGAGTCAGTTTACCTCATCACATATTCATTCTGACTCCAAAAAGACATCTAGATGTGTGTTAAACGTATATGATTTCGACTGTCACACACACTTATCCTAATGTAGGTTATTTTAAATGTGCATATGCGTGTTTGACATGTTCCGTAAGTGTGAGGATGCTGTACGTTCACATACAGTATCATGTGAAAAGGGAGTGAGTAGTAGCTGCTGTTAATTTTGATGTGGGTGGATTTGCCTCAGGACTGCAGTGTACTTCACCGTCCCTGTTCGCAGATATCGCTCTCCTGCAGCCTTATTTGGCATTTGCAACTTCCCGTTGTTAGCGCTCGCCGTGCTGAAGATGATGTAGGTGGTGTCAGGAGAGAATGTGTGTGACCCCGCTGAGCGCACCCTGAACCTGCGGCTTAGTAGTTCTGCTGTAGCTGCTGCGTCACAATCAACGTCCTGGTTGTTCGGTCTATAGGTAACAACAGGGGATATATTATATGGTGTTTATTTTTACTGATAAAGATGCGGTGGATATGTGTTTCATAAGTCTAGTTTATATCGTGTTTAAGTGCTTATTTGTTAAAACACAGAGGTTTTAAGTTAAAGGGCTTTCTATAATATAGTTATAGTAATATAACACCTCCCTTGATATTTCCACATGTACATACAGACCAACAGTAAATCTCTGTGTCCCGGTCAGCCATGGTTGACTTGTTCCTTCTCTACATTTCCCCTCAAATTCAGAAGAAATACAGAATTTCGACTTTTGACTAGTTTTTAAGTAGAGATTCAAATACATGAGTAAAATTTCTTAATGACATATTTACTAAATTGACTTAATTGTAGTGTGGTTGAGACGAGACAATACAGAAGCATGCACTATCTGGTTGTATCCCACTGAATCACAAGTTGACCCTTGTAAGGACACAAATAGCCTGAATGACAAATGGAGCTTTGTGGGTTGGATTTCATTTATGTGACACTTGTAGTCACGCGCATGCAAATATATATACTCTCGTACATAAACACATGCACATGCTCAATTTAAAACACCAAGCATGCACACACACACACACACACACAAGCTCCAGTGTTGTCCTAGATGTGTCTTATAGTCAGCTGATTGATTTTCCATAAGCACCCTGTGAGTCAGATTATAGATGTGTTTGAATTCTTACTCAGATAAGGATATTTAATATTTCCTGCCAGGACATATTCATATAATATAAGCTTCTTCGGGCCAAAGGAACATTGCATAAGAGTAATTATGATCAGATAAATGGGATTGTCTCTGCTCTGAGACATTTCTTGCCAAATGACTTAACTTGTCTAGCAGAACAGACCAAAAAACACAACATAGAGATGCAAAATGGGAGGAATTGTGTATGTCACTAATGGAAAGTGGAAGCTAACAGAAACCTGTTGAAATATTCAACATTTTAAACCAGTTCACTGTTGAAATACTTCAAACCGATGACCACAACGTAAACCTGTAAGTACTCTTAAATTATTCAGGAGACTCGTGTGTTTCTAAGATCATTAAGGATATCATTAAAGGAATAGTGAGACTTATTTGTTTTCTTGCTGAGAGTACGATGAGAAGATCGATATCACTCATGTTTGTACGAAGAATATGAAGCTACAGGCAACAACCGGTTAGCTTAGCATAAATGAAACGGGGAAACTGCTGGCCTGGCTCTGGAGATATAATGTGTTAATTATTAAAATTTTGTTACGTTTTTTTTTTAGTTTTTTAGTGGAATTTTACAGGTCATATAATGACGATGCTGACATTCATGCAGCTTATAAAAACACATTTACACTCCTTGTGAGCGAGCATGAGCATGTCTCTGTACGGGCCCAGTGTCTCCATAGTGACGAGATGGAGAGAAGGAGGAGGAGGAGGGGGCAACGTAAACTGGGGAGAGAGAGGGAGAGCGCAGGGAGAGAGAGAGAGTGTGTAGAAAGAGAGAGAGAGCTCAGGCAGAGACATGTAGGAGATGTAGTCTGGCTGCCGCAAGCTGAAGAAAGAGGAGGAGTTGGTGAGCGCTGGAAATCTGCAGCGTGTGAGGGTGAGAGAAAGGGAGACAAAAGCTGGTGGTGAGGAGGCGAGGAGTAAAGCTTGGAAAGCGTGGCTGAAGAGAGGAGAGGAAAAGAAGAGAAGAAGAAGAAGAAGAAGACTCACTTGTCTTGGACAGCAAGAAAACAACCATCCGGAGCAAAAGAGGAGAGTGAAAAGAAGACACAGGAGGAGACAGAGGAGAGCAAACTGAAGGCAACTCATTTGGAATAAGTCCAGTCTTGAGAAGAGGTAAGTGAGCCGCTGGGAAACAGGCCAAGGAAGCAATATCTGTAAATAAAATGAATGAGAGAGAGAGAGAGAAGCGATACGATGATGAGCATTGATCCTTTTGTTCTTCACATGCTGCTGTTTGAAGCATCTTTCCGCTCTATGCTCACAGAGACTGAGGTGATTACAACATACAATACTGCTGACTAGGCTAATTTACTGTGGTGTAACTATGCGTGTGTGTGTGTCTGTGTGTGTGTAATGCAGGAGTCTGTGATAAATGTTTTTGTGCGTCTAGTGTGTAAGGGTCTGTCCTCAAGCCACTTGAGAGAATGAGCGTTGATTTTGAAGTTTGACATCCATACATGTGCATACACAACATTTACTCGACCTGTGCCAACATCCAGAGACTGAAAGTTTCCAGGTTTGTACATGTCAAAACACTAGACTCTAGTTCCAGATTGAGTGAAGCAGAAGGGGGGTGGGGGGAAAAAAAAGCAGAAAGCTCCTACTTCTACAGTTAAATCCACTCAAATACAACTGCTGCCCTAATTTGTGTGCTATACTCATTTGCATAAACTAACATACTCTTAGAAGAAGGCGAGAGGAGTGAAATCTGGGACAACTAAGACTGAGAAAGAATACAGTAGTTAAATAGAAAGATGTGGAAGAGTGAGTGCAGTAGGAGCTGACATCCAACACAGGATACACATTTAACTGATGAACACTATATATAATAGAAACTATAGACCATTTATTACCACCTGGAGGGCTAAGCTGCTGTCAAATGACATATTTTAAGACTGGTTGTGGTTCTTGGTTGTCCATTTTTGACTCAAGAATCAATCAAGCTTTCTTAAGTCAATATTTTCAAGCCTCTGTGGACATTTTTTTTCTCTCCCAAAATGATGAACAGGACACGAGGAATGAGGAGGAAGGATCTTGGGTGAGGTAAATACTATACAGGGAAGGAATATGACAGGTCCCAGCAAGACGACGGAGGGAAAAGTATTTTTTTCTTCTCCCAGCTGTTGGAAAAACAGGCTGGACAGTCAGAAAATCCTGACAGATGCTTTTTTTTTTTTTTTTTTTTAAACCTCAGACGTTGGTCAATCGTTCATAATCCAGCCTCTTGTTCAACGAATTGTCACCACGGCGAGTCATTACAATAGATCCCCCTCCAGCGTTAGCATTAGTCAGTAGGCAGCCCCGGAGAAACCACAGCATGATGAATGGCTCCTCCCGGACAAAGGCTTTTAACATAACTGTGGTATTGACGCAAATGGTTTAACTCAAAAAGTCTAAAAATTCAACTAGTTCAATAACTCTACCGACCCGCTTTTTATTCAAGAGACTACTTCTATTTATCTACACAGAATATAAATCTATATAAAGAGATATACGTATCAGTGAATTAAAAAAGGTTATAGCACACAACTTAGTTCATCCTTAAAGATGAGTTCCCAGGCATAACTGAACCTGACATTTGATCAAAATGTGGTTTTATAATAATATTATCTAGATTTTTAAGTAAATTTCCCTCTGTATACCTCAAATTACAAAGAGTCAAGTATATATCATTTGCCCTCTAAAATTGTGATTTTTGGATGCTACAGATTGCGATGCTTTTTCTCTTCACACAGATTTTGATTGGACGGCCTAGCAACCAGTTTACACATTGCTAAAGATGCAATGCACAAATTTAGTAATACATCCAATATCTGTTGTAAATACAGGAAAGGCACCGCATTGGCTGCTCCTGTATGCTTCTTTACTGGGAACAAGTAGCCTACTTCAGTTTCTTAACTCAGCCCCTCGCGGGGGAATCATGAAGGAGTTCACAGCATGGTCCCGTCCAAAACTGTCCCTCAGCAGAAAGCTCAGAGATGAACATATGGCTGCTACAAGTGTCCTATTAACCTGATCTTGTATCAGTAGCCCCCCCCAAATAGTTCATGTACTGTATGTTACACGCTGCACTGATTCTGAATGTGAACAGCTGGTGTATGTGAGCCTATCTCTGCAAGGTACAGAACAACATAAACACTACTGGTCTGTGCTGTCTGTGCTGTCTGTGCTATGTGGACCCTTCCTGTGTTGTATCATGTGGACTTACACATCATACAAGCTGCACGGGCCGCGTACAGGTGATATAAACATGATTAACAAAATACCTTACCTTTACCAAAACGAAAGAATTTTCTAATTTCTCTCATCTTATGTGGTTTTGTGTTGGCTAAATTACTATTTTCTAAATCTAAGTCTCTTTTTATATATACAGAATTCTAACACTCATATTTTTATTGTGTTGAAACACGCCCAGATAGTATTACACACTCATAAAGACACACACACACACACAAACATGTGCATGCGTGCAATCTCACACAGGCCGCTGCCTTAGGAGAGCTTGTGATCCTCGGCAGTGTGAAAATCGGTTCCATCTTGGGGCTTTGAAGTATTTATTAACCCAGAAAAATATCAAACACCATTTCCTCTCTCATCTTATTGGAAATTCAATTCATGATCTCCTCTCTGTGTGTGTGTGTGTGTGAGTGTGTGTGTGTGAGTGAGTGAGTGTATTCGCAGAAGACGAGCTTTGAGAGATCTTGTTTCAACCTTGATTCTGCAGCATTTGGCTGTTTGCATACACATACACACACACACACACACACAGTGTGCTTCCAGTCATAGTTACACTTCTCCTGCTATTAATGGAGACATATCTGTCTCCATGTAGGCGGGCTTATTAACGCCTCACTCTCACTGGCTGCCTGTTCTCGTAGCACTGAAATGAGCCTTCCTATTGGTCCCTCTTGGACATCATTTTAACACATCACCCTTAACTGCAACTCCCCTCCGCTCTCTGGTTGCTGGGCAACCAGTGGTCTCTGGTTTCCCTCTAGTGCCCCCCACCTCAATGTGGTGTGTGTATAAATGTATGTGTGTAGGAGAAGCTGTGGTTCTAAACAGAGCAGAGAGAGATGAAGCTGAAGCTGGACCCAGCTGAGCTCACGCCTGCTTGCTTTCTGAGGTACACAGGTTGTGTTTTGAGTGTGTAATCTATTGAGAGTCTAGGCAAATCTATACGAATCATTCTAGTTGAAAAGCTCTACCTCCAAACAACACACACACGCACACTAGGTGAGGGAAGGAGGATGGAGAGGGAAGGTGGCTGGCTGTGATTTAAGTATTCAGGGTTTGAAAAACGTCAATAATCAGCATGAAAAATGAGCCAAGCATTGTTGCTGTAAATATCTACGCCTTCACACACACTGAACACTTCATCCATATATCCACAATGTGTTTCTACTGTATAACAAACCTCACTGATCAAGATGGAAGCTAGTTTTGACTTTTGCCCTCGTTTATATCCCTTCTTAGCCCACAGATGAAGCACTGCAGCTCAGGCACGATTATTGGTTAGCTCTCGAATTTCCATTTCTTGCACAAAGACTGTCGTAATCTTACTACTCCACCAGGAGTGTATCTACCCCACTCACCCACCCACCCACCCACAATTTTGAAAAGGCACTGAGACAGACATGGGCTGTTTGCTAATCAATACAACCGTTCAATTGACCTGTAATATATTCTGACCCAGACAACTTAAGTAACCCTATGCCAGTGATTATTTGATCTGCAAAAAAAAAAAAATCGATGCCAGGACTCTTCAGAGGGTTGGGGGAGCAGAGTTGAACCCTGGCCGTGCTGCTGGGAGATGCCGCCTGCGGGGATGCAGAGGGCTGTTGATATCACAGAAGTCATGACCTCATAGTCTTACAGGGGAGAGCGGTGATTGGTTATATTGACAGGATCCTGGAGGAGGTAGACTCACACCGCGGAAGCTAACAAACAAAGACAGACCAATCACATGCAGTTGCCAAGGCTGAAGAAGAAGAAGCTGTTTTATGTGTAACTGCAGATTTATTTCATTATTATTATTACAGGTACTCTCACAGGATTTATACTCTCTGACTTTCTTTTTTTTTTTTTTAGCCTTTCCCTCTATCATCTGGATATAGCGAAGAGAAGGGAGTGAAAATAAGGACAGAGTGAGAAGGCAAAAGAGGGATGTTGTGCGAGAGCAGATGAGAGGTAATTTGAGGTCAAGGGAATATGGATCGAAGTGAAAAGGGATACGAGGGCGATGAAAGGGACAGTTAGGTGAGTCAGTGTAGAATAAACTGGAGCAGAGAGGCTGATGAAAGAGTTTTTACTCCCTTCCTTCTCCATCATTAAAACTACGTGCTAGTTTGAGCACAGATAGTGGCTGGACTGTTGGTTCCCTCGATGGGTTTTCTGCTCCAGTGAGCCGACCAGCTTCCAACCTCCCCTCCAGTAAAGGTAACAGAGAAAAGACTTTTTATCTTCCAACGACCTGAATGAGAGAGGTCGTTGTTAATGTCCCAAATCACTGGCAATTTCCCCTGACCCCATGGTTTTCTTCACAAAATATGTTATTTCTTATCAATAAATCCAATGTATGTTTGAGCACATTTCAGGATCCTAAAAGCAGCGTCTATGTCATCATCTGAAAACTCACTGGGAGACGTTTTTGCTTCTGCATGTTTTACGACTCTCCGCTCGAAGGCGGAACAGTTGACACACAAACACAAATATTTGAACTGCGACGATTATTATCAGTTTAATTCTTGTGATTAAGGTGACAGCAGGCTATGCCGCCATCCTTCAGGCAACAGTGAGGAGATTGCTGTGAGAAAGCACCAGTCCGTTAACCGTATGTGTGGTGGCTAATCCGTTAATCAAGCCTGTTCAATCTGGGCTAACGGGACTGTTAACAGGATTAGTGCATTGATCGGCAAACACACACACACACACACACACACAAACAAGACACAAACGTAGTGGCCCAGCCAGACACTGGAGGCAAACAGCGCCCCAAATCACCTCATACTACGGTAATAAAATCAAGACCAGAGGGTAAATAAGCCTCACTGGATGCTCGAGCTGCTCAGCGGCACCGCCGTTACACTGCAGTATGTTGGCAGAGAAACAGATGGATACAGAAAGAAAAAAATTGGTTCATGCCGCATGTCAAAATATATATTTTTTAAGGCAGTATGTGATTGTGACAGTAATTAAAGCCCCTATGTGTTGTATTCATACAACTCAAACTATGTCATTATTCAGGCTTATCACATTATAGATGTTTCAATGAGACGATTCATAGAGTTGGATGGAAAAAGCTTTGTGGATGACTTGTGATGGCTTGGAGATAAGCCAGTAATGTTTATCCATACTTAATATACCAGGTAATGCTAAATAATCTTTAGAAAATAACAGTTGCATGAACATAAATCACCACTAAAACACCAAAACCATCAGTTAATTGATCCTCATGTGTTGTTCTTTCATTATGATGAACATGGATACTGTAGTTTAATTCAAAGTCAGTGTACATACCCACTACAGAGCAGCTGAAAATAGTCCCAAACCAGTGCACCATTAACTACTGTTTGAGTAATATTTGCGTACAACTACAATTATCCAGTTTGTGTTTTCGGGAAGTATTCAAAATCTTGAAAGTATTGAAAGATAAGTCGACACATTGTTGGTTTGGTCTGTTTATTGGATGCATTGCCAGTGAGATTGAATATAAATACAAACAGAACGGGTTAAATCAGGACGTGGACATGTCAGCACCCATCAAATACCTGCACAGACAGAAACGTCCACATCCGTTTAGCAATTTTTCCTTCATTTTTTATTTTTTTTTCTCTTTCAGCTGACGGTGTGTAAGTGCTGTTGACACCTAGAATAAGAGCGTTGCCTTATATCATCAAAGCTCACTGAGCTGATCTGAATAGAGTTGAACTTAAATGAATGTGTGGTGAACGCGACAGCAGCGAGCGAATGGAAGCAGAGGAAAAGGGGGTGCGAAAGCAGCGCATGCGGTGGTACTGTAGCTCAACACTTCCCTTGTCAGTATACAGCTGCTATGAATATAATTTACATGTAAATGGGGCGATGCTGCAGTCAAGCATCACAGAGACTGTGAGTGTGTTTTAACAATAATGGTCGGGTTGCATTCAAATTCTCATCCATTCAGGGATAACAATATAATCTTCTTCCACAGGCTCCTAAACAGCTGTTTGAGCTGTGTGTGTGTGTGTGTGTGTGTGTGTGTGTGTACATGTGGATTTTTTTTCTCTTTTTTGGGGGGGGGGTTGTGTGTGTGTGGGTGTCTGCTGCTGCGGCTCTGTGTTGCCATGGTGACAGTTGAACTTCAGGATGAGGTTGAGGCTTCTACTGTAGTTGAAGTAGATGCTGTTGCATAAGTCAAAGTGTAAAACACACGGACACACACTCAGATACACTTGGTGCTCTTAGTGAAATGTGTGTGTGTGCGTGCGTGTGTGTGTGTTTGTATGTGATGAAGCAGCGATGTGAGAACTGGTGTCACGCGATTGCCCCTCCGGAGACAGACAGAAGTAAGAGACTGAATATTTCATAACCTTTATTGCATCCTCACCAAGGCTTTTTTGCATACTGGATAGTTTAGTTTAAGTTAAGTTACAAAAGATCCAATAAACTAATCTCAGGTAAGCTAATAAATAATTTTACTATTAGAAATAGTAGAGCAATACTGTCGTACTTTCACGTTGGTAACTGCACTGTAAACTTTTGTTTGTTTTGCTAGTGTAGAAATGCAACATTATCTCATTTCACTTTTAGGAAATATCTTAAACAATTACACTGAAAACAACTAATTAAGGCAAAATCACATTATTTTAATGCACCAAATTTAGCAAGTTAATGTAATTTTTAGTTGAAAAAGATGGAGAAGAAGTGCAGTTATGAGTCATTAATAAATGATAGTTATTTTTTGTCTTACAAGTCAAAGTTATGTCACCTGATTTGCAATCTAGTTTTAGTATGTTCAGAAATGCAATTTTCTATTTCCCAGTGAAATCACTCATTTCTAGAGATGTATGAAAAGTCCTTAGAAAAAAAGCATATTTTAAAGTTGTAAGACTATGATTAAGACAAAATCATTACAGTCTACATTTATTCATTCAAACCACAGTAGATCAAGGAGAAGCCTTCGACTTTTAAGAGCCGCAAAGCACATAGCGGACGACTTCATCAAAGAAAACGAGAGAATGATCGAGAGAGAAAAAAAATGCACATTAGGCGAGTAAGTGCTAGTAAAGGTCTTCAAGCAGTTTTTCAAAACAGAAAAATCACATGATGATAATGCACCAAATTCAGTGAGCCAGTGTCATCTTTACTAAAGTACAGAGAGACGGAGGGAGGGAGATGTCAGAGGGTAGCGTCTCTGACATTGTGCGTCCATAAAGGACAACGTGTAAGAGAGAACGAGCTGTGAAAGCCGGAGAAGGAGAAGGAGAAGGAGAACAGGAGGGGGAAAGATAAGTGAGTAGAAATTGGTGGAGGGAGCACTGCGCAGCCATAATACACCAATTAGTTCCACTACCCGTTAGTCCCAGCTCTGCTCTTGGTTTCCCTTTGATCCATCTAATTTTAACAATTATAATACATTGTTTCCATGCAGAGAAGGACAGCGTAGGTTGTAGTTTAACCCATTGGTAGCTGTAACTTTTTTTAACATATCGCACTATTCAAACTGTCCTTACTTTTTCCTTTTTTTTCTGCATGATATGAAATAAAACATCTGAAATATGAGAATTTATGGGCCTACTTAATACATTATGCATTGATTATTTACATGCAGTTTGTGTGTATATATATATATATATATATATAAGTTTGTATTCTAATGTTTCTCCGGCAGATGTAATCGGTGCGGGAGATGATAAAGTATGTTTACGTCTGTCTGTAAGTTACGCTGGCTCAATGCAAGACTGTAGGGAGAATCATTACACTCCCAACAAAGGCCTCACGTCGAGGGTAATTACCACCTTTTGCCCTGAAGACACGCACACACACGTAACACACACTCGGAAAACACACATTTTCTCACACTCGCACATACCTTTATTGGAAGACCTCCAGTGGCAGCCCCATAAAACCAGGCAGGAGTTTGTTGTCTGCTGGTGCCAGAAGGTGCAAACAACATCCCTGCAGAAGGCTGCCATGTTCCAGCTCGTCTCTTTAGAGAAGCCAGTAACTGGCACAGTCAGTGGATGCCTGGTGACCAGAGAAAGAATGAATGCTTTCATATGAGTCCAAGTGTCTGTGTGTGTTTTTGTCTCTGTTCATGCCTGTGTAATGAGTGTCTGGGGAAAATCAATCTCGTATTGTTAATTTTGCATTTCATGGCTGTCGGTGCAAAATAGTTAGCATGAAGCGAAATGTCAAACTTTTATTTAAGTTTGTTTTTGATATTTTAAGCCTTTTAAGTCCAAATCGAGTCTCAAGCCAGTTTAATATCGGGTCTTTCCGATCTGACAATTAAAACATTTTATTTTGAAAGCTCTGTTTTTTTAGACAACTGAGACCACGTCCCTTCAACATCTGACAATTCAATATTCAAAATATGCCTGTCACTAACTTATTTACTTTATTATTTAATATTTCAGGATTTTACTATGTCAAAACCTGAGCTTTTAATCCTTCAAGTCGAGTTTTTAGTCCTCAAATACGTGACTTAAGACTCAAGTCTCGAGTCTACAGCTCTCATAAATTCTTCTTATTCAGATACTTTGCTGCCTCAATGAATAATAATTTGACATTAATTTGGCTGAAAGAAAAGATCAGAGTCCTAGATTACAATAGAATTACCAACTAATTCAATCAGTCTTCTCGTGCCCGCCTCTTGATTATGTGTCTTTTTGCAGGAGTGTGTGTGTGTGAGTCTTATACAGGAGGCAGAGTATACTCTCCATGATCTTGTTCATGTAACAGCAGCCTGAACACAACCATCCGATCCATGTCTGTTATGTAATAATAATAATAATGACATGATGTATGCATTTGCTCAGGGCCATTTTATATCATTACACACTCATTAGTTCTTTCCAGAGTGCACTACAGTGTTTTACTCTGTGAAAATCCTTTTCTGGATAGCACGATTATCTTCCATTTAAGGCTGATGATGATGATGATGATGATGATGATGATGATAATTTGTTGCCTTTGTGCATTTGCTGATATAATCTAGTATTATCCAGTGTGAACTCTTACACTCTATAAAAGCTGTTTTAAATTATACAAATCAGGGTGAGAGTCATCAGTTTTTTTGCTGACCCAGTATTTCTTGTGAATTTGCAGAAAATATGTAGCTAATAAGCCAATAGTTAAAAAAAATATTAAAAAAATGGTGAAAAATATTCATCATAATTTCCCCTGTCTGAGCAACATTTCAAAAGCTGGAACCAGTTTGTTTGGCTTTTTTTTTTTGCTTTATAAATGACCTAAATCATTCAACCATAATGTAATTTAATGCTTAATATTTTGTGTTCATTCAGGTATTGAAGATCAGTCTCATTGGGCACAGAAAGCGGATCTTGGCCTCGTTGGGTGACCGGCTACACGAAGAAACCCCACAAAAACCTCCGCGGGCCATCTCCTTACGGGTGAGTGAGTCTCAGTGAGCGGACTGAGAGTTGTGATGACTTCAGGTAATTACTGTGGGTTTTAAATTATCGTGAATTCATCAGACAGAGGAAAAAAAAAAGCACTTGGTCTGTTCCCGGATGGCTGCGTATTTCTCTGAGGGAACTACAGCCTCCTCAGTGCTGCTGTTACCACCCAGTTGATTACCCAAATCTCTCAGGCAGGCACAAAATGGCCGACCCGCTGCAGTTTCCTCCCTGCCTGCTTGTCCTGGATGCTAATCACAAGCAACTGGCTTTCCTCTCCCATAGGCGCTACGCTCTAATGTCTTTATAATGGTCTCTTGCTCTTTGTGCTTTTGAGCTGAGGGAGGCCCTCTGCTTCTCAGCCTCTGTTGAGTTTTCTGCTCCTGCAAGCAGACAAAAACATGTGTCTCGACATGTTGATGTGAGCATTACAGTTTTGTAATGCGCTTTGAAAAATAAATGCTTGAAATACTGCTTGATAAAGGATTAATCAATTATCCATCTCGTTTGACAGGGTTTATTCGCTTGATTGACCAGTCATATCATCAGCTAGTTGTTTTAGCCTCCTTCTCAGAGATGCCACTGGCTTGTATTTGAAGAAAAAGGGAGATTATACTGTGAAGGAATGAAATGATGTGTTCAGATGGAAAGTTATAACCCTCGAGCTTCAGTTGAGTCTTAAAAATCAACTGAAAGTGGTTAACCTCTCTGGAGAAGTAACTGATATTCCAGTGTATAAAACCACCATTGAAACGTATAACAGTCGTGATTCTTTTGGGGAATTTTCGATGCTTGAAAAACCTCTTAAATAAACTTCCAATGAATTTTTCCACTTCAGGAATCTAGCTGATGCTATCACTTAAAAGTTACTCACACTGAGCAGGTTATGCTGCCGTGTTTGTGCTTCAGGGACACTGTGATGGACCTGCTGAGACCGTCTGGCAACAGGACACGATCTCCGTCCCCAATTTCACAAAGCAATTTTAGATATACGAGTACACAGCAGTATGGTGACTCTGTAGCTGAATAATAAAATGTGACAGTGCACAGTGAATGCAATTGCCCTACTTATTCAGTGACACAGCACATTATGAAATGATGAATGGGACCCCTCTCTTGCTTCCTTCCACCCCTTCAACTCCCCCCCCTACCACACCCCTGCTTCTGTCCCAGGAGCCCGGCGGGAACCACACTCCTCCCCAGCTCAGCCCGTCGGTCGGCCAAGCAGCGTACACGGCGGGGGTCCCGGGTGGATCTCTGGACGTGCAGCACCTCATCATGCAGGCGGACGCCCGGCGCAGGCAGCGCAGCAATGACAACTATTTCGAGGACGTGCCGCGATCCAAGCTGGAGCGACAGATGGCCCAAGTCAGCATGGTGAGGAAGGGAGAGGGGAGGGAGGATGGGTGGATGGATGGATGGATGGATGGATGGATGGTGGCAAGGAGAGTAAGAGAGAGACTCAAAGAGATTATTATGAATGGTCATAGTCATAGATATACAGCAGACTGGCTGAATATTTGAAGGATGACTTGTGATATTCTTCTCATTGTCAAAAAAAATGGATAGGAAGACCAAAACCAGTAAGTTACATGTTCTAAAAAATACAATGCCCAGCTAGTTTAGTAAGTTATTTAATTTTATATATATATAACTGCATATTTGTGACCTGTTTTTCAAATATTTCGATCTTCAGTAGGAAACTGATGGAGTCACAGGAAGGGCCGTTAAGTCCAAGTATTTGATGGATTTGTTGACAATAAAAAAATATAAAATAACGCCAGATTTATCCTTTAATAGCAAATGTGTTCTTTATAAGTTTTCTCTTGACTGTGAACTACTTATAATGAAAAAAAACGACTATTTCAAAGCTATATTCTATAATCTCACTAATTAACTAATGAGGCTTGAAGCGACATCACGTTTTAATCAGGAAAGCAAATCTTAATGATGAATGAAGTATCTCAGCAATTAACTGCTAATCTGTAACAGACACAAGATGCAAAACCAAATGTGTTTTATCTGTTTAGCTGTTGGAAATCCAAGATTAATAATCTGCAGCGGGCAGTCCATCTGACACCAGCCGTTTACTCTTTTACAAATAAGGAAACGTATGCCTGAAACTTTGTGCTATAAAATGTTAAAATATGCAAACCTCAATCAGCTGGATAAAGTTGCAACAGTTATTTTGCTGTGCTCATAATTAGGCATAATCTCCTGCTTTGTGAAATCTGTTTTCTAAGACGTAGAGAAGGTGTTTGTCATTGTAGAAACAAAATGTGTTTTCAGCTTCTACATCAAATGATTTAATCATTTATAGTTTTGCATAAACAAGACACCATTCAGAAAAGAAAACAAAAAAAAAACTCTCGTCTTTCCAGCCAATTTTATTCTCGTGTGCAAAATTAGAACTTTATGATACTTTTATGATTTCCAATCAACAACAGCGCAATGACTCAGACACACACACACACACACACACACACACGCACACACACACAGTTAAACATGTGCATGAGGCAGCAGCTGTGTTTTGATTCAGTATGATTAGGGTCTTTTTGTGTCTCTGTGTGATTGAGTCACAGAACTTATCAGTGCAGACTAACACACGCTTATGGTTACACCGGTGAATCTGTTGAGTGTGTGCGTGCGTGCATGTGCGTGTGTCACAGTGTATCCCCATTTTCTGGAAATAACACTGTGAGGTGTCACTGATGAGTCAGCTTTGCCAGAATAGAAAGCAAACAATTAGAGAAAAGAGGAAAAGATCTTCATGTTGTGCTTCATTAACCTTCTTCTCTGGCTGTCACCACATTGATGTCAATATGTTTCTCCTTCTTTTCCATATGGCTCTTCCCTCACCTTCTGTTCTTTTCTTCCTTTTCTTTTTTTTTTTTTTCTTTTAAAACAAAACCCAAGAGCACACAGCACAAGTGCAACAGCTGACGCCTTTCTAGAGGCATATTTGGCCCTTAAGGTAGCACATTAAAAACTTTGAATAAATGAAGATTTCCAGCTGAGTCTCTCATCCTTTATTGTTAGGCTGGTTTAGTTTTCATACATTTTCTAAAGGCTTATCCCTCAAGATGTTTATCCAACATCTTTGCATCAGATTATAGATTTTATAAGATTTCACCTCCACAGTCTGATGGGGATTTAACACACAAGCAGTCAGATATGGAAACACACATAACCATAAACACAAGAGACCACCTCACAAAAAAATAAAGTCTGGCACAAGAAAATCATCTGGTTTCATTTTTTTTTAAAGAATGAAAGGCAATAAAACGAGCTTAATTGTTACCCACAGACATTAGAGAAGTATGCAGATAGGATTTAGGTATTTTTTCTTTGCAGCAAACAGTGAGCTGAAGTGTGGGAACGTTCAGAAGTCTCTGAACTACGTCCTTTGAAGTCACGTTCAGTCAAAGAAGCTGTTACATTATGAACTTACACTCGGCACACACACACACACACACACATCCATCAGGCCAACGAGTCATGTCAACACGGGATATGTAGAAATAAGCCTTAATGTCATGCCCCATCTTGTAATCTCGTGTAATCCTTTCTCTGTCCTGACACGCTATTGGTTGTTGTTTCAGGCAGGCGAGTGGTGCGAGCCAATCACGTTGCGTCCACCCAACGAGGCCACTTCGTCCACTCCGGTGCAGTACTGGCAGCATCACCCCGAGAAGCTCATCTTTCAGTCTTGTGACTACGAAGCATATGTGAGTCCAACAAAAGTCTGTGTGTGTATTCATGTGCAGGAATGCAACCAATAATTATTTTCATAACAGATTAATGTGTCTATGATTTAGTCAATAAATAATCAATAATTAATTGTTTGGTCCATTAAATGTCAGAAAAGTTTTTTGTTTTTTTTTGCATTTTTGCTTTAAATGACTTAAACGACGATTCAATTATTATTGATTTATTTTCTGTCAATCGACTAATAAATTGGCTCATGGTTTCAGCTTTATTTGCACGTCATCAATACACACTTGACTATAATAATAGTGAAGATCAATGACGCTAAACTCGACCTTTAAGTGAGTATTGCGCTCGGTTATTCTCAGCACTTTGGTAAATTTAGATATTTTCCAGGTACATAAAGGATGTTTTATATCCACGTTACCACGGATACAGCCTTGCACTTCTGATTCGTTGCAATAATTATCTACTTGGAGGTAAAACACTACAGAAAGTGATTTAACGGCCATCCAAGCTGATGATATTTTAGCCCAGTTGGCTCTCGAAATTACTGAGAAGGAAGGAAATGTAGCGCGTTAGGCGATTAGATAAGAGAATGTGGGATAAGGATTGGAAATGTAAGTTTGAACAAATAGGATGAGATGAGAAATCAAATATGAATGAAAGCAAGAAGATGAGATAGAAGAAATGAATAAAACATCCCAAGAGCGTGTCTTCCCTCAGTCAAAACTCTACTGATAGCGAAAAAACGTGGATCCATTAGGCTTCTGATAGATGCACAGGCGGCGTGTTTGGGCGGAGCCACCAGGGTAAAATGTGGAGGTACATTCATGGAGGCCTTTATGACAACATTTCTAACGCTCGCTGTCCCGGGACAACTGGCTCCAGAAAGCAGAGGAGAGTGAGATAAATGAGCAGGAGCCACAACAGAGAGGGAGGCAGAGCGCACAGTGGGAAATATTGGCAAGCTGAAGGGAAATGGCGAGTGAATAAAGAATAAATTAGATGGATAAGACACTGATGAGAAGAAGAGAAAGAAAAAAAAAAGAGTGTTTACTGTTTATGTTGATAGAGAAAGAGGGATGGTAAAAAAAAATTAACAAAAGTCCTATCTTTAACTTTTAGTAGATGACATCTTTACTTCATAATGTCAGCTTTTACAACCACGAGCTCCAAAGTATTAACCGAATATTATCGAATCCATTTCCAGTAAAACCCTGCAGATGTTCTAACATCGTTACTACACTCTGCATCATAAACAGCACTGAGGTAACCGCATTATCTCAATGTTGACTCTGTGTGCTCTTCTATATTTATCTGAAAAGCTTCTGTAAAAAACAAACAACAAAAAAAAACATCTTTTTATATCCTTAAAGGATAACGTATTTTACCTGGATTCATGGAAATAGTAACCAACTCCTGTATTTTATTTTGTATTTTTCATTTCAATCACGTTTCTGTCCAAACACTGCCAACAATTAGTCTATTAATCAGTGAGTCGATAAACAGAAAATGAATCTGCAACTATTTTGATGATCGAATAATCGTTTTAGTCATTTTTTAAAGCAAAAATGCCAAATATTTCTCAAATGTGAAAACGTGAAGCTTTTCATACCTGATCGTGAGATGAGTATCTTTGGATTTTTGACATCTGAAGACGTCACCTTGAGCCTCGAGAAATAAGAGCCAATTTTTTGTATTTTCTGGCATCGTATATAGACAAAACTATTGATAGACAATCCATTAATTGATTAGGTGAGCCTTCACGGAGCGCCTGGCATGGATTTGGAGACTCTCGTTGACATCTTTGAATTTTATTTTGAAAGGCTTGTGTGTTTGTGTACAGCAACAATAACTGTCACAGAGACACGGCGGACAAGACAGCAGTTGGCCTCGTGTACAGCTGTAATGTAATTTCTAGGATAACTGCGAGCAACCTTGACATACCAGCGATTTAACATCGTTATCTTGAGTAAAGACAAAGTACTAACAGGCTCAGACGACCTTCCTGAAAGACCAGACCGAAAATATGACTGACTCACAGTCTGCGCTACAAAAAATAACTCATCACACAAAGGTTGTTTTGCCTCTACAATCAATTGTATCACTAATTAAATGTGAGATAAATCCTGTGAGGTAGATATTCAGTATTTTTGCAGTAATTTACTTGAAGTAAAAAAAAACAAAAAAAAACGTCATTATTTCTCTTCTAATCCACTAAAAGCTTTGTTAGGGGCTCACTTTAGGAAACGAGGCTCCTTCCGTAGACGGGAAGGGCGCGGCGAGGTGTCGGATGTCACACCTATTAAGTGCTCTAATGTCGACATAAACATCGTCCCTGTAAAAGACTGTCACCATTAGTAGCTTCTTTATTAAATCAGATACTACGTGTGCACAATGTCTGACCGCAAAGTCGCGTCCAGACTCCGAGTTAACCGTGTTATGGTCTCTCAAGGTTGATGTAATATGTGTGTGTGTGTGTCTGTGTGCATTTGTGTATTTAATGAATCTCCATGTTAGCACGGCTGAATGTAATCAGGGGATTTCATAAAAAAAAAAAGAAAAGACTTGCAACATCATAAATAATGGATTGTATTCATTTTTTATCAGTTTATGTCATATTATATGACATATTATACTGTCTGTATCCCCCGTGTGTGTTTAAAAGCATGTTTTTGTGTCTTCTCTACAGTACCTGGGCTCCATGCTGGTGAAGGAGCTGAGAGGGACGGAGTCCACACAAGACGCTTGTGCCAAGATGAGGGTAAAGCGTCGTCAAACACTTCTTGCTTTTGCATGAACATGAACATGACGTGGAGGATAATTTTGGGTTTATTACATCTTATGTTTGTAGCTTGGCCCCATTGTTAATATCTGTATTCTAGTTCGTGGCTGAGATCTGGGAACAAAGTTACATCGTAAAAAAAAACGAGCGAAAACAAGCTACACAAATACGACCCCAAGTTGTAATAAATCGTAATTATCTTTTAATTGGGCTCTATCAAAATGAGACCCGTCGAGTCTGATTATACACATACCACGGCTCATTGATCGATTTTAAACAGGCCCAATCCCTTCTAGTGTCTAACCACTCAACATGAGTGCATGTGGCTCTACTTGTGGCTTTAATTTAATCTGTGTTTTTTTTCTCTCTCTGCAAAATCTGGGACACAGTTTCATAGTCTGAGTGCCCTCACAATCACACTGGAATTTAAACAAACTTAAAATATTATGAAGGTGGATTAAGTGTATCGAGGGATTTATTTTTAATATCCTTGCCTGGTTGGTAAAATACCCAATGATCCCCCTTTTTTACCTCAGATCACCTCTTCGTTTCCCTGCTCTCTCTCCTTCTTTTTCTTCTTCTCCTTCTCTAGTTCTCCCTGCCGTTATCCGTCTCCTGCTATCCGTGTCTTTTCTTCCTCCCTGCTCTTTCTTTCCGTATTTGCCTGTAGCACTGACTCCCTCTCTCTTCTGGTCCTTAGTTCATATCTCTCATTCTCATCCCGTGCTGCTGCAGTGTGAAGATAAATTTTAATATTCATGAGAGAAGCTTTCTGTTCCTCTCCCTCCTCCCTTTTTTTTCCCCACTGTCTCTATATTTTCGTTTCCACAGCAGAAAGCATCTTTTTTTTTCTTTTCATGTCTCTCCTTTCTCAGTTTGACAAATCTTTGCTGCACACCAAGGTTGTAATTAAGTGCAATGAGATGCACATCAGTAACATTCTGGCTCTTATTATCATGTAAACATCGTTTCCCAGCATCTGTCCTTTCATCTGTCTCTCCATCCCTCCACTGCGGAGGTAGATGTGGATGTTTAAATCCCAACTTCACAGCCTCTTGCTGGGTATCTGCCAGCGAAACCAGGCAGCGCTGCCTTTGTCAGCTTTTCAGCACTACCTGATCTTGACAGGGATGAACCGCGGCAGCAACACGCTGCGAGCAGGGAGGAAAAGAACAGAACAAAGGAAAGAAACGGATATGGAAAGGATAGCGGGCGAAGAGATTGGACAAGGAGGAGAAAGGAAGGAAGGAGTGTGGTAGAAATGTGGATGGCAAGCGAAGGAGATGAAAGACAAGAAGTGATGACGCAGGAGAGGGACTCATCGCATGTCTATTTCTTTGAATATATTAAAGCTTTTGGCAGGTAGAATGACAGCTTGCAGGGTGACGCTGACATCGCTGTAAATCACACGATTCTCCGCGGCTCCGTACTGCATAATGAGTTCAGATATAGGTGAGAGCATGTAATTAAAAGGCATGAGGAGAAATATACAACACGGGGGAGCCTGATATGGCTTAAAAGCTAATAGACTTACTGGATTTACAGCGCTGAAGGTCAGCTGGGTTTAGAAAAGTAAATCAGAAGCAGTTGTTGTTGTTTGTTTTTTTGCACAATTCAACCTTCAGTTTTTGGAGATGATTTGAATTGAATTTGGTCATTAAGGAGGAAGCCTCTTCTTATTTCTTATTCCTTTTTTTCCCCTCACATACTTGCAGACATGAAGAAAGCTTTAAAAACACGGTTTGAGTCTCGTGTAAAACTTAAAGGTTCAGTGGAGATCTCGCACCGAAATTCTGAACTGTTCAATAATGTAATGCTGTAATGAAGTGTCTCAAAAGTAATTTCTGCCCCTCTCTCTCTCTCTCTCTCTCTTCTTTCTGTCCTTTCTTTGGTGGTTTTTCGTGCACTCCAAGAAGTCGACAGAACAAATGAAGAAAGTGCCGACTATCGTGCTCTCCGTTTCCTACAAAGGAGTGAAGTTCATCGATGCCACAAACAAGGTAACACTCACAGCTCGCCTTCTGCGATGCCTAGTGTAAATAACACATGAAAGGTCAGGCTTTTGAACACGAACAGTGACATTCAGAGGTGTGGGGCTTGGTCAGCATCGCAGCAAATTGATTGGTAGCGTTGTAGTTCCACCAGAATGGCCTAAACTAGTATTTGTAAGGGTTAATTAACATTTACAAGTGTTATAAGGTGATTTATGACTCACCTTATAACATTAATAATAATAATAGGCCTATTTCATAGAATCAGAGGCAAAGATGATACTGTCCAGTATGATATAACAGGCATTTCACTGATTTTATGTTATGTAAGTTCTCTTTGTTCTTTGCTGTGGTGAAATCATCCGCTCCATATTGATTTTTTTCACCACAATAGTTTTCGATTTGTTGTCCTTACAAACTTACTATTTCATATTCTCCTTGAATGTATTCTACCACTGCAGAGGAAAAACAGACCAGTAGTTACAACTCGGTATATCAAGAAAATGCTCCTGATATTTCCAACATTTAGCACAAAGCAACTTCCAACTTGGAAAAAAAAAAAATCAAATCATGTTTTCTTAATGTTAGATCTCGCTGAAACATTTTTTGGAGGGCTTTAATGTTCTACAATTCACAGCACCGATGTGCTTCAATAAACACAACAAAGTCTGAGAGTTTTTTACCAGAGGACAAATTCCAACTCCAGAAAAACTCTCAAACCAAAACTGTGCTACAGTGATTATGGTTTTGGGATGTGTGAAACGAGATGAATAAAAAATCTGATTTGTTTTCCCATAGAGTGGCTCATAGGGAGATAATCAAGCATCAGTCATCTCACTCTGCACCTCTTTATCTACTTCTACCTTTGTCCCTTTTTCTCTTTCTGCAGAACATCATAGCGGAGCATGAGATCCGTAACATCTCGTGTGCAGCTCAGGATCCAGAGGACTTGTCTACATTTGCCTACATCACCAAAGACCTCAAGTCCAGTCACCACTACTGTCATGTCTTCACTGCTTTTGATGTGGTCAGTGCGGAAACTTTGTCTGTGTTTAAGAGCAAACATCATACTCTTATCGTGCTTGTAATACACGTCATGTCGTATTCTCACGCCCTTTTTATCAGAACTTGGCGTATGAGATCATCCTGACGCTCGGCCAGGCCTTCGAGGTGGCCTACCAGCTGGCTCTGCAGGCCAGGAAGAGCGGCCACGGATCGTCCACATTACCCGAGAGCTTCGACAGCAAGCCCAGCAAACCTGTCCCCAAACCCCGCGTCAACATCCGCAAATCTGTAAGCATCTCTGCCGCACAACATCATCACCTCATCTCTCAACTCAAATTTAGCTGTTATGTTTCTGCTTCTAATCAAATCTCACCAGCATCCCATTAACTCTCTCTCACATTTACACTGAAATCTGTCCATAATTTCCATCCCTCTGCTCTGATGCGCCCCAGTCTTTCATCCCTGCTCATGTATATATATATCATGCTCATGTATTTTAACTCTCAGTTTGGCTTACCGGTATTATCCTGTAATGCTTATATTCTGTGTGTTTGAGTCTCTTGGCCCAGCAGAGGTTGTGGCAGAGGTGTAGGTGGATATTTGATCTGTTAAGCGTCCGCTCGTCTCGCTGTCCCTGCAGTGTCTTACACACTGGGCTGATTGATGAGGCCTGTTTGCATTGGGCTCCAGGGAGGCTTGCTTGGCTCGCCTCGCCTCACTGTGTGTGTGTGTGTGTTTGCGTGTAAGAAGATAAAGAATCCTCATGTGCAAGATTCCTACATGCTGCAGCCTCGCATGAAGGATTAATTTATTGACATTTCAGTCAATCAGAGCCTCATGAAAAATGCCATCGTACGCGACGGGTCTTACAGAGTTTGCCCCCGTGCTTTTTTGTTTATGTGCAGCACTGTTCCCACGAGGAGCCTGGATTCAAACTCCATGTTTTCACAGCAATTATTGGACTTTTTTAGCTGCATCATTGTACACAGAGCAAAAGAAAAACAACTCAGCGGGCCGGGAACTTTTACATATCTGGTGTCAAAGTCACCTAATTATGATAGATATAGTTACTCCCTCATTCCTCAGCTGCAATTCTGAAAGATAGAGAGGTTGTCAACTTCGCAGACAGACCAAGTCAAAGTGGTTTTGATCACTCATTATTCCCCTGGTTATCGTCCTAAAAAAAATGTCTATTTACTATCACAAAATAAAGGAAAGCAGCAAATCATCACAATTTAGAAGCTGCAACCAATTGAAAATTTGTTAGTTGCTTAGATTATTTTTCTATCAATTAATTAATCATTTAGTTTACATTAATTTATATATATATTACTCTGTGATTCAGTCAGTATCAGTCTATCTGTCAACCTGTCAACCTCTCATTAACCCCGAACAGAGCTTTAAAATAGTCGCGCTAACCCGCTCCGCACACACACACACACACACACACACACACACACACTTCCCTCCTCCTCCGCCGCCACATGTCACCAAGCACATGTGTGTGTAAAGGGCCTGGCGTAGAGTTACGGTGGCTGCTATATCAGTGTGTCTGGACCAAATTTAAATCCACCAACATTCTGTGAGTCATGGAAAAGAAAGATGGTGCTGGAGGAGAAGTGGTGGCTTCGGAGGAATGATCTCGCTTTCTAAAGTTAGAGCGGGATGTGAGGCGGCGGAGAAAGATGCAGGAAGAAGAACACACGCAGTATTTGTGTGTGTGTGTGTGTGTCTGTGTGTGTGCGTGTTTGGGTGCCATCGTCCATCAGAGATGACAATTTGCTGAATCGGCTACCGTTAGATTGACTGTTAATTGCCTTTTTCTCCCCTCTGTTCAGATATATATATGTGTGTGTGTGTGTCTGTGTGTGTGTGTGTGTGTGTGTGTGTGTGTGTGTGTGTGCGCGGTGTAAAGATACTGCAGGATTCTCTTAATATTCCCGCCACCTGCCAGCAGTAATCTCCATCTTGCAGCACCTCTCAAGCCTCTGTGCTTTAAAATACTGTTTCTTTGTTTCTCAGCCCCTGAAGACAGATCACATATCTGTTTGTCCACACCCTCTCATCATCATTTATGGTGTGTGTGTGTGCGTGTGTGTGTGTGTCCTATGTGAGTTCATCTGCTTGTAAATCTCCCTCAACAACCACTTAACTTGCCCTTATGAGTGTGACCGTGTCCGATATGTTGTCTTTGTTCAGCATCGGCATGTTACTGTAATCCGAGTGTGGCCTTAATATAGTGTAGAAATGCATCTCTCTAACCCTTTATGATTGAGGTGATGAGTTTTACAATTTTGTGTTTCTTAAAACAAGTGAAAAAAGCCTGCCGGTGGTGTGAAAATAGCTTGTTTCCAAGCCGATGATTGATTTCCCAGGAGCCCTGGCAGCCAACCTTTCCACTTGAGTTTAGACTTTCTTTAAAAACTCATAGAGCTGAAACTTAACTTGAAGCGATCTCACCTCATTGGCAGAATTTTTCTTTCATTTGGAGAGAAAAAATGGCGCCTGGCTTTTTTCGTAGAGCGATGGTTTTTTTTAATATTCGTTGTGCTGGGAAGCGCTGTTGCCATGCAGGAGTTGCTTTATAAACGTGCCGTAACACGGCCTCCTCTCGCTTGACTTTTGCTGTATTGCGGTAATGCTGCTGCTGTCCCATGCTGTTGCCAGGGGCGATAACTTTGCTGCCATGTTGTTGCCATGGTTTTGCTTTGGTTTTGGAGTGTTGTTGTCTTTCCCTGTTGCCACGCGGCTACTCTGTCATCGTTGTGGGTTTTTTTTTTTTAACCTTGCTGCTTGGTTGTTTCCACCAGTGTTGCTGAGCAGCCACACTTTGACCTTTTATATGACCTCTGCCCCTGTAGGTCATCATGTCCCCCTCCAGCCGCTGGTCACTGGGCCACATTTACACCCCTCACCGGCCTCCTCTCCACCCTCCTCTTCCTCCCCCTCGACTCTTCCATCTTCCTCACAAAGCTCAGTCACAGGTCCTCCACGCTTTTCCTTCTCTTATCCTTTATTTCCACATGATTTTCTTTTAGTCGAGGAGAACGCGGCGTCTGTAAGTGCTTCCATTTTATCCCGTCGCTTTTATTTAACCGACTGCTGCATCAGTGTGTTCTGCTGTGTCTCAGTTACTCTCTCTATCTCCATATCAACAGTTAGCAGTGTTGCTAAAGGCAAATGTGACACTGCAGTTGGTGTTTTGCGAAAGCCAACCCGCTTCATTTCTTTATAGTCAATATGAAGCAGAATGCAGACCTTGATTTTAGTGCCACAGTGAGATTTTATGTGCCTAGTGAATTGATTCAAACCCTGGAGGGGTTTATGCTGCCTCCTCAAAGATGCATATCTCACATGGTAAGTGTTTGAAGCAATAACCAGTGCTTCAAAATAACTAAATGTTTATAAAAAAAACCCATAACCACCTCAGTCCTTTAAATCCCCGATTGAATGATTTTATGCATGTTGTGGTTTTTTTTTGTTTTTTGTTTTTTGCATTGACCCACACTTTGTCGCTCATCCATACTCATATTTTTTTAAAGGTTCATCAAAAGAAGACATTAATTTGGCTTAGATCAGAGGTTGTTGCTGTTTGAAGGCTTGCAGAGCCAAATCACACACTGGATGTTGATATATATATATGCTGATATTAATCCTATTATGAAGGCAGATTAGATTCTGTCACGTGTGATTGATGAATTTGATCCTGCTGGTGCTCTGGACATGTTTCTATTAAGTGTGATGGTGTTGTGGGTGCTGCAAGATTAAAAGTGTGCTTGTCCTTAATCCTGTAACCCCCATAACAAGATCGTAAAGTTTTGCTGTGGTTGTCCGAGTGTGTGTGTGTGTGTGTGTGTGTGAGAGAGAGAGAGAGAGAGAGAGAGAGGACAGAGAAGTGGATTATTGTTATAGTAACTTTCAGTATTGTTGCTATAGCAGTGTGTCAGGGGAAGATAAGAGAAACATTGCTCGGTTAGCAAAACTGCAGAACTCTGAGGTTAACCTCGTTCATACCAACAACGCTGAGACAGCTACAGTAGACCTTCATGGTTTATTTAGATGCATTTCTCATAAATATAAAATATATAACATACTATACACATATTTGAATTACAAAACAGACAGCGAGTATAAGGACAAATTTATTCTTCACAGTCTCCCCTCCCCCGCGAATCATCTGAAAATAAACCAATGGATCGAGGAGGAAAAGCTCCCTCGGCAACAAAACCCAGCCGCTTGATTGGTTGCCGCGGGGTTATTTTGGAGAGCGGTGTAGTTTGTTTGGTTTGTTTCTCAACTTTGAAGCCACAATAGCTTCGCACTGGCAGCAGCAGCAGACACAAAATCCCCTGCTCTAACAATCAGAGCTGCCAGGATGTACACGAGCTGTAAATACGAGCCGTGATTGCAACGCTACTGGAGCAGCAGGAGCTTGTTTTCAAGAAATGTGGAAAAGAATCTGTCCATGTTCTCGATTCTGCTTTCTCCTCATCTCTCTCTCACATGTACATTTATTTTCCATTACTTTCATTACTCCGTATTCGGTACCTCAATCTCATTCATTCCACCATATCGCTCCTATTTCACTGATTTTATTAGCATGAGATTGTATCAGCAAATTGATCCAACAGCGTGCAAAGTGTCGGTTTTCAATATGAAGAAACAGCGATTTGCATTCAGACGGCATTATGTTGACAAATTGTTTGGTTTGTCAGTGTTTAATGTTTAATATTAAAATTGAGAATGTGCAGCTCATTGAAAATCACTTGACCCCGCCTGCTTCTCTCTCTCTCTCTGCTTCTGGTTTTGTCTCTGCGTCAGATGGAGCAGCCGTCCATGGACCAGAAGGGCCATGCCAACGTGCCGTGGATTGTGGAGCCGGGTCAGGAGGCCAAGAGAGGAGTCAACACCAAGTACGAGACCACTATTTTCTAACATACACCCGCCTTGTCCACTCCTGTGTGTGTGTGCCTTTCAGAGGTTGCCCTGTACCGGGGGCCCCGCCCCGAAGTTGGGCACAAGCGACGCACGCCGCCGCGTCACCTCACCGGCTGAAAAAATAAAATAACAAAACATCCCGCCCCGCCCCCGTTAGCCGAGCCTGTCCACTGCATGATGACGTTTGGCGCTGCGCTGTCTCTCTCTTCTTTCTCCTTGTCTCTTCTTCTCTCTCTTTTATTTCTGCTCTCTCCCCCTTCTTTGGCCCTGCCAACATCCTCCTGCCTGCAGGGCTGGCGCATGACCTTTGAACCCAGGGCTGTGGTGCACTTCTCTGTCTCCACCTGTAGGGGGAACGGTCAGCTCCGTTTTTTCCACTTCCTGTTTGTCGGTCAGTCAGCAGTCAACCAGTCGGTTGTTCTGCTTCCAGCTTCTTGTTTTTCTTTTTTTTTTTCTTCCTTCTTGATGGATGCAACCGTTCAGCTTCGTCTCTCTCTCCTCCTGCCTCCATCCCTCACTTTTCTCTTTATTTCAGCCCTTCTGTCCAACTGCCCCTGACAACTTGAATGAGATTTGAAACCAGAATACTGCTAAGAGCTGTAACAGTGTTTTAGCTGTCAATGAGGAGGGCTGTTGTCTAAACATGACAACTGAAGGAAAGGTCAGACTTCTTAAAGATTTTTAATGAAAAGACGAGGTGATGTAGCACAGTCTGACTCAAACTGGTTCATCCAGCACGCTACTAGAATGTATTTCAACTTTTTCATTCTTTATATTAGATTATTTTTTTGAAAATACTAATAAACTTGTGAATTTCTTTGACAAACATTTTAAACTTGACCTGTGACACAGGAACACAGTTGATTTTTTTTTTTTTTTTTTTGTGCTTTTATAGCAACTTTTATGTGTATACGTTAATTATTTTAACCACATGGATTTTTTTTTTTCCCGGCCGTAAACATTTTTTTTTATTCGGGGGAAGAAAAAAAAATTTAAATCTTGTATGTAAGGTTTAGCATGTGGCTTGTGAGACGCATGGTGGCCATTTTGGATTTGCTGAGCGTGGGGCCGGTGGAGAGGCGGGGTGTGAGGGCTCTCTCGATAAGTGATGTCATCTCATTTGCAGGGCAATGCCGGACGCTCATGTCTATTACTGTGGAATACAAAGAATGTAGCCAGCCCTAAACACGGACCTTGTCACACATACAATGCAAAAAGGACTACAAAGGACCCTCTTGCTCACTTTTCAAAGGACTGCAAACATGGACGCTACATCAGTGTTTAAGGTTGACTACAAACTTTTTGACACCATTCATCTACATGCTTGATACAGTAACCATTGGACCAACAGACACTTATACACACACACACACACTAGCAGGACTGCATCGTGACAGACGACGGTCTGCTCTGAATGTACACTTGTTTAAAAGCAGCCTCAATTTTCTGCAACTACGGCAGGATCTGTTTATGCGCTCCAACTGGGGGGGAGACATGACCTTTTGAACTTTTGGGAGGTCACATCGTCTCCATGGCGACTGTGAGTATGGTAACAGACAATGTGCTCGCTAAAAAGGCACCGCTGGGCATGTGTCAGTGTTGGTATTGGGATGGGTTTAAGGATGTCCGGCTGGATCTTGTTTATTTTATTTTCTTTAAAGTCAGAAAATAATCCAGAGATATATGCACAAGCGTGTAAATGTGATTGGACTAACTGCAACACGCTCGAGATGCAACGGGCGTGTCCTGATGTCTCGATGAGACGCGTGTCTCATCGCAGACGAAAGCAAAACCTACAGAAACAAAAACAGCATCTGGCGTTTAAAAAAGGTAAAAAAAAAAAAAAAGTATTCTATTCGTATTGCCCGACATTTTAATGTTTAATATGAGAGTATTATATTACCATGATGATTATGATTATTCTTGTGCAATTCTTGTCTACTGTTGTCTTAATGTTACATTATTTTTCTATGATATGCTGAGATGAAAACATTGGGCTTGAGAATGAGGGCCATCCTTTAAAAAAAATAAAAATAAAAAAAAATGAAAAAATCAGAAACTACATGATCATACTTGTACGCAGGGGAGTGAACGTTGCAGGTGGCTAGCTAACTCTTGTCAGGTCAACCCTCCATCATTTCTCATGGGGCTCTACTCTTATCTAGCAGATGTACTATTTTAAACGCAGTATTACTGTATTATTTGGATGAGAAATTATCCAGTTCTAAAATGTACATAGATATTTTGCCAACTCATTGTTCATACATGTAATGTAAAAGAGAAAAGAATAAAGGATTTGCAGTACGTGGCACTGGAAGGAAGGTACCAAAAAAATAAAGATTGAAGATGAGAAAACTAAGTGGTAGATTGTAGAGATTGTATTTTGAGTGAAAACTGAAAATGGGTTATATGGTGACATTACTGCTGACCTACATGTACATAGGCTTGGGCTTCCAGCACACTGATTTTTGTAATTTTGGCCATTATTTATATCCTTGTAAAGCACATGAAATAAAATATGACTTGTACAACCATTATTCATCCATGGGTTAAGTGTCATAATTATTTCCTTCTCTCAACCACTACATTAGAGGTCTGTTGCACTACAGTCAGTGTGATTATACAGACTTAGAGTACACATGGAGTTTACGAGGAGCATTTGAAGGCAGCATGTAGTTCCCCCTCTGACCACAATGGCTGAGTGGCGCTGTCTGTATTTACGCTCGCTGACTCCGCAGAAAAGAAAGAGCACAGAAGCAGTGATTCAACGCTTGAAACCGTTAAATATGAGATTTTTAATTTCTCAATATGTTTATAGTGAACGAAACTCTCAAGACTTTTTCTTCCACCAGCAAATATCCAAAAGAAGACAGGAAAAAAAAAACCTGATGGTCATCTGACATCACTGGTTGCACATTGAAATGTCAGAACAATTAAAATCAAAGTTAACACTGACTGAACATTGCAAGCATTGTAAGCATTTTCACTCTTGCTGCATGAAACCAATGGTTTCTGCTGCTGCACTGAAAAGGGTACAGCGCTTAAAATCCTCCCGAGTCTCTTCGATAACTTCAGTCACGAACTTCTGTCGTCTGGTTATTTATCTACCGTTTGTTTCTTAGAAACTGCACCAAAAAAACCCTGAATATAGACATTGGTCAGATAAGAAGACTCACGGCTCACTGAATGTTTTATTTGCATGTTTCTGGATTTACTAAATGGGAGGCAGAGATGGTGACAATAAGGCAAAGACCAGATATTAAACTTCTTGCACATTTCAGATAGATTATGTTGATTATCTAACAGGTATACTGTGCTTTCTGCAGAAGTAAATAAAACATTACATCACAGGCGCCGGATGAAAGGTGCAACACAGGTTTACATCTACGCAAATTTCCGAATGAAATATTAAAACGAATTTAAACCGGAGATGAAAGCTCAACATGTGAACATTTAATCAGTCATTAACAAACATGAGCCAACTGTTAATGCAATAAAAATCATCTATCAAACAAAGCTTTAGCGACGCGGGGGCTTTAATTAAACAAACATGAAGAGGCTGGCAGGCTTTGAGAGCTGGAGCCCCTCTGGCTGTTCTCGCCACATGGCCCGTCTGGGTTTGAGTGACAGAAAATGAACCCAACACTGTCACGGCTTTAAAAAAAAAATAAAGGGGCAATGCGTAAACATATTCAGCACAGGCACGTGGACGTCAAGCCGCTAGGAGCGCAGGCTGCTGGGGCTAGCACTGCTAACGTTAGCCACACTTGGAAAACCGATAACCAATAACAAACCAATGCATGAAATATATTTTCAGACAAATTAAACTGTTTAATTTGTGATTGTTTTCTCAGTGTCTTATTACTTTTAGACTAGCCTAAATTTAAATTTCCATTTAATCGACAGAAATTAGTCGTTAGGAACATTCCTAATGATAATAATCTGCCCTCATCAAACAGTAACAGTATCAATTTAACATTGATTTTAACATTGACATTGAAATAATTGTCTTCTTTTTTTTTTTGTTTATTCCCCACTATAATCTTGCTGTTAGAGCAATATTTACAGACCTGGCATTGCTTTTACACACATTTTTCCTTTTTACCAATCCTTGTAATATAAAGTTAAATAAGGGTGGAGGTGACTATACTGACTCTGCACTGACATTTACAGTGAGCCTCTGAAAGGCTGAACAAGCATTTGTTCATGAGCTATAAACCACAGAATAAATAGGCTTGCAGTCTGTTTGCAGGTTGGACAGTTACAATCTGACTGCAGCCAATAGAAAAGACCGCTGGGCTGTTTTCTAAGCGTGCACGAGAACACGCTGCAGCACGCTGGTTTGCTAAAGATTTACTGCCCATCTGCAATTTGTTGCGTTCTGTTGAAAACTGACAAAGCATTTTATTGTTTGTAAGAGCAGACCACTGCAGGATAATAGCTCAGGGAGGTTATTTAAGACTGAACGATTAGGACCAGGAGTGGTGCAGTGGCTGCTGTATTTAGGCTTTCTAAATCTCCTACAGCTCGATGTTGTTTCTGCTGCTGGCCGAGGTGCAGACACAGGACTTAACAAAGAGCACAAAAAGCGACCGTGAGAAAAGAATAATGAAGGACGGGACGGGAACGCACCGTGAAAACACAACGTCTGATAATAGTGAGATGCTTGTTCATTAAAAGACGCTTTTTTTAAATTAATTTTTTTAAATATCGTCTGCAGTGAAGTGCAAGACAGGAAGAGTAACGCGCTTCGTTTCACCGTCTGTGTCGGGCTGTGGGATACGGCCAAAGATCCAGATGGTGCGAGCTGCCCACGGCCATCAACTAAATGAGACAAATATGTAAAAAAGTGTTCATCTAACAATCACAGTAATATTCTGGCATTCATTCAATATGGATAAGTTCAACCAGAGAGCTACTGAACTAATGAACCCAAAAAGGATGAAATTCAAATCCAAATCCACACTGTTTATCCCGCGTACGCATGCAAATCCACTGGAATATACCTCTGATACGCTGATAATTAGAGAATCTGCACTAAGAAACTATTTTACATAAAGACAATTCGCAGCTTTTAGTAAATAACTGGCTGAACACACTTGGCAGATGATGGTGCAGCAACACTCATATTATCATAATGTCCTGAAATAGTCTTAATGTGGAAACAGACTTGCTAGAAAGTGGGTGATAGAGAAATAAAGTGTCTCAACAAAAGGTAACACACACACACACACACACACACACAGATACAAGCTGGGTTCGGCTCCCGATGTACAGCCTGATAACGCCGGACACAGTGAGGAGAGCTGGCCATAGATAAAAGGCTTTCTCTATCTTATACACACACAAGCCCTTAAGCGTCCACATTCACAGTGGACCCTGGCAGACTTTATCTTTGTGGGGTACAAAGAAACAATTTAATCCTCCACTGTCCTCCAAGAGAAACATTCGTGACCCAAGTGTTGCTGCGACTGTTTTTTTGCAGGGAGTAAGAACGAGGCCAGTGCAGTCTGAAAAAAGCACATTTCCATCACCGTGCATTCCTATTTCAACCAAATTACCTTCAGGAAATGTCCCATTCCCAGCCCTGCATGGCGTACAACTATAGCTACAGCTACATCGCTCTGAGGCGCTTCTGGCCAGAGTTCAAACCAAGGAGAACTGGTCAAAATAGAGTTGGAACGCGGCCCGGAGGTTTTAGTGGCGAGGATAGAAAATCACCTCGAGTTTTCATCGACTGAATTTGCACATTGCACAATTTTAGTGTGTGTTTACCCGCTTAAGGTGGCGCCAAATGGGCGGAGGATAAGCATGTAGGTAAACTGTGACTGTGATAAGAGCTGATGGGCTCTCGCTTGCTGTCCTGGCCTGCGTCTCTGAGCCTGAGTTTGACGTCTGCTCCCAAAAAGCGCCTACAGCTGAGACGACACCGCAGGCTCGTAAAAGCAAGTCGTCTCCCAGCAGTCGACGCTTCGTCCCGCCGTCACGTAAAGCTGCTTATGTCACCTTTCTGTTGCACGAGAACCGGCGTGTAGCACAGATCACCAACTTATCTTTTACGTAACGAGATCAGGTGTATAAATGCCGAGGAGGGACGAGTAGAAGCTTAAGCCGTGCTGTGAAATGTTTATGTAAGAATCATCACTCATCTTTTCAGCCTTAACCACAAAGCGAAGCTGCAACGGAGAACATCATCCGCTTGATGATGGTGGTGGTGGTGGTGGTGGTGGTGATGTATAACTCCGTCAGCCTGTAAAATAAACAAACTAATCCCATGATGAGTGCAGTGAAACGCTGATATCACATAAGGAGATTGCATAAAGTAATCCTGACATCTAAACCACGTTTTACCCTATGTTATTATTATTAGATATAATTATTAAACTGGTAAATAATTCAAATATCAAAATACAAATACAAAGACAAGAGTATTAACAGAGTGGTGGACCAGCACTGACTTTCATTCCATCTCAATGCTGATAGTGAAAACCAGCATGGGCTCCAACACGCAGCTCATCATCCTGCTGCAGTCACTCTGCTCCAGATCTGTCTGCCTACATTTGAGCTCAGCGGCTGCGGCACTAATTGTTTGGGACTAACCAATGTTTAATGTTAAATGGAGCACCGACACATGTAAATATGATAATGGCTTCCCTTTAAAGCCGTGTTAAAAATGACTTAGTGTGTTGTTTGGTGTAACTGAAAGGTAGCAGAGACAACAACCTTTTATTTGGGTTTTTTTTGCCAAACTACCGACATTCATTTTTTCAACTAATTTAGTCATTCAGGGGAATGAATTACAACTTGTTTGTGCATAAACATTTTGGAAAGAAACTGTTGTCGTCTTTGTTTTGTGCTTCAAAAATGATGAAAGTGTGAATCTGTCATCCGTATCTGATTTTCTACAGATAACAACTGCATCATTTGGAGACTTAAATATCATCTGCTTTTATAGATATAAGAGGTTTTCATCTTATAGCATATGAAAGCTCTTTATGTAACTATGATGAAGAAGCTAAACAGCTCAGATTTTATATTAAAGTCTGGTTCTGTTCAGCTCTCTCTAGTAAAAAACACACACACACACACACACATATAATTGTGCCTTTGGACCTTATAATCTGATCAACATACGACATGCACGTCTGAGCCATAATATTGCTAAGATAAAACGGACACTGTCACTTTAAGAGGCTTTTAAAACTGCTGCTGAACTTTAGGCAGGCTGCACTTTCCCTGTTGCCATGACTGTTGTTCACAGATATAAAACCAGATTAAACTTTAAACTTCTTTCTGGAGTATTTGGGGATTTATCTGTCGGTAGCAGCACTTTGCTTCGGCTTAAACCCGCTGCTGTGAAAGTTTTGGGTGATTCCAGCCTCGTACTTCTTCTTCTTGAACTGAAATGACTGCGGCTGCATGAGTGACATAGACTGTGTGACTGAAGAGGCAGCGGGGACAAATGAGTTGTCAAGCAAGACAGTTTCGATTGTCTGCCGTGTGTTAATGTGTGACTGCAGTGTGGACAAGTGGTTCAAGAAGCAGAATATTTCCCCCGCAAACAACCAGTATATGTAAACACATCATAAACATGATGTGTTCAATTGGTTCATATTCAAACCAAACTTTCCTTCTGTTACATGTCAAATAGTCTTCTGTGGAAAAGGACTATATATATGAGCCTGGATATTTTGTGTGTGTGTGTGTGTATACTTCATTCACTGATGCCTTCCAGCTGGACAGATGAAGGCCGGGGTTATCCATCTCTCCCTCCTCCTCCTCTTCCTGTGGTGTGTCAGTGTGGGTGCTGCTGGTCTAGCTGGGTGAGCTGCAGGACGAGGTGAGCATCTGCTCTTCCTGATCCCCGTTCGCTGTGAATTTCCACTACATTCCTCCGTCTCAAATCTCATTGCAATAACTAGAGTCTAGATGTTTTGCCATTTCTCAGCCCCGCTTCAAATGTGACATAGTTGCGTGTCCAAAATCATCCATCAAACCATCTGGGCAGATAGCTAGGTGAAGGAAGGTGAAGCAGCCCAACAGGTTCTGGCTCGGAGCCCTTTCGCTCGACGAGGAAAAAGCAATAAAGGTGGCGTGCAGCTGAGCCAACAGCTGACAGGAACAGGAACCAATGTTTGGCCAAGGTCAGGAGAAGCAGAACACACACACACATCCACACACACACACACACACACACATATCCACAAGGGGTGAGGATGTAACAGCAGAACAGGGTCAAAAGACACAGGGGAATGAAAATGTTGTGACCCAATACTCGTGGGGTGTTGGAGATTTGATGGTCGGAGAGCAGAAAGACAACACTCGTGCGACAGTGTGTGTGTGTGTGTGTGTGAAGGGCTGGCAGCTAAAAGAGCCTCTAATCAGTGTAGCAGCGATGGTTGGCAGGCGTCATCAGGCCCCGGTACCAGGTACAACACACACACACACACACACACACACACACACACACACACACACATTTCTCAGCGTGTCTGGTTCATTCAGTGTTTCCTCACTTGCTCATTTAAATTGTTCATTATTCTTTTGTGGATCAATGAACATCAGTAAACATTCATATTAAAATGGATTAAAACAAAAAGTAGCAGAAAGAAACAGACCCCAACAACGTTTGTTAACATTTGCTCTGATGGAAACTATCAAAAGTGAAACTATATATATGTTTGTGACTAGTTTATAGTTTATAAGGTCTGAGAGCCACAGGCGGGGTAGAGAAGTATTTAGAGACAGATTTATGTATTGTTGGTTTTGGTGTATCCATGGGACACACATACACTCCCACCCCAAACACAAGATGACGACATACACGTCACTTTTCCAAACTGTGTGTGTGTGTGTGTGTGTGTGTGTGTGTGTGTGTGTGTGTGTGTGTGTGTCGGTGTGTGTGTGTCGGTGGGTTTGGATGGCTAATACCCCGTATCTGCATGCACAATTGCATGTTGCATATAGCCACCCGCTTAAAAAAAAAAAAACAAACAGTGAAAAATTAATGAGAATGAAAGAAGGAGAGCAGAGAAAGAGAGAAAGAGTGAAAACAAAATGAGAGTCTTAGACAGCAGACGGAAAGCCGGAGGGGAGCTTAGTTCTTTTGAAACAGAACCTTTTTAAATCTCCTGGGCGTCCACATGCAGACATCTCACTGAGAAACTAGAAAGGTTTAAAATATCAGCCTCACATTAGCCTGAACACACACTGCGGCTACATCAGGATAATTGGGCTGATAGGCCTCCGAACTTCACTTTTTTAAAATGACTTTTTAAAGCAGATGCTCTTCTGAAAATGTAAAAGCAGAGGACACTGTGAGACACTTTCAGGAACATTTTGCAGCCACTCACGTGAAAGAACAGAGGCGGACAATATTTAGGATTTCGAAGGACAAGGGCGCTTTAAGGCTTTACAGTATGACAGACATCAGAGACTGCGGAAAGGAAACCGGCTGGCCCAGCTGCAACCGAGAGGGGAAGCCGGTGTCGGTGTGTAGACGCTCCAGACAGCCAGATAGCTGTAATTACTTCAGCAGCAGACAAAGATTAATTAAGCAGGAGAGAGAGAAAGAATTAATGAGGTTAGCTCACACCTCAACTAGACTTTTAAAAACTTCACACCGTTGCCGTTGAGACCGCGGGGTCGTGGAAACGCACGTGGTGACGCACGCAAAGAAGAAGAAACAGGTCGTGGAATCCAGTAGTTACACAGATATGCTCTCAAAAGAGCAGCAATGACACCGGAGACGGCACACTTAAGTCACATGGATGTCACATGGATTTCACCAACGCCCCGCCCCTTTAGAGAGACTAGTGACTATGTCCTCGGTCTATTTACTCCAACGGGAGAAGTCAACGTAAATATTGGATTAATTTTTTCACAAAACACATATCTAACGAACATTCAGTCGAGCTTGAACACACCGTATGTGGTGAATTTGCACCTTGTATTAAATAACTAATCTCCTGGTTGTAGCCTGGGTACGGTCAGGTTGGGTTTACGGGGCTGAAAAGGCGACGCTAGCCCGTTAGCATGGGTTGATGAGGCGGGGTAGAGGCGACCTGTCACTTGTTATAGAGCATCTTTCATGACAACCAAATTAAACTGCTCTATTTTTACCTTTTACTTTCTGAACTGTTTTGACGCCTTAAATTTGGCCCTTCGGATCATGGATCATATCCAGTTCATATCTCACTGAGAATAGACAACCCAATAAATAGGCTTGTGGAGCAGGAAAAAACACGGCGCCTTTACATCACCCACTAAACGGCCGTGTATAAATAGTAAGCACCGAAGTCTGACGGACAGCTGGCGACGTCGCATCAGTATGTCATATACGGCTGGTCCAAGTCAGGCGCCATGATTGGACCAGATCCTGAATCTGATTAGCAGCCATGATGCTCTGCTGCGCCCAGAACGTCTTAAGACCCCCCGAGACAAATGGTCGGGGGGATAAGTAGGTAATACCGTCCAGTTTGGGCCAAAACAATGTGTTCATCGTTATTTTAAAATTCATATAAAGTACAGATTCACCACAAGTATTCAAGTATGATAAACGGGCGCTGATGTCATGAAAGCCTGGCTAGATATATGCTTATCTGACATTGATTTATTATCTTATGCATATGTGTCTTTATTTGAATTCAGCAAGTTTTAAACATATTTATATGTAAATCTTTCCCACAACAAATAATAATGAATTAATATTTATTTGGGTTTGAATGGAGCATTTACCCTACAAATAGTTCTGTATTACATTGTTCTTTCCAGGAAACTTAATTGTAGATAATTCAATTAATCAATTAGCAGGTCATTTTGATAATCGATTCATTGATGAATTGTGAATATTTTCTACTTTCTATAGTTTCTATATGATAGAAAACTGAATATCTTTGGATTGGACAAAAACAAAACATTTGAGGATGGACTATGGACCAAACAATCGATGGAGGAAATAAAACAGATTAATCAGTAGTTGATTGATTGATTGATGATGAATCACACCGTGAATCATCAATCAGTCACTGCTATAACTCATCTAAGAATTAGATGTCAGCCTTCAGCCGGCGCTACAAGTTTACTGAAAGGCAACTAATGTGTGTGATGACATGACGGAGGTAAAAAAACATCCATCAGCCACATTGTGAACACATGTTGTCATCATTGACTGCAGAGCAGGCCGTCCTCCACCCTGCGTGTAAATCAGTAACATGATGTCACGACGTAGGATATTTATATGTGGAATAAGAGCCGCACCTGTTGAGTCACATTTCAACGGGGATGTTATATATTCTGCCACCGTTTGAATGTCATCACCGGCAGCAGCTCCGGGAATTTTGTGGGCTCAGTTATTTGGGGAAGTTGGTGTTTAACTGGATTTCACTGCAGCCAGCAATAACATTAAGATATCCATGCAGCCCCAGAGATTACAGCAGGGCTGCTACCACTAGCCATTATCTCCCTTATCAATTATTCTTACTTTCTCAATTCATCATTCAGTCTATATATATATAGAATATTTTTGTTTCTTTGTATTTATACAAAAATATTGTGGATGGACGCTGAGCATTTTATGGCAGAGAAATGAATGATCCATCTATGATAAGGACATTTTTATTATTATATATTACATTTATTTTGTATTGTTTTTATTCCCTAATACAACGGCTATATCAATTTCTAATAACTCCTTTAGTCCTTTTACAGCAGCGTTTACCGTCTACTGAAGGCTATTTTTTATTAGGATGGAGGATCGTAGACTGGACAGTTCACGCTCATCTCAAATCTGATAAAATGAATTAAACACTGCAGAATCACATTAGAGCTTTCAGTCACTTCTACAACATGAGAATTGGACCTCTGCAGTCTGCAAAAACAGGACAGAGACATTCATAGATAATCAGGCGTATCAGTTTAATTTGTTATAAATTACACTCACATTGCACTACAGCATACAATACAGCATCAATCCATCCTGAGTAGACCGGTTTAGTTTGACAGAGGCCTCCTCACAGGAAGGACATCTGTTGATTGAATTTACGCTGACTTTATAGCACCAATCGGGAACAGCATTGTTTAGAAATGTATGCTTACTTTTTATTCATTTATTGTCTCTATGTGTTTATTGTGCATTATCCCCACTGACATGAATGGGTTTGTAAGAATAAGCAAGTAATAAAGTAAGAATACATTTGTAGAGTTGCGTTAATTAAAGCATCATGTAGTGAGATTGTAGCTTCAGAGTGTTCAGAACAGGATGAGGCTCAGTAGTAAGACATCACGCAGATAATAAAGTGTGTAAAATGGATTATAGCGTTAAAAAAAACATTATATCAACATTAGCAAGAATGGAAATTTGGTTTTAAATTTTAATATCTTTGTAGAAAACATTTATCTTTGATAAAAGTTCAAAAGTACAAATAGTCCAGAAGTACAAATACTCTGACAGGCTCTCAAAAGGTTTGGATTCAATTTGAAATGCTTAATCATTAAAAATTAAATCATGCTATCAATTTTTAATCCTTTTTATCGAAATGCACCAGAAGTACCAGACGTCTGTGTGTGTGCTGGTGGATTGAGAAGGCAGAACAAAACACAAAACACACACACCTCTAGTACCGACAGTATCCTCATTCAGGATAAGGCTGCAGTGTAAATAAAAGGCTCTGAACTATTCATACTGAAAACTACGAGGCTTCATGATTTCTAAACGGCTCAGCGGACCTGCATCACAGCTTATAAAAATGTTACGTACAGCAGAGTGGAAAATCTCTCACGTCACACATGCAATAACGCTCATGGATTAACATTTATGATACGACACTTGAACTGATGCAGATTGATATTAACTTCTCCTTTTCTTTAGGTTTTAATGATCCTAAAGGAATGCTGGTTTTGTTTATGCACCTTTATTTTCTGCTCTCTTATATACAAAACCATGTATCTGTAGCCGTGTCTTCATGTATGTGAGGAGCACTAGATATGCTATAGAAATGCTAACTGAGTATCTGAGAAGTGTTTGTTTGGCTCAGGGATGTCGTAGTTTTTAGTTTAACCTTCTGCAATCGTCCACAATGCGACCAAACGTGTCGACTTCAGTGTTAGAAAACATAGTGTCAACTTCGATGGTCGCTTCTTCCTCTTTTTTCTCTCTCATCATCACGCCACCCTCTGGAGGATGTAGAGGATGCCCATGTTGTCGATGGTGACGAAGGTGGAGAAGTCCGATGACACGTGGATCCTCTTCAAAGCGCTTCCCGTCGGGTAGAAGGTCTGCAGGGCTTCGCCTCTCTCCACGTCCCACCACTGGCCGACAGACAGAGAGAGAAACATTACTGGAGCTTTTAAGACTCTTTACAGACAAAACTGTTGCAGAATTTCTGGGTAGAAAGTAAATAATCCCAAACTGAAGAAGAAAAAAATCTGTTCAAATCATTCTCATAACTTTAATAACAGGGAGGTTTATTTAGGCTTGTTCTTGTCTTAGCATGTTGTTGCATCTTTATCCTCTCCTACTTCTTTGAATTTCTGTGGTTTATTATATCAACGTAGCTTTAAAATAGGGCAGAAATCAGAGTTGCTGCTCTGGTTACACTTTGTGCCAGACACTCATCGGGTTGACGTGTAACTGCACACAACTACACAACTGATCTCAGACGAGGCCTACAAATAACAAGATTATTCCAGCTGAGTGATCCGCGCATCGGCTCTTTGTCCAATACTATTGAATAAGAGAATGTTATTTTTGTCTTTTACTGCATTTGTTTTCTACTTTTGACACAGTTTCTTTGTCTCTTTGCTTGGTTTGTTATTAATATTATCATTAGAAAATAACTGATATTTAACCAAAAAGCACATGAGAAGTTGCCCTCTCGTCTCCCTTCTCATGAGCACCGACTGTGAGTGCATCTTGTTTTCCCACGACACTATAAATCAATCTTTAGCTATTTAAGATGACCATGATGAATTAAATCGTATAATATTACCAGACTCAGACTCACACACACACACAGACACACACAAATACCCCCCAGCAGCTTTCCGAAGTGATTCTGTTTAATCTCGGTTTAAAGTTGACATTTTCCATTGAAGCTTCATCCTCACTGGGATGAATCATCAAAGGCACATCATGTCAATCATTTATATCCTGGCATGGGTGTGTGTGTTTTTGTCTCTCTCTCTTTGTGTGTGTGTACATTAAACTTTGACAATAATAACCATTATAACTACACATCAAAATTGTACCTTTTGCATCTTGAATAGAAGACGACGTGCGTCAAATTAATAAGTTGTGGTTGCAGTAGTGTAGTATGTTTCTGCTCAAAACCTTTAGCTATTGAGAGAGTGTGTGTGTGTGTGTGTGATTGGAAAAGAAAGCGGGCCAACTCCTCCGTCTCTTAACAGACAGACTGACAGAAGAGGTTGGCGGCAACAGATGTCAAACTTACAGAACAATCCCAACACACACACACACACACACACAACAAAGAGCAGGTCAAGACTTTTTCCTCCTGCTGTATTTTTAGACAATGAGGTGGGTCACGGCTCACTTATTTTAATGCCCTCTTTCCCGGTTTGACATCTTTACACAGGTCAGATCCAACAATAAACCTGTATAACTGTCCTGTGTGAAGAAGGCTTTAGATAACTGTAAGAGGCAGAGGCCTGCGACCTACAATTATTAATAATTCACTGTGTAAAGATAACTCTTCGTCTCCTCTTACATCTGTCCTCTGGCTTTTTTAACTGGAATTGCCCAGGAATCGGACAAAAACATCGTTAAAACATGATCGATGTCGACTGGCTGCATGCATTTATTCATAAATAATAATAATAATAATGACTTATTTTTTTCCCTGCTAATACATACTATAATAAACCCATGTTTACATGAACAGCGGAGCTATGCTAGGTAATCTAGCCTCAAGGATAAAATGTGACATGAAAGTGAATATGACAGTCGAACTAATTCATTTCATGTTTCTAGAGGGCACATGCGTGTTAACATGTAGACGGAGTCACATGATAAATCGTTGTTTGTGTGGTATTTAATATAATCCTGCATACATCACGTATTTGATCACACAGGATGGGAAACGGATGCAAAACAGAAGCTCAAAAAGTTACACATGTCTCTGCAAGCTGAGAAAGCATACGTTATGAATATATATGAATATAAGCAGGTTCATATGGAGAGTTTTGATGTCCATCCATATCTAAAATGCTACTGACCCGTAGCATCTGCAGGCTGAATGTCATCCATGATGTAATCATTCATCCTTTTCTTACTTGGCCATTAAGAGATCCATTCATAATACACTTTTAATGTAAGTGATGGGGAAGTCTTCAGCCGACCAAATTAGTCAAATCATGTCAATATCGTTCAAAGTTAATGTCTTTTTAGTGCCAAATACGCTCTAGTTGTTATGATCCTTCCACTGCAGCTGATCGGGAGAAAGGCTCTCCGTCGAGAGACTCAGGTTTCAGACCAGAGTGTGTTTGCTTTCTCATCTGTCACGTCGCTGGAAGTGGCGATGACTAAATTAAGTACTGAGATGGTTTAGAAAAAGAAGAAATGGAAAGTTTCCACCTGGAGATTCAGCAAAGAACTTTTCAAGGTTACAAAATGATCATGTCAGCCATATTAAACACTTAAATGTCGTCTTCTGTTGGTCTTTATTAATCACACAGCACATTGAACGCTGCAACATATACTCTCTTTTTTTCTGTACAGATCATTATAGATTTCATTATGGATGAAATCTGGATTGTTGTGTCGAGAGCGAAAGGGAGAGAGATGTGTGGCTGGTTGAAGAAAGATAGACAAGATGAAGGTGGAATCGATAAGAGGTGGAGGAGTGAACGAGCATCCACACAGAGCAGATACCAGAGATACCAGGGATGAGAAAGTGTAATTGCATTTGAATGGAAGGAAAGATGGCTGCCGGCTGCCGAAGCACTGACAGCTCAAACAAAGAAATAATACTGCACATGCACGCACGCACACGCATTTATGTACAAATGCAGAATTAAACATCCAAGCAGACAGAGTGAAACAGATGAGAGAGAGAGAGAGAACAAGTAGAGTTGGACAACAACACGACTGAATCCCCGAAGACAAACAAGAGGAACAGACGAATAATGAAGCTCTGCAACCAAATAGAAAACAAGACATGGAAAAACACTCTGTAACTCCGGCTGGTTATATAAAAAAAAAAGCAATGTATGGAGAATAGAGGTGGTGCAGAATAAATGTTTAAACAAGTCCACTGGTCTGATGGTGGGATGGAAAAGTGAAAAGCACTGTTGAATCATTAACACCAGAGGACAGTGACTAGACTGGGTGGCATATTTATGCATCTGCATGCAAGTGAGACAGAAATCTCTTTGGTTTAGTGACAGACAGAGAAAAGTTGCATTAAACAAAGCAGCAAATGCAGCATGCGACAGTGTTTAGTGTGTCTGTGTGTGACACAGAGTGCCTGTATCCTCAGAGCAGATGGCTGATGTGCTGATATCAACACCATCACTGTGGGACCATTGATTTATGGGAGTGCTAGTGATTGCGCACAGATGCTAAATGACTGTATGTGTGTATTTCTGAGTAGTCGGTGAGAAGACAATACCCCTGGGCACGTTTACTGTGGAGGTGAGTACATGTGTATATGTGTGACCGCTGTGTTTTGTTTTGTTTTTTTTTACTGTGGCTGCAAATATTTCTAAACATCCAACACAGCATCCTCGACTATATATATGTATGTATATATATATATATATATATATATATATATAATACATATATATATATATATATTACAGCATCCTTCTGTGCTGAGGCTGCTGAAATTAACATGAAACAACGTTCATCTGTTCGCAGCATGAATACTAATGCAAGGAAGAGACACACATACACACACACACACAGGTGGGACTAATTGGAAATATATTGAGAAAAGAAGTGACTGCATTAGCATTAAAATTACACGCTCGTAAATCAAAGTGTGTAGATTCCAATCTAATATTCATAAAGTGAATGCAGATTATAAATGCGATAGAGACGTGTTCCTTACTGAGTTCCCTCATTCAATTTACACCAATCCCAGATGAGAACATGCTGAGCATGGGGTGGGAGATAATTCAATATCATTGTTTACTGACTGTCTGTGTCATGCAATAAAGTATCTATTAGTAAGACATGAAGGTGACTCTAAAAATCCTACAGCTGCCGATCTATCAATACAACAGAGTGGAGGACTCCTGTGTCTGCTGCTTTCAGTCTCAACTTTGAATCCAACGTGGACGAGAGACGGTTGGGTGATAGGATCAAAAGCTGCAGAACTGCACCCTGGGGTGGGAGATATCGTTATTTCATCCATGGGTTTGTAAAGTAAAGCTGCAATAATTAGTTGAATGATTAGTCAAGCAACATAAAAATAACTGACGACTATTTTGATGCCGATTAATCGTTTACGACATTTTTCAAGCAAAAAAAAAAAGACTTCGATTTTTCTTGTGTTTAGATGCAGTAAATAAAGACGTTTGATCACCTTCAGTGTTCTCCGGTGTTTTATAGACTAAACTAATTAACCAATTAATTGTTATGCAGAGATGTGGATCAGGTGAAAAGGACTACAACTCAGGGGCTACTTTTTTCATTCTCTTTATATTTTGAGAACGTTGAAATAAAAGAAGAAGAAGGAAGGAGTATGATGGACGGGGTGATAGAGGTGATAGCGAGGGGCCACTGAACCCTTATCTATAAAACCACACCTGCATTTTCAGATAATCTTAACACACACACACAGAGGTCAAAAAAATCTGGGAAAGCCTGAATAGCCCCGGATTCAAATCTGCTCTGACAGGCCCTCAACGTCAACTCTTGCGAAGCTAAATAGGTCTGCTTATTCAGGCTACTTGAGGGAAAGTCAACATCGCTTACATAACACAAATACCTGGCCGTGTGTGTTCTTGCAATGCTCGGTGTGGGCTAGCGAAAAAGGGTGCGTCTTTTAGAAAGGAGGGAAGTCATTTATCTTCCTCCCATGTAAATAGGTCTGATACAGTCCACGGGGAATATATACCGTTTTTACACTATAAAATATCATAAAGACTCTACAGCCGGCAGGATGGACACAATGGATAGAGGGAGATTAAAGAATCAGCTGGAGCAGATTCAGGCGATTTTGTAAGGCCACCTACATTTCAGTGTGTGTGTGTGTGTGTGTGTGTGTGTGTGTGCGCGACCAGGCCAAGAGTCTTGCGAAGTGGGAAACAGTGTGACACTGAGGTTGAATTATTCATCCAAGGTTTCATCCACTGAAATATTGATGCTCAGACCCTCACACACTCACACACACACACAGAAACACACACCGCTTTCTTCTCTTTCTCTCACTCGTCTTCCTTTATTTCCATCGGGAACTCTTTGTTAATCATAGATGTGACACGAAAAGAAGGGAAAAAGCAGAGAAATATAAGGATTGTACAGAAAGGAAAACAAGAGGAGAAGAAATGTCCTTGGATTAGATGGATTCCTCCTCCGGTCCATCGCTACGTCTCTTATTCTCTTTTCACACACCTCTTTTTGTGTGTCAAACCTTACGGCTCGCAGGGAGAGACAAAAAAAAAACATAAAAAGAAAATATTAGAAAGAGAAACCATAACAGAGAGAGAACAATTTTTTTGGCTATTTCTAACTCTATATATAGTCTTTTTTTAAATGTGTGGATCACGATGTCAGTACAGTAGGAAAGACAAGACAAAGAGAGAGATTAAAAAAAGAAAGTAAGTCCCTGCGTGTGTGTGTGTGTGTGTGTATCCATGCGTGTTATAATACACCATCTTTATCTCCCTTCGTCTCATCCTGTATCACTGATCTCCCCCATCTCCACTCTCCCTCATTTCATCTCAGTGTAATTTGCGCACACAATGGCCCTTCTCCTCCAGCCAGAGAGACAATTAACCCTGGCTTAATGAGCGACGGTGGGGAAACAAGTGCCTCCCAGAGACGTATAAATATTTCACCAGCCTGTGTTTAAACCCCGAGCTCGACAACAAGAGCACAGAAACCAGGCCACAGTCGTTCCAAGCTCTTGCAAACTTCTTAACTCTCTGACTAACTTCTCACGTGTGTGTATATATATATAAATATACATACACACACACACACACTCTGGATGCATATTGACCACATGAGGAAGAATGTGTCAAAGTTAAAATGCAATTTCAATCAATTTTTGATGAAATGGAAAAAAAAAAATGGAACAACTGATTCTGCAAGAAAGACATGCATTTCAGGAGCTGTTTTGCATCTTATGAATGTGTGTAGATATTTTTAGAGGCAGGTTTGCTTCTTCACTGGAGCAGCACTGCAGGGTGCTTGCTTCTGTGAAACAGCGTGACAGAAGAAAGCGGTAAATGAAATCAAAACCCGCAAATGCTTCCCCAAACCAACACGGTGGCCTGTTACACCGGCTCATTTACATGTCCTCTCAGAAGAGAGCAGTCATCAAAATGGGTTATTTCTATCTCTGGGCCAATTTTACAGGAGGTGGGTGGGGAGTGCAAGGATCAAAGTAAAAGCTAAAGGGGAGCGACTAGTCTGTTAACCAACATACAGTACAGTAAAGTAGCAATAATACCCGAGAGGGCAGTCTTTATGTTGCTTTACAAATGCAAAAAAATAAAAATAAAAAAGTATAGAAAAGTGCTGCTTGGAGTTTGAATGGAAGGTTAATGAACCCCTATGAGGAATGCAATCTTTGCTGTTGAAAATAAAGTGTCCATAAAGTTGTATTCAAAGCAGAAAAGAAACATTAGAACAATAAAAAGAGTAAAAACAAGGAGGCAAACAAACTCACCGGCCCCCGAGAATGCAGCTATTAATAAAGAAGAGCTCCAGTCTATTGATACGACTATTCACAAAGCATCCTGTGTTCACTAAAAACAACTGGACACTATACTCCATCTTTCTTTTGCTACAGAAGCAGACGTGTGTCAAAGCTCTCCTGCAGGCCTGTCCTTTAACAACACACTGTAACAACACACTAACATTCAGGCCCGAGGCAATAATTACAGTCAGCCGTACTGTAAAACTGTGACACGGTGATGAAAGGTGGACTGAGGATTGTAAAACTGTCACATTTTCTCACTTTGAAGGGTTGCTATGAGTTTTCTTTTAACCACTTCAGCAGTAACAATGAAAGACTGATTGTGTTTAAAGCTGCAGTCTAAAACGGGGCATCTCTGTATGTGGAGGAGCATTTTTAAATGTATTAATTATTACCACATAAAGATGTGCATATGTATAGATGTGTTTTGCTGCCTAGATACTGTCGGTTATTATTGTGCAAATACGATATTTATCAATTTTGATTTCTTTTTTTTTTGCACACATAGGCTGCTTTGTTCTTATTTCCAATGAAAATCACTCACATATACAACAAGTCAACATTATTTATATTTATGACTCAGAAGAGGCACCTGAAGGCAACATACTTCCAGCTTGGGAACGAAGATTGAAAGACACATTTACTTTTGGCTTAGTGAATCTTTTATACATGAATCCTGATTGTTTGATACCCCATCCATCCATCCATCCATCCATCCATCCATCCATCCATCCATCCATCCATCGTTGCATTCACTCTCTGCTCCGTTTTTTTTTCTGCTCACTCCCTCATCGCTCACCGCTATGCAACTCTTTCTTAATCTTCCGACAGATTCTCGGCCCATCAAATGTCTCTTGAGGGAAGGTCAGCATAACCTTCACTCCTTCATTTCATCACATCTCCCTGCTTCATTCACTCTGAGTCTTGCTTGGAGTGATGACTGGCTGTGACAGTTCACTGGCCGCTAGGGGTTAAGAAACGGTTAACGATGATGGCTCTGGCTGAGAAAGAAGGAGACAGACTAAAATCTGATGGGCAATCTGATGTTAGCAATCATTAGTGTTGTAGAAGGGTGTAGTCTAACCTACAGTAATATATATATAGATATATATATATATATATATATATAGTAAAGCAGGTGTGAATGTGAAAATCGAAAAAGGCTTGCAAGCGTTACCTCACAGTGAAGGAGGGCAGGCTTAAAAATAAGGTCAAACAAGTGAACAAATAAAATGACAACACCAAGAAAAAAACCAAAAGAAGGTGTGAAAGAGAGAGATAATGTTGGGGAAGAACACAGGAAGAACATGTCTGGTGGGACCTCGGAAACAGAATAACAGGGGAATGAAAGCGAGGGGGGTGTAAGAAGGCGAGATAAGGTGAAATTGTGTTTGTCCCTTTCTCCTCCATCACAGACTCGGCTGATAAGTGATGTCTGAAAACACTGGTGGCAGGGGAGAACTGTCGTCTAAAACACGCCCATCCATCAGGGGATACGCTGTTCGGAGAAATGTGTGTGTGTGTGTCTGTACGACAAATGTCAAGAGTGACAACATGTGGGCGTGTAAGTTAGAGTGACAGTGAGCGTGAGGGGTTTGGAAGACAAAAAAAAAATAAAGAAGGAAAGCAACTGTGTGTTCCTACTGTCCTGTTTCAGTAACGGGTTGTCGTCTAGTCGGTTGAACAACATCCACGATGGTACCGCTCAAGTTCAAAAACTAGTTTCTGGTTTAATTCAAAGTAGCCTGCAGAGGGAAATAATAATAATAACATCTTTTGTTTTATGTTATCCCAGCGACACACAGTTGGTGGCGGTAACGTGCCAACAAAATGTATCAATGCACCAGAAAACAGTAGAGAAGAAAACTGTTCGCAAATGTGCACATGGATAAGATTAATGCTAGTTCAGCGGTGTAGTGTATTAATGAAGCTGATGGGAATTAGTTTTAGTTTTTCCAGGTATTTGGTCATAAACCGAAGTATTGGACAAAGTTATTTTTATTCCACCTAAACGATCAATTTATTATTAACGTCTGTTTCTTATGGATGGAGACTCTTTGTGTACTCGACACGTTGATCAGCTTGTCCGGTCACACCTGTCCCGCTTGACAACGCATACATTTCATACCGTGTTTATATTTTCAAGCTTTGAAACCAAGTACGGAGCTCCCCCTGGAGATCACACAGTAGCAAACAATACTGATGTGAAAATCAGTCAGCACATACTTCCACAAAAGTAATTAGATTTTTTTTCCTCCACCATGTTAACCTTTGGGAGGAGGCTGGGCACAGTGGATTCACTGCAGCTGACTAAAATAAACAGCACAACTCCACCATCAAATTTTAAAGATTTAGGTGCCAAAACTATTCTATAACTGGAAAAATGATTAAATGTGGGGAAGGAAAAAAAGTTGCATTTCTGCATCATCAACAGGACACTGGGGGCCTTTGCTGAACTCTCTTACAGCTGGTGGATTGAGTGAAAAGGTCAAACTTGCATGCTTATCCTTTTGCCTCAGTAGTGAAGAAAGTGGGGCAAAGGCACAAGAACCAACAGGAGGAATTTGTTAGGATTAATTTTGCAACGTTATAATTCATTTGCTGATATACAATACTACTGATTGTTCATTTCCTCTACCTGTATTTTACCACATGGTTACAGGATTCCTCTCCAAATTTCTTAATTCACGGCACCTCATTGGTAATTAACTTTTCTAATTCAGTAGTGGTATTATGGTTGCATCAGTAAATGTGATGTGAAACGGGAGGATTAACAGAAGAGAACCCGGCCGACGAGATGGCACCTCAGTCTGGATTTTGACAGCTGGCTTAGCTCAAGAATACCCAAATATACTGATTAAGTCTGACTCTGAATCTGACTGAAAAATAGGTACAGTTAGAAAGATCTGTGTCAGTGTTCATAAGAGAAAAGACATTTGTTCAGTGCCTTTGTTTCGTTTGCAACACGACGGCTTGGTGTGTGAATTATTCTGGGCTGCTGGGCATGTGTGTGTGTGTGTGTGTGTGTGTGTGTGTTCGTGCAGTCTGAATGAGCCTTTTCACACATGTCACCTCCCTCTTGGATCATGGCACTGTGACAGATTGTTTAGAGAGTGTGCGTGTGTGTGTGGTGTGTGTGTCAAGGCCAGGTGTGAGACAGGTACAGCATTTCCTGGCAGCACCCAGAGCAGAAGGAAAGAGGACTGATGGGAGTCAGTGTAGGATATAATGGCCTCTATCTCTGAGGGCTGCACCGCACCACTTCATCACACCCTGACACACACACACACATATACAGGGAAACACACCTACTGTATCTACTCAGAGGAAGGCATCCTTACAATTATACAACCAACTGCACCAATACATGCATATCTTACTTTTTTTTTTTTTTTTTTTAACTATGGAAAGCAAAACATGGCTGATCAGGAGCATAAAACATGTTTAATTAAACACTGTACACAGGTAGCTAGACACAACAGGGGACTGAACAAGCGCATATACGAGCACACAATAGCCTGCTGCTTTTAATTACACTCACACCATTCACCCGACCATACAGGGAGGGAGGGCGCGATGAAACCGAGATGAAGAAGAAGAAGAAGAAGAAAGAAGCTCGAGAAATGATTATTACTGACAGAGAGAAGTAAAAAAAAATAAAAAATACTGAGACAAACGATAAAACGAGAAAACATCTTTCTACACGGGGAGCCAAAGAGACAAATAGAAAGAGGCAAACAATAAGGACTGCTCTCACTACAAGCCTCACATTGCATCACATTCAACCCATCAGCTCAGTACGAACCATGGGAGACATCACCCGCTGTCACTTCTTCTGCTTTTATCCAACCAATAACAACATCATCCTGTTTAGCAGTGAGAGCAACCCACTGAGTCATACTGCAGACGGGCTTCTGATGTGCAGAGCTGCGATCACAAGAGGATCTGATAACAGAAAACTCTCCACTGAATCACATCACGATAAGAAAAACATCCCATTCTACGGCACTGCTTATTTATATTTTTATTTATTTATCCAGCAATGAGCGTCGCAGCATCATTTTTATGTATGGTAGCATGAGGCAATAACGCCCCGTTGTGATTTAATAAATGTAACTAATACCGGAAACATTAAATGACGTTGAAAAAGTAGCTGTATTTAATTGAGAATCACTTACATGTGGCTGATACCAGATGCGATTAACTTTTGAAATAAAAGATATTTGCATTTTCATGCATTGGAATTAATAATGAGGCAAAAGGAGTATATGTAATTATAAGGATTTCAACAAGATCATTGAACTTTTTTTATTTTTTATATTTACACTGTAAGACATGCCTGGCGGGGATCTTTAAGTTAGAAAATAAATCTTGGAAGCAAATTTGTATATCTAAAAACTGCAAATATCTATTAATCTGCACTTATGTTAAATCAACCAAAAAATATGAAATCAATATAAGCCCCGTTAACAGGCTTGACTTCATTTTCAATATGATCTATCACTTTATTAACAGGTTACGTGGTAAAAAATGAATTTCTAATTTCCAGTTTCTACTACAAAAAAAAAGGCATTCAAGCCAAACTTCAATATCAGTCTTCATCTATGATCCAAATGCACATCTTACACAATCCCACTGATCCTCCGTGATGAAATCTCTCCCTTACACCAGCTGAGGATAAAAACAAACCAAATACCCTTATGAGGACATTCAGATGACTGCCAAACCTTTTTCCAAGACTGACAGAAAAATAATTACAACCTTCCAGGAGTTATTTATATATTTATGGGGTTTTTTTAGATGTCAAAAAATAATTTATTTAAATGCACTGGTATTCTTGCTTCCTTATATTTTATATGGAAATGCAATCATTCATCAATCAGTCATGTTTTAAAATCGGGAACACGGAAAAGCTACAATATGAGAGTGTTTTTAAATAAAACATATTTAATAATGAGTCAGTTTTAAGTGTAGAGTCCAGCATGGAGACACGCCCCGACAGATAGACGTTCAGATTATTATCATGCTTCCTCACACTACGAGCTATATTATCTGTCATAAGAGGTACACTCTCTGTCATGGTGATTACTTTGACAGACAGGATGGTCTCTTATAGCTGTCCGGCCGACACACGAGTGCGATTAATCAATCAAAGTTCACGACTCAGGGGGGGCTCACCCTTTAAGACAGGCATAATAATCCATCACTGCACCGCACATCCACATACTAATTCATCAAGTCAACATGCCTAGATGAGGAAGTAAGAGCGAAAGGGGGAAAAAAAACCAAACTGTTAAATGGAGTAATGGAGTGATCAGTTCACCGATTCACAGAATAATTATACCTGTCACGATGATGTAACTGTGGATGAAGCTGATGATGCTACATTAGCGCGTCAAGCAGAGCGGGTACTGTCTGTAAGGTTCACTAATGAACAAATAAGAGGCTATATTAGTGCAGCAGTTCCTTTATCGTGTTGTCTGACGTGACGTACCTCAACAGCTCTGTGAAACTATTATTCACACGCACAAATGAATGAACCACGTGGTGTTCAGGGGCGGTTACAGGTATGTCCTGAGCAGTCATAATGTTTGAATTATGTTAAACTTATTAACTTAAAAACAGCCATATGGAGGCAGGAAATCGATGCTCTTGTGAACGCCTCATCTTTCTTCTAAATAGTCTAATGAGGACTTTTACTTTAATGCTCTTTAAACTGCATGTGCAATGAGTACTTTGAGAAAAAAAACCTGATGAATTTCCTGATTCCGAATGCCATGAAATAGATCAAAATAAAAATAAAATTCTGTTCGAGCTCATTTCCAGGCTTTATGATCCTGTCAACAGCAATATTCATAGAAGAGATTATGATGTGTTTTTTGGCCATCTGTCTATAAAAAGCCTGAACAATAGCAACCACTGCCTTCAACAGTAACATCGCTGTCGACCCACACAGGCAGGTATAAACAAAGACGTGCGTGCACATATTCACGCACACAACACAACCACACACACACACACACACACACACACACACACACACAATATCAGCAGTGATCTGATGTATCAAGCCTCATCGATCAGTACTGCTCTCCCTTGAGGATTACATCATTGCCCAGCAAATAGCCAATCAGAGTAGAGCTGAGACTGCCCGCTCTGTGACCCCCATCTGCTGTAAAAATAAAGACAATAAGAATGGTGTACACACACACACACACACACGCGCACACACGCACATACACACACACACGCGCACACACACACAAACACACTCTCTCTCTATTCCGGTCACATCACAAAGAAGCATTGATATCATTATGTACTGTTTTTATGTGGGCACGCAGCATTGCAACAACCTTCAGTTAATGTAACACTGCTGCATGTTGAGGTCACCTCTTCGTTGTTTCTGCTGTGACACATCAAACGTCTCTCAATCAACATTTCTGCTCATACACTTCTCAGAGATACAACAGCAGGACATATGCAAAGTAAATATATGATGTCTGACTTTGTAAAAGTTTATGGGTCCATATACTCGAGTTTATAGTAGTTTTTAGTATTTGTTAACGTACCTTGATGTAACCCCCAGTCGAGACCAGAAGAGAGTTATCTGGGGAGAAGTGCAGGTCTGTCACCCAGCCTCCGTGGAGTGAGTCCATGCCGTCCTTTCCGTCACGCGAACAAATCTTCAACAAAGAGCCGTCCTTGACACTCCAGATCTGTAACAGACAGTCGCACATTATAAATTACCCAGAAAAAAATACAAATAAAAAAGTAAAACTCACTGACAAACAACATAGATGTTAGATTACAGACTTAAAAATGCACATTTTAAATTCTTAGAGAATCGTTTTAGATTTTTATGATAGTTTGTTGTGATGTTAACCGTGTTCGTTAAAGGATATAAAGTGACAGGTTTTAATAACATAATAAGTTACAAATATTTCTCTTTCTGGATCTAATAATCAAAACGGCTAGTTTGTGATTCTACCGTCACTACTGCTGCACGTCATGTCTGCTGCAGCAGCTCTTATGCAACCGTTTATATACATTTGACAATGACACATCACACATATACCGCTATATTTAACACTTGGCATGCGTTGTACTGAATGACTCGCATTTGTTTCCATAGAAACAGGGGTGAGATTTCAGTGTGGTTTATGTAATTGGATCAGATGGATTCGGTCATTTCTGGATAATGGAGCAGTTCAGCTCAGAGGCCACCAGAGGGCATTAACCCCTTGTTGACTGGCCGCTGCTAGATTAGCAGAGCTGAGTGACTTCTCCGCATCTTCTTTCTCTTTTACTTTGTGTGTGTGTGTGTGTGTGTGTGTTTCCAATTTGGCAGCCCGAGTCGTCTCCTTTACCTCCCGCTGTCAGACATCTCCTCCTCTTCCTGCCCTCTTCAACCTAGCTTCTCACACAACCTGCACCTCCTCCGGCTCCCGCACCCTGCCTCCTTCCTTTCATCTCATCCCTCCTCTGTGCACGTGCAGCAATTATGATGTATTAGTAAGCACTTTATCTAAATGAGTGATGAGACGTAATTATGAAGTGATTTCTGGAACAAGTGTTGACTGCTGTAATTGTATTTTTGTATGTTGCTCGGCAAATTAGAGGGTTCATTGCATTGCCATTACATTTGATTGACACACTAATGCAAGTGTCTATAGGCAGGAGGTGCTATGGAAACGTCTTTCCTCACCTCTAATCTGTAGACTCAATCAATCCCACCACTTCTTTTTCCCTGCCTTTCACCCTTTTGCATTAAGCCGATGTATTAAGGTTGACTTCCAGCAGCAAGAACAAGCCCAAAGAGCCTGACTTCGTAGATTTTCAATACGCACCCGGATCTCTCCGTTGTCGTCTCCTGTTGCGAGGCGTCGGCTGTCCCAGGAGAATCGGCAGCTTCGGACACAGTCTTGGTGGCCGCTCAGTGTGTGGACACACTGCCAGGAATCACAGTGCCATAACTAGGAGCCCAGAGAGGAGAAATAAATTAGAAATAAACACACACATTTCAGAGAAGCAGCAGCATGAAGTAGAAATCGGTACAGACGTTGCTAATTATGTGAATAACCCATTCAAAAGACGATGAGTGTGATATACATGAAATCAATGTAAATGATCAGAACAGCGTTTACCTGGGAATAACAAGTAGTAATATTAATGAATTTTTATTTCCATCACTCGCTGTTAAGTCTTGTGAGGACAAACAATCATACCAAATGCAACGCTGCATCAGAATGATGCAACTGTTAATGATTGCTCTCTCGCCCTCTACTGTTTTCTGTCTCTCATCTTATTTTTGATTTTTTACTTGCCTCCCCATCTCTGTCTTTCATCTACTAAATTTCATCCCTCGAATCCTTATTCCTTTATTTTCCCTCCCTCCTCTCTCTCTCTCTCTCTCTGTGTGTTCCCTCTTAGCCCGGTCGCATCCTGTGCTGCACAGAAAATAACACAGCTCATAATTAGACACTTCATTTGGCAGCAGGCTAACTATGTCTGCACACAAAGTCCTATTCATCTGAAGGTCAGTAGGAAAAGGAAGAAAAAGGGGAACAGAGAGATAAAGATGGAGGAAAGGAATGAGCTGGACAGAACACCCTCTTTGTGTGGTGCCCGACAAACACAGCTCACAGCTGAGCCTTTCGCTTTGACCTATAGATAGATCAGGGACTGTATGTTTATGTGTGTTTTCAGCTACCAAAGCCCCTACTCGGTCTGGAGAGCAAGGACTATGTGACTGGCTGCAAACCAGCCCCACAACACACACACACACACCTCAATTATCATCTTTGCCAAATCCATAAAACACACATTCTCTCTCACTACCCATCCACTGACTGAAGCCAGTTTGGCTGGCGACCCAGTGGCTGTTCTCTACAGTAAGTGTTGACCAAATCCAAATTCCCGTGTGAAACTCAGTGGCAGTGGCTCTTGATCAACTGCTTTACCAAACGCCTGAGAGAGCAGCTTTTCATTGTTTCTAATGCTGGACACTCAGGAACATCAGCTGTCATCCATGGATGAATATTGGAAAAGAGAAGTACAAATAAAAACCCACAACTGTTTTCACGATCCAAAAAAATGAATGACACTGACAGAGAGTCGGGTACGGTCTCAGTACAGTTCAGTATGTACTATGCAGTGCAGTTCACTTCTTTGTGGATGACGAGTAGGAAAGGCAGTGATTTAAAAAAAAAAAAAAAAAAAGGTTGGAAGGAAACGGTTGAAAACTGCATCTCCAGCCCACCGAGTCTGTTAAAGTCAAGCCAAAGTCGAACGCAGCAGTGTTGACAAATGACAACCTGGCAAAAACTACATCCAGACATGAAGGTGGGTTGGTTGCAGGAAAGCCTGCCACGCCGGTGGGTCAGCAGGTCCACGGGCTGCATTCAGACTAACTCACTGGATGTGAGTGTAGGAGGACAGACTGACCTGCAGATACCTCACCAGGCCTGGGGCCATCTGCCACTAAGGTCTCTTGCTTCGCTACTGGAGAAAGTTAGCCTTAAATATCACCCACAGCAACACGTCAGTGTCTATGTGCTGTAAATAACCAGTTTGGAAGGAGGTTTGAGGGAAGACGTTGATGTGTAATAGGTCACACTGTTACTGCCAGCACAAACAGATATGTCTCATCCCATGAGTATGTGTGTGTATACAAGTGTTGAACCTTAGCAGTCTTGTCAGCAGAGGTGGTGGCGAAGAGGCATCCGTCTGGTGAGACATGACAGGACAGGATGGCTCCCTGGTGAGCCTCGGTGTCCTGCAGCTTCTCTCCGCTCTCTATGTCCCACACCTTATTGTGTGTGAAAGAAAGATTATTTTGTGTTTGGTTTCATGCTGCTGTCAACTGTATGTGTGTGTGTGAGCTTTCACCTTGAAGGTACCATCAAAGGACCAGGACAGCAGTCTCGTATCAGCAGGCGAGTTGGAGAGCAGAGAGAAGCATCTGATCTGCTCCTTATGACCCTGCAGCACTTTACACTCACCTGACTGCCACCTCCACACCTACAGGGGGCAGCAAGAGAGACAAACAGGGAAAAATAATGTCAACTTAGGTTGAAAAATAGCAGAATACTGCATTGCTAATGGTACAGTATATCACAATATGTCATGTCACTTTTTTTTGCTTTTCCGTCTTCCTGATCACATCCCTGATTGGTTGCGCTGCGTTTATGCTTATCATGCTTCTGCATAATTTAAAACTCTGGACTTCTGCATCCGACCACAGAGTCCTTGTTTTCTGACAGTGTGCTGGCAAACAAATAAGCAGTGATATCAGTTCAACTGAGCAGGACAAACATAATCATCTCTATCATCCTATCAATCATACCCTTTTTACCCGCATTTTCTGCTTCTGAATAGAATCTGTTCAAAGAATAGCTAAAATCAATATCAATACATGTCTTTACATTCATTGTGCGACTGCATCTAAATACACACTTCCATTTTCTAGTGATCACATGTCAAACAGAACGCATTTGAATAGCCTCTGAACAAGCAGCGGACGGTCCGAGAAAAGTGATGGCGTAGGCAGCGCGTGAATATGGAACGAGGTGCTGCGCTGTCAAAGAGAGAAGAAAGTGCTGCAGTGGACAAGACGAAGACGGAGGAGGAGATAAGAGGGGAGGAGAGGAAAGGGGAAATAAGCAACAGAGCATGAACAGTGGGGACTGACGGAGCGTAACGGCCTGAAATAAACACACAGTGCACACAGTCAACACAAGAGCAGGAGGGAGATAAAGAGCTATCGAGAGCCGCATAGCTGCAGGCGAAGACAGGGAAAAGGAAGAAGAGGAGACAAAAGAGGGGGATGAGGAATGCAGGGGTAAGGAGGCCGACAGAGAAGCTGGTAGAGGGGTACAGGTAGGCAAAGGTGAAAACACTACAGAGACCTGAAACATTGCTTGGATGAGTGATTTAGCAGAGCAGGCAGTTTTACTCAAGGGGAGAATAATCAATAGTAGAGAAGACAAATGTGAGGCAGGTTCAGGGAGGAGGTGAAGGAACATGTCATGAATTAGGCTGAGATGGTGTGGTTGAAGGAGAGTGTGATGAATGAGAGCAACACAAACAGCAAAACAAACCAAGCAGAAAGAGAAAAAACAAATACAGAGAAACACAGAGGAAAGGAGTCAAACCAACCCTTATGGTGGTGTCCTCGGAGGACGTGATGAGTGTCTGTCCATTCTGGCTGAACTGGCAGTGCAGCACCGTCCTGGTGTGTCCCAGCAGAGTGGCTAGGAGCTTCCCAGAAGGCACCTCCAACACCTGGAAGAAAAAAACAAACAAAGAAACATTAGCACCATACAGATCCAAATTAACAGTAAAACTATTATATGGCTTAAATGACAACTGTGTCTGCCAAGACATACTGAAGGAGGAAAAGTGTCCAAGAAAGTTTCCTTAAAAATCTTGACAAAAAGTCAGTTTAAGGAATTGCTTGAGAAGGAGAGAGGTGGTGATAAGCACATCAAAAAAGAAAGTGTGAGGGGGTCAAGACCGCTGAGGGCTGCTGGGGGTCTGACAGCCCTTCAGACACTGCTGGAGTCAGAGAACAAAACAGCTTTGATTCTCAAAAGATCCAGCTTGAAGGAAAAGAAAAAAGGCCATCACTTGGGGTTTCTGCTTCTGCATTATAAAACTCTGTTGGAATAAACCGATTATTCACTGCTGGTTGGTTTTTGTTAACGTCCTCAAAAGCATTGACTAGAAAGTTTGTTAACGAACCAAAGACTTTCAGAAGGGAAGTGTCCTAATAGCTTTGGCGATCTTCTGACTTTGACACCACCACTGTGGTTTTAAGTGAAATGTCTCGACAACTAGGAGGTAGTGGGATAACATAGGTTGTCCCTTAACTTTTCATTGGGTCAAAATTTGACATAGGGCCCATGGTAAATACAGTACAGAGTGGAATAACAAAACAGTGATTTTCATCACTAAACAGAGCTTATTCTACATATCAAATACTAGTACAAAGAAGGATAATTGAGAAAATGTGAGGTGAGACTGGGGTTTAGATTGCAGTATAATTATACAAACAGCTGTGATAACAAAGCCACAGTTTTTCTAATTAGCCTCCAGATAGATGTTTCCAGAGACATTAAAAAAAAAATACTCAAATGATGCAAACAATAAATTACTGAAACACACTACGCTTTCCCTACCATACCTGCACGCTGCCTGTGTACAGCCCTACTGCCAGCACCAACCCCCTGTAGGAGGTCAACAGTCTTCGGATCCTGCAGCCAACCATCCTCAGTACCTTACTAGCTGTCAGCCCTGCTCCCTGCCACAGAACACACACATGCAACACAAATACACACACACACTCACACAACTGCTTTCTGTCCTTTCCTGCACATCTCATACAAAGTCAGACTGGAATAAGTTGATGAATTTTTCCTTCGGTAAGCTGGTTATAAAAAAGTCCACTTCCACTGCAGCAGTGACTGACAGCAGGAAAATCTCCCAAGCTAAGACTGCAGCTCCTCCTGGTGTTAGCTCAGGAGACTACAACAATAATAATAAAGTATAAAACACATTCTGAATGCTTGAACAATGAAGCTGTACAACGAGGAATACAAAATCCCGTGGACCTATGATGATAAAATGTGACAAAATGTTTTCATTTCAATAAAGAGTGGAAATTTTGGATGCTTTCTATGTAATAAATGATGATATCAGAGAGGACATCACCTTCAAATTACAGTAATAAAACTGTTGATAATATGTGTTCATGTTCTGTGGATAAATAAGAAAACAAAAACACAAAACACATATATATACGACAGTATATATATGTCACACCAAACACATATGATCAGAGTGAATCTTATTTGATTGTCAGAAGGAAGGACTTTTTTTTTTTTTTTTACATATCAGTCATCTTCTGTACGTTACAGTTGCAGGAAGCTTTGTAACCTCAGGGCTGTGTTTACCACAGCCTTTACTTTGACTTTTATCTTTCTACAAATCAACTAAAGAAACCTGAGATGTCAAATGTTGTATAAATACAAGCAGCTGTATAAGAACTGCATCTAAATAAAATCATGCATAAAAATGTTGAGCTATGTGATCAAAACACATTTAACAAGATCACAACTCTAACAAGATATTCAACACCAGTTTCGGTGCTTAAGGTTACCGACCGATCACCTGAATTGTCAAAGCTGAAAACGTGCCTGAAGCACTGACCACTAGTAGCCAGTGATGTATGAGCATTGCTCAGTAACTAATAACTACTGCCAGGAAACTTCAAGTCTGTGTGATATACAGAGCAACTTCTGAGGCAACTCATAGGAAAACCTAGTATTTTGCGTACATACATACTTGACTGTGTGTATCACAGTAACCTACAATATTTCTTTTTAATCTCTCTTAGTTCCAATTACTAAGTCCTCACATTCTTCCTTCTCATATCTCTGAGACCAGGAGAAAAGTGGAGATGTGCATGAAGGGCCAGAGAAGAGCTGCAATTAAAATCATTATCCCCTGTATTAATTAGGACTGCAGGACCGTTTAATTAATTAGAGCTGCTCTCTGCTGTAGGCTGCTGACCCGGACACAGCACAGATTTGTCAGGGGACTCTTTGTGGATGTGTGTAATATAGGACAGAAACTTTTGGGAGTGTCCTTTACTGTTGCGGCACAGGACTTCACATACACAATAACACACACACACACTTGCCACAATGCGGAATAGGACTTAATGCTCTGCATGCAAACAACAATTTATCATGAAGACAAAGAGGAGCAGTAACAGTAGTAATGAAGCAAGGAGGAGAGCGGGGCGGCAGACAGAACAAAAGGAGGAATAAAACAAAGAGTATGTGACAGACATGGTAAAATATAGAAACACCGTGAGCACGGTTGATGCAGATCACAGGTAAAAAGTGTAGAGGAGGAGAGGGAGATGATAGAGGTGTTTTAAGGTGACCTGATGTACAGCTGACAGGATAAAAAAGGGAGACAGAGCTAATGTCAACTCTCATGACTCAACGTGGCCTGAAAAACACCTCCTACAGAAATGTGGAACAAAGATTTACACACTGAGAAGCAGAGCTGCTGTCATACACATGCACACAATTACACCCAAAAAAGCTTAATTTTATGTCAATTGAAATTCATTAGCTCTAAAACTATTTGACTGCCCTGACACGCACGCACATGCACACACACACACGCACAGCTTGATACCTGTACAGTGCCGTCCTCTTGGCCCAGGACCACAGCAGGGGGCTGCCTGCACATACAGGTACACCGGATCCTGGACGGCTTCTCCTCTGACTGGAACAGTACTGATCCAGTCCTGCCATCACGTACCTGCAACACACACAAACACACACACACTGACATGAACACAGTACAGTAATACTTCTCTGCAAACGCTCAAAAAAACTTGAACCAGCGAACCCGCCGTTCATTTATTAATTCAGTTCTCTTTTCATTTCCCCTCCGGCTCACCTGCAGTCTGTTGCAGTTGTCTGCAGCCGACACTATGATTTCTTCATCATTGAAGAGAACATCAGAGTCTCTCTTCAGGCGAACGTCTGAGGAGGTGTGCACCTTATTAGTCTCCCATAACTGCAAGAGCAGAAGCACAAGACACAAAAGAGTCAAAACATAATGCAGCTTCTACATCTACATTTTCACAGAGCAAAGAATTAAACTGAAATAACCCTGGTGTAACCTAATTTGTTTCCGTAGTTTCTTATACGCCTCACATCTGACTTTTCATCATTATGCTGCAGGGACAAATTTGAAATAACTTGTCTTTGACTCTCAGTTATCAGTATCTGACTCATGAATTTCTGTTCGGTACTTCAAATATGAATTTCCAGATAGGGAACTAACAGCTCAAATACATGCACTTGAGGATGGTGGAGGCTCTGAGTAGTGTGAGGTGGTTTACGACTCTTTGGCAGAACATATGCAGTTACGGGTCAGGTGGGGCTTTTCTTTTTGCTCTGGTGCAACTCTGCAGCTTTGTCATTAAGATTGATAAGGCTTTGCATCAGAACATTATTTATTAACTGAATGAAAAGCATGTTTTTACCTCCTTATCCAAAACAGTAATGATAAACGCTAAACTGCAGAGATACTTTATATAATTTATTTGTTTTCAGGCTATTTATGCAATCAATGAGCCAGGACAAATCGGTTTAGAATTTGTTTGTGTAACCTTAATAACAGAGAGAAAAGCCTAAAGCAAATCAACTGCATATAGCTGAAGTGTTCCCCAATTCTTTCATAACACAGACAGAAAAAAAAAGGGTTTCTTTCACACAAAGTATAAAAACTTTGAATACTGACAGTATTTGTGCACACTGATAAACTCATCACGCATCAGTCTTACTCTGACAGTTTGGTCATCAGAGCAGGAGAGCAGCTGTGAACCGTCGGGGGAGAAATGGACACGCTGGACCCAACTCAGGTGACCGCTGCAGTCAGCCATCTTCTTATTGGCCTCCAAGTCCCACAGCTGAAAGACACATACGGTATGTACACTCATTCACTGGTGTATTTAAGTACACTATTATTATTAGACAGTCTTATAGAGCAGTTCAGAGTAACAGAGTAAATCATGCAAGCTGCCATGAGACAAAAACAAAAATAAAAAAATTTAATTAAATAAAAAAATATTTAAAAAAAGTAAATAGAGGGATTGTGAGAACACGTGTTATACCTCCACAGCGTAGTTTGAGAATGCGATGGCCAGCAGGTTACTGGTAGGACAGGCTTGACAGTATTGCACCGTGCTGAGACGATTGGTCCGGATCTCCAGCAACATGTCTGATGTCTCCACGTCAAACACCTGAGAAAGAGACACAGGTGGACAACAAATCAGAGATGACTCAGTCTTGGCACAAAATGACAACAATTTCCGCAATCAGAAATATATAAAAAAAAAAAAAAATCAGTAATAATTTTTACATTTTAGTTTTTTAAATACCGAAATTCGGTACAAAATGGCTGTTGTCGTTCTTTTCACCAACATGTACTGTCACAAAAATTGAAGACTAATTAAGTTGCAAAGATAATAAACGTACACACACACACATACACACTTTATGACACTTTATGCGTACCAAAACAGCATTCCTGGCAGCACATATGACGTTTTTGCCGTCGGCAGTCCAAGTGCTGCACTTGACAAAGACTTCCTCATCGCTCTCTGTAAACATGTCCTTCACGTTGATCGTCTTCCACTCATTGGCAGACGACACCTGAAATAGCTGCATGCGTGCAGGAACACACAAGAACACACGGCATGTCATTTAAGTTTTACCATAAACTGTGAACGCAAATCTATGTATAATGTTAAATATAATGGTTATTTTATATATTATATTTTTTTGTAGAAACCTAGCTTGACTTTCTACATCTAAAACATTTCATGTGTCCAGCTCTAAACTCTCCGTCACTACTATAGCTCAAATGATCTTGTTTGCTCTAGTAAATGTAGATTTTCATGTTAGCATGGGTATGTCACAAAATTCACATGAATTATGTACAGTTTGCCTTAGCACAGGATGATTTCAGTATTTAGTTTAATGGCAGTCACCTTAACAGAGCCGTCGTTGGAGGAAGTTGACACAAAGGTGTCATCAGGGGAGAAACAGCAGTGGTTGACTGGTTCAAAGTGGCCAAACATGGTGTTCTGTGAGGATGGCTTGTTAAGGTTCCACAACTATAGAAATAGAGAATGAAATATAGTGATACAGACAGAAAGTAAAGAAAAAGAGAGAAGTAAAAGTAATAATTAGCACGGTGACTTTTCTCTCTTGTCTGTATATGGTTAGAAATATATAAGAAATGTAAACAAGTCACAAAGACAGGCGTATGCGTGAAAACACACACCTTTACATTCAAGAACTTGTCATTGGAGCATGTGGCCAGCAGGAGGCGCCGTGTTGTGTTGGTAAACTGACAGTGGTTGACCTGCTCTTCATGCTCCTCCTCAAAGACCCTCAGCAGCATGGCTCGCTCCACATTCCACACCTAAAAAACCCGCAAACATGCAGTAGCGGAAGTTAACAATAAACAAATAAACAAACAAGTTTTCACTGCTTTAGACACTTGGGATGATAGTTATTTCAAACACTGTGCAGGAGAATGTGTTCAACAGCTGTCATTTCATGTGGTTTTTTTTTTTTTTTTGGTCACGAGGGATGAGTGGACAGTTATCTGCTTACCTTTACTTTCCTGTCACTGGAGCAGGTTGCTAGGAGACGGTCGTCAGGGGAGAAGGCACAACAGAGCACTTCGTCATCATGGGCCTGGATCTCCGTGAGCTTCTCGCCTGAGGTGCTTTTAAACACCTGAAAACAAGACGATGACAGCAGTTACAGCAAAGTATTGTATCACCAATAGAACTGCAAAAATATGCTTTCAGATATCTTCTAAATAAGTCCACTGTTAAACTGGATAATTGCTAAGTGAGTTATTGTTTATTATTGCGACTATTTTGTCACAAATCTTAATTGTTGTACAGTGTAGTGCTTTCGCCCTGTGAGGAAAACAGACAATGACCTCACAGAAGTATTTCCTAGCAATTTAATCGTATACTTGTCTTTTAAGTCAAACAGTTCAGATAGTTATAGGACACACAATAAATAAGGTTATACAAGATGCATGCGAGTGAATACAGTCTCTCTGACATCAATACCACATTCAGTACTATTCAGAGTCCTTGTAGCACTTGACATGTTTTCCAACGCTTTGTCACCATGGAAACTATTTCCCTTTTTAAAATGATTTTCCACACACAGATACACAAAGACACATGTGTGCTTTGATACCTTGAGTGTCTTGCTGGCTCCACAGGAGGCGATCTTTGTTCCATCATGGGAGAAGCAGGCAGAGTAGATGGAGCCCTGGTGGGGGTGGATCACCAGACGGGACAGGCTCTCTACACTGCTCTCATTCCTGGACAAACACAAAACACAAAGAGTCCACACCTAGATATGCAGCCTAGGCTCACCGTTTTACAGTATTAAGACAGCAAGAGATTGCATACAGCCAGTCAAAGTAGAGTTTCCCGGTGCGGGCCCGCTCCTGTGCCTTCAGCAGAGCTTGTCTGTAGACCTCAGAAGTGTGAGGCTGAGACAGAGCAAGCTGCACCACGTCTGGGAAAGGACGCTGCTCCAGCTGGTGGCCGTTCAGAGACAGAAACTCCTGAAACTGACTGCGTACTTTGCTGTTCTGGGAGGGGACAAATGAAAAAATATTTAGAAAGTTCAGTGCACAGCAGTGTCAAAATTGGCCTCTCGTCATCAGACCTACCATGTTTATTACCATTTCCATATCCATCACACTGTTATGTTAACATGTTTCTGTGGAACTCATTAGTTTGGAGTTTCATACATTTTGTCTTAGTAAAATAATATAAAAAAAATGAAGATGAAATCCTCATCTAAATGTATTGTTTTTTTACATGAGTCAATTTGTGTTCTGAATATTCACGTGCCTTTGATTTACATGAGCTAAACTAATTACCTCTTATCATTTTACACATACATCAGATACATGATTACACACTTTTTCTGTCAGAAACATCAAAGCATGGCACCTTCTTACTGTGCATGTCCTGCAGTTACATATCATCTCTGCTTTAGTGTGAGGGCAAGGGCGAGCAAGACAGATAGACCTGCATTTCCCCAGAGGAGGGCATAGTTTACATTTTAATGAAGGTGAACGGGTGGAGTTCTCACCTTCTAGTTTTTAATCTTTCCAACTACCTCACACAGTAGCAACAACTTGTTTCATTTAATATACAGTAAAGTTTGGATTCTCTGCTGACCTCTTTGTCCAGAATGGGTCCATACTCCATATAGTCATTGATGAGAAGAGCTGGATTCATTATTTGGGCCTTTATGCTGACCCAGTCCAGAGAAAACATGAGGGAGTTGAGCTCCTACACAGAGTGAGATGCAGAGAGAGAAACATGCTGAGCAAGAAAGAAGACAGACAAACGCTGGAAAAAATAACACGTTGTTATTAATTCTCTGTCGTGTACAGTTGTATAGTTTAAAGTGGCTGCACATAATTGAGTGAGTGTGTAGATCTGTTCAATATGGGTGAAATCATATGTTAAATAAAATACAATCGACATTCAGTGAAAGAATAAGTGTTTCCCTAGAACAACAAAAAATGGTGAAAAATTGTCACCATTTGATTTCACTGAAAATCGATAGAAGGAAATATTGATTTCACCAGTGTGTGTGTTCGTGTGTTTTACCTGGAAGAGGTTGGCTTTGGCCATGTGGTAAGTCAAGAATCTGATCCAGTAGAGACATTCCTCGTCTCCTGAGGTGGGAGGACCATCTCTGTAGTGCTGCTGGTACTGACGCACAACCTTAGCGTGAAGGCTCTGAGACACATGAACATGTGAAGAATCAGATATCTGCAACGTTACGCTAGCAGAGACTGGAAAAAACAGTACGCCGCTTCACAGGTGGACAACTCTTCTCGAGCAACTATTGGATGATGGAAAACACTAACTGCACTACTTGTCATCACCCGGTTCATAATAATCATAATATTGCAAATGCAAGGGCTTTCATCAGTGGGCCATAGGCTCAATCACCATTGTGTTACATCATTCGGCGATAGATCGTCACTTAACAGACATTTATTTGAATGAAAATCTTCAAGATTATAACTTTTTGTTTTACTACTGCTCAGTATGAAATCCAACAGTTTACGCTCTTGTAAGGTTGCGTCCAAACAAACCTCTAACTGGGTGCGATTCTGCTCTACCAGGAAGTCCAGCTGAAGGTCATGGAGGTAGTACAGGTAAGGTTTGTGGTGACTGTCCATAAAAAGCAGAGACTTGTTGACAAACTCCTCGAGAATGTCCTCTACTTCCTCTGGTTCCAGGTCCCACAAAACAGACAGCACCTGGGAGAAGGAAAAATATTTGATCCTGTGCATTATCTGTTACAGGTGAAGAACATAAACAGGATAAAACATGTTTGGCTTTCTGATGTAAAGGCAATTAAAATAACTATAATACTTATACACGGAACGAACAACAATAACCAAACCTTAGCAGGGACCTTGATGTCTTTCTCTATCACAGTGAGGTCCTTGTATAGCTCTCTATGTTCAGCAGGTAGAACCTCAATGCTCGCAGCCATGGCTTGGTCCAGGGCGTCATAGTCGTAAGACGACGATTTCCTTATACGTTTGAACCGCTTCTGCTGCAACTGGCACAGATAGTAATGCCAACGGTCAGGTTTCTCTTTGAGTAAAGCCCCGATCAGCGACACCACCAGAGGAGAGCCTGAAATAGCGACACAGAGAAGTAGAAAATGTATGTGTTGAAGGCAACATTTTGTATATTTTACATCCATACAGAAAATCATATATGCAAATATACTATACATGTTAGTTTACACACCTTTACATTCTCTGACAATGCTGCGAGCGTCCTCAGGTAGCCCCTGGGGTTTATTGTTAGTGTACAGCGCGAGGATCTCCAGTCCCTTATTTTCATCCAGACCACTCTCTACTTCCACCTGATACTTAGCACCTAAAATTAAAGTACAGCACACACGGAAAAAAAAAAAAAAAAGTTTGTTTGGTGACCACAGTGGAAGACAACAACCTCACACACAGCAACAAGAAAATGTCTCTAAAGGAATCAAAGTCATATTTGAGCTAATATTTAGATAATCAGTTCATTGCTATTACAAGGTAAAACACAAGCAAATAACAGTGCACATACCACTAACAGAATCAGTTAGGCTTCTGTTTCTAGTGGTCAGAAATATCCGACACTGGATATCAAACGCCTTTAGTACTGTGCTGTCCCAGATGTCATCTAGAATCAGCAGAGATCTGAAGACATGAACAGACAAGTTAACAGGAAAGACGTGTTCACCACCTCACCTAGCTAGTCATAGACAGATAGATAGAGATACTTTATTGATCCCAAAGGAAATTAAGGAGTCATACACTATCATACATCCAAATATGATCTGCTCATACATTTTCATAGAACCATATTCAGCACTACCCATCATATGCTCTTGGTTCAATTTCCAGTTCTTCGTCACTTCTTTATACTATTTTATTTCTTTTAATTACATTTTACTGTTAAAAATCATATTTTTGATCTATCTTTGTCTAAATATGATTTTTTGGAGCTAATGCACAATGGAGATTTGACTTTGGAAAGCATCTGAGCACATTAACCTTGGATATCTGCGCAGCATGAGGAAGCGCAGGCGTTCCTTGGCCTCGTCCAGAGAGTTGGGGGGCCGGTGGAGGGACTGGGAATCCAGGCTCTGCTCCAGACGAAAGCACAATGACTGGATCTTCACCAGCAAGTCGGGTTTGTCCAGCTGGCCGATGGACAGCCAGTGGATGCCTCCAGGAAAGCACTCTGCAGACAGTGGCAGGAGGAGCAGAAGGAAAAAGATAGAAGTCAGAGAAGCAAGAGGTGCAACCGAAAGCTGACTTCTAGGCTACCACATCTGAAAGTAACTGTTCTCTCACGCATCAGTGGTGTTGCTCTAACACAGTGAGAAGGTAAATCAGACCTGGATTATTGCAATTTTTTTCCTACTAATCTACTAATGTTTCAAAATAAAGTGTGCTGATACTGTAGTCAGTCTTAAACCAGTGTCAGTCAAAGATTATTCACCTTCAATGAGTCCTTGGTGTCTGACAGCTTCAGCGGCCAAGACAGATTTGCCTGAGCCAGCCATGCCGAAGACAGTGACCCAGCCAGGTTCTTTCTGGAGCCGGTAGAGTTTCTCCCTGACCCGGTTCAACAGCTCCGGTCTGCTAACAAATACCACAGGCCTCTGGGGTACACCACCCTCACTTAGCACTGTCTGGACTGTTAGATCAACAGAAAAAGGAGACTGCGTATTATTTTTCACACTGACAACACAACCTGCCAAACCTTCACTTTCTCCACCCCCGTCTCCCATTTCTCACCATAGGATGTGAAACCATCAGAGGAGTTCTTATATGCCTCAGGTGAGATGTGCGGTAGGCTTTCATGAAGCAGACTGGCTAAATCGTCATATGCCTCCTTGATCAGGGCGTTGTAGAAGGAGATGTAGGCACAGTTGTCCTTCCTCAGCAGCAGCTCCAGCAGAAAAACAGCCTGATCCTTCCTGGTGGGCTTGAGAAAGAGAGAGGGATGAGCAATGAGATGTAACCCTATTAATATGCATTTTACAGACTGCTATTCTGAGGGGAAAAGCAGCAAGATACAAAAAAATGTACATCATGGACTCAACGTTATGCATCATGCTCTGTCATTTCACCCTTCACCTTCCCATTCTGAGCAGAGGCTCACCTGGCTATAGATCCTCTCCTCCTCATCCCTGGTCAGCACACCATCACTGATCATGTGATCCACCAGGTAGGAGGGCTTGATGTCCTGCTCCAGTCTGTTGCGAAAGCGCAGTAGAGAGCTCCGCGCTCTTTCCTCCAGCGCCATCTCAGCTTAACACACCAACCATGCAGGAATCTGTTACATAGCAAATGAATGAAGAAGACAAAGATTTGATATTAGCCTCTCAATTGACCATGATGGTTGAACATCTTACTGCAAAATCCACTCGTCAGATTTCAGGCTTTCAACTTAAAAGAGCATTAGCGAGGTCCATCATTGATGAGGCCTTGCTCACAGTCATTTATCCTAAAGGTGATGGATTACATTGAGGTCAATGCTTTAAACAAGCCAAGTTTTGTGTCCACTGAAGGTTTTAAAATAAACCTGAAAGCTGTCTTTTTCTTTCTAGACTAAACATGAAAATGACACCGTCATGTTGAAACATTTATACACAAATAGTGTACTTGTGCAAGTAGGCAACAAAACAAGAGGAACAGGAAGATACTAAAAGTGAAAATACAAGAGGTATCAAGAGGTACTATAAAGATTATCTCGTTCTTGGTGTGAGCTACTTTTTAACAGGTGTCACTAAATGTATACAGGTACTATATGTCAGGGCTAAACTTAACTCTAACATAATTTATCGCGCGTTTTCATTATATAACTTCATCCATTTAAATACTAGTCTCGACAAGTTCCCTGACTTTGACCTGCTATAAAATGAAACAAAGAAAGCAACCACTGGTGTATACTTACAAATATCTCTTTTTCTTTAACGACGAAGGTATCTGTTGAACTGTATATGGCTGTAAGGCGAAGTCGTTTTGTAAACAATTCAATGAGTTCAACTAAAGTGTATTTATTTGTACTAATGTTATGTTACACGCCCAATTTTGAAAGGAAAAAGCTTCCGGATTCACAACAAAAACAATGTGTGGTATGAGACAGCCAATTGCGTGGCGAGATTTAAACCATGTGACCTAGTGAGGTCACACGTTGGAGGAAACTGTAGCTAGGCAAACTGGTGCTGCCTTTAAGGACCAAGCCTCTGCTCGTAAATAAGCCATACATAAGTATTTTACTCTTCTGGCGCAAATAAACACTTTCATAATTTATTAATCTCTAATGAATTTAACCACATATTTGTGTACAGCACTTATCACAAATTTTGACATTACTTTAACACTGCCAGCACCCTAAATTTTACATCTGGACAAACGATGTGTGTCCATTACCAATTGCAAGTTTTCCGGACTGTATATAAATGTAACAGTACTGTCTAGTGAGCGCATGTTGTTTATTCCACAGTACAGTATTGCACTGTTAATGCAATTATACGTAGCCATAAATAGATTAACTGTATTGTGATGCAAACAAATCAGCTTGTTGCTGAACCTACACCAGCAACAGTGATTTCTCAAAAAGGTTTAAATAACGTGTCTGTGCATCAAATATGCATCTCCATGTAGCGAAAATATACCTGCTACCTGGAATTAAATTATTTTGGTCCATATTTCATTAATAAAGATGTGAATTTAAAATGTTTTTGCAGGTTGTTGATTACAATTTCCCCTCTAACTCAAACAGCATTAGCTAATAGACATGCACATGACAAAACTTCGAAATATTCCATCTATCTATCTATCTATCTATCTATCTATCTATCTATCTATCTATCTATCTATCTGTGATGGTCTCTCATTGATCTCTTTGATGTACAGTGGCTTGGTTTGTACCTTATTTGTACATCGCTTAGGACAAAAACATATACCAAATACATATTTAAATAAAAAATAATAAGATAAAATCAGAATTTGTTTAATGACATATGACATCAAATGCAACTATATGCGTGTTTTGTGTTTCTTTTTGATGTTTTATTATATTAACTGTGGTACAGAAGAAAAGAACAACAACAACTTCCCACATTTTTTATGTAAACTTTTGTAAAAGTACATACGGTAACTGCTTTTCTTTGTGCATCATTAGATCCAATTTGGACACAGAATCACTTTGAGTTCAGCACCTTTCATTTTTTTCATTGGTTCTAACAGCCAACACAGCAATACTGTAACTACAGTACCTCAAAATGTAACAAACATAGTAACTAAATCAATAAAAACAAATATTCCGCAGGCAGATTAAGTAAAAGTACTCAACATACATGTGACAAAGAAAATTGACAAAATCCCAAAGTCACAAAGCTACTCATGCAGACAACAGTTATTTCTTCTTTTGAGAAGTCAAAATCCAAAACAGGATTATATATATATATATATATATATATATATACTTTTTTGCTGTTAATATCAGTGGATCAAAAGTTTAAAAACACAATATATATTTCTGGCTGATGGAAAAGTTAAAGGGAGAAGTCCAAGGGATAACGGCTATCTCATGTTTTTTATTAATGTCTTTAAAGGTGGCACTTGCCACTGTCAATTTTCCTATAGTTAGCTATTAGCATACTATACAAACATTTAACAGTGACAAATAACTTGGTATATGTAAAATATCTTATCTAAATATATGGATTTTGTTCCTCTTTGCTTCATAAAGCTCACTATATATAAAATACATATCAAGGTTTTGACCTTTTTACTCCATGTAGACTATCAAGGAAAATTAAATCGAACGCAACTGGACTTGGTTATTTGTCTTTGAAGACGTTTTCACCTCTCATCCAAGAGGCTTCATCAGTTCATGCTAGCTTGACTAGGCTGGGACTAGTCCAAATAGCTGGTGTAGAAACCCAGGTATTTAACCTCTGTGGAGGCAGTCACATGGAAACTAAGCAACCATTGCACAAGCGCAATAACCAAGTCCAGTTGCGTTCGATTTAATTTTCCTTGAGATAACCATGACCTGGATGAATGAGAATATTAACAGGCTCCATGTAGGCTCCCTTTTAAATAAAATGTAGTACAAACTTTGACTGCAGACAAACCTGTGTCACCATTTGGTTCAGAAACTGGTCTTTTTAACACTGGTTTTCCTGTTTGAAGCAGTGAATGTTCATAGGAGAACATATAGGGCATTTATCACAGCGAATGCAGGTTACATGAAACGTTGACTACATGCATACACTGCTAAATGTAGTAATAAAAACTACATTTACAATAGGCTGAAGGTAACTGCAACTATTGAAGTACACTGGCTGAGCAAAGCAGGAGTGCTGCCTTAGCTAATTTAGTACGCCCTTAGCTTCAGCTATGTCTAGTAGCGAAAAGACTCTTTAGACTGCATTAGCCAAAATATTTGGCTTTAACTAGTGGTGATGGAGTCCTCGGTGGTGTTCTGAGAAGGGTTTGTTGCTGGTGGGCTGCTGCTGAACATCAGCTTCCTGATGATATCCGCGTAGAAAGGTCCATAGACAGTCTTGTTGTAGTTGACCAGGGAGATGAAATTTGCTCCCATCAATGCTAGTTCAGGTTTGATGGCAGTCAAACCAACTGGTACCTGTTCAAGTTTGGCCTGGGGTTTAGGGGCACAGATGAGTGTCATGAAGTACTGCTGCACACGGTCCTCTGCAGAGAAATGAGAGAGGGAGAGTGAGAGAGGGGTAATAACGTACAATTTATGTCATTAAATGACAGATAAACATCTTTACTGTATAAAACAAGGCTGAAATGAGTATACAGTCGCTCCTGCTCACTCCTTCTTACCAACTAAAGTGCGGATGGGGTTGTCCTTCTGGGTGATACTACAGATCTGGCCTGTGAGGGTGGTCTGTAGTGCTGGGGTCAGTGTAGGGTAGTTCCTCTCTGTTAAAGACTTGTTGAGCTCACAGCAGATCTGAGCACTGACACCCTCCAGTGCCTCATTCATTTTAAAGTGTCTATAGATAAAAAGAGAGGAGAGTTCTGGGTTAAGTTTAGTAGATAACACAATGTAGTAGATAACCTCTAGTGTGATAAGCAGTTGTATGTTTAAATATAGTCTGTGGATTTAAGATAGAACAAGGTGAACTAACGGGCTGTTCATCCCATCCAACAGCACACTGGTCATCCTCTTCAGCCGGTCAGACAGGGAGGACATACCCTGGATAGGCCCACCAATAGTGCTACAGACGATGAGCAGCACTTCGTTCACTGCTTGACACCGCCGGAGCTGCCACTGAATCTCTCGGAGACGTGTCTCATCTGTCATCCAGGTCTAACGAGGAAACCAAAACATAAAGTTAATGCATCTAACAACTTCATTAGAGCTTCATGATAACCAGGAGACATGATGTCAAGACAATGGCACCAGCTAAGTTTTTGGTGTGTTATTATTTTTCTCACAGAATAAGGACTCTCACACACAGCTACAAACACTAATAGACACACACTCACCTCAGGCAGTGGGCTCTTATCGTAATCCCATGTGAGGATGTGGAGGAAGGCAGCATTGAGGACCTGGAAGGGCCCAGGCACCGCTCGCTGCCCTTTCCCCTGACCGTTAGTCTGCTCTGTGGGGATGGTAGCCGACAACAGCTCCTCCAGAGAGGATTTGATCCAGGCGGTGGTATGGTCCAAAGCACCTAAAGAAGTTTATCACAGTGACACTGGTTGAGTTGTTCGTCCTTTTTTTTCCTCTTCATTTACGGCAACTCTTTTTATTTGTCAATTCTGGAACATTTTTATTTTTCACTCTGACAAAATAGCAGTACATACAAAATCACATATATTTTAATTTTGTCAGCACATCAGCATGAATATAATGTGGCACATTACTATCTGGCAACACAGAAATGGTAAAACATACAGTAACATACAATATGAAAAGTGAGTGTTCACTCACCAGGTGTTTTTTCCAGGATACTCTGGAACGTTGCCCTCTCGTATTCAACACTCTGCCTCTGCAGCACAGGCCTCAGATTATCGATGGTAAAGTTGACCATATCTGCCTTCATTAGGTCCAGCACACGGAAGATCTCTCTAGTGTGTGAAAGAAACAAGAGCTGTTGTAACTTCTTATATTATAGCCAAGCCTTGTAGCCATGTATTCTCTCAGACAACCATCTTGTCATTGTACTGGTACAACGAAAGGTGAGGGATGCTCCTGCAGTGTCTTATAAGTGACCTTATATCTTACCTGAACATTGTCACAATGTTATTTGTGTTGTCCTGGAGCTTTTTGATTTCCTCATCCCTAACTGGTGCACACATCTTGCCCATGGTGGTGATAATGTAAGAAGCAAGCCCATGTATATCTACAGCGTCGTTGTCAACCTGCTGACGAATCAGGTCCATGTCCAGAACCTCCATGATCTGGGTCCGCATCCGATTGGCACCCGGGTTAAGGAATGACAGTAAGATCTGTCCAATGAGGAAAATGTTTGTCATTTTATTGAAGCATTATTCAATTTGTTATGTGTGTGTGTGGTGGTGTAGATAAAGAAAAGCAGAGAATATGGATCATGCAAAAAGGCGCTGCAAATAAAGATTAGGAAAATAAATGTAAACATCTTTTCTAAAAAATGCAGAGAAGCAGAAACGCTCAGTGTGTGTACTGACCTCTCTGATTTCCTCCAATAGTCTGATAGCTTGACTGTACTCAGGCGGATCGTCATTCAGCTCAGACTCCAGGATGTCCCAGAACGCCTTGTGGACATTTTCTTTAACTATCTTCCATAAACTAAAAAAAAAAAAAAAATAGCAGATTTAGTTTAGCTGAGTATATTATCTGTCAGAAGTAATGACCATTGAGTGATTTGTAGCTTTGTTCTCCTACCTCTCCAAACATTGAAGGACAAAACTCAGTTCTGTTTGATAAGGATAGCGCACAAAGTACTAAATGATTATGACAAGTATTATCTCTTAATGTTAAGGATAGAAAATCAGTTTGACACTTATGTCAGTAATACTGTGCAGAGATAAGTTGCAGAGTCTATCTTATCTGTAGCTGTCCTTCTCCTCACTCGTTACCTAAAGATATTATTTTTTCTCTTCCCATAATCTCTCAGTCTGGTCTCTTCATTCTTTTGTTCAGTTCTTGTGGTGGTAAAGGTAAACAAAGACAGATATTAATGAATACAGGAGAAAATACGTTTTTATCTACCTCTTTACTATGCAAAGGACATTATAAAATTCAATTCAGATCCATAGAGATGTATTTATTATGAAAACATACCTCTTAAAAACTATTTTGAGAAGAAAGTGACATAATGTTGTTGATTGATCTTTTTACAGCTTTCAAATTCAGCTTTTCCCAATTAGTTTTTATACGACTACATAATTTTGGGTAGGTATTTTGGTTTACTAATGTACTACAAAACACGATCAAGATGCAAAGAAACAGAGACACAAGATCTTTTCTTTTTTTTTATGCAGCTGATTTACCTGTCCTGAGGTAGGCTATCTGGCTCCAGGTGGAAGCTGCGATTCACAACGATCTCATGGGCAAAGCTGAGATTGGAGAGGTCTCTGGCAGACTCCATGACTTCATCCAGGGTTAAGGTTTTGGGTGGGCTTGCTGTGGGAACCAAATATTGAGTTTTAAGTAGGCAGTAACTAAAAAGTGGGAGGATAAAATGTTCCATTATGACAGTGGTGGTGTTGGTTATTCCTGTGAATGTGATTTCAGATAAAATACAAGCTATGAAAAGACAAATAGGTCACACTCAATTGGATTTCCAAGTCCTGGGCTTATAGGCTTGAACGTCTTAAAATATAAATATCAGCACTAACAAAATGGTAGCATGAATATTCTTTTCTGAACTAACAGGCCTTTCCTTAAAAGAAAGACAAACATAGACGCAAAAATGAAAACAATAAATTAGACATTGACAGATATAGAAAATAAATAAATATTAAAAAACAAGAGGGGGCAAACTCACAGGACGGTGTGCAATGCTTGCTAGAGCAGTCGCTAGTGAAGCTTTCACGGGAGCAGTCCAGGTCACTGGTCGAGGTCGTGCTGTCACAGCGCTCTGATGACGACTCCACATCACTGCCTTGATCTTCACCGCTGGATGCAGAGATGAGTCGCTCATCGTTTAGAGGCATCTTGGATTACAGCTGCACATGAGAAGGTGGATACAACTCACATCATGTCAAATCTAACTTTCGCCAGTGGACTTAGTCAGTGGACTTCCTATCACTTTATCTAACTCAACCTGTTCAGCAGGTCTCAATTTGATGCATATTGATGCATATAATTTTTTTTTGCAGGGAATTCCTGTGAAAAACCTGCAAAAATAAAAAATAATAACACACTGAACTGATTCAGCCTAATATAACATATTTATTCTATGACACAGACATCCATTGTTGTCCAAAAACTATTAAAAACACATACATGAGCCTTACAATTACATTGGATGACATGTGGTTTTATTATGACAAACACCGATATGTGTTGCTGTAAATACTCACAAGAAAACCACATATTTATTCATCAGTGCAAGAACATGATACTCTGAGTAAATGGATTTTTACCTGTGTTGTTGTTGTTGTTGCAACAGTCGTTGCCAAGGCAGTTAACAAAGTGTGATAAAAAACAGCTGGCGGTGATAGTTGTCCTATTGTGCTCTATCAACATATTATTAAACGCATGGCTGACTGCCATGAGGCTGACAATACTCGGGAAAGGTCAGGATACAAACAGAACTCATTTCCACAAGTAGGTTTAACAAACGCTTCTGTTCCTTCACAATAAAAGGGACACTGTGTCCAGGCGTATCTGAGATCAATTGTGTCTCCAGGGAAACATGAGACAACAGAGGGCTTCTCAACTGCCCGAAAGATCCTGTTACACCTGTCCCTGTGTTGCCTCTCTTACACACAAATATAATAGTATAAGATGGTACTGTTGTAAGCACATTAGGAAAATTACAAGCATTGTGCATTAAAAACAAGCAAACAAATCACTACACTTAGCTAATTAAAAACACCATGGTGTATCTTGATTACTGTAACAATTAAGCAGGTGTCAGTCTGTATAACATTATCTAAGACGTACACCCTTGGGTGTTCGTGTTCCTGCTCTCGGTTATCTATGGCCAAAAATGAATGCACACCCCCTCGCTGCTCTTGTGGTTTAAAGATAGCACAGGGGTGAGGATGGCTGGGTGGGTGAGTGAGTGGGTGCATGGGGGGGAGTGTGACTTCCGTGTAACTCTGCTGTGTCCAAAACTCATTCATTACATCATCTGCCTGACCGAACAGTTAGGTCACAGCAAAGCAGCAGGCCAATTTTCAGGGATTATCTAAGTGATGGGAGCAAAACTGATGATATATTAGGCCTACTCAAACAGTCATCTGTTGCTTCTTAATGGAGTCTGACTGTTTGTGATGACAAACCCATAACATTTGAGAATGGACATGTTTAGATACTGAATTATAAGGTTTTTTTTAGTAGTGATTCATACACTGTACACTATAGACAGACGTATTCAGCAACAATATCCATATATCTTAGCCAGATGTTTTGGATTTATGTCATATAAACGTGAAAAAATATGTATTGTCACAGTAACTCCTGCAGAAACAAAGACATGCAGCATAATGTAAACAAAGCATTAGCTCAGGGAGGCGGGGCTAAGCACACAGGGACCCTTGTCATTGGCTGCAGCTTTCTGTCTCTCACCCCTACATGGAAAATCTTTGGCTACAAAGCTGTGCACATGGATAAAAAAAAAATATCCACACACACGTCAGAAGTGGGTACACGTGACCTGAGCCACAGACCAAAACAAGTACTCCGTGCACATCTATAATAAGTACATGTACTCTTTTACCAACGCCAGACTCGACACAAACTAGTGCACTACGACTAAATGCATGTTTCTACGATACAGACGTGTTGTGTTTAACAAAGTCACTGCTGTTACATGGTGGCAGCTTCTTTATTTACTGGACAAAATGTTCCTAGCTAAGACAAGCGACTATAAATCATGAATTTAGGTGTCTTTTTTTTTTTTTTTTTACGGAGGAGTAGTTTGGCATTAGCGTTCAGATGCTAGGTTAGTTGAAACCTCTCGACGACTGTACCCAAGTTTCCGCTTAACAACAAAAGCGAGACTCCAATTGACATGAAAGTGATTTAAATCGTAAAAAAAGAGTCAAGCGTACCAGACTAAAGCGACCTTTACCTCATTCAAGTCCCCTGAAATGGAGACTGATACGGAAATAGCTCAACTCTGAGGCGGAGATCCGTCGTCCTGTTCTGTGTATCTTTCTGTTTAAAGGTCCTTCGTTCCTACAGTTTGGTCCGAGGACAAACAGGCACAACCATTTCGCACATAGGGGTGCTCAACGACCAAAAAAGGGACGTTTATTAGGTTTTTGTGATTATTGATTCTGGTATTTACCTAAAAATATAGGGTTTATATACGGATATACACAAATGTAATATATATATTTTGGGGGAAGGTAATGTAATAGATGGTTGTACACAATGATTGTACCACCCCCTTTGTTGAAATGGTACGCTCCGCTGTGTTTTGTTTACGCATGTGACACCATACTGTGTGTGCGTGTTTATATGTATATATGGGCGGAGTTTTGACATTTTGACACATCAAAGAAGGAAAATTATAGGTGCATTAACTGTAATGTACCAACTATCCAACTGTTACATCAGATAAAGTATATCTATCTATCTATCTATCTATCTATCTATCTATCTATCTATCTATCTATCTATCTATCTATCTATCTATCTCTGTCTGTCTGTCTGTCTGTCTATCTATCTGTCTGTCTGTCTGTCTGTCTGTCTGTCTGACTGTCTATCTATCTATCTATCTGTCTGTCTGTCTGTCTGACTGTCTATCTATCTATCTATCTATCTATGCTAAAATACTTACTATACAATACTACTGTACTGTCAACGTTATGCCATGTCATTTCAGAATGTTATTGTTATCTGTATTTAGAGCCTGGTGGGAAAGAGATATTCAAGGGTCTTATCTCTTTTCAGGAGCACTTGAGTTTACAACACTGTTCTTGTTTGTGAAGCAAAGTCCAGCATCAAACTCATTTACCACTTCCTCATTAGGACATCACAGCCATATATTAGAAAGAAGAGTCAAAGTCTCAAAGTTTTGCTGAAAAACACATGACTCATAGACACTGAAAAACACACAGCTCATAGATACTACAATAGATAGATAGATATACTTTATTAATCCCAAAAACTGGGAAATTAGAGTGTAACAGCAGCATAACACAAATACAACACAATGAAATAAAAAGAACAACCAACAATTAAGATAATAATTAATAAGAATAATTAAATAAGAATAAGATAATTAAATAAAAATAAGAAATTAAGATAATAATTACATAAGAATGAGTAAAATAAAAATTTAATATAATAATATAATATAATATATGACCGGATTTTAGCTATTATTATACACGCTGATGGCCTGTGGCAGGAAAGATTTCCTGTATCTGTCCACTGTGTGATGGAGAGGGTGCTGATCATTGTCCATGATGGTAAACAGTTTATTCAGCGTCCTCCTCTCCACCACAGTACCAAAGGTCTCCAGCCGGACACCAAGTACAGAGCCAGCCTTCTTGGTGTATAAGGTGAAACAGCGATCACGATGGTGGACGTGAACTCTCTCGGTAAATAATACAATGGTGATGAATGCAGGGAAGCCATATCGGTGATGAAACACCCTTGTCAAAAATAAGGTGAATACAACATTCCAGCACTGGCAAAATGTGGTTCAAGACCCGGATACTGCCTCTACTGCCCTGGATCTCTTTCCCAGATTCTTGGATAGACCTGCCTTATTGCCATATTATGATATGACTGTTTATTAATTGACACCCATAGTGCCAAGAGTTATTAAGTTTGAATGTATGTGGTTACTGGAGTTGAAAATGAGATGCCTTTGTTCAACAGGATTGACAGTATAATTGTTAAAGAGGTTCATGGTTTTCACAGTAATCTTGTGTAAATGACCTTTTATATTACAGACCTTGTGTCCTCCATACCGTAATTATATATGAATCCATGCAAGGCTGTTAATTGTTAATGTGGTTTGGCGGGTGGTTGTGGTGGTTAAGGGTGGGTGGGTTTATTGGTAGTCGAATTTTACATCTATTGGTCTGAATGCATTGGTAGTCGGTGAAGCATTTTCAGCCACAGTCAGTGTAACATTTTATTAAAATGACACTACACATATTAGCTAGTGTTCATTTTGAATTCCTTACAGTGTTGAAATAACTATAGCTGAGTGTAAAAAAACCCAAAACCTTAACACTAATGTTCGTGTTAATTAAAATTAAAACAGTGAAAAGAGTGGACACTTTATTAGTGTTAAACACTGGTTATGTTTGCTGTGTCTGGTGTGACAAGTCAGACTTCTCTGCTCATCACAATCTCCTTTTGAAGTCACTATAGTAAATAATATGTGTTAGAATTTGTTTTAGTTAGATCCTGTCATACGACATCTGACTAATACTACAAAGTAGAGTACCCTGATATACAGGAAAGATGATCCAGTAAACCTAAAGGTCATATTAGTTTAATATGAGTTTAATATTTAACCAATATATTAAAGTCAAAAGCAAACATGACACCTAGAAAGAATAGACACTGCTTTCAGTCAACACACTGTTCCTGATGGTGTTGGGTTGATCATACATATACTTGAAAAAAAAAATACATATAGTTTTTCTTTAAAAGAAAAAAAAAAAGAATTTTGTCTTGGGGGACCCAAGACTATTGGTACGCTTCCTAAATTCATAGGATTATACAGTTTCTCCGTGATATATTATTATCTATTTGAAATATGTTATCTGCAGACATTTTTACAAGATATCTATCTTATTAAGATTAGATAACAATAGAAAAAAAAAAACAACAGACAAACAAACAAGCTGTTTGAACTGACCGTTTGGCATCAACCCTAACCTAACCCAGATGTTTAATATTACATGAGCAACTCATAATAAAATCAAAAAAAGTTTTAAAGGATTTTCATCGTTGATTTGTGGTTCAAAATGGGATATGAGTTATACTGAAGTAAAAAATAAAATAAATAAATAAAAATAATATACATTTCAATTATTTATGAGAAATGAAATCCTTCAATCAGGAAATGTAATAATAATAATAATAATAATATAATAATAATACATTTTATTTAAAATTTCTAGATACTCAAAGACACTCAGTAAATTTGATTGAATGCTCCCTGGTTTTAAGAAGGCATTATTAATGCTCTTTTCTTTTAACCCCAGTACCATTTGTTTAGATCATGAAAGGCTTGGTAGCCTCTGTGTTTTTGCAAGTAACCACAAGTTTTACAAGCGTGCTCTTGACCGAAGTAATGTGATTTAACTTGAAACTTGCTTTTCCAATCAAAATATCTCATATACTCGTCATTATTTTTGTCAAGGTAAAGTAGCCTCTCTGCCAGCTCCTTTGGAGTGGAAAAGTCATGGACATGAATGAAGGAATCACCTGGGATGTGATCCTCGTAATTTTGTCTCGGAGGACCCAAGACTATTGGCACGCTTCCTAAATCCATAGGGTTGTACAGCTTCTCCGTGATATAGTCTTTGTAAACAGAATTTTCAAAGGACAGGTAAAATTTACAACTTGATATTATCTGCAAATAATTTTCGCGACTTACACGTTGTCCCAAAGCCTGTCCATAAGCGTTTATCGTGATGTGTTTTTTCAATTCTTCATAGAAATGAACTCGTTCAAATTTTGAGTTCCAGTTGCTCACAATCCAGCAGACAAGCTTGTCCTTTGATGGCAGTTTGAAAGTTGTTTCTCCAGTTGTCACTGCTGGCACCAAGGTGGCATAAGGTACTGGGATATTTGATTCAAGGCGATAACTGCACGTCAAATTGAATAAATTATTGGATTTAGGGATTGGAGCTGAGTTTGCAGGTGACTCCATATTAAACCACACCCATTTCTGAAACCAGGGCCGTGGATCTTTCGGCATGTCTGCCCAAGTCCTATCAATGTCCCTGTGGTGGAAGAGAACCCCGTGGGCTTTATGGTAAAGAGACCTGTCATCTGTCAAGTGGCATCCTGTGATATTGTAAATACTGCAGGTGAGATCATGCTTTATGCCAAACGGATACTTCCAGATCAATACAATTGTGTCAGGTTCAGGGTCCGCTGTTGGAGCCTGGGTTTTCTTGGAGTCATCTGGGCTGAGGTGCTGCACTGAGGAACAGTTTGCGTCTGTGTAGTTTGTGTGTTTACCTTCGCAGCACAAAACTTGAGGACAGGGATGACAGTATTTCTCCTTTTCCGTGAAAAATTCTAAAGTTCTGAAATTGATGTCGGGATTGTAGTAAGTGAAGAACATAACGATTAAACACAACACCACTAGGCTGCTGAAGACACATGGGCGCAGGTAAGTCCATTGGCAGGCTGAAGAAGACATGGCTTACCTTTAGAGAGAGAATAATGTCACTGACTGTAGACAGAACATTTGATTTGAAATGGTGTGGTCATAAATAAAAACTATTAAAAAAGAATAATTGCATCGACATAAATTATAGGTCGTTCTGTGCTTTATAGTAATATGATTACTAACTAATATAATAAAATTCAGACAGTAATCTGTCTGAATACACACAGAGCCGCTTCATGATCTTTAGGGACATTTTTTCTTGGCTTTTAATACAAAAGCAAGGTAATAATTAAAACCTGAAACAAACCACAAAGAAAAAAAAAAGGTTATAGCCACAACAGGTTAAAAATTAAAAGTCAAAACGTTTCCTCATTCTTGGATTATATGTGTGGTCATAAAAGCTTACAAATGTATACTGAAGCTAAGCATGGAAATTGTATGAAATACATGTAAATTATAAGTAAAGTAAATTAATCTTTATTAATACAAATTATAAGAATAATACAAAGAGGTTATATGCTGGTTTGGGAGAATTAGATGAAAGCATAAATGACCTTTGACCCTTTAGTCTAACAGAAATCTGCAATAATCAATCTGAAAATGATTTTCTCCAAATCTCCTAAGAATAAACAATGATCTTATTTTCTACTCACCTTGAAGAAATACTGTAGAACGTATATACCTGTACGTGCCTCGTTCACAACTAAACGGAAGACAGTATGTCCTCTTGTCCTTAAGAGATATGACACACCCTCATTTATTTTTTTTTTACCAGTTGTCACCTGACTTTATACACTGTACACCCAGTCAAATTTACATTTAATGATTAACCTATATTGCAAATGAGACCCAATATGATATGTTGGGTCTCATATAATCTCATAAATATAGTCTCATAAATATAGTCTCAATATAATATAATGAAATAATTATATATATATATACTTGTACTTTGTGTAATTGAAAATGCATTTATCCAGGCATTGCATGCAGTTTTATTATTTTCAGAGCTGTATCATTGTGGGCTGGCTAAATGAAAACCAGAAATACAAATATCCAATGGGTTAATGTTCGGCAGGTATAAGCAACACTGAGTGTAGCATACTTTATATTAGAAAAGACAGTTAGTGCAGCATATTTTCCTGTAGAAAATACAGGAAAAAGTAAGTCTGTAAGTGGCAGCAGCGTACAATCTGTTGACACGATTAGAGGAAGAAGAAGAAGAAGAAGAAGAAGAAGACGACGGAAAATGAGGAGACGAAGAAGAAAATGTGACGTCACACGGAGAGCTTGTGATGGCGGTTGATTTGACTCCACGGTTCAGAAGGCTGAACAGCCAAACACGAAGTTTTCGTGAAAATATACAGCATGGTAAGTTTGTGCTAAACACGTTTCGCGTTAGCTAGTTTCTCGTTAACATAAATGTAGCCACAAGGACAACTCTGTAAACAAATGCTACGTTGATATGTTACGTTAGCCTCCGCCGTCCATAGCCATAGTACCTGGGCAAAACAAAAGTAATATCTCAAACTAAAATGTTTTAGAAAACAGTGGTGAAAAAGGACAAAAGTAGCATTACCACACTGTAAAATGACTACACTAGTAAAACTCCTGAATTTACGGTTACTAATACATCGTAAAAAGTGAACGTAAGTTACTCTTAATGCAGAAATACGTCCCCTGTGAGTGTTATACCATAATACAATATATTATTAAACTAATATAACAGAGTTGTAATGTACCATAATCATATGTTTTGTATGTGAAAGTATTTACTAACTATAGCTGTCGGATAAAAGTATATGACAACAATATTTACCATAGAGCTGAGATGATTAGTAGATTAATCAATCAGTAATCAATCAACAGAAAATGAATCAACTATTTTGATTGTTGAAATTTCTTCAAACAAAAAAAGTATTTTATATAAATACTTCTAATGTAAATATTGATGGACCTCTTGGTTTATATGATATTGAACTGGGCAATAAGCAATATTAATATGTCATATTGATCTTGGGGAAATTTTATTTTCTTTCTGACATTGTATGGACTCAATGGTTGGTAGATTTAATCCAAATAATAATAATAAGCAGAATAATTCATAATGAAAATTTTCATCAAAAACCTCTGAAATGTTGTGAAGTAGAAGTGTTATGTGTTATGTAAAATGGAAATACTTGAGTACTTCATATTTATACTTGATTACATATACATTTTACCACTGGTTTCCTGTGAAATGATGAGCATGCCAGTGTTACTTAATGATGATACTCAACGATAATGTGTCCATCTTCATTATTGACATACAGTCAAAGAAGCAAATCTCAGAAAGAAACCCCTCGAGAAAAAAAAACAGAAAAACCATTTTCACATCATCAGTTGTTAGAAATATAATTTTTCACTATGAAACTATATACTATACACAACCCGTTGTTCTCTTTTCCTCTAACCCTGTGTCCCTTAATAGGTTTTTCAGGGCCTTTTGGTGCCACCCAGCTGTGGCACAACATCATCCAGGCTCTGCAAACCCAAGTGGAAGTGCGTCGCTGTAGGAGGCATCTGCGTGTTCATGCAGACTGTTTCACAGGCTCAGACGCTGTGGATGCAGTCCTCAGTTATTTGATGCAGAATGTGGTGTTTTGCACTAGCGAAGTGTCTCGCCTTAAAGCTGCGCGACTCTGCCAGGCTCTGATGGAAGCCAAGGTGTTTGAATCAGTGGGAACAAAGCTGTTTCGCAGAGACAAAGAGGTGACATTTGAGGACAGCAGTTGCAGCCTTTATCGTTTTCTGGAATATAAAGTGTTGCCAAATTCTGCCATGCATGACTGCAGTAGTGATACAGAAAACATACCACCAGAAGGGATGGGAATAAAGAGGAAGAAGAGCTCCAGGTTGATTTTACTTATTTAATCAAAAATATTCTGATGTTGGATGTTTGTCAGTATTACCCAGCCCCCCAACACAGAGAGGTTAGTGTTAATTCTTCAACCATAATGATTTTTACCTGATTTTGTAGGAGGCTGAATGAGCTGAGAACAATCTCCAATCCACTCGCTGTTGGACCATCAGACAGGAAGGTTGAGAGGCTGCTGAGGAATATCAACCTGCGACCATTTCTGTCTCAAGCTCTGACCACAACCCCCACTGCTTCTACCTTTCTGTCCAAGGCTGGTAAGACCACGATGTGTGTCCTATGCAAATGAATGACTCAAAGTTACAGTGGATATTTTATTTTTATCTATAACATTTTTCCCTTTCTAATTGTTCCTCATCCTTCAGTGGTGGAGGAGGTTTGGAAGCAGCAGACTCTGCTACAGCTGCTGCAGATAATAGAGTTGCCCATGCTGGACTGCATACTGACCTCTCCTGCCAAAGTTCATCCCCAGGCTTGCAGGGCTCCTCTGGGCACTCAGGACCTGGTTATCTCTAACACATGCCTGGAGAGGGAGCTGCCTGACACCCTTAAACTGCCCCAGTTAGTGCTCTGATTAATACTACTTAGGACATAAAACTAGAAATATAAACGAATACTGTTAAAAATACACTTGGATAAAAATATTAAGAAAGAAACAATATTGGAATGGTTAAAAAACTGTTTTATTTTATAATCATTTTTTTCCTGTAGGTTGGATGGGTGGCTGTCGGCAGCAGCAGACTGCTTGGAGCTCTTCCCCGACCAGCTGATCGTTGTTGCAGGGGAACAGCTCAGCCAACAAGGTGGTGATGATACTTTAGATGATATCCAGGCAGAGCAGAAGGGAAACCAAAAGAGACTACTCTTTGACACCATTGCCAAATACTATAGTGGACAGGAAAAAGCTCCACTTCTCTCAGGACGCTACCTGGATATACATGTTGCCATTCTGAATTTGCTGGGTAAAACTTAATAATCTTTACAATGATTTTATAGTTTTTATGTATGTCATCATGAATATTGTTGAGGTAAATTTTAGAACAGGCATACCTGACATCAGAAAACAAGCATGTGTACATAAGCATTAAGATATATATTAGTGACAGCGCCAATAACATAATTCATTTTCTGGCACAGTTTTGCTTTAGTCATGAAGGTCAGTACTTTTTCTCTCCCTGAATATATTAATAACTTTTTCTGCATCCCTTCATGTTTCTTTTCAGATGTCGGGAAGGTGAGGGATGCCATCAAAGCGTCTCAATTGTGCTTGCGTCTACTGGAGACGAGCATGAGAGATGAACTCCGGAGATTACTGGCCTTTATGGCCACAGCAGCTCACTCAGAAGCCTGTCGTCTGCAGAAACAGGTAGCTTAGTAGCCTCTTTCATCAGCTCTGGCTTTTTGTGCACACTTATAGGATTCTAAGTTTATTAAAAACAATGGAAATTGATTATAATTTCTCATGTACTAATTGTCTAATATCATGCAGAGTTCCAACATATGTGTGCCGTTTATCATTTGATTGATGTATTAGGAATCTGTCATTGACTTACTGGTATCTTGCCTTTCAGATAGATAACAGGGCCCTGGTCTGTCGGACTTTTCAGAGGGCAGTTGTCCACAATCATGAACTGACTCGATCCCAGAGCGAGACCCTGGTGCTGTTCCTCATGGACAATCACACTGACCTCTTTAAGGTACATTTCTGTCGTAGCAGAGTTATTTACAATTTGGATCTCACAAAAATGTATTTTTAAAAGATAACAGAGAAGCTTTGCATAACCAAAATGTCTTAATAGAAACATTAACTATATAAAGTTTTACTTAGTTGTTAATTTGTCAGAATAGCAAAAAACAAAAGGAAAACCTGTCACATGACCCACAATTGTATTTATAAAGTTCCACTTTCTGTTGAGTTCTTTATGTTATTCCTATTATTCAATTATTCAGTTAAATTTGCTACAAATTTGGATTTGAAAATTTCTTTTCACCCTTTCACTGTAATGATTTCAGACTCCAACATCTCTTATTGAAGCTGTGAGAAGAACAATGAGGACTATGCAGCAGGGCAAAGACCCTGACTCCATTGCCAGTAAGACAAATTCAACTTCAGGAAACTGTGCATGCTCCAGCTGACCTGACACAATGTACCACATAAAACACCAATCTATCTCTTATCTTCATGTGTATTTAGCACAGGTTTTGATTTGGTCAAAAATAACCTTCTAACTTTGTATGTATATAACTGTACAAATACACATGGTGGCCTTGGCCCGCACTGATGAGAAAAAGGATTTCAGTTCAACGTGTTAGTATGACGACTTATGACCAAAAATGTTTTACAAATGGCCAAATTGTAGCGCTGTTGCTTCAGAACCACTCCAAAAACATACAAACATATTTGCTGACATTGTGCATTAATGCTCCAGTTAAAAACTAATGTACGCTTCCCCAACTTTGTGTTGCAGCGTTCACCTTCTGCCAGCAGGTGACGCCACAGGAATATGAGGACCAGCGTGAGGCTACCACTCTGAAGAGCCTCAAGCAGCTTCTTCATGACATCTCTAGCAAGAGCATGCCCGTGAAGGAGAAGAGGAGGCTGCTCAAAGAGTTTGAGAAGCATCACCCTGTGGTCTTCCTTCAGCATTTCTCCAGCACTTTCTGAGGATAGTATTGTTTGAGGTGCACTTAAAAAACCAGTAGATCAGAGTGTTGATACCTGCTTACAGTACAGAAGAATTTTAGAAGTCTTTTGTTTTTTTTAGTAATTCTTACTGTCCCATAGTACTAGATGGGTTATCTAACTGATAAACACTGGAATTTAATGAAGCATTTTAAAATACAAGTCTATATAAGTATAAAAATTATAAAAGGGATTACTGGGAAAAAAACCAAAAAAAAACCTTAGTCAAGTAGCCAGCTGTTTTGAGGCATTATCCTGCGTTATCCTTATAAGATATTTAAGTTAGGTTGATTGGGGCTTTGGAAATGGATCTGTGGGTTTCTGAAGTAAGTAATGCTGAGCACTTCTAACAGTCATTAATTTGTCTATATATCAAATGAAGAATAACACTATAATAGCAGCCTTTTTGTTTTGTTTTTTTCAGTTTGACTGTAGTGTGTGGAAAATACTGGTAAAAAACAATACTAATGTACCTGAACACAGTTTTTATAACTTGATTTTGATTAGAGATGAAGTACAAAAGTTGATTTTTTTTTTTCTACTTGAAAGATTTAAAAATGAAATGAAATCAGAAAAGGTACAATAGTGTGTTAGCTCAGGTTGATTTACTGTGTTTTTAATTGTTTAAACTTCGTCATATACTTATTGCAACTTCTGTGGATTTTACTTGAAAAGTGGACATTATTGAGGAATAATTAGTATATTTGTTTTAGGCTACTAATTTAATTTTAAATTAAGTGTATTGGCTCAGTAATTGATTTATTAATATGAAACGTATTTACTGTCTATTCTTTGTGTACTACACTGAAACCATGTGATAATAAGCACTTTATGATGCTGAAACATGCTCTAATAAAGTTTAACTGATGATCTCTCAAACGTGACTTTGCTGTCATTTGATTATTTTGGAGATATTGTTAAATTATTATGACACTAATTTAATTACATAATTTTAAAGAATATATAAAGATTGGTATTTATTTATAATAATTTTTAAAAAAGACGCTCGTAGCATGACGTTGACCTTATGACGTTGACGCACCTGATTCCCTAAAAAAAAAACGGAAGTAGGTTTGTTCGTCTATTAGCATACCAAGCTAGCTCAAATCGTATGTAACTGGAAGACATGGGGGCTGTGTGTCACAGCTGAGAGTCTACTTATAGAAATAAATAAAACTAAGACACCTTTTCATATTAAGGTAAGGAGTTGGACGGTTCTCGTAGTGACAGCTTTGAAACAAACGCTTCTTTTATTATAATGCTAGTGACGCCAACGACACTGTCTTACTTGCGCATTGTTGGCTAGTTAGCTTGTTTTAGGTGACGGCCGTGAGCTATTTGTATAAAAGGCGTTTACATGTATTTGGCAGAAAGCAGCGACGTTGTCAGCCCTGTAGAGATGGTTATATAGGGAGGTTAGCTGTCTGTGGTTCACCGCTAACGACGTTATAACAGTGATGTGCTAGTTTTTGGTGTGTGCGTACAGACTAAACAAGACGGTTAACTTGGCTAATGTCAAAGAGATTTCCCCAGCCAGACATGACCATCACATTAAGTGACAAATATGTCATTTAAATGCATTCAATCCATCGCTGAAATTATGACTAAACGTCACACTGATAGCTTGTGAAGTCATAACGGTGTTAGCAAGCTGGTGTTAGTAAACTGTGACAGTGAAAACGCTGCTTTTCCCCTGGTGACAAGCAAGCAACGTAATAGTGACATAAAGGTACTAGTTCATGTACATGTAATGTTACTGTCACCATAAGGTAACATTATGACACAATGCAAATAAACCTGTTGCCGATAAAAGAGTTAAACCGCTTCATGATGAAATCAATGCAGTATTGTTACTTATTTATTATGATTGCAGATTTGCATAAATTCGTGACAGGTTGTAACGATAGAGTTACATACGTGGCTGTAGTACTACATCCTGGCCATGAATTGAATAAGGCAACAACAACATAATAAACACTGACAGGTGAAGACAACAAGGTTAGTGAAGGGACATTTAACATAGGATAGAGCCGTGCTTGTTGGCAGATTCAACATTATTTTTTTCGGCTACCTATATTTGGCTTTTGGCTACAATTTTGGATTTAGATTCAGTGTGCATTGATACAGCTTTAGTTCATCAATTATACACAAAGTGCTTAATATTATATGTTCTGCAGGAATATGTAAAGAATGAATTATGCATACTGTCTGTGCATTTTAAGATCTATTCATCCTTGGTGCAGTGCAATGAAATAAACATCAAAAGTAAGAAGAAAGATAAAATCCTCCTGAAGATACTGTACACATAGACGTGGCGTAGCGATTCTGTTATCCGCCATGTTTCTTTGTCTGACTTCCTGTTACCCAACATGTTGTTCCAAGTTACTCTGAAGTATGAAAGAGAGCCAAAATGTGTCATGATTGTCTACAGCATCGCTGACAGCTGTTGCTTTAGCTAGAAAGGCTTAGGCTACAGTTGTCTCTTTCAGTGACTGCATATTGTACTATTTCCTTATTCGACTGTCTGCGTTGTTATATATCTCTAAAATCTAAAACTGTGTTTTTTGTTTTAACTGCTAACCCGGGTCTTCCATCTACCTCTCTCGCCTCAGCTGCCAGGTCAAACCTGAACATGGAGTCCATGCTGAACAAGCTAAAAAGCACTGTCACAAAGGTGACGGCGGATGTCACCAGCGCTGTCATGGGCAACCCGGTGACACGGGAGTTTGAGGTTGGGCGACATATCGCCAGCGGGGGTCCTGGCATGTGTTGGAGGATCTACAATGGCACCAAGAAGTCAACCAAACAGGTATGGGTAAATATTTAGAATAGTTTGAATAAATAAAGTTAAGTAAAGATAGTCCACATCAACTTTGGGACTGCAAATGTCAGAGCCTTGTTGTTTGTCTTTGCCCTTCCAGGAAGTGGCAGTGTTTGTGTTTGATAAGAAGATGATTGACAAGTATCAGAAATTTGAGAAGGACCAAATTATCGATTCATTGAAAAGAGGGGTGCAACAGCTGACCAGACTGCGTCATCCCCGTCTCCTGACTGTACAGCATCCTCTAGAAGAATCACGGTGATTAACACACACACACACACACACACGCACACATACACATACATGCACACATCAAAGACAAATTGAATGAGTCACGGCTCAAAGAGGGACTTGACATTTGAAGGAAAACTTGTACCGTATGTGTTGCGTTGTGTTGCGTGTGTGTGTGTGTGTGTGTGTGTGTGTGTGTGTGTGTGTGTGTGTGTAAGCAGAAGCTTTCATGATCAAAAGACTCTGTCAACTTGTTCCTGAATAATCTATGACCCCTGAAGGCAAAATGAGGTTGAAGCTGACACAGGCTTCCTGTTTATTTCCTACCACTCTGTCTTTTCTTTATAATTTTTACATAGTGCAGCTCTTACTCTAACTCTCAATGATTATTCTGACTCTCCCTTTGGCTTTTTGTGTTGTGCTATCAGAGACTGTCTGGCGTTCTGCACAGAGCCAGTGTTTGCAAGTCTGTCCAATGTGCTTGGTCAATGGGACAACCTGCCGAGCCCTGTGCCTACTGACATCAAGGAGTACAAACTCTATGATGTGGAGACCAAGTATGGCTTGCTACAGGTGAGAGTGCAGAGTTGTTGGTGGGTCGTCTATCAGAGACCCCAAGATTCATATACATGAAATATGTATCACTTTCTGTATGTATAACCACGCTTGAGGTTTTGGGCTCTGATCCTGATTGAATGAATTTAGAGCCAAACTGTTAAATGCAAACAACAAACTTATATCTGTTTCATTCAACTATTTACTGACTAGTTCCTCTTCTGTCTCTTTAGATCTCGGAGGGTTTGTCCTTTCTTCACAGTGGGGTGAAAATGGTCCATGGCAACCTGTGTCCAGAGAACATCATCCTCAACAAGAGCGGAGCCTGGAAGATCATGGGCTTTGACTTCAGCATCTCCTCTACTAACCCATCAGATGCTGAGGTAAGTTGAGGATTGTTGTTTCGTCAGTTCAGCCTGCCAAGCAGGGCTTATTACAAGCTGTTGCACTGAAGGAAGTGGGATTTGTACACAATCTGAGATGAGCTGCTGAGGAGAAGGCTCAATCGAATCCCCCTCTTTGTTTTCACATCTTCTCCTCCTATGTTCTCCCACTCCCGTCAGCCTAAGTACGCAAGTAAAGAATGGGAGCCCAACCTCCCTCCTCTCTGCCTCCCCAACCCTGAGTACCTGGCCCCTGAGTACATCCTGTCTGTCAGCTGTGACTCAGCCTCCGACATGTATTCACTGGGTGTGGTGATGCACGCTGTCTTCAATGAGGGCAAGCCTGTTTTCCAAGTCAACAAGCATGATATTTTTAAGAGCTTCAGCAGGCAACTGGACCAGGTGAGTGGAGGTGTGGCCGTTTTGGGAGAATGAGCAATGACTGCATAGACTGAAAATAATATGAATAAGATCTTTGCTCGGTGCTGAAAACAGTAGATTATTCAACTAATCAAGTAACGCCAAGCAAACATCAAACACTTGGTTAAGATTGAGATGTACTTGCTTTTTTCTATTTCATAACAATGTATTTTGTATGTCCCTCCTCACTGTTCTACTATTCTTTTATTTCTATTCTGTGCAATTGTAGCTGAGCAATATAAGTCCAACAATGTTGAACAAGATCCCAGAGGAGGTGCGCGATCATGTCAAAATGCTGCTCAGTGTCACTCCTACTGTCCGACCTGATGCTGACCAGATAACCAAGGTTTGTATTGTTATTACACGCATGCAGATGCAAAGAATATCATGTCAACTCGCGTTGCAAATTGTCACAGTATGTGCTTCTGAGTACCGGTAGTGTCTGCTATCTTTGTTATCATAACACATGTTTTATTTATTGTGTTTTTGTGTGTGAATCCAGGTCCCATTTTTTGACGACGTGGGCGCAGTGACCCTGCAGTACTTCGACTCCCTTTTCCAGAGAGACAACCTACAGAAGTCCCAGTTCTACAAAGGCCTCCCCAAAGTCCTGCCCAAACTACCCAAGGTAATTGCTCATACTTTTTGTACAGCAAATGCAGTATGCATTAGATACAAAGGGGAAACCAAGGAGTTGAAAAACTAGTGTACAATTAGAGATATTTGGGGGTTTTCAGATTGTTTTGGAGTACAGGTACTACAAGCTTGTGTTAAATTTACTGTTTTATTTTCTTAATACCTGACGGCTCATGTTCAGTATTCCCATATCAAGCTGAAAAAAAACCTCTCCCCTTTTTGCAGCCATATTCTCTTTAATGAACTCATTGTGGACATGCACTATATACAGTTCGAAGTAATCTCTTTTAATGGCAGCTTCTTTAATCCATTCTGATTTCCTTTATCACAGAGAGTGGTGGTGAATCGCATCTTGCCATCGTTGACCTCTGAGTTCGTCAACCCTGACATGGTTCCCTTTGTGCTGCCCAACGTGCTGCTGATCGCCGAGGAGTGTACCAAGGAGGAATATGCTCGTCTCATCTTGCCTGACCTCACACCTGTTTTCAAGCAACAAGAGCCTGTCCAGGTAGATGCTAACACAGAGCTCGGTTTCATACAGTTTGCCCTCTGCACATGTCTGACACAACGTTTGTTGTTATCAGTGCTGGCAATGCACTCAAGTGATGATGTGATCTCAAAGAATGTGCTTTGTGTGTTTGTTTGTTTTTTATTAAATAACTCTAAAAAGTTTTCTATTTAAATCTTTTTTACGCCCTTTGCTATTTGTGTGTTCCTAAGCAGATAAAAATAATCTGACTAAAAACAGCATGCTCAGTTTGGCCTTGGTCTGTCACTTTATCAAGACTTGTCTTTCTGTGTATTTTTCTTCCCATGCTCCTTCAGGCTAGTAATATGGTGAGTGGTTTTGAATATGCCTGTGTTGCTTCAGCTAGTGTGTGCATAGTGTTGTAGTGTAATACTAAAACTGCACTAAAGACACTGAAATCAGTCTCTGCTCACTTCCCACGTATCACCGTACTCATCAGTAGATAATATCACAGTTTGATATTTTTATAACTGGGTCCCTGTGCTGTGCAGATCCTGCTGATCTTCCTGCAGAAGATGGACCTGCTGCTGACCAAGACACCAGCAGAGGATATCAAGAGCAGCGTGCTGCCTATGGTTTACCGAGCTCTGGAAGCACCTTCTGTACAGATCCAGGTACGGAGAGAAAACTGTGGACACCCCCCTTTTTTTTTTTTTTAAGGACCAATATTGTGAAAAAAGTTGCCAACTCTGTATATTTTTAGAATAAGCCTTTGAAACGTTTTTGTCACTGCTGATAGTCTGCTTTATCTTGACATCATAGGAAGAATATGCTGCACTTGACATCATTAAAGTGTCATATTTCATAACATCTTATCTGTGGCCAAACAGGAACTGTGCCTGAACATCATCCCAACGTTCGCTAACCTGATTGACTATCCGTCCATGAAGAACTCGCTCATCCCTCGGATCAAATCAGCCTGTCTACAGACATCCTCTCTAGCTGTGAGTCTCTCATTTTCTGCTCTCAGCTTCAGTCCTTCTACCTTCACACGGAGGATCTTTTTTCTGTCTTTTAGGTGTCCCTCTCGAACGCTGTTACAGTCTGTTATCAACTGAAATATCTAAATTTCTCTCTCAAAATAGTGTAATACTGTGATCAACTGTATACATATTCTGACTTTGTCTGTGTCCTGTTTTGTCATTGCGTAGGTGCGTGTGAACTCTCTAGTATGTCTGGGGAAGATTTTGGAATATTTAGACAAGTGGTTCGTCATTGATGAGATCCTGCCCTTCCTACAACAGATCCCCTCTAGAGAACCAGCAGTACTCATGGGCATTCTAGGTAAAGAAATCATAGCCTCTACTGAGGTCTCTTTCCTATATGAAACAGATGAGCAGCCTCTTGGTTTGCCTGAGCGTTGGTTATCTGATTTTACTGTCTTACTTTAGGAATCTATAAGTGCACCTTCACCCACAAGAAGCTGGGCATCCCCAAAGAGCACCTCGCCTCCAAAAGCCTGCCCCACCTTGTGTCTCTTAGTATAGACAACAACCTCAACCTTAATCAGGTACTACACAGCCAAACATATACTGTACATACACTTGTTTGTCTTTGTCCCTCTTTGTTGCTGTGAAGACATCATTGTCCTTATAGTTTTCCTTCAAGTTTTTTCCTCTTTTATATCTCTGATATATTTCATGTTTCAGTTCAACTCGTTCATGGTGGTTATCCGTGACATGCTGAGTCGCATGGAGGCTGAACACAAGACCAAGTTGGAGCAGCTGCATGTCATGCAGGAGCAGCAAAGGTGTCTATGACAGTTTTATGTACCGTGTGCAATGTCTTTGTTTTTATTCAGGCTTTTGAAATAAAATAAAGTCATACATATTAATGGGGATTTTATACAAATTAGCTAGGAAGATAATTATAAGGTAAGTGGATGTGTCAAAGCAATGAGCACTTGCCACGTGATGATGATGATTATTGGTCTGACTAATTGAGATGTGCAAATAACTCTTCTAAATCTACTCTGATTAAAAAAAAATTAAAAATGTTGTCTCCCCTAACAGGAGTATAAACATATCCAACCCAGGGAGCCAATCAGAGGAGACCAAGAGTCCACCTAGCTCTGGGAACCAGGTGAGAGGTCGATTCTATGGTAACATAATTAAAAGATCAGAGGAAATGGGTATACCTACTCTGCAAGAATGAATTTATTGTCTTAATGTTTTCTGAAAAATTGGAAGTTTTATGTTTTTACCTCTGAATTCTACCTCTTTGTCTCCCCTTTCAGATTGACGATATTTTTGGCAGCACAGGGGTTAATGGAAAAGAAAATGGATCTTCAGCAACAACCTCACAGCCTAATAGAGTACGGAAACAATGTCACACCTCATTTATACTGATTTTCGCCTTTTTATCTGTCCAGTGTTCATCTCTGCATCTTTTCTCTCCCCCCTATAGATGTCTCTGACTCTAGAGGAGAAACAGCGATTAGCTAAAGAGCAAGAGCAGGCGGCCAAACTGAGGAGCCAGCAGCCGTTGGCACCGCAGACTATCAAACCAGCCTCCGCTACCAACTCTAAGGTAGAACCTGCATACGTCTGTGTGAGCGAACAAATGCTCCACTACTCATATGTTGTGATGATAAATCACGCTCTTCTTTGTGTTTCAGACTAAGGATCTGACCAGCAGCCTTCTGAACAACATGACATCTTTAAACAGTTTATCCTTGGCTAACACGCCACGACCAGCCCCAGTGCAGGGGACCACCATCTCTGCCTTCCCCTCATCCACCCCTATGGTGGCCCCCATTGGTGCCCCAGTCTCCAACGGCTTCAACCCATCCATGGGCTTCCAGGCAGGAGGCATGGGGATGGGCATGCGACCCCCAGGCCCCAACACCTACGGCGGCATGGCCACCACCACCAGCACCCCAAACTTTGGCGCCCTCACACAGAATCAAGGACCTTTTGGGCAAACTAATAAAGGCCCTGACATGTCAGCCTTGGACAATCTTTTTACAGCCAACAAGCCCAAAGTCACCCTCAACCAAATGGGTCCCATGGCTCCACCTGGAAGCAACACCCCTTGGCTCAATCAGTACGGTTCGGCCCAGAACGCTCAGACTCAGATGCAGGGAGCGCCAGTAGGTATGGCAGGATTGCAGAGTGGATTCGGGATGCAAGCAAACCCTTTTTTCAGCCCGCAGAACTTCTCTCAACCTACTGCTGCCCCCGGCGTCAACCAAAGTGGGCTTAAACATAGTGCATCTGTCAACAATGATCTGAAAGACTTGTTTGGCTAAAAGTAAAGTATAATCTTTTAATGGCTGTGGACAGAAGAGCCTTGATTTCTGTCAAACAAAAACAAAAAAAAAGAAGAAGAAAAGACACTGATTGAATGTGAAGATTTAAAATCCTATCAAGGCTGTCTGTATTTTTAATCTGACCTGGTTTAAATCCTGCTGGCCACTGGGTCTCGGCAATTTAACCTGAATTCCATTTCTATGTGACCAGAAAGACAAAAGGTTGGGGTGGGAACTTCTTCTATGCTGTGTTCTTTAAATGCTGGGGGTTTCCTACTGTTTTGTACTTGGCATTCTCGGGAGTGCGAATGTCTCGGGTTGAGATTAATCGCAGCTCAGTTAATTCAGGAAGGTTTTGTGTTCATATCATGAGTTTTATCGCTTTACCAGACTATTTTAGGATTCGCTACATATCTAAAGGGATCACAAGTTGGCTTAAAAACAAATACCGCGTACGCCAAAATGTCTGAGCCCAGGGGGAGGTAGCTTGAAGTGTAGCACTGACAGGACTGCATCCAGAAGGCTCCTCTGTGGAGCCGACATGAAAGGACGTGTAGAAAATTGACAGAGCACACTCTAGACGGGGCAAATCAAGTAGCCCCCCTGGAGTCCATCTCCACTAACCTCCATTTCGCGAACACAAATCGGACCGAGCTATAGTGTCGTTGTTGCTTTCTTTCAGTGCTCGCTGACATGTAGGCAAAAGCATGTTGGAAAGGAACACGTTAGTTATGTCTGGTCAGAGTTTAATAACCATCTCTTGTTTGTGTTTCTGTCGATGCACTATGAAGGAGTTGGCTATGTGGAGCAGCTACCTGCCTTACATGTGTAAAACTAGACGTACAGTTCTGATCTGTTACTCAAGTATTAACATTTTCCCCTTAATCAGCGATCTGGAGTTTGCTTCTCAATTTTCTTCTAAAGTTTGCTTTGCTGCATGTTACTGACACTTGACCACAAAAGAGTTTGATTTTTTTCTTTCTTTTTTTTTTTAGCACCTTTTCTAGCAATGATTCCTAACGATTTCAGTGACCAATGATATTCTATTTCACACATACATGTTGAACAATTTGTACAAAGAAGAAGAAATCACTATATATTTTGATTTCAGCACTTCTCAGCTGTCAGAGGACCTGCGCTGGCGATGTGATGATATAATGAAGTGTAAATATATAGTTATTTAAAAATGGATTGCTCTGTGAGGGCCTTGGGATTTTTATTTTCTTGTGATAACGGTTGAGAGGCCTTAGATGAGTCGTGTGCAATAATCTTTACCGGTAGTTGAGGGGACACTGTAGTGCATCTCAGTTAGATAAATGAAGCGATGTGTCCTTTTCTTTCAACCTCATTGACCTAAAATAACGACATGGGTCTGTCAGATTTTCTAAACTGCTTTAACATTAGTGTGTACTTATTTGAAATTGATTTTTAGACGCACCTTGGTCACATTGTGTTTCTGCTGACAATGATTGTTGATGCTGAAATGTAACGTCTCTAATTGGATTTTTTTTTTTGTATAACAACGCCACCTATACACAGTGACCTTTCCCTCCAGCTGCATGGCAGTGTGACTCACTGGTGAATCTGGCTCTTCATGTTCCCTTCATTTCCCCCCCATCGTCACACATCGGCTACAAACGTGTCCGCCGATCGAACATGCAGTACTGCACGTGACAATTTTGATTTCGTCACAAAGTGGATCTTTGGAGCTTGCGTCTCATATCCCCCAAAGCAGAAAACTAGAGCTTATTCTTCTACATAATCGTTTGTATGCTACCGCTGTCCATATATGTGTAGTGTGGCCCTTGTTTTATGTGTTTAAGGTGCTGGTGTCTGAGGTGGTTCAGTGAAAATCTGTACATATAAAGGAAAGTACACAATCTGCTATTCTCAGAGGGTTATTTGTGTGATGGCTTTAAAACACTAAACACAACTTCAGACACTGGAACACAGCTTTAATTTAGACAAGAAAGACTGACTATATGGCAGTATTAATGTACCTTTTTTTTAAGGAGTGGTACAGGAAACATTAGCGTTAAACTTTTAGTTATCAAAAGAGGTATCTTGTTGAAAAGTTAGGCAAAATTTAAGAAAAGGGCGCTCATGACAAGGCAGTATGAATGAACATTTTTACATTTTCTCATCGCATGCACAAACAATAGGCATGGTTATATGAACTATTGGTACAGTCCTTTGGTTGAAGGTTAAAATAAGTGCAGAATTTTGTTAAAAGATAAGCAATAAAAAGCTGAGGACATTTCTAAAAATAGAAATTACTACGTTAAAGTGCGTTCATAACAAACTGGCACATACTGTACTCATATTGTAAAGAATATTTCCACACACCTTTTTTTTAAAATTAAATGTTTAAATCACTGCGCGTGTACAGTAAGGTACTAAATCTTTTCAATATGTCACACAACCTGAGGCTGGCAGTGAGATCAGAGGCTTTCCTGATCGATCGATCGATTGATTGGTAGATTATCATCTCTGTCACTGGTTAAGTCTGCGCACTGGTCTGGTGGTGCTAGTAGACACGTTCCTCTGAGTCATGGCTGCAAAACACACATGCAAATTTAGAGTGAACTTCTAATAAATGCATTACCACCTGCATTGATGTCTGCGATAGAGGCTTGGAGTAAAAAAAAGTTGCATCTCACCTGAGAAGTTTAGCTCGTAGCTGAAGCTCCTGGTGGTAAATGTCACAGTGCCTGATGGGTTTTGTTGGTACTGGAGCTCAATATCCTGACTGGAAATACTGCATTGACCCTACAGAGGGAAGTAATAGAAAATTAAAGATGATTATAGAAAGATTATAGGGTGTAACTTGGACGTTTGCTCTGTGAGTAACTCTGTACTCTTTTGGATTATTATTATATTTTTCCCCTACAGTATCTACATAACTAACTCATGAAAAGAAGAAATTTGTGTCTTACATTAGAATAATCTTTCCATATTCCACCGACATCTTTGAACTGCCAGCGTGGCAACGAACCTGATCTGAAGAAAAGAGAACAACGTTGAATAATATTGAACACATTTATAGTAGCACGCATCATGTTAAACGATTCTCCTCCTGACCTGTTCTGTTGACTCCTGCAGCCAGCAGTCCTCCTCACTGCTCTTTTAGTCCCGATGTTGTTGTTAACTTGACACATTTCTATGAAGAGAATGAGAGAATTTTAATGCAAAATATGACTCCTGTTCTCAAGATTGTTTGCTTTTAAGAGGAGTGCAGCTGTATTATCATGTGCGTTACTTGAAAAATCCAGCGTATAGGAGAATCTCTTGATCCTGAAGTGCAGCTGGCCCTGTGGGTTCAGCTGGTATTGTGTTTCAATAGCAGCACTGTCAAATGAACATATCTGCACACATACAGACAGGATCAAATAAATCCACGTTATACAGGAAACATCTATAATAATTTCCCTGGAGTGAACTGAAACAAATAAACATGTGTGCAAAAATAGTGTGTGAGATTTTTATTAGAAAGGGTTATCTTGAAATTATTCTCAATTTGACCACCAGGTGGCTCTATTGATGAAAACTATCAGCATTAACTTTCTCCTGGAAGTATTTGTGAATAAACCTCTGAGCTATGTGAACGTGTTGGATGGCCTGCTTACATGAGCTTGGTATTCAGTCCATTCCCCCTCCTCTCCCATGAACTCCCATGTGAAGCCTCCATCAGTGAGCTGCGAGGAGGAAGCTGTAGGAAGAGCTGAGGCCGAGTAAAGGCTGCAAGGACATGAACGATGAATGTTCGAACCTACAGGAGCTTCAAAGTCAGCCTAAATCCTACAGATGGAAAGTCTCACCTCCCTGTGTTGGATGTGAACTTTGGACGTCTGCGGACATTCCTGCGCAGGCCTGTGATGCAGTTTGTCTGGGTCATGGCTGCAGAGGAGTGAATGAGTTAAAAAATTGAGTGACACATTTATGAAAGCTAAATTAAGCTCACACAAAATGCAAAATGATAGAAATATAACACACCGGAGAAGTCGAGTCTGTAGCTTGTAGAGCCCACCGTGAAGCTGAAGGTTCCCTGAGGGTTTAGAGAGAACTGATGCTCCACATCTTTACTGCTGACTGAGGAGGCCAGCGAACCCAGGCCCTTAAAGACCAGGATGGAAAAGATAGAAGTGGTGACCTTTGTTGTTATGTTGATGAGGATTTGTAGGAAACCTCTCACTCCTCACCTGGGATCCATATTCACGCCACAGCCGGTCATCCCTGAAGTACCAGCCGACGTCCTCAGTCTGGCCCCGAGGCAGGAAGCTTAGTCTCTGAACTTTGACAGCTGTGTTCAGCGTCTTCAACTCATCGAAGTCTATGAAGACCGAGCCGTAGCTCGTGTTGATGGTGATCCCCTTAGCTCCAGGCTGGCAGTAGTGAGTCTCGATCACATGGTCATTGTCGATTTGCAGCCACTGATGTCCAGCTGACAGCTGCCACTGGTAATGTTTCCCTTTGACTGTAAAATAGGTCAGGCTATATGCTACTGACAGGGTGACCATGCAGCTATAGAAGCCAGTCAAAGCCAGGTAATTAAATCAGTCCAGGTGCACTACATGCTCTGTAAATGGAAATCTTGATTTTCTTTTTCTTTCTATGTGCCAGCTGAAAGACTCAATATAGGCCAACATGCAAAGAATCAAACTGATTTCTTCAAACAATAAAAGCGCTGTAGCAGGAATTTAAATGGCTTACCTGAAGTTACCTGCCTGTCATAACTATCCTCGTCTTCATCTTCCTTTAAATCAGAGCAACAAATAAAATTTAAAAAAACAAAGACAGATAATTATTGGCAGATTTGTTTTCAAGGAAGAAGACGTTTTGTAGACTTACTGTGCCCGGAGGAAAGTACACTACAATAATAATAATAGTAAGAAAAAAAAAGGCTGATTACACAAACAGAAATACAGCAATTGTTTATTTTAATCAATCAAAACTTTACATAGATCCATTAATTAAATCCCTTTTACTTACTCTTACTTAGACACCGACGTGAAGGCAATGCTGACTCGTCAACTTTCACTTTCATTTCTCCACAAAATGAAACCAGAGCAAAACATGTGACTTGTTATCATGTTAAAAAAAGGTTGGTTTTTTTTGTTTTGGTAGAAAGACTATAGGTTATAATATTATTATGGCATTTTAATTGCAGTAAACACGTTTACTATATTGTTTACTGACCACTAACTAACGTTTCAGAAAGGTATATAACCGAGTGTTTTATTTTTAGACTCTTACGACACTGCTGTCGATGTTTTTCAGATAAATTAAAGACCCTCTTAATGACATATTTTAAATACAAACATGCATTTTCATTTGAAAATCCATAATCTGTATATCCATATGTTTTATTCAAAACTACTATAAATAAGATGTCTCCTTCAGGTTTTCCCACATGACACTTGTCTAAGTTGTACATTGGACCGCATTGGCTCCTACGTACAGGTGTTCAATTTAGAAACAAGCACACAGGTGAGAAACATTTCCTCTTTCAGCAGGTAAAAACAGAGAGTTTTTTTTAACATTTCCATTACAGAGCATTCAGTAGTGTGATCCCAGCTCAGTGCAGATTACACAGGGTGGCCTACATTATTTCTAAGTTGGACTTTCAACTCTGAGTAAAAAAACGATATGAATTGCATGATATAATGTAAATGTGCATAGCAGCGTAGTAAATGGCCTTGAACCTGCACTGGGTTTGGTTTGGCAGTGTGTTGCAGCATTAATGTAACATTAAATATTATGTCCAATAATTTCAGCAGTGTTTGTCTATTTGATGTTCTTTAGATTCAGTAGCACCATAAATGATGTGTCTCCTCTTTGGAGATAAATCAGATTATAACTTATGATGGCTTCTCGTATTAAGATGAACAACTCTGTTAAACTTAAGCTTTAAAAGAAAAGCAAGCCTACCGGATAATTTAATCGTATCCTGTATTCCGTGCTAAACACAATGTTAGATTTCCCATAAAAAAATAAAAAAAAGCCAACACTAAAAATTATTCTCCCAGACTGTCTTTGAAATCCTCCTCGGCGCTCACACCTCCACACGTCTGACTCTGCGTGAATGTTTGGTCTTCAGGTTGGTTTGAATCATCGCTGTGGAAAATGACAGAAAGATAAAAGAGAATTGAATTTTGCCGTGTGCTGTTTTAAAAGTCTTTTTTTTTACACTATATTGCAGCTAAGATTCTTTATTAGTTAGTTGTTCATTGTAAGAGGAGAATAACCTAAATATATTTCCCAAAATGTGAAACTATATTCCTTTAAGTGTAACATATAATTCAACATGCTGGTAATAACAGCAATAAGTGAATAATTCATGCATATTTCACTGGGTTTAAATGGATTAGTTCTTTCTTTAACCTCACTACAGCTAAACTAAACTCTAATAGCGGCCTCTATTTTACATACACTTACTTCCAAATTGCAAAAGTTGCCTTTTTTTTTCATCTTATCACCGTAATAAAAAATAAATAAAAAATGACTCAACCTCCAAAGTCCAGTTGGTAGGTGTGTTCCTTCACTGTGAAGTGCATTTTACTGTTGTGGTTTTGCTGGTACTTCCTCTCGATGTCGTCGCTGGTTACCGAGCATTCGGTTGGAGAGCCCCTCTGCGGAAATCATGATAACGTTTTATTGTATCACAGAACTATTAGAGATGAGACGATTACAGTGTCTCAGGTATGCGTAAACTCCACCCTGCAGATAACTCACCCTGTGTCTGAACTCGTACCATGTGCCGCCGTCTCCCTCAAACTGCCATTGTGGTTTGGTGCCCAGATGAAGGCTCTGTAAAGCTGGTACTGCTTGGGGACCTCTGCAAAAACAACAACAACAACAACAACAACAACAACAACAACAACATTAAATCATGGCTTAGAGAATCATTCATGAGCCTTAGATGTGCTGATTTGTGTGGATTTTGTTAATAAATTAAATCTAACTTTAAATCTAAGAAAGCAAATAAGCAAAATTTCCTCAAATTTCTAATTATTTCCTTTAAATGATGTGAGGAAAATACTTCTTTTAGCCATGCAGCGTCTATCTCAACATTAATTACATATTTACTCACGCTGCCTGTGCTCTTTGTTGTCGGTACAGTGGACGGCGAATAACTCTCCTCTTTCTCTTTTGGCCCAACTGTTGCATTTCTAATAAAAGACAAAGAGCAAAGAATTAAATTGGACAGAGGTTATTAAGACATTAACTTTTTTATTTTTATTTTTTTGTATACTACACCTGTGAATCTAATCTCGTAGGTTTCGGCGCCCTTGTTGAAAGTAAAAGAGCTCGATGGATTACTCAGGAACTTCTCCTCTATGTCAGCGCTCTTCACAGGACCGAGGTTGCCCTTTGAATCCTGTCAGAACAAGTAAAAGAAAATCACTGACAAAACGAACAAAACAATAATAATTAGATTAATATAGGATTTGGTGTATCTGTGCACTCATAAATGAAGTTGCAATAAAGCCACATACCTTCTGTCCATACTCGATCCACTTTTTACTCAAGGTGCAGTACCAAATCCACACCGTGTTACCATCATCCAAACGCCTCACCTTCAGTCTCTTTCTATACACTCTCATCCTGTTAAAATCTATACTCACTGACCTACAGTGAGAGAAAAAAAAAAAAAAAAATCAACCAGCTCACTCTCTGTTTGTACCCAGACAGTATTATATATATATATATATATATATATATATATATATATGTAACAGGCATATTTTCTTCACTGCTTACCCATATGGTGTGTTATAGATTTTAATGCTTTTATTGTGGGGCAGAGAGTACTGGGCCTCAATGATGTGATTATTCTCAATATCCACCCAGCCATTTCCATCATTCAGCTGCCACTGGAAGCAGCGGCCATCAGTAAGCTTTACATCTAGTTAAAAAGACAGCAGGATAAAAGATAAAACATTATTATTATTAGTGATTATTATTTCTTTTCACTTCAAGTGAAGAGGTACTATTTCATGATCTACACTTTATACTATATATATATATATATTTAAAATCATTGATGCAACTGTTGATCTATTAAAGCATCTTTCCCCTCCTCTACTATCTTACCTGAAGATGCTGAACGGTCCACAGCTCTGTTGCTTCCAGGGGAGGAAGATCTTCGACCTCCGGGGTGTTTCAGTTTACAGTTGGATCCGTTGCGACAGTTTCCCTTCAGGGCATACTTACAAACATGCAAGTAAGGACACCTGCTCCCACTCCGACAGCCACCTCTGTTGTAATACCTGCAAGGCTCTTTCTACACACACACACACACACACACACACACAGATAAACAGTTTGTGTTAAAGTGGGTTTAATCTCCGGCATTTTCTCTGTCCAGAAACATACCTGACTGTCACTGTCTGCATCTGAACATTCGTCGGTGTCCAACTCGTCACTGACAGATGAATCACTTTCAGAAGAGTTTTCCTCGTCAGACACTGGAACAACGGTACAAAACCAAAGGATGTAACAATGATAATCTGTAAATGTTAACTTAAAACGTACTTCTTTAGCCTGACTTTTAATTAAGAATGATCATCATCATTATTAATATTATTATCATCATTGTATGTTTTATCCATTTGTAATTGTTTATTTAATATTTTATCTTGCTTTGGAATCTAGTTTTATTTGATTACATTTTCATAATATTAGTCTCAAATTGTGTTTACTGTGTTTACACTATCTTATTATTGGCTGGAATAAGATCACATATAGGTGTGTTGGTGATAATGGCAGCGTTAAAAACATGTTCAATAATTATGTGTTATGTGGGCATAATCCTGTAGAGATTTTATACCTTTGTATAAACATTTATTATTATTATTATTATTTTTTTTTTACAAAATGCCTTTAGGGTATACTGTGTATGACATGTAAGGGACCTCCATAAACGAAACTAAATCATGAAGTTGAGATTGTTGTGATAAATCTGTGTGAGAGTTCAGACCTGAATCATTTACACTGATTGTTTGTTTTTCCTAATTAAATCTCAGTTATCCTAACTGGGTTCTGGTTTAATAGCAGACGGCCACATAGCACACGTACAGCTTTTTAAAAAGTAGTTTGAAGGTTAAACAAAACAACAAAACAAAACAACAAACAACAACAAACAAAAACAAAAAAACAACGAAACTCATACATCAAGAAAATAAACAACAGACATAGCAATCAAATAAACGACAAGGCAATACTTATGCAGATAGTAAACAGCAAAAACTAAAGTTTAAAGGCAACTCACGACAGGCAGACGCCATCCTGCAGCTTGCAGCGCTTATTATACTTTCATTTTCGTTTCTTTATACTTAAGCAGCTGTGATGTCCCATAACTTCAACAAGGGGGCCATTTATTAGCATATAGACATTATATGTATGTAACAAAAAAAATAAAAATAAATTGACACTGACATTAAGAAACATGTCTACTTGCAATAACCTTCATTTACTTTAATTACTACACCCCTTATAATTACTTTTAATTTACTATACCACCTATTTGATTATTGATTATATACTTATACACGTACCTTGTATCCACCTTAGTGTTGTAAATAAAGTTCACTGGAGAAAAAAAACAAAAACCCTGTCATCCATGTAGGGTTTTTTTCAGGGTTTCTTTTGTATTTTGCTTAAACCTCCACAGCGCTGGGTGGCGATAGTGAGCTGATTCTGCCACTAGCTGTCAAACGCTCTGCAGCGTTTCTAATAGAATCACCAGAAGAAGAAGTTAGGGTCCCTTTGAAGGAGGAAGCGGCAAACGGTCTTCTTCTACGAAGTGCACTTTAATAGAGTTAGAAAGTAAAACGAAGTACGGACAATTAAATTTAATTGATGCAAGTCCAGGATCACGCGTATACGAGCACCACTTATGATATCATTAACCCCGTTGAGTTTACTTATAAAAGTAAGTATAGGCAACAGAAAATGCTAAGTCAAGCTAGCTAATTGGAGTTAGCTTTGGCACATAGCAAGGGCTCAACGGTAAAAGTACCCAATAAGCATTAAAGGTCCATGTTGAAAGTTATAGTGGCTAAATCATTAAAAAGCCAACACGTTTCAACCACTGTAGGTCTAAAACAGTGGTTTGCTGTTTGTGATGTGCTATAGTATGTGTTGCTTGTCTGTTTTTTAGCATCACTACTATGTGACAGGACACTATGTCATGTGTGCTGCATTTGAGTTCCCTATGGGGACAATAAAGTACAATGTAAACACATTTCAATTAAAAGTGAATCACCTGATCTGCATTTGGTGGTTTGTTTAGTAAATAATCACAAACTTAAAGCAACAGGCATAATGCTGAACTGTTAAACAAACTGTTTTTCAAGTAGCTGAAACACATTCAACACACTGAACATTAACCAGAATCCTGTTACATATAATGTAATTTTCTTACTTTTTATTTTTTTTAATTGTCTCTTATAGTGAATTTCAAGGAAACTGAATACTTTGGGAAGCTGAGGATTTCTAATAATTTCCTGTTCTCTGGAAAAATAAATACTTCCATGTGGGCGTGGAGGTATGCTGGCAAGTAAAAGTTCTCAGAGACTTCAGTGTGTGAAAATATACAAACAATGTGGGATGTAATGATAGGATATTCTCCCTTGAGATTTTTCTTTTCATAGTAAGCTCTGCTTTCTACACTTAGACTACAACAGTGTCCATTCTTCCATTCATACTTTTCATGTCGACATTGTGCTCAACATGTTCCTGTGGTGAAATTGAGAATATATTTCCTTTTTAGATTTCTTTCCTTGTCTTTGCTATTTCTTTCTATTGTTTCCTCTAGCAGTGATATGAGTTTCCTATTAGGAGTCTTTGCTTTCATTATTTCAAATAAATGTCCTAATAATAATAATAAAAAAAGCTCTTTTAATGTGGAAAGCAAACTGTTATATTAAATCAAGGCAACTTATTATTTCTAGAGCAACATCTTATGCAGAGAAGTAATACAGTGTTTTACATAGTGATAAAACAGATTACACTTGTGAACCATTATTATTTCTTATATTTTCAGAGCCATCCTAAAACATATGGGCTTGCAACACAAGATGACCTATAGTCAAGCATCCAAAAAATGGGAAAACATGAAGAAAAGATACAAGGTACTATTTGTTTTTTATTTCATTTAAATATATCAAGCATTCTTACAAAATTTTCTCTTGACTTGTTGCTCTCACTGTCTCCTCAGGAGCTAAAGAGCCCTCCAGACGGGGTAAAAGTCTTCCCTAAATCGTGGCCGCATTTCACTCTGATGGACGACGTCATGGAAGGTTGACTGGAAGGAAAAGCCCCCATCCTCAAGGCCTTCTCCAACAGCAATTTCTCCAAACTCAAGAAGAGGAGGGTATCCACGGTGACATCCTCTCCTACAACGTTGGTAGCAGGTGGGTCGGAGATTGAGGTATCACTGAATGGAAATGGGGAAGTGGTGAAGGAGATGTTGCGGGATGGAAGCCTGGAGATAGGTTGCATCATGCAAGAGGTGGAGGATGAGAGGAACACGATGGACAGCGAAAGACAGATGATGAAAAGGGAAAAACGGGTGACAGAAAGGGAGCGGCTGGTACTGGAAAGGGAGAGAATAGTGCTGGATAGGGAGGTCGCCTCTCTCGACCGAGACCGAGCATTGATAGAGAGAGAGAGGGCAATGATAGAGAAAGAAAAAGCAATGATGGAGAGAGAGAGGGTGATGGTGGAAAAAGACAGAGACACTGTGAGCAGGGACCGGCTGGCTTTGGAGCGAGAGAAAGCCAGACTGGGGAGACTTTCTGCATCCAAAGAAAGGTCGGATGAGGTTACAAAAGACTCAGATATTGTGGACAGGAAGGAGCGGTTCCTCAACTTGTTTGAAAATTTTTTTGAGAGAATCCTTCCAGTTGCCTTTTGTGAATACGTCATTTGAATTGATTTATGTGCAGTTTCTTCTGCAAAAAAAAACCTCCCTTTAAGATTTTTGTTTAAGTTTGCACAAATATATTTATGATCAGTTTCCGCCTTGGCTGCTTTTCGCAATGCAGTACTTACACCTATAGGTTGTCAATAAAAACGTTGAGCCACTCCTTGTTCGGAGAGGTCTTCAAAACAACTTTATTCACTTGTGGTTATTCCATACAGAGCACACAATAGCAAGCTATTAGCATTATTCTTAAACCCATCCACAATCACCACACCCCCCCTCCCAAATCGAACAATTGTCTCTAATCGATCGACTCCAGACATTAGTCTTTGGTAATCATCACTTTTTGAAACGCAATATACCAAATATTGCAGTTCGTGTAAAAAATCTTTTTTTTTTCTTCAGAATATATATTTTTATATTACAGTACAGACTTTACAACAAATGATTGTGTTTAAATGCGTCTTTTATTGCATTAGATACTCAATTTGCCTTTCATTAAGCTCCAGCTTCAATAAGTTTATGCTAGTATACATTTCCAAAAGTGTTAGATTTGTCATTAATATTAATATTATTATTTTTTAATTTTTTACAAAACAAACATATTTAAACAATATTACTGGTTGTTTTTGCCAGTCTTGAACAGACACTGAACAGAAACATACATGCCATTTGAGAGTTTCGTCAATTAACTGATTTCTCCGAATGCCACCTATAGTTTACTCTTAAATTGTGGAACAGTTTGGCTTTTGAGAGAGTTCTTGTGTGTATGCGTGCATATTTGTATGTGTGTGTACATGCATTTTGGTAGATGTGAGAGTGACTGTTAGGTGTGTGTGTGGGTGTGTTTCACCTTGCATAACAATCTGAACAACATGAAGAAGGTGCAGTAGAGTATATGTGTATATGTGCTTGATCACCAGAATCCATTTGTGTGGTTGTTTATGTAACATAAATGTCCACACAGAGTATCTGCAGTAAATATATCAGCAGCATGTATGACAGTTTTGAAATATGCTGTTGTAAGTGACTGACCATTTCAAATGAGGAGTGAATGAATGGTATGTGTGTCAGTGTGTGTGTGTGTGTGGTCTTGTGTGTCAATATGTACAAAGATGTGTGCATGTGGTTGTATTCATGGGAGTCAGTGTGCAAGAGTGTAAGTATGTGTCTGTGTGGTTAATAGTGATCCCCAATGGGTATACGGGGCAAGCAGAGGTAAGCCTGTGGGGTCCTGCTGAGGTTGATGGGGTTGCCGTCCAGACGGATGTCCTCCAGTGCGTTCCTGATGTAGTTGAAATCGTTCAGGTTGCAGAACGTGTCCTCGTGCATCATTTGAATATTGTTACGCTGCAGTGGGAGATAGAGAAGGATACACAATGAGTCATTTAGTTTATTCCCTGAACTGCACAACAATTACAAGATCTTACTCCAGAACAGGGCTGGGTGCTCAGAATCTAATAAATCTTATAATGTCCATCGACCTTAAAACTTTTGTTTTGTCAATCTTCAAGTTTAGTTCTTATCTATTAAATACATTTAACTATTTTGAAAGATAGATAAGATATTTCAAGTAAATTTTCAAGTCTGTGAGCTTGCATTACGTTGTGAACATGTCACTTCCAATTTCAACCATTAGGTCAAAGCAGGTACCTGTAGGTGTAGAGATCGCAGGCTTTCTGGTAGAGGCACTGGGATGTAGTCAATGTGGTTGTCCGTTAGATACAGGTACAGCAAGGAAGTCATATCCTGGATACGAGAGAAAGATATATTTCATTGTCAGCCTACTAGATACAAATGAGACGGACGCTTTTAGGTTGTTCCCAAACAATGTTAAGATTATCTTGACTATACACGTAGAGATGATGATACTCCTCCTACTTAAATGAATGAACAGAACAAGATTTTAATCCGTTCATTTCAGTTCCACAAGATTTTATCATTTTGTCAGTAACTGTAGCGGAAGCAGGATGCCAATATTACAAGTACTTTGGGAGTCTATAGAGTCCTGTACAGTATGTGTGACAGTAGGTATACGTACTTTAAACGCCTCTTTGTGAATACCCTTGCTGCCAATGTTGTTGTGGCTGGCATCGATTAGGGTCATGGTCTCTGGGAGAGCAGGCAGCTGTGAAATGTGATTTTCTCGAACTACCAACTCCTCCAGCACAGGCAGAGCCAAAAATGATTTTTCATCGATGGAAGTTAACTCATTAGCGGTTAAGTCGATCCTCTTAAGCTTGTCTGGAAGGAGAAAATAAACTCTTAAGACGCTGACAGCTCACACCAAAATCAGTCGAAGGAAAGGGTGTGATTGATAATGCATGACTGACTATGAAAACATACTCATGAAAGCAAAGTCAGACTTGTTGATCTTGGTGATTCTGTTGTAGCGAGCATAGAAGTGAGTGGTGTCTTTAGGGAGAGGTGGTACACTATCCAGCTTCAAGTCATCACAGTAGACCGAACCACCAAGGCACGTGCACAACAAGCAAGTAGGCATACCTGGAGAAGATGGAGAGTGGGAGACGGAGGGGGTAAAATATGAAATAATCAGAGGTAGAATATTTTCAGAGAGGGAATTTCCTCATGGAATCATCTTCAAATACCCCAAAGCCCCAAAAGGCTCTGATCCACAGGGCGATATCAATTTCGCAAAGGGAACTTCCTCGAAAGAAACACATTTTTATCATGCTTCTCTAAATTTAGTGCCTGTGTTGTTCAATACTGACCTCGCCTGTCAACCTCAGGCTCATCGGGCTTTTCGGGCTCATCAGGCTCTGGCAGGTCAGAGCTCCCTGACTCATCTATACCGCCAGTACCCTCCTGAGGGGTTTCTGGTGTGGTTGGAAGCAGCCCCTCCTCTTGTTAGAGACAAGATTAGGCGTTTAAAGAAACAGGTTAGATCAGCATGGACATGGAACAGGAAGTCTGGCAATCAGTAGGCTGTTTGCCGCAGTGATAAGTTACATATATTAGCAGTGTTACCCAAGAGTTTGTGGCATTTAACTGATGAATGAAAGTTAAATGAAAATGACTTTTTGGGTGTTAATAAAATTAAATGATTTGCTGAGTGGTTACAAACAATGTGCTTGTTAGGAAAGGAAAAAAACCCAACCCTTTTGTAGGGAGATTGCTACTAGAGAAGATAACTAACTACAAGTGTGAAAACAGTACCTGCATTCAAAAACTCAAATAATTGCTCAAGTATCTATAAATTTTCTGCAGACACAGTGCCAATGCTGGAACCAGTTCCTGCAATAAATCTGCGACCATTCTAAGCATGTCCAACATCAAAATCTGCCACCAACTGTCAGTTAGTGCAATAGCCTTAAACTTGTGACAGTAATGTGTATATGCATGATGCAAACAAAACTGGGACCCACTAGTAAAACAATGCTCTATAATTCTATTAGTGGTAAAAAAAAAATGTCAAAAAAGGGTACCATTTAAAATTGCTGGTCTTCAACCAAATAAGCAGTGATAATAAGGGTAGGGAAGAAAAAACAAATGCTGCCAAGGTTATACACTAATATACTGGAGGAGGTGGACAAAACTGAAAAACAGGTTCATAAGAAGATTCAGTGCCTCCCTGTTCCAGCACCGGCACCAGCATCTTTCTTTCTCAAAAGTATTCACTTTTTGGTATATGTATGGTGTGTGAGGCATGGACCTTAACCTGCCTTTAACATATCTCACACAACTCTAGATTAGATACTGACCTTTATCAACATCAGGGACCAGAGTTACCTCAGGGACCTCGGCTTCTCCAGAAACAGAGACACCAGAAGTCCCTGACTCTCCGGAGACCTCTAAGTCTCCAGAGGCTTCGAGATCCCCTGAAGCCCCTGAGGTTCCTGAAGCTCCTGAGAACTCCCCAGAAGCACCCGATGCCTCTTGGGGGATAGTGTCGGGAATGAGGGGCAGTTCCTCCTCTTGTTAGAGCCAAGGGGTAGGGTTAGGAGACACGAGTTTAGAAAGGTGAAGAGTAGGATGGACAATCAGTCACTCTCACATTTCAGATGAGACAGAAGGTTAGGAGGACAATGATTATGAGTAACACAAATACAATAGCACACAGTAAAACATAATATTATTAGGAAAAAAACAGTCAACATTTAACTACATTTACAAAGGACGCAGTTAAATGGAATTACTGTAAGATTGACATTAATCACATGGAATAAGACAGACCAAGACATAGTGTTGCCACAAGCTGCTCTTTAAAAGTACTAACCTCCAGATAACAATGTTATCCCTGAGACCCCAGACTCATCAGAGTCCCCAGAAACCCCAGAGCTTCCAGAGGCCCCTGAGATCAGGAGATCTCCAGAGAACCCAGAACCAGACTGGCCCCCAGACCCTCCAGAGCCCAGGGGGAGTTCAATGGAAATCCCAGAACCTCCAGAGCCCAGGGGGAGTTCAGTGGAAATCCCAGACCCTCCAGAGCCCAGGGGGAGTTCAGTGGAAATACCAGACCCTCCAGAGCCCACAGGGAGTTCAATGGAAATCCCAGACCCTCCAGAGCCCAGGGGGAGTTCAGTGGAAATCCCAGACCCTCCAGAGCCAAGGTCTCCAGAGGCTCCAGAAGTTGTGGATCCCATGGTGTCCCCAGATCCAGAGAGATCCCTAGATCCAGACAACTCCCCAGATCCGGACAGCTCCCCAGATCCCCAGAGATCCCCAGATATCAAGAGATCCCCAGATACTAAGAACTCCCCAGATCCCCCCAGGCTGTGGAGTTCCTCAGAAACTCCGGAGATCAGGACAATGTCACCAGAACCCCCAGAGGCGCCAGAGACCAGTAAGTCTCCAGAGACGCTGGAGACCAGTAGGTCTCCAGAGACGCCGGAGACCAGTAGGTCTCCAGAGACACCAGAAACCAGTGGGTCTCCAGAGGTGCCGGAGACCAGTAGGTCTCCTGAGCCTCCAGACCCAGAAACCCCAGAAGCTCCTGAGGCCCCAGACCCAACGGATCCCCCAAAATCCCCGGAGACATGAAGGATGTCAATGGCCGGCAGACGCAGCTCCACCTCTTGTTAGAGACAAGATTAGGTATTAATAGACAGACAAATGAATATGAAATGGATCATTAATCAGGTTTGTAGGCTATGAGTTCACGATAATGATTAGTTTAAATAGTAGGTGACAAATGGACACAATGATTGAACACAGCACATTTAACCAATAACAACTAGTTAAATGGAAAACATGCATAGACAAAAGATGATTGTTGCAGATGAGTTTGGAAGACAGATTAGTGTATTTGTTTCGGATGTTTTTGTTCATTATGGCTGCTTTCACAACTCCATAGGCCCAAGGAAGAGCAAGGCACTCCTTCATAAACCAAGTGGACTGGATATCAAGCGACTCTATGTTTATGGGTGTACAGACTTAAATGTGTATGCTTTTTCAGACCTTTCTGTGTGTCTGGGCCCATGAGAACCCCAGATCCCCCTGAACCCTGAGGGATGAGCTGGGGTTTTAGGGGCAACTCTTCCTCCTCCTCTTCTTGTTCTTCCAATGAAGCCTCAGGTACAGGATAGCTATAGTCAGGTGGAGCCAGTGTTCCAATCTCTATCTGAGGGAAAGACAGCAGCAGTGAGTCAAAAATGTCAAAAAGGTTTAACTTTAGCAATCCAATAAAGTAATATCATGAAAAATCTGACATAATGTTCTTCTGTACATGAAATGAAAAGCAGTTGGTCATCATTAGAAACAGATAATAGTCAAATTATGCACTTAGTTGTGTATCAGCTCTATTTCTATTTCTATTTCACGATACACTTGCAAAATAACACTTAAAAAATGCATTTTTATGGATTTGCAGAAGTGGATGATATTTGACAACGACAATGTGTTGTGAAGCCTTTTATGAGACATTGGCATTCATTTGCATGATGTTAGAGGATGTCAGAATTTTAATAACCAACTCTTAAACAGTGCGTCTCCTCTTTTGTGAAAATCCGTCGACAAATGTGATTACAACACTGGTATTACTTGCAAGTTATATACAATTTCACATTTTAAACACACTTATCTCACAGTGTATCCTATTTAGACCGGTTGACCATTTCTTATCATGCATTATGAATTTAATTTGAAAAATGAAAATTTGCAGTAGGCCAGATGTCACATTAGATTCACTGTGGCCAGAGATGATTGAATATGGAAAACACTATTCATGCAATAACAGCACAATTATGCTTATTGGTATGTTAATATTCCATTTGTTATTTAGTCCATCTCAAGCAAATGCGTGGAAGTCCATCCCATGTGTTATGTGTCACTGTGATGTGATGTTTGACTAAAATCAGAATACTGGTTTCAAATCTGTCAAACATTTGACTCATCATATTCTCTCTTCATCCTTCCTCCATCGCACTTTGATGTGATTGATTAAAAAAAAAAAAAAGTCAAGATCCATAAAGGAAATCAAACAAAAAAAATCTTCAGAAGTGATAAATTATAAACAGATGATCACAGTCAAGAACCATGAGAAGAGTAACACCAACTCCACCTCTAGATGGCAGCAAAGTTTCCAGGTTTACATTTCAATAGATATTGATAATAATAAATACACTGATGCCTCCACTGAAGGACATTCTCAGTGTAGAAACACCAGCTGATGATGAAAGTGATAAACATTTCCAACTTCAATTTTGTTGAGATGTTTTTTTTTTCCAAGTCATCCCATGTCAAATAGTCATATATTTAGTTTATACGCTCATCCTGGTTGTTGTTTCCAGGGTTCCCTTTAGTAAACATACTTCAAACAAACCTCAGCTTCTATCTGGTTTCAAAATATAAAAATTCTCCATAAACAAAGTTTTAGCTTTTTAAAAAAAAAATCAAATATGCATTAATGTAAGTAAGAATTAGGTTTGATATAAATTAAAAGACACTTTGAAAACAAGCCTTATGAATTACAGTTGGCTTTTGGGTCCGTCATTAAAAGCTTCAGGTGTATCCATCTGCTGATATAATTGTATTTACAGTCACTCTTTGATCTTTTGGAGTTTTATCTAACCTGCAGTTCTATCATTCTCCAGACGAGGGCAATGAACGCCCACACACCGCCACAGGTAATACCTGACACTCTATCACGCCCAATAAGGCTGAGTCAAGGCTCCAAAAAGGGAATGGTCCTTGTGGAACCAAGACACACATGGTAGCTGCAAGAATCCATATTTTAGTCTTTTCAACTCATTTCAACCACCGTAATTATACATGTATATCAATACAGTAAAATCTAACTGAATTATGCCTTTGATGACAGGTTACCAGAAATATAGCTAAAGAAAAAAAGCCATGCAGAGACATTAAATGCAGCAGTGAAGAGATGTCCAACACTGAAAGTCACATTTTACAGTTTGGCAGAGACACAGTTTGTGATACAACAAGGTAGGCCTTTGAAAAGTCTTGCACAGAGTTAGCTTGCTGTAGCTCTCCCCTTCATTTCCCCCTTTCCCCAAAGTAAACATATATACCCGAGGGGAAAGAAGAGGTGAAAAGCTGGCAACCAGAAATGCAGAAAAAAAAACAAACTGCATGAGAATACAGATTGCACTGGGACATATGTTGAATGTGAGCATCAAGTCAAAGCCGAATGTTGTGTTGCTGCCTCACTATGTAGTATATCAATAAGTAGATGCATTCAGCAAGGTAAGAGAAAAATAGTTCCAGCTACAAAATGCTAATTTAAAAAAAGTCTTTATCCGATTCACTGGCTGCATCTTTTACAATAAGCAAAATAACAAACTGATTTTCCAAACTGTTCATGTGCCACAGATAAATAAGTTACACCGAGACCTCATCCAACCACATTAGTCATAATTCATTCCCCTATACGCCAGGTATTAAATTGTTGAAATACATCTGCAGCTTCTGTTGACTAAACCAAGTTGCTCCTAAATATGAGAGATTGAGATTGATGATACACAGACTGAATGTCTTCATCAAACCCGGCGCCTAAGCTGGTGATTAAAACGTTTGCAGAGACTTTGAAATACAGCAGACTGAAGAAGCTTTGCTCGGATGACTTTGTAGATGAGCCTTTACTTTTCTCAAAAGAGACAAGCCCCGAGGAGAAGGAAGATGTGGAAAGTAAAGACTCAGCATTCCAGAGGCGTGGAGCTCACCATCGCTTCATTTCTCCCCTGACATCTGATATATGTGTGTGTGTGTGTGTGTGAATAAAATCTGTTTAATCTTCTCTCTTTCTTAAGCAGCCAGTCTGTTAGAAGATCTGCCCTCTCACCCTTTTACTGTGCTGCCAACAAAACAAAATGACAGATGCTTGCATTGTTATTTCTCGACACTGCAATTATGAGTCAAAACTTAGTTATAGTTCATTTCAGACACCAACTGTACAGTACCCCCCCCCCCCCCCCCCCCCCCCCCCCCCCCCCCCCCCCCCGTTTGCTACTCCCACAAAATCCCACAAACTCTCATGCAATGTGCTGTGTCATTTCCAGGTTTGTTAAAACAGCAGCGCATTATCGAATCCATTCCCCTGCAACACATTACAACTCTCCCACACAAAGCATCATAATATGTAAGCTTTTGCACATCATAATGGAATCATTTTGATTCAGACAAAAGGTTGTGGGTGTACTTTTTTTTTTTTTTTTTTTTTTTTTTTTTACAGTGGGTGAAATACTTTAATGCAGCAGTACTCCCTCATGTTGTTGGTTTTACTACATGTTGTCATATCTGCTAAATCTGCATTGGATTGCAGCATAATAAAAGTGATGTGAGTGCAATCCACATCAGGTTTAACTTGAGTCGCTGCCTCAGAGGCCAAGGTAATCATTGCATTGTCCTAATTTTCCTTGGTACAAAAAAACAGGAACAGAAAGTTGGCAAAAGCTTGACCTCCCAGCATGCTTTGCAGACTGGACACATCACAACTTGAGCTGATTTAAACTACTCCTGGAATCCATTTTTCCTGTTAGTAGTCCTGTTCTCTGCCCTTTTTTTTTTTTTTTTTTTTTTTTTTTAAATTGTTGGATTTTTCTTCTTGAAATGCTATAGCTGGAAATACATAGCCTTGACTGAATGTAAAGTCAAAATTAAAATGTGCAAACTTCAACCTCTTGCAGTTCACACTGGGAATGTGCAGACAAAATAATGTAAAATTAAAAATTAAAAAAACATGTTAATTACTCGGGCATAAAAAATGTTAAAAGTGATACTGATGCAGATGGACTCAGGCTGGGGAAGATTCTGGGGTATGTAACTCAAAATGGTGGCTAGCCAAAAGATAAAACTGAAATAGTTTGGCCACAATGGTGCATACATTTGGGGAGCTAGTCCATTTAATAATTAAGACATTGTACATTTAAAACATTATAAAATGCCAGTGAATAACTATCAAACCATAACCATTTTACTTTATAAATACTGTTGAAACTATATCATTAAAAGCAGGATATAAAGTGCTGCAGGTATTTTTTTTAGGCCAACCTGGAAGTTAGCATCGCTGTGGTTCCCTCGGCAAAAAAAAAGAAAAACCAATGAGATTTTTCCGTTGGATTTTGGATTATTGGAGGAAATAAGATGTGTGGCAAAGTTCATGATACTTGTACATGTTTTGTTCAGCAACATAATTCACTTTTATGATTTTTGAAGTGTAAATGCAATAAATAAAAAGCTAACGTTAGCCTACAAACAAGCTACGGCACCAACACTACAATGTAAAAAGTTCTGTGAAATGGAAATTGAATGATCAAAAACCTCCAGAACAGCTACTAAATGGAAAAACATTTCCCCTTACTGAAGGACCCTTACAGTTTCTTACCTGAGGATCATCAATTATCAGCCCATCTTCATAGTCATAGATATCCTGGTTCTCCAAATTGTCTCGATCCACATCATAGTTGGCACTGTTGTATGTGTCCAAGTCCACTTGTCGGGAAAATCTGGGGCTGGCCACCACCGCTTTGAGGACGAAGAGTCCCAACACAAGCCGCACGAGCATCCTCATTGTCCTCCTTGACAAAGAGAGTCAAAAGTCAAAAAGGGGAACGTCAATTCAAACATATCCAGTTGTTGAGTCAATACTGAACATAACATATGATAAATGAAACCCAAACCCTCGTTCACTTTGTCCCATATAACGAGCTAAATGCTAAAGCAAAAATGGGTCTAACGTACAGATGATTGACCTGCTAGAAATACAGACTGTCAGATAATCATCTTTAACAGGTAAATACTGCATAGAAGCCTTTGATGTTGTGATGGACGACATCATTTGGCCTCATAACCGATCTGTTGTGTTGCAGACAGAGCTTGACATTGCGTCACATCACTAAGGTCACTGAATTCATTACTGAGGCGAAGACAGCTCGAAGGATCATAATGTGAGGGCCTCTTGCCAGAAGGCTCACTGTTCCAGGGAGCAGCCATCTTGGCTCAAATCAGTGTTCGCCTGTGGCGTGTCAAAGGTTAGAAGTCGGAGTTGATCTGATAAGGAAATATGGGAACGTTTTCATCAGTCTGTAGGAGCTTCAATTCAAACAGGGATTTTAGGTCGCTGCTTTTCCTACAAAATAAAATACCCCATTGAACCAAAAACATGCAGCAAAATTAATGGCAACACATTTAAACGTTTGAAATGAGGCCGCAGACAAGAGTGTCCTTTTTCTAAATTAAATCTAAAATTAGCATGTATGATTTTCACTAAGTGCAGATCCACTATGCACCGACCTGACCTAGATAGTTGCTGTTGATAATCTTGTTTATTTCCTCAGTAACACAGATCTGGAAAGCTTAGTAAGGTTGATTAAGTTCAAAAGTGTGGATCCCAGGTTAGAAGCGCTAATAAGATTAGCATATGTTAATTACCTCTTAATTAGCTGGTGCCACAGACATTAGGGCCTAGGGATGAATGATTTGACAAGAGTGGGGGTTTCATGACACACTAATGGCAGGTGTAGTAGGCCTGAGAGAGAGATCATGTCAAGTCCAAGAAACAGAAGACTTTAAAGAGTCCTCCAGGCCGGGGCAGAGAAACGGAGAGCAAGGGGAAGGCAACAAGAGAGTGAGATGGGGGCAGACGTGGACAAGATGTTGGCCCTCAGGGTTAGATGGAGAGAGTAAGGAATGGACTGAGTGGGAGAGAGCCAGGGACACAGACAGAGAGAGAGAGAGAGAGAGAGAGGTTTCTGAGCTGACTCAACCTCTCACCCTTTACAGAGGGCCTTTATGAGGCCTGGTCACTGCCTGTCTCAGCACTCAAACTCCAAATTCCACCGAGGTTTGTGGACAGGATGGCAGTCAGTTACGACTGCAAGGAAAAGCTTCATTCAGTTAGGGTGCACACACACACACACGCGCGCACACACACGCACACACACACACACACACACATTCATATACATGCGCACACTTGGAAAGACACATCCTCTCACAGATGCACACTCTGTCTTAACAAACCTATCTTTCAGAGGGAGAAAATTGAGAACCTCTGCAGCTATTTTTGGGATGAGGACAGATATAAAACAATAATAAAAAAAATAAATCTTCCAGGGTTATTTAAGTCATGAATGCAATCTTTGTTGATATGAGAAGGTTAGTGCAAATCAATCAGTCAATCTACCTTGTCACTTGGAAATGTTCAACATGAACTGAGTGCACCCTATTGAGAAAAAGTGACCGGTTCATATTTGCACTGAAATAGATTTTCTGCCATGATGCTATGAAATCCAGCATGGCTACTCTGAACGAAGGGCTATACCAAAGACAGAGGTGTGCTTTTATACAGGCCATCACAGTGTGCAGTGTGTGGAAGTGTGTGTATGTGTGTATGAGTGTAGCCTCCAGTCTACCTCCGTGTTATGTTTGGCTCAGCGTTGGGCATTCCTGATATCCACTGATTCTACCTTTTTCCCTCAAAAGCCACAAACAAACTTGACAGACGTCCCTTTGCTACAGGTTGGAGAACAAACTGGTACATTTGTATCAAAGAAAGAAATAGTAAAACCTCTCTGTCAAGCAGGTGACAAGACATTGAGAGAAGTAAGGTAGAGAATATGAGGCACATAAGTCAATATAACATGTTATCGACAACAAAAATAGAAAGAGAAAGATATTTTGAGCAAAAATTGCCAAAAAAAACGTTTCGGAACAGGTAAATATCTATAGACAAAAATCATCAAACTTTTTTTATCAAAAGAAAAGTTTAAAATGTAAACATAAATCAGTTTCACACAGGTTGTCAGTGACTGAAAAAACCACCTGCTGGGATTTTCTGAAGCTTAAAAAAACTACCAGCCAAAATATCCCAATCATAAACATAGCCAAAAATCAGACAACGATCCACAATTCAGTCACCTTCAAAACTCCTGAAACAAATCCCTGAAAGCGGCTGCACCACCAACCAATCAGCCAAGATGTTCCAATGCAAAAACCCTGAATAGCAATGTTTTTTGGAGGGGTTTACTGGAGCCAACCTGCCCTGCACCAGAGAACCATTGAGCCAGCATGAAGATAGCACCAAAAACACTTACCTCTGTCTCCTGCTTTCCCGAATGGTCCCTACAGCCGTGATGGAGATGCTGAGGGCTCCGGGACTTGACCAATGGTGAGAGGTCGCGCAGAGGTGCCTTGAAGAGGGAGGGTGTGTGTGTGTGTGTGTGTTCAAGTGTGTGAATGTGTGTGTGTGTGTATGTGTAGGTCTGTGCGCTCTGACAGACCTGAGTGCCCTGCCGCTTATGTGTGAAGGTAGGCACTGAGACTGATTGGACCAGAGCAGGTTGCTTTTGGTCACTTGGAGTGCACCCACCCCACACCTACCATACACACGACCCCTGGAAACACTACACACACACACACACACACGGATATCAGACAGAGAAAGAAAGAACCCCACCCCGCCGATATGGCAAAATACCTTTTTATCCTTTACAAGAATATCCTTTATTTTTCTAAGAGTGTCGCTCAATCAGACGGAAATATTTGTCCGACTTTTCCTGAGGTAAAAACTCACTGGCATGTGTTGCTTTTATGTATGGGGGGGATCCACGGGGCCCTTGTAAACAATGAGACCTCTGTGAGGAGCCCCTGTTAGCATGGTGCTGAGAGGAAGTCCCCGCTTGGAGGAAGGTCTCTGCCCTCCCTCCCTTTTGGTCGAATTTGCTTTCTTTTTGCACGTTCAGATTTCTTTCCTTCAGATCTGAGTTCAGTCGTGGGAGAACACACATACCTGTCTGAATTAAAGGGAAACCATGTGATATGGGTTCAGAGCTGAAGAGACTCAAGGCAACTTTTGCTCTGTTGTGTACAGATCTAGGTGTGCATTCTCAGTGTCTGTTGTTGAAACAAATAACAGGGCACACACAGGAAGCTCTATCAGCTTTATTTGGCCACAGTGTTGTCTCAACCTGCCGACCTCTCTCTCTCTCTCTCACTCCCATGGTAACTCTAGACCTTTTGATGAGTGAAGGGAAAAGGACGCAGTGGGAATGCCAGACATTGTTCTGCACCTGCTATATAAGCAGCCGTTTATATTCAGAGCTTTTTCTTATGCCAAGCATTCTCAAAAGGCAAAGAATTATATGACATTTTATCCCCCAAAAAAACCAGCGATTGACGCCCGCAGTTATGACTGAGTATATTGTAAAGATCTTGAGAAATTATGCAGAGTTGGTTTGGTACACTGTGTAGGAGCATTCATGTAGGAACTGGCAAGCGAGATGGACAATTTATGCAAGCAGAAACATGTATTATGTCTGAGTCGTACTTCTGGAGGCTTTAAATATTTTGGGACATGGTCAAATGATTTAGAGTAGGAAGTACTGATCTGTGCAGGGTGTTTCACAGTAATGTAATTAAAGTAACTCCATATCATTAAAAAAATAATTATTCTGCATGCAATAGATTTGTCTCATAGCTACTCTGTTCATTTCATGGGAGAGTGCTTCTTGGTTGATTGCTTATTATATGATGATTTATCCAATTTTACATTCTTTAGTAAAATTTCCTTTATTACTGATAGACTCTTCAGTTTGACCCAGAAATGTTGTTGTTGTGTACGTGTAACGTGGTTTATAGAATATATAAGTAGGAGCCACAGCACAACTAACTAACTTCATCCAAAATACTACAGTTGTAAAATAATGGGTAAACATTCATTTTTAGAAGTTTTATTCAAATCGAATACAATTCAAATTAAATCTCTTGCTCAGCTTTTTTTTCAGAAAAAAAATAATGACCAGAATTAAAAAATGTGTTGGCATTTCTTAAAAACAGTTGTTACACTTTTATCGGCATACAAAACAGTTAGGAAAATTGGCCATATTCATAGGACTCCCAGGTTTCTACTTACTTTCCCCCCAATATTAAATAAAAATAAATTACCTACAGTACATACGTATATTTGTAGATTAGAAGAGTAATATATAATCAAAAGGTATAAATCAAAGGTTTTCCATAAACAATAGAAAAAAAAGTTGCCTATGCATTCATAAACGTTCCCGCTCATAAAAGATAATGAGTCCTCCAAGCTCTCACCATGCCACAACTACCTTTACATATCACTGTCATGCTAAAATTATAATCAGATTTTTGTTTAGAATAGTACATGCAGATGTTTACACCAACATAAGGCACAACTAGTGGTCAACAGATTGCAGCCTCAATTAAACCTAATGCATCAGTTCCTTTGAAATGTTAATGAAATTACACTGAAAATGTGATGTTTTTTTTAGGAACTGAAAAAATAGCTTTTCCCTAAGACACAACAAACATGCAAATATTACTCATGTTACCACTTTTTTATGTATAGCTTCACAGGTCTCTCTTTATCAGACCAGCATCCACATTGCCGTCATCAATTATGGGAAATTTGAATTAGCTCATAAAAAGGCTGAAGATTCGTTTTTTTTTTTAGATGACAATGGACCTAAGGAGACGGAAGCACAGAATGACATCTCTGGGAATTGGTGGTTTAATTTCGTTGCCATCCAGTCGGAGGTAGCGCAGCCGAGGAACACTTTCGTTTACGCCGTCATCCACAGCATCAACGCTGACAGGGCAGACATTGGAGCCGCTTACACCTGAAATGCAAAAGGAAATCATGAAACCTAAAATAAAGTTCCTTCTGCCTCAGTGGTTTTTAAAAAAAAAAATAAACGGTTCCCACTGACTCATGTATAAAACGGAAATCCTACAGTTTACCTCACCTATAATGAGCTGAACAGTGTTAGTTTTGGAGAAACTTACTCGTGATCTTGTTGTGGTCGAGGTGAAGGTGTTCAAGGCCTGAGGGAATGAGAGGCACCTCGGTCAGCTGGTTGTGGGACAGCTGCAAGTCCAAAATACTGGAGACATTAAACACATTTTTGGGAACTCCATTACTGCCAAGCTTGTTGTGGTTAAGCCTGAGAAATGCCACTTTAGGCAACCCTTTGAAATAGCTGGCTGGGATCTTCTCAATGTTATTGCCATCCAGGAAAAGCTGAGTGGTGGTGGGTGGTAGGCCAAGAGGCATGCTGCTCAGCTGGTTCTTTGCTAGATTGATCTGTACCAGGTTGTTGAGACCCTTCAGACTCACTTCAGTCACTACATCATCCAACAGCTTGTTCCCCTGAAGGTCCAAGAGGTTTAGCTTTTCCAGACCTAAAAAGACACCAGCAGGGATCTTGGAGATACGATTGCGAGCGAGGCGTAGATGCTCCAGGCTGGCTGGAAGGGGAGATGGCACGGAAGACAAGAGGTTGTCATCCATGTACAGATGCACCAGGTGAGACATTGCATTCAGTGCACCTTCTTCCACTCCTTCGCTAGTGATTTTATTGCGATTCAGGTTCAGCCAGCGCACCTGCGTGGCATTACGCAAGGCATCTGCTGACAGCGCTTCGATTAGATTGTTCTGGAGGTAGAGGTACCATGTGTGTGGAGGAATTTTTGGGATGCTCTTCAGGCCTTTATTTTCACAATAGACAGCATGAGGGAAGTTACGGGGGCAGTTACACTCTTGAGGGCAAGCTTGGATTTGGGCTATATATTCCTCATAAGGCATGTCCTGGCTGAGAACTGGCCCGGCCAGACACAAGATGCAGAGAAGGCTCAGAAGAGGTGCCATTTCACTGCCGAACCTGTAATGGACAGAGAGGAAAAAAACAATATTATTGGAAAAAGCATCTGTGTAATATGAGTTGCACAGGCCTGAAGACGTATAGATGTACAACCGTAATGGTAAGGCCATTGACATTATCACATGAAATACTACAAATCATGGGGCTAGTTTCAAATAAACAAGAATCAGTGTTCATAAATGCACATTTAAATTAAAACTGTCCAAAAATTAGCCACCATAGTGTGTCGTCTACGCCACTGCTAATGTCATTAGCATTCAATTGCAGCTGCATGATATCCTGCTCTATCTGGGTCATTACGTTACCTACCAAATACCGGTAAACCTCCAAAGACAGGATACAGAGCCGCCAGGTCAACTTTAATTGCATTAGGACAACCTTAAAGCTAAGATTTGAAGACTTTACAAGCCAGTTGTAAGATGCACGCTGTTCATCAGACTGTGCAGTGTGTCTAACTCAGTCCGCCACACAGTCCACTTGCATTGTTTTATACAGCTGATACTCGAAAATGAATTCAAATGCAAAGTTACACACTAACTAGTCATTGCACACAATCAATAGAGGAGAACTGAATTCTTAATGATGACAGTTGAAGGCAGATGGCGTGGTAATAACCGCTGACAGAGGAGTTCAATGCTGAAGGTCCAATACAATAGACACTATGTAACAGAGTACAAAATAAAAAAAAAAACAAACAAAAAAAACAAAATCCAAAGTCAGCTCTGCGATCTTCCATCCACCCATCTCTTAAGCCTGCTGCTTGATTCCTCTCAGCTGCCATATGGTGCTTGTTTAAATTCTTGATGCACTCCACATTTGTCTGGAACTCATTAAACATAGGCTATGCTTTTCCATGGACGGGAGCACTTCAAGCTGACACACCTGTTTCAAGAGATGTGCCCCTGCTTTATCACTGTATAGAGGTTGTGGTGCAGTAGATAAAAACATGATCCATGCTTGCATAAAGACAAAAATCACTAAAGGTGCAAGACAAAATCTGGCTCCACTTCCAGAAACCCATCTTACCTTAAACTCTGTAAGTTGCCTCTTGCCTATGTCCTTCGTTAGCAAGTTATCAAGTGTAGTCCCAACTGATGAGGCTGCACCTTTCTCCTCCCTGTATTTGTACCACTAGCTTTTTCTTTCAACCTGTGCCAAAGCTTCCCTTGGCCAATCAGATGTTCCCAGGATCAAAGGTCATAATCCCATGGTGGTGGGTAGCGCGTTAAGCCCTTTCAGCACTTGAGACATGGCCCACTTAGAAACAGGCTAACGCAAGCCTACCTGTTCTTTGTTTTCTAAGTTCCACATGTACAACACTTCCTCCTCTCGGTTGGTATGTTTGATCTCTTTTTAACGCCACTCACAAATCTAAAGAGTCCTTCGCCGTTGTACTAATTTTATGCTGCTGTCCTCCACAGAGAAATTATGATTAATTAATCTGCTTGTAGTCAACAGAGAATGTACTCAATGTACTCAGATTATGTATTTTATGGTAAACTATGAGGAGTTTGAGTGGTTTCTCATATTGTTAGCAGGGAAGGCACGTTGTTAGGGCTGCTAGAGCATCCACCACAAAGATGACGCACTCATCTTAAGGACAAAACACTGCCTGCAGACATTAGAGCTAATAGTGTTATGGAACGGAGGTCAGGCTTAATCTGAGGGGATTTTCCTGCAGGCCGGCCAGACAAGGCCTGCAGGATTGTAGAGGCTACCTAGCCTCTGGATTGATGACCTACGAACACACCAGCATGAGGTTGCGCTCATTTCCAGTGATGACGGCAAATGCTTGAATGGAGCAGGATAATCCCCGCTGACTTGTGTGAGGATGGGAGCAACACTTATCCATGATTATCCAATCAAGCCCATTAGAGCTCCTCCTGTGTTTGCCAAAGTGCGTTTGTGAACATTCCTCTGCACGTCTGTAATCTTGTGCGATCAATTACAGACGTTTGTACAGACGTTTGTCCCAGGACTAACTAATTACTATGTAGATGAGTGGACACATGTTTACGACACATCGGTCATTGTGCTGTCCTAACATGGCTCGTTAGCTGCCTAGATTGATTTAAAGCAGCATTTTCAGGGGGTTTCTTGGCAACTTTGAGGATGTGAAACAAGCTGTGAACACAATATTGTTGTATTATCACCTTATAAAGTTGATAAAGGGAACCCAATTGATCTCGGCACTGACCATGTAATCACAATGTCCCCCAATTTGGTGTCCTTGTTGCATGTCATTCGCCACGTAGTTCGTTTGAACCTGCTTTCCAGAACCAACCATAGAAATATGACTAACTATTTATCCATCCCAACTAAACCACATCCTCCTGATAAGGAAGTGACATCTGAACTACGTCACTTCCACGCGTCATAATTACTACGGCCGCCAGATAGTATCTGCCACTCAAACATGTCATTTTCCTTGGGAGGACAGGCTCTCATTTCCCTCTTTTCCTGCCAGCTCTCTAATAAAGGCATACAACTCTCAAATAGGGATAAATAAATAGCGTTTCCATGTCAAATGTGTGCTGTTCAGGTAGTAGAGCGAGTTTATCTGATCTTTTTTTTTTTATCAGTTTCCTGCAGTTTTTGGAAACAAAACTCAACCAAAAACTGAAACAGAAATCTTCCTTACTTTTATAATTTTGTGCCAGCATCTCCAGCCAATTACAACCTTGTTGTAGAAGTAAAATACAAGTGAGGACAATAAAAAAAGACAATATCCTGTCTCTAAAGGATGATGCAGTTCACTGTCAGACTGCAAAGGCTATTGAACTTACAAGTACTTGGCTTGCAACTAATTCTGTTAAGTAACAGGAGAGCCTGCTTGTAACCTCTGCACTGAACTCTGGTGTGGTGTGCAGGAATGTGCTTTCACCCAGCCTTTCTACTCGAAACCAGCAGACTTATAAAAGCTTTGGGAGGAAATCAAGAATCAGTCACAATTTAGTGCAACAGTAAGGACTCTGTATAACTGGATAAAGGGTAGAAATGGTAACCAAACACTTACTAAAGGCATCAGAAATGTGGATTAAAAATACAAATAACGATGTGTTAAGAACTTGGGTTTTTTTTTCTTCTTTTTTTAAAGTTTGATTTAACTGAAACTGGCGTTGATTTGATAATAAAATAAAAACAGTTTGCCCACACAACAGATGGATTGCACTTTCATTCTCATTAGAACAGAATAGTCTTTAATAATGTGTGTCAGGATTTACAAGTAAAGAAAAGGGTGACTTGGTGCCCCACAGATCTCTGCAAAATGGAACAGAACAGATATTACTGAAAACAAATGTTGGCCACAATCTGCCTGACAGACTAAGGAGAAACACATGCAGAGGAATATGATAATGCTAATATCCTGCCAGGGGCTTTGTCTCTGAGCCAGCTATGTTAATTACACAACGGGTTGTATTTGCATTGCATGTGTTTGGTTTTTTTTTTGGGATCAGTTCAAGTTAATCCACTTCATGACTTTGAATAATTTGGAAGAGTTAAGTGTGACTTACTAAATCCAGACCTGAGAAAGTTGATGTGTGCATGCATGATTATTATGATTATTTATGGATAAAAAACATCTATCTATCTATCTATCTATCTATCTATCTATCTATCTATCTATCTATCTATCTATCTATCTATCTATCTATCTATCTATCTATCTATCTATCTATCTATCTATCTATCTATCAACTAACAACTGGGACAAACACTTCTTTTATTTCTTCTTTTATATTTGCAAAGTTACTTTACCATATTTATGCATTACCAAAATCGATCAAGATTAATCCAATCCAAATGTCAACCATCTGATGTAAAAATGCCTTTCACTCCTCCCCTCTCAAACAGATGTCTTACAAAAGAAGGGAAGAAGATCATCTTTACCTGCTTTTCCGGCTGGTCTGAGTGGTCTGTATGCAGCCAGGTGAGGTCTGATTCCTCTCTGATTCCCCAAAGGCTGTACCTTGGACATGCATCAGTTGAACCGAGAGGATGGAGCATGTGGTGTTGATGGTGGGAGGACGATTGTGTATGAGTTGGGATGTCCTTTCAGATTTGGAGTTGCCTACTCTTCTGCCAGCCCAGCAGTTTTTTCCGCCTCTTTCGTTTAGTCTCCTCTTTTAGTGTTGAAAATTGAAGTCATCGGTGTTGTGTTGAGGGTTAAACTGCAGTCACCCCACCCAACTTACCCATTTGGTGTGTAATGGAGGATGTGCTCTTTACCCATCACCCTGGGGGATGGGTACACGTTTCAGCCATGATGTCAGCTCACAGGCCTTGGGGTGTGTTTACTAGGCTGTCAGGTGAAGTTATAGAGGAGCTTAAAGGGGTTTGCATTCAGACATTCACGCCCAACTTTTTAAAGGAAAATTCCCCCCCCTTTTTTTTTTTTTACAATCCCAGTCCTCTCTTTGTAGTGATACGCCACTGATAATATATTACCCGCTGATGTCACAGTAGAGGATCTGGATTTAGGAGCATAAACAGAAACAGCAGTGCACCAACTGTAGCACTATGTAAAAGAAGCCTATTTAATGCAATTAAACACTAAGTTGGAAGTAAAAGTTAAACTTTATTATATTTATAGTGGCTTACTAATAATATATATAAGGAAAACCGCAATCCTCCAATTAGCACAAGCATGTGTGTACATTTTTAATTTGATATTAATCCAAATCACATCCGAGTGCACAGATGAAGAGTTAAATCAAACTGCATGACGTCAGCGTGTTAGCATTGGCATTGTGAAGATGCTTCATGTTGCCGTTAGCATTTAGCTCAAAGCACTGCTATGCTTAAATACAGGCTCTCAGAGATGCTACTGTAACCTTACACTCTTAGACTGTTATATGAATGGGTGGGTCATATGAATCAAATATATCAACTTTTTTGGGATGTGATCCCCTCACTGGCTTCACAAGCAAGAACACGATCATGCTGGAAGTTAACCACCTGATATCGAAGTGTCGTCTTTGTTCTGGTGAGCATTAAACTCTGCAATGACATTGGTGACACACACATACACACACACAAAAAAAGTAATTTGTAAGAAAACTGGGTTGGTGCTTCAGTCTTTTACTTTCTTTGTGTCACCCCTCCCTATTTCTCTTCCTGTTTCTCGGCTCAGCTTTGTACGTGTCTGCATTAAGGCCACAGATGGGACATCTGGAGCCCATGTCTCTACACTTTCAGGGAACACGGGTGAGAAATTAAAAGAGGGTTAAAGAGCTTGAAATAAAAGAGGGAAGAGAGAAACATCTATGAGCAATTAGATGAGATGACTGAAAAGTGTGAGTTGAAAATGCTGAAAATATGTGGAGTTATGTTAAGGCCTGAGTGATGATGGATGGACAGAATATGAATAAACCCAGAAATAAAGAGGCAGAACAGCTGGAGATGGTCTGGACTCTAGGATGATCTTTGGAGTTGGGGCCGTAACAGCTGATTATACTTTCACTTACCGTCTCAAGCATGAGGATGTGAAGCTTAAGGCTTTATAAAAGACTTTATTGTCTAGACACGGGCAGCGGGAGCTCTGCTCAGGATTTAAATGCAGGCAACACAGGAGGAAGAGGAGGAAATTGTCCCCGATTGGGAATCGGCCCAATTGGCCGTACAAAAACATGTGAAATGTGAATGAAGCTGTTTAAAAAAAACATGTTACATGTTGTAATGTTGTGGCAGCTAATATGTTTTACTTCCTGACTTGTATCAAGTTTACTTGAGCAGTAATAGTTGAAATAGACCTTTAAATTATTGCAGTATTGACAAAGGGAAGTGGTGCATTCATAATGGACCTCCCAGCAGCTAATAGCTACTAACTTTCATTCAGAAAAATGGGGGAAAAATTAAGTATAAATGACCTTGACAGCTGAGTCTAATTATAAACACCTAACAGGGATAAAATGGGACATTTGGAAGCCATTTATTATATAATAACAATGAATGCCACATATAATATATAACAAACCTGCTATCTTTGAATAGTGTCTGCTCTAATAAGGACTCTTGACTAATACTCGAAGGAGAAACTAGTGGTTCCAGCACATATGGTAGACATCAGCCAGCGGTGTTGTTACAGTTGGTGCACAGCTCTGCCGCAGCGTTACTGACACTGTAAAAAGAAAATGACAAGTGAATGTAAAATACTCACCCAGAGACAATGAAACTTAGCTGCTGATTCATTATCCACGGTATACTCATCAAGGAACATGGAGGAGGGGGCTGTACTGTAAAGGACTTTTAAATAAACATATTATTTTTTCTTCTTATTTTTCTAATCTGTTTTATTGTGACGATTACAGATTTGAAATTGCATAATTTTAAATTCAAAACAAAGCTGTTACCATGGTAATCACCTTAGTATAGATTCTTAATTAGTTTTCCAGGATAGCTATTTGGTAATAATAAATACCAAAGTTATACAAATCATTCATTCATTCATTCATGTCAATTCATCCAATAGTAGAAAAGTCAGTCTTTAGGATTCATTCTCCGGGTTCCATGAATGTTGAAATATTAATAAGCCAATCCATCCAGTCGTGTCTAGATATTTTAGTGAAAATCTTGACCTGCCGGTGGTGCTAATAGGCTCAATACGTATATATGTACCACATTTCACGACAATGCATCTAATAGCAGTTAGCATATTTCACTATATCGCAAAAGATTCCTCATGGTTGCACCGGAGAAGAGTATCACTGAATTCACCCTCTCGGTGAATTGGTGAATCGCAAAATTTCATGTCAAAGTTTGGTTGACACACCGACACAGTCAACAGCTAAAAAGAGCACAAACCTAATATTGCATTCAATAGTGATATTTTCTTGCTCAATTGTAAATTTACTGTGATAACATCTCATATGGTGTGTATTTTGATAGCTGTGGCTTTCAGATTGTATGGCCTCTGATACTCGTTGGAAAGCATTCGCTTATAATGAAAAGCAGACATTTTAGACTCCAACAGTATCCGAGACGGTATTTCTCTCTCTATTCTGATGATGTAGGCACAATTTGGTCCAGTTTAGTGGTCATTATAACACAATACTACATGCTTGTTTTTTTAGACCAAAATCTCCAATTCACTTTAAACAACCGGACTGGGGATAAGTTAACAAATGTTCATAAAATGTTATAAATTATTAAAAAAAAAGAGAGATTTATTTTGCATTCAGAAATTGGATGGGAGTCTTTTGAAAAAATGTTGCAGAAACCAATGGTGCTTGTTTTTATTGCTTTCTTTCCCTCTGGCACACCATGAAACATGCATTTCTGAAACTCCTCCAATCGCCGCAAAAGTAAAAGCACCTCGCCCTCAAAAATAGGGGCCAAAAACCTGAATAGAAATCCCTCGAATTCTTATTCCTCACGGACAGTTTTTGATTGACCTGTGCACGACAAAAAAAAACAAAAAAACAACAACAAAACAAACAAAAAAGTTTGATGAATCTGTATAAATCTGTCATAAAACAAACTCAAGAAAGAAGACCACAAGCAGTGGCGACAAGCACATGCTGCATTCGCCAAAGAGCCAAATATGCAGGCTGAAATATATCTTATTGGAAAGAGTACAGTAAGACGGTCTTCTTTTAAGGAAACTTTAACTGTTGAAGCTCCGCAGGGAAGCTTTACTGAAAAAAATAAAATCGTCAGACAATTTGGGGTTTCTTGGAAGGACGTACAAAGAATCCTAAATCTGTATAGTTTGAAGCAAAACCTTGCAACCCCTGCATCCCTCCAGGACCAGCTCTAAAAACAACATGTGGGACACAACAGAGGATAAGAGGATAAGTTCTCTGTACTATAAATGAATTACTTGGGAACCACAGGGGTTAAAAACTGAGGAGTAGAAAACACAGATGAAGGCCATAATGCAGGGCTCTTTGAGAGCAATTAGGCCATAAACATGAATCTATATCTGAAACAGGCCTTACAGAGTAGATGGCAAAGATACCCCTATGAAACAGGATATACTTTACAAAGGCTTTATCACACCAGCCAGATTGATTTTTCCCAATAGTTATATAATAAATGATCTACTATCCATTAATAAACCAATAGTCACAAATCATAACCCCTTAATAGATTATGTCGTATTATAAAAGTGTTACAGGAGCTTATTACAAATCATTCGTTAAAGTTAATTCAAGGGAATTGGTTCCATGCTAGTAATTAATCACAGCAGTCTTATAAAAGCGATGTCATACAAATATGTTGGAAACATAAGTTTATTCAGCTGTGTGTTTTTTTTTTTGGGGTTTCCTCACAGTAAATTCACGAGCAGTTACCGATTTCAAAGGCCACAGAAAGAAATCACGATGAAATAAAAATAATAATACAGCTACACCATTCAATCAGCGTAACACTGTCTGTCAAAGTGTGTTTGCTCGAAACGAACACGTCAAACGACAACGTGACAATGGAAACACCTTAACTGCAAAAGCTGTAGTTTATTATCAAAGCATGGTACCATTGGATTGCATGCAAAGTAAATTCAAATGTCGTATACAAATCAGCGATGCGCACAACAGCGGACAGATAAGAATTAGGTAACAAAAACATGATCCCGTCATTTAACTATTTTAACAGTAACACTATATATATAGTCATTTTAAAGGATAATACCAGTGTATTTTTTAATGGTGTAAAGGCTGCTAAAAGACACGAGTCCTACTCATCTGGGGCTTAAAGTTGTTGCTTTAAGTCAAGTTCAGTTTTAGATAATCAAAGACATCACGCTATTTGCATCAAGGCCTCATTTACTGTATGTAGGTCTGAAGTAGCGGGGTTAGGGTTGAATTAAAAACACTGGTATTTTCCTTTAAAACATGTTTTGATACTGAAAATGTAACTCCTATTTTACAATTTGTTCATTATTTCTCACATTCGGAATTATACACCGGAAATCTGAGCACGCAGCCTTTTTTTCTTGCTGGTCCTTTGCACAGCAATGGATTAATTAGTTTACCCACATAATATCATACATGTTAAACACTGGAACATACAAGACACATACAAGAAAAATGACTATGATTGCTATGACACTGGAGATACTAACTTCATTCATTGTTTACTCCGTCGTGTCCATATTTAACATAATTAAATGTCAGCTTGGAATGTTTGAAGTGTGTGTTTCATTCATTTTTGTCATTTAACCTTTTAAAGCATTTTTGACAATTTTCATAGTTGTTATGTCATAAAAGGATTTCGCAAGATGATTGATAGCTCATCGTGCCATCTATTGTACTTTAAAATTTGCCCAGATCTTGATTTATCAAAGATATATATTTTTAATTGATGACAATGCTATTACAATTCCCACTGGTTCGCGTACTACTTGATATGTCAGAAAGTGCACGACATGACATGTGAGTACTATAAAAAGAAGGATGTTACAACATTTAAATCCACAAGGCTTCGGGCTGAGCTGTGGTCGTAGAATCGGAGTCATGGAAAGATGGCCTTATTCGAACATAATATCCGAAGCCTGGCGCAGGCAGTTGGAGTAATCAACAGGCAAGCTGGTATGCGTGATATTGTTGGCGTCCAGACGCAGATGCTTCAGATGGGAATAGTTGACTGGTCCAATGAACTTGCAGAAACTTCCCAGATCAAACTCTGCCGAAAATCAAAAACACAGAGTTAGAAAAGAACCCTGAAAGACCATCTTACCCGAAAGTTGAAGATGCCTACAGCATAACAAGATAAGCAAATTGAAGCATTTTGGTTTAAAATAGTATCTTAAAATGCTAATAATAATAAGTAAAAATTGACTCACTGGAGATTTCGTTGGCCTGAAGGTATAGCTGCTCCAGATTCTCACCAATCTCAGGGATGGACTGCAGTTTGTTGAAAGACAGGTCGAGCTCCAACAATGATGTGACATTGAACACCCCAGCAGGAAGTCCAGAGTCTATCAGCTTGTTGTGGGACATCCTCAGGTACTGCAGAGTTGGCAGCTTGCCCAGGTATCCTGCTCCGACACCATCGATGTCATTGTAGTCAGCGTAGAGAATCTCCAGTGAACTGGGGACTCCAGCCGGCAGCTTCTTCAGCATGTTGTGGCTCACGTCCAGAGACATCAGCTTCTTCGGCCCTTTGAACGCCCCTGCGATTCCTTCGGAGGTTAGCTGATTGTGCTGAACGTTAATGGAGGTCAAATTCTCCTTGTCGTTTAAGAGACCAGAGGGGAACTTGCTCATCTTGTTGTACATCATCTTCAGCTCATCAAGGGACTTTGAAGGAGGGATGACAGGCTCTGTGAGCTCATTGTAGCTGAAGAATAGCTTCTCCAGGGACGTGAGTTTGTCGATTGTACCCTTTTCTATCTTTGCATTGGTGATCTGGTTGTTGTCAAGTACCAGCCAGCGGAGATCAGCAGTAACATTATCAAACACTCCTGACTTGATCTCATCAATCAGATTGTTCTGGAGGTACAGGTACTTGATCCCTGTTGGTACTACAGGAACAAACTTGAGCTTGCGGCTGTCACAATACATGGCGGTAGGGAAATTAATTGGGCAATCACACTCTTGATGACAGTTGGGTCTAGAGGGCACTGAGACGGGATAAGGCTCGTACTCATATTCATACTGGCACAGGGCCAGGCCGACCATTATGGCCAACAGGGGTACACGGAGAGGAAACATGGCATCTGGAGATCCAACAGACAAAAAGGGAAGGGGAGACAGAGGAAGACAGCAGGGTTAGAGTGACTAATGATAGTAATAGATCCTGTTCAGATTAGTCATGCATGAAGATTTTTTTTATTTATAAAAGTGGGGACATTAATGAAAAAAAAACAAAACATAAAACAAAACAAAACTTTGATGATGCAAAAAAAAAAAAAAGGATCCAAACCTTCCCCCTTAACACACACACCATACTACCACACCCACTCCCCTGAGTATTATATAATCGGTGAGGAGTTCATGTCAACCAGATCTACAGCCCTTGATCTACGTTGAGCCACATCACTATCATTTATATATCATTCATATATACAGAAATACTGCACCTATCTTCAACACGTGTATTACATGTGAAAATCTAAAATAGGTGAATATCTTTCTATAAAAAGAAACAAAACCAGGAATGTATCTACTTTAAGATCATGGCTGCACAAAAAATCAAACCTGCAGACAATGCAAACCAGGATGATTGATTCCAGACCGATGATAAATGCAAACAGACACTGGATCCAAGTGCAATAGATATTTAAAGCCATAGCAATCTATGAAACAGTCAGAGGCACTGTGTATTCAAATAAACGTATGTATCCATGCATGTAAATACTCATGCACTAATACGATATGCAAATCATGAAGCCTTCATTTTTTTGTTCCGTGCACTGTTACTCATTGCATTCTTTGTTGCAGTACTAGGCACTGCCCAAAAACCCAGCAGTGACATCTGATAATCCCACCCGGAAAGCAAAAAAAAAAATAAAAAAATAAAGAGGAATAATCAAACAGGAAATCACAAATCCATTCCTCCATATGCAAGCTTACCTGTGCTTCTCTCTGTTCCTGTGTGTGGGGTGGAGGGTCAGTAGGTAAGAACAGTGTGGTGTTCAAAAACTGGAAGTCTCTGGAGAAAAACAGAGGGAAAGAAGGAGAGAGGGGGAGGAGAGAGAGAGGGGTGGATGGAGAGACAGAGAGAGAAAAAAGGAGGAGGAGGAGGAGGAGGAGGAGGAGGAGGGGGGAGGATGTGAGGCTTCTGCAGCAAACGGGAGTCAGGTCATCATAGAAATTAAAGATGTCATCTATAAGAATGTCTGGGGGGAGCACCATCCAAAAACCTCTGCTACCTCACTAAGAGAAGGTGCACAAACAAGTTAAAAAACAAAAACGTGTAATGCTACCTCCAACCTTTCCCACCTTCCCATCACCTTTACAACCACTTCTTTTGCATTCTAATAATCATCCTACAAATTAAAAATAAAAAATAAAAAATTCCATGACAGTGTTAACGAGCAAAAATTCAAGTTAGAGTCGGGTCGGGGCTGTGCTTGGAAAAAATATAAAGAGTAGAAAAACATATGCGTGGAAAAATGTGAAAACAATCTTTGGCTGCCATTTAACCCAGACGCTGGTTATGAAGAAGAATAACTTTAGCTGTGCCTCCTGAGCTGTGAGTAAGTCTTTGGAAAATCTGACAAAAGGGAAAAGAAAAGACTTGCATAACAGTCGAGGCAAACCTTTGCTTCTCCTTCTGTGTGTAAGTACAAAGGCATTGCGCTGTAAGGGGAGGATAATCTAAATCAGATCCAACTGATCTCATATGGCTTTACTATGAATTACTCCACTTTTCATTCATGTACCCGCACGTAAAACATCCTCCATATTATGTTCATCTGTATTCAAAATAGTCAGACAAATGAACAAAAATGGACTAGGGTTGTGTTTTACTCATCTAAAAGATGCAGTGGAGAAAGGGGGTGGTGGTGGTGGTGGCCAAATGTCTCTGCCATTTGTTGGTGGACGTCCATCATGACCGTCGGAGCATGCTAGGAACTGACGCCTAGATTTAATTGGTCGCAGTCCAGTCTGTTACTGAACTCACACACCATTCTTAGAGACCCTCCTGGATGCTTTTCTCATGTGTGAACTCTCTTCACACCTTATATTCTAACTACATCTGATTTCCAAAGATATGGAAATTGTTTTAACTCAAGACTCGGAACGTTTGAATCTCCAAATCAAGCCATTTTGCAGAGAGATATTTAAAAAGACAATTCCTTTGATTTTCATCTTTGGTTTTAATTCCATGGATTGATTATACGTTTATGTGTCAGTTAGTTTAATTATTGCATAGAATCAAAATCTTAGTAAACTTTAGAGTAATTGTGGTAATAGTTGATAATCCGAGCAGCATTGCTGAATTACGTGAGGTATTTATATTGATGGCCTTTTATTTTGAACTAAATACACAGTTAGAAGCCAGATATATAGAGGGTTAAGACACACAAGCATCTCTAACCATCTCTAATCTCCAACAATCTTCTCTCTGGATTTGACCCATTCTTTTAAAACCTGGACTTTATCTTCCTATCACACACACACACCCTCTCCTCCCCATGTGTACCTCTACTGACACTTAATGACAGATGACTTCAGAGTCACAGTTGAAGGCCCAAAGGCCATCGAGCTGGTCATTAGTATTGCTGGGTCAACCTCTTCAAAGTCACTTAACAGATGTTAAACACGCTACTGTCTGAGAGACAATGCTAAGAATTCCTCCTTAATAATCCAATGCATACTGTGTTTGCTTGTTTACACTCATATTTTCTTGAAATTTTGTTTCCTTGTTTCATTTGAGCCAACAAAACTGTCTTCTTTTAGTTGCACCTTGCAGTACATTTGTCATTGGTCTAAGCTGTGGAGATATACACACAAACACCTAGTGAATATGAAGGGGTCATGTGATATCACCTGAATTTAAGAGTCAACGATGATCACGATGCGATTTATTGAACAACTGGCTGAAAAGAAGGCTGCATTTCTACGGGCATATCGGAAGCAACTTTGACATATTTGCTCTAGAAATGCACACTTAGGAGGATAAATCATGTGAGTTGGTAGAAAGCCGTGTATGTTTGTATGTTGCTACCTGCACAAATGGCAAATGTTAATATGTAGCTAGACCTTATGCATAGGTGGCTTTTTATCAATTCTTTCTTTGCACTGTGTGCACTAATTTGTGTGTACTAATGATCATAAATGTAGCAACGTTCCTGTATATTTTACAAGGACAAAACTGAAACCAATGAAAAAAAAACTGAGATCAGTGTGTGTGGTTTTTCATTTAGATTTTTTTAACCTCTGGTACTGTGATGTTTTTGCTCTTAAAGTGGAGGCTGGAAAACAGAGCAGTCATTTTGCTTAGTCACTGTGCTCTTTCTCCCTGGATGTGTTGATGTCTACCTCGTGGTGTCATATCCTTTCCATTAGACCAGATGGCAGACGCTGGCTTTCAACTGTGTTTTTTCCCCGAATACGTGTACTGTTTGTGCTAATATCAAGATTGCCAAGTAATACATTATATTAGACAGAACATAATTGTGCAATTCGTTCACAAAGTTGTGTTTGGATTTCTCAATGGCCCAGACATTGTATAAAACCAGTGGAAAAAAGTGCCAGTATAGTTTACAAAGTTTTCCTACTTTTCCACTTGAGGAAGATCATTTTTTAATGATCACCTTATTTAAAAATGATATTTTGGTTTCTAAAGAATAAGATTTTAATAAATTGGACAGGACTGACAAGTTGTTCATAGTATTTTCTTATGATACAGCAATAGAAATTGTTTGTTTTTTTATATTTCTCTGTAGTATTCCATGAAGCCCTCAGATAGAGGAAACAAACAGATTTCTATCGGTGTATACTCGATACACATCGTGCCCTTTATTTGTAACTTATGTTTGTTTCTCTGATGGTTGCTTTCTAACTGTATTTCTGTCAGTGTTTGTGAGAACCCACAGTGATCCTGCAAGCTGGAAAACACATTTTCACCATTTCACTTAGTCAGCTTGCTTCCTCCCCTTTAAATGTATTCTCACATGCTTTTCCTCATAATTTATTTGTCCTAATACAGTAAGTTCCTTCCTTGTAGTATTGTAGCCATGCTTTCTGCACGCACAATTATGTGCAACTATTCACAGCAAAGCAGTTCGGTTATATGCTCCAGTTGCAGACATTTGGCTGCAGACTATTTATCATGTTGTGTTAACATATGGGATCAATCTGTGCAAGGTCTGCCCCATAAGCGACATATATTGTTTTTTATGGCAGCATCTGATAAGAAACAAGAAACTTTTATCATTACATAACACAAAAACAGGTCAAACTTCTCACGGTGGGCATCGGATTGTAACCATAGCGATATTCATTTAAAGATTTTGAACCTTTGTATTTCGTCTCTTTCTGCACGAGAATGGATTTAAACAAAACGTCACCATGGGATGAATCATAAATCATAACAATCTGACACTAGCACGTGTGGAAGTGCAGTGCGAACTTCATCCGCCCTTCGCTGCTTCTACCTTGTCGACGCCACACACATTCACACACATGCATGAATACAAGCGTATGAGCCAATAATAAAAAAACAAAAACAAAAACTTTACAACTGACATTATGCAGAGTATGCAGAGATGGAGATCCAAGCGTATGGCATTAGCGAACACGGATATATACTCTGGGACGTCCTGGCACAAACACACAGAGCCGTCTAATAAAATCTCAGACAGCACTCAGACACCACCTTCTGTTCCTACCATGTGGTCATGTGGTAAGCAGCGTGCTTAAAACTGAGACTCAGGCAGGCTAAAGTGATTCTCTCACCTTGTCTCATGGGCTCACATGTGCTACAAGAGGGAACGGTCACTAAAATTAGACGAGCAGATCTACTTAATGCAACTGACCTCAGTTACTCTGTGTCTGCATCTCACAAATACTCATTAGCAATTATGTACAATCCCTAAATTAAATGATAAAGTATAAACTTGACCAGCTCAGGTGTATTATTATTATTATTATTATTATGTATTATTACCATATACATAAACGTTACAGGACTTAACACATTGTGGTGTTGATAGACGGGTTCAGTTTTTTCATTGATGGGATTCAGTGGCATATTGTTTGTGTGTGTGTGTGTGTGTGTGTATGTGTGTAGGCTACACTTGATCAATGTCGTCTGGATTTGTAGATTGCAATAACCATCGGTGGTGACAAATCTGCTTTTCGGGAGGATCTGGCCACTCCTTGCAAGTGAAGGAGTTCAGATTACTTTGGCTGCATAAGCACCACAAGATAGGCACAGGATACACACACACACACACACACACACACACACACACACACAGACAGACACTTGCATGTGCATGTGAAAACACACAGTAAGCAATGGGTGTGACTAAAGTAGATGGAAACTGATTTTCCCCAAACTATTCCTACTCAGGATTTTCACACATTAATTGAAACACCAGGACACACACACACACACACACACACACACACACACCCAAACCCACATGTAGCCACACACAAATATTGGCAATGAGCCTAAAGCAGTAAGTCTAAGTGCCTATGGTCTAGAAGATTAATGTCTGTTCAGGAGATCAGGTTACACTGTGCTTATGCATGTGTGTGTGTTTGGGGGGGTTGCAGAAAGAGAAGAGGTTGTACCAGTAACCACCACAAGGGGGCAACAGATTGAAGTACATTCATGCTCCTGTGTTGAAGTGACTCTGAGCTGCTGGGATGAAGCCACAACTCAAACTGTGTCCTTGTCTGAAGGAAAAAAACAAGATCCAAGTCACATCAGAAGGACTGGATTTTTTAAACAGTCATAATTCTTATGTTTTCATAGCTTCTTTTTGAATTAAGTCACATACATTATTTGTAATTCAATTCCCTAAAGAAAGCAGTTCAATTTTCCTCCCAACATTTCCAGTTTATCTTTCATTTCTAACGTCTTACATCAGTAATTAAACAGTGTGCAGACTAGAGTAATATGGCACAATATGAATTAAAAATAAATAAATATGAGTGCAGTGATGCACTGACACTTGTAATATCAGCTATTTAATTAGAGGAGATAGAGACAGATGTGAGAAAAATACAAATATGTGGGTAAAAAGTTCAGTTACTTCATTTTAGCTTTATCTTTAGCTTCTCAGAGCTAAATGGAACAAAAACTTTGTCATGTCTTCACTTTTTTTTTTCATCAAACAGCCTCCTGTTGTTGAAATTGGTCACTTCTGAGAATCCATTCAGTATAATGTAAAACAATATGAGAGGGCACAAAATGAGAAACGCTAAATGGAAGTTTAGTTCCTTTTCTTTTTTGACCTAAATATTCCCCCTAAAGAGCCGTAAATCACCGGCGGCTCAGAGGCCAAGAATACTCCCTGTACAAATATTATTATTATTTTTTTAACCTCAGTCCACAAAACCCATCGCTATGAGTTAGAGGCTACAGAGGTTAATTAATCTACCATAAATTAGATTTTTTTTAAACTTTCTCTAGAGTCTCCATCCTAGTGTGTGTTTTTTTTTTCTTATGGGACTTGATTGTGGTGGTATGATGACTCATTGTTCCCTCACAAGCAACAAAACCCCCCACAGACCAAACAGATGGTGGACTGGCTACTCTAAATTAAATGTTAAATGTTATCTGTCTATTTGTCCTGTGAATGTATACAGTACATCCTCTGATAAGCTGTCCACTGTTTATTGTTTAATGTTGCTCAATGGATGATGGGAGTTGCTCAAACTCCCCCACAAGCCTGCAGCATGAGCCAGCATACAAAAACAATGGATGGAAGAAGTACTATATGTCACCCATGGGTAATACATTATATTTTTGAATGAAAATGAGACCAAATGGATTGTCAAAAAATATTTTTCTTGCACTGCAGCTTGCAAGACCTGGGTTTATGACATTATGCTGTCACTGATCAAATCAAGTCCGAGTAGCTCAAAGTGCCCTGTTCCTGCACGACTGATACTCACCGTTTCATGACATTTTGTTATCATATGCTGAGCACATGCACTTGATGAATGGCCGTCCATGTTTGAATTTCTTCAAGGAAGAAGAGTCCAACTCTTTGACAGGAGCACAGTCTCGATTGTGTGTGTTGTATAATACATCTGTCATGTGACTTATTGTTACCAGATGACAGGAAACCCGGCGCTTTGTTCAAAGAAAACCAGATTAAGAAAAAATAAAAAAAAGTCTGATAAAAGTAAAAAAAACGAGTGAGGCTGAAATATGTTAAATGTCAGACTTCTTTTTAACATGTTTTTTTTTAATTCCCAAATGTAGTCACCAGCTGAGCAGCGCCCTTATGAAACATCTATCAGAAATTATGATTTTATAGAAATGTGGGAGGAAATCTCCTCTATGGATTTTGTTGAGAAGCTTTTCATTCAGCAAATCCTCATTATATATATATATATATATATATATATATATATATATATATATATATATATATACATAGCAACTCTTATAGGCACATTTTGGATATTTTTGATTGAGCAAAGCAAATCCACATTATTGCTCCTCATTATTTATTATTTAAAAGGGTTTTTATTATGATAAGTCATTTTAGTTAAAGTAGTTGTGTGTATGTATGGGTAAAAAATTCTCACCTGTTTCTCAGATCTTACCTGTGCCTCCTCTCGACCTTGTTCGCCAGGAAAAGCATTTTGCATTTGTGCTGCAGTTATTTGCGGCGCCGCCCACTCACACCGTAGATAATAATGCAAGTTTTGGTCATTACATCCATCAAAAACCGCTCCTTTTTCCATTAGTATTTTTTATTTTGTTCAGGACACTTTAGCTGGAGCCCCTGCTCCGAAAAAAAGAGGAACACCTTTGTTGCTGATATATTAAGTCTGAGCTATGGTAAGTGCTTGTGCCTTTAAGCAATGAGAGGTTTTTATACAGCATTTATATACAGCTTCTATACATACAACATTCACACGATATTGGGTGAAGTGGGCATGCTGGTCCACGTACACCCTTCAATATTTGTCTTAACTATTAAAAAAAAGAAAAAAAGAAAAAGAAATAAAGAGCAGGGAAACAATGAGAGAAATACATACAAGCATCATCAAGAGATACCAGAAAGCACCAGGTTCAAGTCGAAAGGAAAAAAACAAAACAAAAGAGCATGCATATAAATCTTTGGGAATGACTTCTTTTAAAACATATGGTTTATTCTACATTTTTAGAAGCTATTTTTACCTTGCTTTTTTTTTTTAAATGGAACAACATATACTAAGAGAAGAGGAACAGGGAATGAAGAGAAAGGTAAAAACAAACAAACAAACAAAACAAAAACAACCAGATGTAAATCAACACTGAAAGCAAGCACAAGAAATCACAATGTGATAGAAGTCACGGTTGCTTTTATCTCTACTTGAATTGAGTACAATACAAATAGAAACTCGAAGTTCTTTCATGGAGTGTAGCGTGGTAGCGTTACACTCTGGATGTTACACTCTGGATGTTACACTCTCAATGTTACACTCTGGATGTTACACTCTGTATGTTACACTCTGAATGTTACACTCTGGATGTTACACTGAATGTTACACTCTGGATGTTACACTCTGAATGTTACACTCTGGATGTTACACTGAATGTTACACTCTGGATGTTACACTCTGGATGTTACACTCTGAATGTTACACTCTGGATGTTACACTGAATGTTACACTCTGGATGTTACACTCTGAATGTTACACTCTGGATGTTACACTCTGAATGTTACACTCTGGATGTTACACTCTGGATGTTACACTCTGAATGTTACACTCTGGATGTTACACTGAATGTTACACTCTGGATGTTACACTCTGGATGTTACACTCTGAATGTTACACTCTGGATGTTACACTGAATGTTACACTCTAGATGTTACACTCTGGATGTTACACTCTGAATGTTACACTCTGGATGTTACACTGAATGTTACACTCTGGATGTTACACTCTGGATGTTACACTCTGAATGTTACACTCTGGATGTTACACTCTGGATGTTACACTCTGAATGTTACACTCTGGATGTTACACTCTGAATGTTACACTCTGGATGTTACACTCTGAATGTTACACTCTGGATGTTACACTCTGAATGTTACACTCTGGATGTTACACTCTGGATGTTACACTCTGAATGTTACACTCTGAATGTTACACTCTGGATGTTACACTCTGAATGTTATTCCTATTACACAGGTAATATCTAGTACATTCTAGCATACCAGTTGTTAAAGGTATTGTAAAACACAAGTTAACCCCTTGCTGCCTGCTCTACAGGCCAGCTTTCATATAATCCATACATTGGCTAATGGTCAGAAAAGTTGATCAAAGTGGGATTTATTAACATTTTCCACTGAGGGAGATTTCAAATCTTTTTTTTTTTTGGTCAGGGTTCATAACTCTTAATTTGCATTTCGTCCATTGAATGAATTTCACATATTATGCACAATAATATGTTACAGTATGAATGGTAGAACATATCTGCAATGTAAATACTGGCTTAACTGATCTTATGCATGATGTGCTGTGGTGTGTGAGAGCGTCACCGTAATATGCTGGTGGTCGCCGTAAGCTGTGTGTACTAACTCGTGCGCCGACGTCGAAGCTAAAATAATGCTGTTCTCGAAAGTGGTATGTTGTGTTTCAGGTCCATGTCCGTTAAAGGTTTTGAAATGAGCGCGTGGATTATTGATGGTCATCATCTATGGGGAGGCAGTGATGGAGGGGTCAGTGTTGAAGGGGCTGTGGTCAAACACACACACTTACAAAAACGTTCACACACTCATTTACAAACACACACACACTCCCTCGCAGAGGCCCAGAGGGCTCTACTTCTTCCTGTAGTTGCCGAACTGGATGGCGGAGCGGTCGAAGACGCAGCGGAAGGTGACAGGCTGAACTTCCCAGTAAGGCACAGGGTTGCTGAACAGGCTGATGCCGGAGTACGAGGCCTTCTTGGAGTTGAAGCCAGGAGGACAGAAGTCTCCTGTTCCCACAGCAGCAATATTGTTGAAATGGAGGTAGACCACCTAGAGAAAGGGATTTAAATAATGACAAGGTTTGGTCACTGACTGGGACTGGGCAATAATTTAGTTTTTCCAAAATAAAACAGATAAAGAAGATAATAATAAGTTATCAAATAATAATAACAAAAGCTGGAAAGCTGAAAACAGAAGGAAGAAGACTTCCTGATGCTGTGAATAAGCACTGCTTTAGATGTCCATAAAAAAAAGCAATGAAACGTAGAGATGAACGTACAGAGCGGCTAAACAAGCATGCAGCTGAACACTGTCCTGAGCAGAGTAGCCAAGTAGAATTAAGTAGAACTAATTACATATTATAAAACTGTTGGTTCAAAACAACACCCAAACTATATGTAGAGAAATTCATAATAAATCCCAAATGCCAACATATATAATGGAACATGCAAAATTTAGATTATAAAGAAGAAAAATGAGATAAAAAAAAAGTGTTTCATTAAGTCATTAAGATACTTAAAAAAAAACCAACTGATCACCTACGTCTACTATTATCCTCATGAGGTTGTAGTTCATTTTTCTTCAATTTCTGACTACTGAATTCACAAATTAATTAAACAAAGATGTCTGAAAAAGTAGGTTTTATGCGTTATTATATGTGATCTGTGCAGTGGTTCACAGTTGGAATGGGATATATATATAATCCCAACCAACGACAGGAAATAACCCCGACGCACATGGAGGATAAATGAGGATGGGACTGATGTAGCAGCAGATGAATGGAAGTTATAGAGCCTGAAATCTGGTCTGTTTAAACTACCCCCCGTCACCACAATCTGTAACACTTTAGTATGTCAGGATACAAACACGCTACACAAGTGGATCCATATGACTTTGATTACAGAAGCCTTGGTTCGCTTGTAATTGTGTGAATTTGCCTGAACTAAATGGTCCTGTGATCATGTTGTGTATTAAAAACCTGAATTAAAAACACTGAGATATACAAGCACTATAAATATATATATATTGTTAATCAAGCCAGCGCGTACCTGGATGTACTTATGGTCGGCCAGGCCGCCGGGAACTTTGGTCAGAGCATTATTTTCAAGGTGCAGCTCTCGCAGGTGGGGGACGTTGGCCAGTGTGCCGTTTTCCACAGAGCTGATCTCATTGTAGCTCAAACCGAGCCTGTGGGAGAAAAAAAAAAAATCAAAAAACCAGATGAGACGTGGAAATGTGCAAGAACAAGAAACACAGTGAAACCAATATGGTGACATTAACGTTCATCTCCTGCTCTTTGTATTATTAGCTTGTTAAACCAAAAGAAAATAATGGTTCAGGAAATTAGGACATGGAAAAAGATTCACCTGTCATTGAGGCCATTACATTTCCAGTCTATTACTTGATCATGAGAAAATGGAAAATAAAGTCCATCCTTGATTCATTTCCCCTCTAGCACGCTTCACTAGCCCTGCATCAAAACCCTCTTTGTTCTAGTTTGGTATGACAATCTGAGCAGTGATCTTATAAACAGAGATTATCCAAATTTTATGAGCAAACCAGCTATTTTGATTATCCAGTAACTACTGCTTTGGGTTTAGGTTTTATTATAAATCGCTTAAAGTGTAATACACAGAAAAAAAGAAAAAGAAAATGAAAATGGAATTATGGATTGATGTTATAAAAGAGAGAAACATAATTGTCATTACTTAGCCAGGTGATTCAGGCCCTTGAGGCTTTCAGCTGTCACCTTGGTGATCTTGTTTCCGTCCAGGTGGAGCTCGGAAAGAGAGCTGGGCAGACCTGGCAACACACAGGACAGGAACAGCATTATGAAATATGTCATTATGAAACTGACAATAAACACTGATAGCTATTTGCAACATTAGATTTCAGCTCAAACGTGCAGATTAGTGTCCATTAAATCCTCATTACATGTATACTAAATACATGTATACATACAGGCTAGTTTTGAATACCTATGCAGTACAATGCAGTGTTTATTTTCACAGTACACTTTAATCCAAGATGATAGACGATGGTTGTTGTGCATGGGCTTGACTGGATGAGATCAAGCCAAATCCTCTCATTTAGGAATAATTTGTGCAAACAGATATCAGCGGTGTACCTTTGGGGATATCTGTGATGTTAGTGTCTGCGATGCGAATGTAAGAGACTCTTTTCAGGTCAGCAAAGGCGTTGGCGTCGATTCCCGCGCTCTTCAGAGGGTTGGACCCGAGCTCTGAAAAAAAAACAAACAACAAAATAAAAGAAAGAATGAATGAAGAGAAGGTTTAGAGCACAGAAAGAGGAAAAAGAGAAGAAAGGGAGAAAGAAAAGAGAAAACAGCTATCATGGGTTTTATTTATAAAGGAACAGAGGGCTGAATCATGAATAAACCAAGAGTCTTGGGCAAGAGAAGAGCTTGTGTTTGCAATGCAGTCACACCAGACTCTCTGATTCATCCTGGTGGGATCAAAATTTCTCATATCATCAAATTTTAAGCAAACACATGTTGTATAATCATGCTTACAGGCTCAGTGTACCGTCTGTTTCCAAATGAAAATCAATCCAATTTACTAATTTACCAATTTACCATTCCCACGCACGTACATAAACAATAAAAGTATTGTTTACATCACTTAGCAGTACAGCAAGTACTGCACATAGTTTTATTTGTGATTCATCACATTTTCAATTTCTTTCATTTCTTTTGTTTTTGTTTTTAAACAGCATAAGGACTCAATGTTTTGCATGAAAAAAAACAAAAACCAAAGTGTCAAAGTGAAAGTTTTAAAGTTTCACAGATATACCGGCTTCAGCTGGTTTCATCTGATCTGCAGCCATCTGCAGCGTTGATCACTGACAAACCCTCTGAAGGCTCGACTTACTACTGGAAGACATGTGCTGCCCAGCGTCACACATCTTAGAAACCGCAATGATTCAAAGAAGGTGTTTATATTTTCATACCCATGACGATGACACTGGACATGCCCTGGAAGGAGGTCTTCTTGATCTTGCTGATCTGGTTCTCGTGGATGCGCAGCTCCTGCAGACTCTTGGGGATGTTGGCGGGTACGTCCTTCAGCATGTTCTTAGACAGGTAGAGGCGCTGCAGCTTGGTCAGAGGGCTGAGGGCCTTGGCGTGGATGATGGAGATTTTGTTGTTCACCAGGATCAGAGCCTATATGGGAAAATGTCAGCAAAGATGAGACACAATGCAATGCAGAAACATTCAGTGCCATGAAGCAGTAAATAACGTGTGTTTTCCACGTGAGATTCTACATAAAAAAAACAAACATACAAGACATTTTTAGCTCAGCAGCTGTTTATATGTTACATTCTCCAACCCAAAGTTCAAGTCCACTCCTGAGTTACCACTGGGGGATTTTCAGAGGAATATCTCTCTCTTTCTCTCCCACTGCTTCGTTTCTCATGTAAGCAGACACAACGCAATGTGTTGTGTGGTATGTGGTCCGTTCCCCTTCGAGAGGTCTGTTACGTTACAGTGAAAACAGCTCCGGCGGTCAGACAGGCACAAGTATTTATTGCAAGCAAGGAAAAGCTAGAGGATTGCAGAGGCGAGAGGCTGTAAGGCCTACGGGTGAATAGTTTCCATGCACCTGGTGACTGGGGGAGTGGTGGTGGTGCTAGGATTCAATGGTTCTGGATAATAAAAGGTGGGAGGAGAAGTGTGTTATGGGTGGCTAGATGGAGGAGGGTGGAGAGACAGAGTTGCAGGTTGTTAAAAAAGTAGTGCAAGTCTTTCTCAGTCAGCTTCCTGGAGAAGTTTTCCCTTTGACTGATGATAAAATCCATATATATATCGATACATTTCTCCACGAGGAAGTTGTTGATGTTGAAGTTGTAGTGTTGTGGTTGTGTTATGGTTATATTAAAAACACGTATTACTGCGCATTGAACAGACAGATGAATGAATCTCCACAGATGCACGTGAGATGTCTCTTACATGAAGTCCTTTGAGGTTCTTGAAGTCGTTCTCCTTGATCTCAGTGATCTTGTTGTTCTGCAGGTCCAGCAGGGAGGTGTCGTCCGGGATGTCCTCGGGAACGGCCTTCAGACCTGATGGAGGATCATCATGAGACATTATTCTATTAGATCTATTACCCACACTTTGTCCTTAACAGGAAGTGTGTTACCTACTGTGTGTTGACGTTGTGTGTTGACTGAAGTGTCCTGCGTTAGGTCTACTGTATGTTAAAGGCCTTTTTTGTTAAATTTCTATTGTTATTTAGTGATATATGTGTCCCTTTTCTCCTGCTTCTCGTGAGCAGTGTTTGTAAAATGTTTAACTTTAATTTGACTGTTGCTTATGTAGTGTCAAAAATATTTAATGTTATAGAAGAAAGCCTAAAGATGCTTAAAAACTACTATAAAATGAACAGAAGCGAGTCAAACCTGAAGGAGGATAGTAACCAACAGTAGCGACAAAAAAAGAAAGTCTGCTTTGTCAACGTAGCATGCCACATAAAGTCTCAATGATAGGAGCAGAATGTGTTTTATGGTGACTTTCCAAAGGGACCAAATAACTTTCTGATGTGCTCCGGGGCACATATGGTGGAAATGGACCTTAAAACAAATTTCCTTTGGAGGAGTAAGTAAGCAGCTGCATACCTGGATGCTGAGCTCACACTAAGATCGTTTTTTGTTTTGTTTTTTGCTTGGACTTTAGCATGGCGAAATTATGACACACAAAATGGCATCTGTAGTAAAAAAGGTTAGGTTGGACTGTTTTAAGATGCTCTTATGCATCTGCAGTAGCACAAAAAAAATATACACACTGAGATTCAAAATGGGTAGTTTACATTTTCAAAGGACGAGGCGTAGGATAAACTGTTTAATCAAGCTTACACTTTCTATCTCCTGAGGGATACATATGGATGTCTGGACATATTTTGTCTTTAAAAGCTTGTGACAACTTCTGTTCGGCTCATCCAAACATTACTTTACAACGAGGTTTGCTTTTCTGTCAGCCTTTTCCAACTCGACAGTGGATGATGTCCCACAAACCCTCACAGCTGTTTGTGGTCACTGCCATCATCATCATTATGGCTCCACACTGTATATCTCTACACTCACACACACACATACTTTTTTTTTCCCAACTTATTTTTCTTCCCTAAAAGTCGGGATATCTCAGTGTCAGCTGCTTTTATTTAGATTTTGATTTATTTATTTTAAACGTATCCCAACGTGGAAGTGAAATATTGAACGGCTTCATATGCTTCTGTTACTGTGTGCAGTATAACCATAAAGTCAACGTGGCTAATTGTATTAGTTTTGTTTTTACAGATCTTTGCAGAATAATGTCATTATTTTATTTATTTTTTTTTTTTTTAAGATTGCGTAAAATCAAATTTCCCCCAACTTTTGTCCGTGTGCAGCCAATTTATTCCATTTCCTGCTGTAAGGAGACATAATTCATTACAATTTACAGTGAATTATGTCCTCTTGTGAGAAACACAGCTGAGAAAAAGCCCTCAACGGCAGAGAGTGAAAAGATAAGTGGATGAAAAATGCAAAAAAAATAAATAAAATAAAACTAACTTGCAGTGACACTCCCACACAATTGCTTGGTCATATAAGACAAAATGATTTGCACTGTGAGACAAATCTGGCACTTTACTGTTGATTGTCACTTGGCAGGAAATGAACATGAAAAATGGGCCTCTGAGTCACACCCCTGCTATTACAGTCACTGTTAATCACTCTTTTTTTTTTTTTTTTCCTTTTTTTAAAGCAAACTGATTGTGATATCAAGCGTATGATTGCGTTGGACTGGACTGGACTCATTTTCAGCACATCCAAGCATTAATGACAGCATTCATGTAATTTCCTCCTCTTGTCTGGCACTGCGGCCGGTGGAGTTGATCTGGCTGCTTCATCAAAGGATGGATTTCCTTCGCGGGATTGAGAAAGTCTGGAGTTTTTTTTTGCGACGTCATTCAGAACCCACAACAGAAGAACACACAATCACACTGCACATAAAAAAAAAATACTTTAAAAAAAATCAGAGATAATGCTGATCACCATTCGGTTTGAAGTAAAAATCTTACACTTCCAAGCGAGAACAAAAGGCTTTTGTTTCGGGATAGCTAACATCAACCCCCCCTCTTTTTTTTTTTTTGAACAGAGTTTGGCAAATGCAATCACAACTCATTTTGAGCCCGAGCCTAATTTTTTTTTCTCTCCTGAATGTTTTAGTTGTCACCCTGCCAGCTGCAAACTCACAGAAAGAACAAGCCACACGTCTACAACAGCTAACGAGTGCTTTGCAAACTCCTGCACTCTGTGTGTCTATATATATATATATATATATATATATGCATATGTTTGTTCCTGCATTTTATCTGAGTGTGTGTGTTTGTGTGCATGCTAGCAGGTCTGGAGAACAGATGGAGGCTCATGTCCAACAGTGCTGATGCAGGAGTTGAGAATCCAGCCGTGTCTCCAGGGAAAGTGCTGCTGCTGACTGCGTCCCAGCCCGGAGCACTGATGTAATGGAACCTGCCTTTTCCTGAACTTCACTCTCTCCAACTGTCTGGTTCTCTGACTGCCTGTCTGTCTCTCTGACTCTACAGCCACCTGCCTGTCTGTATGCATGCTCTGCTTATTCTTCACACTCAACAACTCCTTTTTTTTATTTTTTTTTTATTTTTTTTTACTGTTTCAACCTCATTGCTTTTTTGGTAAGATCTCAAAATGAAATTGGTTATAAACCCGGGTCTGTCTTCATCCTCCCAGTTTCTCCTCCTCCACTCGTGACCCTCCCTTTCCAAACAAAAGCAGAGCCAAAAAACTATCAAAACCAACTGTGTAGCAAAGCACTTTATTCAATATACAAGAATAAATGAGGTCAGGGTTTTTTTTTTCAATGACAAAGTTTGTGAGATGACTCAGACGGGCTGTTGTGTATGCTATATATCAGATTAGACAAACAAAGCTCCAGACAACTAAGAAGAAAAATTTAGTAAACTGTTGTGACTATGCTGAAGTAAAAAGTAAATATAGTCTTTTAAGCTTAAGTGTGCAAACTATAAAATGGAAAAAGTGAAAAAGTTTGTTAAAACTGCGTTCAGAACTTTTCTCAGTCAAACTTTTAATCTACAGCGCTTTTTAAGAAAATAATTTCCTCAGGATGGACAAAATAATGCAACTGTGGAAGTGATAATTATATATAAACATCGGTGTGATGTTATCGGGGGAATTCCCAATGCAACAACATAACATCATACACCCGTCTAATGACCCCGTGGGTTTGGGTGGACGGAGGACTGTAAAGCCAGTGACTTTCTCTCCTCCTAAAACCTCCTAAAACCAACAAATCTCAGTAAAAGTACTGCAGGCGCCCTTCTGACCTCCACATCTGATCCATCATACTGAGCTCATTTGTTTGGAATCCAGGTCAGAACAGCAAATGGAAGAAGCGAGAAGAAAATGGAGGATAACACAAGACTTGCGACATTATTTTTTTCTTAATCTTAAGAATTTAAAACCAAAGTAAAAAGGACTTAGGTGTAGCGCAAACGAATGATCAAGATGAATGATATATTTGAGTAGTATTATAGACCCCTATTTATGATAGATTTAAAGGCCCTGAACACCAAACATTATCTGTCAAAGTGGTGGTTATATCTCATGAGTTAATTCTGAATTTGTGTTTTTGTTTGTGATTTTCTTACTAGTTTAATGTGGGCGGGGCTCAGCTGTGAAACACCACTATATACTATAATACTTTGATTGCCACCTGTAAATCCTTACATTCATGTGTCTATGTTGCGTTCAAGAAAGTCAAGAAAGAATCCCACACACAATTCTGCTCCACACATGAGTCAATCAGTTTTGTGTTTTGTCTTTTACTGGTTATTAATTATCTACAATTATAAACAGGGTGTTATGCATGTGGGAGGTGTCTTGTCTTACCGAGGTCAGAGCACTGGATCACACGCAGGTGGCACTGGCATCGGAAGGGGCACTTGGGTACGGCAGGCATGCCAGGCACGCCACGACCAGGCACGCCACGACCGCCTTGATCAGGCACGGTTACTTCAGGAGTTCCCGATCCCCCCTCATCCTCCATCATAAAGTCCAAGAAGCCAGTCTGGTGGAAGGGCAGAGCCCAGCAGGCAGTGACCAGGAGCAGAGAGAGACAGACTGACCTCATGGTGCCGCTAGCAGGGAGCCTGGAGAACAAGAAGGACACAGATCAAAAGTTTGAATGGATGGAAAAACAGTCTATGATCGGTTTGAAAATGACTATATCGAGTGTCTGATTATGAATCATAAAGAAAGTTTGAACTTTGGCAAAGTGAATCAAAAGCAGAAAGGGGAATGTGGTGTGAGGAAAAGACAACGAGACACATTGATTGAGGTTCGGAGAGGGAAAGGGTAAAGGTGGAGGTGAGAGGGTAAGGGGGAGGGAGGTTAAACGCTTGGGTGTAGCAACTTAGTGAGGTTTGTCAAGTAAGCTATTTAACTGGGCAGGTTTTGGCAGGAGGTGAAAGGTGATAGAGCAGGAAGGAGGGGGATGAAACATTTACACAATAGTACTTTGTCAGAAAGTACAAACATGTAGGTTAGATGAACAACTTTAGCATTAGCTTTTTCCTCTGGCTAACCAGTTTCCACACATTCGATTGTAACAGGTAGCGTTTGGATGCTACAGCTGACCATATTTTTCAATCAAATTGTAATTTTGTATTTATTCTAAATGAGTTAAGATACTCTTCCATGCATGACCTGCACAACTGCACAAGTACAGGTACAACTCTTTTGGTGTTGGTTCGTCAATAATTTGTTTTTGTTTTTTCCTTTAACGCACATTACTTCAAAATGTGCCAAATTACATAGGCACAAATATGAAATATGTAGCTATGTAATTTGCTTTCGCAGCAATGAAAGATGTGACACTGGCTGCTGAAAATAGTAACATCTACACGTGGCTGCCACTGCGTGTTGTTTTATATATATATATATATATATTCAAAAGTCATAAATGACAATGATCATTTGTATTGCCATTAACATACTTTATAATCAATGCTTGTTAGAAATACAGCAAAAAGAGCAAGTATTTACTGCCAAAGTCACAGTCCTATTTCTAAACTCAACCCTGCTGACACACACACACACACACTCAAATTCAAAAAGAAAACTGTGCGGACATCCACAAAACTCCCTGACCTGACACACACACACAAGCACACACACACACACACATTCACGTGGAGTCTCAAAGACCTAGCAATCTGCTTGTCATGCATAAAAGCCAAGAGTTGCTCCTTCCCTCTTGGTGCCACAATAATTGAAGGGCGGATTTCAGCCGCAGCTGCTAACAAATGATTTGGGAGCAGCTTGTCTACAGTGGACCTTGACCCGAACATCATGACCGGGATGATGAAACTGACCCAAACCCAGTCAGTTGGCCTGAGCTGACAGCGATTCTGACCTTGTTTATACGGTCTGTGTGGCATAAATACGATGCGTATGTGCCGTAGCTTTTCTTACGCTGTGCCAATTCGAGTGTGTATTTGCACGTTTTAAAAGCGTGTGTGTGTGTGTGAGAATGAGAGAGGAAGGTAAGGTAAGAGATGATGTGCTGATGTAGTGTAAATCCAGGTTAGGGTTATGTCAGGCCATGGGGATCACGGCTCAGAGAGAGGCTCTCAACATGAACAGTAATTATAGTCCTTGTCCACAAAACAGCCAGCGCTTTGACACACTGTACAGCTTCAGTCCAGTGGTTACAGTATGACCACGTTTGATTTCACTTCCATTCAGAATGGACTTGCCTGCGTCGGATAGGATATCGCTGCCTTTTTTAATGTTTCTCTTTTACTTTTGCCTGGTTGCTATGAAGCGGAAAAAAAAAACTTGAAAAACTCTCAAACGGGTGATTTCATAAGTCGGCACTTACTGCCTGGAATTGTGTCATACGATGTTTAAAATCTAGATAGAGTTTTTCCATGCACAACTGTTGCCATGTTGGATCGCATTGGGAGACGTTGAGACAAAGAGCTCCAGTCTGAACATACAGTAGATCCAGAGGACACGTTGTTCCAGTCTTCTCTACAAACTATGTAATCTTGGCTTTGTCGGGCTCTCTTATCTCAGCATAGCTGAAAGCCCACTCCAATGAAAACCTTGTCTGCTGACTTGGCAGGAGAATTCTGTCTTTTTGGATGTAGGGATATAAAGCACTCCCGGGTCAAATAGTGCTTGTAGGTGCCTTTGATGGTTTGTTTTAACCTGCTTAGATACCAGATGGGTTGTCTCGTAATATCAGACATTAATTGCCATTGCTGGAAAGTATTTGAAAAATCGGTTTATCAAGCTTTTCATAGAGGTTCAAGTGTTGTGAACTTTATACATCTGGCTGAAACATTCAGAATTATCTACAAAGCACCCGGGTTCTGGTCAAAGGAAGCACATATCTCTTCACTGAACCATGTCTCCCTGCATTGACCCACGGCTACAAGCTCAATTGCAGTCTTTTCTTAAAAAAAAAATAATAAAACACACTTCAAATAAAAAAAGGCTTCCCTTCCAGCTTTTCCGACTGGGATGAACCTGTGAGGACGATGCATGAGACAACCTGCTGTGCCCCAGGCGTCTTGGTTTTTCATTACCAGTCTGCTCAGATGTGTCCACAGGCCCTGCAGAATGGCCTGCTCAAAGACGATGCCCCCCCACCTCCAAACACTCACCTGAAGAATCCACTGAACGCATGACACAAGCTTCTCAAACAACACGCTTGCTCGCTTGTGTGTGTGTGTGTGTGTGTGCTAAACCCAGAGGGCTGCCAACATAGCATGCTGGGACATGACTTGACCATGCAAACTGCATCTTGCTGGTATCAGCAGCATTTCCAATGGACTCAAATAAGATGCAGCTTTAAGTCAATTCCCCCTTATTAATTTTACTTGTGAACACTAACATATAACGTATAATGCAAATCAAATATATTTATATAATTCATGTGAGTATATGCATACAACGACTGCAATTGGATTGAACTCCCAAAAAAATCTCAGTTCAGTGTTGCTTCATTTGGGGAACATGGCCAGCATCACATCATGGTCCGGCTCCATGCCAGCTTACAAGATGGAAATAGGACATGCTTTATTTACAAGAAGTGGACTGACACTAATCAGTGGCCCCCTTAATGGCGACGTCTGTAAAACAGTATTTAGATCAGGATGTTTATTTTTCATTCATGGGAAGACTTGACTGTTTCTGAACTTTGATCACGCAGGAAAGTAGGTGTGATGGTCATATTGTGATGAAAGGGTTTAGTTTTAAAAAGTGCCAGTTGGTGCTTGTGAAAGTGATGTGAAAGCATGTGTGATGCCAAAAGGAAAGATGTACCAAAATATATATAAAAAAAACCCCCAGAAACTATTTTCAAAAGATTTACTATCTACCAAATCACAGAGAAGGACATGTGGTACATGGTGCACAACTATCTCCATGGCTTCAAAAACCTGTGATTCATCATTTTGTGTCTGACCAAGAAAAAAAAGAACAAAAAAAAAGGAGATTGACATTTCCTATGGCGGCAGCATCCTTGTCAATTCTCCTGTCTTCGTCTTCGGTCTCATCTCTCTCTCTCTATCGTCCCTTCCTCTACACTCCACCCCGAGTCTGGCCCCAGCGTTACTAATGATTCCCAGACAGGAAGCAGATATCGCATGAGGGAGTACATCATTTTTCCCTCCTTTGCTTTGTCAGTGCCTTTCACTGAGACTCCAAGCCGAGAAAATCATGGAGATATCTTGGAGAATTACCATTACCACAGATATTTTACACACTGAGCATCAGAGCGTTTTGATTTTGGCAAATCAAATGTTGCAACGATGGGAATAATATTAAGAAGACAGCAACTACCATCCCACCCTTCACCACCCCTGTCTGCTACCTCCCCCTCCCCTCTAACTCTCCACAGGCCTGCGTCTGCCTCTGCAGAGTGTCTGTCAGCAATGAATCACTGGAAGGTATTTACAAGGCCACAGGACATTTAAAACACGTGTGGCCCTTTTAACCTATCGGTAAATTAATGCGCCAACCCAACCCTCCCATGTGGTTGCATAAACACATATGCTCCGGCACATTGAAGCATAATCGATTTTACGAGATTTTACCATCAGAGCAACCCGTTTCTGATATATTGGGAGATTCTGTGAGTCACAACATGTGTATCTGAAAAAAATATGCAAAGACACGGCCAACAAACGAGAGTCGAGAGTTAAGCCAAATCAGTCTTGTCTGCAGAGTAACTGTTCATGCTCATATGTATGTCTGCAAGTTTTCAGTTCAGAGAAAGCCCCAAAACAAATCTTTTATGCAGCAAAAAAGAAAATCAGTGTCAGATTTGTAGTTATTACTGAGAGATCAGTTTAGGTTCTGCCTCTTGTTTAGATACATAGCTTAAGAAAGCCAGCGAGTGGTTGAGCCACATTTCAGCTGTTCCATGAGAAGAGCTGTCGGCTTGCCATCAACCTCAGTCCCATTATCAATAGTCTGTGCTGCACAGACGTGGACGAACTGACCAACCTTCTCGCCCTTTCTTCTCTTTCCATCTCCTCCTCCCAGTTTGTGCTCTTTCATTCCCTTCCCCTGGCTTCTCTGCCATAGCCGATGGTATTTTCTTTCTCTGTCTGACCCTTAAAACTTTGGCTAGAACGACTGACATGTGGAACTTTGTGGTATTCAAGTGAGCAAAAAAAAAAAAAAGTTGGGGGTCGGCCTTCATGGCTGATGTCCATTCAATTCTATTGTTCTTTTGCTCTTTTTGACCTAGAGAGTTGAAGTCCAGATGGAAAAATGCTAATCTGGGCCTTGTCTCCTCTAAAACCTCCGTTCACCCACCTCTGGTTCAAATGTCCAACAGCTGCTCAACTCACAAATATGAACTTAAGAATATTTCTTATTGCTCATAAAGTGCTACAGTGTTTATGCCTTTTTTTTTAGCCTCTATTCTACTTTAAGTCCGAACTTTTCTATTTTGTTTGCCTCTGTTTCTTTTTCCTTGTTCAGTTTCACTCCAGTCCACTCAATGCAATTCAGTGCAGCTGAGCTTTATTAGGTTTTTTTTCTTTGCTGCTGGCAAAAAGGATGTAATGAGTTAGCTGAGAGTTGTGTGGTGGCTTGCCGGGAAGCCTTCAGACGTTTCTTTGATAGAGGAAGCTGTACCATTATGGGATTAATGGCACTGTGCGTTGCCAGGTACAGCTTCTTTTTTTTTTTTTTTCATCTCCTCTTCAAAGCCTCTTTAAGTTGCCCCTAGCAATTTAAAGTCCTGCTCTGCTCCTGTGAAAACACAGCAGCAAATGCCACAGTGGGCAGAGAAGGTTCAAATTGAGAAGAAACAGGGCCACAGCAGAGCAGACAGATAAGAGATTGAGGTTAAAACCGTCTGAGTGCACTCTGAAATGAACTGCTGGAAATGGAGAGTGTGAGAAGCACCAGAGACAACATTTCTAATCAAAGCCTAGACAAATAGTAAATGACCTGAACCAACACAAAGAGATCCTGATTGTTGTTTCAGCTTTTTTTTTTTTTTTCTCCCCCACTTTATTTTCTTGAAGACTGCCCAAATTCCACAGGAAGAGAAAAAAAAAGTGAAAGAAAGATAAACAAACAAAGAACAAGAAGGAACAAATTAATGCAACAAACCCAAATCTGTTCCACTGATGTTGCAAGTGATGAAAAAGAAAAGAAAAGAAAAAGTAAACAACTTAAGTCTGCCTTCTCTGCCTTTCAACCCTTATGTCTTTATGTAAGCATAATAAATCAGATCCATGTATAAAACTTTAAACTCTCATGGGATCCATATTGGTTCCATCCAAACAATCAATGAGCAACAGACAAGCGTTGTATCAAATTCACATTCACATAAGTAAACTGGTGAAAACATCAGATTAGTGGATACTTTAGAGATTCACGATGGTCAAGAAGAAAAATACGTTTTTGGCAGAGGAGTGAGGTACCAGCATCAACAGCACTACCACACCCCCTTCCCTTCCCTAGCTGCAGCTCTTTTCCACTGAGCTGCATGCAGATTGGACTGGAAATGATTAAGGTCTGTCATCACAAAGCCAAAGAGTGCTGTGGGAACAAGACCTGGCAACATACAACCTGGAATATATATACACAATACCCACAAAGCCTGAACAGAAGTAACAAAAAAAGCAACGTATTGTATATATAAAAAAAAAAGAAAATTATACATTCTTAAAAAAGATAAGTGCACGACAACACAAGCAGTCATTGCATCTTTATGAAATAACATCATCAGCAAATAATGGGAGTTTTAAAACTAGAAATTTTCATTTGTATAAAAATCCCTTTAAATCCTCGGAAAAGTCACAATCCATCAAACAACAGAGACATCCTCATGAGACTATTTTCTGTTTCTGTAAAAAAATGAAAAGTCTGTGAAACCTAACTCAATCCCACATCACCCATTAATATCCTTATTTTCTCTTTAACCCAGAATTAAAGGAGTAACCTACCTGTTCTCAGTAGAAACAAGGCACAGAGAGTTGAAGTAGCCGAGCTTGACTCCCAAAATCCAGTCGAGTGGGGGGATGAGACTGTGAAGTGGCTACGAGGGCCTACGGGGTAATTGGACTCAGAGCGCGTGCAGCCAAGATCAAGCAGGTGTGCTCTGTCACAACAAGGGGAGGAGAGAGAGAGAGAAAGAGGGCGAGACAGGAAGAGAGACAGAGGAGCGAGAGGAGAGAGAGGCAGAAGGAGGGAGGGGTCCAACTGCCGAGCTCCTCTCAGGGCCAAAACAATTGGCGGAGAAGTTCCCCCGTTCTCTCTGCGTGCTCCAAAAAACAGCTGGAAATGGAGAAGGGAAGAAGAAGAAGAAAAAAACAAAAGAGGAGAGGGAGAGTGCAGGAAAGAGAGAAAAAAAGGGAGAGTGAGCAGAGAGAAAAAAAGAAAGGAGAATCGTAAAGAGTAGAAGAAAGAGGAAAGCATGAGTTTGGAGTTTAAAGCAATGAGCAGTGATTGGGCTGGCGGCTACGCTCGCTGTGACATCTGGTAATGATACGTCCTGTGTGCAGCTAGCAGAGAACGCTGCACACAAACCCACTTTCTCCCTCTTTCACACTTGTCATTCATCCTCATTCAGTCTCTATACTGATTGAGCCGAGGATAAAACAAAAACACACACACACACACACTCACACACACACACACACACACACACACTTTTGTGTAGTCTATTCAGATTTGCGCCTCCCTCCAGTAAACCTCCTTTTTAAACACAGATTTAACCCCATTCACCGCATCTTGATTCGGTTTGTTTATGTTTCCTTAATATAAAAGGGACTTATATATATATATATATATATATATATATATATACATACAATATCTGCAGACAGCAACTATATCATGGTTGACGATGTGGTTATGGCTGATAACAAGAATAAAGGTTACGCTCGATTAGAAGTCGTTTACAACAATGTGTTGTTCGTCCACGTTGGAAATCTGGGTTCATAGTTGTTCTGCATGGCTACACACTTCCATCAATGGAAGGAGGGGATGATGGGAGGATGGGGGCAATATCGTTTATATATGGGATTATTTTTAGACAGTCTAGCCCTGAAAGCATTCATAGTGTTGCACTCAGTTGCTCACATGAAACGTTCTGATGCTGAACAGATGACTTCACGCTGCAAAGTGTGTGTAAATGTCAAATCGGCAGTCGGTGCAAGTCACAGAAACGGTCAGACACAGCCTCCCACTCGCTCTAAGATTTCTTAAGAAGTATACTGGCAGCTTCAGTCTACAGCCATGCTAGTGGCTTTGTGAGGCTGTACTGGACTTATATCAGCACGCTAACATACACTGATTAACTCTAAAGATGAAGAAACATTTAAACTGAGTTGAATTCATCTTCTGGGGACCAAATTTCGATGCCAGCTGATCCAATGGCGGTTCAGACATTTCCATTAAAAACCACAAATGTCAACCGAGGGAATCAGGGGATCATTAAAGCTATTAGTATTCATCACCTGGAAACCGTGATTGATTGGATCAATGTAATCTTATGCTGGTAGGTAGCAGAACTGCCCAATATGAAAATACTGAGCTGCTTTTTAAATTTCCTTTATTAGAATTTCACTCTAATGAGCAACGTTTTAGTTTTTAGCCAGCTTGATTGGACCTTTTAAAACTGGATCTAATCAGCAAGGAACAAGCTGGAGTTTTTTTTTTTAAAATCCAAAGTCAACAAGAGCTCATCTCATCAACACAAGTGGAAGTCGCCAGGATGGCTGCGAGCGGTACAAGAGTGCGTCATGCTGTTGCAGGAAGGTCGCAAGTTTAACTTCTGCGTTAGTCCGTTGTCTTCATCAGCAGCCATGTGTTCACTTGGCATGTCTTAAGCAAGTCTTCCTTGTTGTAATTCAGCATGACTAATAAAACCCTGTTGGAATATTGAATGGAAGTGATGATACATGGTTATCAGTAATTTCTATTCTTGTGTAAATCCAGACTTCGTTACACTCTGATGCCTCGACTGAAACCTGAAATATCAATATCACAAAGTGCTTAAGGATATATATATATATATATATATATATATATATATATATATATATATATATATATATAAACAGATTCAAGTTGCTATTCAGGTGTTACGGTGCTCTTTATTTTAAGTTAATCAAACTACGTGTATCCTGAGCTGTGACTACCTGCAGCGATTAAACCTGATGAATCCTTTCAGGTTGTTTATTTCCATCATATCCTCGTCTCCGCTTGTCTCTTTATTAAACTCTGTTTTAGACAATAGCTGGTCTTCCTCCCCCAGCTGCTCTCTTCATCTGTTTTCTCTCCGTTTCTTGCTTTTTGCTGTTCAAGACTAAAAAGGATCAGATAGTGGAGAAGCAGGTTTCATCCTGTTTGGGTTTAGTCCCCCAGCTTGACTGTCTTTCCCTGCAGAAGGCAAAGGCCAGACCACACACACACACACACTGTGGCCCCAAGTGTGATAAAAGACTAGTTGGTCTCGGTCTCTTCTTTTGCATGGAGTGCTATGCTTTAGGTTTTTGTACTATTGAATGACCTTAGCTAATGTGAATTTTGTCACCTGGGATTCAAGTTGTAATCCTTGAGCTCCAGTCGGGTCCACAGAGGGAAGGAGAAGAGGTGAGAGGACAGGAGGATTACAGTATGATGTGAAGTATCGGATAAAGCCAGGTGTCCAACACAATCATACCTGGCAAATTATACAATAATGGGAGGGGAGGAAAAAAAAAACCCCTTCGATATGTGACAGATAATAGAAGGAAGGCTTATTGTAGAAGCCAAAGAGGCAGTTTTGCTCTGACATGAAGACAAGCTGTAATACTGTAGCTGATATTGATGTCTGATCTCCCTAAAGCAAACAAAGGTTCTCTATGGGGGATTAAAGGAGTGTCATTTTACAAAGGCATTAATTAAAGATGTACTGTAAACCTTTGTGCTCATATGTTCAGGTGTATTTATCTCCCTGCAGAGGCAGATGAAGAAGAAAGAGACTCAAGTTTCACAAAGTAAAGCGCACGTTGGGTTCAAGATTAGGGATGTCAAAACATAAGAAACAGAAAGTATGAATTTCAGGTAGCCTGACGTTGTATATGTGTATCTGGGAAAAAAAAAAAAGTGAAAAAGTTGGGATGAGAAGGAGCTTTCAGGCATAATTATTTGTGCTTAGAAGAAAAGAGGTGTCAGAGAGAGGTGAAAGGATCCATCAAGTGATGACCTCAGTACTCAGCTCTTCTGGCAGAAAAACACTGAGGATTTGCCAGAAGCAGAAGGACAATGCAGTGATCTTAGACGTTGACAGCTGTGATTCCCTGGGCAGAGAAAAGGTCCTTAACATTGAACTTGCCTTAAGGAGGCGACAGGCTTGATGTGTTCACTTCATATTGAGGAGATACTGTTTGAAAAGTGGTCTCAAAGTAAACTTTATGGCAGTTTTTGGATAATATATTTTACGAACAGCTGATTCTTCTTCTAAAAAAAAGACAAGATACAGTGTAGGCCGAAACGCAAGGGGACTTCTGTGTGTTGCTGTGCCTGTGTCGACGTGTTTGAGTGGTGAAACTATCCCACACTTAATTGTCCCATCACTCAACATGCAAACACACACACACACACATACACACAGTTTTCTGGAGAGCTGCAGGCTACATGTACACTCTGTTTCGCCTCTATATACTGTATATCTACTGTATCTCTCTGTTATCTGGTGCAACTCTTTCTTCTTTTCTGTATTTCAAGAGTGCTTTTTGCACAAGCCAACACTACTCTAGAGACTTAAAATTCAAAATAATAATGTACAATTACCATTCACACACACACACACACACGCACACACGCCATCTCTATTAGTGTATTACAAATGAGCGAGCATTTTAAGTGCCATTAAAGTGACGTCCCCTAAAGGGAAATGATATATGAAAATGTCAAACGACAAAACATTTATAGTGATGTAAAAAAATGCTATTATGGGTTATACCTTTAGGTCTGGACAGGTGTGATTGATGGATGCTAGATGACAGGTGTGGATTTGGATAAGTGATGTGGCCTGAGGGGGTTGTCTAGAATCTATACATCTAGACTCTTGATGAACAACTTGAGCCTTTTGAATGAATCTCTTCCTACCAACGTCAAATTAATCCGACAGTTGTTCTAGTTTCAAGAGGTTTTTTTTGTTTTTTTAAAGGCTTTTGTAAAGAACTCAACACTGCAATAGTGTTAATCTCTTCGTAGCTTCTCTACTTTGAGTATTTTGAAGGCAGCTGCTGAGGGAACTCTCCGGATTATATCTGCAGCTCAGTGACTTAAACTGTTGGCATTTCCGTAAAATAAACAAACAGCTCCTCCATATCTTTTTGTATCATATTCTGTAACACGACATGTGATGGCATATTTTAAAATCAGTAGCATGCATTTTTTATAATCCTTCCCAGTAGTAAAAATACCTACAGTAGCTGCTTCTCCCATTATTTCACTTATAGTAAACCTGCACATTGATAACATTCCTCCAAAAAAGAGAGTTGTGATTTTCCGTCATGTGCTTATCTTTCTGACTGGAAGCCTTCAAAGTACTGACTGTACACACAAATCCCAGGCTCGACTGAATCATTTACCAGCAGTGAGTTGGAGGAACTCTGTCATTCCCATCTCTAAATGGAGAATCTCAGACCTGATGAACAAAACAGACGCTGTACACACACATGCATGCTCACACACACACACACACACACACACAAATGCAGAGTAGAGGCACCAGTGATGACAGTAACAGGCCAACAATTGGGTTCTGGGCCAGCGACACTGTGGGAAGTGACCTTATTTGGACCAATCAAAGTGAGACTGTATTGTTGATACTTATTCATATGATAATTGCACTGGAGGAATCCTGTCAGTGTGGTTCGCTGTTTACACCCTTTTCCTTTAGGACACAAGGGGCCCACACACACACACATTTCACCAGTCGACTGACAACTTTAATGGGTATTTTTCATGTTTGAGGTGAGATAAGTGATACGTTGCCGGTCTGATAAACCATTACTGCAAAAATAAAAACCAGTAACTGTCATTAGTGGCCTTGTAATTTTTCTTTCTTTCTTTTTTTTTTTACATTGAAGGCCATGTTGTTCCCATTAGCAGCCATTAATCATCCGATATGCTCATACTTGACCCTTAGTATTTAAGTCTGCTTTAAAATGGACACTGACATATGGGGCTGAATACACAATGAATGAACTACAGATAAAATTTAAATTATGATTTGGAGGACAAGCTAAATACTTAACACGCTGATATATGTCACGTTCCTTTTTTTTTTTATTCACTCCAAATTAGTCTCACTAAACGTGTGAGAAGGTGGGAAACCTTCATCACCTATTGTCATAACAACTTACACCCACACAAAAGGCCTTTTCAGGGAGGCGACTCCAGCTTTCACTATTCCTCCTCGCTCACCCCTCGGCCGCACATAGAAAAAAAACAAAACAACACAAAAAAAACCCAAAAAAAACAACAACACACACACACACAGGCGACAGGAACACTCGCAAAAATAGTGTTTTGGTATAAACGTGGCCATTGAATTCATTCTTTTTTTTTTGTTGTCTCCATGGTGACAGACTCCTGCTTAGCAGAGAACGAAGTGAAAAGAAGGAACACGTCGCGAGTGGCCAAGCTTGCATCGCACCCTGTAATAAAGGAGAAGGCTACGGTGAAATAGGCAAACACAGCTGGCCCGGCTGGTGAGCGGTGCAGCAAATAAAACATTGATTAATTGTGATTGCATGGTTTTAAAAAGAGGGGAAGGATTTAGGTTATTATAGATTGAGCATTTACAAACCCGGTCTGTAGAATAAAGGAGGAAAAAAAATGGATGAATATGAGTTTATGTGCAGTCCTCGGCCAGTACTGTCTGCCCAGTGCAGCCTTCACATAATAAAATCATTCTCATCCAGTCTCATTATAAATACCTAGTCAAACACAGCTGCCTGGCACCTGAATATTATGACATTAGAGCACAGATCTAATGTAATTGCATGGTTTTAAAATGGGGAAGTTGGATTAAGTTTATGAACAACAAGAGCAGTTTTGCAACAAGAACTGGAATATTTGTTAAAGTAGACTTTTTAAAAAAGAGTATTCAAAGTGGATTATTAATAAGGAACAAAATTCTATTCAGGTTATTTCCCCAGTCTTTGCAGATGACGTTTGTGCCAGTCTGAACCTTTATGCATTTTGAATTTGTGCCGTGGGGAGTAAGCGGCTGTGCAGGCAGTTCTCAATGTCTCAATATGCTGCAGGGCTGGGCTGGAGCTTCAGTCTGCACATCCAACCGTATCAACACGGCCAAAAGGAACGCATTCCTCCACTGCATCAAGCAATTAACCGAATCACATCGGTTGTTAATTCGATATGAGCATGAATCATTACACAAGTAATGGATGGAGTCCATTAATAATAATAACTACATTTTATGAAATGCTTTTTTTTTTTTTGTTGTGATGAGAAGTGCCTGTGGTGTTGGATAATATGTCTATGTAAACTCCTGGTTCCTGCTAAAATCTCTCCATCTAAATTACTATAATTATTATAGACAGCAATAATAGTTTTATTCAAAACAAAGACATTTTGTAATCAGAGATAGATTTTTACAGGCAGTCTGCCTGTAAAAATGTTAACCTGGAAAAACCCAGTCTGCATCTTCCACAATTTTGCAAATTAGAGTAATAAAGGCAATTTTTCACTTTAAATGTAATACGTTTACTGTGTATTAGAGGCCGACTGCTTATAATCTCACGCCATGCACGTACAGAATATGTTGAAATGTCAATCGTCACTTAGAGGGAAGTCCAGTTTGCAGCACTGCTGCAAATTCAGCAGTTTTAAACCTACCGTTGCAACTTAATTATAGGACCAAAGCTAAAAAAACAAATTAAACAAATAATAAAAATCCCCACATATTTCTGTTCCAACACTTTTAGGCAAATATTACACAAGGAAGGAATATTTTTAAGACATTTCCACACCACAGACATTACATACATTGAGGACACACAGTTAACAAAAGTAAGTGCCGGTGTAGGGGTCGAAATGACCAATTGTTTTTCTTATTTAATTATGCCTGTAACTTTAACCAATGTGGTTTGAGTCGCCTTACTTTAACCGTAACCGTAACCATACGTTTGACCGAAGCGGCTTTATTTCCTCATAAGTTTAACTGCCAGCTACCCTTTTCATTTGACAAACGCATAAAGATTTAGCGTGCAATATCTGCTGCTGCTGCCAAATAATCCTTTCGTGGTGAAGAAACGTCATTTTTTTATACCGCAACGCTCCAATCTGTAAATTCTGAGTTCATCCTCATTAAGTGAAGTTTTTGCACCGTGAGTTTGTGGCCGTTTTCATCTCTATGTATAGGACTGGATGAATTTGAAGGGCATTTTTCTTTCTTTCCATTTCAGTCTGTTTCTGATTTACTGGGCTGAGGTGTGCAGCCAAGCAGCTCTCTTGTCTGCCAACAAAGCCAGTACGACCCTCCCAGAACCATTTGGGTTTCAGCAGCAATAATGATATAGCGACTGCCAATCTTTGAAATGAAAAGAGCTCCGAGAGACATATCTACATATTTCCCTCAATCTTATGAGTAGATGTCTAAAAGCTACAGGCATGATAGTCTGTAAGTCATGGAAATTCATCTACTGACTCCTGCGTTGTGCCACAGAGATGACATTTAATCACCTGTATATTAAACAACTCCAGCTAAAAGGTCACATTTCACAAGCAACAGAGGGAGAGTGATGGATGACGATAACACTCACTAATCTATGGAGCAATTAACCCTTTTGAGGCAACGGCAATGTGTGATTTCAAGTAGCATGAGATAAATATTAGTTTGTGCTCCTCTAGCATTACCTACCATCAGATACACATGTTGTGTAAATTCTTCTTTCAGTGCTGATTGAGCTGTTTACTTCAGAAACCATCAAAGCACCGTAAATCAGAGCTTACTTTTACTATTTTACTATTTGATTACTATTGGTCCAGACCCGAATGATGAAATCTCATTGGGAAGTTGCATAAATTCATCATGACAGAGCTCATACAGTAGGAAAAAGGTAATTGCAGTGGTCTGCAGCAGTTCGTGAGGGTGGGGTCTCCACCTAAACAAGACAAAATACTGTCGGAAACACTTACGTCAAGATAACAAATAAAGATGGAAATGCGGTTTGAGGATGTACAGTGAGATGCTCCTTGCTCCCATATATTAGAAGAAGTAGTGGTAGTGGTGTAGTAAAAACTATCCAAAAGGTGCAAATAACAAAGTAGAATCAAATGCTTTTGCCAACATCTGCAGCAGAAGCCAGTGAACACAGGCCACATATGGCGAACATGTGCGTGAAGGCCTTTAAACAGTGAGATGTTATAGTGCGGTTGCAAGTAGGCTACATGTCAGTTCACGCAGTGACTTAGAGCATCCTTTAAATCTAATTCATTCATGACCAGTCGTGATACACACATCAGGAAACAGAGAAGATCAACGCTACAGTATGTTGCTACATGTCAGTGTATAATGTATTTTGGACCCCTTTGGGTTTTTCCTAAATCTGCAGAAAACCAACAACAGACACTTGAAATTCAATCCAGATCAAATTAAGAGAACTTATCACAAAAGCTCGGGCTAGCGTTACATATCAAATGACAGCAAGTCTGCAATGAAACAGACATTAGCAGCTCGGTTGATTTATGCTATCTATTCCCAGGAGTGTTTGGTAAAATCAAAGTTGTCTTCTGTGGGACAGGACTAAGATAATTGAATTCGCCATGTACAGTATTTCTAGGGCCCATGATAGTCTTTGCATATTTCTTTTTCTGAATACTGCATTTGTTTTACTCTAGATGCAGATTTACGTTCCTTTTCTCTTGGATGATAGAGTGAGAATATATAAGAGCACTTTAGTGGAAACATCCAGACTGGCTGTAAAATGGGCGATGTCTTCACCAGGTGATCCGGGGCTCTCGGGTGTCATTTGGCCGACTCGAGGCAGAACATGTCCGCCTGGGAAAGACATTACTGGCCAAATCCCACCATGGCATCGTCGGCCTGTCATGGCAGAGACGCTCAAGGACTGGTTTGCGTCTGATTGCCAATGTGTATGTCTGAGGGAGTAAGGGAGTTTTTAAGGACACGGAGAGCTCTAAACGGTGATGATATGATGGGAGAGTGAAGAAATAGAGTGAGTGAGAGATCAGAGAGTCGTACTTCATGCCGGAGGATGTTTTCTTTTACATTCCCCTTTGCTAATAACACAGAACATGAAAACGTGGTAAAATGTAATGAGTTAATGTCTATTTAGACTCTAGATAGCCAGCTCTGTTACTTTAGGGAACAAAAACAACAACTGCCAAATAACTACATAAACAGATGTTGACATTACACAAACACACATTGGTGAAGAGTAGTATTAAGCAATAGTTAACACACCATTCCAAGAGGAGATAAGTCCCGTCTGGCCGGTGCAGATGTTTACACGACGGGCCCAGCTTTTTTTCGTCAAATATCTTCACAATTTCACCAATAGAGCATTACATAAAATAAACTTCTGCCAATTGTACATGGCTGGAGAGCAAAATACACGAATTATAAACAAGTGGACAAGAGCAAAATGTTCCTGAAGCTGAATTACAGTATACGTAATTGCCATCACTTTATGATCCTTTTTGGAAAGAGACAAAAACTTCAGCAGGGAGGCTCGTGGAGAGAAACAACCAAGCTAGCTTCATGCTTTTGACAAAAAATGTGGGATTCTTAGCTTTATAATGTTTAGCCGTAATTTATTAAGTGTGATATTTTCTTGTGGAATGCAGGGAAGACAATTTTAGGGGGTTGACTCCGTGTTTACTTCACACACTTATTCATGTTTTTATTGGATTATTATTTTTTTTTTTCCCCATTTTCCTCTTACTCCACCTCATTTTTCCTAGAAGTATCAACAGTATGACAGAAGTCAGACAGAACCACAGTGGCCAAAATTTCCAGGTAGGTTTTAAATCAGGCACATAGTCAAGACTTTTTTGGATTCCTTCAGTTTTATTTGGATTTAACTTTCCTGTTTTTTGGAGGTATCCTTGAATTTGGGTTTCTGTGTGTGTGCCAAGACTGAGTGTTCCTGCTGGTTATTGCAAACAGACCATTGCAGGCCCTTCTGATTTTTATCACTGACCTGGCAAAACAATTGCTACATTTGGCTAAAATTCCAGCAGATCCAGTGGAAAAATTCTTATTGAACATCTTGAACCGTTATTCAACAACATGGAAACTCGAGTCCGTCTTGATCAAATGACAGACCTGATAATTGGATCCTGTTCTTGGAGCGAGGCACAATTGCAGGGAGTGAACTGAAAAAAATCAGACGGTGGCATCAAATTGTACAGAAAATACAAATCTTTACTACTTTCTAATTGTTACTCTTGAGCGGCAGTGTCTGAAACTTTCTACGAACTCAAGGATTTCTAAACGCTCACTTGAATCTTTTCCCGTCTCTTGCTCAGACATGTCCATAACTTAGATGTGGTATCTGGCCTACATAGTCCCTCATAAGCCATCATAGTGTCCACACCCTGCATTGGCAGGAGCAGCATGCGTCAGGGCTTTTTTGGTGAATAGAAGGTCAAACGTCTTTCTGCACTGTGAATTTAGGTCCAGATGAATTTTAAGTGCCAACACTGATGCTAATTGAACAGAGAGTTAACTCTCTTCACCAGACAAAACATTGCCTTTGTATACATTGGGGCCCCTTTTCCAGCCAAACTGACACTAAGACAGACAGATGGCACTGTTTGCATCCTGAGAAAAGGTTCTCCTGTTCCATCCACATTCCTCATTTTCTGTGCCTAGTAGTAGTCCGACTTCGATTTATAGATGTTTATGTCTTCAGAACACGCACAGGAGATATTTGTCTGTGAATCAAATTAACATGTAGCAGCAACACTATGAAATAATGTGTATTTAGTGTAGGGAGCAAGCATTTTTCATTTTCATTTTTTTTGGATATGCAATGCTTGTTTTTCTCTCCCAATTCCTCAGTGACATCATAGCATAACTATGAAGCCATATCCTATCCCACTTATCGCTCCACATGCATCCACAGTTCATGAATTCCAAAACTCACAAGGGGTAATAATAATAATAATCAGAGCTGCACTTGTTGGACCCCTCGTTGTCCCGTGTGATTACATTTCAGGTGGTAGGAACAGTTTGTACAACGACAGGAGGGGCACTCACTAGAAGATGGAAAGAGTTTTCAAGTGGTTGTAATGTGCAAGACACATGTTAAGGTCAGTTTCAAAACATGATGGATATTGCACCGTTTTTTGGGTTTTTTTTCGTTCAGACGACAAAGTCAAGCCGCGTCAGAGGAAGGGAGTAGCCGAACGAGACACAACAAGAAGAAAATAAAAGGATAAGCTGACTGAGAGAGTGTTTCGTTAAGCCAATTAGGTGTTGACCACATCTGTTCTCTCCCAGACTCTTGATAATTTATATGTGGTCAATGGCAGACTGACTTTGCATGGAACGGATGAGATGTGGTCAAACTTTTCCCAGCATAGCCTTGATGCTTTCCAAAGCGCCGTGAACGCTCCAAAACTTAAAAAAAAAAAGTGTTTGTAATCCAGAATTGCTCCTTGAATCTAGATATTTTAACTCTTAACAGACCAGAAGGCCAAAGGATCTTTTAAGTTGCTCTTGGATCAGTCTACGTTTACTCTCCACCGTCCCATTCTTTCCACATACTTCACATTTTCACATCCAAGTTTGCGTGGGTTTTCAGTGTCTGTCCTCTCTAAGGCCTTCAACTAATGGAAAGATGACCAGATTGAGAGTGTGGTCTTAGTGTTTTCACCTTAAAACTTTCTGCATCAGTAACTCTATTTGTACCTCCACTACCAAGCCGTGAACGCTTGAAACACAACAAATATACCAATGCGATGAGATACGTGAAGACATTTTCACTCTAGCTCCTGAATATGAGAGACCTTGAGAGTTTAAGGTAATGGATAACAGTTGGAGCTGAGTCACAAATGATGCTTTTAATAAAAATGGAAGGAAAACAGGAAAAGGTAGGTTGTTAGACCTAAAACACATTTGTTGTAACAGCACATCAAATAAAAATGTAATGTGGTCGCTCATAGTGATAATCCCTCAAAGAATGGTCAGTTTGAGCGTTCTTGTGTCTTTTTGCTCATTGTTTTGGTTTTTGTAGCCCACAGTGTACTTTTTTGGTTCAGTTTTACAGCTCTCATCAAGTGGTTTCAGCAAAAATCTGATACCAAAGCTATAGCGACTAGCTTTGTAGCAGCTAAATGCTTCGTTAGCATATAGTGGAGCATTTATCAACCAAAGAACCAGATGTTTTTCTCAGGAGCTAAAAGGACAGTGAATATATTGGACCTGGTCAAATACAGGCACCAAAAAATGTTGTTTAAGGTTTTGGTCACATAAGACTAAGACATAAAACTTTTTCATAGTTGAACTGTACTTATTTTACAAATTGGCGGACAAGATTTTAAGGAGCTACAATTAACTAGAAACACAACAGAGGATGATAGAAAACATGCTCTTCAGCGCTAAATAAAATCTGAACCCAGTGTGTAAAAAAAAAAAGGATACAGTACCACTACTGAAAAATAAAAACCATACCATATGCTTTTCAGATACCAGTATTGTGGTATACTTGTATTTGTACTGTTGACAACGCTTTTATCAGCTCACTAATATCAAGTTTTTTTGATGCATGTTTCCCCAAATGTGCGTAGAGACAAACACACAGGATCCAAACTGTAAATGTTTGGATCCCGGTCAAGAAAACTCAATATGAGACATCCAGGTCACTCACTGGGGAGTTTCCCAATATTCCTGTAAAATTCCGTCTCTGAGACACTTTGATGATCCTGGAAGAGAAAACAGGCAAATCATAAACTTGCCGATTTTTTTTAAACACAAAACATAGATGACATATCTGATTTAAATAACATCCAGCGTCTGTGAAAAGTTACACAACTGCTCTAACAATAACTGGCACAAACAGTTGGGACGTCTATAAATCCTTTTTTTTTTTTTTTGAAAATGCATACTAACTGGAAGCTGGTTGCTGTTTTTTTTATGATAAGTTTGTTGTTATAGTCTGTAGAATCTGTTTCTGGGAACTGTTAGATCATAAATTAGGTGTTTCTTTTCACTATGACTGTATCTCATTACCATAAAATACTAAATGATTAAAAACAGACACACAAGACTCACACTGACGAATCATTTAGCAGCACTTTAGGTCACAGAAATAAGATGGATAGGTTAAGATATGTCCGTTTATTTTCAATTGCTTAATTTTAATTTTTGCAACATTTCTATTAGCTCTATTTTGAAATGCTAGTCGCTAACCTCCACTGTTTTGCGCGTGATGTACCTAAAGTTGGTTTATCAGTTGGTTTATCAGTTTATCAGTTGGTTTATCAGTTTATCAGTTGGTTTATCAGAGCGTTTTTGCTAAAAACAGCTGCTGCCTTCTCCTGAAATCAATGACGATGAAAATCATGAGCATGAACCGAAACAGTAAAATTTCAAGCCATGAAATCAAAACGACGAGTTGAAAGAAGCTAAATGCTCCTTTAACTTCTGGCCCATTGTTAATTGCTGATGTCGATTAGTGCGACTGCAGGCTTCACTAGTTTTAAAGAACACATTGATTGCATTGGAAACACATGCTAACCACTTTTTACAAGATTGTGATAATATACGAGTTGTTAGAATAGATAACAGAACATCATTCACTGCTCTGGCCTTGTGTCTATTAAAGTTATATGTCACAAATTTGACACATCTGTTTTTCTGTCTCCCAACCCCTTTATATGGAAACTTTTCCCCTAATACGTAGGCTTATTATATTGTAGCCAAGTGTTGCTTCATTCTCTGCTGATGCAGCAAGAAAAGTGAATCTTTCACTCTGAATGTTGATCAAAGTTTTGCACTGCCCTTGGGTGAGTGCCTGTATTTCGGGTTACATTATGAAACATCAAACGAGGAGGTCAGAGCGAAAACAACTGTTAGCATGCTGATGTTAGCATTTAGCCCAAAGCTTCACAGAGTCACTAGCATGGTATAGCAGACATGGCAGATTTTCTTGATATCATAAGCTATGTAGTTTGTAATTGAGATTGATGCATCTTGCAATAGCCTATTGAAAATTATAGTGGATACCTGTTTGAGTAACTGGAAGGGTTGATTTAAGGTGTTGTTTTGTTTTGTTAGTGGACCAACTCACAGTGACAAGGACAACACGAGTTTTTGACTTCCTGAAACAGTTTGAGTCTTTCACGGAAAAAGAAGTGAAGGTTTCACCGTGAAGCTACAGTCAAAGAGCTACATCACTAGCACCAGACTCGCAGGTTATTCACACATTCAAAGCCCAGCGACTGCTTATAGTAGTGAGGTTAGTGCTTCAGCTGATCAGACTGAGCTGAACGATCGAGCAAAGAGGAGTATCAGATCATTTGAAGACATTTTGAGGGAGGAGTTGGCTAAGATAGGACAGTCAGTGGAAAAGGAGGCCCAAGTTAATTTTGTTGAAATTACTGCAGAACCAGAACAACTACCCTTCACAGATGGGCCTCAAGTCCTGCCACTTGTATCCCTTGACAATAAAGAAGTAAGCTCAGTTAGTGTCACTTGTCATAGAAACTATTCCTCATGAAGATGGAAAAATGCGACCTCGAGGAATGCCAGCAGATCCACTCAGCATGCCTGAGATGCAACGTGTCAGTGTGGAGTGCGATGTAAAAAGCAGTGACATAGCATCTCAGTCCAACTCGTCTTACAAACTGAAGCCTTTCTCAGCGGGAATCTACCACCCTGCTTTTGAAGCTGATTATGATGCTTGGCACAGCCGTGTGGAAGTTGGCTTGAATGATCTCATGATTTCAGATACCCATGTTGTGAGGAAAGTTGTTGGGAGCACTCTCACCCCCATCAGCAAACAGAGAGAAACAGGTGCAATCCCAGGGCTTCACATAGGCGGACATGCATGGGAGTAACTAGGAGACATTTCTTTCATACATTTATTTAGGACATTTACACTTGTTTTCATGTCTGAGAAAGAATCAGCTCTAATTTACGAATAGTTTCCAGTGCTACTAATTCATTTCATAGCTGTCCAATTAGAGGTAAAACAGGAAGTGTAGTCTTCTGTCAAATGTCTCAGTGCTAAATGATGGCACAATGTAATTTAGGGTGTCAGGTGATGTGTTGATTAGGTCATGTAATGTGGTGTTGCTGCTTAGGTCCAGATAAATGTTTGCAATTGGCCTCGGAGAGTTCCTCGTCGTTCTTTCCCTTCATCCCCTTTAATGACTCAACTGGCTCACTTTCTACTCATTGACATTCAAAACAGACATCAGTAAAAATGGGAATGGGGAAATGATTGCTTAGGTAACGTCTGCTGCTTAGCATGGGAAACTCTGTGTTCTAGTTGCCCTGCATGAGTGAAAAACCCTTCTAAATTATGTATTTGAAAAGGCTCAACATGCACTGTCTGTCTCTTTATCCCAGTATTTTTAGATTCCTTGAACAATGTTTTCTGATTAGTGACCTGGTTTACCTCATAGGCTACTAACCTGTCTAGACTTTGTTTTCAGGGCACTACCATGATATTAGGCAACACAGGAAGCTGTAGAAACAGGGGAAGTGCTTCCTGTGGTGACCTGGTTTATAGTTTTTGACTCTTCTGCACCTGGGGCCGACAGATGGTTCAGGACAAGAAAGTGAGTTGCATAAGACTCAAACATGATCAACATGGATTGCCTCATTCAGATTCCAGAGGTAGAGATGTGATGTTTGATATGATAAAAACAAAATGCCCTTTTCCTAAATAAGAGTTAATAAAAGTTTTTCTATTCATGAACCCTGTAAAATATACAACAAGCACCACGTGGAAGGCCATTAAAGTCTGTCTGTGGTTTGAACTTGTTTTTATTCACGTTTGGTGGACACCTGAAGGCTTAAGGGGTTTTCTCTTTCATTGACCTGGCAATGTAAAGCCAAGAATGTAAATAGGGAAGATTAACCTTTGACTCTCTGATCAGATGATCAAATCCAAGCAGAAGATGATGTCTACTCAGACATGATGTTCAGACAAATCTTGGTACTGACTCTTTGAAACAAAGGGTTACATATACTTGCACAATACACTCTTAAAACAGAAAAGAAAGTGTTGTCTTCTTTACAGAGTGCAGGTTTAGTTAAGCTTTGTGGAAGCAACACTACGGGTTGTTACACTTCTCAGTCACAGGTGACTATATGATATTTGAATTTAAAAACAATTGCATAAAGACAGTGGAAATATAAATTAGCATTGCAGTGCTACATAAGGAGAGTTCTTAGAGCCTTGGCTAATTGAGTAACATAAACTACACAGTATAAGACAGTATCATCTGCATACAATGTATTTGACAAATTTTTAATGGTAGAAGAAGTGTATAAATGGTGAAAAGTGCATGAACCGAAATGGATCTCTGACACACCCACCCATCCAGCAAGGATTTTGATTAGTTTTTTTTCTCCCCTTAACATCGTCTGTTGGCTTTTGACAAAATACACCAATATGGAGCAATATTTCTTATTGCCAAAACATTGTGGTAACAGCAGAAATCAAGTGTGACTGTAAGAGGAATGCTTTACCAATTCAAATTTGTAAATTGAATGATAGTTATTAAGGTCGCCTCATGAATTAATCTCAAAATGATACTGTGCAAGAAGTAATGGAAAGATCGAATATACATGCAATGTGCTCAGAAATGCTTGATAGACAAGAAGAGAGAACAGAAAACTCACATACAGTAACTGCTATTTGCAGGAGTCTCAATGCAAACAAATAAGCTAGAGCAGCAGCATCAGAGCAAAGAGGTGCAGTGTCTAGGCAAAAAGTGGGATCCTCATAGGCCCCCTTGTGGAGCCCCTGAAAATCAGGGTGCATATATGTGTGCAGTGTGTGCATGTACAATATGTGTGTATTGGCAGAGTTGAAACCTTTTACTTGATATTTTCCATTTAGATGTGTGTGTGTGTGTGTGTGTGTGTGTGTGTAAATGTGTATATGCTGAACTCTACATTCTGACAGGATGCAGCATGTCATTCTGCATATGTGCTTGTCTGTGACCTAGTGCAAAATCTTGTGTGCCTGTGCATGTGTGTGTTGTCAGTGCATGTCTAGGCCAGGAGCAGATGATGGGCTGTATGTGTGTGTGTGTCTAGGTCCCTCTGGCTCCCATGGTTTCTCTCTCTATCCCCTCCTCCCTCTCATTCTCCCCTCCCTCTTTCCTTTCTTCTCTTATGCGTTTTACCCCCTTCTCTCGGCTAACTCAGGCGCCACCTCCCTCTCACACATGCAATAGCACTCTGCTCTGAATCCGAGGCAGACATTTTAACCCTTCACAAGGACTTTAAAAAAAACAACCTTGTAAGATTAAGTTTGAGTTTAAGAGGAGTGTGAGATCAATCCTAATGTCAGAGTTCAGGCTTAAAGTTGGAGTTAAGATTAGTCTTGCTTTGATTTAATGTTTAAGGTTAAATTGGTGTAGATAGCTAAGTTTAGGGTTTGGCTTGGAAATGAATGCAGTCAGTGGAAGGTGTATGTGTATGTGTGTGTGTGTGTGAGATAGAGAGAGAGAGAGAGAGAAGAGAGACACAGATAGCAAGTATCCCTATTCACAGTAAAACTGCATCTGTATGTGCACCTTCTTACAACTGCGTTAAATTACCGTATATGTGAGAGGAACAGCCACAAATTACATGTTGTCAATCACAACTATCATTGAAACATATCCACTTCCCATGTTTTCTATAAAAACTTTGCCAAAGCTTGTGAATGTCTTAACATAAAAGTTAAAAATTTCACTCCGTTTGCTTCTTTGCAGTATTTGCCCCTATAAGCTGTCAATATGGGCCGACAGATTCATAAAGACTTTTGACCAAATGCAGCTATTTTTTCCAGCTCATGATACATCTTGTATCAAGGAGGCCTCCAGGTTTTACAAATATGAGAAGAGGAATGACATCTGAATAGTGGCACGACTCTGTGTGCCAGTCTGTTTGTCTGTTCATCTGGCTGGTTTGGTTTAATATCCTGTTCCCTTTGTTCTTTTTTTTCCGTTTTTTGCCTTCCTATTCTCCCTTTCCGTGGTCAGATTCCCGTAAGAGCATACCAAATGTGGTCAGCATCAGAACAGACGAATCACAAATGGGTTGTGTTTTGCTTTTTCATCTAGATTATTCACATATATGGGAAATTGTGAGTGAATTACAGATAAAATACAAAATAAAAGATTACTTTTAAATGTTGGTTTGGACTATTTTTGTCAAGATATATTCATATATATATATTATATATATATCGCATTGACTTTTGTCTGAGTGAAAAAAATAATATCCTTTATTTGAAAAAAGAAAGTTAATTATTTCAAACATAAAGAAAGGCGCCAACACAGGTAACTCTGGCGAATGGGTGATACACACTGACAAAAAAGGTAACAGGCTTTCCTCAGAGAGGATGGCAGCAAGCACCCTTACTACTACTAATCCTGCAAACCTCCTGTTGGGATAAGATTAAATATCAGACGGCATCCAGCACAGGATATAGAGGTACACAAATAAATTCACCATCTGCCAAACCACTTAAATGAGTAAATGAGCACATGGGGTCAGACTCTGTCAAGGGAGCAGTTCACATAATCATTACGTATGCAACTCCCACACACACACACACACACACACACAAACACACACCAGATGACTATGTTGTGTGTGACTATGTGCACACAGGTAGGTATGCGTATATGCATGAATGCACACACATAATCTTGAGAGGTTTTTGCGTGAAAGAAAGAAAAAGTGTGCATGTGTCTCAATAGAGGCAAAAAAATAGGGTAAAGAGAAAAAAAAAAGAGACAGATGGAGAGGAAGAAAGGATAAAAAAGGAGACATGAAGAGAGGAGGAGGGTTTCCACTTGATCCAGGTACACATATGGTGTTGTGATATGGGGTCAGGGTCCTGCTGGACCGTAGGGAGGTGCTGGTGAGCTCCCTCCCGAGCCATAGCTCTTCCCTTCTGGACACGCACTGAGCCAGTAGAGCCTGGATCCATCCTTCAAGCCCTCCTCCCTTCCCCTCCTCCTCCTCCTCCTCTTTTCCTCTCTCTCTCTTCTTCTTCACTCCCCCCTCCTCCTGGCCCTCCCTCTTGTCCCCCTCCTCCTGCTCTTCTTTCCCAGGCTCTATGGGTGCAGTGCCACGTTGCTGAGTGAATTTATTAGAATAAGGGAGAGAGAGGGAAAAGAGAGAATTGTGCAAAGCACCTCCACGTGGGCTAATGCGTTTTCACCACTTTTGCTTTCTCTCTGCTTTTCTCTTACAGGAAATAATCCGCTTCTTCACTTATCATCTCCTATGTAATTTATTTTTCCAGGCTTGCAGTCAAGTTGAATAACTTCACCTTCATATTATCGCAGAAGACGTTCATGAACATTTTGTCTTATCTGTGAAAATATTTCCCATGACTCATGCCTCTGTGTGTGTTTGCGTGTGTGCGTGTTTGCGTGGTGCTTGAATTGCTGTGTTTCCTGTCTGCTGTGAGCCTTAAATATACCATTTTCCCCACAAGCCAAGCTTCTTGAAGCATTTTTTATTGCTACAATTTAGTATGTGGCAACTGAAGCTAAGTCAAATTCAAGCTCCTAATATTTTTTTGTGTCTCATTTTAAACACTTAAAAAAAAAAAAGACGTGGCGCTCATCAAAATGGTTTTGCCTATACATTATTGCCATCTAGTGGAAATTTTGTTGACAACACATTTGTATTTCATAACTGAGTCTTTCATATTGACTTGTTTGCAGAAATTGAGCTGCATAGGAGTTTATAAGTTAAAAAAAAGCATAAGGAGGTACCACAGGTACATACTGTATGAGTAAATAAACACACAAGTTAGTCTTGGCAATAAAATCTTCTGGTACATCTATTTTTTCTTGTTTATCGTTACTCCATGAAATAAGCCATCACACAATTTATTTTTCTTCAATCCTTATCTTTTGTACCTTTGTATCATATGAACCAAATTGATGTTATGTTGCAGATTAGAACAGCTGTTTAAATTAAACTGAGTTGAATGCATGTTATGTGAATCAGACCCTGATAAGGTAAGGTTATTTTTTGTCTTCATGTGAATCCGCAGTGAATAGTCACAGCACAAACATGGCATAAAAACAACAACCTTGACTGATTTGTTTATGGAAAATGGTGCTTCACAGTTTGAACATTTGGACCAGTGTCTATTTATTAGCATGGGAAAACTGACTTTGGAGCTTTAAACTGTTACATCTCAATGCTGCCAGATTATTTTTTTTTTTCCCCCCACAATGTGTTCTTCACTCAATGTACCAGCCAGTAATGATAGCACAAAGCAAACATTTAGGAAACCTCAAATAAAACCCAACTTGAGGAAAGATCATATAACAAACAGTGTTTCATTTTAGCTTGTTATAAAGAACTCTTTGGTGGTTTTGTTGATGGGTCATTTTGCATTTCAGGCAGAAACATTTGTACTCCTTGGTGGTTGTTTAAATACTTCAAGATGCAAGATATAGGTATACATGCTGGCCTTTGAACCACCCTGTGCTCTCTCTCGAGTTTCATAAATATATGATGAAGTTAACTAAGAGTGACAAAATTCTCAGGAGTTCTCAGGTTAATCAACATAGACATAGAAACAAAGCTCTATGGACTAATCCATTGCATGAACACCTCTATTTCGTCATCAAACTAATGTTTTTGTTAATGTTTAATGACTGGAACTGCACCAAATTTCATGGCAATCCATCCATCAAGTCGATGTTGAGTGGATACATGAACAATCAGACGGTTGCAGAAATCAGGAAGCTTCATCCTCTGTGGACCACAAATGTCTGTACAAAATCTCATGGTAATCCATCAAATACACAACTGGCATTTCCTCCCTTCCCCGGAGCTGCTGCTAGCACGGTGAAAAATAAATGTGACAAATGTGTCTATGATTACGTATCTCACTCAAGTTTCAAGTAACTTTCTGTCAAATCAATGGAAACCAAATGTTGCCTGGAAGGTAATAAATTATTCACACTTGTTCTGCTTTTAAATTGAACCGTAATGGATTTGACATTTGAATCAGATATATTTTTTGGTACAGATAACCTGGTTATTCATTTTGCATGGAATATATTATTCAGCATTTCTTATGACATGTTGGAAAAAAAACTGCCAGTGGGAACAAAACTATTCTCATAAAAACAGTCATAAATCAATTGAACACAATGTTTTTTTTTTACCATGTTGGGTAGTTGTTTCTGGCATAGCAATGACATTCACCACAGGTCTTGGATAAGGCTTAGAAAGTAGAGGAGTCATATATATATATATTTACTTGTGTGCATGAATAGTCCTAGCAGTACATAAGTTTTTATCGTTTCCTGTGGAGTTCAGTGACTCAGTAGAAATGCACCACCTGGAATCCCCTTAAGCATCCAAAAGCCTGTGAATCCAACTTCCCCATATCAATTAAATTTTGTTCTAACTGCACTCGTACGAGCCCGCTGAGATCCAAGCTTTTATTGCCCCAGCAGAAAGCATCACGAGGCACTGACTGAATCTTATTGTGGCTGAGGGCTACAGAGTGCAGACTCTGTGGCAGCTGTCTGGGCACGTGGCTCAAGGTGTTGTGACCCAAGTCCAACTGGTGCAGGACGGGCAATGTCCGGAACGCACCTGGAACCACCTTGGAGATCTTATTCCTTGCCAAGCCCAGGTGCTCCAGGTTTTTCAAGGTCTTGAAATCTGCTTTCCTAATGGAAGATATAAGGTTGCCCTCAAGATTTAGTGTTTTTAACGAGAGGGGAAGGTGTCGTGGCACTTGCTTCAGTCTGTTCGCCTCTAAATTGAGGCTCTCCACGTGAGTTGCATTGAGGAGCGAATCTCTGACAAGACCCTTGTTTGTCAGTCTGTTTTCACTCAGATCTAACACCACCAGCTCTGATATCCCATTGAAGGCTCCACCACGGAAATGCTCAATAAGGTTCCCTTTTAAGTACAGCTCCTTGATGGACAGTGGTAACCCCAGAGGGACTGAGGTTAGCAGGTTGTGATCCAGGTTCAGTGTTCGCAGGTGGCACAGAGGAGAGAGCACTGCGTTAGGGAGAGATTCTGATCCATTCCCTAGGCTGTTGTTGCTGAGACTTAAAACTAAAAGACCGGGACACTTGGTCCAAGCTGCCTCTGACATCACACCGAGCTGGTTATTGTCCAGACGAAGCTCCTCAAGAGACACTGGAAGATCAGTCGGCACGCTCTCCAGCAGGTTCCTATCTAGGTAAAGGCGTTTCAGAGCTGGGACCCCCTCGAAGGCTCCTTCTATGGTACCGTCTGTGAGGCGATTGTTGCTCAACACTAGGAACTCCATAGAGACGTATTCATTAAGCAGGTCCAGTTGGATGCTGTCGATGTGGTTATTCATCAGGAGGACGTAGCGGGCGTTATAAGGGATACCGTAAGGAACCTTATCCACACCTTTGTCTGAGCACTGGACCACTCTGAAAAACAGTACATAATGAGACAAAAGATACATTGCACAAACATTTCTGAAACCAATGCTCACGATCACAAATTTTACAACACATAAGAAAATATTAACTGCAGCTAGTTAGCTTAGCTTAGCATAAAGACTGGAGACAGGGGGTTGCAAACAGCAGGTTTGTGTAAATGTGTGTAAATTATCAGAAAATTGCCCGTAGAAAGTTACAGTCCAAAATCCCCTAAATATCCCTTTTAAATATACGAAACTACAAAAAAATGCAGCACATTGTCACATAAAACTGGCGAATATTTGGGGTATGTTTGCCTAATAATTGGCTTAAACAGTCAGATTGACAACTTATTTCAGCACATACCACGTTGAAGTTTTGTTCAGTATCCTTAATGTCTTACCTCCCATAACAGGCACAATCAGGAGGACAGTAGTAGTCCATAAAGTAAGGAAAATGTGTTGGCGTGGTAACCTCCTTTGTTTTTGATGGCTTTGGGGTTTTATTGTCCTTTTTCTTCTCCTTTTCCTTGGACTTTTTAATTGCCTTTTTTTTACTGCCTCTGTTGATTTTCATTGGCCTCATTAAAGGTGTTTTGGCTGTTGTCAGCTGCACTTTGGTCAGTTGCGGTCGGGGAGGAGATGCTTTCTTTTGCTTCACTGTAAGTTTGGTGTCGTTTTCCATTAATTTAACAGTTCTGGGTTTGCCTGCGGCCTGTGTCGTGTTTGGTTTATGTGTCAGCTTGACCGGTTTGGCAGTGGAACTATTTTCATTTGATTTTTGTGTAGGATTTGGCTCTTTGGGTTTCAACTCCTTGGTTATAAACTTTGCTTCTTTGGGTTTTGGTGTTGCTCCTTGCACCTTGGAGATAAATTCACTCTCTTTTGGCTGAACGACGGTGTTTAATTCCCTCGTGTCCTCTGCTTTACGTGTGGTTTGTGGCTCCTTCCGTGCAGGTTTTCTCAAACTATTTTTGACCATTACATCGTCTAAATTTGGGCTAGCTTTTACTTCCAGTTCATTTCTCTTGAGATGATGCCCGGGACTTTGTAACACCTCAGTAAGGAGATCTTCAAAGAGCGAGACAGTCTTCACCGCGCCAGGAAACACTGTTGAGGTTAAGATGTGGTCGTTTGTTGTATGACTGGGAAGAGTGACAGAAGGAGCGAAGAACTGAGGGCTTACTTTGGCGCGAAGGGTGGGAGAGCGAGGGACCACTGGAGGAACCTGTGTGGGTGTAACTGGAAGCAGTGGTGGGACATTATGATGATGCACAGAAGTAGGAGGATTTTGAGTCTGAGTGATAATTTGAATTATGGCAGCGGATGTGCTTAAAGGAGGTGTGTGTCTTCCATTTCCTTCAATTTCCTCATCGTCTACTTCCATATTTTCTTCTTCTGAAGTTAATATCTTCTCTCCTTCCTCATGAGGATTTCCTCTAAACACCTCAGGAGGACTAATACCCGCAACCAGCTTGCTCTCTCTCTCCTCTTCCAATATTTCTTGCTTCTTCTCGTCCATTTCACTGCTTTTCTTAAATTTTCCACCTCTTTCATCATCCTTCCCTGTATTATGACTATTGACTGTTTTTTCTAGCTTCTTTGTGTCATCTGTTAGGAGTGCTTCTGTCATGCTGACCTCCGAATCTTCTCTCTTCGCCCCTTCAACCTCTTTATCTGTGTCTGAATGATCCTCCATGTCAGCTACAGAATATTTCTGTAGTTTTGTTTCTTCTTCTAAAGTCACGAGATCAGAAAATGTCTCGGATGTCAGCTTTTCCACACTCACTGTCTCGTTCCCTTGATTGTCTTGAATGTCTTTGATATTTCTATTTTTAGTGACTTTACCCTCCTTCCTCTTATTTTCTGGGCCTCTCTCTGCAGTCAGCCCGTCTTCTCTCCTCCTTTCCTCTGCAGTCATTTCATTCTTGACAGGCCGTTTCACTGGGTTTGTCTCTGGGGTCGGCCCATCACTCCTCCGTTCCTCCTCAGTTTTCCTTTCCTCACCGGATTCGACAGCCTTTTCTCTCTCTTCCACTGATACGGAGGCATCTCTCAGCTTCTCTGTTCTCAACTCAACTCTGTCCCGTCCAGCTATTTGTGTCACTGTCAATCCTCAAGGACAATAAAGACAGAAACCACTTAGATACTTTCTAAAAGACATCAATCACAAATACTGCAACAGAGGTCATTTTTTTCCCCCAGTGTTTTGATAATTTCCAAAAATCCATGTTGCAAACAAGTAACATGTTAGCATTACAACAGCTAGCATTGCCTTTGAATGGCCCCATGAAACAATTTGCATGGAAGTGTTTACGACCCATTGATGTTTTTACTGGAATAAGCAAATGACATCTTGATTTCTAAAACCATATTTTCACTGACATTTTATATACATATATATATATATAGATGCACAGCATATGTTTCTAGATGCTTGAAATGTTAAGGAGGCTTAACTTGATACTTACCAGGCTGCAAGACGTAAGAATATCCAGAAACTGTAAAGAGCATTAGCAGGAGAGCGAGCGCTGCCATTTTATCTGTTGAGTATCAGGAGAGGGTGATTAAGATGATAAAAGAATAAAAATATGCTTATATAGATAGATAGATAGATAGATAGTACATTCCTACTGTACATAAAGAACATCGATTATGCAATCATTAATATAAATTTAAACGTGCAGCAGTGGGGTCTGCAGGACTCCACAAAATTTGGAAATAAATAATAAAAAGAGACATCTTTGAAAACTAGAGCCCAGATACACGAGAAGTGTCACAGATAACACATCAAAGTCATTCGGCTTGATTTATGAGCGCTGCTTACCTGATGTGTAACTCCTCGTATGTCAAAGCTGATTTTCTGCATTCGTCAGGTTATCCAGTTGACCCCAAAAACCTGCCACTCTGTATGAAACCAGAGCAGTTAAAAGCTGCTGAGGAAGAAACGGGGCAACCTTTGAACCGCACACACACCACCACCACCACCACCACCACCACCACCAGCAATAGATGACTTTAATGGTCCATTTCAGTAACGTACTCTGTATGGAGAGATTTCACACACACACTCCGAATGAGCTATAGGCAATGACCCCTTTAAATGCCTTTATCTGAAGGGGAATTCTCACACTTACCCTCAACGTCAGAGGAATCTGAAGGATCAATAGCGGGAAAGACGGGCGACTTTGGGAAGAGGGGTCAGAGGTGACGGTTGGTTTTTTACAGTTTGCTTCGCTCTGGGGAGACATTACCATCCCAGTGGTTATATGGGTGTGACAAGTAGTTCCTGAAAACTGCTTGGCCTTTGACTCATATGCTAATATTCAGTCTTTCAGGAAGTCTGAGCCGACTGATGCTAATGAACAATGTAAAATAAAATGAGTTTCTCTGCTTTCTATCCAGCATTTTACTGTATATCTTCCAGTTAGGAAACTCTTCCTTTTGACTTCACTTTCCCGCTTCGGCACGAACTAATTTTTTTAGCCTCTGTTCAACAATTTGTTTCAAGCAGTTGATGTTGTTGCACTTTTGTGTGAGCCAAAGGTAGAAACAAACCACCGTCATCCCGTGTCTGCTTGACCTGCAGGACCCGTGGTGACGCATATACACCTGAATTATGCAGAATGAGCAAATAGTTGTTTAATCTGCTGTCACTTTTCTCTTCAGTTTATTGAATTTATTACCCTCGCGTCTCTCCAAAATAAATGATTCCATTTCCATCTGGCTCTACAAAAGAAATATTAATAAAAAAATAAATATATGGAAAAAAATAAAAGAACATTGCAGATGTATTTTGACATTTGGGTTTTGTTCCTTCTCAGATGCACTATTTATGTGGAAAAATTGACGTTTATTTCCAGCAATCAGATGCTCTATTTACATCACAGGTTTCAAGAGTGTCTTGAAATCTGTGTGTTTTGGCGCTAAAAACACGAGGCCAGAAATTCCTTTCACAATATTTCGAGGTCTCATTCTGTCATTTTTGTTGAGTGATGCGTGCATCTTTATCAGAAACATAGATGCATGTAAGGACATGAAATACACACAAGCCAACACAAACAGCTGCATATTTAAGGTTCATCCTCAGGGCCAGAATATGTTGAAACAAATACATATAATGTAAGTCTGAAGAGAGGGCTTTTACTTATGACACACACACACACATGCATATATATATATTCTCAATGCTGACATCTAGTGTGAAAACAGATATGGACAGAAACTGAAGTGCAATACCTTAAAATGCCACAGAGAGGCAGCACATACCTACACATAAACAACAACAGTTGCCTTGAGAGAGCCTGGTATTGCATAACATTGCATGGGAAAATACAGCAGATTGGGTTTTAAATGTTTTGTCTGTGTCTGTGCACCCATGTTTTAAACGGTTCGTGGAAAAAGGAGGAAAACAACATCGTCCACATGAATATTTAATGACAGGAAAAGGAGACTAATTGAAATGAAAGAAGAACACAGAAGTCTCTTTAACACCTTTGAGCTGTGGCATCTCATTTCCTGTCGAAAGGTGACGTAATGTATAGAAGCAGAGGTGTGAGCAGTAATAATAGAAGAGGAAGCAAGGTGGGGGTGGTTTCTTATTAGACCTGCACCTGTTTTTCTTTTTTCTTTTGGTAAAACAACCACTTTCTGTCCCCCAGGCTTTGATACCTCATCTACAGCTTCACAGATTCCTTTTACAGACAAAGCTCGTGATATAAAAATCTGTCTGTCTGGACTTCTGCCTTCTAGCTACATCACTTCTACACTTAAATTATTGTTCCCCGGTGTATCCAGGAGCTCCCACAGCTGCCCAGCAGCCTCAACAGTTGCCCTTAAATGAATTGTGAATAATGAACATTTTTTTTCCAAGTGGGTCACAGATTTTGAATTAAGAATATGGTCTTACAGATGTGGTTAAATGCTTTTAAGTAATTTTTAAGGTAACAATAAAAAAAAAATCTCTCAAAATCTCAACCTTAGGCCCGTCCTCTGGTCTCACTGGACAAACAATGATCTCAGCAGTAAGGAAAACACTTGAAGTGAGGTATGTATCATGTGTTTGTCACCAAAAAAACAACCTGAGGTCGGGTCAGGTGAGTCGCCTCACAGGTCAGTGTTGAATTTTCATGAGGTTTTGGTCTGAATGAGTGTATGTATATATGTAAGCTGGTGGATATGAATGACTAAATGTGAGTAAAGGTGTGTGATTTGTAGTTGTGTGTAGTTGTGTGTGGTGCAGCGCAGGGCTTCTAGCATGTATCGACGTAGGTTATGGTAATTGGACGTCCGATTGATGACAACATTAACATCACTTGCCCTGGGCTTGTTTTTTTTGAAAGGAATACACAATCTAATTTATATCACACAGACTAAACATCAATATTATGTAACTAGAGGGCATAAATACAGGTAGGAGGGAGTAAAAATGGAAGTGTAAAACCAGGTATTGGGAAATACTGTGTAGTCAGGGTGTTGTCAAGAATAGGAAAGCTTGAGTGACAACAAGGCTGTTGCCCCCCCCCTCCAAACTATCCCATCTGTTCGGAGCCCGTCTGCTGGCAGCAGCGGCGGCTTCGGTGGGAGGTTAACAAGGCCAAAGGTCACAGACTGTGATCAATTTGTGGGCTGTGAGCGCGTTGGCCCCCCATATGTGGGTTTTGTGACTCACTGGAAAACAACACACAATGAAAATGGACTTTAAACCCTGTGTTACCCTCGCTGGTCATATTCCTCACGTTCACGTGGCTAAAGTAGAGTATATATGCAGAGAGATTAAACGGTCAACGCCATATATCAAAAAAAAACCACAAACTAAATGATTTATGACACACTGTATGTGTAATTTCAACATTTTATTTTTTTTAAATGGATTTATTTTTCATGAATATTTCAGGGCGTGTGAGGAAAATGTAAACATTAACAAACAATTCTAAGTATTTGCAGCCAAATAGAGCCAACTGATACTGTTCAGGATGGTTAATATTTCTCTCTTGACTATACGGGAGTGTGCTGATGTCAATATGAGCTAAAGTGGTAAAAAAACAACAAAAAAAACCAAGAGAAATGTGAGTCATTTGTGTTTGTGTGAGAATTAAAGTAGAGGCAGGAAGTGACAAGACTTTTCTCTCGACATCCAAATATTTTTCCTGCTTTTGCTGCAGAGACTGTAGGAGTCATCGTAAGCAGAGGCCCCCGCTATAGTCTGTAATACTATGTTGTCTTAACCCTGTCAGGAATAGCTCCACCAAATTAAACCTGTGTTTTTGTTTTAGCACTCGAGTTCTCGAGTGTCAGTACGTTAAACATGGCGCGAAGCTTGTGGAGAAAAGAGCCATTAAGGAAGCAGGAGGACCGGACAAGGAGGAGAAGTAGGACTTTAAAGCAGAAAAAACCCGGCTTTCAGGCTCTTTTAATCATTTAGCTTTGAGGTTTCATTGTGCAGTTTTCCCCCAAACTTAAAGGCGGAAACCGGAATAAAAGTCATTTCGCTGGTGTTAATGAAGCTTATCTAACCTGTAGGTCAGTTAACTCCTTATAAACATCACATCCTCGGTCAGGACAAGCCGATCGAAAACAAGGTCGGGTCAGAAAAGGACGGGGACGTTTAGTGTTTTTATCTTCCTGTTTGTTGGTGCTAAGAAGCCTCGTCTCTAAAAAGGATCCTGTCTTTGAAGAATACACCTTAGGGGGGGCCATATTGATCGCTCTCACACACACACACACACACACACAGCCTTTACGAACACCCTCACAATTGACGTTTCCCACGGAGAAGACAACTGAAGGGTAAAAGCAACAATTTGAGACAGCTTTGACATTTGGCCACATATGAAGAAGGAGCAACACTGAAGCGTGATAGAAGAAGAGCGGCTCCTTTTGTACTTTATATGACTCTATTGTTCCTTCAGAGTGCTAAAATCTCAATTTAGAGGATGATGGTAATATAGCTCGGTGTTGACGTGTGTGTGTGTGTGTGTGTGTGTGTGTGTGTATGCGCAGCCGGTTATTGATGCTATCAGCCAAGAAATGCTCACCATATGCTACATGACTCATGTGTCAACGCAGCATATTCCAGTCGATCAGTTGGTCTGCACTGTGAAGACTCGACATCCTCTCACTTCTGTTTTTATTCTCCACGCCAGCATTGATTCACCAAATTCACTATTTTTTGCAATCTGCAGACGCAACAAGTGTGTGAAATATGTGGTGGTGTGGGTGTGTGTGTGTGTGTGTGTGTGTGTGTGGGGTGGTACAGGGTGTGCACAAGGCTTGCATTGTTACAGCAGGGACAGATGGACGAACAATGTTTTTGCTGGGTGATGTGGTTCAAGATTTAAGCGAAGTTCATTTTGAGTGTTACAAGTGTTTCTCTTAAAAACGAGAAGTGAGAAAAGAAAAAAAACACAGAATAAAAGTCCCAACGAGGTTTATATCGCTCTCACTTAAAAAAGGAAAACAACAGTAAACAGTAACAACAAAACACAATGATTAGAAATAACTATAAACATAAAAACACACAGTTATAAAGTTATAATACATAACTTTATATGTATTGTAAACAATATGGTAACAACATAACAAAATCCAAATCAGTCTACATTGTGTGTCTTTGTGTGTGTGAGAGAGAGAGAGACAGAGTGTGTGTGTGTGTGTGTGTGTGTCAGCATGGCAAGGGGCCCTTGTTATTATGTCCTGCTGCTTTTCAATGGAACAGCTGTGCGAACCTCCAGCCGCCTCCAAACAAGGTACAGGCTGCCTGGCAACTGCCCGCCATTGGCTAACTTTCTACCTCGTTCGACCAATCACACGAGCCCCACTTAGAGGAAGTGAATGGGGGAGAAAAACACAACAGAGAGAGAGAGAGAGAGAGAGAGAGAGAGAGAGAGAGAGAAGAAAAGGATTGTGAGAAAGTTTGCTGTGAAAAAAACAACTAAAAAAACACGGCAGGAGTTAAGGAGAGAAATTTCAGCTCATGTTTCCAACAGGGAATGATAAGCGTAGAGATTTATTATACTTTTAAAAGCTTTAACCTCTTTCCAGACAGATTTGCATGGAAAGCTTTTAATGTTTTTTTTTTCCAAAATCTGTTTTTGGTAAACTCCAGCATTTTAACCTTTTAGTTTTGACCTTTTCTTTTTTTTTTTAAATACAGTGGAATAGCCCTGAAAGAGCAAAAATATCTACTTTCAACTTCCTTTTATATTTATACTGATAACAACTAATTTATTTATGGAAATTCCCAAAAATTACTGTTAAGTAAAACTCCACCGAACAGACTCTTGATGTGTTTCAGCAAATAACTGACCCGCACGTACACGTTTCTCGGGATCGTATGAACTTCCCGCATTGTGTGGAAGCCATGCCTGTTTTGAGCAACAACAACAACAAAAAAAAGAAGGTGGTGACTTCTCTCTATTGATGTTGTCGGCTTTGTGTTTGGCAGGCTGAGACACGCTGCTGCAAAACCTGCGTTTCCAGAGCTTTGAGTGGGCTTACTCGGGGATTTGAGTCACATCTCTTGGGGGGGATGATAAGTGTTTGTTTTAGTGGCTGTGACGCATGCGGTTGCTAGATGTGAGGTAGGCAGATGAGAAAAAAAATGTTTAAAGGGACTGGGATAAACAAGTGTGTGTGTGTGTGTGTGTGTGCAGACATAACTTTCAGGCTAAATTTTGCTTCAGTATCTCACCTGCGTGGGTGTACAGTACATTGTGTGCAGACAAGTCGGTGGGCTCTGTGCTTCGATACATCCTGCAATTACCGATCAAAGCAGCTTGCAGATCTTTATGAGAACACACGAGACACACACACACACACACACACACACACACACACATGGCTCCTCTCTCCCCTGGAGGTCACACTTCCTACGACAATCTCAGTTGCAGTTTTCTCCTGAAAAAACAACACCGGCCTGTGAAGAGACGGACGCGAGAAGGAGAAATGAGGCGGCCTGTGTGATGTGGCGAAGGAAAAAAAAGGGGCAATAAACGACGTAGGTTTGCTCGCTTAAAAAATAAAAACATGTGCAGAACACTCTTGTAGTTACGGACACATGAAAGCACACACACACACACACACACACACACACACGTTCAGCACGTACAGGCATTTGTCACAGTGTAACGTTCATGCATGTGGAAAAGTACACAACCATCTACAGACAGTACAAATATGCTGACATGGCAAAGTGTTGGGTGTCTGAGTCAGTGGATAGGAAAACCACCAGCATGATGATACAGCTGACAGTACACACAGTAGATAACTATCAGTTCATAATGAAAACAAGAGAGGATTTTAAAAACTAGTCTCTAACATATATATATATATATATATATATATATATTGTCAATAATCTAATAAAGTTTGCAGCCCTGGTAAAGATAAAGATTAGACTATATATTGTGAGGTAACGGCGCCATTAAAGCATATTCTGGCCCTGTGCCGCGTGCAGACATGCACTGACATGTGAATAGATTGATGAATTAAAGCACCCTGTTTCACACACTGGGATGACAGTTTTATCAGGCAGCTTGCCTGTGGCAAAGCATTTTCACACTCGAGTGAAACAAAATTTACCTTGCACGTCAGTGAAGGACTGCAGACTAATGAAAACTCAGGCCTGCAGGGGTTACTGCTTAACATAAGTCAAGTAGATCAAAAGTACTGCGAGCTTTTCAACTCGGGGGCAGTCATTTAGTCGAGATTGATCCTCTTTTAGGATTCACAACTTTATCATTCTTTAAAAAAAAAGATATTTATATCAATAAAGTAATGCTACAACTGCAGCTAATGCATCAAGTTAAACAAGGTTCAACTTACATAGTTGGCTTTTGGGGGAGGCCTCTATTAACATATCACATGCACGCTTACGCTTGCACGCTTACGTCACATGACAACATCAGAACATTAAGATCTCGATCTCGATTCAAAGTCAAAGCGTTTTGTGGTCCTGCTCTGCTCATCTTGATGAGCAGGGGCCTGTATCAACAAGCGAGTTCAACTGAGTCAGGTTTAGTCAGGTTAACATGTAATCCTGGATAAACAATATGTCGACCAGTAACACATTGCTTAAACTTATTATTTAGGTTTTTATCAGATCAGAATTCATGTGATTTTCTGTGTTTGTGTTTACATGTGGGAATATCTCTACCTGTTTGTATCCGGGTTTAAATCATCCATCAATCCCAAATCTACCAACACTGTGTAACAATAGACAAAACTCTGAGGGGAGTTCACCCACGCTGACCAATCACAGTTCAAATCAATAATGACCTCATCTCTCCCTGAGACTACGTGTGTGAGAAGACAGCTTCAATCTGCTCCCACTGTGCTGCCCAGACAATCTCAGACTAATCCACAGAGTCCAGTCCTGGATTACCATGTCTGCTTGACCCACCATCGCTACATTATGGAAATTAGACAGGATTAGATGTAGAAAAAAAGATGCACATTTCCAGCATGAAACCTGTGTAAAACTCACTGGACATCCCTCTGTTTTCAGTGATAACACCTGTCATTTCCCTAGATTAGTTGGCGTAGAGTAGATTTTCAGGGAGATCAGCTCCACACAACACAAACAAAGCATTTAGGATGAATTCATTTAATCTGGTAGAAGAGGAAATAACATGGCAACTCTCGAAAATGAAGATTTGTTTTGTTTGGTGCATGGGAACATGTTGCCATAGTGACTGTGATACCTATTTTTGTTGCTGGATGTGTTATGTACTGTAGGCTCGTGATTTCAGACTCCGGTAGGTTTCAGTCCAGTGTTACAGGTTTAGATGAAATAAGTGAATGGCGGAGAGAAAGAATGATGTTTTTTTGTGAATGTGTAGTACACGTCCGCGCTTAGAAAACAAAAGCTGTTACACAAGCAAAACGTGTGTGTGTGTGTGTGTGCAGTAGTTTCAGCATGTGGGTTAATGGTTCTGAATGGGCTGAACTTAATGAAAGCCATTATTAGCAGATGGTTCAGTGACTCCTTCTGAAAGCACACGCAGCTCCGGGAGAACTTTCATTAGTCGTGTGATCTCCCCGTTGGTCTAATGTTTCTCCTCTCAGCCTGGACAAAAAAAAAAAAAAAAAAATGATCTGAACTACTGATGTGGTCTCGTTTCACAAGCATCTCTCATTTTCCACCACCAACAGGAACGCTTTTAGACAAGCTCATGCAGAGTCTTGAAGTGAATAGTTGTGTGTTGTGTGTCTTTTTTTTTTCTATGAGTGAACAAGCAGGTGAGAAACTGCTGCCGGTAAAAAAACGTGACTGAAAAGACGTCACTGGAAGGTCTCACGTTCGATCCAAGAAGTCACTCCGGATATAAAAAGCATAATTTTCTTTCCAACATTTTGTTGCATTTCTGTCGCATTTGTCTTTCTGTCCATTATCTTTTAAAACACAACCCTCTGGAAATTGGATGATGAGTGGTTCAGCATAAATGACCCTGACTTTAAACAGTGATTTACATCCCTGGTTAAAGACTTCAGGGGCTCAGACACATTCTGTGGCTGTTCAGAAGCTGTATTTTTCCCCTTTCAGTCTGCAGGCTCCTTGCAAGCCTCTGCAGGCAATAGACATTAAAAGGCCAATGTATTTTTTCCTATAATTGGACGATGAGATGGCACATTGAAAATAATAAGAAGCGTGTCTGTGGAAATGTGGATCTATGTAAAATTTGAATTTTATGTGTCCTCTTGTACCCGTGAACTCCTGTAGGACGAGTGGTCACTTTGATGCGGACTCTAATGAAGATAAATCTAAAGTGCATGTTTTTTTTTTTCCCTGAGAGAAGTTGCATGCTCGTGTGTGTATGTGTACGTTTTCAGCAGTTTAGGCAGTGAGTGCCAACCTTCTTATCCTCAGAGAAGGGAGGCCTTGTTTACCAGATAGTTTCAGAGTAAATCCCAGCCAATTACTGTCAGAGTTAAAACTCTGGGTGTGCAAAAAGACAAATTGGCTGTGATCAAGGCTCATACATGGTTTGCTTCTTCAAAGAGGCCAGTGTTGCATTGAACACTTGAACCAGAGAGTGTCGGTGCACATTGCCTACAGAGTCATCGCTGCAGTTTATACACTCAGAGTGAGCGTGCATCAGAGCTGTGGAGGATCTGCGTATATGTTTTCTTTGTTGTTAGGGTGAAAGTGTCTTTAGTTCAGTCGTATTGTGAAGAAATAATGTATACGATTATATAAGAGACACAGTCCGATATAATCCTGGAAAAATATTGACAAAAAGTACCAGAGGTCATATAATAAATAATAAAAAAAGCTGCAAATAGAGCAGTGTATGTTATTGATGTACACATGCAGGTACCTCGTGGAGAGCAGCTACCTCATTTCCAGTTGATCCCTTCTGCTTCCCAGAATTACACAGCAATAACCTGTCACTGTTTTTTTAAGTCTTACCTCCGTGTGTGTGTGTGTGTGTGTGTGTCTACAATCTGTCACCGTGCCAGGAAAGTCAACAGACTGACAGATAGTGTGCTTAGATAAACAACATGAGATGCAAGTATCTAAATAGGTCACCTAAAGATGAGCATATGTTTTCAAAATGTGAAATGTTTTACCTCATGATATATGCGCATTATGGCCGTTTTATATCGTATTTTATTTTGTATCTTTGGGGAGGAGTATCAGCTGATGGAGGGTGTTTTTCACGCTTTTCACTTCAACGTTTTCAGATTTTACCACGACCCGTGTGAAGCAATCGTCTAGTTTCTGTTAAACTTTCTCTGCTGCTGTCATTTCAGGGCCAGATCAGTGTGACCCGCTTCTGTACCGCTCGCCTCCAGTTTTTTTTATCAGAGCCAAATCTCCAATGGGTCCACATAACAGCCATCCAGATTTTAATCATAGACTGTTATAGATTATGGCATAACTACCCCCAGTACAACGAGGACATCACAATGGAGCCTAATTTATAAAGACTCACATTTTTCTCCCATTGTGCACATTCATGTAATAACTCTTTAAGCTTCGTTCTGTAAGTCTCCCTTATTGAAATATAATTCGTGCATATGAATTGTATTTTGCAGCTTATGATTCTTATAGATTTACCTTATGTATGTGTGCATCCGCAATCATTCATCCACAAATATCACATTGTAAAAAATGTGTGTGTCTAGGTCTTCCCTGTTTCTCTGTATGTCTTTGTCTGTGTTTGTTAATCTATCTGTGTGGTAAGACGTGAACTGTTTTTTTTTTTTTTCTCCATTGGCCTCCTGCACATTCAAAAACATCATTTAATAAAGGAGTTTATATTTCCACATGTTTGTTAATGGATCTCACACACATCCACAACCACTGTGAGTCATCGCTCATCTATACGGTCGTTCATAGAAATCAGAAAATACATTTCTAGGAAAATTACCTTGCAAAACATATTGCATAAAATTACTTCATATTTCTTCATTTATTTTCAGTTTTTATCATCCTAGCGGAATAAAATATCTTTTTTGCAATATCTAATGTGATCTTTTGTGGGGATTCGTTCTTGAAAAAAGGATTATTATGCAGTAACATGCCGTGTGGATGCATAGCATGGATGTAAATGGTACAAATATGTTGACAAACTGCAGAAATCCTCTTAAAAGGGAATCGTCTGAACGTATAGGGGGATAGGGTTTTAAAGAGTGTGTGGAAATTTAGCTGTTATCTCTAGTTGCTTAGTGACTAATTCACCGAGCGAAAAAGTCCTTTAGGGGCAATTTGAATATGCAAAATACAGAGAGTGGAATAAACAATATCTGGGTGTTTGGAGAGGTGTGTGTGTGTGTGTGTGTGTGTGTGTATGTGTGAACAGGACTGACATGGATCACAGAGTATGGAGGAGCAGAGTGCATCAGCAAGGCCTCCTGGGATTCTCAACTGCTGTGTGTGGAGAGATAGCATGTCAGTGTGTGTGTGTGTGTGTGTGTGCTGCATCTTCCATCTGCATGAAAGTTTGAAAAGAATTTGGAAAAGATCAAACTAGGTATGTTACCTCTGAACATTTCATTCATATGTTCATTGTGAACATGCCAAATATGTTAATAATCTATCTAATAGCTGACATTTCACTCGAAAAACCACAAATATCAAACTCATTAAAATCTGTACAAAGTAAGTTTGTTCTATCTGGTTGTGGTTTTCACAGATTGCACAGCCTCAGAGACACTTCATTAAAACATGTATTAAATACGGGCAGAGCCAGAACATCCTGTCCTCATAACTGGAACCTGCGTGAATGTTTGTGTTCATCAGAGTAACAACAAGAGGAGCCGTAATGGGAGATGTAGGTGTTTTCCATGCATGTGTTGCATGTGAACGGCAGACAAAAAGATGAAGTGATAGATGAACGGTGGCATGCCTCGCTGACTAAATATTGGGACATTAGTGTTTGCCTGCTGTAAATGTAACTGCACGCTAGATAACAGATAATATTGTATGGAGCTGTGGCTTACATTATTAAAAGGTCTCCGTCTTTAATCACACATAGCTGTTGATTCAACCTGCTCCAGTCGAGACATATATATATATATATATATATATATATATATATAGAGATGTCCTGTTGCGTGCAAACACATGAACAGACACAGACGCACACACACATGCAGCTTCTTCCTATATTAAATATACTAAGTACACGGGCGGGTAGGTGTGAAAACTGCTGCGTCTCCATATGCACAAACAAAACTGATGTGAAAAGCTTGACAGCTCAATCTCCGTGTTCCTGTACGTTTATCTCAGCTCGTGAGTCCATCTTTCTTCGCCTGCTAGTGTTTGCTGCTTCACTGTCTTTCACACATTGAGGTGATGATGAGTGATTGTGTTGACCTGACAAATTATGCTGCCTTTTCAAGCATGGATAAAAAAAACAAAAACAACAACAACAACAAGGAGTTACATCTGATCGATCTTTTATTTGTTTCCTATGTTTTTATCTTATTTTCCTGCTGACTACTTATAGCATTCAAATATAACTGTCAGGTCCATCACTGTGTGTGAGAGAAACACGTGCATTACCAAAGAAGCGGAGATAAATGAGAGAGAAACAGTAACATAATGGGACTCGTATCATTGTTCCAGTTTTGGTCTGCTTTTTATTGAGTTTGATTGTGTGATCACTGTGGTGACAGACATGCGTCAGTTATGCTCGTCAAGCTCTCGAAACACTCTGTCTCCTTCGTTGTACGTGACTGCGTATGTGTTTGCATAACCCACTCAGCCATGATTTCATAACCACGTCCATCTCAGACACTGGTGCCTACTTCCCACACAGCTAAATATTGACGGAGCAACAGGCCCGGATTACATTTACTGTACCTCCATACAAAAAACCCCCAACATTACATGTATTAAGTGGGATAGAACAGCAGATAAACTAATTACTGTTGTTATTATGTTTAAGATTGAAAATGAGGAAAGTGTTTGCATTTCAATCTTTGACCATTTTTTACATACTTAAAAGGATTTAGGAGCACAATCAGCAGCTCATCCGGAGTTTTCTCACACTTCTTTTTCACTGTTTATGACTGGAATATTTTTTTCTGAGCCGTCTTCATCATGAGACGACCTTTTAGATAAAAACTCATGAGATTGGTGTTTGGAGGCAAAAAACTACAACAAAATCCGACATTCAAAATGTTCATTTGCGCTCATATTTTTCAGTTAAAAATTGAATTGTCATAAATGACCAAACTTAACAACTGACCCAATGAACATCTCTGACATACATATTGCATACAGCCACCGGCACAAACAAGCTCTCCCCCGCCCTCCCGGGACAGTGACAGAATCACAGATTATACAAGCAGCCTTGCAGTAGGTTACCATGTTCCACAGGCACAGTTTATCACCAGCTGTGTGATAAACAGTGTGTGTGTGTGTGTGTGTGTGTGTATCCAGGCAAAGTTTTTGCATGCTGACAAGTGACATTTTGATTTTCAAACGTTTGACCTTTGCAATCGTAGATTCGTTCTAGAGGGACCCTGCAGTTTTTCCAGTGAATTCATCCACCGTCTGCCTGAGAACCAGACGTCGACGTTAACTGTTTCTGCTGCGGCTGATTTATTTTAAATTGAATACGTCATAAATGAAATATTCACATGTTCAAAGAGTGTGATTACAGGATAGTCAACACTTCAGGTGATAAAATGCAACTTTCATCCCAGAACTTTAAAATGACTGCTGTTGTTTCACAAGTTGTGAGGAGGGGTTTTTAACACTTTAAATAATGCATGGATGAATCTGTGAGGCTTTTTCTCTGCTCTCTCTGTCTCTCTCTCTCTGGGCACCGGTGTCGTTTGCCTCTGCACAGGTTTATGCCACAGCAAAAAGACAGCGTTTTGCTCCATTTCTGTCTCGTCCGGAGACAAAAATCAGTGCATCCCTTTAAAAGCAACTGCATGTCAACAACCCGTTACTAGTAGAGAATTAGGTTGCGTCACCGTGGTAAAAGACAGCATAATTTGTGCTGACATCTCTTAACGCAGCGCAGCATATTTACCTCATCAGTGACGATTGCTGCGTGGGTCGAGGCTACTGCCATGCTGTTGCCATGACATCTGGAATCCACAAAAAGATTGTGGCGTGTTTAGTGTGAAAGGATGGATGGGGTGAGGGTGATGGTGGTGTGTGTGTGTGTACACGAGCCCACGCCATGAAGGATGCAAAATAAAGTCACACACAGACATGTGCACATATTTTATCTACTTAGATAAAAAGCAGGATAATAATCCTGCTGAGACGATTTCATGAAAACATACTGAGTGATTAGAGCTCGTTCCAACAAAGCGTGCTCGCTCAGGTAGCCAATCTGATTACATCCCAACAAAATCTGGTGACAGATTGAGAGGCTTTCAGTCCAACTTTGTGTCAAAACACATTCCCCGGGTCCATCATTGCTCTCCTGACAAATCTCTTGGATTCTCTCAGTAAATATTTCATTCTGGGGGAGTATGGAAATTTAGCGACGAGTCACATGAAAACACATTTATTTCATCTCTGTAAAAGAGATTGTAAAACTCAGCGTGTGTGTGTGTGAGAGAGAGAGAATTAAAAGAGCTACAAGAGACTTCAAGAGTGTCTTTATATATTTCACAGGATGACACACGATATGTTTTCATACATCCTAAACATTTTAAACCTTTTAATGGACTGACCGTGTATGTGTGTTCTATGTTTTATGAACCTAGACATCTCATAGTACAGAGTGTGTAATGACTGGAGACACCACTTCATGGATTTTTAAACACACACACACACACACACATACACACACACACACACTCCTGTGAACAATTTTTATGGGAAAAACAGTATGAATTTTTTTTTCTTTTTTTTGACAACATTGTTAAAGCCCTCTGCGGGATATAACAAGTTTGATCGACTGTTATGTTATCACCGCCAGACAGTTGCCATGGTGATCTGTGCAGGACCACCACCTTTGAGAAGCACTGACCCTCCCCACTTTGCAGCCACATGACTCTCTACTCTGCAGGCTAAAAGGTTTACCGGACTCCTACTGCTGTTGTGTTTTTTTTTATGCCTCACTCAGGATTTATACTTTATGCAGCCGTGAACATAAATAAATATATTGTATCTTAATGATCATATTTTGTTTTCTGAAATGAATGCTTGTTCAGTGACTAAAAGAAAATTCTGCACGGCGTAAATCGGCTGGTCAGCAGGATTTAGGTGAATAATCATATTAGCAGGAAAACAAAGGGTTCATTGGCTTGTATGATTTGCTGTTTAAAGATGCTTATTTAGCAGTGTAGGTTCAATTTATAGATTAGGACTGACCTTTGTGCTCTTCCTCAACTCAACGAATTTCGCTCCGCCCTTGTTTATTTTAACAAGTATTTTTCACTGAGGCATTTCCTGGCAATAACAATGAATGTTTACCTGATTTCACATGAAGTCGTCTTAATAACAAGTGTCAACTATATTTTGACTCCCGACTCCAGAAAGCTAACATTGTGTCTACTGCCTTGAAGTTCCTATGGGGAAATGAATAGTTTGCCGGTGTGGCATTGGCCCATTGTTCAACAAACCAAATACACTCTGCTGATGTAATCAGCTGCCGTCTTGCTCAACAAGCCCTCGGACTTGGCTGATGCGTTGAGTTGTTTGTACCAGGAAGATTTAGCTGCGGGGGATTAGAGGTAAAACCTTAAAAACAAATTAGCCAAGGTAGGCGCCAAGTCATCATATTTATTTATTATGTCAAGCATGTGACACTTTGGATTTTTGGATTTTTGAAATGGAGCTTCCAACTAAAATAAATAGCAGGCAGGATCGGCACGTTGTTATTGATTTTCCAAAAGTAAAGACGAGTGTGGTGCAAAAACCTTTACTGTATTTGTACAGGGCAGAATATTAAAATGGAACCAGTCCTTCTCTTCTGGGCCATGCTATATGTGCAGACCACTAATGAGCCTGTAGTAGATAATGTGATGAAACTTTACAATATATGACTTAGTATAGTGTCGCATTGGTCTCTTGAAAACTATGAAATATCAGATATTTAGATTGGAAAATGATATACGCACATTCTGAGATTAAATGTATAGTATATGTATAGACTTCTAGGTAGATTTCTTTCTTTTGTAACTCCTTTGCGGGCTAATCCCCTTTTTACTTTAAGGGATGAGATGAGGAAAGGAGGGCAACAACAGAACCGAGGAGTCCTGAAACACGACAGGAGGAGTCAGACCTCATCAGTCAATGCAAATGCCATCCATCCACGGCACCGGCCTCGAGTGCTGCCGTGACTACGGATGCTAAGAATATGTGGAACTAATCCTCAGGATTTGGTATGCTTTCCCCTTCACCTTCCTTCTGCTTTAAACTCCTCTCCCCATCGCTCTTGTCTGTCTTGCTGCACCAATTCTTCTTCTGTTCTGATATATACAGTATATATATTTATTTTAATGTTCATACACAGTTGCTTGCCATTACCTTCTTTCCGTTAATCTGTTCATTGGCTCCTGTTCACTTCGACCACTTATATTTCCAACAGTTGAATTGCTAGCTGCTTCTCGTCCTCATTTTCCTTGTCACTCACTTGCTCTTAGATTTTTCCCTTCTGCCTCCTCACTCATTATTTCCTTCCTGTATCTGCCTCTCCCTGTGGTGACAGTATAAGGATAAATCTCTGCTCCACTGCCCCTTTTCTTGTTCCTCCTTCTCACCCTCCTGTTATTCCTTCCCTCGTCCTTTCTCCTACTGTACCGCCACACACACACACACACACAGGCAGGGTCCTAAAGTTCATTTACAGCTCCCCTGCAGACTCTAACTGAACCATTTCAAAGGTTACAAGCTCCGACCTTGGAAGAACAGCACTGGCCATGTTGAGTTATCACCTCCGCCTTAGTTCACAGACAGAGACAAGGTTGTTGTTGTTGAAAAGCGATCATGGTCAGAGTTCGAGATTTTATGCCACATTTAGTCAGTAAACAATGTAACACAAACATTTGCCTCACAGAAGTGGACTTCAAAGATTACAACTATAACCAGGGCCATTTTTTAACAATGACTGGACTGGTGGTATGGTGGTATATGGAATCGGTAAACACATTGTATGTTTTAGGGATTTTGGGGATTGGTGGCGTGGTGGTGATTATGGGAAAATCACTCGTTCGTGTCAGTAAAACCTGCGGTCCCAGTAAAGCAGCTTAATTAATGTGTCACTGAATGGCAAACTGGATCAACAAGGTTAAGCAATTGGACTGTTTAGGCTGTTATATCACAGTTTAGATTAGGGAACATTGCCCCAAGGTGAGGGTCACTATAGAAACACTAAATGTCTGGACAGGATGGTCTTTTTTACGTCAACGTCTGACTCCTGTTTGAACTGGAAAAACAATCTGTTTCACCGATGGACCTCCGAGCGTGATTGTTTAACTGTTCAGTGTGTGTGTGTATGTTTATGCTTCCCTGTGGGGACATTTGATCGTGAGATACAGAGTACCAGTAAATGAAAAGTAGGACCTCTCACTCAAAATACTGCCTCAAAACTGACATCTTAAGCTATTTCTGGTGTTTTAAAAGACATTATTCCATGTAAGAATTACCTGTTTTTTTTAGACTTTTAAAGCTCCCACATTGATAATGCAGCCACTGAAAAAGAAAACAAAACAACAGATTTTTGTTTCCATGACTATCTCTGTCCCTGAGTATAAAATACAGAACACAGCACAGGATACAAAACGCTTGATTACTCTCCTTCTCATAATTTGACCCTTTCCTCAGCCACGTTGGTAAATTTCTATCATGTTACAGGGCTGACAACTGGACTGTGACTCCTGCGTCACACCGGGCCAAAACCAGGTAGCAACAGCACAGTTTAAGTGGCGTTACCACGGAGACCACTCACCGACTCTTCAGTGATGAAAACGGAAGATGCCACGAAGACTCATGCTGACATTGCTGCTGTCGAAGCCGTGAGGCGGATATGAAGGTGAGAGAAAAAAAAGGAGTGTTCAATTCATATATGAGTGTTTATAATTATATTAAAACACATTAAAATATATATTTAATTTTCCCTGGTCCTCCAGCTGTAAATTTCTTTTTTCTTATCATCATCAACATCCTGGCCACTAAGGGTGGGTAACACTCGACACAAACAGATGCATGCACACACATTTTCCATGAGTAAATCCACATCATTACTACATACTGAGAACATGAAGCTACTCTCACGCTTCACTAAAAGTGCTGCACACATCCCGCGATGCACCGGAGAAATACAGTAGATGTTATTCATGCTTGATAATACGATTAGCATCATGGTCTGTTGATACACGCAAAGCAGCCTCCTCTTGTATGCACAAGAGCAATCTAACTCTTATTTGCATGCACAGATTCGAGAGCATTGATGCACATACACACACTGCACCTCACCATTCACACACACACACACACACACACACACATACACACTCTTCTGCCCAGATACTGTATAATGCAGATGCTACTTTGGTCCCTAAACAAGATTATTCACACATCTTTTTTTTTTTTTTTTTTCACGCACCCATCATTTGCTCACACTGTCTTTGTCAGAAGGCTCTTTGTGCTCATGTTTGCCTGCTACTGTATTTACATTTTGTCAAGGTTCGTCTTGGAATATTTTGCATTTATTGTTCTCAATGTTGGCGAGGTCCATATAGAAATTTTAAATGCATGTGTGGGGGAAAAAAAAATGAGCATGATGCAAAACCTATGTAAAAGAATTCGAATAATATTTCCGCTTGTTTAGTCAGTTGTCCTGCTATAGTGGGGGGGGGGAGCAGGAGTAAACAAGGCTTGCCAAAGCATGGGGAATAATGGTGCGTGCGTCTAAGTGTGAGTGTGATGACTGTCTGGTGCAGAGGCTACAGTCTGCAGGGGGTCTGTTCCTCTTCACCGGGCACAGAGATGCAATGTAAACAACTCCCCTAATCAGCCAATCAGACAACACACTGAGGTGACCACCCATGCCCTGACAACAACCTCACCAACACACAAACACACACACAATGATGCCCGTAACCAAACTCAGGCCAAATGGAGGTGCATACACACACACACACACACACATAGTACGGCATGAGGTGCTAGAGGAGACATAGCAGGGACGTTCCTGACACTATCTGACCTCGTTTCAGTGTGAGTGTCTGAAGTGGGGGAGGTTGTTGCAGACAGCCATACATTAGTGATAGAGCTGAGTCTGGGGCCCTACATAACCAACATAATAGCACTATACAGTAAAAGGTGTTCCACAGTCACACTATCCATCTACCCGGGCACAGCAATGTGTGTGTGTGATATTGTCACTTCCAGAAAATATAGCGTGAAAAACTCCTGTACAGCTCGTTACGCTGTTTGTCCTTTTGTAAGTCCTTGTTTGCTGCTGTTTCGGTCCTCTGGAAGGAAGCCATAATGAAATCCCTGTGCGGATCACAGGATCCCATCGCCCTCGCCTGTCCTTGTCTGGTGGAGGATGAGGAGAGGTGTCCCGAGACAGACAGACGGACAGACAGACAGACAGATGAATTGTGAGAGAATATGCAGACGTGTGTGTGTGTGTGTGTGTGTGTGTGGTAAACACATAGGAGGAACACATATCTCTGCAGTACATTTTGTTTTTATGTAACATTTGAAATGTTTGCACACAGCTGGATGGGAAGACGGTTCCAGTTTCTTTTTCTCCGTCTCTGGTGCATTACTGCATGTGTGCTTGTGATTTAGTGAGCCGTTTCATTCAAGTATGTGTAAAAGGTAGCACTGGGACAATAGACCTTGAGGTCAGATCCATTTTCATTTCACATCGCATCATTTTTACATGACATTACAATGCAGATAGATTGATCCAGTACTCTGATATATGCATAAGGTAGAGCATCTATGGGCCTCATAACAGCATACACACACTCTCACACACACACACACGAGCGCAGACGGCGACCAATACATCTTCATAAAGTGCACATGCCACTATAAATGTCTGAAATGTACTGAGTGGACAGAGTGCTTCTCTCTTTCTTTAATATTCATGGTGATGGAGATAGAAAGGGGCAAAAAGGCTTGAGTTAAACAACACACACACACACACACACACACTGTCATTTCTTGAAATGTAGTTGGTTTTTTGGAGCATAATAGCAGGATTTTCTCTTAAAAAAAAAACCTCCAAGAATTATACGATTGTTTTATCCCATCCTCCTCCTGGCTCAATCTGACATTTTACTGTGCTCCATGTGCTGATCCCGGGGGTCTCTTTGCTTCTCCGCCACGGGCAGCAGGATTAAGAAACAAAATCCCAGCATGCTGAGTTAAGAATATTCAAATCGTCTCGCGCTCCAGACAGAGGATGAGCAGAGGTGTGGGTGCAGCCAGGCTAAAGATGGGATTGTCTTTTAGGATACGCTCACTGAATCCACCGAAACATAGTCTGGGAGGCTGTGAGCCTCTTGGGATATTGTGCGAGTGAGCGTACTGCATCCATCTGCCCCATCATTCCTTTTCTCCCCCCTATATCTATCTCCACCCCTGTTTGCTTCTTTTCATCTCCAGGTGGGCCTTCTACAGCCCACTGCATGCATGTATTAGTGCTTTCTTGAAGTGAGGCGACCTTCAGACGTCCTTTAGCGTTTCCATAGCAGCGAGCACGATAGTCGTGTAACATTAACATTCGCCAAGTTGGAGCAGCGTCCTGATCAAAGCTCCATTGATTTTGTGTCCCACATTTATTCAGAACACTCCCATTTCTAATTAGAAAAGAAGCAAGCGGATGTCATTCTTTGTAACTAAAATGGGGCTTGTGAATTCATTTACCTATAAATTAGAAAAAAACAATAAAAGACGAAGGGAAGGGTTGTAAAGGATTTCACAATTACAGTTATCAGAGTTTTACAGAAAAAAAAGAGGGCCTATTTTGTTTGGTTTATCGATATCCTTCAACAAATAAAGGTTGCAACGTTAGCGAAACACTAGAAAAACGTTCAGGATTTCCCTGGAGTCAAGGCAGCGTCAGCCTTTTAGATCATGTCCTCCATCGTGTAAATAAAACATAGCAAAGAATCATTTTTCCAAAGACATTGAGGTCATCGGTGACAGTGAGGTACAGTAATGGAGAGAAGTCCTCAGAGGCTCATCGGCGCATTGATTTGTGTTTTAAAAGGATCCCAGTTGAACCGTTTTAAGAGGGACTGCAAAGCTAAGAGAGGTAGATTAACAGGAAAAAATCCATCGTGACGAGCTGGAATAAATATCATTTAGTGTGTGAGACTGATTGCTCCGGACAATATTTCAAGATATTAATCCAAAAACACACACACACACACACACACACAAACACGCATGAGTGTTTGTTGGGCAGAAGGATGGTGAGATTAGATGTGTGGGCAGTCAGGGATCAGACGGGCAGCAGAGACAGATAAGTAGATACAGATACAGGATTAACACACACACACACTGTCACACCTTCTCAAACACACACACACACACATACAGTGGATTTTTGAGGTGGGGGCTCTGACCTTTGACCTTTATGTATGAGATAGAATTACATCAAGAAAAGTCCTAAAAGATGAAGCTGCTTGAAAATTGTATGCATGAAAAACAAGAGGAAAAACATTTTAAAGGACAGTATAGACAGTATAGATTCAGTAAAACGCTCCACGGGGGTTACAGTCTCTCCTCTGGTTATCTGCTGTCTAGCCTGTCTTTCAGCTCCTGGGTTGGGATTTAGCATAATCTATTAGCAAAAAATAAAAGCCCTTGCTCCTCCTCCCCTCCGTCCTCATCCTCCTTCTCTGTCTCTGCCTCCGTCCATCCTTCTACTGTATTTCAAGCTTTTCAGCAAGGATGATTGAATGTCAATCTCTTTTAATGCGTTTGCATCTGCGCACAGGAGGCATATAGAGACATTGTGGCATTTCAGCTGCCCTTTGTCCCCCGGGGGCCGCTGCGAGACGGTGATAAAAGGCGCAACAAGCTCAGTCACAGATCAACCTTTCAGGTTTGGAAGAGGAGGAGAGATGAAAAGGGGAAGTGCTTGAAAAGCTCAGTGGAGTAAAGGAGGGAGGAAAAAAAAAAGAGGGGGGAAAGAAAGTGAGGAGGGGGGGATGAGTGAGATGCGGTGACGTAAGGGTTGCTGACAGAGAAGAAAAGAGCGTGCATATGATTTTTTTTTTTCTGAATGTGCATGTTTAGTCTCAAGGAGAAGTGTACCTGGTTGCATATACAACATAAAGCTGAGTGAGTGGAACAGGCAGGTAAAGAGCCTGCCTGCCTCAGACCGCCCACATGACACGAGTGCTGGTTGTTTGTGTCTTGATTATGGCTGCGTTAACCTATTGTGATGCCACGTGATGGAGCTTACCATACGGACTGAGCTTAGGGCCATTGCATGAGCATGAATAATGCAGTGATCAGCCACTTTCATTCGTTTTTTTTCTCTACGTCTATCTGTCTCCTCACCACTTCGGGGTATATGGCACAAAACGTTTTTAAGACAATGTCATAAACAGTCACATTGCCAGAAAAAGAAACAACAATAAAGGACAATTCTGCAGAACTATGGGACCTGTTCATGGCAAGGTTAGGGAAAGATTGCAGTTATGGCATATAAAATATAGTTATATGGTTAAGATTAGCAACTAAAACACTTGAAAGATGATGGATCGGGTTTATTAAAAAGGCAAACCTGCTTCAGTAAGCATCACATACCTGATACTTCATATTGTGGATAACATCCATGTTTGATTCCCCTGCCAAGATTTATTCCCACAGAGCAACTTTCCACAAAAACATACATGTTATTCTTTGATTGGACTGAAGGGAAAGTAGCCTGTTAAAGGCTGATATCATCTGACAGGTTTTGAGCGTTGAATATGTGAATATGTGGAGTGGTTCAGTAACAGGGTGGAAGAGAGACAGAGAGAGAGAGAGAGAGAGAGAGAGAGAGTTGAGATGTCTATGAATTGAATTGTGGAGCAATGCATAAACAGTGGCCTGATGCAGTGTGCTATAATCACAGGGCTGTCAGATATACACTTTAGATGATGATGGTGTGTGTGTGAGTGTGTGTGTTTATGCAGAGAGAGAGAGAGAGAGAGAGAGAGAGAGAGAGAGAGAGAGAGAGATTAAAAGATAGCAGGAAGATCCATTAGGTCTCAGTAACGTGGATGAAGCAGAACTAATCAGAGGCAGTGTGTTTACAGTGAATGAATGTGTGCGCTTGTGTAGCAGACAGTAATTAAAAGCAATTAACACAATTGCACAACAGTGACATCTGTGGCCTGTCTGGCCGTACAAACAGCAGCAGCAGCAGCAGCAGCATCTACAAAATGGCTGCTGGCATGGTGGGAAATCAGGCTATAAGATGGATGCTGTTGCATTTCAGTGTCACACAGGTATGACTTTTTTTTTTCTTTTTTTCTTACAGGTGAAAATGAAGATTTTATTTCTCAAATGCCACACAAATCTTTTTTTATTTTTTTTTTATTTTTTATTTTTTACATGAGGTGCATTGTTTGATATACATGACATAATAAAGGAGCCTGTCTGGAAAAAAAAAAAAAAAATAGTGTCAGTTATTCAAACAAAGACCAACATCTGGGAAAGCAGTGATCAGATCAGCTGCATCAGTATCGACTCCATACTGACCTTATAGAGGACGAATCCCAGTGATTTCCATGCAGTGAGTAGCTGTTGAACAGACTGACATCCACAACGTTGCCATGGCGCAGATTTCTCGTTCAAAAATGAACGCTTACAGACATTTCATGTGAGTATATTTGATGCACCATGCATACGGCGCCACTAAATTACAATGCAATGTTTATCAGTTGCCATAAAGTATACACATGATGTATGACCTCAAAACGTTTACCCCATAACTATTAACGCTGATATATCAAAATATATATTTACATTAACATTCACTGATCCGCAGTGAGCAAAGCGTCTTTTATTATTGTCTCTCTGCTGGGATGCTTAATTGTTGTTTACAGCATGAAGTATCCATGCAGCATTATGCAATGCTCCACTGGAGTGGAGGCTACCATTTGATAGACTTATGTAAACAGCTCTCCTGCTGTTCTTCAGGGTGACTCATTCCTGCTCAAACCTGCGCTTTGTGGGTGGCTGTGTGTGTTATTTGGTGTGTTATTATGTCACGAATACACCACTTTAGATGATAGAAAGTTATAATCACGGCACTGCTTTCTGTAGCATGATGGATACGCACATTCAGACATAGCTCCTTGACCTTTGACATCAGTTGTAATTGTGTTTTTTTCTTGATACACTCAAGATAAACACAAGAGCAAGACAAGGACATCTTAAATTTCCTTTCGATCCTTCAATCTCGTCATCACGCAAACCAAAGACAAACAAGGTGTTTCTGCATTTTCATCAGTGTCTCCTCCTCATTGTCTCTCATCCTATGCTGGTGTAACGTTGTCCTTAAGCTGGGGTGACGTGTTATTCTTATGTATGAGGAGGAGACGTGACTATTAAGGGAGTTGTATAGTGGGTGGAGGGCCCTGTGGCTCATATTAACAGAAGTGGATGAGCGTGCCTTGGGCTTAAAAGCTGATTTTCAAAGTATAGTTGCTGAGTGAAACATAAAGGGAGGAGACACACCCTCTCAGGTGGGTCTTCTTCATGTGCTAATATCGCGGCATTAAAGCCTCCACAGGGGATTCAGGTACCAGATTTTGCATTTGCAGCTGAAAAACATGTGACACCCATATAGGGGTTGCATTGTTTCTAATAGTGTGCCTCTACTATTTGGGCAATTCCTGCATTTCACTGCAAGCTTTTTCTTCTTCTTCTATTCAAACAAGCTGAATATAATGTAATCTAGAGAATTAAGTTGTGCTTTAACAACGTTAAGTCGAGCATTTGCACAGTCATTATCATCAGATGGAGTTTGCTCAGCAGTCGTGGAACATTATTCACAGTTCAGGACCTCTCGACCGCGGTGATTTAAAAGTGATACGCTTGATGTTTAAATATAGATTCAATACCTACAGTTTGACCCCTCAGGACTGCGTTTCCAGTAAATTATTCCACAATACTAAACATTGTTTTTTTTCCCACTGTATTCCTCCACAACCATGCTTACAGATTTATGAGATAGATAACTGTAACATAGCGTGATTATAAGAGGACAGAATAATTAAAGGATGCACTTATCATCGATCATACGTGCCATTAAGATAAAAATGTAACGCTTCATATGTTAAGCTTGCGGTGGGATGTGCTATATGTGCAGAGGCAAGTATCTTATGAAAGATTCATATCTCTGTAGGCGGTTGAAGGTTATATGGGTTTTGGACATGCCGGCATGCCACCAAAACAGATGAAGCTACAGTACATGGCTCTACCTGTAAAAACAGGAAAGACCACATTGAAAGACGCAAACCCATCCGCAGCATCTATTCGATAGGCAGCACAGGATCACTCTGTATTTATGATATACTATTATCTATCTTTCTACTTCCTCTTCGCTGAATTATATTTTGCTTTGCTAGAAGGATTTTTGTTTTGCTTACTTGTCAGCGCCTGGAAAGAACAAACTAGAGCCAAGCAGCAGGGAATATGCACACTTGAATCTCCTCTGTGATTATGTATAGAGGACATTTAAATTCCATCTCTCGTTCTATTTGTGAACCTCAGCACTTTCCAACAGTCGGAGGAATTCAATTCAAGCGCTAAGAAAATGAAAATGGGCTGAAAATAGGGTTGAACGTCAAAGTCAAACACATCAGCATGCAAAAGAGTGCACAAGCGGTGTATCACTTCTGCTAAACATCTCTGTGCCATAAGATTTTTATTCTTGCAGAATTGTGTTTATGCAGAAAAAACACAAATACAGGAATGCTGCAAAAAAAAAAAAAAAAAAGAAGCCTGAATCTTGTGTTCTTCAAACAAAAACACTGAGCGGTTTGTCTAGAAGGGACGAGGGAAGAAGACAAAGGAAGAAGCAGCTGCTGGTAAAAGCATCAATTCCAATATATGTTATGTTAAACCAATCAGGTTTAAGGATTAGGAGATTTCCTCTCCAAGATAAATAAATCTTAATCATTTAATCTCATATTTGCTCTTAAAAGCTTTTCGGGAAAAAAGCAAATGGAGTAGATGCGTTTACAGCAACTTGACAATTTCCAAATGGAAAATTGCAGAGTTGCAACAGAACATTTTGTTAATGCATGACTGCTAGTTTTTTACAGAGTATACAGCACAGGGCGTAATGTGCAAATCAAAAATGTGTACAACCACGAACATGAACACAGATAAAGGAAAGTAAAAACAACATTATTTTATCTGGGTTTTTTTTTTTACCTTACGTGACAACAACCTGCAAAACATATCAACGCTGTCTTGCAGACAGAAACTGCAAGACAGCCTCATTTTTGACATTTTTGCAAACCTCAAAAATGCAAAACTAGGTGCAAACACAGCTGCAGCACTGTAGCACTAGATAAAGAGACTCTGTGTTGTATTTTTTATTTTTAATACTGTATAATTATGTAAAAACAGGAAGCATGTGTCATTTTTATACTGTGATTATTAAGCCAAGTGTTTATATGAAGCCGTACTTGAGCTAAATGCTAATATCACCATGCTAACATGGTCCCAATAGCAAAGCTCACATGGTTTTTGTTTAGCAGTAAACGCCCTATTAGTCTAATGTTAGCATGCTAACATTTGCTAATTAGCACACTTGGTCAAACAGTTACAGTTGGTGACCTGTTGGTGCGAATACAGGAAACGTCAAGGATCACCAAATCATTAGGGTGCATCTTCCGGGGAACATGAATGTCTGCACAAAGACATCCATATAGCTACACCTCTAGCAGGACTTAACATATATATATATAGTTTGTCAGTTATATGTATGTTATATTACTATTGTGGACACTTTGGTTGAAGATATTATCAAGTACTACCGCCACAAGTATTTTCTTGTACAGTATCTCTGTGGTAATTTTGCACTGTGATGGTTCAATCTCTCAGTCGGGGGTTAAAACCTTCCATAATGGGGCTATCCATCCTCATAGTGGGACATGAGGGGGAGGGTGGGGTGCTCTCACACGCACACACACACACACACACACAAAAGGGAAGTAGAGACAACACACACACACACAAGTGGCAAGCTTTCACACCTGAGCCAGAATAAATGAGCACCCCTCCTTTCCTCTCTGTCTCTCTAATATGGATGAAGGAGCTACTTGGTGACTTGACGACCCTCATTTCCACACCAACGGAGAGCGTCTGATGCAGCTGATGAAATACATCACCGGGAGATGCAACTCTCCCTCCACAGATGATGCCACCCACAGAACAAAGGCGTCTGTCGTCCTGTCAGGCGACAAAATGACAATGGAAGAAACACCTGTTTCCACTGAAACGTGCATCTCGAAAACAACACTCGAGAAATAAAATGCTCAGCTGTCCAGAAGGAAACTGCAACGCTTCAGTCATCCCGAAACTTCACCTTCACAATAAACTAGTTAATGCATATTAAGTCAATTTCACAATACTCTGTAGTTTGTTGAAAACCGGTTTTCAGCTGTGGATTTGCTATGTTATAGTATTTATAGCAGCAGGATTATGTATGTGGGATTGACTTAAAGAATACCACACTGCGGGTGTTCATTATAACGAGGGAACACGCCGTTCAGTGCAACGTTGCGGCTCGCTAATATGTTTTAAGTCATTTCTGGATAACAATGAAGTCTTTGTCTACACAGGAAGTCATTGACAATAGAATTAATTTACTGTTGCTCTTTGGGTCATTTAAATAGGATTAGTTTACAATAATGTGATTATAGAATATAACAAGCCTTATATTTAAAATTAAGCCATTTCAAGCCTATGTGCTTATACAAATGGCTATGATAACTGTTCAAGGAGCGTGGACTTTGAAGACAATAATATGCCTTTATCTTTTCTACATGTGTTTGTCTTTATGTTGTCGTACGTGTGTGTTGGGTCCATCGCTCCAGTGATGTGTTGAGCCCATACGGTCGGCGGGTTGGATCGGCCCACAACACTCCATTATGTGGCGATTTGGCAGAGCACACACCGTTACCTGCACTAGCCTTTCATTTCCTTCACTCCCCCTACATGGATGGTGTGGTATAACGTAACGTAGTGTAGCTGAGTGTGTGTGTCTATGAGGTAACGAAGCATCCAGTGTGTGGGAGTGTCTCCTGCCAGGAGAGTGTGTGTCCTCCGAGCGGGCATATGGGCACAGAGACGGCCATCAGCCAACCTGGCTCGGGTTGCTGCTACCTCTCTGTCACCTCCTGGACCACAGCAGATGCCACATTGGCACGGGCCGAGGACAAGATAATACATACACGAAAGCACACACGCAAAGCATGCATGATACAAGGTAATGAGGGTCAAACTCTTACTTGAGCTTTACATTCATAAACGTACAAAAGATGCTGATCCAGCCCTGTGTTTGTGACACAAGGTGGGGAGCGACACTTGTACGACATGTTCATCTTTATGAGGAAAAACAACATTTATGTAACATGTCTGAATCATTTTACATCTGATGCATGTAATCAAGCTAAAGTAGGCCAACAGAGCAGACGTTGCTATATAATTCTAAACCACACAAAAAAAAGGAGAGAAAAATAAGAAGCAGCTTTTGCATAGCTAAATAAAATTTACCATAAAGCACACGCGTCGACCCACTCATGCATCACTAACAGAACGTACAGAAACCCTAAAAACGGTTGACAGAGAATCCCGCTAATCAGGAGAAGACATACAGTGGTTGGATTTGTGTGTCTGCTGTCTCCACAATCTACGGCCCTGCTCTGACAACCACACATACACAAACACACTGTGAAATATCTATGTCAAGCAAGCTCACACTACCACAACTAACGTGTGTGTGTGTTCAGACAGATGTACAGACTGACCGCTGGAAGTGGGTCATCTCTCTCTATGGGGCAGGAAAATAACAACATAAATATATGAATATACAAATGATCAGAATCATCCTACTGTCTGTCTGCACCGCTGTAATCACACAACGAGGGTCTCGAATACGCAGTGCTCTGCATGAACATCCTGACTGTTCTTTTTTTTTTTTATGAAATAGAGGAATTAGGACAAGTAAACATGTGTGTGTGTGTGTGTGTGTGTGTGTGTGTGTTTGTGTGTGTGTGTGTGTGGGAGAGAGAGGGTGGGGGTGAGGAGGTGAAAGGTCGAGCTGCTGTCTCTTCTTTTGTCCTTCTGGCTATGCTCCGTGGCATTACATATCAGACAAATGTGCACACGCTAATCGCTATGCGCACATGCACAGACATACACAAGGGCTACATACCCCTTCTTGACCTAGCCATTGGCCATTAATTGTCTACATGTATTGTTTACATCCATGACCTAATGTTGTCAATATGAAAAAAAAACAAAAAACAAAAAACAAAACAGGAGGGCCAAAGGCTAAACTTTGCATCACAAGACTTGTTGGAGAGAATTGGTTATATCCAGTAACGACAAAATTCTCTTATCGGTCCTATGCCTAGTAATGGGATTCAGCTGACAATCCGTCATGCGCACACACACACACACACACACATACACACACACACACACACACACAGAGAGACTCACTCGCATGCATCACACTTGTCCCCTGCGGTACGCCGAGCTGTGTCTCGTCCATGCTGGTGTCCCTTTGTGAAGCAGTCCTTCCTTTGTTGTTTGTATTGAGTGGATATGCATGCTGGGCATCCTTCAAGGCCTTTATAAAAGTACAGAGGTGTCCAGCGAGGCGCCTGCCTGCCCTTTTACACCCTCACAGGGCCAAACACAGCTTGAAAGGCACTAAAGCGGGGCTGTGATTAAACTGCGGCATGGAGGGTCGACTTGACTGGAATTTGTGGATAGATCTGTCGTCTTCCTTTTATAAGGGGATAGTATGCAGCAGGCTAGGAAATAAATAGGCAATAAAGCAACTAAGCATGCAACTAAACCTGAAATCCAATGTGTACAAATGAGCAACAGGGACCTGCAATAGTGCCACATGCAGTAGAAAGAAGAGTAAAAGGAAGGCATTGTAATATCACAATAAAGTAAACAGTGCGATTAGTCAAGACATGTGCCGATACAGCCTCATGTGTCAGTTACCCATCACAGTCTATTTATAACCACAGCTGAGGAGGCCTAAAGCCATTTTAATCCCTGAATTAAAGAAAAGCTTCAGCAGTTTTATGGCCTTTATAGTTCCAGATATGAATCTGCTACTATGTGTTAATATGCTTTGATCCCATATTCATTTATGAAAAGTTCAAATTGAAAAGAATGACAATCACAGCTTTTATAAAGGTGCCAAACACAGTGAAAAGAAACACAGTACAATCACTTAGTACAGGCCAGAAATGTGCATCACTGTAATGAATTAATCTCTTAGACATTTGGGTCTTTCCCCCATGGTAATTAAAAGGCTGTTTACTAGAGTAGTGGACGTGCCGAGAAAAGAGGTGAGGCCTGTCCAAAACACTGCCAGGGCCAAAACACTCTGGATGAGCCGCCGTTAGCCGAGCAAAACACCGCTCGGTGTCAGTGCCAAAAAACCGCACACACACACACATGTACACACACTCGGTTGGTCGGCTGTGCCAGAGTCACCCCTGGGGTGAAGGGTACATTAACTAATTGGTCAGCCCAGCTAAGAGAGCACAACAGCATGGACAGAGAGAGAGACGAGTGGGAGAGGACTTGGACATGAAGACGAAGAGGAGGAGGAGGAGGAGAGTGATCACAGTGACATGAATAAATGCAAAAGAGAGAGAAAGAGAGAGAGAGACAGACAGACAGACAGACAGACAGGGAGCTTGTTTACATGGGCATCAGTCCAATGCAGCATTAGGCCAGTAGTAGCAGGACAATGGAGCAGGCTGCAAGCTGCATGTGTGTGTGTGTGTGTGCGCGTGCGTGAGTGTTATTCAGTGTGTGGCGTGTGGGACAATAGGCCAGTGGGGTATTGAAGGAAAGGGGGATTATAGGTCAGGCCAAAGAGAGAAAGACATGTGATTGGATTTTTAGAGAAACAAAGAAAGGAGCAAAATAAAACCGCGGATCAGGGAGTCTCAGGTTATCAACCCAAACAACAATCAAAACACAGGTACAGAAACCAGACAGATATGTGAAGTCACGCACAAACACGCACCGATACCGCGCTGTTGCTTTGGGGTCTTTTTTTTGGCTGAGCATCAGATGTGCCCCTCCATCTTTGCCCACGCTGCCCCGAGAAAGTGTCCAAAAACCAGCATAGAGAACACCCCAGACCCCCCCCCCCCCCCTCCAGCCTGGCCCACCTTACCCCCTCCACTCGCTCTTCATCCTAATACACAAAGGAGACCTACAAAATGAATCGGCCAAACAAGTGTATGTATTGTTGCCGGCGGTTACGCAGAATGGCAAGGATTTGTGGGTTGCAAGGCCCTTTTGGAGAAGTGCCGCGTATCTATGGTGATGAGAGCGAAAGAACATAACACTTTTTCATGGGAGTGTGTGTGTGTGTGTGCGCGCGCGTGTGTGTGTGTGTGTGTGTCTGAGTATGTGTAGGAGGGGGAACTTTCCAAAGGCAACAGAAGCGCAGGTGTTGGTATCGTCCCTCGCACTATTTCTTCTCTTTCTCTTTTGTTTTTGTTGTTTTGTTGCTCTTTGTCAAGTCCTCCATTCGACAGTCTGAAAGGCTCAAACGTCTGAAGCCAAACGTCTCACATTCACATTCACATTCACACGCGAAGCTCGTCAACAACATTTGTGGGAGTCAGCCACAGATTTAGGATTTCTAAGTGAGTCGCGAGCAAGTAAGAGGAGACAAAAATGACATCTGCTTCTATTCAACTGCGTCTAGATGTAGCTGTTGGCTGTAACGCAGGAAATCAGCGTTCATAAATGAAGCTAAGTGCATCTAATAATCGAAAAATGAGATCAAAACACCATCAACTATTTAATTTACAGACCGTTGCAGTAATACAGATACTGTACTGTACATATTTAATAATGAATTGTTAATCTTTCACATTGTAAATAAAAAATAATAATAAAAATACCCATCAGTGTTTCAAATGTCCACCTCAAAACACAATAAAGTCATCCAGTTTTTCCACAGAACAGGACATTTAATATCTCGTCCATTATTGACGGTAAACATAGCTAGGTAATGTTCCCGTTACAGCAGGGTGACGTAAACCGCCCTTCACAATCTGCAGTGGCCGCGTGTGGCGTCATCTCCATTTGTGCATCAATAATAACCCTTCAGTGTTGTTTGGGGAGCCGGCGGCGCACAGGAAGACAGAGGTGAGACCACTATGGAGGTTATTTCTTTGCCGGTAACTGCACAACACTTTTTCAGTGAAAAAAGCGCTCCTGCTGTGTGACACCCTTGAGTGATGGCCACCGCAGTGCCCTACTTTGTATGGCTACAACTGCAGTTTTCACATGAATCGTTGCTGTGTGTGCATGCACGTTGTTTTCTGACTGACAACCGAGATGATTCAAGTTGTCGTGGGCATGCCGAGTATTGTTAATGGCTTGTTTTTTTAGCCTGCGTATGTGTAAGGAGATGTACTGTGTGTGTATACATAATCCTCTCACACCATGTCTCTGTGTATGTGTCTGTGGGGAGCGCATTGTGTACTTCCTCCAATTCTTTCCAGCAGATCTGTTTTCCTGCCATGGCTTGAGCTCAGGACAAGGTCGCATTATCACCGAAACACACACACACACACACACACACACACAAATCTTCCTAATCCTCTATTTGCAGTCGAGCCCCACCTGTTCAGCCACATCTGCACTGTCACTATTTAATAAGTGAACGATGCAAGAGAGACAGAAGAGAGAAGGATTTCTCGAAAAGGGAAACTCTAGATATAGTATGTACATGTGCACTGGTGTGTTTTTTACATTGTCAACCTACTCGCTGATTTCCTGACCTCTTGACCTTTTTGAATCGACACCTATAGAGCAGGCTGCTGACTGGCTCACAGCACCACTGTTGCCTGATTTTTTATTGGAAAGCAAGTCCAAGAGAGACAGCCTTTATCCTCCTCCTTGTTCCTTTTATTCAATAAACAACCAGATAGTAAGTTTCCATGACCTCAATGAGTAATTGGCCCTCTCACTTTTTCTTTCATTCTTCATTTTTTTTGCTGCTGTATCCACATTGTAGCAAATGTCTTAGGACTCAGTCAGTAATGATGGATAATGACTCCAGGCTTTAGCGAATTCGAAGGAATTGCGTAAACCGGTCAGTGATCACATGTGATGTATGATTACAAGTAATGGCTTCATAAATACAGAGCAGGGAGAGAATCGCACTAAAACGTGTGGCACGCACAAAACACACACATCATCGAGTGCTGATTATGAAGTGGGAAGTGCGTTGATTACTGAGAGGACAATGTGTATGTGTGTCACATGGTAGATCCAATCTATAGTTACCATTGAGTGAGGTCACGTCAGCGTCCCTTGATTCCAGGAAGCCTCTCTCTGGCTCAGACACACACACACACACACATGCACACACACACACACACACACACACACACACACACACACACACATACACACACACACACATACAGCCTTTCTCCCTGTTCTCCACTCCTCTCTTGGTTATTTGTTTTTTTTTGTTCCAGGGAGTGCCCTGCTTCACTATCAGAATTGATTTCTAGTGCTCCTACTGCGATATTAGCTGTAAAAAAGAAAAAGTCTCCATAAATGCTCCAAACTGGTTCCACAACTTCTCTGTTAGAGCCACATCTCCGATCCGATCTCGCTCCGCTGCCAAATATTGACGAAAGTACTGAAATAACATTGATCTGCGCTATAGTAATAATGACTTTTTTTTTTTTTTTTGCACAATAAAGGTTTTCAATATCGTGCTCAATATCCTGACGGGGGGAAAAAAAAAAGGTCTGAGACAAATGGCAAGTGGAGCAGATAAAGAAATGAGTGGCTCAGGATTTAGTAGCTGTTTCCTTCAATTCTTCTCACCACCGTGTTTGACAATGTTGTCACTGCAAGCTGTCTTCATCTATTTAGAGTCATGACCTACTAGCAATGATATATCACTACAAAAAAATATATGCTGTTTTCTATAGTATATTGTTGTAAAAACGAATGGCACATAAATACAAATCATTTAAAATTAAAAGAAGGTTGGTTTATTGCTGGTTTAAGCACCTGTTTGATCTAAATATAGATGGAGAGAGATATCTGAACATATATGGTCACCTCTTTGTGAGTATATAAAAGCTCTATTTCTGTAAATGTTCAGTAAATCATGAAAATAGATTAAAAGAAGCCTACTTTATCATTCGGTTTCAGGAGGCCAGTTCAGGGCACGCTGGGAAACCTCATTGTCATAAACTTTGCCATTATATACAGTAAAATGGCACAAGATACAGATATTGCATCATCAACTAATACTCTTCCACCCCTGACACACACACACACGCACACACAGTGAGGTCATATTGGGTAAACAGGTGTTTGGCAGGTTATATCAGACTTGAGTCATCTGCACACAAGAAACCTGCATACACAAATTTTCCACTGACACGCAGACCAAACGGCAGCGTGTGAAAAAAATGTATGTAAGGTCCAGGCCTTTCTATAGGATGCAGGACACGGCTGGACATGAGTCACATCGAAAGGAAAACTTACATCATAACAGGAGCTGAAATGTGAAATCAGTTGTCATGACAAAAAAAAAAAAAAAAGGAATAAACAAACAAAGATACTTTAAATGACAAATACGTGAAGACTGTGAAATGAAACCACTAAAAAACGAAAGAATAAAAGAACACAAACGTTTCTTTAGCACAGTGTTTTACTTCTCTGCTGCGTCCATGTACTCTATTAAATACTCTTAAAAGAAAAGTATACATATACTCACATGTAAATATGTGTATATATACAGAGAAATGTTAAAAGAGAAGGATCCCATCCTCTTTTCTCTGGTTATTCTCTCTTTCAACTTGTTCTTTGTTTTTTGGTGACACATTGGTACAGCTGCTTTTTTTTTTTTTTTTTTTTTTTTTTTCTCTTCTTTGGTTCAACCGGCAGGTCAGAGGTCACATTTGTAGAGAAAAGGCCTCATCCTTTTCTCTGCTCTGGGATAAGCGGTTATTCATGTGGAATGAGAAATGTGAACAACACCCTGGGCTTCCTGCTTCCTCTCCAACTCACCCCTCGAAGAGACACACCGAGTTTGACCTTTTCACAGATGTGTCAGTATGCGTGTATGTATGCATGCACATCACCTGCATTCGCGTTCACACTTGAATAGTAGCCGTACTTTTGCAAAACATTCACTGAAATGAAGGCAGCTGTGTGTGTGTGTGTGTGTGTGTGTGAGCTTTAAGGAACTGTGGGTGTGTATGAGGACAAGTTTGAATATGAATCCTCTCTATTGTCATATAGGATCATCACGCCGATTAATACAGTGTGTTATTTTAAAAGCCAATTTTTTTTAATCACCACACAAACATTGAAGTCAAATGTATCCTTCGCTTACCTGCTATTTGATGGTGTTTACCTTTTTGATGTGTTATTTTACTGCAAACACAACAATCGAACAATCCCACGCTTATCTCAGGCAGATTAAAAAAAGTCATCTGGCGAGTTTCAATTTTAACCAAAAACTATCTTTGGTTAAAATAACAGATGAGTGTGAAATAGTATGAAAACAGTTTGTTGGTAACTCTTATCTGTATTCTAACAGATGTCTAAGCTACAACATTTTTTTCCCGAAGAGGTGTTCATAGCCTCCGAGGCGTAAATAGAGAACAAACTGATGAAAACCGACCTTTCTTTGTGATTGAGGGCTGTGAGAGACGGATGAGAGATGGAAGGAAAGAGGCAAGCGAGCTCCATGACAGCTGAGGTTGTTTGTGGAAACCTGAGAAAGGGGAGATGGGATCAGCTTTCCAAACAAGGGGGTTTCAGCACAACAGGTGACGGCTATGCCTGTCCATACTATCTATATTCTCTTTCACTCTCCTTTTATTTCCAACTCTGCAGCTGTATCGACGTTTTTTTCTCCTTATCAGATCGGAGAACAATAAGGGAAGGAGAGAGGAAAAGGAGGAGGGCCAGTGAACAAACAGAAGAAGGAAGAAAGTTTCATTTGTGTAGAGAGAATGTGAACAGAAAGTTCTCGTGGCAAAAAAAAAAAAAAAATGCTAATTGAAAAATGTTTTTAATCAACCTGAAGCAGAAAAAAGGAGCAAAACAGACAAAAAAAAATTGGCACAAAAGGATGTAAAGAAACTTTGGCACATAGGGGGAGATAAAGGAATAGCTAAAGTTTGAAGGAGGCCAAAGGGTGTTGTTGACATGCAGGGTGGGTGTCTATGCCTCATTGTCTGCCCCATCTGTCTGGCTTTATCTCCGCTTACCACCCCCTGGCCAAACCACGTCCTCCTTCTCCTCCACCTCCTCCTGCATCCCCCCCCAGCTCACACCCCATTGTACTGTGTTCAGTCACTCCCCGCACGCTGGCAGACAACCAGGGAGCTTCCACCCACAGCAACTGGTGGCATTGTTTGCATGCACAACGCACATATGTGCACAGTTGCCAACTCGTCTAACTGCGTACACGTTCACACAGAATGCGAGCATCTGCTGGCAGCGGAGCCATAAAACCAGGAAACGCACTGATGCACATCACAGGGCTGAAAGAGTGCTTGAAACATATTGATTGGTAAATGGAAAGAAATCTATTTCTCTATCATCAATTAATCGTTTGAAGTCATTTATTCACAGATATCAAAAACACCAAAGATTCACTGATCACAGCTACAGTTCTCCTGTCAATAAAACACCATTATATAATACAATATTAGTTGCTGTTGACAGCTGTCTCCTCCCTTTTCTGTGGCGCACACGCACACACACACACACACACACACACACAAACACACACACTGTTTTAGACAACGTCAAAGATATTCTTGGTGAGACGCAAGATAGTTTAGTATTTCTCTTCTGGTAGGAGCCATGCGGGCATTCCTTCATTCCTTTGTTTGGCTCCCACGTTGAATTCATTGCCGTGGATACCTCGGCTGAAATTATTTCTGCTGGTTTGTTCCATGACAAATGAAAGAAGCTTGTATAGCTGCAGACTCCAGTTCCCAGGAGAAACACATTGAATGTGATACTTACAAACTCTCTCACTCACACAAGCACAATGATTGTCTGTAAAATGAGTGTTTTTGACAGTCATGCTCTTAGTCACGTCCCTCTCCTGACAGATGGGCACAAATGCAGGAACATGTAACTCTATCTGATCTCGTTCCTTCTCCCAACTTCTAGACAAAACTAACAAATATTGGCATCCTACACACCGTAGTGTAGTAGAATGTGCCCTAAAAGTGATGATATACTGAGCTTTTACTCGTTTTAAAATTAATTATTTATGACATTTCTCTCTGAAGAGGATCATCTGTTTTGGCAGATTTATGTTGTCTCACTAAGAGCAGTTTATTAATACAGATCCGTGAATTAAATGCACCCTGAGCCAGAATCCTCACAGTTTGGTAACGCGGCCTTTTCCAGTTGTTTCTTATATATGACTTGTTTTTGTCTCCGCTATGAGCCATGGTACGAGTTTTGTCCTCATTCTGATTTCTGTATTTTCACTCAGCCCGGTGTGAAACATCACAGTGGTGACTATATCCTATCCTTTAGTCACTTGGCCCTCCTTCCTTTCACTATTAGGGTTTTTGTAGTTGAGCCTGGATCAGTCACTACAAAAAAATGATATTAAACATGACACATGAAACAGTTTCATGTGCAGAATTCATGGAAAAAATATGTAAAGTGTTATAAAGCAGACAAAATAATGACAATATAATATAAAGCTGAAGTGCATATATGTAAACATACTCTGATACAGTGATATATATATACGTGGATAGTATATATAAATATATACTACTGCATATAATCCTGTAATCAAGCCTCCATTCGGACTGACAAAGACACACATATATATATATATACAGTATACATACACTCATATATACCATCTGACATCCAGTATGCTAATACCTAAAAGACGGTGCAGCCTTTCCTCCCACCCACCCAATAATTTAATGGAATCAAAAAAGTAGGCCAAGCGTATGCAGCCACAGTCAAAGACTGCTTTCATGTTCCAGCATGCAACTGCAGTTTACATGGTGGATCTACACAGTGTAACATTTCTATTTCCATCCTTATACATGAAAGAGGAGACAAACAGTAATAAAGTCCCCCAAACACGGGAGGAAGACACACAGTTATTTTTATATCTCAGATAATGCTTTTCATGGTAGAAATGAAGTGTAGATGAATTAGGATCACTGAACAGAGGCAGGATTTGATATTTGCATAGAAATCCGAGTCAAAGACTTTATAAATACTTCCATTGTCATTTGTGCAGCTCGTTGCAGACGTCGGCCCCCCTCAGATGGACGCAGTGGCCCGTATTTGACATTACAGAGTAAAACCAAAATATGTTGTGTGATTCTGGAAGTCGTGTGTTTTGGCACAGTGAGCCACGACAGGATGTGCGATGTGAACCACAGCTGTTTCAGCCTACTGTGCATTTTAGTACCAACAGTCATGGAAAAATAGAAATATTCGAGGGAGGATGGAAAAAGACAAGAAGACGGGCAGGAGACAGAAAGGCTTCTTGTGTATTTTTGAAGAGGTCAGCGTGTCTTTATAGTCGGAGTCGAGTGGCTTTTCATAGAAATGTAGCCCGGTTGTTTTCAGCCGCTGATGCACTCGACAGTTCAAAAAAACAACCTCAGCTGTGGTGGAGAGTCAGTGAAGAGCCAAAAAACTGGGGACACTCCAAAGAGAGAGAGGGAGGGAGGACACAGAAGAGAGGGAAAATAACTTCACAGAGAGACAGAATGAAGAAGACGGCACAGGAGGGAGATTTAAAAAAAAAGAAGAAGAAGAAGAGAGGACTGGGATATGAAGGGCAGCAGATGTTTCCCTTATGAGAGGTATTAAGAGTTGAATCCCTCCACCCACACACTATCAATCATGTGCTTTCGTGTTCACTGTGATATAGGCCAGTGGAGCACACGGTGAGCTGTGTTTGCTTACATTACGGGAGCACACAAGTTCGTACTGTACTTTCACATCTGAGTGCGCGTTCTGTTCATGTGTGCCTGCACGTACAGCGTGTGTTGTGGGTATGCCCGCGCCCACGTGTACGTACTCGCCTACTTGCATCTTCGCCATGTGCTCTACTCAAGCCCTTTATTTACAGTTTTGGGCAAGGAACAGTTAGACGGCTTACTCCCACGTTGTGTACTCGTGTGAGTTTGTCAGTGTGTGGGTGTATCGTACGTGCTTTCCCCCCCCCTGACACAAGTAGGCCAACCGAAAAACGTACAGCGGCACAGGAATGCATGGCATGGGTCCAACCCATTTCAGCCAAGCCTGCACTAAATCCTACTAGAACTGATCCAAATGCAGCCCGGGGGGCTTGTAGCATATATATCCCTCCACCGCACCCCAACAGCTGCAATGGGGGTGGAGGTGTGTGTGTGTGTGTGTGTCTGATCATCCCTCCAATGACTAATGTTTAGTATGTATCACTGTGTGTCTCTATCAACTACTTTCCCTTTACTTGTGCTTCTGTTATCACTGTCTGTCAGATGGAGATGCTTCATAGATCTCTGTAATATAATTTCTATAAGTGAAATCAATACGAGATAGTGATTCCATCTTATTAATGCACATTGTGAAAAGAGTACATGTCTCTGTTAAAACGAATCCTTTTGGTTTCTCTGGTGTCTCACTTTTCATCATTTTATTTTTCCCACACTGTCTTGCCTTGTTTTCTTTTGCTCTGATTTCCAGCCAGCTGCTCTCCTCCGTCCCCGGGTACCTACGGAAAGCTCTATAACTCAGAACTGGCAACGTCTCAAAAGGTTTACGATCGCTGCTAATGGTCCAAAAAAGCAGGAGGGAGATGATAATGGACTGTGTACAGCAACGTGAAAATACACCTCAGTCCTCCGTTCTATCTGCATCCCAGGACACACTTAAACCTTTCCTCTATTAAGCCAGCACCTAGCTTGAGCTGCCCCATATATAACTGTTAGATAACCCAGAGGTATATTCTCCACATAGACAATTTCAAACATGCTGTGTGAGAATATGCTGCTACTATAGAAAGCCGGAGTCCCACCCGACTTGAAGGTAGCTTTTTGCTAAGTTGCACATGCGTCTACTCAAAGGCAATAATATTTGAGCATCTTGTTATTTTAAATAAGATAAAATAATAAACAACTTTGGCGCATCTTGAGATATTATTATTCCCCTTGCTAGCCTTGTATTCACTCCAGATGAAAGCATACTTAGGCCTAAATGAATATTAAGATGTTTCTTGCTTATAAATATGTGAAACCAGATACTAACAAACTAACATTTGACGACTGTCGCTGTCAGAAATGCCCATTTTTTCTAGTTACTTATTATTATTATTTATCTAATTCCACGCTGTGTATCTTCCATGTTGAAGTGGTATTTAGGTAATAAGTAACGCATTAGTCCTGCAGGGAATTAGTCTGCTCATTAAGCTGCCAGTCTTATGTAGGTCACGGCTGTTTTTTTAACACATTAAATGTTTTGCTGCTGCTTTGTTATCCATATCTCACAGCCTCACAGGAGCCACAGTGACACCCAGAGACACAAACTCACTCAGTTCAGTTCAGTGTGGACCAGTTCAACTCAGTCATGTTTGGAATAAAACAATGCTGATAGTCAGGAGTGTTTTGGCTGCAGGTCTCTACGAAGTGTTTTTTTGATTGTTTTTGGTTGTTGTAAAGCTGCAAGGCCAAGTGTGTGTGTGTGTGTGTGTGTGTGTGTGTGTGCTTACGTGCAAACATATCTAGACTTGTGCATTATTAAGTTGTGTTCCCTTTCTCACACGGGTACAGTGTGTTCTGTACATTTTATCCATGTGTTTCGGTAACACGTAGATGCTGCTAGTCTTGACTGTGCTTTGAAGGCATTTGACAAAGTGTGTGTGTGTGTGTGTGTGTTATCATACAGCTGTGTTCTCAGTAGTGCAAAAAGACACATATCTTCCTGTCAGCTGTTTTCTTTCTTGTTCTCTCAGTACATTTCCCCCCTCAGTTCTCAATCAAACTCTCTTCCGTTTCGATACTGTGGTCTTTCTTTCACTCTCTCTTTCTCGCCATTTTTTTTTTCACACTTGCTCTCAAACCCCTCGCCACATTTTCCTCTTGGTTTCTCAATCCCTCCATTTATCTCTCAGTCTAATCTCTAATTCACTCTAATTCCTCATTTCATCCTTATAGATCACCAAATCATTCTTTATCTCATCCTTTGTATTGCTCCATCTCTCCGTTTTGCCTTGTGCTAGCAAATTACATCTTCACATCCACATAAACAGGAAACAGCTGAGGTGTTGCACTCTCAGTGCGTGTCTCTTTCCTGTCAGTTTCTCAGAAAACTAAACCGACCCACCTGAAACAAAGCCAACATCTCCGCCGACCGTACAGTGAAACGTCTCAGCCACAGCAGGTTGGGTCATGTGGTATGAAGTTAGCAGGCTGTGTGCACAGTGTTTACAAAGCGAGGGGCTTTAAATGAACACGTGCTTTATGGTAAAACACGTCTGAGTGGCTCTTTGTGTTGCGTCTCTCTAACTGTGTGCTGAACTGGAAAACAATTACGAGGCTATCTCGCTAAAGCCCCGATGAAGTACATTGAATTTACAGTCTTGCATAAAAATGCAGCAGATTGAAGTTAAGAACAGTTCAGATGAAGAATATGAGGATGTGAGTATTATGGTCTGGTCTGCTGTCATACGCCTCTCACTGGGGATTTTCTCCTCCAGTCAGCAGAAAGCTGATGGCCACTGATGCAAGTGACCTTCAATCCGAGCCTGCATATATATATGTGTGTGTGTGTGTGTGTGTGTGTGTGTGTGTTTATTGAAGTGAGCACAGCCTACCTACTGTGTTTGTATATGTGAATGAACTGTCTACACACTTTAAACAGCATGTGATTGATTGTGAGTGTTTCTGTCCTTTTTGTACAAAAGGTTGAAAATAAATAAATCTGTTTGTGCGTATATGTGTGTGTGTGTGTGTGTGTGTATGTATATATACTTGCACCTCAGTGTGTGTGTGTGTGTGTGTGGCCAGACATCATGCAGAGGGCCTCTTGCTGAGCCCCAAGGCCAGGCTATATTTAGGGAGGCTGGTTTTCTCTCTCTTGCTCTCCCTCTGAGTGCTTGAGAGAGAGCGTTGCCTACTGATTCGGATAGGCTGACCACAGGAATATGTTGCCTCCGTGTCTCACCGCCTGACTTTTAGATAACCATATGTGGGAGAATACAAACGGATGAAGACATCAGCGGGCGGTTAGCATGTCGGATTATCATTGTGGCGCAGAGCATGTTGGTATTACTGCTTCTGGACAGAAACATAACATGGGACAGACTCCAAAAAAACATTAACACAGTTTTGTTTTGGTTCCTTTTATAGAGCGGCAAAAGGAGAGGAGACGCTGCTTCTAGACGTACTTTTCTTATACCATAAATAAACTCCCAATTGAAAGTTCTTCAGTGTATTTCAACATAGAACCATGTTGGATAATATTTTAATGCCAACAATAGATTAAACGACTATGTATAATGTGTTCATGACATGTGAAATGTAATGATGAACGTACAGAGAGTTACCGCCTGGGTCTGCAGTTGGCCTTCGAGCATTTTAATGTCCTTCAGCTTGTTTTTTTGTGGTTTTGCAACCCAAAACTTCACTGTTTCGGTTTGCTTCCATCAACTTCTGTTTCCTGCCACAGCAGAAAGCTGTTTTGAGCAAAAAAAAAAAAAAAAAAAGCCTCTGATTAAACCACTATGAGCTAACTGACCAGCACTAAAGGTTAGCAATTAACTCACTATTCCAAATGAATACTTTCTAACAAATGAATTGTTGCTGTGTGTCTTTGTTCTCTCACATATGTAAGGCCTTGAAAACACAAGGATTGCAAGCATAAAGAGACCCTATCACATGATTCCCACCGAGACCCTTCACCTTACCCCAATAAGGCCTGATGTCAGTCTGGAATGAATTCCTCTGCTATGTGAGTGTGGTCTGACTGGTGACACCGGCAGCTTGGAGAAGGAGGGATAAAGATAGACGGAGGGTGAGATGGTGTAGATGGAGCGAGGCAGGAGGCGGAGGAGGGTGGTGAAGAAGTGATATGAGAAGAATCTGGGGGAGAACACAAAACTTGAGAGGGAGATAAAGAGGTTGAGTAATGAGATGATCTATTTTGGGGTTAAAGAAACAAGAGAGGACATGAAATAGGAAATAGAAGCTGAAGGAATACAGATCAAATCACATGCTTTTACTTTACCTCTTTGCCTCCCATAAAAAGGCTTCTTTATTACATAGACAACAGTACAAGACCCGACTGGTCAGCCTATAAAAAGACTGCTGCTGCTGCTGCGAGACACATGCTATACTACTTTACTACATACTATACTATATTATATACACTATACTACATCACTTTACTACATACTATACTATATTATATACACTATACTACATCACTACATACTATACTATATTATATACACTATACTACATCACTTTACAAAATACTATACTATATTATATACACTATACTACATCTCTTTACTACATACTATAATATATTATATACACTATACTACATCACTTTACTACATACTATACTATATTATATACACTATACTACATTACTTTACTACATACTATTATATACACTATACTACATCACTTTACTACATACTATACTATATTATATACACTATACTACACACTATACTATATTATATACACTATACTACATCACTTTACAAAATACTATACTATATTATATACACTATACTACATTACTTTACTACATACTATACTATATTATATACACTATACTACATCACTTTACTACATACTATACTATATTATATACACTATACTACACACTATACTATATTATATACACTATACTACACTCACTTTACTACATACTATACTATATTATATACACTATACTACACTCACTTTTATTTTTGATTAAAGCAGCAACTTCCCCAACATTTGAACATTTGTGTTTCTGCAATGTTATATGACCTCTAGAGACACACATACATACACACACACACACGTGCACACAATCACCCTCATTCACACCTCTTTGTTTGATATAAGACAAGGCGTCCACTGTTCATCTGTCATACTGTAGTAACCTCTTCCCTCGGTCAATCCACCCAGGATTAGTGATGTGGCCAGCCCTAGCTGGTTGTCTTTGTCCTCAGAGTCTTCTATTTCATTCAATGTCCCTGTTTGGACGCTGGTGGGAAGGGCGTGTGCGGCAGGGCCAAAGCAGATGTCAGAGCTGAGGATGAATAGTGCCCTGAGGGGAAGGAGAGAGAGATAGCCTCTATACCCTGGAGACCCACACAGGCAAGGCAGGGATCTGTTTCAAAGAGGAATCAACTTGTCCTTGGCTTCTGAATAACGTACACACACATAAAGTGGAAATCCTACAGAAAAACACACTGAAGAACCACACAGCTGAGATTTTCTGGTTACACAGACCATAACGTATATGGCCATGGACCCTCATTTACAGAAAAAGATTTTTTTGTTAGTAATTTTTGCATAATTATCATCTTTATGTGTACCAAGAACACACACACACAAAACCCACAGTGCGAGCATATTTGCAAAAGGGCTGTGTGACTTATGCAGCTGCGGCATAGCGTTTGTCCTTTAAGCAGAAGAGCATAAACACACACACATACACACACACACACACACACACACACTGCAGGAGGGCTACCCTGTCATCTTGCTGGCAATAAAGCAGGCCCCAGATGTCTGCTTCCTCCTGTTAGGAGACACACAAGCTCACAGTCCCTCACCATGCCTTTGTTCTCAGACAGCAACATACTGCTTGTACACAACATTCAGACTCAGCCCAAGACAGAGTACAATGTTTATGCTTTATCAATAAATCTAATATCATTCCATGTCATGACTGTATCAAAGCATCAAACTAAAAATAACCTTAAAAAAGTATTCTCCTTATCTTTTCGTGGTAATCAGCTACACCTTCTGGGACTTTCTACCTAATCACATCATCTCTACAGGGTGACCTCTGTTGCTATGTGAGTGGGAAGAGGCCGGAGAATATTACACTGGTATTACATCAGTGGCACGCTGAAACGCCAATGCAATTTTTAAAAGGACAATTTGCAATGCATTGACCCACAAAGTCAACCATTTAAAAAAAAAAAAAAATAAAATAAAAAACATTTAGAAGTATATTTATGTAAAAAAATCACCTTATAGGTTCCAACTATTTGCAGTATATTATCAAGACAACGAGTCACAGCGCCTGAAATCTATTTTTCAGAGATGAAAAATCGTGTCAAAACATCTTGCACAAATGAGTCATTGCAAAACACCGTCCGGGGAGGATTGCAAAATCCTGTTAAATCTAGATCACTTGTTCTTTTGTGTTACTGCTGGATGGTTCTTCATTTACTTCCTCCCCCGAGATGATATTTTCATACAAAACAAACCATACTGGGCCATGCAGATTGACACATCCAGGGAATCTTTGACCTGTTTCTACAATAATCGAAAAAGGGGAATTTAAAGGAGCATGCAGCTCAGAGGATTTGTATATACTGTATATAAAAAAAACTGACTGTGGCATCTAAGAAAACAGATAAACCTAATTTAAAGGCTGAAATCTCTCATTGTGCTTCAATGCCGACATACTCCAATAATTTTAAACTACAATACCCACACTCCCCAGCTGTTGAGGAGTAGAGGCCTCATGCTATCCAGTGTTTGGAGAGTTAAAGCCCGACTTAAACACAAGCCCAGCCACCTTCCCTCTCCGTGCCCTCTGCCTCCGAGCCCTCGGCTCCTGCTAAACCAGCTCTTCTCGTCCCCTCCTTTGTCTGTGTATGAAAACGAGCCAAATGTTTTTCTTTTTCTGCCTGCTGCTAAGCAACCTGGGGGATTCAGACTGCTGTAAAGGATTGCAGTCTTAATCCAAACTCTGGGTTTTGCAAAGTCAGCTGGTCCCGGGTGCTGCGGTATTGTGCGTATCTTTGCCCTGGCCGAGTTAGCAAACTTTTTTTTTTTAAGTTTTTTGAGAGAATCTTTGCTACCATCTGTCACAGTCTATCATTTTAGTGGTGAAAGCACTGGCAGCTCCATTTGGATGGAAAAAAAAATGAAATGTTGAATTTTATTTCCACGTGTATGAGCATTTAGATGTGAGATGACTGGATTTGCTAATCAGGGCAAGGCAACAGACCTTTTAAGGCAAAGCTGCAAAAGGTCTTATGAAATGTTCCACAGTTGCTCTCAAAGCTACATCAACATTACCGACAGTCATACAGTCCATCAGTGCATATTTTTGATCCAAATCAGTTTAAAGGCACAGTTCTGTTAAATTATTGCTTATAGAATATATCTATGAATCCATCTGTACATAAAAGTGCAGTTTTCTGTCCCAAGAAATTTTAGTGAGGCAGGAGAATTGCTGACTTGATCTCCTCTCCAGTCCTCTTGGCACAGATGGACCCCTCGGTCCTCAAAGACTGAGGTCAAATTCCTATCTGGGCCTCAGTGGGGTAACATCAGCGTTAAGGTTTGGTGAGTCTAAGCATACCATCAAATGCAGCTATAAGACTAACTTTAAAATAGGATTATTAGTGTGTGTGCCTTTAAGTATTGAATAATACATAAATAATAACACTGCTCGCAGGGAATATGATGCCAAGATAGGAAATCTTTTATTACAGAGAAAAAAAAACTTTTCTTCCAAAATATAGAAATCTGTACAACTTCCGCACAATCAATTTACATGAACTGTACAAATTTACAGCAGTTCATCACAACATACCCAAGGAAAAGAAACTCAACACAATAAAGATGTACTGACATGAGATCACAAGATAGACAGCTTTTCATCTTGGGTAAGCTCAGATTTTTTTGTCTATTTTCTGGTTTTGTAAGTAAATAGAAAAAAATAAAGGGAAAAAAAAAACTGAAAAGAAAAGAAAAAAAAAAACAAGAGAAAAAAAAAACAAAAAAAAACAAAGGATACGTCTACACTTACAGATCATGGAAACTAATATTTTTTTTTTTAGGTTTTTTTTTTTTACCAAACAACTTTGGTCCTTGCCAACACTCCCATCACAAATGGCTTCACTTACGAAAAAGCATTATCCATGTTAAAAGATGAAATACAAAAAAAAAGGAATACATCTAAAAAAAAAAAACACCTCAGGATAGCAATTATTGGCACTTCCCATGTGTAATGTTATGTACTCTACCATTTGTTGTACAGTTACAATACATTCTACAATATGTAAAAACACCTCAAATGTGAAAGTGGCAATAATTCAACTAAAAATCGATGACAATATTGACGACAACAACAACAACAAAACTGCTGTTCCCTTCCTGTTTCATGTCTTAACATGCACAACTTTTCCATAAGAGTATTTTATTGAATGTCCGAGGCCTGAGTTTGGCAATACATTCCAGGAGAGACCCCTCGCGTCTCGAAAGAAAATGTCACATAACTTCAACTTGACATATTTAGTGCATTTTATGTGCTATTTTTTTTTTTTTTTTTACCTCTTGACTACTCAAAGCACTCTTACAACAATTCTGTTACCTATGTGCGCACAAGCTGAATGGATGCCATTTAAATAACCAATATTACTGAGGACTTAGACCATTTTGGGTGGTGGTGGTAGTATAGTTGAGAATGTGTTGAAGGGGGATTTCAGGTTTGTTTTTTATTTTTATATGTATATTTTTTTTTTGTAGGTCTAAAAACAAGGTCTGTTAAAAGTTCATTAGATCACCAGACTATAAATCCTCTTAAAAAAGCGTGTGAAACGGAGCGAATGGGCGATGGCAGAGTGGAAAGATGAGAATAAATCTACCAGTGTGACCATTAAAATACATCTAGAGAACAGTAAGATCAGATCATCGCACATATCCGAAATATAGACCAATCTCATAACGTCTCGTCACATGACATTAATAAAAAGCTATAATGGAGCAGCGCGATTTTAAAAACTGGTGTCCACCGTGGAAAACCACAAAGCGCCGGGCTCCCATCCCAGCGAGCTCCTCTCCATCTGGCCAACATAGAATCACTGCTTTTCACAGATTGCTGAAGGGAGTATCAGCAGAGAGCAGGGGAGGAGGGGGGGTTAGAGGGTTGCAGTGCGTCAAAGGCTATAGCTCTATTACCCATGATCCTCTCAGGCTTAGGGGAGCTTAAACACCCATAGGTCTGGCAGTGACTGGTGAACCAGCCTCCTGTGACAGATTTGGCCAGCAGCTAAGGCCCGAGCGGCGCCCATAGCCGCCCCCCGGCATCTGTCCAAGCCTGCGGTTGCCACTCAGCGCCAGAACCCGGAGTGAAGTGGGGGTACGTCAGACAGCCATCACATCCTTTCATATGCATGTAAACAAAGTTGCTACTCAAACTCAGTAATCAAGTGCAGCGCTTATCCAGTGAGATGAAAAACAGAAAACAATGGCCTAGTACCCTCAATTCATCTGTTACCCATGTTTCCTTGTCTCTCACTAGCCCCCCCTAGTGCAGCTTGAGCACGCCGCGCGCGTGTGCTGGTTTTTTTTATCCATCACTGCTGGGGGAGGGTTGAGGGCTTCTGGTCAGGGTGGGGGATGTTGAATAAGTCCAGAGGAGGGGCTGGAGGGATTTTAGCTGCCCTGGACAAAAGAGTCCGGCCCTGGCCCCCTCTCTCTCACACACCAGCGCCCCCATCCCTGCCTTCCTTACCCGACTCCCCGCGGTGATGGATGATGATATGTGTCACATTAAGTCTACCTGCATCCACAGGGGGTCAGCTAGCAGCATGCTGTCTTGCTTTTGGCTGAACAGGAGGTCTGAGCTGAGGGGTGATATGTGGCACTTGAGGCACTCTAACCCCCCCCCACACCATGAGGTGGGGCGGGGGGTGGGGGCTGTGTTGCAGCTGCCAGGCTGGAATGGGACGCCTCCAGCAAGGGTCCGGGCAGCACATAGCGCACCAGGCTGGCTCACATAAGCCTGATATTAGTTTAAAAAAAAAAAAATCACGAATGGCTCATAATTCTTGACAATGAGGTCTCTGTAAGGCAATGCACCACACAAACGGATAAGTTATGGAAATAACTAATGTCAATAAAAGTAGAAGGCTGGCTAAGCCCGGTGTTGTTTATAATTCAAGTTAAAATTAATCTCTGAACAGTCGGTGCTCCAGACCTCCCTTTGGCCAAAGTCTCACACAGTCATCACTTAGTCCAGACCTTTCAGACTAACTTTTTTTTTCTTTTTTTCTCTATCGGCAACACAAATCACCATCTGTGTGTGTGTGTGTCTTGAAGGGGGAACAGCTTAACTCTGCATACTGCCAGAGCGTTGACAAACAGTGCCATATGAACGGATGACAGAATGTTTCTAACATACCACCAAAAAAAAATAATACTCGCCACCTAAAAACAAAAGATCAACAGCTCTGAAATGTTCACAAATACAGTGTAAAAAAAAAAAAGAATGGTTTCAAAATCCAGAGTTGCACACTCCCGATTCAATAGACAATAAAGTCTATCCCAACATGGGAGCTACAGTATGAACAAACGGCTAAAAATGGGCAGGGCAACAAAAAAACGGTGTGAAAAGATGACATTCGAATGGATGGAATGCAGGCGATTTTCTCTAAGAAGTACACATCCCACACAATCTCACGTCAAAGTGCATTCAATGTCAACTCTAACAGGGCCACGAGAACAGAATTCGGGTAAAAATTCTTTGCTACACTTTGAAATTTTGGTGATGCGGGAGATGATGATAAAGTGGTGATGGAAAAGGAGGCAAATTAAACAACACAGGAACCTTGATTGTGACTTTCAACGACATTCATTACTAGGGGACAGGGGGGGGAGGAGACTGGTTCCCTGCCCTCCCCCCTGGAAAGCTACGCATACACGGGTGATGGGAGGGCGACAGTGCAACAGGACACACTGGTATCCATAGGTAACAGGTGTCACAACACATTCCACTTGCATACAGGCTGGGAGTAAGTTTTCTGAAGCTCAGGGTGGATGGTGGAAGGTGGAGGAAGTGAGGTTAGACTGAAGGCCTTTCGCTCCAGCAGCTACAGGATAAAGAAAACGATTTCCCTGTGGTCCAAAAAGGGTGTCTTATAGAAAATAGAGATGCTCTCGTTGGGTGTTTCTTTACCTGGAGCTGACATAGCGAAAGGCGCAGTCTAAACCTCACCTTCCTCCTCACCCAGGAGGAAAAAAAACAACAAAAAAAACAAATTTAAGTCAGCAAATTGGAAAAACACTCTGGATTTTGAAATTCAATGGGGAGCTCCCAGTAAAAAAAAAATCTTTACAATTTGGGTTTTTGGTGTTTTGCGGGTGGTGTGTTGAACATGTACCCATAGTAACCACAAGTAAGAAAAGTGCAAAGTCAGTGTTGAGAGCCCCTTCAGAGATGGGAGCTGATCGCCATGTTGTTTACAGTCGGGGGGGTGGAGGGGTCGGGGTGGTCTCCTTGGGGGTTCCTGGTTGGTTGGTGGGTTGGTTGGTTTTAGCTGCCCCAACAGTTCCATTTCCACAAAGCTTCTCCTAAAAAAAGTGCCCAGCTGATCCAATGACACAACAGAACAGATGATAATGGGGAGAGAGGGTAAAAAATATCAAACCTACAAGGTTTCCATCACCTGGACGTTAGGCCACATCCTCTGTTTTTTTTTTTCTTTTTTTTCCTTTTCTTTTTTCTTCTTTCACTATTTCATTTCATATTCTTAGCTTTAAAAAGGCTCACCCTGATCTGGTCAACTGATCTGACCTGCCACAGCGTGACCCTGAACAAAAGTAGGCCGGGGGGTGACAGTGCGCCTCTTTAACTGGACACAGTCATCATATTGTAGGCTTTGGAGGGACTGGTTCTGCCCAGCACCATCAGTTCCTCCTTGCAGCTGATGTGACTGTCCACCATGGTGCTCATCGACCCGCTGTTTCCTGAGGGGGAGCTGGTGGTGGCTGTTACCGGCATTCCTATGGGGCCAGGCTGCGACTCATACAGGACGCAGATGGAGCCGTCCTCGCCGATGCGGTAGGACACCTCGAAGGGGTCCACCCAGAGCGTGAGCTCACTGGGCAGCAGCATGTAGAGTTGCTGGATGGTCAGGCCGATACGCTGGCCTGCCTGCCCCACCAGTGGGTCCATCTTATGGTTGATGCGAATGCAGCGGTAACCTGAACCCTTGCAGGGTCTGTCTGGGAACCAGTGGTGCTTATATTGCTCTGAAGGGATACAAACAAGAGAAAGAGGGTGGAGAGAGAAAGTTTAGCTTTGGAGTGATTACCACCAGGCTGCATGTAACAACACGTAACATGGGTATGGAAATATGCATATATATATTTACACACTGATAAAGGTTGGGAGAAGAGGGGCCTAAAGGGAAATGGATTATTTATTGCTCTATGGATACCATTTCATGCCCAGAAATGCTACACGCAGAAAAAAAAAGAGAGAGAAATGAAGTTGAACAAAGGTCAATACAGAAAGGGACAGATTGTACTTTGTGTTAGATAAGGCCATGTGATTTAATAAACACTGTACGGCTGTAAAACTGTCAACGTAAATACATCATTAAAAAGCTATTGTGTATTTCAAAAGGCCTAAGATGAACCGCATGGTGGATCACAATTCATTATAGTCTTTAAATCGTTTAAAAAAGTTGTCTAAATACTGAGATAAATTTAATCTGCAACAAAACATCGCTGCCCGAGAACATTTGGTTTGTTTCCAGATATTAAACAAGTCTCAGCAGATCTTAATCCAACGTCCTGTGTGTGTTATGTTTTATGACCTGTCGACGTAAATCAAAAATATATTATTATGCAGAATCCATTAACTGTAACTTTAGAGATTGAGGGTAATAATTTGTGTGTTAAAAAAACAAAAAACCTTATATTCCATTTAATTTATGACTATTATTATTATAACCGAACCTTTATGACTTTTGTGCCTGTTTCTTGTTATATTTAGCTTATAGCCGGGGAAAAAAAATAAAGAAAATATACTCGTTTCCACTAAAGTACAGGGCGTAGAAGAGCACAGCAGCAAAAAGGAAGGAAAGAAAAACACCACCACCTGTTCTCGGCCCGATAAGCAGCCATAAACAGGCAGCCAGCGGCACCCTGGGCGTACGTGACAAAGAGAAGGCCATGGAATTGCGCAATCCCTCCCCTGGCAGTCATCAGTGACACAAAATCTCCCATGACTGGCTGAACAAAAAACAGCAGAATTGCTGAAGTCTCAGCCAGTCGTCTGGGACACACACACACGGCTCCGCCTCTTAAAGGGACACGCTCTTGTTTTTCTCTCTTCCTCCCCCCCCTCCCTCATCTGTGTGGAAGTTTTTAGTAGTACGGTTGAAACCACTGACTCAGAGTGACGCCACTCACGGTATACGCTTCAGGCATTTCAGCGGTTAGGACGATGCTGGGAGGAAAACTAAACCGTTGTTGACTGTATGACGTGTGTGTGTCTGCCGTAGTAAAAATGTGGCTCTCTCTTTTCTTACAACTTCACAGTTTTAAATCACTTATTTTGTTCTGACTTTTATTATTAATATTATTATTATTTACTAACCTCTTTAGAAAACACACACCTAAACCCCCCCCAATTACTCCAACAATCATCCATATTGAATTCCCATTGATGCCAACTGCATTGTGGCCAGTGAAAAACATTGTAAGTGAAGTAGACCAGCATTCAGACTGGAGCCCGGAGGCCACCTGTATGCATCCAAAGAATAACAACACCACCCCCCTCCCCTCCCCTCCCCCCGTCCTTGTGTTATCACAGAAGGGTGTATACGGCCGAGCTAATGGAGGGGTTGGCACTGGTGAAGCAGCACAAGGGGCTGGATGATCTTTCAGCCTCAGACTGAGCCACAAAGGCAGCTACCAACAAAAAACCCCGGAGCAGCTGGGAAAGGATCAGCTCAGCAGGGCCTATTCTTAAAAAAACGAGGGCACAGTGGAGGAAGAGGTGTGGTGGTGGGGGGTGGGAGAGTAAGCAGACGAGTGTGCGCTCGAACCTAAAGAGTTTAACGTAAGAGGGTTGTTTATTCATTCCTCCAACGTGAACAATGCTTTAAGTCTGTAGGGCTGTTGGGTATTTTCCATTGGAGGCCGAGTCGAATCTCACTGCTGACGAATCAAAACCCTGAATTGTGAAACAACTATCGTAGTTTCAATCTGGTCAATGGGACTAATTTCACCCCCCCAACCCCCACCTCTTCTTCTTCCCTTCGGCTCTGCACAAACAAGAGAAGAAAAGCAGCCAGCAGACACAACAGTGAGCGATTGTGGTGTTTTCCAAGCCTGGCCTAGTTCAGATAGGCCTACAGGGTACTACCACACATCCAGGTCTGTTTTCACATATCTAGCCTGTAGTCAGAAGGAGTCTTTTAAATACTACTTTTTTTTTAAACTGAATTATAGTATAAATAAATTTGCATGTGACATATTAAACCATATCATTTACATCACTTTGATGTAATTAATGTCCATATGCCCTTCAGTGGACGCCACCCTCCATTTCCTCCCTCATTATACTGCTGCTGCATTTAATGTCCTCCTATAGGCGCCCACCAAAACATCCCCCCTCCCCCCACAGGCCTCACAGCAGATTCACCTTAACTTTTGTCTGTTTACAAACACTGCTGCGGTAATATTATGCACACAAATACACTTCTACATGAAATGTAACTCATAAAGTCGCTAATCTAGACTAATAATTTATCAGAATCCATCATTTTATCATATGTAAATAGAATTATTTTTACTTCTATGTATCTGCAGCACCAAATGGTGCGTTTAGGGTCGCCTTGTTTGTTTTTTTATCCCCCTCCCTAAAATAAAAACAAGATATATATATTAGTATATATATTGTAATGTTTATTTTGTGTTCTGATACTATTTCTACTCTTCTTTTGTTTGATAAAAGGTTATATTATTTAAAAAAAACGGAGGGTCTGCATGCTGAGGCTTGTTTTCGAGCGATTGAGGCCCTTATATAAGCAATGTAGGTCATCTGGTGCTCCAGCGCTGAGGAGACGGAGGGAAGCAGATGTACGGCAGCTTTGGATCCCAGAGACTGGAATGTGTTTACGGCAGGAAATGAGACACAATCCCCGAGCAGCGCTCTGCACTAAAACCCTTATATAGTGCTCAGATTAAGGCTGTAGGTGAAACCATGGGCGCGTATAGGCGCCACATACCGGGATTAATAAATGAATAAAACAAACGATATGTTGTTCGGTAAAAAAAAAACAAAAAACATCAAATTGTGCGTTAAGATAATAATCAAAAATGTATATTTTAAATTAAAACGTGTCTTTGATAATAATGTTGGATGTGTTTTCATCATATGAATGTATGTCGTCCAGCGCATTACGTAATTGAGCTCACTGGAGGCTGTTTTTATCGACCGAGGCGCACTTCCTTGTTTGAGCCAAGCGTCTATTTCCATCCACCTCCTGCTTCATAACAAGTAAAATATATATATATACACCCTTCATTTTGTATCTTTGTTCACAAATATTAAATTCTGTATAAATCCAATCGTGGATCGATCGTGTTTCGATCAGTCGGAGTGTTTATACTTTGCCCTCCTCTTCCTCCTCCTCCTCCTCCTCCTCTACGTGCGGGGCGCTCTGGTAGCGCTGATAGTGATACTTGAGAGAACAAAGAAAGGCTTCTTATGAATCCCTCAAATCGATTAGAGCCTAAATTTCAACACTTATCGATCAAACAAAAAAACCTAAAACACGTAGTTTACAATCCGGGCTCGTTTTTAAAAAAAAAAGACATGTTTGAAAAATAAATAAATAAATAAAAGACTAATTTTCTGGTTTTTCTTACCTGCCAAAATGTCCTGTAAGCTTTGGTTGAATGTTTGGACCTGTCGGTCGTTTACGTGTCCTTTTACCCTCAGAAATCTCGACAGAAATCCGACGGCGGCGTTGATCTCTGGTTTCATCGTTCCCCGGGCACAAAGGGTATGCATTGAGAAAGACAACGGCGGAGGCGATCCGTGCGCGCTTCTGGGTCTTCTTCTTCTTCTTTGCGTATTTGTCCGACTCTTCTCTCCACTTGCGTGCTGCGATCCTTGTTGGCGTACGTGTTGTTTCTCTTGGCATTTATTTGTCGAGGTAGAGGAAGAGTCCGTGTGCGAGGACGGTACAGTGTTGGGTAACAGACGCCTGTTGTTGGTAAATAATAAAAGGGGTTGAAAAAAAGGAGGGGGGAAGAGTCCCTTTAGGTGCCACGTTTTACCGACCCTCCCGGCTCACTTCTCCTCCTCCAGAGTGAAGCTCTGTGAGTGGGGGAGAGGGTTTTTATAGAGCCCCCTCCCTCCCTCCACAGAGGCGACACCAAGCGGCTACAGCAACAACAGCTCAACCAATCAGGGCTGAGTCAGAGTCTGACGAGCCACATATAGGAGGAGGAGGAGGAGGAGGAGGCGTTCACGTCACCGCGCTGAAAATAAACAGAGATACACAGCATGAAACCGCGGGGTGCGTTCACGGACCGTCCGCAAAACGGCAAGTCGAGAAAGAAGAAAAAAAAACAACAAAGCAATCGAAGAAAACAAAGAAAAAGTCCAGATGTCCGTATTGAGGAAGTAACGGGATATATATCCATATGTAGGAAGTTGCCTACTTTATAGTCAGTAGCTTAAAAAATTTCCAGTTTAGTTAGTTTGGTTTAGACATTGTCATAAGATAGAAAAAAAACATGTCTGATCTTCTTATTTTCACCATGTAAACCTGTTCTTTGTACAAGATTAACTGTTTGTAATGTTCAATATTTAAAGATGTATTTATTGTTTGTTTTCAATGCAGGATGTAAATAGTTTTTTTGTGTATGAAATGTGCTGTATAGGTAAACCTTGCTTAAAAACTTCCACAGCACCACAAATAAAAGTGATTAAAAAACGGATTAAATAAAACAAATTCACAACATTTTCATCTTTCTTTCTTTTTTTTTAAAGGTAAATTAAGCTGTTGATCCAACAATCCAATATTTACAGCATCTCATGAAGTGAAGATTTACTGTTTGTAAAGGTTGTCATGTTGTTTACTGTACTGTATGATCAAAGTCTTGACTTTATTACTATTTTGCAGGTCAGTTGTGTGTGGGGGTGTAACAGAGAGAGAGAGAGACAGGAAAAGAGAGCGAGTATGTTTACAATACCTTAGTTAAGGATAACAGCTCAGTGCCTGGTTCTCACTTGCTCTGTGTGTGTGCGTGTGTGTGTGTGTAGGTTAGCAGGGTGTTTATTCACATTTGAAACAGAAAGAGTTTCAATCAGATGAAAAAAAAACCACAACAAAAAGTTGATCTTGTGAGACCTTGTTAATGTCTGCAGAGGCAACTTAACATCAGGAAGCTGAGAAAGCTGCTTTCTTTTTTTTTTTTAAAAGGCCAGTCCCTATGTGCTCATTAAAATCAGTGGAAAAGTACAGGCTGATGCTACGCTTTGTTTCTCTGATGAACTGCTTAGAGCTCCAATCATGATGCAATCAAACCCACACTGAGTGGTTCAAGCACTGACCTAAAGGTGTACAAAAATACATACTATATATATATATTTCTATATATACATATATATATATATATGCATGTGTTCCCTAGAAACACACATAATAGTGCATTAATCATGCTGCCAACTTGAATTCTTGCTGTTCATTTCTTTGTCCATGCAGCTGTTTTAAGAGTATTTTGAGTCTAAACCTCTTCAGCAGAGAGACGTGATGCCCAGGTGTGCGAGTTGTTGTGACCATAAACACACTCACATTGTGTTTATTTGTGTGTGTGTGTTTCTCTAAGGAATAGTTTCACATGTACATCATAGCAGTGTGGGGGAAATAATGCGCAACTATAGTTATGAATTTATCTTAATACTAGTGATAAAGAATAAGCTTTTACACAACTCATTGGTTTCTGGATAACCATCATGACTGGGAGTCACACTTAAATGTCTCTTTAAATCATAGACAAGTTCACACATGTCTGCACCCTCACCTCTACATCACACACACACACACACACACACAGTTTCGCCCACAGTTACGCACCACCTTGTTATTTTACGAGACCGTGGAGAGTTTCGGTGTGTGTTCAGAAAAACCTGGACATTTTCACAGATGTAAATGTGACGCCACAATTGTGAAGTCACAATTTTGATGGTGTATTTTGTTTTAATAATAGCATTAAGATGCTTTTAACCTGTCTACAATAGGCAGCGCACTGATTTCTGTTGTGGGAAATTAAGATGTTAAACCCATCGATAGCCAGCAGGGGGCAGCGGGGCACTCTGTCAGGTGTTTACAGCAGTCGCTTTACGACTTTTGGGACATCACGGACGGTTTCCCTCATTCTGCTGAGCGAGGCTGAAACGAGCGGAAGCAAAGTTGCCCTGTCTCACTCATTTGTCCTGTTTACAGGTTTGTGAAGCTATAATTTACTAGTGTTTATTTTATGAACGTGTCGAGTAATATTGGAGTTGTCTGGAAAAGAACGGTAACAAAGTATGTGGGTATAAGGTGAAGAATAAATGTTATTAGTATGCCGCGATTAACACAACATGGCGCCGCGCACTTTCTTCCCGCGGTGCGTCAATTAGGGGTTTATTTGGTGCTTCTGTACATTTGGTTTGATGTATAAATATTCTGAAAACATTGCATGATATATTAAATATGTAACCATTGTTAAAATATGTTAAAGAAAAGCGTTATTTACATCTAAAAAACAGTAAAGCCTTAAGAGTCTGTGCAGAAACCATTTCATTATTAGGAATAGCCAGTTAAGAGTTATTAGATGCTCATACAAAGAAACCTGTAACTAGGACAGGAATTGTAATTTTATTTAAGGTTAGGATATAACCTGCAAGAGTATAAACATTGTTATTGTTTAATTAAAGTTTTGTGATTTGATGCACAAATGGTAACTCAGTAAGTATAAACATTATGATTGTTTTATTAAGGTTTTGTGATTTAATGCACAAATTGTAACTCAGTAAGAATACTGAAGACAAGACAACAGGTGATTATGAGTTTTGGTTTTGACTGCTGATTTGTGAATGGATTATAGAGAGAATGTTTTATTGTTTTAATGGCAAACTGTTAATAAATTGATTCTGCTGAGCGAGGCTGAAACGAGCGGAAGCAAAGTTGCCCTGTCTCACTCATTTGTCCTGTTTACAGAATCTATATATCTGTTTACTCGGTACCAGCCGGTACCTGTAACAGATTCTTGGGGGCTCGTCCGGGATCGGCTCTCCATACTGGCTAGTAGCTGATCCCAAAAACCTACATTATCTGCGACCAGAAGAGCGAGCTGGTTGTACAATGCCTGGCGCCTGTTCCTGAAGGTGAGCTGTTGTGAGGAGCCAGGAGAGCTGCGACCTACTGAGAGCAGAGGGGTAGCGGAGACTGGAGCTGAACCTGAGTGACCTGCTGTAGTACTGGGGAAGACGTTGCCATGGCCGACACAGAGAGGAAGAGCCTGGTGTGGGACATCAGGAAGAGCCTGCTTTCCCTGTCGCCTAACGAACTTCTCCAGATTGCTGAAGATGTTGGCCCAGTTCCAGGCAAGGACCCATCGGAGCTCTTAAGCGGGGACGCAGAGGGGTGTTTTGAATACATCCATGCCTTTATGTACAGTAAGGATCTTTTAGACTCTGAGGACAGTGGTATGAGTCAATTGCTAGCCCTGAAAGATGTAATTGATAATATTGTGCAGTCTCATGGTGATATCACATTACCTGTAGAGTCAGTGTCTGTAAATGTCACCTCTCCTACTGTTGAGTTAGCTCATACAGCCACAGCTGATAGTGCTACACTGACCAACACCAATGTTTTGCCAGATAATATTCAGCAAATGCTTTTGAATTATGAGGACCTGAGTAAGAAGATCCTCCAATTAGTAAATGTGCCCACATCACAAGCTACCACACAACATCCCCCTGCACAACTTACACTCACTGAACCAAATTCACTGGACAGTATCCCCCTACACAGGAGCACACGACCGAAAGCTGTCCCCCATCACACAATGGAACCAGTAGTGCCCCTCCGAGATCTCTCATACATACAACGCCGTGAATTCAAAGTTCAGGGAGGCCAAATTGGGGACCACTCATCTGACATAAGTTACAATAGTGTGTGTAGGCAGATTGAAGAAGGGGTAAAGGACAACTTCACCGACTCCGAGATAGTCAGAGGAGTGTTAAGGATGATAAAGCCAGGAGATTTCAAAGACATGCTTGTCAATAAGGAAGATATGTGTGTAACAGAGCTTAAGGGATTCCTGCAGTCACACTTAGGTGAGAGAAATAGCACAGAACTATTTCAAGAGCTAATGTGTGCGAGGCAGAACGAACACGAAACCCCTCAGCAATTCCTTTATCGTGTTATTGGACTGAAACAGAGAATCCTGTTCTCATCAAAACAATCTGAAGCGGAAATGAAGTACAGCCCAGATACCATACAAGGTGTCTTCCTGCACACAGTGTATCAAGGAATAGGACACAAACACAATGACATTCGCAGGGAGCTGAAGCCCTTATTGTCAGACCACACAGTTACGGATGAGACAATCCTGAAACATGTAATGAAAATAACAAGTGACGAGAGTGAGCGACAGCGGCGCTTGGGCTCAGCACACCGCCCGAGACACACAGCTGCGCATAGTGCACAAGTAGAGGGAGAAATGGTGAAACAAACAAAGGCCAGAAAAGAGACTGTTGAACAGAAAACCAAACCAGACACTGTACAGCAGCTGGCAGACAAACTTGATGTGCTAACTAAGCTAGTGGACTCGCTTGCAGAGGCAGTTCAAAAGGACCATGTCTGTAACTGTTCGCCAGCCAAACCTCAAGTGAACAGAAAAGAGAGACTATATGGATGTACAAAGTGCGTGGAAAGGGGCTTGCCGGACTGTAGACACTGCTTTACTTGTGGTGAGGAGGGACACAGAGCTGTTGGTTGTCTAAAACACCCCAAGCGCCAGGGAAACGCGAACCGGTTGCTGCAGGGGGACAAACAGTAACCGGAGCCAGTCCTCAGTCCCACCGGGTGGAAGCTACATTAACAGTCAGTCACCTCACGCGTGGAACAAACAAACAACCCACAACCGCTGAGTCAGCTAAAATAGACAAAAGGAATAGTCGCAAGGCAACCACTGCAGCGCCCTCTCAGGACTCCCCACCATCCAGTAATTACCAAATTACCAAATTAATAGGCAGGAAAGCTTTAACTAAGTGCCTCCTTAATGGCCTGGCGGTTACTGCTCTTGTAGACACAGGGGCTCAAGTCAGCATAGTAGAGAGGTCCTGGAAAGATAAGTACTTACCTGATCTTGAGGTTCGGCCGATCTCTGAGCTCATGGAACTCTTGGAGAATGAAACACAACTGGATGTGTATGCTGTGGATGGGGAGCTCATTCCCTTTGAGGGATGGGTTGTTATTACTGTAAATCTGCCAGGAAATGAAGACCCCAACTTGTCCATCAATGTACCTTTCCTCGTGAGTTCAGTACCCCTGGAAGTGCCGCTGATCGGTTTCAATGAGGTGGAGAGTGTGATTCAGGGAAAACCAGAGAGACTAATCCCCGTCTTAACTCAGTTGTTAGGTGGAGCTATGTCCATCCCTAATGACACAGCAAAGACAATTGTACACTTTGTGCAGACCAAAAAAACTGATGCACCTCAGGGACGCTTAAGGATAGGGCAGAAAGATAAAGTAATCCCTGCAGGTAGTGTAACCTGGGTAAAGTGTAAGGTGCCGCCTCAGCTCGACCCAGTTGACGCATTAGTATTGTTTGAACCAGAAGAAAGTTGTGTAGAGCTACAGCAGCTAGACATAGGCGAGGGCTTGCTGGAAATTCAGAACGAAAGAAACCCCTATGTAGCTGTGCCCCTGGGAAATTATACAAAACATGACATTACTCTGCCCAGAAAATCCTCACTTGGCACCATCCAATCAATCAAAAAAATTGTTGAGACAGACTCACCTGACAAGAAGGGTGTAATGGTCCAGAGTATCACTACCGCGCCAGGTGAACCGACCTGTGCACCGTCCCAGTGGCAGCCACCAGTTGAGATAAGTCACCTCAGTGAAGAGCAGCAAGAGATTGTGAGCAAAATGCTCTATGAGGAGTCAGCTGCTTTTGCAAGGGATGCTAACGATATTGGCTGTATTCCAAGCCTGCAGCTGGCAATAAACACCAAAGATGACATCCCTGTGCAGAAAGCCTACTCCTCTGTCCCAAAGCCACTATTTGCGGAAGTAAAAGAGTACATTCAGGATCTCTTAGCAAAGGGGTGGATTGTTAAGTCAAAGTCCCCCTATGCAGCCCCTGTTGTGTGTGTCCGCAAAAAGGACGGGTCGCTACGCCTTTGTATTGACTATCGGTTACTGAACCAAAAAACCGTCCCCGACAGGCATCCCCTACCTCGGATCCAAGATCTGACTGACACCTTAGGGGGACACTCTTGGTTCAGCATCCTTGATCAGGGGAAGGCGTATCACCAAGGCTTCATGGCAGAGGGCTCAAGACATCTCACAGCCTTTGTCACGCCGTGGGGATTGTATGAGTGGGTCAGAATACCCTTTGGCCTCTCAAATGCCCCGGCAGCCTTCCAAAGGAGTATGGAGGAGATGCTGATCTCACTCAGGGATGAATGTTGTATCCCCTACTTAGATGACATCCTTTGCTATTCCAAAACGTTTGAGGAACATGTTGAGGGGCTTCGCAAAGTCCTGAGAGCCCTGCAAAAACATGGTGTAAAGTTAAGACCGGAAAAATGTGAACTATTTCGCAGACAGGTGAGGTATGTGGGTCGCCTAGTGTCGGCAGAAGGTGTGCACATTGACCCAAGGGATCTGGAAGCGGTGCAGTCTCTCAAGGCAAAGACCCCTCATACAGTTGGTGATGTGAGACGGCTGTTGGGCTTCCTCAGCTATTACCGTAGCTACATCCAGGATTTCTCACGCATTGCGAAACCATTGTATGAGCTTCTGAAGGTTAAGCCTGGCCTGTCAACGGTACAGCCCCCCCAAATAAAGACCAAAGGCCCTCAACTGTCCTCCAAGGCCCCTGTGGCATGGGCTGGAGAGCACCAGGAAGTGCTGGAGCACCTCATTAACAGGCTCACCAATCCCCCGGTTCTGGCTTACCCTGATTTTGGCCTACCATTCCAGTTACACACCGACGCCTCGGAACATGGTCTTGGGGCCGTGCTCTATCAGCATCAGGACGGTAAACTGAGAGTCGTTGGTTATGGTTCCAGAACGCTGACACCGGCCGAGAGGAACTATCGTCTGCACAGTGGGAAATTGGAATTTTTGGCACTTAAATGGGCAGTGTGTGAAAAGTTTAGAGACTATTTGTATTACGCCCCACACTTCACCATTTATACTGATAACAATCCCTTAACTTATGTTATGAGTTCGGCCAAGCTCAATGCTGTTGGGCACCGTTGGGTTGGGGACTTGTCTGACTTTAGGTTCGAGATCAAGTACAGACCTGGCAAGACAAACACAGATGCCGACACTTTGTCTCGCATGCCCCTCGACATTGATAAGTATGTGAAAGAGTGTACGGAAGAGATGTCACAGGAAGTGGTGCAGGCCACTTGGAATGGAACTAAAGCAGCTCAGGAGCAGGATGTTGCTTGGGTTGCTGCCCTTGCTCTCGCCACAAATGCCAACCAAGAACCCCCTACAACTCTGCCAACTATCAGTAAGGAGGAGTTGGCCAAAGCGCAGAGGGAAGATCAAGCAGTGGGAGAGATCATTAAACTAAAGGAGACAAACACGGTCCTGACAAATGACATACGGAAAACAGTGAACAGAGCAGCAAGGAAACTCCTTCATGAGTGGAGCAAATTGTGCTTAAGTGATGGACTTTTGTACCGACGGACCCAGGAAAGACAACAGTTAGTCCTCCCTGCCAGGTACAGGCCCATAGCATTAAGGCACCTCCATGATGACATGGGACACATTGGCACGGAGCGAGTACTATCTCTGGCTAGGGAGAGGTTCTACTGGCCGTACATGGCAAAGGAAATTGATGAATATGTTACGAGGAAGTGCCCTTGTATAAAACAAAAGAAACCCACTGGACATGTGCGTGCTCCAATGGGCTCAATCACTTCAAACTCGCCATTGGACCTGGTGTGTATAGACTACCTCCATCTCGAAACCAGTCGGGGCGGATATGAATATATCCTGGTCGTGGTGGATCATTTCACCAGATTCGCTCAGGCGTATCCGACGAAGAACAAATCTGGTCGGACAGCGGCTGATCGCATCTTTGACGAGTTCATCCCACGCTTTGGATATCCCGGCAGGTTACACCACGACCAAGGTCGTGAGTTTGAAAATGACCTCTTTAGGACTCTGCGGGAGAAGTCTGGAGTTGGACATTCGAGGACGACGCCATACCACCCTCAGGGAAATCCAGCCGAAAGGTTTAACAGGACTCTGTTGCAGATGCTGAGGACGCTCGCCGATGAAGAGAAAGAGCGGTGGAAAGATCATCTTCAAAAAACTGTGCACGCCTACAATTGTACGCGTCATGAATCCACAGGATATTCCCCCTACTTTCTGTTGTATGGACACCATCCCCGTCTCCCAGTAGACTTGTTGTTTGGTCTGGTAGGCGAGCAGAGTACAGAATCACACAACAGCTATGCAGAAAAGTGGGCTAAAAAGATGACTGAAGCATACAGAATTGCCAGTGAAAACAGTAAACAGGCAAGCGCACGAGGCAAGTCCTATTATGACAAAAGACTGAAGGGTGTAGTTTTACATCCTGGGGACAGGGTACTGGTGAGGAATCTTGGGGAGCGGGGCGGCCCAGGGAAACTTCGGTCGTACTGGGAAAAAAACATTTATGTAGTTAAAGAGCAGATAGCAGAAAACCCTGTGTATGTTGTCTACTCTGAAGCAGGAGACAAACGCAAGACCAGAGTCCTTCACCGCAATTTGCTGTTACTGGTAAATGATCTACCTGTTGAGGCCCCACCACAAAGACTAAAACATGTACCAAAGAGACAAACCAGATCAAGTCATAACCGATTATGTGACAAAGACAGGAGAAAACAAGGAAGTGACACAAGTTGTTCTGATTCAGATGAGCACACTGCAGGTTATTGGTTGAGAGTTCCTGTAAGGCAAACAAGACATGAAAGCGGAGACTGTGATCATCACCTACCTCCTGGGACCCATTGGGATCTCACCTCTGAAAGGGGAGATAGACATGTCCCAGTATCTGGTAGGGAAGAGAGGCATGTTAATGCACCCGCCTATGAGAATGGAAGTCAAAGGGATGGTCAGCCCGCAGCGCGGCCACTCGCTGACTCACTACCACCTGAGATAGACAGTGGAGGAGATAGGCTGTCAGTTCCTAATGATGATGAGAGGTTTTCACCCACCCCAGTAGCTGAAACGTCCGAAGGGATCAGGAGGTCTGCTAGAGAAAGGAGGCCACGACAGATGTTCACATATCAAACTCTAGGTGAACCCTCACTACAACCTCGGACCACTGTCAATGCAGTTACCACACCAACCTCCCCCTTCATACCTGCATGGCCGACACCTTACCATATCTCGCCACTCACAGGGTTTGCACCTTACATTCCATATGCTTATCCACTCAGCCCATACAACATGCCATTGTTATACTGAAGATGTGTGTTATATGTTGAAGTTTTCAGAATAAGGGTTTAAATGTCTGGAGCCATTTCTATTTTTGTTGGGGAATGTGTGACGCCACAATTGTGAAGTCACAATTTTGATGGTGTATTTTGTTTTAATAATAGCATTAAGATGCTTTTAACCTGTCTACAATAGGCAGCGCACTGATTTCTGTTGTGGGAAATTAAGATGTTAAACCCATCGATAGCCAGCAGGGGGCAGCGGGGCACTCTGTCAGGTGTTTACAGCAGTCGCTTTACGACTTTTGGGACATCACGGACGGTTTCCCTCATTCTGCTGAGCGAGGCTGAAACGAGCGGAAGCAAAGTTGCCCTGTCTCACTCATTTGTCCTGTTTACAGGTTTGTGAAGCTATAATTTACTAGTGTTTATTTTATGAACGTGTCGAGTAATATTGGAGTTGTCTGGAAAAGAACGGTAACAAAGTATGTGGGTATAAGGTGAAGAATAAATGTTATTAGTATGCCGCGATTAACACAACATGGCGCCGCGCACTTTCTTCCCGCGGTGCGTCAATTAGGGGTTTATTTGGTGCTTCTGTACATTTGGTTTGATGTATAAATATTCTGAAAACATTGCATGATATATTAAATATGTAACCATTGTTAAAATATGTTAAAGAAAAGCGTTATTTACATCTAAAAAAACAGTAAAGCCTTAAGAGTCTGTGCAGAAACCATTTCATTATTAGGAATAGCCAGTTAAGAGTTATTAGATGCTCATACAAAGAAACCTGTAACTAGGACAGGAATTGTAATTTTATTTAAGGTTAGGATATAACCTGCAAGAGTATAAACATTGTTATTGTTTAATTAAAGTTTTGTGATTTGATGCACAAATGGTAACTCAGTAAGTATAAACATTATGATTGTTTTATTAAGGTTTTGTGATTTAATGCACAAATTGTAACTCAGTAAGAATACTGAAGACAAGACAACAGGTGATTATGAGTTTTGGTTTTGACTGCTGATTTGTGAATGGATTATAGAGAGAATGTTTTATTGTTTTAATGGCAAACTGTTAATAAATTGATTCTGCTGAGCGAGGCTGAAACGAGCGGAAGCAAAGTTGCCCTGTCTCACTCATTTGTCCTGTTTACAGAATCTATATATCTGTTTACTCGGTACCAGCCGGTACCTGTAACATAAACTAACACATACATTTAGTCTATTACAGTTGCACACGTTGTGGTTTAATGCAGGCTATATCCTCTCAGTCGTAACACGGTTAGCTTTAACTCAGCTGTGACTTTTTACCCGACTGCCACATTCCACTTGTAATATTCACATAAGCAGTGGAGTGAAATTAACCAGGTGCAGACAGCGTATGAGTCCAGTCTTGTCATATGTGACAGTTGGATCGCTTTAAAGATGCAGATGTCATGTGTTTTTTTGTGTTTGTTGGTATTATTTTTAAGAGATGTGTTGTTTTCTTTATTTCATATGTTGTTATTATAATATGCAAGCTTCAGGAGCAAAAAAAAAAACAACAAAAAAACAAAATCACAGTGAAATCCAGTCAGGCTGATGGATTTGTCTAGTCATGTTTGAGACACAGTTACTAAAAGTCAAATGACTTCTTCCCTCATAATTACTTTGTGTTGTTTTTATGTGAAGACGTGAGCCAAAATAAACAAAGAACAGTTTCACAACCAAAACAACCACACAAACCTCTCAGTCACGCCATCAGCATAATTATCTTCTCCTCTCCCATTAATATATATATATATATATATATATATATATATATATATATATATATATTCACCATGGTTCAAACATTCATATTTTTTCTCTCAAACTATTGTGACAATATCACACAAGGTCTCTGTTGACACTGTTAAGCTTCTCAGCAGCTGTAGCAGCCAATGGATCAGTAACCCTGAATTACTGTAAGACGAACAGTGCAGAAGTGGTTTATGCTGCAGGAGTGCTTTGAGAAGTTTCTGTGGGTGTTGTGATTCTTTTTTTTATCCATCATAACAACTGCTAACTGTAATGTGTTCGGGTGACACGAGTTTGTGCGACTGTGTGGAGATGATTCACAAACGCCACACACACACACACTAGTAGTTGCTGAAGGATGTTAACTTCTGGCCCCTTTTTACTTACTGCAGGATTTTCCTCCTGGGAAGGCGAGCAAACACGATAGCACACATCTGCACCACACACACACACACACACACACACACACAACTGCAGGCAAATGCCTCATTACTGATAGAGGGGGTGTGTGGTTAAGTTTTGGCAGCTCAGCAGGAGAGATAAAAGTCAAATAGGATAAAAGAGAAAGAGAAAGAATACATGCAACAAGAAAGAAGGGAGCTAGCGAAGGTCAATCAATCAATCCTGGAAACCCCTGAACATTCCTGTTACTTTTGGTTTTTATTGTAGACGCAGTACACCTGAAACATATACACAGACTGCAGTAAGTGCTCTGTGGTATGAGTTGTTTTTAATGTGTAGGGCCACCAGCACTGGGTAAAATATGGCCCCAGTTGTTGCCAGACAAGGGTGGGGTATCCTGTCGTTGCGTTCAGCCTTCAGTAAGACTAATGAATGGAGGCTTTTATCTCGAAACCGCACGTGAAACTAACAGCGGAGGAAAGAATGTCAGATTGGGAAGAGAGACCTTGGCTTTGCTTGCGAGTGTGCGGGGGCACAGCTTCTGTGAGGTTTTCCAAATATGCCCCATTCACGGTGGCTAAAACACACGTGGTGCATATGTGTACAAGCACAGATGAGTCTACAAGGAGATAAACCACCGCTAGCAGCAAAGACGCCAACATCTGCGGGTCACACAAAAGCTAAAGCAACACAGGGTATATTCATCCAGACGCCAGACAAAACAGCAGCCTGACGTTCCCAGCACACACACACACACACACACACACACTAACACACACACAGACCTGAACATCCCCTTAACGTTCACAGATATTCATTTAGATTTATTTATGTCTACAACAATTACATGTTTTTCTTGCTATAGTCATTCTTCTTATCCATACGGGCCATTAAGAGATCCCTTCATAATGCACCTTATCAGTGTAAAGTTATGGGAGACAAAAATCCACAGTTTTAAAAATGTAAAATGTATTTAAAAGTTTACTTAAAGCTAATGAGGCTGCATTTGTCCAAATAAAATCTGCTCGAACTCAAGTGGGTACCTTTCACTTCCTTTTTGTTACTGTACTTCCACTGCAGCTGGACAGGAAAACACTGCCTGCACAAAAAAAAAAAAAAAAAAAAAAAAAGGAATTAGGTTTTTTTTACCCAAAACACTGATATCCACTATATTTGAGGCTAAAGCCTAATCTTTTATTGCTCATAACTGTGGATTTTGTCCCCCATCGCATTAAAATGATGCGGAAAACAAAACAAAATGTTCCCTTTTATAAAAGAAAAGTTCAATTTCAGTGTGCTACGGTTACACAATGCTCCTACATTTATCCCATAATTTATACTTGTGACACTTTTGTGATTTCTAAAATGTCGAACGTGTTTGCAGGGCTGCTGTTATGTCATTACTGGAACAGGCTATTCTTGTTCATTTTGGGGGGGTGGGGGAGTAAAGAGCAGCTGTCTGGTGATGTTCTTATATACATAACTTGACACTACAAGAATGTAAAACGGCTACTAAATGTAAATCTCAGACATAAGTGATGTGTCCTGTTGCTGTGAGCGTATTGGCGTGGCTCAGATGGGTTTAATCACCTTTTCACAAAAAAACAGGTTGGACGAACTTTCCACACCCTTCCAACTAAAATCCACAGTCACCAGGAAGAGTCTAATCTGGGGAAAAAGAAAAAAAACCACAAACTTTCCATGATGCTCTCCGCCTCTCGCTCTGTCTGTGTTCATGTTGATTGAAGCAGGAAGTCGTCCCAGCCTCCATTACAGCTGGACTGTTGTGCTGTGTGCTGTGGCTTGGCCTTGACTCCCTCACACAAAAAACAAAAAAACAACTACAATTCCTCTCCTGTATTATATTTTTTCCCTACTTCTGATTCACCGTAACTCTGTATTTATTTCATTTATTTTTGCGGTTTAAGACCAGATAGATCCTCCGAACCCATCCGCTCGTGGTATAAACACTGTATACAGCCTTTTATTTTCTGCTTATTCACGCTCATATTCCTTTAAGGATATCTTGAGTTTAATCATATTCTTTGCTTGGCAAGACAAAATGTACAGCGTTAAGCATGTTGGATTTTAAAGGGATTAAACTTGTCTGTATCTGTACACATCGATGTACAAACTGTTCACTTCCTCTTTCCACTCTCTCCATGCCCGGTGACTCAGTTCCTCAGAATTGTGAATCTAACGAAAAGAAGGGAAGGCTCATAGAGGGCATGTCATTATACGTCTATGGGTTGAACAATATAAACCTCATATAGCTGTGTGTGCATCTCCTTGTTTGTGTGTGTGTGTGTGTGTGTGTGTATTTATAGCAGTGACATTCGAGATAGTGAGGGGCCTGCCAAGACCAGTCAAGTCCAGTTTTTTAAATGTGATTCTCGAACGTTCCCTTTCAACACCTTCATGTGTTGTTGTCTCACAGGTAAGAAGTTAGTGAACTGAAGAGCACGCAGTTCACTCAAAATTACTATCTTCAACCTGTCTCTGATGTCACGGTTTATAATAAGGTAATAAGTATCCTGTCAGCAGTTACTGTGAGCCGCCTCGGCTCTAAAAAGGAAGATCAAGATGTAAGATACACCTGCTTGGCTACATATAACTTATTTGCTGCATCACCTTTTAAGGATGTTCACCGTAAGTCAGCGATTGTATAATAATAATAAAGCCAGATCCTCAAATTCCTTTAAAGGAATACTCCACCGAAAATCAATCTTTCGAGGAGGATTGATCGTCTTGTAGCCCCGGAAAGGTGGCTCTGCAGAGTTTGTATGACTGTGTTAGTCAGAGGTTACAATGGATTCAGAGTCATGAGTGTGTTTCATTGTTCATTCGAGCCATGTTAGCGGTATGGCTCTAAGGAAGGCAATGTCAATGGTCAGGTCTGCCAGTGTCGGTCCATCTCACTTTGATAATCCCCTGATTTTTATCATCCAGCACCAGCGTCAGACCAAACAGCTTGCAAATCCCAGCATGCTAACATATTAAACTTAGATGGAAGACGTCGCACCTGAGACACATAAGCATGTTTGCATATTAGCTTGCTTGCAGGATACGGCAGTGACTTCTTCATTCGTTTCAATTATTTGAGCCTTTAAAACAGACGTAACCCCATTTAAAGGTTGTGTACTTCCTGTAGATGTTGCAGTTGGCAGTCAGCTGACTGGATGATGTGTATGTGGCATATTGCATGTGGCACATTTCTAGTCTTGTGCAGTGACTTGCTGACTTTCCCCCGGTGGAATGGCAACGTTTCAATGGCTCATGGCTGAGTCATTATACACACACACACACACGCACACACACACACACACACACACACAGTCTGAGCAGGCCAAACAGCACAGCAAGTATCCGTGTGATATAAATATGTAACATTCAATGAATATTACATACATGTTCCTCACACGTTATAAGCCTTCACACATACTGTAACTCGGCGTGTACTAGACTGCGTCAGCTCATCCTACATTAATGCGATATTATATTATGCCCTAAATGAATATTTAATTCTGATTGGTTGAGAGGTTGGCTGTTATTTTTAGTTTTGCTGAAATGGACATTTTTACAGAGGAGATATTTGACTGCCTTTCTATGATAAGTAAGTGTGGAAAAGTTTCAGCGTTCAGTATTGTATTTTATATTCTAAATTCACATATAATATCTTGACTAAATGTGTTCTTTTCATTATAAAACATTAAATCCAGGCTTTGAAAAAAATAGATAACGAGCAGCTGATTTAAAGTAATGTCTATCTGGATTCAACTTTTTTTTTTTTTTTTTTTTGCCCCCACATAATCCCATAATAATAAGGTCAGAAAAAAGTTTCTATGCTTAAGACTCTGTGTTTCTTTTTCACTGCCTTATGCCATATAACTGTATTACTCACAGTATAACTTCAGAGACCAATAGAAAGTGTATGATAATCTTATAATTCATCTAGATAAGGAGGAACACACACACAGGTTGTATCATAGACTCCTGTCAGAATACTGTCTCAGCTTGAAGTAAATATTGCCACACAGGATCCACCCCTCCCTCCAGGCTAAACGTGAGAGAGAGAGAGAGAGAGAGAGAGAGGTAGACAGAGAAAGAAAGAAATAGAGAGAGAGAAAGAGAGGTAGTGTGTGAGAGAGTGAGTGAGAGTCAATGCCGGTGCCAACCTAAAAACCTGAATGTGACTCACACTTTAAGCAGCCTCAAACAGCTGGGGATCAAATCCAGTCTGGGCCCACGCAAGCTGCCCTTTCATCACAAGTTATGGTCTTATAGGCAATAAGTAGATGAGTGAATGCACAATGTGGATATATAGGCACAGCCGAGACTCCAAACAGCAACTACATACCACCAAACCTGTGCCTCACTCATTTTGCCACCGTAAAGGTCAAGCTTGTCTATATACTTCCCACACATTTCCCTTGTCAGATTTTCACATTTTTACACAATCTAACTCATAACCTTTGTTTTGTCACGTCAGACATATTTTACTTTGTATTGTTGTGTTGTGTTTATGAAGTGAAGTGAACAGCAGCAACATGCCAAAGAGTCAGACTCATGCACCTCCACACCCACACAGTGCGACGCGTAACGACCTCACCTATAATTAGTGACAGCGTATAATTAAAGCTGGTTTAGACGTAACATCTGACATCTTTCTGGGCTTATGAGCCTGCGGCTGCGTGTCACACATGTCAGGGAGCCCTTTAAATAATGCCGTGTTAAAAAAACAAAACAACAACAAAAAAAAATAGTTTTAGTAATTGATTTTAAGTATTATCCCCACCCCTCTGCCAGCTAGTTGAGACAGGCGAACACTGAAGCGGATCAAAGAAGTGAAAAAGCCCAGACGTCAGCAAGGAGTCATGATAAGATATACACACCTGATTTGATTTAAGCTTTAACAGGAACTCCACAGTCACTGCTAACTGCCCTGACATGCTACAGCAGCAGTAAGCATGACGAGCTGATGCAGCGGTGAGGTGTTGCCATGACACTCCTCCCGTTTAAACTATTAAATCAGTCCTTACATACACCTAAAAGAATAAGTGCGGTGATCTACAACTTTTTTGACAATACTTATGTTACAGAATATTACTGTACATGTTGAAGTTGGGGTTATTTCTGGTTTGACTCCAGAGACATGTCAGGGCATGTAGGGCAATTATATGTCTGATGTCGAAGTGGGTGGTTAAAGATAATGAAGCCAGTCGGCTCAAATTTCACTTTTATCCTCCGCAGCTGTGGGATCTTACGTTCTTCTACATAAAGAGGATTCTACTGATATCGATCTATTCATGAGTTTTAAGTGTGTATTGTATATATATATATTGTGTGTGTGTGTGTGTGTGTGTGTGTGTGTGGAAAAGATGTGAATAGTCACACCGAGGAACTGAAGTTCGAGCTGTGTTCCTGTTAGAGCACAGGATGCTGTGTTGGTGAGTTATGTCAGGACATGTTGAGCTGAATCTGGGACTCGGCCCAACATGTTCTGAGGTGTGTGTGTGCGTGTGTGTGTGTGTGTGTGTGTGTGCGGGGGTGGGTGGGTGGGTGGACAGACAAGTCTGTGGAGACTCTCTCAATCCCTGTAACCTGTCTAATTTCTCAGGGCTTGTAAAGCAATAAGCACAAAACACATGTTGCTGTGAAGACCGGACAGACTGGATCCTGTCATGTTTAAGGGAAACAGGCCACTCTGATGTCTGGTTAAATCATTTACAAGAAAAAAGATAAAAGTTATTAAAAGTTATTAAGTAAAAGTGTTATTTTATGCCTTCATTTGATAGTGGAAATAGTGGAGAATGACAGGAAATGTAGGGAAAAACATGGAGCAAACGGTCCGACCAGTCAGGAATCCTCTGCTCAGGGCACGTGCAGTCAGATATGTGCACTAACCACTCAACTATTTGCAAAGTAAAAACATGTGTTACCATGGTTATGTCCACAGATTCTGCTCTCATCCTCAAAGTGGGCTCAGACCAAACATCTGAAACATACAGTGACTGTCACAGAGAAATATTAATGAATGTGAACATGTACAGACTCAACAATGAGATGTGGTGTCATTACAATAACTGGACCACTCAACAACAGCTTTTTAAACTTCCCTGTGTAAAGTTATGTATTATTTATTATTTACTTATCACACTGAAAAAAACACATGGAAACCTGTGTGGACCTGTATACAGTATACAGTATGTCGAAGAGACATTATAGTCATAATAACAACATAGCATGTTAGTTCGTGGCTTGAAATACAGGTTTGGAAACTAGTATTAGTCAATTCGCAGGTAAACAATGCACAACAACAGCACCTATAGAGTGGTGGGCTCCATTAGAAGATCTATGTCACGATCCAATAACATGTATGCATTAATCTGGGAGTGAGACTGTTGTATTAAACGTCATATAGGACTTAATGGCAGTTATAACACAGACTGTTTTGTTAATTTAAGCAAATTATAGAGACACATGGACACACGAGTCTGTGGAGGATGAATAACCTGCACATGTTCATCTTGACAAGATGCCATTGATTCCTCTGAGACATATTTCGCTTCTCTTTTAACACCATTTTTAATCCCAACCGATTCCAACAGAAATGGTTCAGATGTCTGTGTGAGTGTAAAAAGGAAACAGGAAAAATCAAAGGCATTCAATGCGGTATTCTGGCCATATGGCTACCGAGTCTCTCAGGACCTCAACAAAGGCGGCTAATCTCTAGTTGTCAGCTCGGGCCTATATAGAAGCTATAGAATATGACAGGTAGTGCCACCCCCACCGTCACCCGCTCCTAGTAGAGCAGGAGTTGTGAGGGACAGCTCTGATCCAGGCCTCCCTATGTCTCTGCAGTAATTAAATGAGTGCTGGTGGTGTACAGCACTCAGGAAATTGGCCCTGCACAGCTTCTGTCTACGCTGTCAGTGGCTTCAAGAGGCGGGTACAGGTGCTGGATGCAGAGAGGACGGTGGTTGCGACGCAGAAAATAGAGTAAACGAAAAGGGAAAGTGGGCATTAAGAGAAACGAGAGGATGAAAACAAAGCCAGGTGAGCATGAAAGCGATAAATCGAGAGAAGATCAAGATCGAGAGAAAAGAGAACCCGAGCGAGATGTCCGTCAAGATTAGAAAGGAAATGAGTTTGCTGCGTAGGAAGAGCAAAATGTCACAGCATCTCTGCTCTCGCCCTCCCACTTGTACGTTGACAACGGTATTAGAGTGATGTCACAACCCAGAAAGAGCCCCGCGGCTGTGTTTCCAAGCGCCGTTAATTTGTTGAGTGAAGATTGTGTAGGAGTGAGAAGGCCCTGGTGTCATTGCAGAATTAGTGAGAGAACTGCGGAGGGGAAAGTGATATTGTGTCAGGGTGACAGACAGCCAGCGTGGCCCTGAAGAGTCAGAGGACACAGGGATGGTATTTAACTACAGTAAAAGCTACTGTAAAAAACGAATGCCATAACAATCACAGGCTGCTGCACCTCTTAACTTTGCTAGCAGTAAATATTTCAAGGACATCTCTCAAAGGAATAGTCCGTACATTTTTGAAAATGTGCTTGTTTACTGTCTTTCCTGGATGGATCCTTTTTTTTTCACATCGGACTGACAAATCAGTTTTTTCAAAAAAATATAAAAAAATGTTTAACTGCTCCTTTAAAAGTGCTGCATACTTTTGGTTGAGACTCTCTCCATCCTCAGCCTGGTCTGCTGCACATTCCTACAGCTCAACTTCAAGAGTGACTTTGATGGGCAAAACCCAATACTGGGCAGCAAGTGCAAGTCATCATATTTCTTCATATTGAATTTTTTTTTTTTTTTGCTGTTTTTAGAGGGCCTGAGGTATGTGTTCATCTGAAATTAGATTCCTGGCTGCAATTTGTACACCTTTCAGCAATGGTTCCACTTAGCTGGAAGGTGACAGAGGAAGTTAATTGGCTTCTTTACTCGCAGCAGCAAGGCTGTTGATCAAGTGTTGACATGCCGCACGCCCTGGGAGGCGAGACATATTCACACTTTGTGAAGATTTGCTGATAGTATCTTAATAGACCACCCTCTGTTATTGTTACTGGTATTCGACCATGCAAAAATAACACATTAGAACCGGTTGATGGTCAAATCAATCAGTGGACAAAAGGAAAGATCAAACATACATTAGAGGCTCATTAAATGTCAAGGTTGCTTTGAGATTGCTAAACTCTAAGTAGCAAAAGGATCGGGACGTAAGATGGACAGGGCTGAAGGAGATGTGTAAGGAGATATGCTCAACAGTGCCAGAGAAAACAACTCAGAAGATGTACGTGGCCTGTTGACTGGGAACAGAAAATGAGTGAAGTCAAAGAGAAGCCAAATGGGCAGGGAGAGGAAATAAAAGCAAAGAGAGCAACACCAACAAAGAAAAAAACAAGGGGGGGAGGAGAGGTGGTGCCTGTTAGCAGATAATACACATAATACAAATGACAGCAGAGCTATAAATAAAAGCAAACACAGTGCAGGTTGGCACAGAGTGACATGTACAGGTCAGGGCCTGGGCTGCCAGCGTCATGTCACTCTGCTCTTGTTACAACAACAGCTGTCCAACCTGCACCTGATCATATTTCTGTCCCGTTCCCATCGAAACAACGTCATTTGCATTAACCGATAATCTCCCACTCTGTGCAGACACATTTCAGACCGGGTGTGCGTGTGTGCGTGTGTGCGTATACGGCTGTATACTTGCATATTTGAGTGTGCATAGATTTATGTGCATATAATATAAATGCGTGCGTATGCATGCGCCGTGGCTGTTACGTGATATATTGTTGGTGCATTAATATACGTGTGCTTATGCGAGTGTGTTTCCATCAGCTTTTCTGTCGTTAAAGTCAATTGAATAGGGGTTTTAGGGTTTGTTTGCTCAGTGTGTTTGTTGTGCGTGTGACTCTGTGGCAGGGTAATTACTCAGGTGTGATGGAAAATCAGTGCAGCCGTGAAGAAAACCAAAAAATACATCATGTCGTTCGTTTCACATCTGAAAGACAACGAGCTAGGAGCTGAACTCTCTCAATGACTGCTGCTAATGTGTCTAAACACTGTAATACACGAACCTGTGAGTGTCTAGTCACGGTTCAGTGGCTTATCAGGTGATGTTTTACTTTTGTTCACCGGCTACTTGAGTTTGTACAAAATCACCAATGAAAAGGGAGGACTATGGTTAACAATAAGTACAGCCTTCCAGCATCTTGATTTGTAAGCTTTCTGTATACAACATCTTGCTTGCACACACACACACACACACACACACACACAATTCACATTTACAACATACAGCATAAACACACCCCTGCCACAGCCTCAGTCTAGACTAAATCTGTCATTGCCCCCATAAGAACAGGGTGCCTTGTTCCTGTGCCCAGCCAAAGCTGAGCCCTCTGTATTTATGAGGATATTTCCTACCACGCGGTATTAAGTAAAGACAGGAACAGGTTAGTGGAGCGTAAAAATGCCCCCTTCATGTATAACAAAGCTGTTCTTTGAAGATTAGCATACTGTTTGCTGTTGGACTTGGATTCGGGCTCAGTAAGTACTATCAAAGGTGTAAAAAGCCAATAAAAGTTAACACAAAAGTCCCAAATGAGAGCGTTGTGTTTACGTCGGTGCGAAGGTACACACGTCCGTATGTGTGTGTGTGTGTGTGTATGGTTTGGTAAATGGATGATCAAAGTAGAGGGAAAAGAGAGACAGCTGATTGTAATTGGCTAAGGCATTGGCATGCCATCGCCTTGACTCAAGAAGTTCTTTGATTGTGGGAAATGAAGTGCAAACAGTAACCGTTTCACTGGAAAGACAGTTTACAGTATTATGTTGTCTTCCCACAAGGCAAAGTCAAACTAAACCTGTAAGGCTGTAAAAGTTCATTATATAATAGGTATAAAAAAAATTAACTAACCAAGAACATTGAGACATTATCCAATACCAAGTAAAGGAAACAGGAAAGTTCATAATGGGAGGTTATAAGACAATCCAAGTTGAATGTTATACAGTACATTACATGAAAGACTGCAAACACAGACAACACAGTCATAAATTTAGAGATTATCTTTATAATTGTGCAAGCACTATTTCAGTATCCATATTCCTTAAAAGTTCTCTATTAAAACACACTTTCTCTGTGTCGTAGTGAGATGAAAACAAAAGCAGCCTTGTCTCATAATAACATAATCATGTTGGCATAATGACGGGAATACCGGCATCGAACAACGCCGGAAGAGAAACGTTTATTAGTAGTGTACTTTTGACCCCTGTGGATTTTTATTAGTTACTAGTTATGAAATAATACATCAGAAATGATTGCAGTAATTATGTGGTCATAGTTTAACTTTGGAGATATGCTGTGGAGTAATTCATGTTTAACTGTGGGACAGTTCAAAGGGTCAACAGTTCTTCGTCAACGTAATTTCTAGATAATGAAAAAAATTAAACGATCAAACTTATTAGTTGCTTGGGAGGATATCTCCAGGAATCTGTGTTAATCGGAAAAACACTCAAGATCAAATATTACTTTAACTAGATATTGTTGGGTAATGTATTAATGTATCACAGCCCTTTGTATCGATATACCTACAATTATTAAGACATTGCTGTAACATTACCTGTACATGCATCATTACAGACACGAAGCCCTTTAGTGGGAGCATGTGTTTTTTCTTTATGGATATTTAAAAGCTTTGGTATTGTACACATTATACACAAACACAAACTGAGTCATTTGAGTCTTTGTGAAGGCTGAGACAGAGGCTCACCGTGCACCGGCTGAAGCTTGCCACGGGGGTCTGATCTGCCCACAGCTATTGCCATGGCGACGGGGCCCTTTGGAGAACGTCCCCGCGTCACCTTCAAGTGACTGCGTTTTGCTTTTGTTCTTGGTAATTAAAATGGATTATCAGGAAGGGGTTTTTTTTTGTTTTTTTTTTAGGCATACATTCTCCTCTTTGATTGGAACAATTAAAGAAGAGGGGGAGGGAGACACAGCGAGACAGACTAATGACTAATTGATTATCAAAGGGCAGAGTCATAATCCGTTATGTCCCCTTAACCTTAAAACACAAGCAAGGTGGATAGTTAAAATATTATATGCTGCAGAATAAACACCGGGCTAAAAAATATAATCAATTACTGAACAGCTAAAGTAACCTGCATGCACCCACATGTCATATCTGCTCTGGAGCTCCTGGAGGTACGTTTCTTGTTACTAGGAGGCCCATTCCTGCTTTTTTCGGGGGAGACGAGTTGCTTCATGTCACCATCTTAGCTTCTCCATTAAATCAACTTCTCGGTCAGACAACAAATAAGCCAAAGTGTCAAAGTAACAGAAAATTACTCAGTTACTGACCTGAGGTGGTTTTGTTCAATATAAAAGTTCTCATCTAATTATGCATATTATAGGTATGCTTAGTAAGACAAGAAGGCCCAGTTGTCCCATGACTTAATTATTTAACTTTCAATCTCTGCAACAGCCATCTGTCCTGTGTCCTTCAGCAGTATACAGAGCCTTATTAATAAGTGCATTATCTTAACTGCATGAACTGCTGTATAAGATCTATCAGAGAGATGTAGGCTGGGGTCAGACTTGATGTATAATTCCAGTAGCTCTGCAAAGGAATGCAGTGACAGTGATGGATAACTCAGGGAGAGGGTAAAGAGGACAAAAGACGGCCGGTGAGATGGACAGACAGAAGGGAAGACAAGGAGAGCAGATACGGAGAGCAAAGCAGACGTCAAGAGGAGAATGAAGAAAGTCGCAAATGGGAAAGGAGAAATTAGAATTGAAGTAGAATCAGAGCATCTGAGTCTCATCTCTGCCCCCTTTTAAAAAATAAAATAAAATAAAATAAAATAAAATAAAATAAAATAAAATAAAATAAAATAAAATAAAATAAAATAAAATAAAATAAAATAAAATAAAATAAAATAAAATAAAATAAAATAAAATAAAATAAAATAAAATAAAATAAAATAAAATAAAATAAAATAAAATAAAATAAAATAAAATAAAATAAAAATAAAATAAAATAGTGAGGCGCTACACATAGGGATTACATAGGAAACAGTGCTAGGGAGACAGACTGAGGTGGAGAGACACAGAAGGAGAGTGAGACAACAGAGAGAGAGAGAGAGAGAGAAAGGGGGCTCTGACCTACTTTGAATGTGAATTCTAATTCTGCATCTGAATCAGCAAAGAGGAGCAAGAAAAAGGAAATGAAAGGAACAAAAAAGATGGAGGCTTCTTGCTACCAGAGGCTCCTCCTGCAGACTCTTCTGTCCTACACAGGCCTTTGTCTCACAGCAGACTCTTTGAAGAAATCATCTGACTCCATAACATTTCCTATGGGTGCCGTTCTGACCAGCACTAATCAATCTTTCTTCATAACTCGTCTGCATCGGGCTGTAATGGAAACAACCTATACAAAGCCCATTCGTCTTGATGTCACGATCTGACGCTGTACTATGAGATGCTTCCTCCCCTCTACCCCACAGTCACAACCTGAATTCTTAATTCATTTGTAATTAAATGTCATACATTTTAAAACGACGGGAGTTGAATAAATGTGAGAGGTGAGAAATGGTGTGCAGAGAAACAAATATTGACCGTAAGTACATAAACAGACGTATGGGGAAAAGCCACAGGGACTGAGAGGAGGGATTGTGTGTCTTTGTTATATTTGATAGATATGACAGAGAGATGAATGGTCAGGGCATTTTAATCTTGGAGTCCAGAGTGAGTAAACGCACACACACATAATATCAGTTGCACTCTGCTGGTGAGATATATATATATATATATATATATATATATATATATATATATATATATACGGTTCTTATAAAAGACATTTCCACTTCAAATACCCAGCGACACAGACAATGTTAGTGAGTGCACGCAGATACAAATCACATAGGAATCACAGCTATGCATAGAGATCGGTGCAAACATGTACTGCAGAAAACAGATACACACATATGTATTGAGCTGGTGTAGACAAAGGAAATACTAGTAGTGCTTTTCTGTCACTTTAAAATAATGCCACAGTGGACATTTATTAATGTGATGCACACCTATGTTACATTAGCGACTGCTTTGTGCCACTTTATCTCATCACTCTGATAGAAAAAGAAAACGAGAGCAAACCATCACCCGATTCAAGCAACAGATTCCTATAAGTACAATGAAGGAAGTTGAGTTTGAGTTGACGGCTTATTAAACACCACAACTTTACGTTGGGACAACAAATTTGCAGCACTGCAAAAATTGAGCCAGGTTTTACTTTTTTTTGTTGTTGTTTTATTTTGTTTTGTTTGTTCAAAAATGTGTTGTTTTTTCCTGGAGGCCTCTGTGTTAGGACCTGCGCTGTGCTAATGCAGCAGTCTCACAGAAATGAATGAGCGGGATGTATTTTTGATGCAATGCTAATGTCTGAATGCAGCCTAAGGGGATGTTTTTTTTTTCCAAGGAAATGGAGGATTGTGGTTTTTTTACTGGATCAGCTGCCAGGCGTCAGTGTATGGAAACGGATTAATGTGAAGCAGAGCGTTGCTAAGTCTGTTTACTCAACATTTCTAGAAAGCCAATGGTTAAAAAGGTAAAAAAAAAAAAAAAAAAAAAATTGGGAGATTGATATCTTTCTTTTTTTCTCTTAAAAAAATGATGACCAAAATGTTGATTTCTGATATTGTTTAGAATACATATAGCGATAACTCGAGGCGGGTTTGTGTTTTGTGAAGGTCAAACCTATGATGAGCATCTGTGGAGTGCAGGTGGTCATGTCCGCTTTGGCAGATCTCATCGCTCCGGGCACAGAGACGGGATGAGCCTGGGATTGATGGGAAGAGAATGGGGCGTGCTCACCTCAGTGGTCTGAACACACACACACACACACTCAGTCACACACGAGGGTGAACAAACAATACAAAAGCAAACACACTCCATGACAAAAGCAATGGTATGACCATCGACTGTAAACACTGTAGATTCTCACTTATCGCACACGTATGCACGCTTTTAACTTGTGTTTACTATTTACATGCATTTTCCTTCTTTCCAAGGATAAATTAACTCAACATTTTATAGCTTTAATTATGATAATAAGCACACATGATTTTTTATTTTTTTTAACCTCTTTAAGTTCAGATGTTTCTTCCATTATAAATTCTGAGTTGGAATGACCCTAAAACCGCAGTGCTCCACTTCTCCTAGCAGCCAGAAAAGCTTTTTAAAACACCCTCCTTTTCATTAGCGCTCAGAACTAATTAGCTCCAAATGTTCATATGTTGCAAAACTTCATAAAGGAACAAGAACATTTATAAGGCTGAAAATAAGCACAGCTGCACGCTCATTCACACTTTCACGTTGCCACCAAGCCGACCTCTTTCCACCACAGGCTCATATTCATTAGCTCACTGTAAGCGTGCGAGAAGCTTTTCCATATGCACTTGGCGCTCTAATGTAATTGTCTCATAGATTGTCTACCCTGCCTCTAGAAGACTAATGTGGAAACTTCTCTGCCAAAGCAAAATCCCCCCACTAGTGCCGAGGCTCATGTGTGTGTGTGTGTGTGTGTGTGTGTGTGTGTACGTATATGTGGTTGTGTGAGGCAGGTGAAAACACTCCCTCCTACTTCTGAAAGAGGATCCGAGTGGCTTAAAGATTTCTCTCCACTACTTTACTTCCACTGTCGGTGAAATAAAAGGGCTGAGAGGAGAGGGGAGATGATGTCATTCTTGCAAATCGATGGCACAGCGAGTACACTTGATGTGATTTTCGGCTAAATTTATTAGCACCATACAGCACAGCAGCCCCTGGGGTGAAAGCGAGTAGCAGCAGGAGAGGATAACATGACTGATCCTCCTCCCCGCACACACACACACACCCACACACACACACTCCTCTAATAGAAGACATGGTACGTCAGCCTAATGTCAATATACTGATGGAGCATTGCATGATGTCGGCCATAGTGACGGGTCAACGTTAGCCAATCACTTACTGTAGGAAAAAAGGTAAAGAAAACCGCATGTATTGAATCACAACTACCTCTCCTCATGGGAACGCAAGAGTTAAGGGTCCTTGTATCTCTCTGGCACTGACCTCCAAGTCTTATAAATAAGAGATAAACCCATCAGACACTTCAGATGGAGGCAGAAGGTGGAGCCGCTATCAACAGCCTGGGACCAGAGGGAGGATTGAATCCACGTGAGCTCATTATTTGTGTGTGTGTGTGCCTGCAATGATGAAAAATGAGACGAGAAGCATGTAATGTTATCATCATGTGTTATAGGAACAGTCTGCTTATAGGACTTGGGTGTGTACCAAAGTGAAAAAATATATTTCTACACCAGTATACTACAATTAAGTTGTACTTAATATACACTAAACATACCTTTTTACTGTATTTTTGGTTACTTTTGCATAATACACATTAAAAAAAAAAATTGTTTAGCAGCTGTACAAAATATCTCACAAATTATTATTTTTTCTTTATGTCTGTAACCTTCATGCAGACTCACAAATCAACCTTTAAAAATGTGCCCATTCACAAAAACATTGCTTAAAAGCAGATAAATAACAATGCAGATGGCCATTATGTGGAATATGTGATGAAATGTTAGAAGAAATAGGAATGTTATGATTATATTGCCTCATAAATGACCTTGCACAGCCTAAACTGGAAGATGGAAGAGGTACAACATGTGCTGTATGTTTTATAAAGGTGTGTTGGTGTATATACACACACACACGTGCTTTATGTAACTATGTGGGAGAGGATAAAGTAAAACTATGAGGGACTTTTGGCAATGAAGCCATGACTGGAAGCCAGCCAGGAGGGTAAAAAATGCCCCTGGATTAACTGCATCCCAATGTCACCCAGTGTCTCTTAGCTACAGGAATAACTGGGGGTCTAGTTCAGGGAATAAGGGATTTACACTGATAGAGCGGAGAGAACGTGGCAATGACCCGTCATGACAAACCAGCTGAGGACACCTGTGTGTATGTTTATGCCTGAACACATGCATGCATGTCCTGTGTGTGTGTATGTGTGTGTGTGTTGTTGTTGTTCCCAATGCGCAGAAGTCATTGGGTTTGTTGCTTTACCTCCGTACAGATGACCTTTCACAGCATCATGCAGAATGTGTTACACTTCATTAAGCCTAATTGCATGTGGGAGAACAGTTTAGAAGCAAATACGACCTTCATGGCAAGTGACAAGTTTCAAGTTTCCTTGTCCACACACACACAAACACACACACACGTGTATGTGCATGGAATCGCATACATATACACACATACCTGATTAATGCGTGCTGTTGTGTGCACATAAGTGGCCACTATGTTACAGTCCATAAATCAGTTTCAAGGGGTAAACACTTCAGCACCCCGACTGCTTCTTTTTCCATCTGTGTGTTATCTACAACTATACCTATAGTGTGTTATACATTTATTCAGTCTTCATATACTAAGTTATAAAAGCTAAATGGGAAATATCATAAACGTTTGACAGCCTCAAATGTCTTCAAACATCTTTTTTTTTTTTTGCAGCTTCAACGATATTAATTTTGATACATGCTCATATATTTATGACTGACACTCAAAGACAAAGTACTTTTCTTTAAGATGAAGTACAATTAGTTTTTATTTTAGAAATCCTCTGAAGCGTGGTAATAAACATGGGCTGGTTACAACCTCATCTTTTCCACATTTTTAAATCACTTCATGTCCTGCTCTACCACCCTATTATGGTTTAAAGGATGATATTTCTTTTAAAGTTAATTCACCATTGTCGGCTGTTATATAGAGATAAGTGCAGTTTGTAGTGTATCTTAATCCTGGGTGCTGACCAGAGTGGTCAATGACAGTGTAGTAGTGTAACCACAGAGGGCAGGACAATGAACACTGTCTTACTTTGCAGTCTGCCAGGAGACATCAACAGGGCCGATTGTACTACAGAGATTGGTGACATCATTCACTCTATCAGCAGGGCAACACACACACACACACACACACACAGACACTCACACACACAAACACAAACCCCTCCTGAGCCGCCCCCTCTCTACAGGCCAGTGGCTCTAAAAGGAGCCTCTCACAAAGCAAGGGGTCAAAAAGTCTCATGAGTGGGGGCAGGCGGAGAACTCCATTGACCTACATCACAGACATAATCAACAATGGTCATTTGATGAGTCTCCACAACAACACTTACACACACACACACACACACACACACACACACACACACAAACAGGGCTACTAATTTCCAGCCACTATACTACACCACAACCTGCATCTGTCTTGGAGTCATAATAGGCAGCTTGTTATTAGCAAGCTGTCCTGACCCCCCGCAAAACTGTGTGCCGAAGCCTTCGCCGCTTCAATGGTCCTCTTATATCTGCAGAGAAACAGCCAAACAAGGCTGGCACAGAGAGGGAACAGCGTGGGCACGTGGGAGAAGCCTGGGCGATCAGTGGCTCGTCTCGTGATACAACACAATACGTTTTTTTTTAAAGGGTGAAGCTGGCAGACAAAAAAACAACAACAAAACAACAAAACTGATAAATGAACAACACTGAATGTCTAGCCACGCTTACGGTCCCTCGAGACAGACGCTTATATGTCGGATGGATGAAAAAATTGAGAAACAAAAAAATAAGTTCGGTCACTTTTACATTTGGTCGGTGCCATTTTAGGGTCTTTGAACATGTCAGTACTCCAGTAGAAGTGCTCGTCAACACAGAAGACCTTTCAGTCTATTTTAATCAATGCAGCGATCTACACAGACCATGTAACAGCTCATCTTTCACTCATGCTTATACGCAACCTGAAGCACATTTGTTTTTTTGTTTTTTTTTGTTGCAAGTCTATTTTTTTTTTTCAGCTTTCCTACAGCGCTGCCAAAACGTGGGCGACGTTTGTGCCTGAACACATCTCATGTGCTGCTTCTGCTCTACTAATGCGCTGCTTTCACTGTGTAGACAATGTTATGTTTACGTAGACGATAAATATAATGCAAAACATTCATAATCTGACAAAAAACTTCAGGTGTGCAGAGCTGAGAAATAGGCAGAATATAAGTTTCCCCTCAGCTACTTGCATCACTTTTCATGTATATAAGTGTAGCCGTCAGATACGTTTAAGGAGGTACTGCAGACTTTTCACCTCACCTTAAATTTGACCTGATTGCTAACGTTAACATATAAAAATCAGTAACATTACTACAGTTAGTATGTTACTACTCTGGACCAAAGTGCTTAAAAAGTGACACACACTCACAAAACAGACTCACAAGGTAGTTTGGTGCTTTCAGGTACCTTCCAAAACAAAACGACATAATTTTATTTTTTTAAAAAGGGGCCTCTAAATGCAACATGTAAAAGGTCAAAAAGCTGTAATCCACACTAGCCCCACAACATGGGGTGACTGTTTGGGATGCAAATCATCGAGTCCCATGAGGATCCACAGAGATGCCGTCAGTGGGAGATAGTATCTGCTGTGTTTGCATGTCCTGTAGGGAATGCTGTGGAACAAAAGCCCAGGGACAACAAGTCTGTTGGAAAAACACACAAGTGACTGTATCACCAAGGACTTGCCTCTAAATCAACAAAGGCGGTCTAATGACAGCAGATGATGTGTGCATCTGATGGAACAACTTTCAGTTTCTTATCTAACGGCTCTCTGTGTACCATAACAAGTTTGCCTGATAATCCCTGCACTACTTAAACCGGAGTGCATGTGTCTGTAGTGTCCGTATGGGTGTGTACAAAATGGATTGTGTATTCGTGTGTGTGTGTGTGTGTGTGTGTGTGTGTGGTTGATAAGCATAAACAGTCTTCTCAGACTGTAGCCTTTGCCTGATTACATCTCTTTGGCCTTCTCAAACCAAATTGGTCTTGCCCCTGCTTGCCGAAACACACAAACACACAGATTAAACACAACCTCTTAAGCAGCCCCTGCACAGGCATGTGATGTATAAACACTTCAAACACGGCGGATCTGGACCACGCCAAACCTCCCCCTCTTTTCGGCTGCACTGTCAACAAACAGGCCATTTTGCCCATGCAAATTTCAGTCCCCAGAGGTAGCTAGATGGAAATCTCAGACGGTGATGAACTCATACTTTCCTGTGCTTCTGTATGCTAATGAAAGGCTTTATGTCGATGGGTTGTCATGGGATTTTTTAATTACAGGCCTGCCGAGGAAGGGCTAAGGGGCTGTAATGAGCCGCGCAGCCTGGTAGGTCCTCTGATGGGAGAGCGAGAGGCTAAACACCTCCTGTGGATCTTGATTCAGTGTGAGAGAAAGAGTGTGTAAAACAGGAAACAACCTGGAGCCTGCAAAGACTATAAGATATGTGTTGATGCAACAACAAGATGAAGGTTTATGAGAAAAGCTTGTGGGTTAACTAAGATCGAGCTCGATCCATGCTTAGCCTTGTCTTTAAGGAGAGTCTGCAGTTGTTAAAATGTCATGTTTCCTCACTGCGTCACTGGAAGAGTTTTTAATGAAACAGCAGATGTTGTTTGTCAAGATCAAATATATAAAGCACTTCAAGTTCAGAGTCATCTTGTGCTGCACAACTTTGTCAGTTTGTTTCTGCAGTGTGAGAGGCTGCAACTATCTGCACGCTTATCGCTTTATCCCACGCAATGAAATCATTGTTTATAAAGCTTAAGATGTGAGGGACTTAACTAACTAAGTCACTAACTTGTGGTGAGCAATCTGGCAATGAGCAGCTGTTAGCCTGGAAGCTATATTGTCCATAACGTTCCTGACCTTTAATCCGTGGCAACCATAAATAATTCACCAGTAAACACAACAAGTTTCAGTCATTCAGCCGCCTCAATCATATGAAACACAAGCAACCGTTTTTGTTTTGGTTTGTAGGTGATTTCCCAGACTCTATCTTGCTTGAGTGTTGTTTTACATGAGGGCAGATCAAACAAGGCCAACCTTTATTGTAGGTACTCTCAGTTCCTGATAGAGTCTATAAAACAGAAAAATTTTGATGCAAAATGAAAATAGCATATCTGTATATTTGTCTGATGTTTTATTCTGGGAAAACCGGCGGCTGGTTTTATCCGTCTTTTCTGTCAGTGTTGGTCCACTGACACCAGACAGCAGGCTCAGAGGAGGAACACAGAGGCTCATTCACCACCGAGACGCTCACAGTGGATTGTGATTTGGCCTTTTAACATCTGTTGCAGACTGATTGACCTTTGCACTGCACAGAGAGATCTGCAGATTGCTTGTTTGCCACTGTTTGGTTGTTTCGTTTTTTTCCATTACATGGCAGCTGAGTTTACAGTCATAGAGAGAGACAAAAAAAAAATCCTGGTAGAAAATAGTAATGTGGCTTTGAAACACTAAAGATCACCCTCAATCTATCCTCTTCTTTCCATAAATGAATTTACACCACTAAGCATACATTAGTTGAATCACTGACAAACTTCTCTGAAAGGGGAAAACTAGTTCTGTTACAGCTGCCTCCAGACCGAGAAAACTACTACTGCCCTGAAGATAGAACGACCAGGTTTTTTTTATGCCTACGCAAAGGAAAAGTGCATACTTTTGATAGGTATGCAACCATCCCCTCCCCTCATACGTCAGATATAGGCTCTGGAAGAAGCTCTTTAAGGGCCTCTTAAAGTGAGAAATGACAACTCAGGGGCCCTCGGTATTTGCCTCCCAGTCAGTCACATGTACAGGGCCAGTCATTTGGTAAATAGGTCCCTTAGATGGAGCTATCTCTGTTACCTACCCTATCAATCTGACCACTAATTAGACAATGCCTGGGAGAGACGAGGGTAATGTATAAATAGAGGGAAAGCAATGGAACAAAAAGAGAGTATTATAAGGAGAGACAAAAGGAGCTGAGAGGTGTGTATTCATGCATTTAAAATGCAACAATATGCGTTTGTGAACGTTGTGAAAATTTAGAAACAAAATAAAAAGAAGAAAACAAAGCCACAATGCTCTACAAAAACATACTATTTTTTTTCTTCCAGACACTTCCTCAGTCGAGCCAGCAGGGGGAGTGTTTCTGTGTTTCCCTTTGTAATGTGACATCGCCTCAACCTTTACACAACCTGAATCTTACTCAGACCTTAAAATTCTGTCAGAAGTTATTGACGATGACACGTACAGTAAAGCTGTACTGTTAATATCCAATATTGGTCATTTTATACAGAAGAATCAACACTTAACATCACGATTTGATGAATTTATGAACGATTGTTGATACAAATTATTCCTCGACGCGTCTTCACACAAATAAAATCTTATGACTTTGTCTGGATATTTGGATATTTTTCCTTACTGTCTGTTATCAGGTTGCTAAAGAAAATGTACTCAACCTTAATAACCCTTTTTTTTTTTTTTTTGCAAAAATAATGACATATTGAAACAGGAAATTGAACTGATGCGCACAGAAATAACTGCAATTACACACAAAGCCCATATGTGGCATGAACACTGAATACTGAAAGCCCAAGAAAAGAGAAGAAATGAAAGCCAGCGGGTCAGCATAACCGGATTTAAGATATTCAGATCGGCTCTCTCCACATACGTTGAAAATTACATTTGTGATCAGTCTCCACTACTCTTCACTTGCACTCGGCAATCAGCTCCATGATTGAACCCCTCCCACCCCACCACCACCCCCACCTTCAATCTCAATAATAACCTGATTTCATACTGTCACACCGCAATACAATTTATACATCTTCACCTTGCTGCAAGGACGCTCTCTGTAAGAACCCGAGAGGTTTTACATACATTAGAATACATAAGGCCTCATAGCTTAACGTCTTTGGCTGTGAAATGAGCATTGAGTGTGTATTGTCTATGATTGGGGGTCTTTCTTTGTTACACAATGCTGCGTGCATTATAATAGCGTGTGTGCCCTAAAGATACTGTTCACTTGGGGGGATGGAAAATATATTTCTGAAAAATATGTTCCCCTGATGGACTTATAAATAAAGATATTTGGTGCCATTGGGCTATTAGTTAGTGGTGCTAAAGGCCTCGTTTTGGACAAGCAACGGTTGCCATCCGTGTACTGTGACTCGCAGTAGCAGTTGTTCTGTTTCTCTCAACTCCGCCAAGGAAAACATCCAGGCCACACTTAACATGGCTTTATAAAAACTAATGCCACGCCGCCTCTTTCCAGAATTAAAATGTTACAGCTGTTAAGTAAATGCAGAAGCATCCAGAAGTATAACAATGCTTCCTTTCTTGTCCCCCTGTCCTGCAGTGGACTGAGTCTATATCAGAGTCTAATACACTGAATCATTTCATACAGCTTAGTGTCATTTTGTAGGGACTCGTAGGACCCTGGAATCATGACTACCTTTTACTCCACATGAAACGCAAAAATAATAAATAAATTTATAAATTAATAAATAATAAAATCAGCTTAAAAAAACAAAAAACACATGCTTCAGTGAGCTTCTCTTCATATCATATAGCGATTAAACCATATATATAATATTACACACAATGCATTAACAGCTTGCTATCGGTATGTTGCATATTTTATAAAGCCCCTCGCTTCCATATATCTCCATCTAAGTATGGCTGCTCATGTCTAGACGCAGATCGAACGGTGAGAATAAGCCACCTGGAGGGGTTATTTTTTTTTCCACATCTCACACAATACAAACATTTTCCACTTTCCAGAAGGCCAGGCAATTTTCCCTAAGCAAATCGGACACATTGTTTGTTCTACTAAGGTAATCGCTGGGAACCGATCTCACCTGTTATGCAATGTATGAAGTGGAGCTGATGTGGGAGAAGACAAAAAAAAGCAAATATTACTAAAGGAATTGCAAAACTACCTGCCAACTCATTAAATTTCATAAAAAAGGATGTCCTCTCACAAGGATATAGAGGATATGAAACAGTATATGTCCGAGTGTGTGTGTGTGTGTGTGTGTTGATTGACTGACACACAGAATATCTATTCGAAGGTCCTGGATGCTCCTAAGTGGCGTCCTAAGTGAAAGCACAGGCATATCTCTCTGGAAATGGAAACATAGGATGGAAAGAGCTGATAAACAAACAAGACCTTTTGTGGTCAACCACCCCGTCAGACCATCAACAGGACAAAATTAGAAACAACACTCCAGCCAGAAGTAATAATCACTGCTCATCCACATTGGAGTGATCCTGCATGTACCACCTGGTTTATTTTTAGAAGAAGGTCACCTTCTTTGGTACAACAATGCAAATGAAATAATTAGCTGTTATGATTTGATGTGTTATGATGACTCACTCCTGCCGACGCTCCCTCTTTTCCAAGAAGTCCGTGACAATGTCGTCTTCTTTATAGCACATGCAGGTGTTGACATTTGACATTCAAGGAAATTGCAAAGAAAGAAAAACCCTAATAATCACTGGTTAACTTTTTCAGCAAATATTAAAAAATGCAAATGAAATATAAAACAATACGTCTGTTTCTTGTGTGTTATTCGTGTCATATTGTTCTGCTTCTGACTCCTCTGTGAAATCTGCTGTAACGCTGTGAATCTGTGGTAGTAAAAACGGGCTCCTGGGGAGGAAGCGGAGCCTGGACTTTTTATACGGTCTGTAACGATGCAGTTCTGGCTCACTGACACCTGATAAACCCGACTCCTTAAAGAGACCAAAGCCTGGACGTGGCTGGAGCTACTCCCATGGACATACTACACTGAACTCATCTGTGTGTGTGTGTGTGTATGTATGTGTTTGTGCATGTGCCGTTACATCTCTGCACTGTGTACATGTACACGAAAAAAATATGGAGAACAACTCATTCACAAACAAAACTACAACCAAACACCCAACTTTATTAGACCAAGTGGCGGTAGGCCACTCTTCAGTCTAAGCTGTGTTTTATGAGTGTTGTGGAAACTTTCCCCTCTCTGCAGGGTCTGCGGTAAAACTGTTAACTATGTCAACATTTGCAAAACACAAGTCAGCCGTTTCTCTATCACCAAGGAGCAGTGCCTTGTGTCTAACAACACGGGTCATAGGTCATGGTTTAACTTTCAAACGAGGATGGCAGCTAATGGTACGGGCTAAGACTTTGTTTATCATCTGAACCGACAGGACAATGCGTTTCTATTTATGAGCAGTGTGGGGTAAAGTACATACATAAGCAGTCGGAGGTTAAGCGTTTTGTCCAAGTGGAATTTAAATTTATTTATTGAACGACAGAAGATCATTGCTTTTTCTATGCATCTTTACAGTCAATCCAGGAATATCAGCCAGTATCTTTACCACCATATGGCCACCACCATATAACAGATGGAAGACGTGAATAGACATACATACATACATACATACATACATACATACATTTGCAGTCTTGTGTAAATAAACAACAACAATGTATCCTTCTTCCTCCTCCGAGGCTCAGTGAGCTAGAAAGCTAAAAATAGGAATATAGGGGGAGTATGCAAACTGCTACTGAAGGAGCATTACAAGGAGCATCACTGCTGAGCTTTGAACCCCGTCTATCTGCATTGCTTCTATATTTTCTCTATATATATCTATATATATATATATAGATATATATATAATAATTAGAGGTACATACTGCTCTCCTGCAATCTAATATTAGAAAACCAGAAACATACTGTACACTATAGTGGAGAAACCATATGTAGAAGTCCACATGCCAATTCTCTGCAATTTATGAAGTGGTCTTTGAAGACAAGCGGAGGAGAGCAGGAGGATATGACGAAGAAAACTGCCACACCTCGTTAGATGAAAGACATGTTATCTCAACGATTAAATGACCCTCTGAGTAACAGTCCCTCGTAATGGAGATATGCGCCTGTTGTTTTTCATACAACTCATGTGCATGCACACACACGCGCACGCCGTGTGTGTGCATGCATGCGACATGCATGTGTGTGTTTGTGTGCGTCTCGTTCTTTCTCGTGTCATCCATCCGTCCCTGGTGAACTCTGTATGCCATTATAAGGATGCTAAGACTGCAGCCATTAGTGTAACAGGATCAGAGAGAACCTTAGAGACTACACACACACACACACACACACACATGCATATATGTGAAGCAGACATTGGCTCAGTATCGGGGGGGCATACTGGAAAACCATTACCACTGTTCCCTCCACAGGATTTAAGTAGGCAGCTATTATTTTGTATAAGCGTGTGAGAGAGCAGACGCTTAACTGTTTGAGTGAGGGGTTCAAATCATGACAGCAACAACCATCTACCCGTGCAGTCCACCTTTTGGTCAGAATGAGAACAACCAGAGGAGAGAAAAGCAGCAGCCAATCCTGTTTTCTCCTAAAAAGTCACCGAAACAGTCCCGAACTCTGTCTCTCATAGGGGGGGAAAAGGGAAAATGGAAGTCTCCCATTTCTCCTGCTGTTTTTCCTACCCAAAGGGGCATCGCTCACAGCCAGCCACATCTCTTCCAGTAAGCTATAATTATCACCAAACCGACACAGATTACCGGAGGAGGGAGAGAGTGGGAGAAACAGCGGTCTTCGAACAATGGCTAAGAAAATGATAGGCTTGATATTTAGGTCAGATAAGATAAGATAAATAGAGTCTAAATGAGTTGATTCTCCGGCTCACAAAACATTCCCGATGCCGAGCCAATCGGGACAGAGGAGGTTTTTTTTTGTCCTCGTCTGCTATTAGGACTTTGCACAAGATGTGCTGCTGGTAATTACGTTTGTCATATAAAACCACTCGAATGGTTTGATAAGACAGCACGGAGAAAATGAGAACCGCCGTTATCTATCTTTGTTGTGCTCGAGTAATGAAATTGCTGTTGATTGAATTAGGGGACGTGATGAATGATTTCTTGTGCTAGCCTTCAAAGTGACCACATGGGCCGCCGGGCCATATTTGGACAGCTTTAGGCCAAATGGTGTTGTGTTTCCAACGCGGCTCGTGTGACATTGAAGGCCGTTTGCTTGTGAAGGGGGGCAGAGATCAGAGGTGTTATGAAAAATGATCTGAGAGGAACTGCTGAAATTAAACGCATATGGCTCTGTGGTGGCGGGACATACGTAGTCAATCACGCAGACAATGAAACCCAAACACAGACTTTACAGAAACAGGTTGAAAACATAAACACACACACACACACACACACACACAGACACACACAGACACACACAGACAGTTTATGCAAAACATTTGGAACGAGTTTGACAGGACAACACCCCGTCTTCTGTCCAATCACCTTGAGAGTGTGTTTTTCTTAATCACCTTATCAATCCTGTTAACCACCGCCACCCCCTTTAACCACACCTTCTGGCACACACACACACACACACACACACACAAATGTTTTGCCAGAACAAACATTGCAGCCCCTCCTCTGCTCTGCTATCACCAGGTATTTCTGGATTCTCATTGGTCACCTGAGCGGAGAGATTGCAACACCCTCTGAAGCTTCAGCGACCTCCGCTCCCTGTGCAACTACAACACATCAACACCTAAAGAATGAAGGTAGCGGCGGTGACTAATACTGTTTGTTGTTTTTAAAGGTACTTTAAAGCCTCAGGAGCTTATGTGAATGTCACATATACGGTATAAAGTTAGTTGACAGCGTCTTGTCCTGTTTTCATTTCAACATTCAGCTTCCCCGAGCCGTGTCTTGTCAATAATAAGTGCTCAAACAAAGCATGCAGCAGTGCTCTGTGTGTACATTTCTGCATGTATGTATGCATACATTGACCTACTGGATGAAAACAACTCCAGCCTAATAGGACTGTGATATTCTGTTGACACTCACCGTCCATCATAGTTGAAAACAGTTATTTTAACCAAAATTCACCTGGGAGTGGAAGTCAACACAACTCACATTGGATCTGTGTGTGTGTGTGTGTGTGTGTGTGTGTGTGCGCGTGTTGGGGCATTCCTTAAAGTGCAAGTTAGGTTAAACTGACACACCTGCATCCTTTTTATGGAAGCAAAAACACACAGCAGACAATCCTGCATTTGTGCAGCGGAGGAGGGAGAAACTGTGAAATACCTTCAAACGTATACATTTGGCTTGGCGAGGACTCAAAGTGTGCACGCACAAATGGTAAAGCAACACGGGTGCCATTAGTGGACTTTGTTTACTCAGTCTGCTCTTAACTAGGGTCTGTCCAGTCAAAACAGGTTCCTATATGGAAACCATTTCATTCTGTCTGTTGGAACATTGTTTTTGCAAAGTGAAAACACCATTCGAGTATCACCTCATCAAACATATACATGTATGCGTTACAGTACATATTTTTAGATTCACTGGAGTGGTCTCACATAGCCATACACGCTGCCATACCTCGCATGTTAATATGATTCTTGCACCGCCGCACAGATGGAAAAATAGGACAGGATTAAAAGACAATAACTTCTAAGTCACTCCAAGAAAACAGTCGGTGGTACAATAAGAGGAAATCCTTCAGGCATGAATCACATTCTCCTCGACTCGAGTCTCTGGTGCTCTGCTTCTTTTGTCACGTGAATTGTGTAATCTTAAATGTTAAATGCACACACATTTCTCTTTGATTATGAATTCAAAATTATTTGTTGTCGACACCAGACAGAACTGATAAAGATGGCCACAAATGTTACCATGCTGCAGAGTGACAATGGAAACATACAGTAGACTGTATCCAGGGAAACAACTATAAAAAGGTACCGAGCACTTTGCTTACAGTAAAAACCACCAAACAGCGCCGTCATGTGGTTTAGGGCACCACCCTTTTTGCGGGGGCTCCCCCTTGCACACATTTATTTCACAGCCTACACGATTATGTTTCTGAGGTTACAGAAACCAGTTCAAGGTTTAATACTTTCCAGCTCTGCATGCTAGCAGATACGTATAGTATGTTTTCACTTTTTCCATCCACTGGCTTAATTCTGCAGTTAAATTCTTGATATTTTCTATGCCATTAACAATAGTAAAACATATTGCACATACTGCGTAGACCTTTTTGTGAGGCTGACGGTAATTCTGACATTTCTGATTAGGGAGAAAATGACAAAAAATGATTAGCTGCTACAGAGGAGTAATGCAATATTTGGCTCCAAAAAAAAGCCGATAACGGGCTCATTGGAATGACATTCAAGGAGCTCAGAGTTGTTAATAATTCTCCGGCGGTTTTTATGGTATAACCATACTTAAGTATTGGTATGTGTTGTATGTGAAGTGATGGGGCAGGGAAATTTATGAAGTGGCTGTATTTATAGGAAAAAGGCTGCACTGGCTTGCCAGAAAATATGTGAAAGTATCGTGTGTTTTCTGTTCACGGTGATTTCTCAAATACCAGCTGGTGTCTGTTATGGTTATGATACTTCTTCTAATGCCACACATATACAAGAGTGTAGTAACTCCTGTTAAAGTCATTGATTTGTTCTATGCAACACATAATCAACTCAACTGAGGTGGATGATCTTTATAGCCTGCATGTATATTGTGCATATATATATATTAAACAAGACAATAACTGGAAAGTCACTGATGACCTAAAGCACTGTGCATTACTCTGCCAAGGAAACATAGTGTGTGGAGTGATAGTGCTCGATCAAGAAAAAGAACAGCAGTGTTGTCTAGACTGCAGCCGCTGTTGCATAATGAACGAAGGAGACTTTGTGGCATCTTACAAATTTTCTGAATAAGTACAACAAAACTTTGCACAGCACTGTTTAGGTTATGTCGTGTCTATTTTTCACCGGCAGCAATTTGATCTATCTCGGCTTCTTGACACACGAGCTCGTCATAGCAGGGAAAGACAGAACGATGACTGAGTGAATGAGACCTTTGTTTCACAGACAAGACCAGAGGAACCGTGTGTGTATTTGTCCATGTTAGCCATTAGTGTCGGTGGAAAGGGCGGTGCTGTTTCAGTGCTGAGCATGACATTAGTGTGAAAACATGATTAAGGTTTTCAGGTCAGACCTTCATGAAACACAATAATATAAAGAAATACATATAAACAAAGAAATACATAATAATACTGTCTGATCAGTACGAATTTAGAAATATAGTGGTGTGTGTGTGAAAACGTCCATATGATCGGCTATCGATCCAGCTGAGTTTCTGCAGCCAGCATGGTGATTGTCTGTCTGTGCTGAGGTCAGCAGGAAGTTCCCACAGAGTGTAAACACAGCTGTCTGGATCAGTGAGTGTGTGCGCGTGAGTGTGTGTGAGTGTGTTGGGGAGGCAATTATAGGATTGGAGTTGGGGCGGAAAGCAAGGGCAGTGAGGTCACTGCTGAGATTGAGGGGGGGAAGAGAGTTCGAGTGTAGGAGTTGAAAAAGAAAGAAACTATTCTGGGAAAAAAAAAAAAAAAAAAGTTTGAAGGAGTCGGAAGGTTAATGTGCATAGCTGCAAGTAAACAACAAGGCTGGGGTGTGTTTGGGGTCCGGTATCAGATAAGAGACAGATTAAGGGCGTGGTTACAGCCTACAGACAATATAGGAACACAAATAACTGTGTTTAAGTGAGGAAAACAGCAGAGACACTTATTTCAAACTTATTTCACTGATCGGTGGGGGTAAAGTAATGAAAGACGTAACTTTCTCTGGTGGAAATTAAATTGTTTCCAATAAAAAAGGGCCTTTTGTTGGGGGGGGGCTGAAAACAGCTGTTGTCTGTGGCTAAAAACATCCATAAAATACAAACAATGAGCTGAAAGAAGCTGTAAAGTGTGAATGAATGAATGAATGCGACTGCAGAGTCAGGTGATAATCCTCTGTGGGTTCAAGCAAACCCTTTTCACATACAAGCAGACCGTGTGATTATTAAGGAGTGTTTATTATATTATTATTTAAAAATAAATAAATCAGAGCAACAGAGAACAAGGTATTCTGAATTGTGGGCAAGAATCCAAAAATCCTGCATCCTATAATGCAACTTGACACATTATAAATATGTAATCTACTTATTATTTTTGCACAGGCTGATTTGTATTCAGCATGATGATTAAATGATGTTGGAGTAGGAAGCAGTATTGTGCTCAGTGTTGCCACCGCTGGCCAGAAACTATATTGCAAAAATACAGACATATGAACATAAGATTGCTGTAATACAGCTTCTGGACGCCAGTGGTTGGAATATGTATGACATATGATAGATTTCATTTGTCCGAATTGTGTACATTTCTGTGGCTTCAGAGGCAGATAAAGTGCCCGTTTTGTTTTGAGAGGGTCATTGCTCAGATGCTGAGGTCAATGGGGGATTTGCGGTCAGCTGAGTTAAAGGGCAAAGGTTAGAGGAAGGTACGGGGGTGGCGGCAGGTGGTGGGTATATATATATATATATATATATATATATATATGAATGTTTACTTTACATTTACTGTGACAGATATGGTCAGCTGTGTTGTGTAATTAAGGCCATTAGTTTTTTTTTTTTTTTTAGTCACAGAATTCGTACCAAAAGGTTGACACAGTAAATGCAGTTTCGTCAGGAGTTGTTTTTGAAGCTTGATTTGGAGCAAACAGAAGCATGAGAATGACTTGGTCTGGGGGTCAAAGGCCAGAGGTCAGGGGTCACACTGGGGCAATGGGTAATGAGAAAAGTTGAGCTCTAAAGAGTTTCTTTGAGAGGCAAGCACCTTTGTTTGGTGGACAGATTTATTTTGGGAAGTATGCACAAGGGGGAGAGGAAAAAAAAAACAAAAAACAACTCTTGGATGTGGTTGTATGCAAAAAAAATCATTTCGTGAGAGCACGTTATCCTCATAGTCCTCCTGTGTTTATACAGCTTTGCCCCCAGGCTCCTACGAGATGTCTCATCATTAGAGGTTTATGCGATGGGATATATTCTGTTCATACATAATGCATCATATGGCGTGTCTTATATAAGACAAGAGTTGGAGACGATTCACTCCTACACTTCATCACTTCATCGCGCAGAAACATGGGAGCTAAGAGGTGGTTCAGCCTACACGAACACCAACAACAGACGTACACTTTCGAAAGCATCACGCACACAAGCGCCTACATCTCGAACTGCGCGAAGACAAACAACAAAGCATCGGTATGCAACGCTCACACAACAGGCCACATGCAAGGATCCATACTGAGAAAACAGAATACAACATAGATACTGAAACAGCTTCTAAGCGAATGCTTCCTCTTATATAAACATACACACAGGATATAAAATGTCAGAGATGTCATGCATGGAGAGCTCAGATGAGATGAGATGATGAGAACGCCACGGTGATATTTTTTATTTATTTACTGGGAATAAGGAAGAGCTCTGTGTTGACGGGAACTCAGAAGGTCACTTCACTGGCCGAGGGACAAACCTTAAGAGGAGTCATGTGCAACAAATGAGCTCGAGAGAGAGAGTACACGAATGTGTGTGAGAGTGTGTTTGCAAAAGTGACTAATAGAAGAAATTATAGTGACAGTGACATGTTAGTACAATAATTCAACTATTCTATGTGAATGTGGAGATAAATAAAAGGCTGCGGTATCACAACGTCAGTATACTTTGAGTAGGAGGACTGAAAGGTTTAGGTTGAGTCCGTCCTTTTATAGGAATATACAGCAGCAAACCAGTGCAAAAACACAAACTTAAATGAGGCAATATCGCCCCCTGCTGGCCAAAATTTAAAAACAATTCTGTAACAGTGGTTGTTGCAAAAAATTATCATTTTCTTGCACAGTATGACACCATAATGTGGTGCATTTGAATTAGGAGACATGGACAACATTAAAAAGAAACTAGAGAAAGACTTAGAGGGGGTAATATTACTAAGGGAGAAGATGGACTTTGACATTTCTTCAAAAATACTGCTCGAAATGTGAACGAATCTCAGATTTACAGCTCATTTTCTGTGTTGCACTAGTTGAGAGTCACCAAATAACAATGTCAGCCGAAGATATGAAATATAAAAACAATAAAACATAATAAAGAAAGCTAACATAGCACACATAGGAGTATCTAATGGAAATATTTAGAAGGCCGTTTTAAATCATGACTGTGACCATTTCACCGTTTAGATTTTCTACTTCCTCTTTTAAGCAAAAGCAAGTTACTGTGTTTAACTTGACACTGAATTATTTCTTCTTAAGTACATGTGGTTAAGTATCGCAGAAAGCGGATCACACAAAAGTGTGTGTACATATTAGTGGTTCACTAAAATGTCCATCCACAGCCAAAAACTGTTCAGAGAAGACGTCTACTGCATATACATATGGAAAACTACATACAACATATTTCTAATACCACCATTTATTTTAAGAAATTATATTATTACATTGTTCTTTAAATTATAATCTTTCAAGTCTGGACCCTTCTCTAAACAAATATTTACATAGTTCACAGTGAATTTGGTACATTTTTGTTATAATATAATGCAAAATTTAAACCCTGTTAATAATGATTTTCTTGAAACGAACATAAGTCTGAAGACAACAAACTGAAACAAACATTATGTGTATGAATAATCTGAATAGGATAATGAAATAAGGCAAGGTACAGGCAATCACATCTGGGCTATGGCATCCATACCCATCAACAGTGTAACAATACAGCACTATCACTGCTGGAGTGTCTGGCCCCCGAAAGATGGAAAGTGTGGTAATACGTCGATAATCAAAAGATCAAGTCCCTTCCAGTCAGTGCACTCTTACCTACTGGTTCCAATATCAAGCCCCATAAACCAACTATTTAATGGTATCCAATGAGGAAGAAGAGTTCAATACCCAAGATTCACCTTATTGCTCAGGGCTGACTGAAGAAACTGCAGCAGCTCCTTTTTACTTGCTAATACCTTCTGGAGAAGTGTTGCTCTGATAGACTCATTTGAATAAAATACTTGAAGATGACGACAGGAAAAATACCCTAATGCAGCCCAAAAGTAAAAAAGGTCTTATGAGGACAACAATGTCAGAAAGAAGGGTTGGACCGGCTCGACGAGGAATGAGCGGATGACGCATAACAGCTCGGATCAGTCCTGCCTCTGGGGCACGCAGCCTTCCATCTCCAGCACCTCGGGCCATCCCTCAAATTTGTTGGTCTCGGCACTGTTTTTTATATGCTGAGCAAGTATACGTACACGTAGACAGACACACACACACACACACACATCCTTGTTATTATATGACAAACAGTATCCTGAGCAAACAAGCTGGGTGTAACCTTTCTATGAGGTCAGGTTATGACAGTTGCATGAAGATCACACAGCGTCTTTGACTTCCTTACAAGCTAAAGTCACAGCTAGATTCAACATTTATTGGTCCATTTCACAGGTTGAGAAGGTAATGACGGAAATGTCAGTTTTGGATCAAGTTTTTCTTCTCAAACTTAAATGTATAAGAAAAACAATGAGACTGTTGTTGCTCATCATTTCATATAAACGGTGTAGCACTTTGTTAAAGCTCGTAGATATAAACATGCCTCTTTGGAATCGTGTTACCTGCTCAAACGGACTCTTGGTTTTGATGCCTTTCCCTCCTACAAAGATCCAGTTATCCCGGAAACCCACATTGCTGATAGCTGTGCTCCCCAGGTCGGCAATTAGCTTTCTGGCTTGATCATTGAGTCTACAGAACAGAAGATAAGAAGACATCATTTCCTCCTCCTCATCCTCATCCTCATCATCATCACCACCACCACCACAGCAGAAACAACTGAAGCAACGCAGCCACACTTCATTGTGAGAACGTCCTTACTTTGTTGAGGGATCATCGAATGAGGCCATCATCACGACTGTCCCATCTTCTATTTCATTCAGGAATTTAATTAAGGGAGCCACCTCTACAGGGTGATACAGTTAACAGTTACACATGGTTAACACCGTTTTATTTTTATTTTTTTTACTTCTGAAATATATACTCACCTCCTGCCCACATATCGAAGAATTGTGTCTTGTTAAGTTGACCTGTTCTCCCTGCGGGTGAAAAATGTTTTTGTATTAACTAACAGTTATTATCAGCAGCTCATTTGTAAATCTATTTGACTTACTACTGAACTGTACTGAAACCTTGAAGTGGATGAAGTTACCATTAACCAGGGCGATGTTTATTCCTCTCCCGACGTTGTTCTTCACGCCACTCATCAGTCTAAAACAAAGCAGAGGAGCCAATGAGAGCGGAGCCCATATTGACTTGAGGGAAAGACACTCCCTCGTAATGCCATAAAGCAACAGACAAACACAAACTTGATAAATGCCTTAATAATTAACTATTGATCGTTTACGAATTGTTAGACATTGTCATTTTTTCCTGCCACTCGACTTATCGATTTATTGAGTAATCCTATTTCAACAATGGAGTCACACATTTTCCACCACGGGAGGCAGCTGTAGTAAAGTTTTATTTACAATTTGAAGCGAGAACTGCTGATCTATGTAATAAAAGTTCAGAGAAGGTAGTCTAAAAGGCTTTAAGGCACTCTTAATTAGTTACTATGGCAACCATTTTTGGAAATCTATACCGTTCTAGTGTTTATAAAGACCAACAGCAACAACAACTAATGACATCCACGGATCCTAATGCCTTAAGATAACACACAAATAAACATGTTGTCTATTGTAAACCAGTATAAGAAACAAGTCTGAAGGTTTTTCACTTACAATTTGTCTTCCAAGCACATTCTGGGTCCCACCACACTGGCTGCTCCGCTCGTCATCTTGAAGGAAAAGTGTGCAGGAGGACATGCCTTGGAAAGCCCACACTTGTGCCTGACTGGCTTAGTTGCTGTGAATAGAAAACTCCATTTTCACATCATGGAAAAAGGTACAATATCAGGTAACAAAAGAGCCTAACACATACACAAACACAAACACAAACAGGTACAGACACAGAACAAAAAGCTGTTATTCAATTTCTCACATAACAGGAGTCTATTTTCATCCTAAATGCCAAGCTAGGACTTAAGACACCGTCCACTGGTTTTCTATTATCAAGCTGCACAACTGCTATCCGTAACAACAAGTTTGTTTTTACCATTCAAGTGTTGTCTGATGTTGAAAGGTGAAAAAAGGTAAGAGTATCGAAATGGATCAGTCATTGAGAAAACAAAGCAATAAGATGAAATATTTATAATGTGAGCATACTTACAGCCTTCGTTCTCTGGCACAGATTTAGCTAGAAAGCAAAAACAAAAAACAAAAAAAAAAACATGTTAAGTTTTCTAAACGTCACTGACACAATGATGTCAAGTCCTGCGAGGAAATGAGCATCTCTAACAAATACAATATTTTATGGCAATAAAAAAACCCAGTTCTCCAAAGAACAAACAGAAAGAAAATGGATACACAGAAGCCGAATGCAAGTTGCATGATGCAATAATAAATAAAAAAAGCCAAGCTATGAACTCTAGCACCTCTCGAAGACAACGTAGAGTCCCTCAGTGCTCCAAAACTCTCTCAAGATCACCTGTGACTCAACGATTTCAGACCAACTGCTCAAACACCTGTAGCCATTAAGAGTATTTGAACGCATCGTTCTGTCACACTTGAAATCCTGCACATTTTTAACCACATATCTGGATACCAATATTGCAACGGTATGGCAGAATATAGAAATGAATAATGATGCCTTCACAACATCTGTACACAGTGTTAAATAATCATCAGTAATCTGGATATAATGACACAAGACAAAGCACAGAAAAGTCTGTTAAGTTCAGAAAAATCACTTTACAGTAATGCAGCCTTTAAATACAGGTCATATCACCATATATATATATATTGTCAATATATGAGTTTCAATACTCACCAATCACACTGCTCAGTTTAAAATCCATGTTAATCTCTAGCAGTTGAAAAGCCAAAAACACAGCAAGGAGGAAAGCAAATATGAGAGCTGCCAACTTTAAAATACCTGAAGAAGAAAAAACAAAAGAAAACACACAGATAAGATGAAAGCAAACAATCCTGTCAGAAAGGGTGTTCATTAATCCCACAGGATTACAGCAAACACCACACAAAGCCCAAAGACAAACTATAACGTGTTAAGCTAATATAGACACTTACCGCCAGCCCGGACCATTTTGACAAGACCTCCGCCACAGTTAAGTTAGCAACCTGTACTGGTTAAACACACACACACGTTTGAGTTTACATTTAATATTATTATTATTATTTAAACACAAACTATAGGTGTGACACACAACGGCTACGTGTAGCTAAAAAGCCTAAACTTTAGCATTTAGCGTTAAAAGTAACGCTACGTCGTTTAGCCTGCTGCTGCTGTCTACTTCCTCTTCTCGGTTTGCTAACTCACAGCAACGTCAAGTCAAGCAGGAGCTTAATAATACTTTAACTCTTATGTAAATTAGCTTTAAAACAAATCATCAGTGTAACCACCTTGCTTACCTGTTTAATGGTAACCACGAACAGTGTCCTGTTGCACGATAGCTTGAACAAATACTAGGGACACAGCTGAGCTGGTTTGAAGGGGGAAGATATAGAGAGGTCTCACTCTGTCTGAAAAAACAAAGACGGGCTAGCAGGCAGGTCTGAGCAGCATAGACATATATACAGTACAGTGAAATGAAGTATTTATGTTTTTTCCTTTGGCTTTTTGTTGTTGAAATATGGCGCATATGACATAATATTAATATATTTGTGTGTCAATACTGTGCACCTCAATGGATCAAAAGAAAAACAAAAAGCCTTTCTGATTTTTTTTTTTCAATATCATATTGAAAGTTAAAGCCCGCTAAACCAAAACAACAAACTACCAAGCAGAAACTAATAAGAAAACTATATAAATAATATAATCTCAACAAAATATCACATTCATAAAGAGCAGGTAATGAATTAAATACTAAAGTAAAAAGATTCCCTTTACAGTATTGAAACATAAAGGTTAATAAATAATACAAATAAAATAAATAATATAAATGGTTATTTTAGAGTGTATTTAGTCGGTAAAGTTAAATATATCAGTGAGGTCATTTATGAACCATAATTTAATAAGCTTTATTGGCCCACACATGTTCCATACTAAATAATAACAAGAGTGTGACATCTTAATAACTCATAACCTATCTTTGTTCCTGTCACTCTGCTTCCTCGTTCTTCATCTCTGTTCAATTTGAAGCAGATGGAAGAAGTTACAGCACCCCCCAGTGGCCATCTAATGGACAAACGTTATAAACCAAATGTTTATTGTGCATTGTGCATCTGTTCAGGGAATAAAATGAAACACAATCATCAGAATATGCACAAAATAATAGAAAGAGGAACATTTTTATTTCATTTTTATTTTTACAAATGCATAATTTCAGGATTGTCACGTTTGTTTTCACATTGAACAGAAGTAAAAAGGTGAAAGAGAGTAAAATCAAGAAAGTATTCACTGCCTTACACTATTAAATTAAAATTTAAAAAATACTGTACAAATTGAAGAACGAAAATAGTTATGCAATGAAATGAAGTTAGCTCAATAAATAAAAAAAAGACATTTAAGCATGTTGGGGCTCCCAACGGGTGATCCTATTAAAATATCAGATGCAACAAAACGTAATTGGCGGTCTTTTCAGCACGGCTCTGGTTTCCATCTCAAATGTGTCATCCAATAAGATCCTGTCAAAAATAGGGCACAAAAGTGGAAAATAACACTATCTGAAAGAGTTTATGAGCTAAAAACAATGCAACAATAACAAGTTGTGAAGTGATTTGAATGCTAATAACTCTTACATCGTCTGAGTCCTGCAGACAGGCCGTGCCGTTGCTGCTGGTGGCGCTTTCGAGATCGGCTGTGATGCAGTTGTCATCATCCAGGATCTGAAGGTTGGAGAAACGATACGCCGGTGTCCTGCAGAGGGTGCCATGAAGCAAAAAACACGGTCAGCTCATATGGTGCATAAAGTTGGATGTGCATCACAGGTGTGTGTGTGTGTGTGTGTCTAGCTCACCTGTTTCTATAAACCACTCTCCTGACAGTAAGGACAGCAGAAACGATAGCTACCAGGACGATGATGCCAGCTCCTGCACACACCAGTATCAACACCAGCTTCTCTCGCTGGAAAACACATGCAGCAGATGTTATATTCCTAAAAAAAATTAAAAAAAACTTGAACATAAATAATTGGAGGGAAACACACACAGATTAGAAAAGCAAATCTACTGACCGGAGTGTCAAAGTGTGTGGCTGGAGAGGTGGACTTGGCAGATGGAGCAGGGCTGGGTTTAACTCCACAGGGTCTGATGACTGTCTGTACTGCCAGCTGAGGAGTGATTCCCCCCTCACACCTATCGCTTGGGACCTTACGGTACCTACAAGCAGAGCACATGGTCAGATGTGTGTGATGTACGTCTGCTCATTTCTTTTTTTTTTTTAAAAAAGGAGTGACCGTTACCCGGCTGTCAGAAGCTCATCCTCCTCTCCGTTCAGACAGATCTCCAAGGTTTTATTTGAAGTGCTGGGTTGTCTCACACACTCCGAAGTGTTCACATGACGATAATAACCATAGTCACTGTTGAAAAGAAACCAAAACATGTCCCCATGCAAGCTTGTGTTCTGAATAATCTCTTGTTAGGAGGCAAGTTTTTTAGGATGGTTACAAACAAACTGACTAACCACAAAAAATCTTCTCTGGTGCACAGGCAGGGACTTTGCTTCTTCTTCACCACGTAGCCTCGACCGTTTCTGCATACAGATTGTTTCTTTAGCCTCCTGTAAGTCTCCTTGACGCCCAGAACACAGCCGTCTGTGTCCAAGTCTTGTGCGTTTGTTGAGTGAGCTAACCACTCTTCATAGTCCTGGTCATTACCTGAGGAGTCAGATTACAGATTACAGGATACTCTAACTGCCATTGATCATTTCAAACTAAAGGCAAAATTAAACAAAAAATAAAAGTGAAGAAACAAGTCTTATTTCAAAGGGTAATGTCTCCCTAATAGTTTTCTTCGACGAAATATCATTTCACAACAAAAATTACTTCTGCAAACACATATATTACACATTTCTCTAAAATAAATAAGTACATATTCACTGCTAAAACTGGATGCTGTTTGATCAGACTGTCATGAGATTCTGAGAAAAGACCCCATAAACTAGTGAGAGTAAGAATCTGGTTGAGAAATAGGTTTTAAGGAAAGGTAAGGAGAAGAAAAAGAAAAGGTCAAGGACCACAATACATGCACAAGTGCAAAAAAAAAAAAAAAAGATGTAATTTGACACAGCAGATGCCTTTTTTGGCCAGCTGTCTTATATTTCTGAAGAATGCTGGTTTGTAAAAATAAAAACAGAAACAAAAAAAGAGGAACAAAGCGCCAAAGTCTCACAAGTTCTTGTGTCATAGGTTGTTAAGATTCTGTAAAGGAAATCTGCGGTGAGGTTTCACCTCTTTGGGGAAAACCTGCATGTTAGTCGACAATATTATCAATATCATTACATATCAATACAATATCATTATATTATATTATCTCAATATTATAGCATCTCGACTCACACTCTCTGGTAATGAGGCTCTGAAAGTCAATGGTTACAGCGACCCACATGGGCTGGCCATCTTCCTCAGGCCTGAAGCCCCACACACTGACATCCATGGCCTTGGTGCCCGGCTCAGACGCCAGGCCTGCGAAGAAGAAGGGCTGATCAGTGAAGTTGTAGGACTTCCAGCACTGGCCCTCATCCGTGGAGAACCTGGTGATTAAGAAATGACAAGACATATCATATAATAGCACAGAATACATTGTCCATTTCATTTAAATGTTTTATTGTGTATGAAGTAATATTCAGTACTTGATAGTCTTGACTTGTACATCACGTTGGGCCTCCACAGCCACAATGAGACCCCCAGAGTCCAATATGCCGTAGTGGTGAGGACCCCTCAGTGTCCCCCTCCAGTTATAACCCCCGTCTGAGGAAACAAAGACATCTGGGTGCTGCGACGATGACAGAGAATCACCCACAGTACCTGGATGAGATGAGAGGAGAGCATGCTATGTCTTTAAATGTTGACCTCATTTGATCTATGTAATAAAAAAAGGGCTTGCGCTGAAATAAATGTGGATAAAAAATTCCTTGTAATTACCATGAGCAATAACCAGACCGATAGCAGTTGGCTCAGACAGAGGAAGCATGGGAACGATCAGATTGTTGCGACTGTGTTCCCCGTGAATGTGAAGATTGCACTGATGAAAAACACATAAAAGTGATTAAGAGTGACTAACTGGAATGCCTTTGTGTAAATAATGGAGAGATGAGTTTTTTTTTTACATGTAACACACATTCTTTACTTCCTCGCCACACTCCACATTCTCGGGTTTGTTAAGTTGCCTCCACGTCCCTCCTCTGTTAAAGGAAACCACAGATCTTATACGTCCATCTGCAACAAAATCATACACACAATCTATGTTATTCTTATTGCTAACAACTCACATGAACAACCCTTAAACAATCGATTGTCTGTGTAGCCACATAGTAAAGCTATTTCTCTAGAGTATTTGAAAGATGGGCGAATGCAGTATTGGTTTTGATATTTTGCTGGGATTAGTTAATAAGAAAAATATATAATCATCCTGTAATGTTTTCACTTTATTAATGCTTTCACACACCAGTGACAGAAAGCAAATATACAAGACACTAATCTTAACATGTGACAGTCTCAACTTTATATAGGTCATATAAAGAAAAAAATAATAATAAAGAAAAAAATCAATATACACAAATAAAAATGTGCCAAGGTCGTTCCAAAACCACCTAAAAAAATGTGTGCAATATGTAAAAATATTCAGCAAGACACACCCTCGCCTAGTCTGTTAGTGAGGTAGACTCCTCTCAGTGAGGTAATGTTGGTGAAATCGCTCTTCCTCTGCCCATCAAACAGGTGACGCTCCAGCGATTTGGAGAACAAGATCCCACGATCATCTGACGTATACATGGTTCCAAAGAAAGTGTCTGGGATGAAACACGAGGCAACAGGAAGAAACAGGAGAATATTAGTCATTTTTCATTCATCCTATAGACCAGCCGAGCAATCGATGAATCGAGAAAAATATCAACACATTAATAGAAGCTCTTAATGATGGTCTGTTGTTTACTGTAGTTACAGTATGTCTCAAAATTAATCTAGTGATGATTTTTTTTATTGCTACAGTCCTGTGTGTGTACTACTTTAAACTCTAATCTTCACCTGGGACTACGTGATGCTTTAAAAGACCTTTAAAAATGTGGTATAACAGAGGCAAGTCATCATCCATCTGTTACCTGTGTAAAGGCTCACACACGTGTCAGCTAAAGCTATGAAGGACGAGCTGGGCTGAGGAAGGTGATGGACGTGGTTTGACTGTGTGTGTGTGTGTGTGTGTGTGTGTGTGTGTGTGTGTGTGTGTGTGTGTGTGTGTGCTTATGTTACACCCTGATCCCGAGATATGTTTGTCAGCTTTTGCAGTGTAACCTAAACCTCCCTCCAACCAACAAAAGATAAAGCCCCTCTACCCCATATCTCCCCTATTTATCTAAAACAATACAAAAGTCCCATCACACGACGTATTGAAGCAGGGTAAAAAAAAAAAAAAAAGATTATAGTTATAGTGAGAGGAAACAGAAATGGACAAGCAGAGTGAGAATGAGACCATAAGGGGGAGGGAGAAAGAGAGAAGTAGTGAAAGAGAGGAACAAAGGCTGAGCAGCTGCACTTGCATGCACAAACACAGACTGAATATGATGGAATGATGTGTCAGCAACACTAAAGACTTGTGAAACCAGTCCAGCCGTTACTGTTGAGCGTTTCCATTACGACAAAAGGGGCTGAGGGAGCTATAAATCCAGTCATGTTGTACTCACAACATGGGGATATTTGTGAATATGTGTCAAGCATGTTTTTTAAGGTAGTGTTTTTCTCCTGGGGGGTGGGGTTGGGGGGGGGGGGGGGGGTAAAATGTGCTGTTTTTGTGTTTTTGGTGCGTTACCTCCGGGATTATCCACATGCATGAAGAGCATATCCTCATCTCCGTCTAGGATGGAGTAAAACTGCAAGCACACACACACACACACACATACAGTATATCAAGATAGACGGGGCACATGTGGGTGAGAAAATCTGGATTTGAGATAACAAAAAAAAAAAAAAGAATAATTTGATCTTTAGTCATCATCATAAAGCTTGTCTAATCATCGTGAGAGAGAATGTGAGTTGTTTTTGCTGTCAGCAAGATGCTGTGAGTGTTAAAGTGTTTTCATGTGTCGGTCGCTGTGTGGGTGAATGTTGTGCCAGACCGAATGTGTGTTTAGCTGGTGTTGAAAAAGGAAATGTTGCCATTTCTACCTTCTATAATGTTCCAGACGCCACAAAAGTTGTGTTTCTGTAACTGACGTAGTTGGTGGGACGTAGTTTTAAACTTTCCCCACCCGAGTCTGACTCAGACTGTCAGATAAACATGCGGCAAAGGAGATAAATATATTAACATTGGCATAATAATGTCTCTTCTCACCTGCTCAGTGGAGGCAGACGGGAGCAGTGCTTTACTGAAGGTATCTCCTTGGTCTGATGAGAAATACATGACACGAGGGGATCTCTGGGAAGAAAAAAATGATACATAAGTCCATAAATACTCATTTACTAATTTATGAATCTTATCTTGGGAATAAGCTGTTATCTGTTCTCTGCTTTGTGTGAAAATCTCACCGTATCTTCCATCACAGAGAAGAAGAGGAAGGCTCCAATGTAGCCAAAACTGTAGATGTCCTCATGGATCGTGGTGAAGGTCTTCCCCAAATCCTTCGTCCTCTTCAGCAGTAAATCTCCCCTCTCCTCTGCCTCAACTGCAGCGATAAGAAGCAAGACTCAATGAGCATAGACTCAAAAGTAGCTTGACGGAATAAAAGTCTCGCAACTAGATTTAATTTCATTTTAGGCCGACATGTTGTCTGAAACTCCTACAATTTATAAAATCTTGATGCCCTGTCTGAAAATGTGAAAGTGAATCAAAGACTACTGACCTAAGAAAGATATCACTTTTACTTTCCCATTTCACCTTTTTTTTTTTAAAGGGCAAAAAGTGTGAATTTGCAAAGCAGGAATCAACTGGATAACACTGTGAACGGCGACACGGTGAGCAGCCGTGTTTTAAATCAACAAATGACGTGGAAAGCAAACAACATTTCAGCAAATTCACGCCATCCTCTGCTCCTTCTCTCCTCTAACATACAGGTTTGTACAGCAGGTTTATTCTAATGATTTATGTGCTTACTAGTTTTATGAAGGCTTGCTACAGATAATGTGTTTCTTAAGGGATAATAAATATACTAAATGAACTGCCAACAACCATCATAACATTTTAATGGTGTTTTGGACAGTAGAATAGATGTCTACATTATAAACCTTTCTATTGGGATTTGTCTGGGATTTTAGGTAACAGTCTAGGATTGCCTTCTTTAATAAAAAAAAACCCACCAAAGAGGTTCAAAATATTCCACAAAAGTTATAAATAACGCTATAAGATTTTTTCTATATTGCCTGTTGACAAATCTCAAACTTTTTTAAGCTCTTTGGTACCTCTCACCTGTGTCTATTTGACTGTAGCTGAAGAACAGATTAATGCCGCCGCCCCTAATGGAAAGTTAGAAAAGTTAAAAAAAACATCACATCAAAAATTTCCATATAAACAATTCTCTCAGATAAGTTATATTTAGGCAAAATTATGATGTGGTGTTATGATGTATTTGCAAAAATATGGTTAATCTAATGTGTGGTTTTCTTTTGTGTGAGTTTTTGTTTCCTGTTTATTCTCACCATGAGAAAGAATGCACTCCATCATGTACTTTTGTCCATTTGGCACCAAAGTCCAGGGAGAGCCACAGACCGCCCTGCGAATCAGAGACAACAGGGGAGTGTTTACCTTTACTTTAAGGTGCGTGTGCTTGGCATATGCTGCATATGTGTATTCGTAGCCCAATATGAAGCCTGTGAGAGAGACAGATAGGAAGGTGACCATTAAAAGACAAAAGCTGTCAGCTGTGTGGCTCACATCAATGCTGAGGGCCACAAGGTAATCAGGGTTGAGGAAGTGGTATGTGATTGGTTGAGCCAGGTGGAAGGGCAGCTGGATGAATTTAAAGGTTGCGCCGGCATCCGTGGAGGTGAAAATGATGCCTCCGGGATGATCTACCACTGGTGTGTCTGCTGTCAGTATCACCTGAGATCAATTTTAAAAAAAACAACAAGTTCATATAAGATTAAATGTGAGCACAAATATTTATTTATAAAGGAGCAAAAGGTGTTATTGGAGGGAGCTTGTTGTTTTTATCCATGCAGAATTCTCTGCAACAGAAATCAACCTGCAACATCAGAGATCTTTTATATTTAATAACACTAATCGTACCCTAAAACAAGTACAAATGTACAGCGATTATTATACCAATGAGATAATTAGATTCCAGCTCTGCTAGATTTCACTACATGATGCTGGTGCTGCTGGCAAAGTGTGTATATGTATGATACACACACACACACATATGTATGTCTGCATGCATAGATAGCAGCAAAAGCAATTTGACTGCTGGGCTGTTACACAACTGAACAACATGTAAGATGTCTTCACACTCTCGTGAAGCAACATCACGCACATCCCTGTGCAAGAACATGCAACACATCAACCAAAACTCTAACCACTCACTCAGTACAGACACTCACATCTTGTCAAAAAAAAAGCACGCTATAACTATAAACTTACAGAGCTCCCTGGTCCCACACTGACTCCAAACTCCTCCTTTATGAAGGTATTATTGATGTGGTGTGAGATGTCGTGGAAGGACTTTCCATAATCCGTACTGATGAGAAAGGAAGAGAGAAAGGAATGAAAAGGTTACGCTTAAACTGTATGAGTTCTGCACAGAGGGTACCAACTCACCTTCGGTAAAGTCGTGAGGAGCCTCCCTGTAAGAACGAATCAATTGGAGCGCTAATTGTTGACAGCACCAGGATTACCTAGGGAGTATGACAACATGGATATATATATATACAAAAAGACACGAGTAGAAACCATGTTGCGTGAATGCAGATGATCTGATGGGTGCTGTGCTGTACTATGATACTCACTCCTGTACCATCGCCCACCCATGTGAGAATCACATAGGAGCCATCATCACCATTAAAACCTGTCTATATAGAAGAGAGAAAGAGACTCACATATGAACACATCAAGTCACCTGTTAACTTACTTTTCATTGATTATATTTGGGTGGAATTCATTATGTATTATTATTATGATGGTAAGAAAAAAATTGATTCATACATTTCATTTATCGGCTAATAAATACGAATGGTTGCACCTGTGGTAATAAGATTCACTCATAATCAGGTTAAAAGCAGTTTTGGGGTTACATAATTCAACTTGATTATAACAAAACTTTCCAACAAAAATTAAATAATAATAATAATAATAATAATCTTAAAACTATACAAAAAAAACAGATAACGACAGGAAACAAATGTATCTGCATTAGAAAATACATTTCCCAGCTATACAAGAATAATATATATATATATATATATATATATATAAATCACTTCACCTCACGTGTGTTGTCACCCAAAACCTGGTGCTCGGCTGGGGTCAGGGGGTGCCGGCAGGATTTGAAAGGAGGACCCTGAGAAGGCTTAAAGGTTGTGTCTCTCCTGGAGCGTGTGCGCACTTGGCCCTGGCTCTCATCCTGCTGAGTCCGGCGGAAAGTCACCGTCCTCCCTCCGCGGCTTCTTCCATCTTCCCCCCGTGCTTCAGCGCAGTGAAGAAGGACGCAGACCCCACTGAGAACCACTAGTCTCCAGATCATATCCAACGCGAGAAGAAGAGAAAAGAAAAGTGGTCTGTAAATATGAGTAACAGTGACCGTGATGATGCTTGCCGATACTGACTCGTTTTTTTTAGTGCTGCGCTGTAAAGGTAAAGTAGGAGGTGGGAAGTGCTTGGACGGGTCATTAACATAAAAAGTGCTGTGTGAAGTGGTGCGTCCTCCGCCAACAGGTGTTTCTGCCCGCATCCAGGTGACCTGGGCTGCTGGGAGATCTGCATGTCAGGTGTGTGTGTTGATGGAAACGCACCTTGTGGCCACCTGTGATGAATGCATTGGAAATAAATCATCATTTCACAATTATATGATATTCATTTGATTTGTAATGGACGCTACTGAACGCAAGAGGAGGGACAAGAGCTGCTGCGAGATGGGATCTCTCACCCTCTGGTGCCAAAGTGCCTCTTGTGCGCTTTTACGCACGAAGAAATGGCCATTATTATAAGTATAGTAATGTTTCTTTAAAATAAATACCTGAAAATAAATCAGACATGTAGGATATCTTACAGGATGGCTGTACAGAGAGCCATTGTTCAAGCACACCTGTTTAACTGTTGCAATCCAGCTGTTCTTACACGTTGAGTTAATTAACTTTTATTTTACCAGCTGCTTTGCTTTGGAGAATGATGAAGAGAAACACTACATTAAGAGAAGTTGTTTAAGGTTTTTATCCACTTTATATTTTACATTTTAATTTCTGGAACATTACATCGGATCCAATTTGTGACAAAAATATGTCATTATATACTATTGACTATATTAGAGAAAGGGCGTAAAGCACACACATAATGAGAAGATATACTGTGTACAGCATGTCAGAACAATAAAGTAATGACTCACCTCTCTGATGACTATCATCAGTGTGTGTGTGTGTGTGTGTGTGTGTATGTACAGATTTTACCACTGTCACTAGAAACCCTCTACGGCACAGTTTATTAGGGTAATAACTCCAAACATCCTGGTTGTTTCTGTAGCTTTCAATATTAACCAGGGAGTGACACACTGTAGTGTGTTTCACAGCTGTGAAACTTTCACATAACACCACTAAAAAGTTACACCGAGTGATGACTCGAATCAGTTCAGGGTGACGTATGTAGTTTATGTGTAGATCAGGTGAGATGATAATTCTCCAAACTCTTTGCACAACCTCACATTACACATTCAGCAGTCATTTGATTCATTGTTAACGACTTCATTGTTCCAGCGTACGCCGTCTTTGGTCATGTTGTGCAATCAGCCTTTTTTCTTTTTTTTTCTTTTATTGCCTAATCTGTGTGTGTGTGTGTGTCTGTGTGTGTGTGATACATCCCTGCTTTTAATCGCGCAGTAACGTTTGGTATGAAAGGGATTGTGTTTTCAATCTAACCAGACAAACATGTGACAACTTGGTTATTTGAGGCTTTTGACTGCTGTTTTAAAAACGAATATTGCGGATCAGTTATTTTTGATAAGATACGCGTTAACATGTCTTTGTGTTGTTTGTGTCGTGCATGGAGGTCATTTTAGGAGTAAAGCAAGCCTCTGTTGGACCAACTATGCAGACAGCTAATCATTTACATCTTCCTAAAAAGAGGCTGCGGCATACTTGTACTCATTACACCACTTCAAAAATGATTTCAATTCATTTTATTTAAAAAATACTCAATATAAACACATTAACCTAAAAAAAAAAAAAAGGACACAGCGCCCTCTTTATTTTTTTTTGTGCAATCCATTGTTCAATAGTGCCTTCACGTCCGTCGTCAGATCTGTAGTCGTGCCAATACAGACTAGTTGCTACAGTGTTTGACAGTAGATGGTACAAAGTAAAACAAACACAAACATGTCGTGGGATTATCTGTCCATACCAACACCTGGCTAGTGCACACCTTTTTTCCAAAGTGCAGAATCTTCCTCTAATAAGTTAAGACATTACAATCACGTAGATGCTCAGCAATGGAACATCCATGTTTCCCCTCAAGAGTCGACGGTTTTAGTCACAGAAGATCTTCTCTCGTGGTTTCTTGACGTCTGGATTGTTTCGTGATCCAGCCCCAGGATGTAGTGAGGGTCCTGGACGTACATGAGACCGCCAAATGAATCCACTATTCCATAAAGGACGGCGAGGACAGTCAGCGCCGTTCCAATGAAGTAAAGCTTGAGCACAGAAGTCACCATGGCTCCGGTAGAAAGCAGTAAGGCTGTGGAAAGATAAACAATGTTCAGTTCCAAAAAGATTGGTTACAGATTTCTGGTGATCAATCTGTCTTTATCTAGACATCTAGACAAGTCACACAGACACAGACACATTTCGGCCAAATCCTAACCACACGAGTGTATTACAGTTCAGTAATTAGTATATGGTTAAGGTAAAAGGTATGTATTAGGGAGGTATTTACCTGCAGGGAAGCGTTTTAAAGACTACACCAACAGGAAGAACAGCTGCCAGTCAAGCTGTGAGCAGTATTAAAAAGTCTCAAAACGGTTGTCTGTCTTCATTTGATGCAAAACAAAACAAACAAACAAAACAAAAAGAAGAACCTTTCACCGTTGTAGTAACAACACATGTTTGTTTGTTTGTTTGTTTAGAGAATAGCTGCAATTACGTGACGCACCTGAACGCAGCCTCTACACAGCGACAGAGCACATGTCTTGTTTTTTAAAAGCCATTAAAAACCCAAATAACAAGCTTGAATCTCGCCTGTAGCAGTATTAATATTAATATTTTATAATATTTAAAACAAAGCCGCATTTCGCTGGCATGATAACGTACCAGAAGCTCGGCTGCAGGTTTGTGGTGTCGTTTCGTCTTTCTGTCTTTTCCTTGTTTCTCGTTAGCTGTGGAGGATGAAGTGTTTTCCAAACGACAAACACGACGGTTCTTTATGTTCGCTGATATCGGTGTCCGAGGCTAATAATAACCACAGAGAGGTGAAACACACGGTGGCTCCTCCGCTGCTGCTCCTGCTGCTGCTGCTGCTTCTCCTGCTGCTGCTTTAACACGAGATGTGTCATCATCATCATATTAAAACTATTTCCTGGATCGGCAAGTTGATAGTGTTGTTGAGAGAAGAAGAGAAAGCTCAGTGGGGGGTTTCCAATATGTTTCCATGCTTGTTTCATTAATAACGACCATTCAGTTGAAGAGGTTATTATAAAGGTGGGTATCATTATACACAGTAGGTTGGCTACACCTTCTCCTTTTATGCATCTGTACATTTATAATTAGAATTACAAATATTTAAAACCTTTATTTGACATGTTTTGATTGGACGAAGTCATGTAAATTTAAAAATGTGTCAATAGACTTCAGGTTTGCCACAAAAAGAAACAAAATCCACAGGGTTAATATGGAGGATATGACACAGAGGTGTGTGTGTGTGTGTGCGCGTGTTTACTGAAAGTTATGTTTACATATAATGATAAAAGAAGGCGTGGGGGGTAATAGTTGTTATATCTCCCTGACTCAGAAAAGGAATGAGTAAACTTTACTCAAAGGAGTGAGTAAAAGTCCTTAACCACTTCTACTTGGGATCACTGTTTTTGTCCCCAATTAACTAGTCTTAAGTCTGATATTTGTCCCTGAAAGTAGGTCATACACACATACACCCACACACACACACCTACACATACCTCAATGGGCTCGCTCAGACCTGCCTCTATCACACTAGGATCTCTATAAACTGTAGCTTGAAGAAATATTGTGCCAAACCCCCCCCAACAAAATACAATCTTGGAATTTCCAGTTCATCCATGTGACCAAACAGAAATTCCCGTGGAAAATTCCCCAAAGCAGAACTCTTTCCAGTCTTGTTTTCACTCCCCCCTAGGGCATGACATGGTGAAAACAAGATAACCACAGTACAGTTCACTAAAATGAATATCAGTGGTGTTATGTAAGCATAAACAAGGACTGTACTGTCCACACGTCATGTTTTATACCTTATTTTATACCATCGGCATTGTCTACACTTTTCCTTTATGTAAGGCAAAAAAAAAAAAAAAGTTGAGGTTGCTGCTACAATGACATCACATGCTACTTCCTTTCCAGAGAATCTGGAAAAAAAATTTAATATAAGCAGTAACTTACGCAAGTAAGCTTTGTCTGGGCTTTGATACTATTCCCTATTCACACGCTGCCAAAAATGTCTTTTGCCAATAGTTCAGAGTGCTGAAGAGTGCAAAAATAACAAATCAAGTCCTTTTGTTTCTCGTTTCCCTGCCTGGACTTAAAAAAAGCTGCTTGCAAAGAAACACAATCGTCTGTTTCATTTCAGTAATGCTTACAACGGTACCATTAGCTGTATGTACTTTCAGTTTGGCAGAGAGCCCGGCACACGATTGTGAATCAGAAGTAATTCTTTCAATCTTTAACTTGTTTAGACTCCTTAGTTTCTGCAAAGATAGAGACAGTGTGTGGAGCATTGAAATGAAATAAAAACTGAGCAGCTACATAAATCCCTTACTCAGGACATTATACAGTAGTGGTGTTTGATGCAATAGGACACTGCAACCACTAGATGGAAGTGTGTAACAGTACGGTCACAGGACACAGTCTTATGTGCTGCTGAGCTCCAACGAGTAGTTTTACCAAACAACACTTAAAACAAATAAAATACTGATTATTATTGTGTTGAATCATATTTTGTCTTAGATCTGCAATAGACTCACAGATAATAAAACACCAAAGTGTTACACATTAATGGAAAAAAGGAAGACAATGCCGCACAAGTGGGATTAAAATCTGGATCCTGACTTTTCTTATTAACTTGATTTGACAAATTTGTGATTTTTGTGCTATGCAAATAACATTGACTTGACTTGAACTGTGTGATATTTACCTTATACTGTTCTTATCCACTCTGTCACCTCTCTATCTGTGTGAGAGGAAGTTTCAATTACAAAATGAGATGTGAAATTTCATTTTGGAATTGAATAAAACTCACTAATGAAAAATACTACTTGCACTTAACTTTTTCACATTGTTACTTGTTTAAGACACAAAACCAAAAAAACACAAAAAAAAACAGAGACTCAGCTGACAGAATTGTAGTATTTTGCTTGAAAAGAGGCCTGTGCTGGATCAACATAGTCCGATGAATGAATTACAACTCTACTGTACATTTACATCATCTGAGAGATGATCGCTTCTCACACACACACACACACACACACACTTTTGTTGGGAACGGGTCACCCTTGTGTTAAATCTTATGACTCTGATTTGTCTCAGACAGTCAATAAGTATCCACACTGTGCACATGATGTTCATTATGATGGATGTAATTGAATGCGGAGGGACCGTGCACAACCTGAGGATATGCACGTACAAAATTAAAAGTGGGGTCTTCTCATTCATTCTGCATGTGACACTAACCCTTTAATGTCACAAATTACACGATTTTAAGGTACGACAACAGCAAACAGCAGTATCGGCAAGCCTGTCATGTTTAGAATATATATATATATATATATATACACCAACGGTTTCCTGATTTAATAGCTGCATTGTGTGGCTGAGGGGTTTCCGTTAGCATGTGTTAAAGATGAGTTGTAAATGGGGGGAACCTACTCAAGCCTCAGACAAGAGGCTAAGAGGATTTTCCATCTTAACGTCTCACCAACTGTCACAAACAGTCAGTCACCTGGAGGTGATCCCTTTAAGAAGACTGGTGGCACATGTGTTTGTGTGTGAGTGTGAAAACAGGGGAATCCTTTCCACTGGCTAAATTGTACAAATGTTTCCCAAAAAAAACCACAAAAAAAATATGATGGATGAGTCGACACGTACATGTTGCATGTTTGCAAAAGGTCTCAGTTTTCACTCTTTTCTGATGTCAAAACGATGCTTGAAAATGGTGGTGCTGTGCATAAAAACATGCTTGCATAGACCATAGAGGATATTCTTTTTAAAAAAAACTAAATGCGTGGTTATGTAACACTCCTGACACTTTGGTGCAAGCTTCACTCATCTGTGTCAAGGTACGAGTTTGTTTTTGATTTTTTATACAGCCGCAGGTTTATTCGGCTACACACTGGAGACTTAAGAGGCCTGCGCGTAGCATGAGAAGCAATGCAAATCACAGCTGCGGGTGAGACAAGCTACGTTCATCATTCAAGAGTAATAAAAAAAAACATTACTCCATGCCAAATACTTCCAGAAATCTTGCTTGTGCTGTACATATTATTTTATTTTTTATTAGAGCCCAGTGAATAATACAGTCATGATCTTGCTTTTTTTTTTTTTTGTGCTGTAAAAATGTGCCGCTCACTTTGCAGCGTGTGTCTCTAGTCCTGTTCATTCTAATTCTGAAATCCTCTTTGTGAAAGTGACGTGGTGCCAATGATAGAAAGCAGGATTAACCCATACATAGAGAGGGAGCAAGACATAGAGATGGAGCACTCAGCAGGACAGTACCACTCACTCCATTCAACGTGTAGAGAAACGCTCGGGGCAGTGACTGCTTTTATCCCACATAGAGGTATAGGGCATGTGCTGCGCTCCTCGCCCTTTACATTACCCTCCATGACAGAAAAACTCCTCCGACATATCGGAGACATCAACACAACAGCCTCTCCACAACAACGACAACGCTCTGCTGCTGACATCAGTTCCACAGTGACACCCTCTCAGTGGGAGAATCTCCTAGGTGACGCCCTCCATTGACACGCAGGCGTGGCTGGTGCCTTTTTGTAGGCAGGTGCATCCTGTGCAGGGACAGACGGGGTAGCTTCACACAGCTCTTTTTTTTTTCTGTTTTCTCTCTGTGGGAACACCTATGCAGCTTCATATCTAGTCTGGAAGGCAGCTGCAGTGTAATAGGGCCGACACTGGAATCCAGATAAGAATATTTAGAAAACCGATGGAGAGTTTGTATTTGTTTTCTAAACTGTACCTCCTTCATTCCAACTAAACTCAGGCTATGAAGTTCATTTAAATTCAGGGTGTCAAGAAATCAGGCTCTTCTGTTTTTGGCCCAAATGTAACCTTTTAACTGGTGGATATCCCCACTGACCGTACGTTCTGTTTAAGAGTAAGAACTTGTTGAAAAAAGCTGCTCAGAAAGGCTAAAAGGCAACAAACTCACTGGATTCAGAGACTGACCTTGGACCAACGATGGAGGGGTATGGGTATGAGTACTTTGGGGCTGATGAAGCGAAGGAGAGCCAGCAAGTGGATTATCGAAGAATTGTAGGAGACACTCAGCCCCCACGTACCGCCGTTTCATCCCGGGAAGGTGAACATTATGTCCGGCAAACCCCACACGGCCATGGGCATGAAACTGCAGCCCAGCGATACAGCGCCACACGTATCCAGGCTGGCCTAGGCCCAGAGAGGTGAGTTACGGGGGGGGGGGGGTACGAGATGCAGAATGAGCCACCCTATAGGTTTAACTCAAACAATACTATGTTTTGTTATAATTTCACGATTTCTTTTATGCTGTGTGGTTACTTTCAGTTGCTGCACCTTCATAAGACTGTACATGTAAATTGATTTCATGACGTCGGATCAGTTTACACAGTCGACGCACTTACACCGAGATCAGTTTGCAAATGTCCTTGAGGTTAAATCATTTGCTTTCAGTTACACACGTCACTTTTGCCTGTAGTCTAGATATTGTAGTGGCTTACAAGCAGATGCTAAAACAACCGAAATCTTTTAAGTCATCAGGTGTTATTTCTAAACTTGGCTCTTTTTCCCCCTCGCACACGCACACACACACACACACACGCACTGATGATGACTCTGTGATTCACCATCAAGGCAGGGGTGTGCAGCATGCTGCAGGGAGGATAAACACGGCTGAATCAACTGCTCACAATAACTACAGCGCATAAAGGAACCACTGACCCATATCTGCAATGACCCACATTTAATTTGACACAAACACAAAGTGGGAAACAGACTCCCCTCGAGTCACCTTGCCAGACATTTCAAGCAACCCTCACCTGAGACTAATATAGAACCAGAAAAGGACTGCTAAAATTACATGGAAGACCAAACGGTTATCATAATCCCACTACTGAATCATAATCCCTAACTTCTGACAGCTGTGTTTATCACGCTCCTTGGCGGTACCATTACAAATCACACTATAAATCATCCTGTTAAGACATATATTTGGCTTCTGTCTGATCAAGTAAAATAGCTTAAATGTGTAACAAATAAGTGTGCCAGTACTCCAATCCATGAAGTGATAAAACCTACATTAGTAGTGAAATGTTTTATAGTTGATCTTTCTCATTCACAGAGATGTAGAGGAGGTGATAATAAATGATGGCTACCATATTTTTAGTTGTGAGAAAACAAACAGTGTTTTTTCTGTCAGCAGCTCAGGCCACACATGTATGTATGCAGCTGACAGCTTGATGACATCGGGAGCATGCTGCCATACTGTCAAGTAACGTGAATGTAGAAATGTGTGCGCTCAGTACTGGAAAGACTGCATGTGCGGGTTTTATATTCTCTTTAACAGAAAGCCATGTTAACCTGTACACAGCCTGTACACACTGAAGACCACTGATTTGATTTGTGGTGCATGCTTTATAAGGCAGTTTATTGTTATATTCACTTTTGTACAGCATATTATGTGCATAGGTGGATTATAAAAAACAATGGGTTTGGATGCATAAAAGGCTGTGAGCCCTTGGGCTTAAGACTGGACCAGGTAGGCCTGTTCAGTAAGTTCAGAGTCTTGTTATGCAGCTGGCAGACTGGATGCTTCCTCCAACTACTATCATGTGAATTAAATTTGGGTTTTGACCAGTTTTTCTAGTGCTTTTAATCCAGTTCAGATGATGTACATGTGACCAAAATTCAGACAAATTCAACACGACGTTTCACTTTAGGAAAATTAAGCCCTGTACATTACATCACCTGCACAGTGACAGTCAAATACCCGTATTATACTTAAAATAACACTCAATTAAAATAGCAATATAAAAGTTAGAAGCTATTATTGGCCGCTTTAAAGCAGCTTTCAGCTCTCCTAACACAGACTGCTTAGTAGTAAAAACTATCACGTGTACCGGTCACTTTAATTGCACACTTAACCCTTTGTGTTGCAGTCTTGGTCGGGCAGGATGTGAAGGGTTAACGCTTGGGGATGTGACGCCGCTGCTAGTACATAACACCAACACGCACTGTTTGCAGCCAGCGACAGGCAATCATTTCTCTTTCACTTTGCTGCTGTATACTTGTACTTATTCGGGGTTTTTTTTTTCTTTGAGCCACGAACGACAAATATTTTTGTCCTTTTTTTTTTTTTTTTTTTTTAAATCTCGTTTGTTCTTCGAGGGAATCGCTGCATCTTATCATCGACTTCATAGCCCGACTTCTCTAGACACACAGCTGAAAAGTTGCTTTCCTTTGCTCAACGTGGGCATCGATAAGGTAACATTAGCTAGCTCAAGTGACAACATGGACAATACAAATAGGCTGGATTAATCACTAGATATATAGTTTTTAAAAAAAAAACATGCTTACCCATGTGAGAGCGGCCATGCTTTCCTTTAAGCCTCAGGCGAAATGTAATCAGTGTAATAAAATAAGTCAAGCTAAAATAACCAAGCTTCTAATGCTACATGCTAACGGTTGCTCCCACATGTAGTCTGGACGCAGTTCATGTAACGTTACGCTCTGCCAAAAGTTCAGTTGCATGTACCTTAGCTGCTTTTGTGTATTATTAACACATCTGCACGAGTTGTTAGTTTTATATAGTGACGTTAATGGATTGTGGTTTATCTGACGGTTTAATGCTAATATAAATTTTAACGAGGTAAAAAAAAAAAAAAAAAAAATCGAATTCATGGTGACACGTTAGCAACGTAATGTAACGCCACGTTATTTGAACGCTAGTAACGGTTACCGTTAGAGCAGTAAAACCAAGTAATGTTTGTGAAAACGTAGTTAATTATTTTAATCAACGGCCAAATGACGTACAGTAGGCTTTATTGAACGTGTCTGTTAATGTATCATCTAACTGCTTAAGTAAAAATGACGTCACTGGATGCTGGTCAAGTGCAAACAAGCTATTTCCAATCCTTTAGCTAACGCTTTAATAACGGGCTAACGGGCTAGCTATTATTGTTAAACTATTGTCACTAATACACAAATAGGTAGATTGAACTAAAACATTTTGTGATATTTCGCTTGGTTAAATTCATATTATAAATCTGCTGTTTGGTATGAAACCCAACATATGCTAATACCAAACTCGCTTCGTAACTTTGTCAAATTAGTGTTACCTCTGTTGTCAGTAAGACGTTATATTAGCTAGAACAATATTTTACATCACTTAACGTATAAAAAGAGCCACTCTTCAATTCGGCATATAGTAAACACTCAAGAGAGCCACGTAAAGTAATAAAACTTTTACTTTTAGTGTCACTTTTCCTCTAAAAATACACATTGACCGCAATGCGTGGTGATAAGAAATATTAGCATAGCGTCTCTTTTTAAAAAATACATTTCATAGACTTCATAGTCAAAAAACACAGTGATAGTTAACTGGATATGAATTTGTTGAGAGATGCTAGGGGCTAATAAATAAAATCATCGTTACCGGGGGGGATGCTTTATTTTTTTTCTCTGTATAAACAGCACAGAGTCTAGCTAGACTCAGGCTATGTTGTGCTAACTAAAGCTTCGCAAAGTTGCTAATGTTTGTTAGCTACTGATAATCTAATGTAGGTCACCAGGCCAGTCGACGCTACCGCTCATATCGACATTTTGAGGATGTTGTTGTTGTTGTTTTTTTTGTGCCATTTGTCGTCATTGTGCATTTATTTAACAGTATGACGCCTTGAGACTCGACAATGTGAATCTCTGTAGTGGTTCACTTGAATGTTAGTGGGTCACCCGGCCACATTTTGCTTCACACACGGTCGTACCAGGACAACCTGGTTCTGTTTTTTTATTTATCTAAAATAACTGTCAGAAAATCTGCTCTGTCATCAAACCACGATGGGATTTCTACAGTGATCCTGGGTTAATGATCCCACCATGACGCTGCAAAGATTTTAAAAAATGAATGGTGTATTAGCATTGTTGAATGTTTATATAGGATGTTTGTTTTTGCATTGTTGGAGAAGAGATTACATCTTGCACCTGCCACGCAGGCAGATCCGAGGCAGGCTAGGGGATGTTGATGTTGCCATGGTTATGTCTTCCTGTGAGAAGGTCACTTAAGTTCAGCTCGCAAAATTTGATGTCATTTAACTTGCTGTTAGGTGCACATCTTCATCTGCATCTTGGGCTGCACAGGTAATTGAAGTCTCTCCTCGCTTTGTCATTTGACAGCATGGCAGATTACTTAATCAGTGGTGGTACCGGCTACGTCCCTGAGGATGGACTCTCGGCTCAGCAGCTCTTCTCGATTGGAGACGGCCTTACATACAAGTAAGTTTTCTACATTACGGACTGTTTCTTTTTTTTTTCCCTTTTCTACACAGTCTCAGTAAAGACATTAAATTAAGTAAGAGTAAGGTCTCCTTATTTTAAAACTTCACCTGCGCCCAATGGTAGGTGAAGTGTACACACCAGTGCTTTGTAATGGCCAACACATTTTGAACCAGCAGATCTGACCAACAGTGCGTTGTCTCCGATGGTCAAACGGCTGAAGAGCTATGCTCTAAAGGAGATGGGTTGACGTACAAGTGAGTAAAACAGTCGTCTTTAAACAATTTTAAAACTGTGCTGTTAAAAATCCTCTTTGTCTCTCCAAATAGTGAATTCATAAGAGGGAAGCAAATGATTATCCTTCTAAAGCTTCTTTATTCTTTGAAACAAACCATACCAAAATCTTAATCTCAATCTGGTGTCACCAAAGTGCATGAGTGCAGGATGTCAATAAATAGAGGGTTTGTTAAAATGCTCAACCTGATCTTGGTCATGGGGATGAAATTTGCTTCCAATGCACATAACTGCATTATTAACTTTTAACTAACCATCACCAAGTGCATGACTTGTCTTGTGTATGCACCACATCACAAAACAGCCCATGCACTTTCTTTCAAACCCTTTGCTCTGAGAAAAGCACTAATTAAGCACTAATAATTTCCCACCTCTCACTTTACCTCACTCACCTGCGGTAAGCATTCTGGTTCACAAATGAGGAATGCTTGTTGATGAACTCATCATGCATTTTGACTGGAATTATTCTTTTTTTTTAATTAATCCATTTTGAACACCCTTTGTCTTTCTAATCTCTTGACATAACAAGAAGCAACTCATTTGTAGTGGTTGTTAGACACTGAGAAGAATGCCATTTCCTATTATCTTGCACCCCCTCCACCACCACCTTTGAGCCAATCACAGCGCTTTGCGTTTGCCACAGAGTCTAATAACCACTGCAGTCAATGCTTATGATGCCCTCTAAACGTTCCCTCAAAGACCATTAGTTAATGTATTATTGTATAAATATAGATTGGTAGATAATTGTCCGAACTAGGGCTGCACAAATAATTGAAATTATTTCATAACCAAAGTTTGGCCTACTGCAATATTTGTCAGAGTAATCGCAATTGGATTTTTATTTTTATTTTTGTTCAGCCCTAGTACGCACAAGGCCATCAAAACACAAGTGGAAATAATCCAATCTCTCAGTCTAATCTTTCTACTCCTGCTTTACAGAAGCTAATTAAATAGGAAACGTAACAGCGTTTGAGTGCGTCCACGTGTGATTTGAATAACCTCTCCTCACTGTAATGAAGTGCATCACGACTGAAGCAAGCGTTGCTCACATGACGCCCAGAATTGGCATCATGTGAATTGCAGGAGGAATTGGGTTCGGCGGGGTTAACTTTAGGATGAAAGATTCTGCCTCAGTCTTTGCAGGACATTTGTCCTCAACCTTATAACTTGTGTCTTACAAACACAGATGTAGCACAGCTGTAGGATTTAAAAAAAAAAATAAAAAGGTCATTAGGTTTCCATCACATCCTCTACATTTCTTTCAATCTAAAGTTTGTCGATAAAGGAGTTAAACCACCCAAAGAAACTGAGACAAACGCACAGGAAGACAGAAACAGCTTTGTGAGAGGAACAACTTCCTTTAACCTTTAACCAAAAAATGTATGAACAATCACGTCCCGGCCGTGATTATGAACATGTTCTCTCAAGCTAATCTACTTTTGACGTTTGTGTTTCTGTTTTGTTAAAAAAAAATACCTCTCATGCTTCTTTCACACAAAAAGCCCCAGGCTGTTGGTTTTGGGTAAATACTGGGTCTTGCATAATTGCCATTCACACAAAACTGAGAACTTCAACTATGGCATATAATTTAAACTATATACTACACAATTATATGCTGTCCAATCATCTGTGGGCTCGGTGGATGTTTCTGCCCTTACTGTGTCAGTTGCAAAGGATAAAGAGCATCCACGTGGTTTTACTCATCAATCACAGAGTGTGACTTTTTAACTGCCATACAATCAGTCTCACCCTTTTTTTTTTTTTTTTTTTTTGTAATGCTCTGAAGGCATGTTGCGCCACACTCCTATTAAATCATAACAATAGAGTCATATAAACGGCAGTTAATGAACCATGACAAGACATCACCAGGCCCGTGTTTTCTTTCAGATTTTCAGATGTAGCCTGTGTGCTGCAGCTGAGGTTTGTGGCTGCGGCTAAATGCTACCAGATGTCTGCTGGACTTCCTGCTTGTCCTTACATTGACGTTTTGTGGGTGTTTAGACTCTAAAGGACTCCTCCCTTGCCAATCTGTCGCATTATGTACATCTATTTTAGACCTTCCACCACTCCCCCACCCACCCACACTGAGGCAGCGGAGACGAGGGATCTGTTAGGGTTACCTTCTCACTCGACACCCACTCTCATTTAGACTCAGTTATGTCCACCTGTGCTGCCTGTTTTGTTTTTTTTAACCTATTCTTGTCTCGTAATTTCCCCTCCAGTTTTCTGTGTCGTCCATACAAAGCTTACCCTTATTCCACCCATCTCTCCACTTGTCCCCCTGCTTGTTTTCACACCCATCTGTAAAACCACAAAATAAATACAGACTTTGGTTGGAAAAGCGAACACATCATTCCTGTGTCTACCTCTTTCTCCTTCAGCTCTCTCTACTTAAAAGACGAGAGCTGAAAGATGTCAACAGTAACTTTTTTAACTTTTTAAGAACATGACACACTCGGTGTCTGTCTGTGCCAGTATGACACTATGCAATATTCTGGGAACCATGAAGAGACATAAAAGGGTATCTAATAGGTTACATGACCCAAAGTGTGTTGTCCTAGTTGAGGATGTTGTACAGAAAGAAATTAAAGGAGAAAATGATCCCAAAGACTTAAAGATCATCAGTCATTTTTTTTTCGTTTTGTTTTTAAAAATCTCATCAACGGTAATTAAATGTCACATATTTAATTACACCCTGGTAAAGGCATCTGGTTGCTGAGGACATTCACATCTCTGTTGTTTTACTTATCTTGTTCAGTAGCACCGATTGTTTTTCAAGTCACCCCGTTTGCTGTGAGCCGCTCATAATGTAGGAAAAAAAACATTTTCTGCTTTGCTTGGAGATATTTTGCAGAAATTAGCAGCAGATACTGGCTACAAAACACAGAGGCTGGTTAGCTTCTGGCAATTTTAATACAGTGTGGATGCTTTAAACGTTGTAAGCGTTAGCCCCTTACTTTGCATTTTTGCTTATGTCTTTCAGTGACTTCCTGATTTTGCCCGGCTTCATCGACTTTACCTCAGACGAAGTGGTGAGTACACGCCTCTGTGTAACCGCAGTACATAACCGAGTACAAATGGCATGCAAGGTCTGTTATTGTTTCACAGGTTTGTCACACTTGGCCATCTCATCTTTTCTTGGTATTTTAAAGGACAATTCAACTATTTGTTCAGTTGCAGCAATAGACGAACTCACGGTGATAATTGCACTCTGTCAGCAGACAGTCCATTCTTGGCACAGCCGCTTCCCAAACCATCAGCCTTATTACAGTGGAGTCTCTCTTTTTTTTTTTTCCAAGCAAACCTCTCCACTCCAGACCTCAGCTTGTTTTTATAATCTCAACGTTTACAAAAATAGCCTTGTTTTTTTGCCCATTTAAAAACCGTCTGTCCTGCCGCCATGCTATTTTTGCCCAATTTGTTCACCCACTGGCTGCTCCCTCACCCCCGTGTTTACGTTTGTGTCTGGTTGGTTGCTCATCCAGCCCTCTCAGCAGATGATGGGAAGAGTTAATCTCAGGGCTTTAGATGAAATCCCTCTCTTCTGCTTTCGTCCATCTCGGAGGGTTTTAATTTAATTGATATCTTTAATCTCTCGCCGTTAAACTGAGCTCTCATCGCTGTGTGCTCATGTTGCCGTTGGTTCTCCATAGTGTCTCGGTCTGCCCTAGTTTTCCACTGGATAGTGCATCTATTCAAGCTTGAATAACACAAATGCTTCCACATTTGGCCTGAGTCACAACTTTTGAATAGAGTTCATGTTCAGACACTCACTCTGTGGATCGGACTGAAATTTTCTAATATCCTCTCTGGCTTGCGTGCACTTGGTAAGGTGTTAGAAACACGAAGAAGGGCCCAGTGTGCTTGGGGCTGCTGTGGGAAATTCTCTGGGGTCGCGATGTTCATCACACACACACTTTCCGAACTCTCAGTTGAATTTGGCAGGGTAGTGCAGTTGTGCTCCTTAAATAGAGAAGCAGTATTAGGTGGTTTGTCTTGCCTTCACCATGAACCCTTGAGAAAAGCAGCGTGCCGCCTCTATAGTTTACGTCTGTCTCAGATAAGCAGTTTTTAAGCTTGGACACCATAGAAACTCCTTTGCTGCTTTTCCCATGTCTTGCTTTTTTATTTTCACATTCCCATGCGGAGATAGCAAATGTCTGGTACCGGCTGTTGTGGGAACCTGTAAGAGTGGAAATTAAACGTGGCTGTCAGAGATACAGTCCTAAGGCTCATTTCCATTTTTCCAGACAGTGTCAGGTTTCTTTCCCTGCGAGGAAGGAAGCTGTTTTACATGGATGATGCATTTAATTTAGTTTACAGACACCTCAAACCATAGATGAACGCTTAATGATGTGCATTAAATAAAATAATATATATTTTAATTTTAAATTTCCCTCATTAACCACTTGTAGACGTGCCACATGTACACTGTATAGCTCTTAAGTGTAATCTGCCCCCTGGTGGATCCTGATCAAAATGAAAACAAATTCATAATGTGCACTTGCCATTATTTTATTTTTTAATTTATTTTATTTTTTTGCCTCTAAGGACTTGACATCAGCGCTGACCAGAAAGATCACATTGAAAACTCCTCTCATCTCTTCCCCCATGGACACTGTCACAGAGTCAGCCATGGCAATCGCAATGGCGGTAAGAAACTGCTTTGCCAAAGTGCTGAAATAATGAAAAAGCACAGTGATATTTCCTTATTATTGCATAATTCTGAATATCAATCCTTTTTTATAGCTAATGGGCGGCATCGGCATTATCCACCACAACTGCACACCAGAATTCCAAGCTAATGAGGTCCGCAAGGTTAAGGTAAACAATCTATCCTACATACAAATAAACAAGTTCAAGTACACAACTTTATGCAGAACTGCTATTTTTTGGGATATTGCAATATTTTGGTTTCTCTTGTTGCCAGAGGTTTGAGCAAGGTTTCATCACAGACCCAGTTGTGATGAGTCCATGCCACACAGTCGGAGATGTGTTCGAGGCCAAAGTACGGCATGGTTTCTCTGGTATTCCTGTCACAGAGACCGGAAAGATGGGCAGCAAGCTGGTGGGCATCGTCACCTCGAGAGACATTGACTTCCTGTCTGAGAAAGACCACGGCAAACCTCTGGAGGAAGTGTGTATTCTAACATGTTTGTCATCAATTAAAACTTTTTTTTTTCTGATTGGTATCATTCTTCTAAACATTTTAATTGTGCTTGTGATCTTTTAGGCTATGACGAAGAGGGAGGAGTTGGTAGTTGCTCCAGCAGGTGTTACTTTGAAAGAGGCCAATGATATTCTGCAGCGCAGCAAAAAAGGTGAATATAAGAATCAATGCTGCTTATGCACCTAAACATCTTTGATTTTTTTTTTTTTGTCTGATGTTTTCCTTCTTTGTACCTTTTTTAATAACCTCTCGCTTTCATTTCCTCTGTAAACAGGCAAGCTTCCCATTGTAAATGATAATGATGAGCTGGTGGCCATAATTGCCAGGACAGATCTGAAGAAGAACAGGGATTATCCACTGGCCTCCAAAGACTCGCGTAAACAGCTGCTGTGTGGCGCTGCCATCGGCACCAGGGAGGACGACAAATATAGACTGGACCTGCTAGTACAGGCTGGAGTGGATGTTGTTGTACTGGTGGGTGTTGATGCCTAAAAAAGCATCACTGTACAGGTTGTTTAGAAATACCTATAACTTTCTGATCAGTTCCTCTGATTAAGTGGATCAACGTAATGTACATTCTGTGTTCATGTTTTTTTAATATACTTGTAACATCATTAAACCGTTTATGTTTTTGCATTGCTAGGACTCTTCGCAAGGCAACTCGGTGTATCAGATCAACATGATAAATTATATTAAACAGAAGTATCCAGACTTGCAAGTGGCAGGAGGAAATGGTGAGTTTGTTGAAAAGAGGACATGTGTCTTCTCTTCCTCTATAAATGTGTGAGTTTTGATGTGAAAATCAAATATCCTAGTTTGCACACTTTTCCAGACGTTTCTTCTTCTCTTCCCCCATCTGCAGTTGTTACAGCAGCCCAAGCCAAGAATCTGATCGATGCTGGCGTGGATGCTCTGAGAGTCGGCATGGGCTGTGGCTCGATCTGTATCACACAGGAAGGTACTCGCACTTGTTATTCAGTATCATCTCAGAGTATACAGTAACACATTATCAGAGTCCTGGAAAAGCAGAAATGGGATTTAATTTGATAGAAATGGTTAATAAACTGTGATTTTATTCGTTTATTTTTTAAAATTATTATATAGAGGCATAAATCATCAGCTGTAGCACATCAGTCCTGTTCTTTATCTGTCTGTGAGCTACACTTTGAAGAAAAAGCTATCAGTTGCTAACGGTAACAAATACCCCGAGACCACTCCTAGTTGTCATGGTGATCTGCCAAGGCTCCGTTCTGGGTTGCCATGGGGACCGGTCTTTCATGCTCAGACTGGGTCACGTTCACCGACAAGAATAGACGTGTTGCTGCGAGAGGACATGAACCCAAAGTGTCTTTGTTAAACTAACCAGTGAAACTCATGCAGCTTTTTTTAAATATTTTGTCACATGACTTCTGTACGTCTCAAGTTCTCATCTGTTTGATTTTTACTTCCACGTCAGTCGTGTTCAAATGTGTTGGGGGTTTTTTTCTACCTTCTAGTCATGGCATGCGGGCGGCCCCAGGGGACCTCAGTGTACAAGGTAGCAGAGTACGCCAGGCGTTTCGGTGTGCCAGTCATTGCTGATGGCGGCATTCAGACCGTAGGCCATGTGGTGAAGGCTCTGTCACTCGGAGCATCGACTGGTGAGATTTTCAACATTGTGACGCACAGAATGCTGTAACATTGTGAACAGAAGGCCTTATCCAATCCCTCATATTTCAACTGTTTATCCCAGCACTGACGAGGTTAGGTCTTGTAATGGAGACCATATAGATAACTCTCTCCCTTCTCCCACCACCAGTTATGATGGGCTCGTTGCTAGCGGCAACCACCGAGGCTCCAGGAGAGTACTTCTTCTCAGACGGTGTGCGGCTGAAAAAGTACCGTGGTATGGGCTCCCTGGACGCTATGGAGAAGAGCACCAGCAGCCAGAAACGCTATTTTAGGTGCGTAGGAGGTTTTTAAAAGCCAAAATCCAAGTGCTGCTATTGCAATACTTTGATTACATTGCAGAAATGACTCATGACTAATGAATAATGTGACATCGTTCCACAGCGAGGGTGACAAGGTGAAAGTGGCTCAGGGCGTATCCGGGTCGGTCCAGGACAAAGGCTCGATCCATAAGTTTGTACCTTACCTGATAGCTGGTATTCAACATGGCTGCCAGGACATTGGCGCAAAGAGTCTCTCTGTCCTCCGGTGAGTAGTTTGGGTTTGTTGGTTAGATTATGTAAAAGGCTCAGTATAATACAGATGTAAACTGTAATGTTTGTTATACTTGTTGACTTTTCCATCTGTCACAGTTCTATGATGTACTCCGGAGAGCTGAAGTTTGAGAAGCGGACCATGTCTGCACAGGTGGAGGGAGGAGTTCATGGACTCCACTCGTAAGTAGAAAAACACATTTGGTCCTATTGCTAAACAATACATGTTCAGAGCACTAGTGTATACATCTACATGTATACATGAGCATCTGTATTGATTATTACCAAATTTATAGTTGCAGCAGTTCTGCATTTTTGTTCCCAGTTGTACAAATGAAACGCACTCTTTGTAAGTAAGAGTGAAATAAGTCTCAATCTTTCCACTACTGGGTCAAGTGACACAAACGGGAACGTCTGTTATTTTGTTGACTCATGGTAGATTTCATCATGGCGTTGCTAGGAAACAGCTTGCCATCAGCATTACTTCCTGTAGGGTGTGGTGACAGTAGCCAAACACAGTAGTGAATAAAGCAGTGTCACCATTATAAGTAGGTTGGCTAGTACCAGCTTTTTCTGCCAAAGTACCTTCATAAAACATAATGCTAACATGATGCAGTTGTTAAAGCAGGACTGCTTATATTAAAACAAACGCTGATTACTCTTTTGATTTTGATTTTTTTTCACCTCCACAGTTACGAGAAACGACTTTACTGAGCGGGTGAATGACTGCAGCTCAGCCGCGCATGTGACACACCCAACCAAACAGTGACCAAATGTTGAATCCGCCACTTCTATTAAAATATGGACCATCAGCAACACCATCCTTGACCTCCCCACCCCCACCCCCACCGCGTTGTATCCACTGTTGCTCTCCCTCTGATCCCAAAGAGCTGCTTTGGGGAGGAAAGAAAGAGGTATCGTAGCTATGTGAGAATCCTCAAACTGACACCCCCACGCTCTGAACACCGAGGATTTTGCACTCAAGAAGCGGCACATCAGGGTTTCGGAATGACATACACACCTGTATCTTGAGTATGCAGCTGATCCCACCCCCTCCCCTTTTTTTTGCGTGTGTTGATAGTAGTGAGAGAATGGACTGTGTGCTTGTTTGGTGAACTGAGGATAGTGTGTGTCTGAGTGTGCGATATAGTTTAAAACATGTGTTGGGACAAACAAAGTGAAGGTGCACTGTGTTTTTGTTTTTTGTCCTATTAATATTGGTGAGTCTAGAACAGCCGTGGTGCAGATCCCATCAGCATCTTTTTATTAAGGCTTTTTTTTTTTTGGGATCCACGCTTACCAGCAAGCTCCCCGTCGGAAGCCTCACAGTTATGTGTGCAGACAACAAGACAAAACACTTGTCTCTCGATGTGCATTGTGTCGGTGTATCATGGCAATCTTGCATTGTTCAGTTTTCTGGGTTTTTTTGTTTTTTGCATTTTTAAGTCGTTACATGTATAAGTTACTTGAAGAGTAGCTGCTTACAGTATAATTCAGTGCATATTGTTTACGTTCTGTTTTGTGGATCCTGAGGTATAAAATATCGGCCATGGAAGTTATTCTGTTGACTTTGTGTCATCCAGTTTCATCTTGATCAGTAGATAAAACTCAGACCCACAGTCTTTGCCACTGTGAACTCTCATTTTCCCCTCAAAGACATCTTGAGCCGAACAATCAGTGTCCCATCTCAGTGCATAGTGTTCATATGTCGAGCACAGAAGAGACCAAAAGCTGAAGATCAGGTATGTTTAAAAGAAGAAAGGAAAAAAAAAAATCCTAAAATGTACCAATCAAAAATAATGAGAATAGCAAATTCTGTTCATAATTTGAATACCTTTTAGATTTAAAAACCTTTATATTAAATCTGTATAGTCTTGGGGGGGCTTTGAATTGAGCATGAAGGGTTTTTGATATGCATGTTTGTTTTTTCACTAGGCCAAACATGGCTGTATTTATATTCCGCTTTATTGTAATTTGCATACATACTGCCAAGCGTATTTATACTTCCTCTGACACTATTCTTTTGTAACGTCAAAACCAAAATTAGTGCAACAAGTTGCTTGTTACTTACTCATTCCTGCGCTCTCACAGTGTGATGGTTTGTTTTTTGTTTTTTTGTGACAAGGTTTGTTTTATTTTTGATTAATTCATTTTCTTCTTACCAGAGATATGCCTTGAAACGGGGATAAAAGCTGCACATGACAGCTCAGTGAAAATACATAATGCTACACCCTCTCGCCTCCTTTTCTTACTTTGAAACAGCATAGCTGTGTTTATCATTCAGCTTATGTAGGAGTAGGCTTTTCTAACATTTTCATACTGGATGTCCGTTTTGCCAGCTGTATTCTTTTTTTTTTTTTTTTTTTTTTAAATACCCCAGGTTGTATTAGTTGAGTTACTTTCTCTAATGTGCTAATGTACTTTACCCTGCACAAGGTTCACTTGACTAACAAAAGGCTTGCAATTGGACTGTATTGCAAGAAAATGTACACGAGAATATATGGAGAAATATATACTGATATTCAACTGTAAATGACTGCTGCTTGTTTTCAGTCTCCCACATAAAGAGAGAATTCAGGTTTTAAAATGTCTTATTTGTCAAATATTGGGTCCAGTTAGTCTATCTAAAAAGCACATGTATAGCTATAAATGGGATGTTAGGTTTACACTTTTTTTTTTTTTTTTCTTATGTTATAGCTACAGTTATCAGAACACACTGATAGTTTCTGCACACATCAACCAAAACAGAAATCATTGGCTTTTTAGATAGACGGAAAAGACTCGGTATTCTGTAAATCCAGTAGGGTTTGTTGAGGAATATCACACCAGAACATGTTTACAGTAAAATATTCTACAGAAGAAAGTTGCTTTTGCTGTTCAATATGGTTAAAAAAATAATAATAAAGAAATCAAACTGTGTATGGACTGCTGTCGTATTAAACATGAGTTTAAAAAAAAAAAAAGCCAGATGTTATAAAACAAACTTTATTAAACAATGTTTGGAGCAGCGTTAAGTTTGAGCATAAATAAATTTAGTAAGTCAGAATATTCTGCAAGTCAGTTTGTAGAAGCACAATCCATATAGAAAGAGAAAGTGATACAGTGTGCAGTTTACCAGTAGAGGGCACTACTGCACCATTACTGCAAAGAAAAATATGTTGATCCGTTTATAGTCTGGCAAACTTAACTTTGATCCCATTTGTTCAACAAGCGTGTGACTTCAGTAGTATTTAATAAGTGCTTAATTCAGTCACAGTACTATCTATTGGAATGTTGGAAATATGGCAATATAAAAACATTTGTACAAATAAATTCATATTACCTCCACACAGTAAAACGTTACTGTTCTTTTGACTGGATTAAACTTGACCAGCCTTTATTAAACATGTAAAAGTTACAAATGACCTTTTGGCTCTTGACATTCTTGGCACTTAGACCCTCATAGACATTCACTAATGACCACATAAGAAAGCTCTTCCAACCTCCAAAAAAAAGTTATTTTGGCAGCTATAGGTATTTTTATTATGTACATAAAAGCTACCATGCACTATCAAATAGGCTGTATAAATCTTGACAGTCAACCTGCTACACAAAATAGACACCCTTGTTAACAAGTCCTCAATGTAACTCTTGTGTGACCACTGTCTTTTATAAATCAATAGTTTCGCTGCAGATGCTCAAAGCATCAATTTGTCTGCAAACACTGATGAACTCCTCCTGCACTGATCGGTCTGCGTCAGATGACACGTCCAGGTCCAGGCTCTCCTGTGATGCCGCACCCAGTGTATGATAGTTTCTCTGTGGTTCAGAAGAACCATGATGGTCAGAGGACGCAACATGGCCTTGCTGTAGAAGCTGGCGAGCATGTCTCTCAGGGCTCGGGCAGAGGACCAGTGAGGAGCCTCCGAGAGACACTCTGTACAGGGAGCAAGAGGAAGAACTGCCCCTCCAACCTTCAGGAGATGAACAGCTGGAGGATGAGGACAGGGAAGGAGATGGTGGAGCGCCTACAATAGTGTCTTCTTGAGATTTAGCACAAGAGGGCTGGGGTTTAGCGGCCATCTCTACGCAGGAAGAGGTCCGATAAAGGCCAGGGTCAGTTGAGAGAGGATCACAGAGGCCATTGCTGTGAGGTGCACAGTGGTTGTTTATGGATAGGTCACTGCAGCGAATAGGCCTGTCAGGGCTGAAGAGGCTCATGGGAAAGAGGGCCTCACTGAAGAGCGCTTCATCTATGCTACGACGCAGGTTGATGGGTGAAGGAGGCCGCAGGTCTGTAGTGGAGTCACTGGTAAAGGAGGATCCACCTGATGGTTCTCCGCCGCCTCCGTCCTCAGGTTTTCCTGAACCCTGTATGTCCAGATCCAAGTCCAGGTCTCTGTAGGCCAAGGCTCTGTTGCTGTGGTACAGGAGGTCCAGTCCATTTAGACTGCTACCAAGCCTCTCGTCCATTAGAGTGTAAAGAGGAAGGCTTTCTGTCTCTCCAAGCCCAACGGTGTCAACGATGGCGAGCTTCTCCTGCTGGCTCAGGGTCCACTGATAGCTCCCAGGCAGGATGGGTGATTTGGACGCCAAGAGTTCAGTCCAACAGCTTCCAGCAGCTGGTAGGTGGTCAGAGCAGTAGACAGGTTGTGCAACCACCAAGGCTAAGGTGAGGCAAACACCTAGCTCACACAATCTGCAGCTAAACTGAAAAGCCCACCAGGGCCAAGGGTGGAACACCTCTTCTCCACCGGCAACACCCATAGCATTGAGTATTGCATATAGCTGCAGTCCTGCGCAGGCTAAACTAAACAGTGCTGAAAGACAAACGGTTACAGCTGCACGGTCCCAGTCCCGACTCTCAGCAAAGGGACAGCGGTTGTATCGCTCAGCAGGCGTTGGAGATGTGTTATTCAGATGGTAGATGTGCTTTGAGTCTGCCCGCACATAAATGTAGAACACAAAATAGGCAGCAGACAGAAATGTTGCCAGGACAACAAAGGCTCCACGAGAGATGAGCGAAAGAAAGAGACAAAGTGGAGGCTTTTGGTGGTAGAACTTCAGTAATGTCACTGGACCGAATGCAGCAGCAAAGTGCAGGACAACAAGGCAGGCCAGGAAACAGGGTCTCTGGAAGGCTGAGTAGGAGAGCTGCATTCTTGACCGCATGGAAAGGAGAAGGAAAACCAAGCCGAAAGCTGCAGTTAGGCAGGGAAACGGCGCCTCATAGAGCATCAGTGAGGCCTCGGTGGACGGTAAGCGGTCCTGGTGGCCGTAGGCATCGTACAGCAGCGAAAAAGATCTGGTACAACCAGCAGCTAGTAGAAACAGGCTAACCAGAGCAAAGTAGCCACAACCAGATGGGCATCGCAGCGGCAAACAGAGCAGGTTGAGAGCCGAGGCCAGCGTCAGCATCGCAAAGACACAACCGGCGCCATAAACATGTGCCTCCCAGGCCAGGCCCCAGGCTGCCATGGCACTGTTCCAGTCAGTGTACAAGGGCACCAACATGGGTGGAGCTGGGATCAGAAAGGGGTTGCTTGAGTGGTTCGTGGTAGTGATGTTTTGCGTGGGCTTGATGTTTGAGGAGGTTGGGGGTTCCCAGGTCTCAGACAGGTTGCAGATCCCGGCACGTTCTTTATTGCAGTCTGGAAGTAAAGTGACGTCACTGTCCATCGGGTCTAACATCCAGTCTTCAGTATATTGAGGAATATGTGGAGTAATGCCTGAAAATAAAGCAGAACTTTAGTCGTATCATGATTATAGACGGATATTTAAATAGTAACTGAAAAGGAAGAGAACAAGAAAATCCTGTTTAAAAAACTTGCAAGAAGGCGACTCTTCTTCTGCTGCTGCTGCTGGTGCTGGTGTGTGTGCACGTGTGAGATCAGCCCACTCGGAACCGCAAAGCAAGTTTCTCTCGGATTACGTAAGCTATCTTAAGTTTCCATTCAAGAGCAGTTAATTATGATTGTGTTAGACATGTTTTAGCACTGTGAAGGAAAAGACTGTTTCTAAGTGGAAATTAAGAGGTAACCATGTATATATGTGTTGTTGCATGAATATTACTGAGATGCCTGCAAAGCTCATCTGTGCTGTATGTGTACACGCAGTTCAGTTATTGGGGGATGACTTGAATAGGGCACAGCACGAGTCACTTCACGCAGCGCAAAGCCCTGCAGACGGGCAAAAAGACAAACTGTTTTTCACTTTCCTAGTTCCCTTCACATTCATGGTGCTTGTTCTTTTCTATAAAACATAACCGTCACCATGTGTGTGCTATCCTTTCACCACAGAAAAGAACATATTGAGACCTTTAGTCTAATAATAATAATAATAATAATAATAATGGCAGTTTCAAAACCTTGCAACAGAAAAGGTAATCAAATACGGTGCGGGTGAAGAGAAGCAGCGTCTAATTGCATCTCTGTCATTTACACACACACACACACACACACACACACACACACACACAGGCTCATCAGTCAGTTTGATGCAGGCTTATCAGAGACAATCACTCCTCCATAAAGAACCAAGCGCTTTAATGGACCACAGAGACAGAGACATATGGACAGCGCAGTAAATCTCACATGAAGGCGGGTTTAGTGATCATGAAAACATTTATGTTAAATGTGGTTAAATATATATATATATATAACCAAAAGCATTGCTGTGACTTTAAATATGTCCAGTGAAGCCTGGGGAATACATTATATGTGGTGTAAACGTTATGTGCCACTTTAAGGACTTTAATGTGCAGATGCCGGCACCACAAAAACCCCCCGTTAGATCGTTGTAATATAGATTGAAGATGTCTTATTTGTTTGTTAAGTAAAACTAAAAGCGGAATTCATGTGGTTTAGTTATTTTTGTTTTAAGTCCTCCCCATCTGTCTTTTTTTAATGCACGTTTATAGGTTGTATTCTCGTGTTTCCCATCCCACCCTCTCCTGGTCCCTTAATTCTCTCTTTTGTTTATGATTTCCCTTTAACAGCCACTTTAAAAACAGGGAACTCCCATAGGTGGCTTTGTGCTATTTTTAAACCGGGACAGTTTTCTATTGCAAACGTATTCCTCTTTGACTGCTCTGAATCCTGAAGTCTATTTCCACACTTTGTGTTTTGTGCTTCGGCTGTCTGGTGCCGTGTCTATTATGTTTAACACGTGTAGGCCTGCAGCTCCAGGGGGAGAGTAGAATAGTTGCTGTCTGCTTTTATTGCTCTAACATTGCTGTGATGATGCTGAGATGCAAACAGCCCAAAGCCCTTTTCACTTTTCACATGTTATCTATAATTTGTATCGGTTTGTGTTCATACTGGGTTGTGTATAGGTGCATTTGCATCACTACAGTTTGTACTGCTGGCACTTGCTGTACTGAAGTACCCCTCATAAACAAAGCCCTGCTCTCTCTCTCTCTCTCTCTCTCTCTCTCTCTCTGTGCTTCAGATCCTCATGAGTGGCAGAGGATTTTGACAAGTGGTTACGCGTAAGCTTTAGCACTTCCCTGCTGCCTGCCTGCCATTGAGAAAAGTCTTTATCATTCCCCCCTCTCCGTTCATCTCCTAACCCCAGAGCTGAATCACAGTCTCAGGTTTGTGATGAAAACGTCAAGCTCGAGGAAATATGACCCCGCCGCCAGCTGCGCCATCTGTCAGCGCGACGCAGCAGTTTTATTTCATTACAGTTGTCTTTTAATGCTTCACAGCGTCCTCAACAGGAACAGAATGAAACAACACAGATTGATGATGTCGTGTATCAACGACTTTCCTCGTGCTTGTTTGAGTGAAAAGAATAGACAGAACCCGGCTTCTTTCTTAAGGAATGCTCCTTCCTTTATTCTAAGCCATCACATACTCTTAGTGCGTGGAGAGAATCCTTGAGGTCAGATTAAAGACTGCTGAGGTCCCTATGGTCAGATTGCAGCCCCGATTCTCTCCCTGTGTTAAGGCGTTGCCCTGCTATATAGTAATATGCAAAGGAAGCTATTACATATTAATGTTATGAACGTTTCACCCTACATCCTTCCGTATTTGGTAATGATGACCAGGGGTGTAGGCCTAGATATCGTCATCTCATGGGCTTGCAGCAATCTTAACCTGTATACCTTAAATGGGGAGGCATACAGAAATAGTTGGCATTAAGATGACAGCCAATTGCTCAATTCTATGGTGCTAAAAGCTTTCTCCAATGTATTACTTAAGACATCTGTTTACTCTGCGCGTTCCTATAAGTTCAACTAAAGTAGACTCAAAAATATACTACAATGAGTTTCTGAAAGGCTGTTTTTGCGCTGATGCATCTTTTTTATTTTTTTTTTAAATTAAGCCTTAAGAGTCAGAATGACTCCCGTATGCATCCTTCTTTCAGAATTGTAAATAATAATAATATTGGCTACATTATATTATATATAATTAAGTGTGTGAGCATCAGTCAGCGTCTTCGCATATGTCACACATTCACACACACTGCTGCTGTTCTGCCAGAGAAATACATGCTGTGCAGCCATTAGGTCCGTTTAGCAAGTGGACTAAACATCCTGTTCCATGCTGATGTTTAATAGGACACACGGGAGCTACTGGATCTTACATTCAGTGAATAAAGTTAGCATCGCAGCAATGTGCACCGAGTCTGGAAATCCCATAACAAATGTTTTGTTTGAAACAATGCTGAAAAAAACCCCAAAAAAACATCAATTTAGTCGACTGACAGGAAAAATAATCAAGTAAAAGCCAAAAGTGAGTCATGTATATCAAATATTTGATGGTTTTAGCTTTTCAAATGTGAGCATTTGCTGTTCTATATCATTGTAATATATTCAGTATGAATTGCAGGGCAGCTATCCTATTGATACTCAGCTGCTTTAAACAAGGACACTGAGTATGTCAGTGCTCTGATATACCTGCACTGTGTGACTGTGCTGACGTCGTCATGCTTATCATAACAGACTGTAACAGTGTGAGAAATGTGGCTGGAGCGTAAGACAAACACGTAGCTGCAGGCAGTTTTTGAATGTGGGGGCCGCTGATAAAGTAGGTGGAGTTCACTACGGTGTTATTCCAAATGACTCGTCTGTCCGCCTGTTTGCTTTCCAGGGCGTCTAAAGTCAGGCAGAATGGAAAACGTGACCCGGGAGTTGAATCAGTGCCACGTTTTGTCGCCTCGCTCATGACGAGCGGCCTGGACAAGGTTTTGGTATGTGGTGGCTGCAGTGCCATGGATGGATCAGAGCGTTACGTTCCACTGCATGCTGCCCGGTCATCTGACACATTCCTGTGGGAACAAGTCTCTCATGCTAGGGACAGTTACAGCAGACGGACACAGACTGAAAACAGTGTCCCTCTGCAGACGCCGACTGAGAGGTCATTCAAAGTCTTTTTTTTTGTCTATTTTAGTCTATTCATACCAAAATTATTTATATTTTAGTCAGACCAACTAACACGTCTGTTGTGCTCCTTAATCAACAGGACAATATTCCTCGTTTCTTTCACAATGCCCGCAGCAGTGATGATCACTATTACTTTAGATGTACGATACAGTAAAAAAAATCAGACATTGCAGATCCTAGAGCGGTCTTAGGAGAATTTAGTCAATTATTAATAGAAAGCCATTCTAAAAGATACATGAGCAGTAATCAGCTGAAAATGAAGCAAACCCACATTAGACACTTTCATTTAGGACTCAGTGGAAATTTCTTTGGGTTTCACTAGTGAAAGGCACTTTGAACCAGGTTTAGGCTCACCTCAGAAAAAAGCTCATGAAGCAGTTAGATGGCGCATGCTGAGACAGAGAGTCATAACAATTCTGTTTCATTCATTCACCCGCTCACTCCCTCACTCACTCACTCACTCAGTCGTGACATGTCACATTAGCGAGCCCCACCGCATCGCATCGTCAGCAAGTGGCAGATTTGACGAATCTATTTTTGAGAATAACTTGACAACATCGGTCTGCTATTCTGGGTCTGAGGTAATGTGGGTTACATCTGCTCCTGCGAACTGGGCTACATGTGAAATGTGGAACCTATTTTAATTTCATGTTGATGAAGTAATATGAGGTTTTGGGACTATATACATCTGATATAATAATAATAATAATAAAGATATTTATAGATTCATAGCTCTAAAAAACCATTCTAATGGATAGATCCCAAAAACAGTGTCTTTTAAGTGCAGATATCATCATCGGATCAGTGAATACTGATCTGAGAAGCAGAACAGTTAAACGTTTGTTTTTCAGGTGGGTGTCGTTCTCTATCTTTTCCGTTCTTTCAAGTTCTCCAGAATCACAGCTTGACTGAGCAAATTTCTCCTCCCTTTGGAAGCAATTAGTGGCTTCCGGCAAAAAAAAAAAAATATTCACAGTAATTGTTTCTCCTATCTGACAGATTTACTTAGACACTGGAAAAAAAAGCAGGAATAGTTACAGAAGAACAACATGCAGTCGTATCGGTTGCCTTCATAACAATATGGCAGTGCAAATATGTGCTGAAAAGGCATGGGTGAATTTGATTTTGTTTGGTTACATCTCAAAGTGATGTGTTCGCTTACCTGTGCTCTGTGGCAGGGATGTTGTCAGCAGCTCTGCGTATGGCGTGGAAATGCGTGCCAACTCCCCGTAACCGTCCCTGTCTGCAGCTGAAGGAACCACACCTTCCTCAGCATCCTCCACCTTATCCTCTTTAGCTGGCAGCTCTGGGAAGACACATGAAATTTAACCTCCGAGACATCTCAAAGGGATTAGGAATACAGTTTACAGTCTACGCAAAAAAAACCCAAAACAGATTAATAAATCTGGAGAGTTTAACCCTCTCTGTCCTGCGCTCACGTCTGAGACTTCACACGGCGGAAAAAGGGAAAGACTATTTCTTAACCCAGTTCTGTCCAATGGATCGGCCTATCATCCACTTAGTTGTAGCCAGTCATCCATAGCACAGTAGTCTGGCCCTCTGTAGTCTAATTAAATTGACATCCCGATGTGTGTGTGTGTGTGTGTGTGTGTGTGTGTGTGTGCGTGCTTGTTTATGGTCTATAACCCAGGCCTCTTGTTCAAACTGTCTGATGCGACAAAGTGGAGGTAAACAAGAAGAAGCATTTCATAAATAGCACACAGAGAGAGAGAAAAAAAAAGATAAAGACGAGGGAGAGACGGAGAGAGAATGCGAGAGTAATTCATGCATGATTGAATCGTACAGCAGAGCCACATCATTCATTCGTTTTCCCTTCGGTACACTCACAGAATACGGTTTCACAGGCAGCCGTTTGGACAGGAGTTGTGTGCTTGACAACACACAGTACAGCACTTATATTTGAAATATGGGACCAGCTGAGATTCAGGATTGTATTCAGTGAGCAAAGCCTGATGAGCTGAGAGTAAGAGTAAGTTTATAGCTTTAGAATTAATATTGACAAAAAGATACAGGCACGGGGGCCACGAGGGAGGGATCAACGACGAGGCAATATAAGATACTATCTTAATCACGCGTTTAAAAAGGTCTCCAAAGCGAAACCTCTTCATCACTTTATTGCACCGTTGACCTCCACACAGCTGGAGATGTGCCTCAATCGACAGGATAGAGAGAGAGAGAGAGAGAGAGAGAGAGAGAGAGAGTAAGACTGACACCTGCACAAATACACTGCAGCTGTTACTGAGTCCTCATAAGCAGCCTTCAAGGTGAGATTGAATCCAAGACCGGAGACTTGTTGTTTGCTTTAAAGTCTCAAGTTAAATCCGTAATTCGATGTGATAGTCAGGCCAAAACTTGAGATCCGAAGGTGACCTTACAATTTTAATCTTACGTACCAATTACGTAAGTAACGTATCTGCACAAAAGCTACTAGTTGTTCGTAATCATTATGTGGTTTGAAAACCTTTTAAGTTCGACTCGAAAACACTTTAAAGACAGTAGCTTTCACAAAGAACTTGTTTTTTGTTTTTCCCAAAAGGAAAAAGCAAATTTGGACTCCAACCTCCCAATGCTTTCATTTTTACAGCGTGTTGTAATTAAGTTGTTAAGTTTATCGAGTGACTTGGACGGAGACGCCGGACCCTGCAGCCGGATCGCTTCTCTGCACCATTTTTAGATCTGCAGTTCAGCCACACTGATGCGCCTGTAGTGTAGTTTGATTTAATTACTACAGCTCTGAGATGTAAGGACAATTAACATATGCACTCACATCCAAACGGTGAAACTCTCTTTAGCACATCACAAGCAAAATTGCTGATGACTGGCTATTTACACAGACTCTGCTGATGGAGCAAAATGGAAGCAGAAAGAGATGAGAGAAGGAAGGTGTGTGTGGACTATCTAACTTCTATAATTAGCGCCGAATTCACATTTTAAGTTTCTACTTAAAGTATTTAGCACATGTACATGGTTTCGTTTGGCCTTGATAACCTTTAAAGTGTCTCTATGTCCTCCTCACCCGAGTCAGTCTTTTCACATGTACACAGGATAAAAATATAGCCTTCATTGTGAGATCTAGTCAAATTTGACTTTTAAAATATCACCCACAGCGGGCAAAAATATAGCAATTTCGGGATGTGGTAGAACGCAATACAGTGGAAAGTGTTTCAGAAGCTCCTCATTATCTTAAGGTACTAGAAAGAAAAAAAAGATGAAAGATAACGTTGCCGTCCATTCTTCTCTCCTTCATCTACGTTAAAACCCTGAGTGAGTCTGTGAAAGGAGGCTTGTACGGGTTTGTTGCAAACACAGATAGCAGTGCTCATACAAAAGGGATATCATGACTGAGATCTTGAGGTTTTTTTATTGTCTAATGTACTTGCACAAAATTGCATCACGTCGCTGCTACTTTGGCTCTTTTTTTTTTTTAAGTTGGTTACTAAGGGATTTGTGGCATTTCCTAACCTCATTACACTCTTACGTCTCGCTTTAACAGCAGTGTGAATAAAGAGCAGCAATAATCCTGATTGTTCTGTAATTATAGATTTGCATCAGTCAGGTCTTTTCATGTGATTCATCCTGCCTCAGAGCTGTGAGTCTAATCTTAAAAAAAAAAACGAATTGTCCTCATCCGTGCAAAACTCACAGACTCAGTCTGGTTGAATGAGTCATTATAAGAGGATTATCATAATATTAAAGTCATCACAGCGTTCTTTATTTTCATTCTTGTCCATGTTTTCATGTAAACTCTACACGAGGGGGGCATAATTTATTCATGTCACATACTGTGTGCATAAAAACTATTTCCATAATCAATGAATCCGTCAATGGTTACGTTTGAGCTATTTGGTACAGCGCTTAGAGACACTATATCCCTGCAGGTATTAACGGAGTGTGTCATGGGTCTGGTCTCGTCACTGCCTATTAGTACAGTAATATAAAAGAAGGAGCAGGATAGCAACAGCTATCTGGGATGCTTTGAACCTATATTTTCAACCCCCACGCCTCATCATCTTTTCCCCCATCCTTTTCCTGCTCTCTCTCTCTCCTCTCATAATTGCCCTTGCTATCGGATGTCAGAGTGTCCCTTCGTAGAGAATGTGACACAGATGCAGAGCATTGCTGTTTTTTTTTTGTTTTTTTTATACCACTCAACCTTTTCAAGGGCAACGCCACATAGCAAATCGTCTCTAGATCAATGAAGTGTATTTTCCAGTAGAGAAACGATTCACCCTGTGCATCTTTAAAGTAAATTACTGCACACGTTTGCAACATTCACATAATGTATGATAATGCAGGGGTGCCGTACTTTCATTTTAGTCTCCTCCTGTGTCCTTTGACTCTGGTGAATACTACGCCAGTTACATAAATGCACCTTTTTCTCTTAACTTTCCATCCTTCTTGTACAACCAAAAGCTTCTTTCATCTCTGTCAAGACATTTTTTATCTTTCAAAGCAGACTGACATGTCTGTCCATGGGGCAAAATGACAGGGATTTGTGTTTGTACAGAGGAAAGGAGGGATTTAGGGAGGCTAAATGGCAAGAACACTGTTCAGCATCCGTGAACAGCGACTGGCGGGCGGATGGTCCCACAGGGGAGATGGTGGTTTTCGCTGAGTGTGCGCTTGGAATACTGATACGCGGTCACGGCAGCCCTCCCCATCTACACCAAGCCCCCCTCCTCTTTGTGTCACCACACGGTACACATCTGAAAACATGTGTAGACACAACACCGGGCGACGCAGACAAAACACGAGAAGTAAGATCTGGGATCTGGCATGGGAACTAGGAAACATTTAACATTCGGCAACATTACACCAGAATTATTATGTTGGGATTGCATATCTTACAATAGTTTCAGCCTACTTGCTTGTGTATTTATTTATATACTAAAATACATTTTGATTTTTAAAATTCCATTTGTACTTTTGTCGGGTCGACAGCACCGAAATATGAAAAAGTGATGCACAAGCAGATGGACGCTGAACATCTCCGGCTGAGAATAAACAAGTCATCGTTTTCTGGTCCAACCTTTGGCCCTTCATGATGGAGGATGGATCTTCTTCTGAAGACTCATTACGCATACAGACACCAGACTGCCGCCGGTGTTGGGGGATGGGATGGGGCAGGGGGAGGAAGGAGGTTTATGTCTTTATGTCGTGTCAAAGTCTCTGGAAACCTGTCGGCTAGCAGTGGCTGTTTTTGCTCATCATTTTTCTCTTTTTACGGAGAACAAAACTCCCACCGAGCAGCATTCAGTCTAAATACGCTTTCCTTCCATTTGCTGAGGTAATGCATTATGTAATATTGGAGTAGAGTTGCAGCTTGAAAACTCATTACAGACTGTTAAAGGGATATTTCAATTTTTTTTTTTACATGGGGGTGTTATGAATGATACACTGGTGATCATTGTGAAACTCATTCAAATTCATTTAGGGAACAGAACCAACAGCAGCAACCTCAAAGGAGGGTTTTAAACACGCGCAACAGATGTTTTATTCTTCTGTCAGATTCATCTGTGTCATGGAACTATTTTGTTTAATAGTTCAAAGTCTCACTGAGTCCGTGAGAATTGGAAATATGTTCTGTTGTAGTGAGTTTAAACATTTTTTTGGGTTGCTCTGTCCTGGAAAAGTAATACCACTATGTGAAAACATCTGACATATATATTTAAGATACTTCCAAACTAAATATACATACATTTCATCACATAATTAATTCACACAGTCATGTTAATGATGATTCCAGGCTTGTACATAATGAGTGTTGACAAGGTTTCAACAAGACCTTTGACTACTACTTACCATGTCAGAAATGTTATCGATCAAGCTGAACCGTCAGACTTTTGAACACTTAAGACCTGCCTGCAGATGATTGATCACATCACTATTGATTGTTTAACGTTTGCTTACCTCCTGCTATTGGGACGTTAACCTTTTGCCTCTGGGTTGTGCTTGTTATGGATACCGGCAGTAGTTTGTGATCAATCCCCATGGCAGTGGTGATTATCCCCTGCTGTTCCTCCACGGACCCTGACTTGGCCTCCGAGAAGCCCCAGCCAGTTGCACTTTGAGTGGGGTGTGTTTTTACCATTATGGCCTCTTCAGTACTCAAACTAACAGTGGAGGCTTGAATGAATGTGGTTTGTGGGGACATGGGGGGAGTAACAGGCCCTATAGGGTGTCTGGTCAGTGTGGTCTCCACCAGTCCTGGGTTTATTGTTGTGGTTTGGGACACTGTCCGTGTCAAGGCGGTGGGAACTGTAGTTTCTGGTGCTATCGTCGAAGAGATCTCAGCTGAAAAAACTCCAGCCTCCTCCTTATCAGTGTGTTCCTCTGGGAGGTGGTGTGTAGTGGTACCCATGCTGGGTGCAGCTGCTCCTGTAGAGCTCTGTGGTGAGTGGGTATGTGTAGCATTTTGTTCAGCAGCGCTTGTACTGGTGGGACTTTTGGTGAAAAGAGTGTTTCTGACAGAACTGCTTGTGGGAGAGTAGGAGTCTGAAACAAGAGTATCATTGTCGCTCTGCGCTATGCTGCCGTGTGGAGAATCTGATGTCCCCGTGGGAAGTGATTCTGTCCTTATCTTTGTTACACTGGTTAGGAGCCCCTGATTTAAAGTGGTGAGTTGTTCAGAAGCTTCAGAAATGCTCCCTTCTCCTGAACCTAAGTGGTCTTGCAAGTGATCGATTGGTTCTGTCAGACCTTTGGTGGTTGTGGTCAACGCAGCAGCCTTGTCGTTACTGTCCGAGCTCCCGCCCGAGGAAAAAAAGGGGTTATTGAATATGGAATATGGCAGTGCAGGAAGGGATGGGAACTTCGGCATAGACGGCCACCACTTAGAGCTTTGCTTTTCTTCAGGTGACTTTTCTCTTGATGGTGTCGGTCCCCAGAGGGCCTCTTCATCAGCCAGAGCCTGCCTGTAAGGTAGCAAAAGACACCAGAAGCAGAGCGCAAAAGACTGGTAGAGGCGAAGCATCCTGTCGACAGTGGTGTATGAATCAGTCACATGTTGTCCTCCATTCTTCTGCTCCCTGAGGTGGGTTTGGCTGACTTTCCGGCAAAATGACCTAGAAGACAAGAACAAACAGGACAATGAGTGATACACTTTCAGTCGACTCTTGCGCGGCTAAATTTGAGTTGACAAAGACTTGGTTGGATTCACATCTGTTGATTTTTCTTTTCATTAGACATTTTTTGGAAGGCTAAGCTTCATTTCCTCAGAGAGTGACCTGCTTTTCAGCTGTTTTTTTCACCCATTACAAGCGACTGCTGAAGTTAGCAAGCTGAAAATATGTCACGCACCACAAATCACAACAAGAACTTAAGTATTACGGACACCCCGCAATTAGTGGTGTCCCGTTAGATGTGGTGGTCAGTATTTATGTCATGCTGTGTTGCTCATATGCATACTGTGTCACAGTTGTTGGGCAGCTACACGGACTGAACAATTAGGGAAACAATCTTCCACGAATACGTATTCTACTTTAGTGAGGAGTGGTCAAGAAATAAAGTGTGTGTTTGGGTGTGTGAGTAGGACTGGGGGAGGTTAGTAAAGAATTAGGGTCCGGCTTTCCATCACAAGAATAGAAGGACCTCTTTTTCTTTTGTGCATCGCCGAGTGGTTCAAAGTCACTAGTCTGTTGCCTCAGTGAAAAGACTGAGGAACCAAAGGAATTTCCCCTGTGAGAACAACAACCTGTATGCTTTAGTTGTACTTAACTCCCCCCATTGGCTCTCCGTCCTGCTTTGGCCTTGCTCTCTTTCAATCTCAGATTTATGTGTTCTTTAAAGCGGTGTAAGAAAGATTTGTTTGTGTGACCAAAAACAAAAAAACAAAAACAAAAAAACTGAAAAAACAGAAAACCGCAACTCTCCAACTTCTCTGTCACGCTCTCATTTTTTATGAATGTTTTTTTCCCCAGTTTTTCTTCACTGTCAACTGTCTGTTCTTCTCTCTGACAAATTTATATACGACTATATCACTTTTTTTCCTCCCTCAAATCCACACTAGTTCTCTCCAGTCTCTCAAGTTCTTGCTCTTTTCTTTCATGAGCTCACACGAGATCAATCAGCCACTACCATAAGAGTCTCGGACTTGTTCTCGCTCATCAGTGGAAGCAGGGACTTGACCTGCTATCTCATCCTTTGTTTCTGCCTGGAGGGATAGAACCAGCCTAGATACACAGTCAGATGCTGAGATATGAAGTCTCACTACCAGCGGGGTCAAACATAGAGCTTCCCACACACTCCCTCGTTTTAGCATTTTCGACTGAACGGCACAATATCAGTTTCCAGCGAGTTGAGGTTGTTTTTAGATGCCTGTTTGTTCAAGCTTGCACCAACCAACCCACACACAGTCACATTTCATGCGTGCGAGGATATGATTGTAGATTCATTTAAATCCGACTGCGTGTTAACACAATTCGGTACTTGTTCGCCCACACATACTGTTCTGTAGCAGGTACACCCACGCACACACTCTTTGTTAGCTTCTTTTTTGCCGAATTTTTACAGAGAGGCCAACAAACCTTGAAAAACAGCCTTTAAATATAAATATATGCTATAAAACAAGTTGTTTTTATTATTTGTAGAAACACTTTAATTAGTTGTGAATCTTGGGGCTTAAGTTATCTCTCATTTCTGTTTTGCCTTTTTGTAGATTTGACGCACAACTGATCAATTATTTACGACAGCAGGGAATATGTATAATTTATTTCGGCTAACAATCTCACATTTCACCTCAGTATCACATTTGCTCAGTGTGGTAAAAAGAAATGTTTAGGCTTTCTTTCTAATATTTCCTTATTGTGAAAGTATCACTACATTGAACAACGTTATCATTCGCTTACAGTCGTGTTTCCGGCTGCCTGGTTAATATAAGTCTAATATTCACTCTCCTTTTAGCTCTGTTTTGGTCTCCACTCCACAACTCCTGAGTGATATATGTGGCGCTTAACTGTTAAATTCCCTTTTGTATTCACCAGCTAGATGCTAACTTTGTCTTGTTTGTTGCTGGACAGCTAGCCTATTGGGTTTTAGAGCCTTTGTTTTGTGAAAAACAGCTGTCTGTTGGAGTTGAAAAAAAATAAAAATATATATACCGTAAATGAAAGTTGTGAGACTGACCCAAAACAAAAAATGAACTAAAAGACGCTATAAACATCCATAGAGCTGGCTCATAGTTTTCTATGAACAATCCCTTTCATGTACAAGTAGTCATGTGATCCATTCAGTGCTACGAAAATGTCAACTATAGCTGCTTTAAATACTTAAAGTGTGAAGAAAACAGTTGTAGTTTTCTAAGCGATGTAGAGCCGGTGTTTATTGGAAACGTTTCCATTTTTGATGATGACTATGATAACTAATTGATTAAATACCACGTAGCCACCAATCAATATCTAAAATCACACCATAGCTTGTGCTCTGGCTATAATTGGAGTTAGGGGGGGGGCTTGAGATTTGTCACCACTCCGTCGCCGCATCAAATACGTGTCTGCTCGTGAAGGCATTGTCTGGTTTGACAGGCAGCAGAGCGAGTGGAAAGGAACTATAAAAAGTGTCTGTGGAGAATTTACAAGTCCCCTCTATTATTTCGCTGGTGTTTTTGTCTCACTGCTCCTGACAAAGACGCAGAAGGAAAGGCAGAAAAGAAGGGCAGAGAGCAAAAAGACAAGGGCAGTGAAGGAAAGAGAGAGAGAGAGAAAGAAAGAAAGAGACCATATTAACATGCAGTTGTGGCATTCTTAGTGCAGGAGAGTAAACTCAGAGGCCGTCGGCCTAATGCTCATCTTAGTTTGTTGCCAGAGCCTCTTTTATTAACTCTGTAAACAGACTCCTGTCTTTCAGATTGGTGTGTGTGTGTGTGTGTGTGTGTGTGTGTCTCTCTTCTCTCAGGGCCGTCAGCCATCTTGATCTCAATCAGCCTTTAGCCTGCTCTAACTGTATTTCTCTATGGAAATTTCTCTACTCTAAATGAATCTGATAGCAGCGTGACGGCTTTACAGGCCATGAAGTACTGTTGTGCTGCTGAAAACGAAAGCAAGGAGAAGTGAGAAAAAACAGAAAGCTATAAAAAGAGAAGTGAAAGGGAAATGTGGTGACTATATTAAAAGGTGTATATGTGTGTGTGTGTGTGTCTTTCTTGAGTGATTGAAATGGAGAGGCTCTACACCGAGGGGAGTCACAAATGGAGACGAACTGACTGTGGCCAATGTCATTACTGCTTAACAAAGCGAGGCCTGAGGATCAATGACACAGTCCGGGATAATAGAGTAATTTACCTCCCTGTAAATGGCTACTGTTATGGGTCACGGTTTTATTTTCCTGCCTCTGCCGTGTTGGGTGTGAATATTAACAGTCAGCTAGTTTTCACCCTGCTGTATTTCCATGGTTACACGCATGTACACTCTGCATGTGAGAGCGTATGTACATGTGCATCCTCCCGCGTGCTGCTGCTGAGGGCTCTTTAACATCACGGTCTCTATCTCGCCATCGAAGGAGTCAACTTATGGCTTTTTCCTGTTGTCCTCCCCTGACTTTGATGCTACAAGGGGGGTGGGGGGGATGTCAATACTGCACAGATTCAATCTGACGGGCCGCTTTAAGCCAGCGGGGATTTATTCTGCGTGAAGCAGCACATTTGAAGGGCTTTATAAAGTGTTTAGAGCGCTTAACATCTGTCTATGGCATCTATCAATCGATGAAGTTATCACTAATGGTTGTCGTCACAATCTAGGCAAGAGGCGCATAAAAGAACAACACAAATTAAAATCTGACTGTGTGTGATTATTCGTAGGCGGCGAATGTTCTCACATCACTTTGACTGAACCAAAACAGACGAGTTGCAGGCTGTAAAACCAAAACGATGAGCTCAAAGAAGCTATAAAGGTCCATAGAGCTGAGTGAAACTAGTAGTCATATGCCATGTCAATTTTAAACAACGTTTTCACCAATCCTCATAAATCAATAGTATAATTCCTCAGTTGACACCAATTTTCGAGCCGATCCTCACGACATCTCGCGTCCTGTGTCTAATTGTGAGCTGTGAGGTTGCTTGTATAAAATCTGTGAAACAGATAGAAATGGTATACGGCCCGGCTGCAGGTCAATAGTTCCTGGGCATTATTGACCATAACGAGAGTCGCTCTCCATGTCCAAGAATAACCAAACCTCTAATCATGTGTCGACGAGAGCAGCATGCACAGGCAGGACTCCAACAGGTTACGTACGTCCTTACAACCCAGCTGCATTCAGCATGCTATTTACAAACACCATTAACACCAGGCTATTCTAATCTGTGGGGTTTTCCTCTGATGTGATGCCATTTTACAATTCCGATATCCACATATCCACATTTCTCCTCATTTCCCCCCCCTGAAAAAAAACAAAAAAACTTGCTGATTTCCGCAAATGTCAGTGTTTTTTTTTGTTTTTGAAATTTGCTTTCAGCTCTCCAAACATCTTCCATCCCTCTTTTTCCTCCACCACCTTTTTTTACTACCCCACTTGTGACCACTTGTGAAACATATTCTGCACGCTTGAGAGTGACATTAATTGTGCTGGGCTAATGCTCGTGTTAGCCCCTCGGAGCGGATGGATGCAGCGAACCTGACGATTAAAAAAAGGAACGCTCTCAAACACAAGAGCGTTCCACCGGCTGCCTTTGCCATGGTGACAGCTGAAGCCAAAGACGTCTTGCTAATCCTTCCAGATTTGAGCACCTTTTGGGCTCCGCTGTTCTGCGTTTAGGAGTGTGTTGCGCGCACACATGCAAATGGAAAATTGGCCAATCACACACACACACACACACACCAATCTTGCAAAGAGCATCTGCTAAAACATAATTCTGTACATTCTTCATACAGTTTACATGGATAACATGACTGATCCAAGCAATATATTCATAACAGGCATACATGGTAGCACACAGCTGACACTGACAAACACACAAACACGCCTACCAACATACACACATTGATGTTTACCTATAGCTTTACCCCTGAATGATTCTCCTTAATCCTGATCTGATTTTAATTAGTATAACTGCACCCAGATCAACCACAACACCCTTTTTTTTTACATGTGTTAGTAGGAAGGGAATACATTATATAAATGTGTGTGTGTGTGTGTGTGTGTGTGTGTGTGTGTTTACCTATAGCTACACTGCCTGTCACAGCATGCATATGGGAGTCAGACCCACACATCCCTATTCCAAGATACAGACCTGATGTTTAACACACACATGCAGAGAGACAGAGAGAGAAAGAGAGAGAGAGAGAGGTACAGAAATGTGTATAGCTGCTTACCTACAGAAAGAATAAGATGGAGAATCCACAGCCAGCGGTGTGTGTGAGAGAGTGTGTGTGCTGCAGGAGAGACCGTCTTTCTGAGCCAGTGTAGGTTCGTCTGTGTGGAATTGAGTCCCAGTCTCCCTCCCTCGCTCCTACACACACACGCTCTCTCTCTCTCTCTCTCTCTCTCTCTCTCTGTTTTCCCTATCTCTCTCGCTCACTGCATCATCAGTAGCCACACAGTCCACACTTATCCGGCTCCCATCACAATGTCTGTCGGTCACACCTCACTGAGCAAATTGTTCATTAACCGAGATCACACGGTGCCACGGACGCTGGGAAACAGAGTTAGACTGACTATGTAAACACGCATGCAAAAAAATGCACATGTACATGCACAGCTTTGTGTGCAGATGTACACATGCAGAAAGCTGGTTCAGTTTGAATGGAGCTGTGTTCAAGCCCTGTATGTAGACAGAGAACAACCAATAGAGGCAAAACATATGTTAACTGACTTTTTTTCAAATTTTGGTTGCCATTTATTGGTTTTTGATAACAACAACAACATCCTAATTTAACAATAAGATGTGGTCTTATGGTCTTTATCGCTGTCATTTTGGAAGGTATTGCTCCGTTAATAAGATTCGAAGACTCATAGTAGCTTTGATGTCGATTGACAGCTGCGATTGACGGTTGAGCCTGCTGCTCTCTCCGCCTCTGGGACTCACACTGAGTCAGATAATTGTCGCAATATTTCGGTAAGTTTAATGTTACTTGATTGCAGCACCTGTTAGCACAGATTTAGCTGAAAGTGTGAAAAGTGCAACACCCTGCGCTCCTTATTTAGAAGGAAAAGATGGCTCCGATCATCATCAGCAACTCTCCAACTGGCTCCAGTTCAAACCAGCAGCTGACGTCACACTTTACCAAGACCATATTTATATACAGTCTATGATTTAGGCTTGATTATGATGGCTTGAATGACTTGGTTAGGGAATGTTTGTGGTCATGATTAAAAGAAACAAACTACTGCAGCTCTACACTATTTCCTTCTTTGTTCCTGACTCATAAAAGACTCATTAAAAAAAAGGACTTTTCCACAAATGTTTAGGCATATTGGCTGCAAAGACTGATACCATCACTTCTCAGGACAGTGTCATCTGCAAACATGGTGATATCTGCAACAAGCAATAAGAGCAACAGATGCAAACAAGCCAAAAGCTTAGCAAGAATATTTTAACCACCAAGTAATGTTATTTTTTTGTGATGTTGCAGCTTCTCTAGATTCTAAAAACACACACAGAAATGTTGGCCAAAATGTCAAAAAATAAGATCCAAGTTGTAATAAACGAGAATTATCCTTTTCCTCCCAGCCCCGCAGGCACAAAATAACTCGCATCATAACTCAAAAGTGTACATGAGGTTGAAGAGACTCACCTTTAACACAGTTTGGAACATTATTTTGTCAGTCGCCGTCACTCACTTATCTCCTAATGACATCTACGGTGTCCAGTCAGAGGATGTTGCTGTTGTGAAACGACGTTACCTAGATCCGTGCTTCTATGATCCACAGGAATCTCCTAAATATAGAAACAATCAGAGAACTCGGAGCCCAGAGAAAGATAATTTCCTGAATGGTGCACTGAGCGTTCCTGCCAGTGCATGAAGCCCCTTCCCCAGCTTGGCTCAGTCAAGATCGCCTTAATAACATAGTTGACCTTGACTCTCCTTGCTATTCTTACCACCTTTACTTTTACCCTAGTGAGATAAAAGACTAGTTTCCTTGCCGGTGTGTTTTAATAAAAGGGCTGCAAGATGTTACTGTCGCGATTTTATACAGAATAATTGGATTTCAGATTGGATATAGTGTCTAAAGACGTATATCCTCAACTCCAGAAATGCACGCTCTATTTTTTTTCTGACCTCCAAAAGACATTCATATTCTAATACTGCGACGTCTAAGGGGTTGACGCAGAATGATTCGCTTATACTAAACTGATAGAGAAGGAGCGAGCACGGTCTTTCAGCGTTTTGGTTTTCATTATCTACAGTGATATGCTGAAATAAGAGGCAGTTTTGTTCCGAGTTTGTTAAAATCCTGTTTTTATGACATGCAATCATTTTGTAATAACTGCAGTTCGTCTTTCCAGCACGTAGCATTTGCCTAAGAGCGGCGAGTTATATGAAGAATGAAGTTGTCCCATTCTGATGCAGCACAGAGCGAAAAATGTTCAGTCTTATGAAGTTATGAATATACTGTAAAGACAAGCTAAGCTGGTTTTTGAACTGCGCCTGTGGAGACAGATTTGACAGCAGACGGCTGTGTGCGCTCTGATTACAGACTTTCAGTCTTTATTTATTCATGTCATCATACTGTTCTTGTGTTCCTGTCGTGTCTCATTTTCATTTTGCCCTAATACAAACATAAGACATAACAACCTAAAAGTTTAATATTAAACATCATAAAAAAAATTCCTGGTTCCAGCCTTTAAAATGTAAAGATTTGCTGTTTTTTTTTGTTTGTTTTTTTCATTTTTATTTTATAAGCTAATAAATTAAATTTTAGACTGTTGCTTGGACAAAACGAGACAATTGATAGACAAAATAATCAAATAATAAATGGAGAACATAATTGTCAGATTAAAAATAATAGTTAGACAAAGCTCTAATGGTAATTAATTATTTGTTTATCTTTCTCACACAACTCCAGATAATTTAAACTGCCCAGTATCCTACTAAAAATAACACTTCCCCACTTCCAATCTAAGATAACCTCAGCGTAGCGTATCGTGCACTTTTACACATATTCCTGTATTATCAGTGTGACTCATGACAGAGGACGTCAGTGTATTAACGGGACTTTTTGTGCGTTCTCAGGTCTTGGTGGCGTCTTGAGGACACTGAAGCAGATGGGCGTCCCCCAGAGAACACTAAGACTCGGTATGTATGTGTATGTGTATTTGTGTGTGTGTGTGTGTGTGACTTCATACTGATGTCCTTTCCTTGCACAGTCCACTGGCTCCAGCACACGGAAAGTGTCACACAATAGCAGATGAAAGTTGAAAGTTTTTTTTGTCTGGTTAAAAAAAACAAAGGACACTATGAATAGATTGACTTTGCAAGCTATATGGACCCCGCCCAGGATTTTTAGTGTGAGGTCAAGACCCCGTAGCTCCCAAAAAACATTACCCATAACTGATTACTCTTGCTCTTACAAAGGGAATTGTGAGAAACAATGTATGAATTGTGAATATTGTAAATGATGTTTCATGCTTTGCATACTGTAATTCGCCCGATAAAAGCAGAGCAGAACGTGTCATTAAACAGGGTCTTAATCTGTATGTGGAACAGCAGCAGTCATGGTGTAAATATGAAAAAAAAAAAATCCATAAAAACAATCTGACTGGAGGAAAAATCCAATACAGACTTAGTAACTCTTAACATGCAACAACACACAGCAACTGCTTCTGGTATGTCTACTTTAAACTCAAATGAAGAGTTTGTGTGTGTGTGTGTGTGTGTGTGTGAATGTGTGCTCGGGACAGCTTCCCCTGCAGATTCGACACAGCTGATTAGGGCTGTTAGATGAGGATCAGAGATGACCTTGGTGCACAAATCGTTTGCATTTACTTGAGAGAATCACAGAAAGACCTCATAAATATGCTTACAGCAAAACACTGGACAGAGCTGAGGAGAAGAGCAGCAGTGGGAGATAGTTGGATAACGTATCATTGAGCAGAAGAATTACATTAGAAGAATATACCACGCTGATTTACAGCTGTGGGTAAACTGTTGATCAGTGGGGGGTCCTGTGAGATGCAGGTGTGACATCTGCAATCAGTGACTGTATGTTTTATCCATCAGCCCTGTTTGCACCTTCTTGGGGATATAACATGGTTTCCATACCAATAAGGGAAATTGATAGGATAGGAAAACGATGACAGGTGTCACACATGAGCAACGGCATCCTCTTAACACGTTATGAATGCAAATCACTGCCCTCACACAGAGAAGCGGTAGGGGGAAGGAGGGATGGAGAATGGATGGATAGATGAATATTTTTATATCTACAATGAATCAGATGATTGCGTGCAATTGTGACAAACTCTGAGAAGTCAAACGTCGATGTTGAGTTTACAGCTTGCTGCCTCCCTGCTTTAGTTTGCCTAGATTCATGCTGCAGTTTTCTATCAAAGCAGAACTTCTTACCACTTCCAAGTCATTTGAACTCATGACTATCTTAAGTTTTTGGGCACTAATCCAGCAAGCTAACAAATTTGAATTTGCAGGATGAGCCCAAAACAAATTTGATTCCTCTATTTATGACTTAAGATGGATTTGTGTTGTTTACTATTTATCTTAGAAGAACTTCTGACTGTTTTTGCTCTTGGCTCGTTATAATTTGTTACGACCTTCCAAGCATGAATAGCCATAAAACTGCAAATTTCCTGCATGTTTCCTGTAGTTTTCTCCGAATAAGATCTCATTCATAACGCCATCGCTGCTATTTAAAGGCACCGATACCTTGTATTTTGAATGCTTTCATTGTGATGTCATTGTTAGCAGCGAATGACATTATTGTTACCTGCTCATACAAAGAAGTTAAAGTCCATCATTAATAGAGTTTTAATTCTTCCGACACGGTGTAATTTGGTGTACTGCTGTAATTCCATCCTATGCGTGAAGAGAAGCACATGATGCCAGCAGAAAGCATGACAGAGACGAGTGAAGAGTAAATGGGAAAGATCGGGAGAAAAAGCAGGAAGCTGCAGTGGAATTTCCACTCCCTGATGTGGGTGGACTCCACATGCCCAGAGAACAGAGAGGGCACATTCTCCCTCTCTCCCCTCCTCCCCTCTTTTTCTTCTCCACCTCCCCTCCCTCCTTTCTTTCTCTCTTTGCTCAGACAATAGGGGCCACAGAGAAACAATGCAAAAAGGAAAGGCCGGGGATATGTATGGGGGTGGTCTGAGGTGCCGAGAGGGGAAGACGGGTGAGAGGGCCTTGCCGGTTTGCAGAGGGAGGCCAGAAAGAGTAATTGAAGTTTTTTTTTCTCTTGGGAGTAAAGTAGGGTTTTGATGAGAAGAATGTATGGAAAACTGTGGGGGGGTTAATGAAGAGGATGACGTAAGATGTGGATAAGGGGTGGCATCTAGTGTTAAGGGTACCAGAGGCACATGGCTTAGAGGGCGAGGGTTATGTTTTTGTGGGACTCAAACATTTTTCTGCCCGACTGAGCCTGAAAGTGATCATGCTGAGCCAGGCAAAGGCAATCTCAGGCCCTTCCTCTGTCACACACACACACACTCGTCTGCACACACAGAGTAAAATGGTTAGCAAGAGCAAACCAGAGCATTAAACATATATATGATGTATATATGATCGCTTAAGATACAAAAAAAATATAATGTTTACATGCACACATTATGTAAGACACATAACTAGGATACTAACTCATCAACAAACTCAAAACTAAAACTTTTAAACGTCAAAATTTAAAAAAAAAAAAGCAGGGCTGGAAAATATAAGGTAATGTTTGTGTGTCTGTGTGTGAGTGTATTTGTATGTCTGTCTTTGTTTGTGTTGTTTGTGTGCAGTGGGAGTAATTTTTTTTTTGTTTGGAAAGTGGGGATATTTTAGCTGTTTGACGGTTGGTTTGAGGGTTAAAGTTAGAATAAGTTTTAGGTTAGTGTAAGGGTCTGGGCAATGCATTATGTCTGTGTGTGTGTGTGTGTGTGTGTGTGTGTATTGGTGGGAGGTACAAATGACTGCGGAAAAATGGATCCAGGGAAGAACAGAAAAAAAAAGAGAGAGAGAAACCTGCCTGTGTGTGAATGAATGGAAAGTGTGGCATCACCTACACATATCATAACAACCGATGACTGTGGTAGGAAAGACATTTTTTATGTTTTAAAACTGCTAATATCATAAATCAGGTTTGAAATTATGAATAAAAGAAACATCTGGACTAAAATACGACTGCCCTCCAGAAACGTGTAGCTTTCGAAGCAAAAATTATTAAATGTAATCAGATCAAAGGTCCATAAAACACCAGAAATTATTACTAAATCTCACTTTTCCAAACCAAAAAGTTCTGAGACACATATTCATCAACACACCACACACACTCTCTATGAAGTAACACAGTCATGTTCTGCCTGTGTCTCTGGCTCCATCTTATGGTGCTCACATATCTCACAGTTATTTGATTTCTGGAACAAATCAAATGCACTCTCATGAACGCGCAATGTTTCCGTATTTAGATGAAGTGAAAGGTCACTGTGACACATCACAGCTTGTCCTTGGCCACAAGCTCCCCTGAGCTATAAATAAACAGAGATAATCTCTGTCTAAGCTGCTATGCAGTGTATGAATCAACATGTAATATTCTGTTCTCATTGCTCGTGATTATTATCGGTGCTTGTTATTCAATTTTAATCCCGTATAACTCATTTATTGGTCTATTTCTGTTCTCTTTCATTAAGTTAGGTGGACGGGAGCGAGCAGTCGCAGAGGAAGCAGGCGCGTTCACGCACACGAGGAGCACGTGATCTCATCCCGGAGATGCTGTGCTCGTTCCACGGAGGTGCTACGGAGAGAGATTAGGCCCAAATATTTTTTTAATCTGCGCATTATTAAATCTTTTACTAAAATGTTCATGGATGTTTTATGAGAAGATGTTTTCATTTGTAGACCATTATCAATGTTTTCACGTGCACATAGACTAACAAAGGGGCTTAAATATATAATCATTATCAAAATAATAATGCCTCAAAGCATTGGTCATATATTAATTTATTATTATTATTACTTTATTTTGATATAATATGTTGTAGTTTTAGACATGTAATTGTGCATTATATATTGAAATGTGTTCCCAATATTTTGTCTGCCCTATTAACATACATGAGGGGGCACAAAATAGTAACACACACTAATAAACTCCAGTCCATCACCACTGCTCACTAATACCGCAATAATAAACATAAAGTAGAAAGTGAAAGATAGAAACACATGAGACATAGTTTCCCCTAAACAGCTGAACTCGAGTGGACAACAGAGCCCTCCTGTGGCCAAATTATGCAATTGCATTGGTTACATACTAACATACAAAGTAAAAAGAAGACGAAAACACATAATAATAATAATGATATATTACACACTTAGTCTCCCAACACACACACATTTTCTCTAAAATACATAAAGAACACGTTAGTATTGTGGTACGCGCACAGCATCTCGGGGGCGAGCTTTTTTTTTTTTTTTTTTTCCTGAACGCGCGCTCACCTTCGCCGGTTTTTTCACAGGGGGGGCGTGGCTAAGGGAAGGAAACAGAGTTTGATAAAAAAAAAAAAAAAAAATTAAAAGACAGGTTCACAAATTATCCCACTGCAGCGGAGGCTGTCGGCACCGTGGGAAGCCCACAGAGCCGCATAGGATGGGAAACCTTCCGCTCTTCACGAGGTAAAAAAAGAAAAGAAAGAATAACGCGCTGCCTGGAGGTTGCTTGTCTTGTGGGTAAAATGAAGGGCGATGGTATTACAGCCGGCAGGTTGACCCATATGGAAGCATCATGTACATACATATTCCTTCACTGCTTCGATGCTTATAACTAAGTGTAAACCATAATAATCCTTTAATCTTATTTCATGTTGTTCCAGCCTCTTTGGGACCGGTGCGACCACGTCACACGGCGGTGCAGGGAGATTCACAGCCAGGAAGATCAGAAAAGGCATAACTCATTATTACCCTGTGTTGTCAGAGACAGAGGACCAGACACTGTCTCCTGCCAAAGACTCCCACACTGACCCCTCTATAGGCGCGTCCCCTTTACACTCCTCTGCTGATGACCCTGACACACTCTCACAGACACCCCTAAACACACACCAATCTGATTCACCCACTTCCTCTCGTCCACTTCTCCTCTTCCTCTCATGGCTCGGTGCCCAGCCAGGGGCCGCGAGCAAGTACACAGACATGTACCTCGAGCGTGGCATGGATGTCCTCTTGGTCCAGAGCAGTGTGTTACACTTCCTGTGGCCTCCATGGGGGCTTGAATACGGTCTGGAGGTTTTGAAGGTGCTAGAGGAGCCTCAGTTCTCAGGGCGGCCCGTGCTGGTGTATGCCTCCTCCATCGGCGGCTACACATTCACCCAGATACTTACCCACATCGCCCAGGGACCGAAGCAACACGCAGGCCTGGTTCAGAGGGTGATAGGTCACATATATGACAGCTTGGTGGCTGGCACCCTGGAGCATATGGCGACAGGTGAGTGAGAGGGCTCGGGTTACTTTTGTGTTGGATATGTGTGTGTGTCATGTCTTTTAATAATTCATTTACCAGCTGACTTACAGCTCCAGTTTGTTTCCAGCTTGCCTTAGGATAGTGGCTGCATACAGTTAAACACAAAGACACAAGGCTGCAATTAATCTGTAAAATATCAGAAAACAATCATTTTTATCAATAGCAATTATTCATGTCTTCAATTTGCTTGTTTTGTCAAATTAAAATTGTCCTAAAGCAGTAAATTCTCACATTTTAAAAAGCGGAACGAGATAACGTTTAGATTTTTTTTAATTCCCTCACACACACAGTTACACCTGGTGAGAGCTTTAGGGGTAATTCTAAAATGAAAAAAAAAGTCTGTATATTTAGTTCAATTTTAAATCTGTTTTAGGGCAAAAACTTGAAAAAAAAACATTCAGGCAACTGTGCAGGCAAATATACAGAAAATACATCAACAGTCATTTACAATAGTAAGTGTGTCTAAGTCACATTTCTCAGGGTGCTGTGGTTGCATTGAGGACTCCGGACGTTTTTCAAATAAACTTTAACGTGAATCACTTCAAAAGTTTATTTTTTTAAGTCCAAATGAAAGTGAAGTGTAGCGAGCGCCTGTAGCAGCCATTATGAGACCTACATTTTTTCCGGGGCAACTCACTGACTGACTCACCCTGCGTATTCATCCACACATGCAGGTTTGTTTACATGAATGAGGTTGACTTTCACTGTGGTCGGACTGCAAGGAAACTTTTTTTAAAAAAAGCCACAGTGTCCACATTTATAGGAAAATAAACCTTCTTCTTTTTACTTTAATGTGTTTACTTGAACTCTTTCTGTTGTCTCTCTTGTTTTTTTCGTTCAGGCCTCGGTAAGACTCTGGTGCCAAGATTTGAGGGCTTGGTCAAAAACGTCGCCATGTTTTACTTCTGGCTCTTCAAATCCCGAACGGCAGACTTCTATAATAACAGTGTCGGCATATTCCGCAACAGCCCCATCGTTGCGCCGGCGCTGTTCTTCTTCTGTGAAAATGATGCCCTGTGTGACCCGGTTGCCGTGGAAAACATTATTGACCTCTGGAGAGGGCGTGGCGTGGCTGTGGAGAGCAGGAAGTGGAAGGAGTCGATCCATGCGGCTCACATGCGGCGCCACCCTGAGGAGTACCTCTCTACGCTGGAGCGATTCTTGAACTCGCTGCCTGTTTCCTCCCTTAAAGCAAAAATGTAAATGGTTAGGAGGAGGAAGAGTTCGCTTTGACCGCATTTATAAAACTGTAAAATGTTTTATGCACGTAAATTATTTAAAAGAGAAAAGACACTTTGATGGCTTTGACTTTTTCATTATTTTAATGAGTAAGTTAACAAGGACGTTTTTGTCTTCTTATAAGCATGTTCGGCTTGTTGTTGTTTTGATTTTGGACCCAGGTTACGCTTTAAGTGATTTGGAGCATAATGATATTTATTTGGAGCTTTTTGTTTGTTTGTTTGTTTGTTTGTTTGTGAATGAACAGCTGTTACACTTGATACCACAGATCTGGTTTCTGCACAGAATGTGAAATAAAACATTCATACAGGACCTTTGATGACCTTTGACCCTTCATTTATTTCAATGGGAAAAATATTGCTACACATCTTATGTTTTTTTTTTTTGTTTGTTTGTTTTTATACTCGAAAGATGCTTTACAAACATAAACAATCACACATCAGCTGAGGGGGTTGAAGTACTTAGATTCTTTTTTTTTTCCCACAACAAATGAGGACGTCAGCTCGAATAAAGAGAGTTCAGAAGCGATGCTGAAATAATATGTTTTATAAATATGTTTTTTTTAATTTTTTTAAATTTTTATTAAATCATCGAGCCAGTTTCTAATCTCTCAGCTTTTAAGTGAATACAGGACAGTTGTTTGCGTATAATATGTAATCATCATCGTTTTAGTCATCGGACTGTTTCTAATTCTGGTAATCACTTTAATAATTTTTTTTAAATTATATTTTCTAATCTTTCTAATGTGGGATTTTGCTTTCAAGGGAACAATGTCATAGTCCTTCCCATAATGTATAATGTAGACTTAACAAAACATAAATACACACATACACAGGACATTTGGCATGTACACTCACTCACCCACTCTATCCCACTCACATGTTTTTCTAACCACCATTCTCTATTACATACATGCATACATACGTGTACATGCAAACTTGTGTTTCTCCCCCCGAGCTGTTTCTTCCCTGCTCTGCCTCAAGTATTCATACGGCACCATAAATACCTTTTATAAAAATATATCCTATAGTTTCACATCTCTGAAAGACACAACAACTAACTGGTAAATATATTCTTATATTTCTATATATTCTTATATTTCTATCCAAATATCGTTCACTTTTGTACACGACCAGGTGGATGATAAGAGTCATGAAAACCGCAATTCACAATCCGCATAATATATTCAGCTGCCATTTATATATATATATATATATATATATACTGCCATCAGTTTGTATTGTTTTAGTGGTAATTCTATTTATTCATTTTATATTTAGAAAATATATTCATTTATTACAATGATTAAAAAAAACACACTTTACAGTGAATATTCTTCATATTATTCATATTTCAGATTGTTACTATCAATAATTTAGCTCTATTTAGCTTTATTTTTAAGTCAAAAAGCAGAACACTGAAAAGTCAAATAATAAAACCATGTAGGTTAATGTCCACTTTTACACTTTTTAATATATATTTGCTTTTCTTCTACAAACTCTTTCTGTACAACAAAATTGGTTCTAGATTTCATATTTTTATTACTTCCAGTGGTGTAATGTCGCGTAGCGAAGGAGCCGACTGGACTTTAAAATAACGTAAGAAGAGAAACAGCCAACACGCATCGACTAAAATCTTTATTGCAAAGTTTACTATAAAAAAAAAGATATCAGCTTACATCTTTGTTGTTTACCACAAGCTTCATGTTTCTGCTCAAGGCTTCTATAAACTATTATATAGAAGAATAAACAAGAAAGCCATAACATTGCACATTCATCAAAGTTTTCCATATATATATTTCTTCACAAAAATCTTTCATAAAATTGCACATTATGACATATACATGCCCATATAAAATATATAACTATTTTTAAATTATAAAACATGCTGTTAGAGACAACTGTTGCTTTTAATTTGGGTTCTTCGATTTTCAGTATTTTTTTTATCTATTTTCATAAAGTATATCAAATCATTGCTGGACAATCATTTAACACAAAGCTACTTGCATTATGTGCAACATTTTAAAGCAACAAGGAGAAGATGATTATTGCTTTATTGAGTATTTGCAATGAATTTGTTTCTACATATTTTATATAAAAGACTACACTGATTTGTGCAAAATAAGCCTCTGTACTTGAGCATTACGAGAAGACGTGTCATACCTGTGACCTGCAAGTCTGGATTTGTCAGCAGACTTTGAGTTTGTCCTTGTTGAGAAGAAACTTCTCCAGGTAGTGCTGCACCTGAGTCAGAGTCAGGTAGTGGCGGCTGTCGGGGAACAAATTCTCACTGCTCTCTCCTCTCGGTCTGGCTGCGACAGGACAGTCCATCGTCACGGCCAGCGAGCGCACCCGTCCCTCCAAGCTGGAGACGTCAGCCTGGATTTGACTGAGAAGATCTGTGGACGAGCTCTGTAGTGCGTTATCCAAACGTCCAAGGTCGTGACTGATACTAGTGAGTCCCTCAATGGAAGGAGTGATGACTTCCATCTCAGGAGCCACTGGTAGCTGAGAAAAAAAAAGAGAAAGATGTAAGAAGTAATAGATAACAGTAATAATGATGACAAGTTTAATACACATCCCGAACTGTCCTTCAACTACACACTGTACTGTGACACATTGTTCAACTATGCTTCAATGAAGCAACGTGCATACCTTTGTTCTGAGTTTCTTAATATGCACCAGGGTTATCTTAGCTATGTTTATAATACTGTGCACGGTGTTTCTCGTAGATTCTCCCTTCGTGGGAAGAGCGGTGCACCCAGGAGCTGCTGCGATGGAGACACAGAGGAGGGGTAGAAGGATGTGCATCCTGGCAGAAAGAAAGTAAAATGAATGAGAAAGAAAGCATAAAACAACTTTGCACAGTAACTTAATAAAGCAATTTACTCCTCCATTTACTTTGATCATACAAAACACACTGTAACATTTCATATATCAATATATATATCATAGTCTTACCTGTTTTTTTGTTTTTTTTCGTGGCTGAGCTCTTGTAGCACCGAATGACAAACAGGTGACAGATGCCTCTCTGCAGGTTCCCCCATTTAAATAGTCTGCTCTGAACTTGAGTCTTGCCTGGGTCCATTCCCCTTCCTCTCTCCTCCCCCAACTCAAACCTGAGTCTGACCCTTGCAGGTCAATTTTATCAACATCATCTGGATTACGCAGGAAATTCACAGTAGATGCCAATTAAATAAAAAAAAAACATAAAGCTTATGTGCTCTGACTCAGTTACTAAAACTCACACGTATCCTGTATTCCTGTAGGTTCGTGATGATTTCATTTGTGGCATGCTTGTCTGCTGAATAACCCTTTTGATTGATTTTTTTTTTTTTTTTACATTTATCTTATTTGTTTTATATATACGAGAACTGAGGAATCTGACTATGCAGGGATGTGCTGCCTATGACGTTATCTAACTTTTTGCAGTCGTTAGGGGCAACAGCAGCAACAATAAGTGAAAAACGGAAACATAATACCAGAACACACACAGTTAATTTCCTACAGTTGGTTTCCGGAGGGTGATTTAGTTACTTTAGTTCTGTCTGAAGGCCTAACGCTCCTACCACCGAAGCTTTTGAATGTATGTATGTTATGACTGTATGCGTGAAAAGGCTGTGCATTCTCCATTTTACTGCACGCTCGTCTTAATTTGGTGTTTCCCCCGTTGGGAGTTCCCTTTGTTGTGAAAGAACTACACTATGCTCCCTCAGGCTCGGCATTTACACTGAAAAACCTGTTAGGAAGATGCATCACTGAGCATAGTGTCAGCAGTGTACAAAAGTATAGTGCTTAATGGTTAAAGTGTTGTATAGTAAAGGCCACTTCTTACACTCATTGCACTTCTCTTAGACCTTTATGAGACAAACTGTTAATTCAGTTAACGCTAACTTTAAGTAGCAGCCTGTTAACTGTCTTACTTTCCAGCCAGTATGCTGCCTCATGTCTGTATCGAGCATCAAATAAGGACCGTATGCGTAGCTTCATAGGCCATTAATGAACTCAAGCTAATCTGGCGAAACCCGGAGAGTCTTGCAGCTGAATACGTCAGGATTGGGAGAGCACGGGGTAACAGATCAAGGTTCTTTTTAACCCTGCCTTGGTGAATATGAGGAATAAACCCATAAACCCGAGAAAGCAAACAGGATCTGCTTTTCAACTTTGCTTTACTTTGTCGACACCTCAGCCCCTGAGGTGCATTTATGACTCAGGCGGCAACAGCTGAAGGGTTAACTGAAATCACCAACACCTCGGTGAACGACTCTTCTCCTCCGGGGCTATTAAAACCTTTCTCAGCGTCACCGAATGGCACCAAGAAATACAAACAAAGTTTTTTCAGAGAGGCTGGAAATTTAAGAAAATTGTGAAAAATTGTGAGCAGGAAGAGACCCGTGCAAGATAAAAGCAGATGGCAAACAGAAGAGGTGACGACACAGTAACGGTCACGTGACATGCATTGTTTGCATGTCTCGCCGATCTCTTCCAAAACACGCTTAAATATGTGGAATCCTCCAGTCAGAGAGGCAGCCTGCTATTTAACTGCTCTTGTCGATAATTACGGGGTTTGAGTTACAGCGTCTGAGAGCGGAGGTTCTCGACCTTGTGTAACAACACAACATGACAAAAAAGGATAGAAAAAAAAGATAAGCAGGACTGTAAATATGTTTAAAGTAATGACCAAAATACATATTCTGCTACCCTCAATGAGACACTTTGACTGGCTTCTGGGAAATAATGAGATTGAGTCTTTTTTTTTTCTGTCACAATGAAAAACCCTGACTCATATATATATATATATATATATATATATATATATAGGTGATGGTGAAAGGCAACAGAAATTTGATTGCCCGTTGTGACAGAGCGGGATATCGACAGAATGAAGCGAGGTCAACTTGTGTGAGCTGAAGCTTCAGGCTGCTGTTTTAATTTCATCACTTCGTTTTCTTTCCATGCCGCGGGTCCTCTGGGAAGTAGTCTGTAAACTTTTGTGACAACTGAAGTCAAATTTCGGGTTACAGCACTGGATATGTCGACATGGGTAGATGCTTACAAAGTTGTGAAAAACATGTCAAATCACCCCTCTTTGACTCTGAAAAGTCTGAAACACTCTGCTGATTCTGCCTTGTGTTGCTATGTTGAGCTGATTTCAGTGCAATGCTCTGCAACAGGAGAGGCCTATAACACTTTTCACAGTCACGTTTATGACTTCATGCGGTCCTCCATGCGGTAATGGTATGCGCATTTTAATAGGTTCACAATTATTCAAGTGATATTGAATGGTATTTATCAGTCACTGTGCCGTGAACTGTCCCAGTACAAACTCAGCTTTCTGTGTCCCTACTGTTGTCCATCCGTCCCTACTGGAACAATAGCGATAAATGAACTGTATTTGGCGAGTGAGTGGCTCAGTATTCCCAGAACTTGAATCAGTGTCAATAGTTTTGTTGAGAAAGTGAGAATCCTATAAAGATGACCAAATCAAACTTCAGTGGGCCTACTGCGTAAAAAACACAAAAAAACACACACAAAGTGACGCAGATGGAAATACTTTGTTCCTGAAGAAGGAGGGGTGACTTATTGGAATGCTTGCTTTGGTCAATTCCAGTAAGTTGATGTGGCAACGTGCCGACTTATTAAAAAAATCTTTTTCAGTTCATCGGCGAATAAATACCTTTGGCGATGACTTGCGCGGACAGGAAATTGCAAATGGCTGCGGTTGAACAGACAGGACTAAAGAATGAGGTCGTACAGTATCTACAGATTCAAAAACAGAGTTGTGCAACTCCCAAACGATCTGACCGACGTCGGATTTATTATCTCAGGACTTCAGTTGTAGTAAGTCAAAGCTGCATATTTTCCTTGGAATCCTGCAAAACTGAGGAGAAATCAATAAATCAATAAAATAAAAATCTTTACCATCCATAGAGGATGGTGTCGTTTATTGACACTTATCTAAGTCCATCAGGATCACATTTAACTTATTTGCACTTAGTTTTTAGTTTATGGATTTTTTTTTTGTGTCATATTTGTAATATCAGCAAGTGATTGCTCTTGGCCGTAATGAAACACATCTCCCAGAACTTCTGCCTGACTCCACTAATCCCTTTTTACCATCATCTCCAGTGGCCTGAATAAGAACAACATAATGATGCCAGTCCTACCAGCAGCGTGGCTGACTGGAACAAGGTTTAGTTTCTGCTGAGTCAACTCAAGTCGACTCACATCAGTTTTATGAGTATGCTTCTGGCAATTAAATGTAATCACCCCGCTGAGTTGAAACCAAGTACTTGTCTTTGCTTTGGAAAAATAAACAAAGACTGACCAAAACACAGACCAGACATTTTAAAAAGAACAAAAGCCAAGAGAAACAACACAGCAGAGCTGTCGGATTATTCATGTTAAATGTCTTTTTACCGTAACTTTGGTGTGAATACGTCATGGGGAGGAGGATACCTGCTGCAGACCCATTCGGTTTCCAGCTTATATTGTGAAAATATTACTGGAAGACCTTTTTGAATTTTTTTATTCTGAGGGGAGCAGCACGGTGTGTTCTCAGTTGCAGTTTGCAGAACGTCCTCTGGAGGGCTTTACTCACCCACAAAGATTTATTTGTGGAGCCGCTCAACCAGTTTGTGTTGTTCCTTATTCATTTCCTTTTAACCGAAGCCTTAAAGAATCTCCTGTGAAATTCAACCTCATCTCATTATGTTCTTGAATTATTATGGATCTTAATATTGAACTCTAAGATTCTCCATCGTTTGCCAGAATTTAGTCTCCTTTTACTCTTTTTAAACAATTCTTTGTGATATATTTTTTTAAAATTTTAAAATTTTATGTTTATCTCGTTGCATCGAAACTACAGATATGAAAAAAAAAATAGATATTGTGCAGGGATCCCTTTATAGCGTCTTCTGCCTGTGGGTACAAATTTTAATTTTCTCTATTACAAGTAGGAGAGGAGCAAAAGTGCATCCACCAACCCACATCCCGAACTGACGGCATGGATGAGGCACTGTCCTATTTCCCAGGGCGACGTGTGACACACAAACTGTGGGCCACCGCCGTGATTTAACTGAGGATCTCTAGCTCTAGTCAGAAGGTCAGTCGGAGATTTGTTAGGTCAATTAATGGATGCAGGGGCCCAGTCCACCAGTACACACGTTACTCATATCAGACTGTGTGATATTATAGCCAAGCAGGAGGCAGGAAGAGTTGGTGATTTAGTCTGCGGTTAGTTGGTGCTGCTGGAATGAAAAAAAAACTTTCTTTTAGACATAAATAAACAAGTGTTTGTTCCTGTTTGATTTGCTTTAGTAATAGATATGGTGCATTGTGTTGAATATTATATTGCTCATGAAAAACTGCGAGACCAGCAAACAATGCCAAAGAAAGGTTTACAAGACAGTACAATATTTCATCTTAATTTTATTTCACAACAATAGAGGAGTAGAGAGATGCCCAGGTCATGAATCTGTAAATTGCAAAAAATATGTTTTGAAGAAAAGAAGGTCATATAATTAAAAACAAAACTCGAGAGAGTAAAAGGATGCTAAGATAAAAAAAGATGACTTTAGAGTAACACAAATAATCTCACTAACATGTGCTCCTAATTGTATTTGCTCACAATACGGCAAGGACATGCACATACAGTACACTTGTGTACTGTACGTATACTCCTGTGAACACTCCCTGAGCACTTAAGTCACATAGTTAGTGTGTGGTAAGTGTATCGTCCCTGCAGAGGAAGCAAAAACTGCCTCAGGTTTTGATTGCACAAAAACCACATTGTGTGCGCTCACGGGTTTTGATAAATAACCGTGTTTATGTAACACATATTACGTCAAAGGCTCGAAGCTACACATTCGTTTTCTCCCAGCTCATTTGTTCACTGTGTACATGTAATATCATAAATATCTGGCCTGGCGTAGGCTGTACTTTCCATGCATAACTATGTCCAATAAAAAAGGGAAACAGATATCCTTTAACATATGCAACATAATGCCATCTAATCAAACATTTATTCCCTTTATAATTTTCTATCATGTAAAGTGAATTTGATTTTATGGAGTAATGAACCTTAAAGCAACAGACATAAATCCATTTTACATCCAAGTCATTTTACAATATTTGACAGAGATTATGAGAGTTAAATCCTTGATAATGGACAGCAGGTTCAAACTCTTTAGATGTGATATAAAAAAATAAAAATAAAAAAGACGAAAATGCATTAGAACTAAACTACTAAATGAAATAATTTGTCTTATGCATAAATATACAAAATACAACAGAACACTGATGTTTAGATAATGAATTAAATCTCTATAATCCACATCTGCACATCATTTGTGTGTGTGTGTGTGTGTGTGTGTGTGTGTGTGTGTGTGTGTGTGTGTGTGTGAAAAACACAGACAGGGATGAAAGATACTCACTGCTCCATTAAAGGGGAAAAAGGTGGCGTCTGGTGCAGATGCCAGAATCCGGCGCAGATACTTTTTGGGGTAAGGGCTTCCTGGATACTGCCTTAGGAACAGCAAGCCCAGACCGCAAAAAGACCCACAAAGGACAAAGGTTTTGATCCCACAATCTGGCGGTGGGTGAACAGGATCATCAGCATCTACGGAAAGAAAATGAGTCATCAGTGCATTTTTTAAGCAGGGGGGTTTTTAACACATGTGGCAACTTCTGGTCACAACTGACTTGAAAGAGTTGGATTTGCACCATGATGGCACGATGTAGTTTCAAGTTTCATTTAATTTTGGTAGATCACCACATCACCAAATGCTGAATAAAAAAACACTAAATGTATACATGCTTTTTCCGCCGTGCAATACGTAATTGATAAAGCTGTTAAACACACCATGTGTTGTGGAAATAAAGTGTGAAAAAAGACACAAAACAACATCTTTGGGACTTTGTTCTGTGAGCCAAAACATCACCAACTAAGGTATGACGTTTAGTGCTCTGTAAGTAAAATCAAGTTTAGTGAAGACAATGTCAGTCATCACATTCAGGTCAGGATCCATACTTCTATAAACAGCTGCAGCTCATTTCTTTTCTCCTTATTTTCTCCTAACGCTCACGTCTTGATTAACTGCATGAGTCTGTCTGCTCTCACGCTGTCTAGAATAGCTCCAACAAGGCTTCCTGTTAATAGCAAGTTTTTCGGTGGTGAATCATGAACTGAGAGGGGGGGAAATAGGCCCCATTCACAAAATATCTTACTGCTGTTGTTTTTTTTGTTTTGTTTTTTTCTTACAAGGGACAAATTCACTAATTATATATTCCCAGGTTTATGTGGAAGGGATCAATTCATCAACTGTATCTGCATGAGATTCAGTGGCTGACTGGCCGAGGGGAACACCTCGGCTGCAAACAGATGGAGAACGACATACTGTGTGTGATCAAATGTACATGCCGTTAATGCTGCTATGTTAGACACACACACACACACACACGGGACATAATAAAAAAAGACAGTAAAAATAAAGACAGATATTATAGCTGTTTTTCATATATAATTAGCCCTCAGCAGAGTTGGACACTGATTAGGATCATGTATCGTCATCATCATCATCATCATCATCATAGGATATCATAATGTTGATTTTGACAGTTGGGCTTCATGGGAGCTTCCTGCTTCCTGATTTCCAGCACACATATAATATGATATGTGTAAATGTTATCATAATTAAATGATTTTTCCTTCAAAGTTGATCAGGGGTTTCATCAGCCATGAGATTTTGGTCATAACTTCACTGAAACACCATGTAGCTAGTCTAAAGACTCTTGTTAATCTAATCTTCATTCAGTACATCAGCAGCTACATCTGTGCACAACCAAACTGTTGTTATTAGATGTACTATTAGAAACTATATTTAGGAGGTTTAGATAGACTGCATAAATTACTTGACTATTCATGGTGTGTTACTGTTTGCAGTTTAAATATGTGAATGTCTATGTGGACTTTGTTCTACTGCAGATATGAGGATTTAATATATTATAAAGCACATTTGTAGTGAATCAAAACATAGTGTAGTTGTTGTTAATGTGAAATCAGAAAGTGTTTAAATTGAAAATTTTAATTGTTAAATTTTTTTTTAACTTGCAACCATCTAAAATGCATCCAAGAGTCACATTAGAAGATATTAAATTAACTTGTGAGATCGAGACATCTTTTAAGAAAAGTCGTCCCTACGGTGGAGTTCAGCCTGCAGCGAGAGGAGGAGTTAAAGGTGCTAAAATGTTATGTCACAGTACTGGTCACTGTGGAGTTGTCTTTGTTGTCTTCAGCACATTTCCAGAGGCTAAAAGTTGTCACCTCTTTGTGACGAAACAGGTGTGCAACCATTTTGTACTCCGCTAAGACGTCAGCCATCGGGCTGATACACCTGACAGGTTGGCATCGTCACCTGGTCCTTTCACCTCTTGACATGTGACTTCTGTGCTGGTCATGATTGACACATACTCCTTTTTTAACCCCGGTCATCTTTGCACATCAACGAGCTGGTGTGATCTGGGCCCTAAAGGATTTATGTCTTTTTTTGTGTGTGTGTGTGTGATATATTCTGGTCATATCACTCATAATGCAACAATGGTGTGAATTATCATGACTTTTTTTGATTCAGAGATTTCCTTTTAATTTAGTTTCTAAACATGGCCCCATACATATCTGATATACAAATATAATAAACCAAAATATTGTCACATTACTGAAACTGAGACATCATTTGAATCAGTCAAATATCATAATTATGACGTTTGTTTCATCCACAAATACAATGTGTGACTGGAAGTACTTTTTTTTCAGTTTTTATCTGTTCATTATAATTGGATTTGGGAAGATAAACCTTAAACTGTTGTTTGCACCTTTTATTAACTCTGACACTGTTCAGAGCTTCATTCAGAAATCAGCACCAGCAGCAGCAGCAGCAATAATTCTCTGACATTCGGTGCAGATAATTCAAAACCTCCACTTGATCTGTTTCAAACGTGTCTGACCTCTGAGGCCACGTTTAAGCCACTAATCAACATCAAATCAGCTGATTCACGTGAAGAGAAAATGTCTTCCTATCACTGATTACAGGGAAACCTATGAAACATGTATATCTCAGCGCACCATATGCAGAAAGCAACAGAAAACACAACACATGCAGCCACATCTTTCATACTGTGGGGATTCAGTGATACTACTGGTTGCTCTCAACGTCGTGCCATGCCACACCCGTATCCTGCCAAAGATATAGGCCGATAATGTCTTTCATAAAAGGCTTCAATTAACATGGTGTAACTTGGTATTTCACAGAAACGTTTTGGTATCCTAACGGCTGAATGTGAATGTGTGATAATCTCATTTTTTATAATGTATTTCAATAAAATGTTCTTTTTAATGACATTTTGTGACAGTGTTCAGTCATTGTTATCACCATTTCCCCTTGTTTAACATTTAGTCCCTGTGGTGTACTTTTCATGAGGTTATTGTCATTATAACTTTTTAAAATTATCTTTTTTTTTTTACAGCTGATGAGCCCTGTGCCTTGATTTAGGGGCATATATATTTAAGGCCTTTTTCATTGTCATTTATTAAGACATACAGCACTATATTATATTAAATGTTAACATCACAAATGAGGTGTTTCCAGCTCATATTTTGTCTTTTCTCAGTTTTAAGGAATTTAAATAGATATAATGTAGATGTCCTGAGTTTGTTTGCAGCTATTTTTTATTATTATTATTTTTATTGTGAAAAAAATTATACAAAAATCTTGCATCTAAAATCAGGATCCTGTTAAACTATTCTAGAGAATAGGTGGGGAGGAGGGAGCCTGCAACATAGGATTAAACACAAGCTAAACTGCAAGTGTAAATCCATTCAATGTGTAGGCCTACATCATGAGATTTCATGCTCCAGTAAAGAACAGGTTCGTAAACGGAGGGTTTTAAAAAGAGCTTTTATGGATTGTATTGAGGAGGCGTGCGCAGCACACGACCACATCTGGATGATGGGGCCCGTGTCTGTATGAGTGTTACGTCAAGCCAGGAGCGGATAGGGACCAGCAGACTGGACCATCTGTACACGTAGGCATCTGCCACACTTACCTCACCACATGCGTCATATGTGTGTGTGTGTGTGTGTGTGTGTGTGTGTATTGGGGGGGCTAAGTGTCACATCCCCTACTGCTCTTTCTCTAAATGTGCCCTACATTGTCCCATATTCCACTTACAATGGAATGAATGCATTTCACACTGATAGCAAACGATTACTTATTTACTAAATAAATAAGATGTGGTGCATCCATGATTGCTTTAACAGCCTTGACTTCACAATGGCTGAACTACAGTACTTTAAGCTCTCCGGCTTATAGAAGTTGCTGAAGTGGCTCCACCTTTACTTTAGTCCAGTATTCAATATATGGCGTTTGCTCATTGGCCTTAACACGAGAGACGTGTGTGTGTGTCTGTGTGTGTGTGTGTGTGTGTATGTGTGTGTGTGTGTATGGGTGGGGGGTATTTGGGGGGGGCGCTCTCCGTGGTCCTGAAATACACTGTGAGCTGTCCATGGTGCTGAAAACCTGCTCTCGCTGCTGCATGGTGAACGCCCTGCACTGGAGCCCAGTTTGAGAAAAGAAGCAAAAGTGGAGTTGGTATTAAAATAAAACCGTAATAAAAAAATAAAAAATAAAAAATATAAATAAAAATGAAACAGAATAAAAACTGCCAACACAACCATATTAACATTATTAACGTCTCTGCCCCCTTTCACGGCTTTTTTTAGGCATCATGATGGGATGTGCAGGTTGAAGATGAATTGATCGTGCATGAATTGGCACTTGTTGCCATAACGCACAGAAAGCCTGCCGAGTGGGCAATATCTGCTGCTGCTGCGTGCACGCGCGTGCGCGTGAGCAAGAAGAACGGTCTAATCTTCGCTATTCCACGTTTAAAGAAGAAGTAACGTTACTTCTTTTAGGTTCCACGCGCACGACTACCCCCCCCCCCCCCCCCCCCCCCCCCCCTCCACACACACACACACACACACACCACACACACACAGCTATGAAAAGTAGCCGATTATTTTAAATGATGTACAAGCCTGCTCCATTTCTAGATATCTCGATTCTAATTAAATTGAATCGTTGCTGTAACATGTTGAGTGATTGACGTTGCAATTAGACGACAGTGCTCGCAAGTACTGCCTCGATCCTCTCATGATGTTTCTAATCACGACTAGTCCTCAAAACTGTAATTATTTATAGTAAAATGCATCGCCCCTCAGTGCACACACACACACACACACACACACTCTGTATGTGAATATATATATATATGTCGATGGATGCAGAATTTGTATTGCATCGGAATAGGTCTCTAGACGGAGCACGTCCACCGCTGCGGTTAATGATAAAGAATCGCAGTCAACTCAGTGGAAGTCAACACGAAGACACTTTTAGGTTGTTGGTTTTTTATATATATATATATATATATATGCTTTTCTTCTTTTCTTTCCTATCCTCACACATCAACACGTCTCTCCGGAGAAAACACTGGCCATTCACGCCTCACCGTCAAAACTCGGGCATGGATTTCTCAATGGCTCTCTATATGGCAACACTGTCTATAACCACGAAAAACAGAATGGCAGGTTGTTGTTTTACTTCACTTCAACAATAAGCAAAGAGGAAATAATAAAAATAGAATGGGCTCACCCAGTCATCACCGATCCGAGGAAGCGTGCATCATTTTTCTCTTCCCCCCCTTTTTCCCTCCAATAATCCCTGGGAATTTGAACGGCACCCATTGATATGCAGCAGTAGGGTCCCCCCCCCACCCCACCCCCCTCTCACTGCCCCACCAGCCCCCTCCACCCTCTTACCCTCCCTCCTTCCTCTCTCTTTCCAGACGTCAGTCGCATTGCCTCCCAGTCATTTCGGTCTATATTTATTTTATTGCTGTGCATTTCTTAATCTTAATCCATTTTGTCCTCCTCCCTCCTCTCTGGAAAATGCTGCAAAACCTCTAATGGAAGCCACTCAATTCCTCCAGTCTGCTTCTTGCTGGTGACCTGCATTGACGTCATTGCGTCATTAGGTTTCCCCTGGAAACACGGGAGAGCCAAAAATAGAAACACATTAATTCAAACCCCAGGCTGGGGGTGGGGGTTGGGGTAGGGGGTAGTTGGGGGCTGTTTTTGGCGACTATTTCTTTCTAACCATATATAATTTTCTGTGTTTTTTTGGTGCTATTTGGTATGTTTTATTACCTGCAATATAATATTCTCCTCAATAGTAGTAGGTCAGGGGTGTGTATCTATATATATTAACATATACTTCATGTTAAGGGCTGTCGTGATATTGTAAAACTATAATATGATGTTTTATTCATTACGGTGATTTCATTATAGTGTTTCTGATTTCTTCATTGTCTTATACATAATCTTGTTATTGGTCTCTATGTCTGAATTTAAAGTCCTCCTGGTACTCCGGACATATCAGGAAGTGACTGAAGCCTGGTTAGAGCAGAAACAAACGTTTTATAAATAAAATGATCTACAGGACCAAGCTCAAATACAAGGTATACAAGATAATATTAATGAAATGACAAAGGACAAATGTGTGTTTTTAATATATATGTATATATTTACTTATTTTTGACAACTATTTGAAAAACAAAGTGTACTGTAAACTAAAGTAATCAGTGTGAACTAAAGCAGATTAGGTTAGCAAGAGAAAAACAAAAACATGTCATAAGCTATAAAGTAAACAGTAAATCATGTCACCCAAATGCCAATGGCACCATTTGAAAGTAAGGTGGGAATAGGAGAGCTCCAAGAAAGATATTTGAACATTGTTATAGAGTTAAGTACTTTATAGCATATTATATATATATATATATGTGTGTGTGTGTGTGTGTGTGTGTGTGTGTGAAGAAGCCCCATAATGAGCAACATTTTGTTGCAAGTTGTCTTTATTTAGTTTTCCAAAACTCTTTATAGTTTTACAGCCTCTTGGGTTCAGCGTGTAGGCAGTGATGGAGTAGCTATGTAACTATGGTCTGTATGTAAAATATCACCAGCATCAATATGATGCTTTGTTCTTTCTTTCAATGCTTAAATAATGCTGAGTAAACTTTGACCTCTGACCCCAGGCTACTGATTATAACAAAGCAAACAATCACAGACACAATCAAAATGTAGAAAAGGACACACATTTGTTGTTTTCATTATAAATCATCCTAAGACTTACATTAGTTTAATATTATGTTGTATGCTGTAATTTATCCCATAACTTTTTATTTAACATGATTTAGATGGGGCTGTAAAATTAAACGTAGGCATTGCTTCTATAGTTTTCATTCATTGTTCTTTCATTCATGTATTTCTCTTAATCCATTCACATATCCAGGGCAGCCACCTTTCTAGTGATGCAAAGCCCTTCTCTCATTTAATCGCATTAGCTTTATCTATCTGCTCTGATGTTTGAGATCAAGTGACATGCGGAGCAGCACCCCCACGCCCCTTTCCACAATGCGCCCCCCCACCGTGCAACACCGCTCACATACAGACACGTGTTCACATGCACACGCTCTAGCCTCGTGACACCCGGCTGGAGGCACCCGCACTGGCACAACATGAGTGGTGATGCTGCATTCACACAGTGGCCTTAAAGAAAGAAAGAAAGAAAGAAAGAAAGAAATAAAGAAAGAAAGAAAGAAAGAAAGAAAGAAGGATGAAAGAAAACACTCAGGCAGCATCAGCATCGCGAGATGACAGTGGACTGCAATGGCAAACAGCCAGCTGTTGCCATGGAGATTTCCCTAAACAAATAACTCTAACACCCACAACAGTAGTGTGTTATAGAATATTATAGAATAGGTTTCTGTCTTAACAATAGTCAGGTGTTCATATTGAAAATAAAGTTTTTGCTTTGCCATTAAGACGTCCCTAACATTCTTCTAATAGTAATGATGGGAAACCACATTTACAGTCCTTATTATTTGCAGATATACAAGTTTATGTGAGCTCAGTGTAAGACTTCAGTAGCCTGAGTTATAAAGTTTCAAAGGTACAGTTTTTTAGTGAATCATTTCCTCTTTGGGGTACTGTTGCCAGACTACTTATGGAAAAAAAACAAAAACAACAAACATTCATGAGGCTTAAAGTTATGCATTAATTAGGGGCGTGACCTTTGTGATTGACAGGTCTCTAAAACGGCGACAACGCTGGTTACGTACGTTACGTATCGTAACCACAGATTAGAATAGGAGTATACGTAGTTGTCGCTATTTCTAGTTCTTGACAGTTAATTTTGGTCAACTAAAAATTGTTCAATTGTATTAAAAGACCCTCTAAAGAGTCACCTGTTCAGTTTCCCCGGTAAGTACACTTTCTTTTATGGCTGTTTTTCCGCTAGCTAAAATTAGCATTAGCACAGTTAACCATACACTGTAAACGTAGCGTGCTAACTAAGATAGCGGCTGGTGTTCGGCAGTTAGCGTCAGCTCCACCCTCAATCCAAATATGGTCATTTATGGCTCCACAAATCCAAAATGGCGACGGCTAAACTGTAAACTGGAGGCTTCAAAACGTTTATTATTTCCAGTCTGTTCATATGTAAACAGGATAGATACAGGAGCTGCTGTTTATGAGGGAAATATAGCCTATGTCCTATGTTGCATAGTGGCCACAAACACACTGTAGTTTCTGCAGGTAATGTAACAATATATCACATTTCGGGCACAATAGATCTGTCGCTCCATTTGTGAAGCTAAGCTAACTTACCTTTACACCACTCTACCCGCTCCTTTAAGGCTTTAGTACAGTTAACATAGTGGGTTTAGCATGTTAATCTAATATTCAACCTGAGTATTCGGTTAATATATGTGTTATTAAATAATACACACACACACATACATTTGATTCACATCAATTTATATTTAATTTCAGTTATTCAAATGTTGCTCACAGAGAGGGGTCAGGGGACCATTCATAGGATCCTAATGTCTGGGAAGTTGAACTAGTTGTTCTTCAACCTGCAGAGACCTGTGGAGCTAAACCTTGGAGACACTATAATCTATCAAAGCCATATTACTCACCAGTGCAGATGATGCCCAGATTCCCACTCCCACCAGAGTTGACCAATATACCATGATTTGCATTTATATTCAGACATTGTGAGCCAGATCCAGGCTCAGACTGGTTTGCGTTTGTATTTCACCCCTGAATAGTGACAGCCTCTGTGGCTTGCTTGGAGCTTGCACAAAGACCTGAGAGGGACACGTTCTCAACACTGTCATGTTTAGAAAGCAGTTCTCTGCTTTTCTTCTTCCACATCTGATCCTTTCTGTCAAGCAGGATTGTAATGGGTTCAGATTGTTTGACAGTGCTGTGGTTTAAAGCTGCACTCCTTCTGACAATGCTATTGCCATGGCCAGACTTCCAGTTTAGAGCAGTGATGGATAATAACACAAATTTTTAATTTAAAGTTTTTATCCTATCATATGGAAACATCTGTATTTGTTATGTAGAGGCAAGTGGTGAAGTTTGTGAAGCTGTATGCTTAAAACATAGTACAAGCAAAATGGCTTTTAATTGTATTTATTTATATTTTTTAGGTGATGGCATGCGTTATATTTGACTTCTTCATGACTGCGACCCCAGAGGCATCCTAATGTATCCATTAGACGTCTGTGGCACTTTGCAAAATGTTCATGGAGGACCAGTCCAGACTTCCCAGATGTGGAGATTTCAGGTATCAGGTAAGTCTTTTCGCTGTTTCAATTTAGTTATTACCTGTTTGGACTTTGACATTTTCACAGCATGAGGTTGTAGTTTAGATGTGTGGGAAGTAACTGCTGTCAGGTGTAAAGTAAAGTGTCTAAAGTGTTGCCTTTCCTTCGTTTATTGAGACTGAGATTGGCAACAGTTGTGATGTTGCAGAGGTGCCTGTTTGCCAACCGGTATAATGGTACAGTATCATGGAAGTGCAGCCTTCACTGCCCATCACTAACATGATGGTGCAGTATGATGGTACATTTTACCAGTGCTGTGGGATCATTAAAATCTATATGTAATGATAACCAAACCTACGATGCAGGAATAATGAATTACTAAAAAGAAGAAGTGATGTAAGATTTGACTGGATGGGGCAACGTCATGTCTGTATTGCTGAGTCTTCTCATGGAACCAATACATATCTGTATCATCATGTTCAATCCAAGTAATCATACTGCCAGGAATCCATATTTCTAAGTGAATGTCTATTTCCTACTAATTTTCTTACTGTTGTTTGTTTTATCCTGAATCTTGGCTGAAATTGAAGCATTATGTTTGTGACAGTGATGATCATGATGGTGATGATGATGATGATGATGATGATGATGATGATGATAATGGTGATGACTTTCAGCAAGATGACTAGTTGTGTGTTCCTATGACTTCTCCTATATACAAAATATGAATTATTTTTGTTTTTTTCAGAAGTTTTTTGCTTCTTGATTGGACAGTAAACTCATATAAAAGGACATTAATTTATGGAGTAATAAATGCACACAAAACAAATTAGTTATTAGGGATGCAAAATAGTTAAACTATCGCATTTTGAATGCGACTTTGCAGACAATATTTTTTCTACTGCATGTCTATAAATTGAATAAGAAACATTTACTAGTTTCAATCACTAGTTTGTGCTTATTTACAATAATGTTTGTTTACTACTTCTTAGGTTTTATTCTCATGGTGATACTGTCTGTACATTTCACAGTTTAGACTATAAATACACACCATTCCCTGCCCATTTAGACTGGCCATATTGGTACTGCAAGATGAAAACACTAGTTCTCACCTCACCCCATTACCTCAGTCAATATCTAATCTTCCTCTTCCTCCTTCTGATGTTTGTATTGATTCCCCAGACAAGTTTTACTATGCTCTTTAGCATGTGTATTAATGATCTTTCCCTTTCTCACCCCCTCTTTCTCATACAAGCAACTAGTGTGTAGCGAGGTCAAAGATACTCTGATGCACATGGGTGTAAGTGTGTGGGAGGGTTAACTGTTGAGGATTGAAATATCAAAAGCAGACACTGATGGGGAGTGAGAGCAATAGATTGAGTTGGATTAATTGTATGGATTTGTAATGTTGTTTGGTATGAATGAGAAAACCTCGTCTTTGCCACCAATTCCCAAAGTGTAGTGGCCTTAACACTGACACTGACCTAAGGGAGAGGCAACATTGTGTTGGTTACACTGCGCCACACCACTACACACTGCACTAACTGCTGATGCCATCTGCTGGCCAAAAGTGTAAACTTCAGACACAGTGTTCATTCTGATCCAACAGACTGGTTTTCTGCAGTTTTTTCAAGCATTCCTAATACTGTGATAATCCCTCCCCTGCCTTCCCTATTTCAATTTACTTTTCACAAAGATTATCAGTTTTCCTGCATCAAATACCTCTGCTTAAAAAAAGTGTGCAGGGGTGATGTCTCCAAAAAGATAGGATGAGAAAGGGAATCTAGCACATTACTTATTGGACTGGCATATCTGCATGCTTCACATTTGTGCTAAGCTATGACTGCCATTGGCAAGTAAACCATCTCTATGATGGCAGTATTCAAGGTCTGACAGCAAACGTATCTAGCAAATGAAACACAATTTGCTTCAAGAGCATTATGAAATGATTGCCGACACTCTCTGTAATTCAAAGATCTAAATCACAGTTTCTGCATTTATGAATGAATGAGCTTTACCGACCCCTTGGTAATTTTACCTCTTTGGAATTCAAATGTATGCAAAGATCAAAGGCATCCTTCAGGAGGCAGAGGTGTTGCAATAAGCAGAAACCCCTAGACTATTCATACAGCACTCCCTCTACTACTGAAACTCAGTCTCAGTCAGAGGTGATACTGCAAACTACCACCAGGGGGCAGGAGTGCTTAGGAGTGTTTTTTTTTTCCTCCCCTCCTGTCTCCATCGTGACATTTTCTCTGTAACTGTTCGTCTGTATACTCCGTGAGGTACGCATGCATGCAACCACACAAGAAAACTCAAACCTACACTGGAAACACATGAAAATGAATATTGATTACAGATGTTTACACACAGTTTTGTGCATATTAAAATGAATGCCTCCACAGACATCACATCACAGTTGCTCCTGAGCCTGGGATGACATTGCAGTTTTCTCTCGGATCACAAGAGCACATTACACTTGTATGTGGCCCTGAAGTGACATCGCAAGGTCACGACCTCAGCATTTTCCACTACCACTTATAGCTCCACGGCTGCACTGCATGATTAAAGTTCAGCTGCATCACACACCCCTTCACTGCTACACATCTACTGACTTCCTATTTATACAAGATCGTTAATGGCTACTCTTATTAGTTTCACAGGGAGGCAATCAAACAAATCTTTACTCTGAATGTGTGTGTGTGTGTGTGGTTACAGCAGATGGTATAACCTTCAAAATATTTTCAAATGGACCCTTAGCAGGCATGTCATTACCTTGGTGTTGGTAGGATGAAATTAAGTGAACGGGAGATGTATGCAAAGACAGTTAGAAAAACAGGAAAATAAAAATGAAAGCGTCTATAAGATGTAGGTATAGAGTGAAATACAGAGGTGGACTGATATCAAAGAGGCCTTTGTTCAACCCTCCCCCAGTAGCTGTATGAGGATCAGAGCCAGAGAGCAGTGGACCTTGAGGACCTTGAGAGGGAATTGAATGCTTACGGTGCAGAACTCTATCTTCAAGGCTCTCTGCCCTCAACTTTTTCATTTTTTATCATTAATTATTTCTCGCTAATTGCCAGGATTAAAAAAAAAAGAGGGAGAGAGAAAGGGCGCTCTGGGTCTCTGGAGTCTTAGACGTGTGCGTGTATACGTGTGTATGTGTGTGCATATGTAGTGTGCCTATACTTCTGGCCTGTATATAAAGAAAGGAACAAGGGGAAGAAGCACAAATTGAACATTCTTGGTCAGCAAGGTTGTTAGTAGTGTAGTAGATTGTGCTTGTTGAACCATACAACTATTTCCATTAAATTTAAGAAGATGGTCATAGCCCAGCAATGTCCTTGTACAATGGTTAACACTAGAGGTGACTGGCTTTCCTTTTCTGTTCGAGTATTACAACTGAAAAGACATTTGATAGAAGCATTCATGCAGGTTACATGTGACGCTGTGTGAGGCATTGCCCTTGTTTCTTATAAAAAGTCTGATAATATCCAACATGTGAACACAAAGCTCTGAATATTCCTATCAATCATTATGCAGTCCAAACCCACATATGGTGCAAAGCTTCCAGTAGTAATGAGAAGGAACACATTCATTAGGATATTTAATAAATACACGGGGGTGAATCTAATAATTACTCGCTTAATGTGTTTTAATTATTTGTTTTATACAAATAATTTATTCTTTACACTATTGGGAAACATTTTCCAAATTGTAATGTCATAGATGTGTTTCTCCTGCCTTTGAGACCTTCATTTGTTTCAGTTCAGTAGGATAATTAACCTGCTTGGGCTAATCTATTACAGTGATATCTTGTTTTATTTTCATCCAATCGTCCTTATTGGTAATGCATTTTTCTTCTTTTTTTAAAAAAGTGCTGAAAAGTTTGATGCTGCCTTCACTCTCTCTGTTAAGAGGCTCTAAAATCTGTATGAGTTTGTTGACGAACAGCGCTGCTTTTGTAAGATGTTTGTCATGAATTTAAAACACAGAAGACACAATAATCAAACATCAACATCATGAACAGTGTCAGGAGAATTTGCTGCCGGTGATTCGAGCAGAGTAAAACTGTCAGTGTAGCGGTGAATGTATAGTTTGAGCTACAGTTGCTCAGTAAATAAATGCTATTGCTCCTCACGATCCAAGCTAGTTTCCTGTATTTTGCTTGCCAACTGCTGAGTAAGGTGATGGGACTTAACCCTGAAATTCTATCTATCTATCTATCTATCTATCTATCTATCTATCTATCTATCTATCTATCTATCTATCTATCTATCTATCTATCTATCTATCTAGCTATCTAGCTATCTATCTATCTAGTTCGGGTCAACCTGCAGCAGACACTTCATATAGTACTTGTTATATTACAGACATGATTCATGATTCGACCTCGCTTGTCCCTTTTTGGAGAACAGACAGAATATATTTCGCTGAATCATCCTTAGCCTATTGTGGTGTATTTTGATGGACTGGTATCTCCTCAGAATGCCATTGGCCATAAATGAAATGGCAACACAGCAGTACTTTCTCTCCAGAAAACAATTCTGTAATTCCTCCCTGTAAAACATTTAGGAAATAAAAGTTTTCAAATGTCTGTGGAAGTATTGCATAATAAGAAGAGATTGATGACCTATACCTTGACACTGATAACTATGGATGCTATAATACTCCTGTAAAAGAAGACAGAACCAATGAGCAACTTCACTCCTTTCCCAAACCACTTATGGAAACCTAGCATGAAATGATGGATTGCGCCCATGCATCTTTGATAATCTGCATGACATCCACTGACAGAACCAGAGCCATCACTCTGTCCCTCTGAGGCCAAACGTTGAGAGGCTAGACCAGTCTGGGCTTTGTGCCTGTAGCTTTGCTTGCCAGCAACAGTGTTCACCAATACTGAAGAAGTTTCCTGGGCTGTCGCTGCAAAAGCATTAATAATTTCTTCATAAGACAATGCTGTCATGGCTTATCACTCTTGCCACCTGTGAAGTAATAAAATGGACGACAGACAAAGTCTACATCATAGCTACAGCCGCATAGCAGCTGTATATGCCCCCACCCACAATAGCGTTTTATCTTCAAACAGAGAACCGCAGCTTTCCTTTTTAAATGTTCAGATCAGACTCTCAATGCCAGGGGGCAGTTTTCAGTCCTGATCCCCAACATGAAGTTGTGTTGTGCAGGTCTGTGCAGTGCATACAAAGAAAGTTTTATCTTCCTTTAAGGTCTTTAATCTATCTAACTCTAAAAAAAAAAAATCAAAGAAGTGTACTTTTCAAAATGTCAAACCATTTCTGTAAAGCTACAATGGTCTTGTAGCCACAGGTTCATCCGGATGACAGAAGTGCCTGTCTCGCTGCTCTGTTGAGGTACCCTTAACCTTCTTTTTTTATTAATGTATAGCTTGTTCTGAGGCTATAACCATTTATCATATTTGAGATCAAATCACCCTGCATATTATCCACCTTAGAATGGACTAGGCTTTATTTCTCATCAGATGATAATAAAAGCTCTTGTTGACAGCACAGCACATCCATCTGGCTCCTGACCAGGTCCCATGGCTTGTGTTAACAAAAAAAAAACAAAAAAACAAAAATCACCTTGTTGTGATGGATGAACCCGTCTCGCTGCTTCTCGTCAGTGTTTTACACTTGTCTGTCTGCAGTCTGATGTCCAAGTTCAGTGCGGTCGTTAAAAGTGCAGCTCGAGCAGCAGAAATGCTAATATCTTTTGATTGGCAGCCACTGACTGACACTAATGCCATTGTTTCCAATATTAATGTCACCATAGCTAATTTGTTAGATTGACTTTGGACACTGACATACAGTACGTTTGCTTAAAACATGTGTCATTACTTTTAAGACGTATTTTGTGTCCCCTGTAGCACAAGATATTTGAGGCATTTCATGAAATATACTGAGATGACTCTGGGTAAATCAAACATTTTTATGTCAGAACCTATATGTATAGTTTTACTACCCCTTAAGCGCGGCTGTAACATTAACCTCAACCCATGGTCAGAGGAGTTTTGACTTTCCGTTAGCTTGTTGGCTCTAATCTGTCTCTTTTTGGCCTCTCTGGACACTTTTGTGTTTCAGTCCCCTAACAGTGTGCTGACATTTTAGCTTTAGACGTTCTGTCAGAGTGTAAAACAATCAACTGTCCTCCTTTTAGCCCCCCCCGGGGGATAACAGACTGTCTGATTGTGTTTTGTGTATTCTCTTCACCAAATGATATTTTTCAGTCAATACGTGCAGCCTGTTGTGTATCATTGAGATTGAAGGCACCTCACAGCCTTTCAGCCTCTGTAAATCCACCCAAGATGATTCTGTATCAGAGTGTCAGAGTTCAAAACATACAATATTCTCACTCAATCCCTCCATAAATCCACTGTCTTGTTCAATCACATCACTTTGCAACCATTCATACTCAGCCTTGTCTATACTTAAATTCATGTGCCAGCCCATAGACCGAGACCTTGAGGGTATGTAGAAGCCAGACAGCTGGTTGTGCTCATACTGTAGCATGAATCCTTCATTATGTGGTGCCTACATAGTACCCAGATGGCCTACTACAGGGCATGAAGGGGCATATTTGTGTGCAGATTTGTTTGATTATCAGAGGGTATTGTGTTTATGTCAGGTATGATACAATGAACGCGGTTTTCGTTTGAGTGTTAGATAGGGAAGAGGGTAACGTGTTTGGGCGCATGGCCCGGCCTGCCTGTTGTGTTTAGCGTCAGGATAAAATGTGACTGTGTAGAGCAGACTGCCATGGCTGGGAATGCCCCCTGCACCCCGCAGGGCTTTTGGAAAGTGCACATCTCACCAAAATGTCACTTTCACTACAGCGAGCCACCCTAAACACAAGTACTGGTTTTCTTTCTCCCTCTCTTCTCCTCTCCTCTTTCACTCATTTACACACACACACACACCTGGATAATCCTCTTGAAGAAACGATGCAAATATAAATGCCAAGCACTCTAATTAACTCCTTGCTGTACAGTACATCCGGACTGCGTGTGTGTGTGTGCGAACATGTATGCTGATGTATTAGTCACAACTATTACAGAAAATGTGTCCAGTTGAGAAGATGATTTTTGTGCAGCTGAGTGGAGTTCAGTAATCTTCTTGTATGTTAATGATGAAAAGAGGCATATATTGCCCCAATTCAACATCTCAAATGCTATATGCATAGTTACGCAATTATGATAATAAGCATTTTGCAAGCTGCAAAAGAGGCGCTACAGGGCCAAATGGGGAGATGAGGGAAAAGTTACTTAGACCCTGAAAATAATTTGACGGTGGTTATTACAGGCTTATTGCTGTGGATGACATCTATTTCTCTGGATCCTGACAACACATCATCCTGACTTTTCTATAATAGCTTTGGTTGGCAGATCAGCACTGGTGAGAATAAATTAGAAATGATTCCTAGAGCTCAGTATTAGGAGCTTTTTTTAAATAGTGGCACTTTTAGAAAAAAAAAAAAAAAAAAGCCATGTAATCACTCAGCGGTAAAGTGAGCTGGTGAAAGTGTGGATTTCATGGTGACAGAGCTTATGTGGTTTTGACAGTTCGTCCTCCATGTCTTTTCCTAATTCCAACCTTCCTTCATCCTTCCTGTTACGTCGGACCCTTTTCATGTTAGTTCCTATTCTTAATTTCTGTTTCGTGTCATTCCTTCCTGTCCTCATGCTGATATCACATGTATTGATTTGTACCATCCTTTTCGTGCTGTCTTTTTTAATTTAATATTACAATCGTTTTTTTTACAGAGTTTCCGGGTTTATTCATCTTCCCTTTGCAAAGTAGTGGTTGTCATTATAGCTTTGCAACCATGGCAATGGCATACAGACGGTGCTTTCTGTGCTCAGTGCAGTACAGTATACCATGTTCCCTAAATCCTAGGGTTGATCGCATTCGTACAACATGTGATTGAAGGTAATTGCAGCTTGCCGGTTTGGTGGAAATCACTGGAAATAATTTGACAGTGAGTGTATTTCATTGAATACCGCCTTCAGTTAAGATTTGAGAGCAAGTTAGAAACTTTTAACAAACACATGAGGTAGTGCTATACAACTGTGAAAGCCTAGATGAAAATACCAGTATTACGTCTGAGCCGATAAGTAGATATCTATATTCAGAGCGATGTGGTTCAGGAGATATTGAATTGTTAAAGACCAAAGTTCTTCATTTCGTTATTGAAGAGCTGAGGCGTGCACTGGTGAGGCGGTGCAGCTGTAACTTGCTGTAACTGTTCCCAGTAGATTTACTGAACTGTGGCATAGTGTGAAGTGTGTTCAAGGGCATATTGGCTGCTGTCAGAGTGCTTAACATTTTCAACCAGCCCTGGTGTGTGTGTGAAATGATAATCTGTGCTCGAAGCGATTGATCTCTTGTTTTTAAATTCAAATCGCCTCCCAGCGTTGCATTTAAGTGTTACTATCTCCTATTTCCATGTGTGTGTATCTGTGTGTCCGTGTACTGTATACAAATAGTAAATGCATCACCTATCCAAAAGGTGCAAAAGTTTGTATGGCTTCATCCTGCATGTCGGCATGCATGCGTCAGCTTTAACTTAATGATTGTGATGCTCATCTGAGTGGATATCTCTGTGTGTGTGTGTGTGTGTGTGTGTGTGTGTGGGTGTGGGTGCGTGTGACCTCCAAGCGTAAATCCCTGTACTTGACTGTGTTTGATCTTTTATCTCCAAAACACAAAGATTGAATGTACGTGCGGACTATGAAGAGATTAACTCGGAGCCTAGAACATATTGATTAAGATTATATTTGGAGCACAGGCCTGCAAGAACTTGACGAAGCGCATTTACCAGTTATGCAGGGGTGGGGGGGCGCATTTAAATTGTAATTACTCAATTTAACATCAGCTCTACTCCGCTCCCTTCCCTCCAAACCTGCTTTTACACACTGCTCCATATTCATGTGTAAATATAATATATGTGTGAATTTTGATGTCCTTCTTATAGGGAAAAATATGCTGGAGGTTAAGGGTGATGACACAGACAGAGATGCAAAATTAAACATGCTTACCGTATGAACGTACCCAGTGGGCCTTTAAACTAAAGGAAGGCATAACACAGAGACTACTATACATTAGCATTTCTAAATGGCTCGTACATTATATGGGACATACATTAAAACACACTGACAATTACCACGAATGTGGCTCCACACATTTGCCACCCCATGGATTAAATCCCATTTATGCATGTTTAACTGCTCTAGGATTAGAATTATCGCTCTTGTTCAATTACTCCTATCCCAGTTCCATTTGCATTATTATTGCTCTGTCCCCCCCCTCTGCGTCATCTTTTTATCCTTTCTATATTTCTTTTTTTTTTTTTTCTCTTTCCGTCTTCCACTCAATTGCAAGGTTACAGAGTGGTAATTAAATGAAATGGAGGATTGAGAGTAATCATATCTTTCTGAGAGCTGTATAATCAACACTTCCTCCTGATGACACCGCAGCCAAAATCAGAGGAAAGATGTCTCCTGCTTCTATCTCCTCTGTTCGTCCTTCTTCGTCTCGCTCCCTCACTATTGATAAATATGTCCTAATGTTTCAGACTTACCTAAGTCTCTCTAATCTCTCTTCTATTGCAAAAAAAAAAAAGAATTACACGCAGAAGAAGAAAGGAGACAGTTAATTTTCCTCTAGCCGCAGGCAAGCATCTAGAAGCAGCATAGAGAAACATGTAGTGAGAAAGAGAAAAAAAAAAAGACATAGAGGGAAAATGAGAGGAAGTTCGAGGGGTAGAGATGGTGAGAGAAAACAGCTGGTGAGGTCTATCAGTGCTGTGTTTGCAGAAAACGTAGGCAGCTGGTGACCCAGAAACATCCTCTCCTCTTGCATTGCTGCAATCACTGCAGTGAGAGAGCGAGCGAGTCACTACACATTCAGCCTCAGCTCATAAGACGGTGCTTAATTACCATAATGAAACACAGATAACAATCAACAAAAAAAAAAAAAAGCGGCCAAAGAAGACAGAGTGAAACTTATGCAACTTCTTACTTCTGTTCCAGCATCCACAATATTATATTTAGGCCTACAAAGAAAAAAGAAACTGCAGTCGACTGTGAAGTAAAGGCACATGTGGAGTGTAGTTGTTTATCTATTGTATTATCTATTTTCTTTTTAATATGTTTCCTTATTGCAAAATCAGAGGGCTAAATGGTTCGCCGGAGCCAGTGAGGGATTTGCGTTGTAGCCTCTCAGCATCAGAAGATGCGTCTGTATTATGTACTTTGCTGCTTCTGCTTTATCTCATTTAAACACAACTGAACGTAAACGTAGCTGACTTGTTAAAAAGTCATACTTTTAATGTGGTATTGTGTCGGCATTTCTATTCGTTTTAGCTTGAGTTCACTATTTGTGTTTAGTGTTTGCATTAGAGTGTGTACTGATTATGTTATTAGTACACATTTGGATAGTAATATTGGCCAGTGTACAACAAACCATTACTTGCCTGATTTGATTTCTTTTGATTTCTTGAATAATCAACACAAACGAGGAGACTAAGTGGTTAATTTAAAGCTTTATTGCATGATTTAATAAGGATTTCATAGATCCCCTATAGATTTGCTTAGTCTAGCTCTATAATGAATAATGTTTTCCCATCTTTCCCTGTTTAGTCACAGTCAGATATCATTGCAATTCACTTGGATGCGAGTATTATCTGCGGAGTGGTATTCCATTTCTTATTAATGAATCATACCCAAACATTGTGCAATAAGTGAGGACATTGAGATATTGAGATATCTATTTATATTAGATTGCAGGAATTCACTTTCACATCAATTTATATGCACACAGTGGCACTTAGTCACTAGTGTATCTATTACCATGGAAACACACTGTTGCTCTCTGTGCTCTCCCGTAGTGATTTGCAAATGTCCTCTATCCCCCCACCTCCCCGCCCCTTCTTTTCTTCATCCATCTCTTCTTCCGACGCAGTTATTCTTTTGCATTCCTCCCCTCGGTGTCTCGTTGCACTTCCTTATCCAGCGGCGATGTAGTAGCTCAGGAGGAGGACATACTGTGATGCGCTGGTTAATAATAACAAGTCTGATAGGTGGGATTAGATGCACAGAGAAGACGATGATACCTTCAGCTGTGCTACTGGCTCTTTTCTCCCACCTCCTCTGCCTAATTCTCTCACTCCTTTCCTCTCTTTTCTCTCTGCTTTGTCACTTCTTCTCAGTAGCGTTCATTTTCTTCCTCTGCGTTGACCCTGCTTCTTTGCTTTTCTTTGCTCCAAACTTTTTCCACTTTTATTTTTCTAAGTCCCCCGCCTTTTGCTTTTCCTATCATCTTAAAGGCACTATCTCTCCCGTACATAAAGAAGTATCCTTTTCTGCTATTTCTTTTTGTATGCTCTTCTTTTCTCACTCTCCTCTGTGTAGGAGGAGCACACACTTTTTCAGCTTCAAGTCCTTATCATGCGTGACTCACGATTCAACCATTTCTACAGTGGAGCTCTAGAGTCTCGCTCTTTTTCTCTCCCTTCTTACATATTTTATCTCTTTTCATCATTTCCTCCAATTTTCTTACCCTGGCTTTTTTATTCTACCTACTCTTACCTCTCTTATCATCTCCTCATGCCGCAGTCTCTCTCTTCTTCTCTCTCACATCACCGTCCCTTTCTACTCTCCTCTTGAGTTCTGTAAACATAAACATTTTGGGTGTCTGCCATCAGAGATATCCGGGGCGACTCTGTCACCGGAATCATTTCAATGCTAATTTTCCTGGCATCTGTGATAAATAAATTCACTCTGACAAACACGCAGTCAACATCTTTAGAGGATTGGACCCGTTCATTTTTATCCTTTCCTTCCTGACTCCCTCTTTCGCTCTCTCTTTTTTTTTTCTTTTTTTTCCCAGAGCTGGAACCATCTGAAGGCAGCCGCATTCGATAAACACACATGTTCACACAAACACTGGCGCACAAACTCTCTTTACTCTCTCAGCAAAGCAAACATGCAAATAGTGTATCCATGCACAACACAGCATATACTGTACACAAAACAGTAGCATACACACCTACTGTGCAGTCTCATACACACACACATACGAATTGCAAACACACAGGCTGTATACACATGCATACACATCTAGACAATGCAGGCAGTTGCACACATTTATGCATATTTTTACACTTAGTATGATCTGTTTTGTAATACCTGTGCATATGTCATATATGTTTATATTCATTGTTATTCCTAACTCACATTCTACAGTTAAAAGCACAGTTTCATGAGTGCAGGATCTTGACGGACTAATTGAAAGATTCATTTAGATAAACACAACTTTCTCTGTGTCCACACCTCCAATGCCCATGTGTCTGTTCACACAGGGCGTGCACGTAGGGAGGAAGAGGACGTGCACGGTATGTGTGAAACAGAGACAGAGAACAGTTACATCTTTAATGTCTCTATGCTTGGTACAGAGTAGAGGGATTCCAGGGGAATCCTCCGCAATGCAGTATTGTAGTGGGGAGTGAGCCCCCATAGCCCCCAGATGCACACTTGTATAGATATTATGTATTACATTATGTATTCCTACTGCAGCCACAATGCACTTTGTGTGTCACAGAGATACATGCACATTAAAATGCACTTAAATTAAGATTAAAAAACACTCCCAGACATAAATAAAAAAAGAGGTTGTGAGAAACTCACTCAGCAGTAATATAACATCCTACACGCTGTTGTGTTGCATACTAATAAATCCCTACTCTTCAGTTTCTATCAGTATGTAAATAAAAATTTGCTGCTTTCATTTACCAGTTTGAGCGTATGCACGCACACATAGAATCAAGCAAAAAAAACCAAAACACTTTATGCACAACTTTGTACAACATATGCTTGATCATGGTTGCTAATACATCAACTCAGTGCTTATTCACTTGTAAAATCTGAAGATAATATGCAGCCAACAGCAAAGCAATGACAAAACACCAAAGACGTGATGATCAAAGTAGAGACTTTGTTATACTGACTATTGTTTTTATCATTTAGTGCCTATAAGTTACTGGTTTTATGTTTTTGTCTACTGAAATGCTACAGTGAGAGGTATTTTATATGTACCTGTGTGACCTTTTGATGCTTTCTTTTTTGTAAGCATCAAATTTAGTGGAAGCTGTAGCAACACACACACACACACACACACACACACACACACACACACACACACACACACACACACACACACACAGTCTTTCTCATACAGTGCTGTTTATCTACCTTTCCCCCTCCTCTCAGCTGTCTCTCCCTTCCGCCTCATACACTATGCCTCTAAGACCTTTCGTCTCCCCTGTCTCTTTCTTTTCCCATCATTACTCTCCCTCCCTATACTTTTTGCCATCCCTTTCTTCGAGCTCTCTTGTCTCTCCATCTCCTTGCTTCCGCTTTTTATTTCTCTCCTCCCCGGAGGGTCTGTCTCCACCACTGGGATCAGGGGCCAGGCACTCAATATCTCCCACCTTGTCATGCCGCGAGGAGGCCACTGCCCTGGCTTTGTTGTGTTGACACATTGATCCTTTTTGCCATGCCATGTAGAATTGGGAGTCGAACGTGTTTGTGTGCTAGTATGTGTACGTATGTATATACACAAATCAATGGTGTTTGTTGTTTGATTAGCATCTGTCTTTGATTGATAAGTTGAACAGTATGTTTGTGTGTTTCTTTTGTTTTCATCTCTGTGAGAACCAGTTTGAATGACTGTAGATAATTAGGACTTGTCAGTCTTGTTAAGGTCTTGTCTGTTTCACTCTATATATCACCATTATTTATTCTGCTATGGTTGAGTGAATAACGGATGAGGTTGTACATTAGGGTTGGGCTGGTTTTAAAAAAAAAAAATAAAAAAATCAAAAGCTTGATATTAAGCCAAATACCGGACTAGTAATAACAAATCTTACCACTAGGTGTCACATGTGACTCAGCTGCCCCTGAGTGAAACATAATGAGAGTCCATGAATAAGAGTGTAGTTAGATGTGTTGCCATGATCATTTTCATCATTTCAAGTGTTTACACGTTAGCTTGTGTTTTTTGGCAGAAAGTTGCCATTTTGGCGCAGTTTTCGTTTTCTCTGTCAATAACTCGTCACTGCAAAAAACACATGACCTTTCTAGTAAACAACACACCGTGCACCTTGGGCATTGTCAATATCAGTTCAGACGGTTCGCATAGAATCAAACCGATTTAAGCTCGTACACTGGACCGCAACCCTGTTGGAGACACTTTCCATACTAGAGGTTGCATCTGAATCGCAACTAGTGCGAACAGTGCATTTAATCATATTCGCTTGTCAGTGGAAGTGTATTCACAAATATAGTGAGACTGCAGTGTGTGCCACCCCATCCTCCTCTTGCCCCTCAGAGAAATCCAGGGGCCTTATGTCCGGTGAGTATTCCTGCGTTTATACTTCAGCTGGGATCAGACCTCAAGCGTCAGCTGCCTGAACAGAAGTGAGTAGATCAGGGTACAAAAGGGACAGTTACCCCCCCTACTTTCAGAGAGTTTGAATTATAGTACAAACAAGACAAAACATTTTTTGTAAAAAAGGTGAAGGCAAGAACATGACTGAGGAAAAGAGAAATGGGAGGGCTACAGTGGAAGCAATCAATGTCTTTGAATGTATCTGTGGGTGAGATGAGTCAGTAAAGTGTGTGGGGAATGGATATGAAGGCCACAGAGTCAATACACAAAGTGGCTGTGGTAAAGCCAGTTGTGTGAACAGTGACGGAACAGACTGTGTTGTTCCTGCCTGCTGAATACATACAAAGGAGTACAGCGTGGGTTAGACTCTGAACTTTATCACTCCTCACAGGTTTGCAGTTTGAAAAAAGGTACATTTAGCCCTTCTTTTCAGACATTCATTTTAATTGAAAAGAAGGAAGAATACATTGATTCAGCTAAAGTAAAAAAAAATACCTGTACTGAGTGAGGAATGGACTGGATGACCATTGCTTGACGAAAGCAAATGTGAAGAAAATGTGACTTCTGCCGAATTTCTGCAGTCAATAGACTGTTATGCTTTGTCGTCAAACTCGAGTATAACGTTATCTTTCCAACACCGAGTTATACCAAAATGCAAAAAAAAGTTTCAATAAAAGAACCGACCTTAAAAATCCCCCAAGTTAATATTTTAGAACCGGCTTCGATTCACAACCAGGTTTCGGGTGGCTTTAGCTCACTAAGGTAAAGGCATTTGATACAGAACCAGTGTTTTGCTCTGTTAATTAAGAAAAAACTTTCCAATTCGATTCGAATATCAACCAAGCTGCCAAGCTACACACACATGCAGAGACGTCCACCCGCTAACACCTGCCCTGTCCTCTTCCAAGGTCATTTCAAATCAGCTCTTTCTCTCCCCTCCCCTTTTTGCCTCTCCCTTTTTTCTCGCCTTAATTTCTTAATCAACAGAAATTAATTACACATCACTTTGAATTACTTCTCTTAGAAAGGAAAGCATTGAAGATGGTCTGACGTTCGCTCGGCTCTAACTTTTACTGGTGTGATTGGCTTTAAAATGGCTCTTTAGTGGTACAGCCTCAAGGTTGAAGTTGATGTTTGTGCTTAGTTTGGATTCTGCTACCAGATTTACTTACCATTAGCTGTCCATTTTGTTTCTTTCCTCTTTCCCTCTCTGTCCCTCTCACTCTGACTATAGTGTTTGTTGTGTCCTTCGATGCTTTTAGCTTCACTCTACTCTCCCCAGCTGAGTATGCATCTGTCCTCTACACTTTTAACACGACTTCCTGTGACAGTGTTTGTATAGTGTGCATGTCTGAGTATGTGTGTGTGTGTGTGTGTGTGTGTGTGGTTGTGTCCTCTAACTGTGCTCTCCACAAAGGAAGTAGATTGATCCAGGATGCTGCTCTAGCTGGGATGTGGCTGCAGGCTTTCAGTGCCATACATTGTCATTGTCAAGACGCCTGAGTGGCTGTGTACCAAAACAAACTGCTGTGACATGCACACGAAAAGTGTGGTGGATGAGGCCGACATTTTCCCTCTTATCATAGAAAAAATCATAATCATAAAAGTACATGTAAATCTATACATCATATGCTATTATGCTAATGGAGTGAAGATGTTCTTACCATTCATAAGGTAATCAGGTATCCTTGAACCGGCATAGTTTATCTCTATATGAAGTGATTTCCTTGTCATACTTAAGTTAGTTGATCACCTATGTGCTCGCCCACTTTTAAACCATCCATGAGTCTGTCAGTCTCATGAGTCTTAACCTATGCCAATAGACACCATTATTGTTATCATAATCTAATTTGACAATTTGTTGTGTGTAAACTTTGTAAATAAATCTCCATTTTAGAAGATTGTCTATGCATTGTCTGGAAATACATTGCTGTGGAAATTTCCATCTGTCAATCGCTACAATGCAATAAGTTGAACAAATTAGATTTGACATGATTTATAGTTTCATTTCTATTCCATCAAAAAGGCACTTTTTCATCAGGAGTCACCTCATCTCAATGCACTATGCTGAAACACACCAGAGTCCCGTTTTTTTCTTCTCCGGTAAAACTTTTCTCCTCTTTGCTTCTTTTGACTTTCCTCAACACTTCTCACTGAGATGAAATAAAGAGCAGTAAAAGTTGACTGACAACCCTGCTCTGACAGAAAACCCCTTTTTAAAGGACAGGAAGAGGTTCTTTGTTTCGACTCCAGTGCTCAAACGATCAATATGGTCTAAGAGTTATCGGCTGAGATAAGAGAAGAGTAATATACAGCAGAAATATGTCATCGTCACTTACCATCTGATTACAACCTCTGCTGTTACCAATAAACATCATCACTTTTTCAGTTATTTATGATACTGGCAGATTGTGTTTGTCATTCTCTGTGAAAGCAAGAGGAATATGACTTTCCAGTAAGAACTTTCCCCCCAAATGTTCGATAAAATAAACCATACTGACGACTTAGCGCATTACATCCATGAATATGATTGGATGTTGTTGGTCAGCTGGTAGCCAAGCTGTGAATGAGTGAAGCCTGGATGAAACATCTGATAGTAAATCAGCTAATGTGACTTCAGCCTAAAATAGCATTATACTCAACATGTCCGATTAGAAAATAGCAACTGGCAGTTTAACTGCTTTGATTTCTCGTCTATTTAATATATATTTAGACGTATCTTACTTTTCTTTAAGTATTTCCCTCTATACTAATGTATTTATTAGTAGGTTATTTAATCTGTTTCATTTACTGGTTGTACCTTCTGGTCATTACACTGTCTACTGCACCAAAAAATCTGACTCTTATTATGATTAATGCACTGTAAGTTTCCACTGAGACGGGCTAATCCATTACATCCTTAAAGTATTTTTCTCTCTCTCTCTCTCTCTCTCTCTCTATCTCTCTCTCGTTTGGGTTTAATTTATTAGATATGTGGCATTGTTTAAAACAAAAACATTTGTTGTTCGATACTTTATAGAAATGGGTTTGATTTCAGTGCTAGCTTTTTCATATCATTAGCTTAAATAAAGCATGTTTAAATAGTGCCTATAAATACTGGCATGGTGTTTATTAGATTGGATTAAGTATTAGGTTAATTATTACAGATACAGTCCTACAGCACATTGTATGTTTTGGCTGTTCGTCATTAATGAAAGTTTTGAAAAATGTTTGATTGTTTGATCAACATAAAGCTGATATGGCTCTGGGGAAAGTGGCCCTCGCACTCTATAAGTTTTTATATATAAACACTTGCGCAATCAAATCAATACTGAATATTTTCTGACTCATTGACTTTCTCATGCACACACTCCCGACTCCTTACACGTTCCCTTTTTTTCTCGTGTGCTCTGCTTCAACACTTCATTTTAATTTAGTTTACACACTCGTGTGTCAGCTTCAATCCTTCCTGACCTTGGTATGTCCCTCTCTGCTGTGTGAACGCCTACAATGTCTTTAAGCCCTCAAGGATGGCAAACAGTCAAAATCTTGCCCATCATTACATTATACAGCTAATGCAATAACAGTTAGGTGGAGGAAGTATGCCAGCAAGCTCACTGCAGGCGACAAGGGCCCTATCTATGTGTGTACATCTTTGTGCTTGTGTATGCATTTGTAGTGTATGTGTGTTTGTTGCACCTGTACATTTATGGGGGCTGAAAGGATGGAAAGTGTGTGTGTGTGTGTGTGAGTGAGGGTTTAATGAAGCACTCTTAACTCAGCACATTTCCCAAGGCATGGGCGACTCAGGGGCAAGGCTGTCAGAGTTTGCATGAGTACACTGCCAAAAGATTGCCTTAGTTCCACACTGTAATGTTAAAGCAAAGAGAGCAGCCATCACATCACTCACCAGCCTTAACCATAATCCCAGTTTTATTGATAGCCTAATATTATGTCTAAGGTTTACACCTTTTCCTGTGTATGCAGACATACCTGAACACACTCAAAGTCACACACGCACTTCATACCCTTGCCAACGTTCGATCGCTCGGCTCAGCCATGTGTGGCTAGATACGCAGTTGATATTTCACGAAGCCAGATCAATGCGCTTCCCGCTTAACTTCAGAATTGCCTTTTTATTGCTATAGATCAACGGGAAAGAACCCACAGTTGAGCACATATTGATGAAGAACACTCTGCAATGTATTTATCTTTACCTTCACATTCATCCAATATATACATCCAATATGTATATATATGTGTGTGTGTGTGTGTACATCTACATGCTTTACAATACACAACAGGCCTTGAGAGGCTTGAGCCTGTTGCTTGCAATGTTATGTAATAACCTATATTGGTAAGTGACACTGTGCTTAAAGTGGGTTTTAAATAGGAGCTCCAGGGGTCATTGCCAGCTGAACATGTTCACTGCCGTGTTCTGCTCTTACACCATGCTTTTTCAACCTCAGCATCCATTTGCAGCCTGTTTTGTTAAGATTCCCAATGGTGACGGTGGTGATAGGGAGGATGCATAGCTTTCTCATTTGTGTTGTTTGTTCTGAAATGACGCCAAAATAACTTATATGTACTTTTTATTATCAGTGAAATATTCCCATTCAGAGGTGGTTCACTAAGTAGACAGACTGAACGGACTACATAAATCCTAAAAAATGTGGTTTCCCTCCTTGTAATGTGAGCATATGAGAGAATTAGAGCGCTAATTACTGTTGTAAGTTGTACGTAAGTTTTATTGATTTTTTTTTTTTTTTTTTTTTTTGGCCGTATCCAGTTTGCATTCGTATGATCAAGTTGTCAAACAGTCCCACTTCCACCTTGACTTAGAGGACAGCTTCACCAAGGCTGTCATGCAAATCAGACTAAAATATGGACAAACTGTCTTTGAGGTAAATAGAGTGACTGGAGCCGCAGAGTGCAGCTAAGAGAGCGCGAGCAGGGAGAACAGGAGCGCGACAAAGATCAAAGCAAGGCTGCACTACGAGTTGAATACCAATAGGTGGATATTATGCCAAAAACAGTATATATATGAGGACCCAAATATATTCTGGGGATTAACAAGTAGTTTCCAGAACTTTACCAGTCTATTTTGGGTTTAGGGTTAAGTGTAGGGTAAGGGTTCAAATTACGTATTTAGTTCTGACAGAGGTAAGAAATTAGTGCACTTAATAGCGAGTTCTGGCAAAGGTAAACACTTACGTGCGTGAGTCTCTGTCTGTTTGAATTTCTGGCTGAAGCACATGTATCCACTCATTATGTAGAAATCCTAATCAAACACTGCTGAGCTTTGACCACCTGCACCCAGTTGTCAGCCAGCCGGCTTCAAATGTATGTCTGCCAGTGTCTCTTAAAAATAAATAATTTCATCACAAGTGCAATTCTGGTGTGTACTTAATCTATAATTTAGCATCTGCTTTCATCCAAAGTGATTTACAAAAACAGAGAGGGCTCTAAAAAGCGGCCTTACAAACATGACAAGTGCAGCTTGGCAACAGACCGAATGAAATATATTTCGCTAGCACAGCCACACAGAGCCAATGCTCAGAGTATCTTTATTAATGTTTTATTTTTCTACCATTTTGGGAGGTGAGTTGGCAAAGTGAAAATACTCATTAATATAAATAACAATTAGTGTAAATAAAAATTACACAAATCAACTTTTGTACCATTTGCTGCAGTTTGTCTACAGTAATTGTATTTACAGACTCTAGGGAGGAACATTGAAGGTATCGTAAAAAGGACATTATCACCATTTCACTTCTTTAACACTGACATTTTTGTCACTATTTTGGCCCACTACGGTGTATTTCCTCTTGCTGCTGGCAGCTAAAACCCCACTTTAACTTTTAATACTCTCGTTTCAGCCGAGTGAATGACAGCCATGTTGTAACCGGCAGCACAGTCCTGGCGATGGATAGTTAGCTTGGTAAACATTAATGGCAAAACAGCTATTCTGTCAGATATAGTTGGACTCTTCAGGGGGAGAGAATGATTCATCAAAGTCAAAAAAGAGGGAAAAGATCCATTCTGGGATGAGAACAGTAAGAACAGGGAAGTCTGTCTTGCTCCCATGTGTTGTGAAGAATAATGGTGAGACAGGGGGTTTGGGATGAGGAGAAAAGAGGAGGGAGAGAACAGAGAGCAGGGAAAATGGCACAAAATGAGAAAACTGAATGATAAATGAGAGTGAGGCCAAGTTCCTGAGAGCAAGGGATGGGGTAGGTGTTGTGTAACAGTTATTTATGCGTGTGTGTGCAAGTGTGCATGCGTGCGTGTATGGGAATATGCATGCACACACGTACCAACCAGAAAGTATCTGGGGGCCCTTGTGTGTATGTGTATCTGTCCTAATCGATTCTCTCTGTGCCATCTTCAAGTCGTCCCTCCACCTCAGCCTCAGGGATATTTGTTTTCACCTGCAGTGTGCTACTTAAAAGAAGCTCTAACAAAACCACAAAAATCTGCAGGAGACGCACACACACACACACAGGCGGCATACCTCACACAGAATTGGAAATCAGTAGCATTTCTCACATCTCTCTGTTTGCCTCTTCAAGGGATGTTCTTTCAGCAGCCAAAGCACAGGGAGTACCAACCGGCATAGGTGGAGCCTTAGTGCCAGTTTGGTAGTGTTGTGGCCGTGAGGAAACACTGTATCGCCCCATTGTCCGCTTTTCAACTTACTTTAAGAGTTGAAATAATAGGCCTCCACTTCTGACAACAGAGAAATGGCGCAAATATTTGACTTTACCTGTGACAGTTGTGGCCATCACAAAGTGCAGACTTCACCTGTAGCCTAAACCAGTGGATTGTGTCCCAAGAAACGTAAATCTCTTTTGAAAATATATAATGTGAACTTAACCAACATATATGACACACACAGTACATAATTCTATTTTTATCAGGAAACATCACAGGAAAATAATCTGTTATAAAACATTTTAACGATAAAAAACACCCTAATACCCTTTGAAAATTTTGAATATTGGGGGCAAATATACATTAGAAAAGGAAGCCTATAAAACATTTATGCAGCTATATCCATATATCTTCTATAAGCGAATCGTTCGGACCCGATGAGCAAGCAAATGAGTTTGTTCCCATTTGTTAGCTGTTGTTTACGCGGAGATGCAGTTTCTCTCTGTGTTAAGTGATGATGTGGGATGTTTTCTGTGGTTTTTGAGGTGAAACCGTGTCACTGCACGGCCCCGAGGCATTTAGGGGGCTCGTCAAAGTTAAGCCTGTTATGTCTATGACGTCACCGTAGCACACAGAACACACACACACACACACACACACACACACAAACAGACAAACAAAACAGACGTTATATAACCATAAAACATGACATGGCACTTGTCCCACAGATATCCCCCGCTGGAGAGAGACGGAAGAAGCGGAGATGGGAGCGGTAGTGAATAGAAGAAATGAAGGCAGAGACTGGGAGACATGGGGTGGGTTGTGAGAGACAGAGAGGAAAGTAAAATTAGATTTTTTGTGTTTGTTTGCCTGAGGCAAGAGGGCGTGAGAAGTAGTAAAAATAAGAGAGGAGATGTTAAGGAGAAGGTAAGGCTGTCTGAGCTGGAGGTATTGACTCACTGATGAGGACTCTAAAGCCTTCTATACTGCACCAAACACATGAATGCATGCATATGTCTGTGTCTCCTGCTCTAGTCCATGCTAACTATGCTTCTTAAACCATTCAAAACGGCAGTACATAGTTCAGTCGGTGATGTGTACACTCGCTATCGTATTGAAAAACCATCGTAGATAAATACCCCACTGCCTTAAGAGATGTCTCTCGTTTTTAGATATTAATTAAATGATGTATTAATATGTAACCATATAAACTACAACTCTGTCTTGTCAGTGGTTAAAGAAGAAGGGCCTCAGATTGCAGCAGCATCTCCCTCAGCATCAACATTTTAAGGAAAAGCGATTTTGTGCTGCTGCTGTTCTGGTGGCGAGGGTGTTACGTCCCCACCTCTCTCCCTCTCTTTCTGTCTCCGTGCTGTGCCCAGCGGATGTTTATCCAGGCCCTGAGCTCAAAGCTCTCGGTGGACTGGGCCTTCCACCAATTATACTCAGCTTGAATACCTACACACAAACAGACAGCAGCTGCCAAAGCCGCTTGTGCTAAATTACGCAGGGGAAAGAGACAGAAAGCTTGGGTGTGTTTGTGTTTTGTTGTTGTTGAGTTTGGGGTTATGTATGTTGGATATAAAAATAAAAACAGAGTGGAAAATACACGTGTGGTTTAATATCACCCGATCTACTCATCTACCGCTTTCTTTAGCATCATTTGTCCTCGTTATGATGCCTATGTGCCTCTTATTGCCTCCCTGCTCTGTGGCTAAGAAATGATAGCTGCTGTAGCTTAATTTAAATGGCTCATAACTGTCTCAGAGATATTTTGACTGCTGATTCAACTCATGTTGCGGCTTTTCATTTTACGTACATGGCAGCTTTGTAGCCAAATCAGAAAAGGAGTTTGTTGACTGTGCTAACCACTCACTGCACTGCAAGTTGTTCTCACTGCAGAATGTGAATAAAGAATAAATAAAAAAATATAAAAGTTGTCCCGCCTGTTATGTTGTTTTGATACTCAGTTTGATCCTCACAGGGCGCTGGCGTTGAGACATTTTGATTGACAGTTTCCTCTGTCTCCGTTAGATGTTTCCGACGCGTTACATCCGAGTTATCTGACGCGTCTTCCATGACATTGTTCAGGGTCGCTGATGCAAGGTTGCTGTTTTTCTAATCTGTGTTCAGTACACATGGTGATTGGTATTTGCATGTGAATTGCTTTTTCTGTTGCCTCTGATGTGGGCCACGATAGCATGCTGTATGAGCGCCCGATGGGAGAAAAGCAATTCTTTACTTTTTTTTTTATGCTTCTTTCATGTCTGTCTCCTTTGAGGCAAAAAAACAATAGGCGGAACAGAGGCTCTCCTGCTGCATTGCTGCAGTAGAAATTGAGTAAGTGTAGAAAAAAAGATGTGTTAGTGGTGTGTGAATAGTGTTTGAGTTAGTTGCTCAGCTGGAAGGATTGGGATAGACCTCCTGGAGGTCCCAGAGCTTCTGGCAACCCTGCATCCTCCTTTTTCTTCCCACCCCCTCATCCCCTGTTTTCAGCCTCTACTCATCCCTGCTGTGATCTCAACCTCCCTAATCACACTTTCTTCCTTTCCTCCTTCTACTTTATCTCTCTGTATCTCTCGCCCCTCCCCCTATTTTGGAGCCAGCTGTGTAACTCTGCTAATGACGCTGAGAAAGCATGCTGTCAGCACATCCTCCAAGCCGCCAGGGCACAGTTACATAAGCTGGTTAACAGAGCAGGCCCACTGCCATGTCAACCCCTCATCATTATTAGGAGAAAAAAATGAGAGTAGAAGAGGGTGAAGAGGAAGAGGAGTGGGACTAAAATGAAGTGAACATATGCTTGCTCTTTCACTCACTCTCTCACACCTTAACTCTTTCTCTGTCTCCACATGCACATCAACAGTCATCCCCCCAGCCCTCCTCTTCTGCAATGCAAACTCATTTTTCAACCGTGCCACATGCTTGGCAACACATTAGCGTACTTAAACAGGATTTTTTTTTTTTTTTTTCTGTCCTCTCCGTTCTTCTTTGTCCGGCATAGACACAGACAAAAAGCCTGAGACAGCTTCACTCGGCAAAGGTTTTTTTTTATGACTCTATCAGAGAAATCAGGAGACTCTCTTCTCTCATAATATCGAGGGCCCTAATTAGAGCCATCAGGTAATTAAGCACAATTAGGGGATTAATGACTAAATTGGAATAAAAACGAAAGACCTCACACCACTTCTGCCCAAAGGCATACAAAGCGTGCACACACACTGGCACACATACACACTAGGACATTCCTGCTTTCTTTTTTCCTCATCTCCCAGTATAATCTTGGCTCAGCTTTAATGCATCTTTTAAGACCTCTCTTTTCTATTTGGCATCCCTGCTTAAAACTGCAGATTCTGTTTAACAGTCTAAATCCCCCCAGTTATATTCGCCCCCATCTAATCTCTAATCTGTAACTCAGCTGCAGAAACCAAGGTCACATGGGACATCCCAGAAAGACAAGAAAAGCGTGCGTAGCTACACAGGAAAGAAAAAGAGCGTTACAGCCCGTGAATGGCTCTCTGGCCCAGCCAAACAAAGACCTCTGATTTATTACTTATCAACCTGCTAACAAAGAAGAATGAGCTGCTTACATGTAACAAATTGGAGCACAACCGTAAAACAAATGAAGCTTCACAAAAACACAAACCCAACAACCAAAGTCTAACACATATGCTAATACAGCTTTCATATGTTTTCCTCTGCTCTGGCTGTGTTTTTGTTTTTTTGGATAAAAGGAAGCATTTGAGTTCAATGCATTAACTTGTATGTGTTATGAATACATCCATTTATATTCCCTTGCAAGCAAATACATATCTGGATTTCTTTTGGATTTTAGCCCTCTAGCACAGTTGAAGTAATGGCAACTTTGGCAGGATGAAGTTTTCTTTTTGTGTGTGTCTGTGTTGTGTACTTTGCCATTAATTATGAATGCGTAAGCTTTACCCACACCCTGCATCTTAGTATGTAAACTTTGCTTTGATGTTAATCGCATAATGCATTGATTTGAATGAGTGTGTGTGTGTGTGTGTGTGTGTGTGTGTGTGTGTGTGTGTGTGTGTGTGTGTGTGTGTGTGAAACAAGACAACCATTTGCATTTGCTTGTGTTATAGTTACGGATATTTGTGTATGTGTGTGTGTGTTAGTGTGCATCTGTGCATGAATAATATTTACTCTGTATATTGTGTCTGTGTGTGTGTGTTTGGATTGGTGATGGACTAGTAGACAGAGAGAGAGAGAGATAGAGAGAGAGAGATATAGAGAGAGAGAGGTATATGCAGAAAACAGGCTTTATGTACTTTCTGGCCGCAATATTATGTAATAAAAAAAATATCCTGGCACAGAGGGGTATAAACCAAAAAAAAGCTAAAAGGAGGAAAAAGCTGAAGTGAGAAAAAAAGCTGAAGAAGCCAGACCTAAATATTCAAATATGTATTGCATTAATGAAATATGCTTCTCTACAATATAGTGCGTTGCCATTTAGGGATCTGCCTTTGTCATTAGGCGAATTAAATCTTCTTAATGTTCCCTCTGTTTAGTAATGGAAGCTCCTCTGTCATCTCCCTCCTTCTCTCCTCTCGTTCCCCTCCTCTCCCTCTGTCTTGCTCCCTCTCGTGTCTCCCTTTGGCATCCCTGTGGTGCTCAGTACTTCACAGTCAGCTTTTGCTGTCTAGCATACGCCACTAAAGCTCTAAGTACATCTTCCCAAGACTCTGTACTTAGCTATGGTGCTGTCACTGCATTGCTGTAAAGCTTCTACTACCCAAGCAAAGCAAAGCACCAGCACAGACATGTTTAGTACCTTTTTTTACCTTTATCATAAACAGTCTGGGACTAAAGACCGAATTTTCTCATCTAATTATAGAGAATATGCCATCAGATTTTTAATGAGTAGGCCATTTAATAGCTAGCTGCTCTGTGTCGTGTTACATTTTGTCAACAATTTCCTCACACAAGTACACCTCGGTTCTACTCATCACATCCACTTTCTTTACCAGTAACGTTAGCTCAAACAATACTTTGCAGTAGGCTATTAGATCGATCCATATTGAATTATTGTCATAGATTATAGCACAGATCCCCTATCGAGATCGTTTTAGCGCCCAGCCATATTCATATCCCATCGTTAATAATCAATGCTGGAATTGCATGAGGTCTCCAAACTTCACAAACGAGTAAGAATATTAAAGTTTTAGCATCTCCCACCCAAACAGGTGCAACAGTACTAATAGGAGGGTCAGGGAGATGTCAATCAACCACAGTCTTTACACGCCCACACGCTCCCAAAAATAATTGAAATCACCTGTGGGTGTGTAGTTGCTTTGGCCTTTTTTGTAGTTTAAGTTTGGTCTAGCGCTTGTTGGTTTAATTGTAGTCTTAAACCACCGTTAGCATCATTCTTAAGGAATTTTAAGAATTGATTTCTGAAGATGCAGCATTTCTTTAATTTGATTCTAGGCTACGGTGAAAATGTGCTTAATCTCAAAAGGCTTTCTGCTTTTAATAGATTTTCTCACCACCAGCGGTCCTCGTTATTGGTCTCCAGTGGACTTTCAGTGGCTTAGCCCAGTGATGTGACTCGAGTTCAATTATATGGAGTTTTGAGAATAAACATTATGACAGAGCACATATTCATTTACTGCTCATATATTTCTATGCGACTGTAAATGTAGATTACTGCCTTATCTAAAAGAGTTTATGTTTTTTCAATCTTGCTTTACCAAAGGTCATGCCACATACTGACCTATCTCTGACAGATTATATGAGCTCACAGTAAACAGTAGGTACGCATAACCCATGGGCATCCATTACACAGTACTGCAGCAGAAAGAGAGAGAGGAGAGGGAGGGGAAGGGAGCAGATGACACAGAGACAGAGAGAGTGACGGAGCTGTGAGAGAGACGACATGAAAATGGCAATGCAATGGAGAAAAATCACCAAATGATGCAGAAAAGGGAGCAAGAAAGAATTGTTGAGGGTAAGGAGTGAGGAGAGGAAGGAAGATTGGAGAGAGTGTCTGTTAAACACCTTTCGAACTCCCAGCAGACAGTGTGCAGTTACATCTCATCACCTGAGAGGGGCAGCAGAGATGCAGCTTTCCTGTGGCTACTTTCTATGCCCCGATTTTACACAGACCAACAAAGACTAATCATCCTTTTTCTTTTTCCCTCTCTCAAACACATTCACACAAACAACACGTTATCCCGTTCCCTTCATCTCCCTCTCTCTCACCTTAAATTTGACCAACGCGTCTGAGGAGATATAGAAGCTCCTTCTTAAAGACCGGTGCAGACAGATCTCTCTTCACGAGTCAAACAGGCAACAAGCAGACAAGCACCACTTTTTAGAGCCAGCCTCCACAACCACCTCCATGTTCAGTCATCTCCGTCTTTAATAGGCAGTGTTGAACTAGCAGGTGATCTGCACTGACAGTGTGAAGGCACAGCTTGTAGCAAAGGCTAATTGGTGTGGACTGACTTCAGAGAGCGTGTAGCTACTCAGTGGTTGAGTGGTTGGGGGAGGTGGCAAGGCCAGAGAGCATGGTAGGACATACAGTGGAAGTGTAGAAGAGGAGGCTTCTTTCTCTTCCTCTTGGGCCTTTTTAATCATTATCAAGGGCATCCTGATGGTTCAGTGCACATACTGAGCCTTGTACTTGTTACACTGAACATTGAACATGCCTCAAGGCCCGTCTTTCACGCGCAATCTTCGCTCACCAACAGGATGTTTCACAACAACTTAAAATGTAGTTAAAGTGTAGCCTGTATTTTGTCATGATTAAGTGTTCTGTGTGAAGAAAGTTTGGTTACATGAAAAATTGGGACAGATGTGAACAAAAAACGAATTATTTCCCAGAACACCTGCTTGAGAAAATTACACATGACCTGCTTAGACTTAAACACTTAAACACACACACACACACACACACACACACACACACAGCCATACACATATGCAAATGTGCAATGGAGACATACATGTAGAGATGTGTAGATGTGGTTGTATGCTTGACATTTGGCTGACACAGCCACTGCCAGGGAGGAGTGACGCCCCAGAGGCAGGACTCAGTGTTCACTCTGACTCAATCAGCACGTGTACACACACACACACACACAGACACACACACACAACCATGGGCGTCAGAGGCTCCTCTATGTTGGCATTAGGGGGTCTTCCCCATCTCTCATCCGTGTAGAGCTTAGTACAGCTCATCCAGGGCAGTGTGTAGAGGAACTGTGTGAGTGAGTCACAAGCTGCAGGGAAGAGATTGTTGAAGCCAAACTGTACACTGTAAATGCATGGCTATCCATATATATATATATATCTATATATTCGTTTGAGTCAGGCGTGTGCCTCCTGTTTAAACTTAAACATCAACCCCGTGTATATCTTTATGCACCATTACAATAAAGCTCCAATCCATGTGCTGCATGTAGCCAAACTCAGACTGCAGTCATCCTTCCATTTTGTCTACACAATGTCCTCAGCATCAAGGAAGTGGAGTGGAGGGGTGAGAGAGTAGGAGTAGAGAGACAGAAAGAGACGGAGCAATGTGCAGGCATGTTGTGAATCACACGCGTGACCTAAGTAGGGGAACTCAATTAGGTGAGCATGAACACAGACGCAGTTTGATAAGAGACCATTTAGCGTGAAAGATGATAACAACGCAGTGCACATTACTGCCAAACTAAGCCGTTGCTATAGCAAGAGGGGTGGGGCTTGTCGGTGTGTTTTGTGTGTGTGTGTGTGAGAGAGAGAGAGGGAGAAAGTGTGTGTGAGGTAAGGACATTTACTTGATTTTTTTAAATGCAGTGCTTTGCCTGGATTTAGACAAAATGTACTTTTTAAAAGTCTACTTTGGACAAAGTGTAGACTTGACTTCATCCAAGAGTTCAATTTTCCCCAGAGTCTCAATTTTCATTTACGTTAAGGGCAATTATTCTACCCTGTAGCAAGCTACTGCCAAACAAATGAGCAAATAGTGAGCTCACTTGCTTTTCTTTCTCACTTAATTAGGCCTCCTGCCAAATAGCTTCCACAAGTCCCCCCGATCATCTCCTTCACCAGGCCACACCGGGTGTCCTCCATTCGAGCCTCGGAACGAGTCTCCCGACGATCAAAGCTTCTGTCTGCCTAGGCTCTTCAGTCTGGTGTTAAAATCTGCCCCAGCCATCTATTGCCAAGCTTGTCATCATAACAAGCTTACAGTGTAAATGCCCAAAGATTAAGCTAGATATTGGCAGTATACTGCTATGCCCTTATTTGTTAGCTTCACCCTAATCTGATTCGCAGGATGATGGACGCCAGCAGTCTGAGCTGGGACAGTTGGACTGTGGCATCTCAATATTTGGTCAGCATTTGGTATGTGTTTAACCCTGGATTTACACTGATATAAACCAGAGAAACAGCAGATTGTTGCGGTGGTATATGCTGGTATTTATGATTATGTCTGGATAGCAGCCGTGTTTATATGTAGTGGTTCTGTTTTCTTTTTATATACTTTTATCATGTTCAATGGTGAATCAGTTCGCCATTACAATATTTAAACATCTTTCTCTTCATTGTTCATCAACTGGGTTGTTAGCGAACATTTAATGGTGCAGAGTAGAGTTTTGCAAAGCTATCATTTCATTCCCTGGTTCAGAAGAAAAACAGATTTTTGCTGCTAAGCTTTAAGTAGCACATTCCTCCCATTTTAATGCATTCCTCTCTCAGCAATGCCTGTAGCCCGTAGCTGCTGCGCAAAACGCTGGTGTGTGTAATAGGGCTGCTTCGGAGGAGCTCTCCCCCAGCTGCCGTGCTAATTGAGGCACAGAGACGAGCCCCAGCCAGATGGAGGGAAGATGCCGCAAATTGATTCCTCGCATTCGTCTTCATTAAGGTCTCAGCTCTGGGGCTCTGTGAAGAGAAAGTGTGAGAGGGGAAGAGAAAGAGAGGGAGGGGAAACAGGAGGAAAAGGAGGGCAGAGAAGACCCTCCTCAGGCCCAGAGGAGGTCCTCTGCTCTGTTAAGGTCAATTCTGACTTTTCAAAACAGTGTATGTGATCCTATTTCTGTACATGTGTAGCAGGCAGGGAAAAAAGAAACCGTGAGCACCAATCATTTCAGTCGTTATTTATCAAAAAAACACCTCAGCAGGTACTATAACCTCCAGTGCTCGGCCAGTTCTCTGCCACTTTCAATTATGTGTTAGCAGCTTTTCACTAACTAGGACCCAGAAGGTGCAATGCGCCATAGTAGCTCTCTAAGAGATGCAAAAGTTTCATACCATCAGCGCATATGACTGGAGCGAGTAAACACTACAAACATGCACATAAACAACACTTGACACGTACGCCCACTGACCACGTCCACTTTTAAACACTCCACCCATATTTGTTTCACTCACGGTCCCAATGATGCAGCGTCTGCAATTACCAGACAACATAGAAATAATGATCTGTCACTTCCACAAATTACATTCCCCATACTTAATGGGCCCCGTGTTTATGTAACGATCCTCTCAAATTCTCACCGTGGGAGCACTAACACTCTGTCTTCCTGCCACGTGTCGGGACTCCACACATCTTTCACCGCATGTTAGCTACCACCATACTGCACCCAAGGAAATAAATGTATGACAGCCTCACGCTCAAACAAATAAATAATGAGCATATTACCGTTTCCCCCTCCCCACAAATATGTATGCAATAAAAATTCTAATGTTTTATTTTTCATAACATATTGGGGGGGAAAAAAAAGAGGATTTGTCAAGGGTGATAAGCTTTCGGAGTGTGCGGCACGGCGGCAACATGAAAGGGGATTTTGGATTGGATAGACTCGTTGGCAGGCAGTGGTGCGGACGCCGTAGCTGGTTAGCTGAAGGCGGGAGGTTGGCAGGGGGGGTGGGTGTTGGAGGTTGTCGTTTGATGTGTCATCTATTATTCGTGCCACGTTACCTGGATTATGTGCTGACTGACTTGGGGTTACTTAGGCATGTCACCAAGCTGTCTAAAAAGGGCTTTTTCATTTCACTGACTGTCTACTTCACCCCCCCACCCCTCTCTCTCTTTTTCTATCAAACACACAAACTTCTCACCCATCCTATGACATCCTATCACAGGCCCAAATCCCTGCTTTGTCCATCCATCTATCCACACGACTCCCTATTCTGTATCCCGCTCTCTTTCCCCACCTCTGCTTCCCTTCTGCTGTGACATTAAGCAGCTTACTGTATGTCTTGTTGCAGGCTTACAGTGTGCTGGACGCAGAGTTTTACTGTCACACTGTATATACAGGTACATCCTCCGTGACTACTTTCACTATGCAGGCTTCTGTGATTTACATACCTGGTAACATTTTGCAGGATCATGGGAATTTCACAGGCATGTTTTTAATCTCAGAACTGAGGCTATGAATTCTTTCTCTTTTGTTCATCCTATAGATATAGCTGACGACATTTCGACAACGTTCTTTTTCTCTGTGCTAGTTCACTGAATGTAGGCCGTTTTTCCCTCATACAAGCATTCATACTAACAACCTGGTTTGTTTTTTAGTTATAGGGCACTGGCCAAATTTACAAATAAAATAAATAAATGGCAGTAGGCAGGTGTCAGATACTGGCTGACAGCCCTATTCGAACCTTTGTTCACACACACAGACATAAAGTGGCAGTTTTTCTTGCCTCTCTTGAGCTTGAAGCTTGCGGGCATGTTTAGTATTGAACACATAATTTACATACTCGGCTCTGGTTGAGCAGTTATTTACTTCAGTTGCCACTATACTGGCACACGACAAAGTAGTTAATGTGCTAAACATCGTGTTGCTACACATCATTTTTCGTGCTCAAGTCCCAGTAGCTCGTTTCAGCTCATGCATCAGCTATTTAAGCGTGTCTGTGAAAGTTAACTCCTGGTTTGAGGTGGGTATATAAGTTTATAATTAAATTTCTCACTTCTTTAAACATGCTATGATGTTAATGTCTGTTGTGCTGTTGACATGGTACAGTTTTACTCACCTATGCTGGATCCAGGGTGTCATGTTAAACATTGCTTTATTTTGCCTCCTCACATCAGATCTGTGTGTGTGTGTGTGTTTTGGCCCAATCTGTTAATGTCTTTATGTGCTCTTGTGATGATCTCCTGAAATATCACACGGATCATTAATAAAATTCCAAAAAAAACTCTCGCAACTATGAGAGGAGTCATAATAATAAAAGTTAGAAACAGAAAAAAATATGCCACATCTCTTTATGAATAGAGTTAATTATGCATCCTTGCCAGTGATGCTTGAGGTGGTTATGTTTGCATTTTTTTTTACATGTTCACCCATCATCAGCAACCCAGTGTCCATAAGGCTACAAAATAATACACTCGAAGTAATTATAAAATTAATAAATGAATACATTATTTTTACATTTAGTAATATTAGTTTACATGAAAAGAGTTTAATATATCTCTCCATATTACCAATTCCCTTTGTTATCTCCCCTCCATTTTTCTTCTTCTTCTTCCCTTTGTTACCTTTTCCTTTTTTTTTTGTCCTTATTGTGTTTCTTCGTTCTTTCCTTCTGTCTTTCATCCAAGTGTTCGGTGTATGCTAGAGCAGAGCCTTGGGCGTAGATGTATAGTTCCTGCTCGTGTATTTTTAATTTAATCTGATCTGGGGCCTGGGGATTTGGCAGCCCTTTCAATGCAAAGGCCCCATGTCTGTGCCTTTGGTGCTGACCTGAGAACGGCTTTGCATCCCCTGAGTGCCTCTGGGCTGCTACATGAACGCCTACTTATATACCCAGAAGGGCAGCTGGGTCACCTTACATATAGCTTACTATAGACTAACTGACTACTGTTTATGTCAAGTTTGGCATTTTATTCTGTTGCTCTACTTTTTTGCTTCTTTCTCTTCCCCTTTTCCTATTCATTTTCTACCTCCTCTCCCTCATTTGCCTCCTTTCATCCTTACATCTATTGGTATTCATTTAACGTTACTGTATTTCACTATATATAGTTACTAGCACTCATGTCAGGCAGTTGAGGAGTATTGTTTAACGTTCATATTAGTATCTCTTAAGGGTACCCAGCATTCACAGTTCAGTATGTTTTTCAGCAGATAGTTAGTTAGTTTTGCTGCAGTAGAAAAAAAACCCCTTTCTGCTTCCTGCAAGGAGTCAGGACACCTGCTGCCAGCTGTTTATGCTGATTTATGGTTTCTCAGAACTGGTTCTTGTGCAGTTTGACCGTGTTGGAAAACATGTTCAGATGTGTGTGTTGTTGTTATGAATGGCTTCACTCAAAGGTGCAGTGAAAAGCCGACTGTCACAGAGAGGGACTAGAAATGACTAAAAATGACTAGGCCTATGTTATATATGAATTGTATATTTGTTGAGTTGTGTAATTACGTTATTTCAATTGTTTCTGACAATTTTCCATAATTTTACTTTTTTATGCCCATACCTCAGTGTCATTGGAGGGTTCATCCAGCTCAGGCCCATCATTTGTCATACCGACAGCAGCAACACTACACGAGCATGGGTACCCAGGCTAGCATACATCCATTAGCATGCTACAGCTAAGTGGTGCACTGCCAAAACAATTGGCCAAATACTCGTGCCGTTACAGCCCTAATATCTCTGTTCATCATGGCCGATCATTCATCTATAATTTTTCTTTAGCCACTGAAAGTCTTGAATCTGTAAATCACTTTATATTTTATTAACTTCACTCCTTCATTTTCCCAGATGGTCTGTCTGATTTCTTGACCTCTCTCACATCTTGTTTCTTGTTTTCTTGTTTTCTTTCACTTCACTTCTCACCACGTTGGTTCTCCACCTTTGCCTCTTTCACATATTTTTATGCTTCCCCTTCCTTCCTCTTCTGTCTACGTGGAGGGAGAAGTGAAAGGTAAAAGCACTGAATACAGTCTGCTTTCCTGCATGTCTCAACCAGACCCTTGCCCTGCGTGCCTTTGGGGGTCTCCCTCTATCGACACACTCGCACAAGGAGAAAAAGGAGGAAATTGGTGCAAAGGCTTCCCCTCTGAACTAGGGATGTGTGTTAGAGCTTGTGAAATAAATGAAATATTTCATGAAAGCAAGTGCCAAAGGGAAGACAGGATTACTTATCAGAAAAATAGTAAGAAAGACGTGGGCCACGAAAAGCTTTCTGGAGGTCAATATCTATCTAAACAAGGCATGGTTGACAGGTACAGATGCAATTATACACCCACAGTACACACATAATACACAGATGATCATACGTATTTCTATTTCTATAAGCGGATAAGTACACACAGGGGCACATTTTTAAAAGGTTGTTTACATAATTGTGGAAAAAAGGAGGAAGCACATCCCCATTTCACTTAAAAGCGTTCAAGAAAAGAACATGGTCATTGAAAAGTGACACAATCAGTAGGGTAATCTATTTGTAATTAACTGTGCCGCCTCTGTTGGAAATACAGCAGACAGATGTTTCATTAGTGTTGATGAAGAAAACTACAAACAGACGCTGGGGGTCAATAGCCTGGGGAGAAGTATTTTATGATGATATAATGCACCGTACAGAGCACATGTCTTGTTTATGTAAAGGGTTATATCTATACGGCTTTCTTCCTTTAATTAGTATTCACATGTGCAATTTGATTTTGTTGTTTCATATTGTGGCATGTAGAATGCACTAGTGGAGTCAAAATCAGTACCGGTGGTCGTAATTAAAAAAATAAATAAATAAATAAAAACTCTGTTAACCATTTTTCTTCATTGATTTCATTACTCCCTGACAGTAATAATTTATTACAGCATCTGCCTCTGACCTTTAAAACTCAAATTAACTTGGTTGCCTCTCCTGAGGGTGAGTTGTCAGTCAGCACGATAAAAATGATATGATATTAAGGTGTGTGCCCTTTAAAAAAAAAAAAAAAAAAAAAGATATATCCTGTATTTATTAGAAGTACCTACACCAATACAACACAAACATTCCTTTTATTTAGATTTTAGGTGAGCTTGTATGAAGAATCCAATAGAACAAAAAACCCAAATAGTAACTAAAACAATCCCCTGCTGGCCATAAAGCATTTTTGCCATAGAAACCATTATAAAAGAGACACTTTGCATGTGGACTTGCTGGTTTCATTGGTCTTTAAAGATGTAAATGGGGCTTTTAGATATGCAGTGATGAAGCAGAATGTCTAAGTGTATTAATTTGCCTTTACAGTATATAAAATAAAAAAAAACTACTACTGCTACTACTACTATATGGTACTGTACCACTATACTTTACACTATAGATAAATAGAAAATAATTACAGTTGCTGGACTCCCCAAAAAATTTGCTTTTCCAGTTTTTAGGAGGTTTTAGGTATTGATTAAAGGGATAACAGTAGATATTTAAAGAGGGCAGAACCTGCTTTTCAATGAAAACTAACTAAGTCCATTTCTAAAATTAGAATATTAATTATATATAATTACTTTAGAAATCAGTAATAATATGTTGTCAGCCAACAGTGCACATACTCATAAACACTTGACATTCAACACTTAAATGCAATCAAATGTTCCTACTCTAAACTGTGCATCAACCCACACACCTCATGCACACTTTGTAAATATCCCCACTAACAGTGAGTCACTGACATTATTAAAAAAAATAAAGATTTTAGGACTAAGATGAAACGACTCGTCTTTTGAGTTCCCCAAAATGCTGTAAAGTGTTTACTGTTCACCGTGCTCGCTAAGCCTTTTTTTAAAAGTCTGAGCATTATGGGAGCGAGGAGGTGTAAAAGGGAAAGAAAGAGTTAGGGAGAGAATGATAATGTTCATGAAAGAAAAGGCAGATAGGAGAGGAGGAGATGGAGGACTGAAAGGACAAATTGAGAGAGAGGCCAAGAGACAAAAAGTGAAATAAATGAGTGAGATAACGAAACACCAAAAATAAAAGAGAGCATGGCCTTACACAAAGAAATAAGATAAACAAAGGCTCTTTAATTCTTCATCATTACAGTATCTCCATTCCTTGTCTTCATTCATTTTCTGCTTTTTAATTTACTTACTCCCATTTTGTCAGCTTTATTGCCTTTATGGGCCTAAAATATATTTGTGCTCAAGTAACGTAGCGCACTGCCATCACTCACTAAGTGGCTGTGTTCTTTCCAAGATTTGATTTTCTTTTATGAGACCATGAGCCAATGTAGCATAAAGAAACACAATTTAGGAATGACATTTGATACGAAGACATAAAGAGAGCAGATTAGGAGAGAATGAAAGATTGATCAACGAAGAAGAAGCAACAGTCATTGGCTCGGAGAAGAAATATAAATGATAAAGCGCGCCGTAACATCTGATTTATTCATCCAGATAGCTAGGTAAATAAGCTTTTCTATGTATTTAACATGTATTTAGTTGGATTTAACTGTAGACTATAACTTCACTCTAGCAAGCTCATCCTCATTGATCCCATTTAATATAAAGCTGAGTGAAGAAGATGAACTGCTTTCCATCTAGCTTCTTTGTCCTATTCCGTATCGAGTATCTGGAGCCCTATATAATGTTGTGTATTGGGAGGCAGTTTCTCAGTTTACCCTGGCATATGTGGAAACCACGCCCGGCCGAGCACATCATCCAACCTGCCCCTGGATTGAGATCCCAGTGGATCGGCGGTTGTTACGCCACACATCACCCAAGCTGCTGAGTCTGGCCGACAGCCACTGTCTGGAGCCTGTTGATGAACTCTAATCGACCTTTTCCTCTACGCCATCGTTTGGCATAGAGGCCTCCCACATCACCGGCTTTATATTCCTTTAGGAGAATTTCAGTCATCCCTCTATTCAAAACTTCCTCTTCACAGACACCGGTATGAATTTCTTCACATCACATTTGTTGTGTCATATAATCTGATGCCTTTGTTGTCAGTTACACTGCATATGTGTTTCCACAGGTGGGGAAATGAACATTATACTTCTACCAACCCCATTATTCTTAATGTAGGCTACAACAATGTTTTACTCAGGCCGTATGGTTTTACACAAACCCACAAACCTAACAACACGTTGGCAAACAAAACAGGTGTTCTTTTAAGCCTGTCTTGGCTCTGCTATTCATTCTTTCTTTTCTAAGTCTTTTTTTTTTCACTTAATAAAGACTGAAGGATGTAACTGTGTGGAAGGACACATGGGCAGATGCACACATGCGTATGGATTTCACCCACCGACTTCACCATCTCATCTCAAATGACGGGGCTCTGGGCTTTGGTGAATCAGTGACTAACAACACACAAACTAACAGAGTGGGATTAGAGACAATAAACTCTCAATAAATGTGATATGGGCTAGCATCAGTGATGATCAATCAGAGCAGTTTTGTGCTTTGTCCATGAGCATGAGGCACAAACAGAAATACGCATCACCAAGGATTTATGTTGCTGTTGCTGCACATTTAAGCCTCTTTATTAAAAATCATGTATACTAAATCACTCCATTATAGGTTTTTCAGATTTCTGAATGCCTTTTATTTTTTTTTCTGTTGCACAAGCAGTCCTCGGTTTTCATTTATACTGTATAAAATGAAAATCAACTTGCAGACACTTGAAACTCACTTTAGAAAATTGAATTTATCAAGGGGAACACTTTGTCTCTGCAAGATTGCAAGATCAGTGCATGGCCAACAGTTAAAAGCAGAGTCATTAAAAAACACTTACCGTAAGCTTTTTACAAGTGTTATGTGTTGTAGAAAATTGCAAACACAGAGAATAAGAAAACATTAACATGGCAACAACGCCAGTGTCTGTCGGTAGCTCCCTATGCTGAATTGTTGCAGCCGAATATATTTCCTTAATTGAATTGTCTTGGAAACCGATAAAGCGTGTGCTTAACATGTTATGTTTTATAAGGACGGTTCTACAGTCACAGCCTCTTCCTGCTTTTCATGCAGTATCATCAGAACATGATGCACACTGCTTCATGCGACATTTGATCATGTTTGAACAGGTGGGCAGTGAAAGCACAAACTTGAATACCAAAATTGGGCTGTACACCTAAAATGCCAAATTGCACAAAACCATAGTTCTCTTTGGTCTTTGTCTTTTTCTCTCATATACTGATTACCTTGATGATTAGGTGAAAGAGTTTTACTTTTCCATCTCACTTCTATTCGTCTGCTCTCGATATATTTTACTTCTTTATTCACATTTTCTCACCGGTCTCTCTCTACGCCTTTGTCTGTTCCACTCAGATCAATCCAATTTTCTCATCTTTATTTTGCTTTCTCACAAGAGGCAGAGACAAACCTTTGTCCAGTTCTCATCTGGTTTTTTTTTCCCCCTCCATTTCAGATTGTGGATAGCATCAAAGACAATGACATTTTGGGCAAATACCACAGTCTTTGTCTCTGATCTGTCTGGGCACTTTGACCTCTTCAAGCCTCTTTGAGCCTCTTCAAGCCATTAGTAGCAGGAGACACTTCTCATCTAACTGTATTTGTCAGTTTGCATGTATGGAAACATTTTTTATATGTGTTTGTGTGGATCTGCTTAATACAGAAAGTCTAATATGTGTGCTCAAGTGAAATTTTCAGGGTCATAAAATGTAATATTGCTTCAGTAGTTGTGATAAGAAAATAATGATCTTTTTAGCAACTCTGGCCAGTGATCAGATCCTCCTCGAGACAGTTTCATCTTCCTCCTGATAAATGCCCAGCATAATCGCTAGGTGAGAAGCTCAGGCCAAAGTGCAACTGGAAGCTTGGCACCCTAATGGCTATCATTTGTCCCTGCCACATTGGGTGGCAATTGAATAACTTCATTGGGCAGATGAGAAAAGGCCATTTTTGGTGCATTTAAAGTGATATCCTTTATACCTCTGCCAGTCATAAATCATTGGGGAAGGGGTCGAAAATGAGGACGGCAAAAGAATGTTTTTTAATAACAGCAAAATAATCTTATATAGGGCCAGTGGCTACTTTATTAAGATTGAATGAAGACTGAAACGCATGGGTCATTTCGTCTCAAGATCAGATAAGTTTGTTGCAGCATCGTCTCAGATTCTGTGCTGATATCATGAATGGGTCCCAAAACCAATGCCTGTACAATGTTTCTGGTCAAATCTATGTTTTCATATTTTATCACCACTTGATTATGTCATTTTTATAGCCTGATAAATGTGTTACCTGAGAATCTATGTTTGGGCATTAATATCTTGACACGTATTGTTCCTAGCCTCAACAAAATTTGTAGGATGGAAGATAAAACATGTTTTCTGCGTGCAAAAACCATTAAACATTTGTACTCCATACCCATTGATTTTCTATAAGGCCAAAAAAAAAAAATCCTAAACAAGAGGGATGTTAAAGGTATTATAAACCCACACATAATTTCATGTTTCTACTAGCTATCCCACACATATTTTGGTCCTATGAAAATTACAACAAAAAAAAATGATATCAAGCCTTTTTTTTATTCCTAATATCTTCATGTATGTTAGTGGTAGACATCTCAAATATTGGCTGATTGATACAAGACTGTATTTGAAGAAATAATAAGGAGTGATACCATATGGCTACACTAGCAGTCCACCACTGAAATATCTCACCAACTGTTGTATTAATTACCATAAAATACTGTACTGACATGCATGGCCTCCAGATGAATCTCTCTGACTTTTTGTAATCGCTTAACATTCCTCTGATAGGTTGAGATTTCTGGTTTTCAGTGAAATATTAGATTTAATACAGACGTGCGTGTCTCCCTCAGGATGAATTGAACTCCGATGATCCCCTTTACTTTCATACTTCTGCAAAACTAAAGATATTCCCATCGGCCTCAGCTTTACTGTTTAGCGCTAAATAAGCTAAAGTGATAGTGTTAGTCAACTCATTTTGGCATTGCAGTGACGATAAATTCATGCTGTCGCTAGCGTTTTCTCACTTTTATATCATTTGCGGATGATTTCCACATATATTTTCATGACATGGAAGGTCAGGAATATTCGTGGTCACGCACACACACACAAACGCACATACACACAATGCTCCCTTTAGATCAATATTCACATGAACTATGTGGTCAGTTCATGGTCCAGAAAACAGCATTTACTTGAATTGTGATAAATGCAGACAGATAATCATGGGCTCCTCAACTGGGGTGGAAGTCTTACATTTTATGTCAATGACATGCCAAGTGGAGCTGTCTGCTATAAACGGCGTCAATCAATATTCCTGGCAGCTTCTGTTACGGCTGCTGTTGAGTAACAGTCAGCTGACCCCACCTATCTGCTTGACCTTCACCAGTTCTGACACCCACACACACTAAACTGGGGAGCGCAAGACACACACACACATACACACATATATTCATTCACAGAAATGTCGTACGCATACACACATATATGCACTGTATGTGAATACAGCACCATTGTGTTGAGAGTGATGGGTTGTCTTCTTCAGGGAGTAATGAATTTATATCCTCTGTCAGCATCACTGAAGGACAGATGCAATGTCTCTGCCATAACAGAGTGGACACACACACACAGACACACACACTAAAACACTAAAACCAGGTATCCTTGCTCTGAGGGTGTATATACAAAGATATAGTATCCTTTTTTTATAAACATACATGAGAAATACAACATCTACCAGAGCCTGTTATCTTATCAGAATACTAAGCTGTGAGAGATGAAAAAATGGACCTATAAATAAATAAATGTAGAAGGGAAGGAAGCTGAAATCATAAAGTATTTTACAAATAAATTGTCTTTCTTGTGGGAAACATATGAGAGTGAGAAGCTCAGCCAGTTTTTGATGTTACGCTTTTTTTATTTAAAGCTTTAGTTCTTTCGGCTCCCTCATATTTTCAAAAATGGACTGTAATAACTTGCAGAAGTATGTTTTACATGTTTTACAAGTGAGAAAGTGTGTTGCTTTAGCTGCAATATGCTGCCCGTACTTGCAGCAGCAAACCAGTCAATCATTTTTTAGAGTGCACAAATGTATTTATTGATTCAAAACACAAAAAAACACAGTAGCGAGGTGATAGTACTACAACAGAGACTGATAAGTATACTTACAGCAGTAGGGGCTGTTAGGTAATATTTCACTTTTACAGCAGGGCGTAGGGATACTGCCCTTCAACCATCACCATACAAGCTCCTAAATGATGGTATGATGGCAATGATTTCACACGCTTTCTGAATATATGTTTTCCTTGCTGTAGTCTGAAAGTCATCAGTCTAACACCTACAGCATACAAAATAGACTGAACTGACTAATGCAGTATCTTTTTGAAATGTTTTTCTACTGAAAAAAGCATCACAAAAAAACCCAAAAAACTCTTAATATCAGGGGCTTCACACAACAATGGGTAAAGTAATACAAATAGAGACATCCAAAAAAATTAAATATATTATGCAACCACGTTCGTTTCAGTTGTGTTGTGCATCAGAGCATCTGTTGTACAATTTAATTTTAGCTAGAAAGCTGTAGCTGAGGGAAACTCAATAAACCTTTACTTAGTGACAGTTGTTGCTCTAATTATGTATTTAATTACTGTTCAGTGAAAAGTGTGGGGTTTTTTTTTTCTTCAGTTACACCTGTACTAAGAAGATACCTGTTATGTCATCATTGACGATTCATGTCTTATTATACTCATGTTTTTAAAGTAGTTGAAGTGCTCAAAAAAGAAAGAAAAGAAAAGTTAGATGTATTTTACAGAAGTTCACATGTATTAGGTCATTACAGGCAAGTTTTCAAACCTGATTTCAAATAATGTTATGATTAGTTTCTTTTTTTTCCTCCATGCAGTCAATTTATTTAATTTTGATTCAGTTTGCCAAATGGTATCAATCTATTATTAACTTTTTTTTAAGCCTGCAGTATTCTGATGAATCTTGTTTTGTTTACTCTTTTTTGGGCCATTTCAAAATTAGGGCTAATTTTCTGAGGCTGTTGGGTATTTTCTGTAATTGTTCACAACAGTGTTGGGCAACGGCTCATCAACATAGACGCAGCGTTGTGACACCACACCTCAGCAGGAGTCAAGGTAGCGTGCTAAAGCTTAGGCAGCTACCCTGAGTGAGGAATTACATGCTTGGTCGCACCGCGATACTGCATACACACATTAGCGCACCGAGCCCGACATATGCATACGTGGGACACCTACATTGCTTCCCGCTGCACCTGTGTCAAGCCAGCGACGTAGAACAAAAGGTAATTCAATCACAGGCTTGTGGATTTGAAAAGCCCACTAGATTCTTACAGAAAACAGCAGGTCTACACCACTGTAATCCAATTGCATTACTTACAAAAGACGCTTTGGCTTCACACGACTATATACGCACAGAGATGTGCCTCTGCGTACACGCACAGACACTGCTTTTGTGTAAATGATAAACAGTTCTGTGCAGTCTCCTGCACACAAAGGCACATTTTCTGGCCAAAACTGTCTTATTTCCTTGGCCTGTGGTGGAGATAATCGTACAGAGAGGGACAGAGGGAAAGAAGGGGGTGAAAGCAGATGGTAAAAACAACAAAGTTGCTCTGTTGGTATTAGGTTTCCGTATGAAGCATTGTATGAGGCCGCAGCAGAGGTATCATTATTCTAGTAGGTATAGTTTGTGAATAAGAATGATTTGCATGAAATGTTTGGGTTCTTCACCGCTCTCTGCACTCTTGAGGTCTACACCCACCCTGTTTTTCTCTCATTTGTCCCTTTTCTTTCATTCGATCATCTTGACTCAACCTTTTATTCACCCGGCTCATCTATAAGATCAGCTTTCGCAAGTAGAAAACCTCCAATGCTAAATTGTGAACATCAGAGAATCAAAAGAGCTTTAGTTTTAGGGACAAACACAACTTTATCTCCTTCCTACCATGATCTTATCTTGGTGAATTTGTTTTTTGTCAAACAAACTTCTTTAAGTTTTTTGATACTGATCACTGTCTGCGGTTGACTGATGTTGTCTTCCTTCTTTTACTCCCTTCTTGATATTATTTTGTTTGTTTTCCTGATTACAGTCATCACTTCTGTGGCAATATGTTGCACTTTTCACAGCTGCAGCTGAGTTTAAACACATTGATTCTGTTGTAAGATTGCTTTGAGTTAAAAAAGGAAAAGAAAATCAATATCAGTAAGTACAGTGCTGAATATGACCAACAGGCCAATGTCTCTGTGAATATTTATATTAGTGTACACAATAAAACTTTGTCTCCTGATATTGACTTTCAGCACTTAAATGATCTCAGTCCTGACATAACCTCTGTGTCTCTTTGTCTACATCTTTTCTGCTCAGATTTGTATAGATTTACTAATGGAGACTTGAGAAAATATGTCATAGATTTTTTTACCTGTAGTCAACTCTGCTTTTCTCTGCATTCAAGTCTGGAGCTAATATATTTTTCATGCTGTGTCCATGTGTGTGTCACAAAGTTACACCGTGCAAAAAGCACAACGATTGAACCAGCTGACATTTCAAGGAAAGTGAACCAACAGTACACACTGACAAGCAAAACACAAAAACACAGACACAAAGTCACACACACAGGTCACAGTGGGGATGCTCAGGGGCTGATGGTCAGCAAGGACGGAGGCTGTAATTACACCAGAGCTCTGTGTGAGTGGAGGGATCAAGTCTCTGCCCTTATCTAGCCTGGATGCTCCCTCAGCCAGGGAGAAAGACACTATGTGTGTAGACGTATGTGTCTGCCTATGGTTTGATACCGAGATAAGAAAAAAAGAGCTACAATGCAGAGAAAAGGCTTGAGATACATACACCTAGAGCCTAAGATAAAGGAAATTGAAAGGCGAGCAAATGTGTGTAAAAGACTGGGGGAGACACATAGACTGTCCATTTACAAAAGGGATTGCAGGGATTGAAGTAATTTTGCTGATTTCTTTTCCCCCCCAGCTCTCTCACACACTCAAAGCACAATGTCTCGCGTTTGTGCAAACAGATTTTATTTCGCAGCGCGTGTTTGCTCAACCGTGTCCAGCTTAGAGCACCTTGCTTGCTTTCCTAGTGTGAATGTAGACAGATTTACAGCATACTGCTCTCTTATATTTACCTGCTGTCATGAACACGAGCATACAGGTTTAAGAAAGGCCTATCAGAAATAGTTAGCAAGTGGACAACCAATTACTTCTGCTGTTTGCCTGCCTGTGTGTGTGAGGTGAGAGTGTGTAGTAGTCCAGTGGATATGCCTGGGGCCACAGGTGAGCCAAGTTGATACGCGAACTATAATGAGGTGTCATATTTTCCAAGCACTACTATAGGTAGAGGAGACAACTGCACAGACACACACTCTCACTCTCTCACACACACACAAGCTTAAGTCCCGTTTCTCCATTTCATGACACTAGCAGATGACGGTACAGGCACCAGGGCAGAAGACGTTTGCAAATTCTGCATATTTGAGTATCCTGCACTCAGCGTCTCATCAATAATAAAGTCCTACACTGTGAGAAGTTTAGGTAAAGAGCTGGGACAGCACACTGAATCATTTAACGGCTGGACTGAAGCGGTGACACGACTCACTGAAGGACACCGAGTCTATGAGGTAGCTGGCTGTCATGAGCGTACAGTCGCTGTAACTGTAACATGCACCAGAGCGCTGTTGCTGTGAAGATGTTAAAAATGGAAATGTTGTAGAACAGTTGGGAGTCTCTTGATTGTTTGATCCTCACATCTGAATATTTTAAACATTTTTTGTTAAAGATGCTATCCATGCGGAAGAGGGGATGTGGGACGTTGGTGCTCGTCTTATCTAGTGTACATATTTAATGCTGGTAACTCTGATATTATGACCCTGCATTTTGTCATATGCTAAAAATGTTCTTTTTGCAAGTTTCTCAAGTTTTAAACAGTTTATCTTTTCCACATGTTTCCCCTCGAGATAGCTTCACCAAACTTATTCCTGCACCTGCTTCTCCCTGGATCAAGTTTTTGATGAGTTAGCCCTGGTGAGGTGCTGTGCAATCAAATGCATCACTGCGTAAGCCTGTGTAAAATGTCCTAGGAGAGAGGGAGGGAAGCAGGGATATGCTGGGAGAGGCAGGAAGAAAGAGGAGGGTGTGTATGTGGATCGATCACACCAAGGCGCTTGGAGAGGCCAGAGTGACCAGCCATGAAATGGCTGCCGTCCCCGGAGTAGCTGCCACCATTACCCACAGTTCCCTGGTCTCAGCTCGGTTGGGATAACAACGCATATGGATGTACATACAATACATAATGACTATCAATGTGTCATGATGAGGGATGTGCCTGAGTGTGTGTGTGTATGTAGGGAGGGGGGTTATTTCATTACCCTAGAAAGCCAAAGCCTTATTTAACTGTCTTGTGTGATTCTTGTCCTGCCTCAGGATGCAGAGTCCTGCTGGTTTTAATTTGAACAGGATGAAATCTAATCAGGATTTGCTTTACACATGGGGTTCCAGGTGACTGCAATTAAGTTAAATTAACTGTCTCACTGCGTCGTTGTCTCCACAGTCAGCGCTGGCCATTTAATCACCTCCAGAAGGAAAAAAAAGTTAGTGGTTAGTTAAGTTGGGTCACCCATATCTTCGTTGTAAGCATGTTTAAAGTCCTTGTTTACCATCATAAGTTTGTGTCACATGTCTTAATCTGACATTTGCTGAAGTAGGAGGTGTGGAACAGGACTTCAGTGTGAATATGTGTGTGTGTGTGTGTGTGTGTGTGTGTGTGTGTAATGTGCAAGATTGCTTAGTTATTCCAACCATGGACGCATTACAATAAACACCAGATCATCACTTCTGATGTAAAAGCCAACATCATGACATATTGTGACATTTGTTTTTTTGCACTAATTGCTAATTGCAAGTGCTACTCAACCTGTGAGTTTGTACAGTAACATAATCACCCCTGATGACATTTACCAGACAGGGAGTCTTTAGTGAAAATATGCTATTGGTTACATCATGGCAAAAGTAGGATTTGGGAAAGAAAGTAGGAAAGTTTTGGCCTCTGCTGCATTAATTATTTTCAAAATCTGTCTCTTATGAATCACTGAACTTTAAGGACGTGTAACTGAAAACATGTTGTAGCGTGACTACCTGACATTGGCAGCGCCTGCTTTTTTTAATATAAACCTTAATGCCTTCTGAAAATAGTTTTTCTCATATTTCTCCCTTTTGTTTGATTGAAGATAAGCCTCATGTAGTGCTATACCACAGGTTAACATTTCTATAGATTGCCCTTGGTAGGAGGGCGGGCCCCATAGGTAGATAATCTTCCCCTGGTACGCACACTCTGCCATGAATAAGTCATCTCTCACCAGGACACGACTCTCAAGTTCAAATGATTGCACTTTCACTTGCCTGCTATGACACAGGAGTGACTACCTAGTAATAGTTTGGTTGCATATTATAGCACCATGGTTTAATGGAATTGGCAGCAGAAGTAGGATTATTTTTAATGCTACCCACCCCCACCAGCACCACCACCACCACCACCTCCACCCACAATCATACACTTGCTATCAATAATCTTCCCCTAGCGGAGGTGTATTAGAAAATATTCACCCTGATGGGAACATTTGCTTTCCCTTCTGTTCGATCCTCTTTTAAATGCAGTCATTTTGCCTCGCTCTCTCTCACGCTTTTCTCTTACTGTCTAAGGTCATTGTAATGAACATTTCATTTTTCAATAATTTTATATGATTTATTGTTAGAGGCTCTCAGGGGCAAAGTGGGGCCAGAGGAAGAAGGATGTTGCCTTTTATTCTCCCGTGTTTTGTCAATGTATTTATTCTGGGAGTCGTCAGTGTCTTTAGGACCATCAACTCATAGTTATTCACATCATCGAGTTGCGGAAATTACAAGCCAGCTGAATGCCCGAGCGATTCACCACCACACTTTACATTAAAATAAACCCAGAGAAAAGAATGAGGACCACAAAGAAAAGCGGAGATAGGGAGAGGTGGGGTGGGAGAAGGAGGGGAGGGACAGCGAAATAGTCTTTCTATCAGCAGGAGTTCTCATAAATATTGTAATTGTGTAGTTATAGAAAAGGAGCGGTGGTGAGACACTGTGCTGTGAGTGACTTTGAGTGAAAGCCGTCTCACCTTTCGAATGAATTGAACATGAACACTGGTGACAAAAAGGAAAAAAAATAATGGCCTTTGTGAATTTGACATTGAAGTCATCTGATTTCTGCAGGCTGCATGGAGAAGAAACAAAGAAAAAAAGAAAAGACATCTTCTTCTTTTTCTTTCTGTTCCAGTATAAAACTCCCAGCACCATTACTTGCTGATCTCTGCTGACTCGTTACATTTTTTCCCCCCTCAGACTTAACAATATGAACTGTGTTAACCCCAAGAAATAGCCATCTGTGTAATGGAATGTGGTGAAACAGCATACCTGGGGCAAATGAATCAGACCAAGCCTGTTGAGTTACCCTGGTCATCTCAACTCCTAATGCGGATGAAATCTGTACAGAGAGCCCCTCCAGTGTCCGGGAGCCTCAGGCATAAAGCGGTTGCCTAAATGAAACACCAATCGCCTAATTTCTCTTCTCTCCTGCAGGGCTGTGATTTCACACCACTCTGGGATGTTATTGGCTCATTCAAAACACAAGCGCCGGTGAGACATAGACACAGAGCAAGAGACACTGACTGCAATTGACTTATTATGAGTATTGCAGAATAGACGTTGCTCCGATTGTATGTGTCATTGTGAAGAAGTTGTTTAGTATTTCTTCACCAATGTCCAGAGAGTTTAAGGGGTTAATGGTGTGTAGTTCTAGATTTTGAATTATTATTAGGGTTAGGCTACTACTAGGATTATGGTTAATATTCAGGTGATCATACGCAGTCTGACTGACTCGCCACTACAAGCCCGTCCACTAACTCGACATCTAAACCTGCAGCTTCGCCTGTGCTACGTAAAGAGCAACAATGAACTTCCTACATCTGCAACTGGATGTAGATCGTGAAGTGTAGAAAAGATTAAAAGAAGAGCAGGAAAAGATAACCTCATTTCACAGATTAATTGGATAACTTGGATTGAAGTTCAAGAGAGGGCAATCAAAATAAAAAGGAGGAACACAAACTCTGATCATTGTGGTAGGTCTTAGAAGTCTTGGCGAACACAGATGGCAAATTGCTTCAACTTCTCATACAAAATTGATTACATTTCTTTCTCACTAATGCTGAATATGATTCCTTATGCTCTTTGATACATTTTCATCCATATTTAAATCTCTCCATTCTTAAATTATTCTCTGATATCATGACAGGAACCGATTAAGAACAACAAATTCCAAAGATTTTCTTCATCTAATACATCGTAAAACAACCTATGCACAGTGAACTCTAAAAGATACAGTAGCCATCAATATGTGGGATTTAGCCCATTTAGCGTCTTTAAATATTACATGTATAGGTCCTTGGAACCTTATGAAATCACGTTTAGCTGTAGCACACGCTTTTTAATTCAAACATCCATGTCAGTGTCTCAGAGCTCTCGAGGCACTGTGATTTAAGGCCTAACCTTCTCTTGTTTTTTTTTTCCTCTGATGTAAAATTTGAACTTACAAACATGTAGGCGAAGAACACAAATCCACTCAGTTAGACACTCAGAGGTACATAGGTGTATATGCAAGATGAATTAAATGTGTATATATAAAAGTGAGAATATATCTATGCAAACAGAAAGTGTTTTGATGTTTACATGCCCTCCCTTAAATCCGTGGATACATTATTCTTAATTATTTAAATATTCATGGCTGTGGGCTTGGAGAAAGCTTCATGCTTAGTGTCTGCACCCTGCACACTGCATGACAATTAGTGCCTTACATAACCACTAGCCAGCCACACACCCACATATGTGCACACACACACCAGCAAAAACACACTCGCGCGCACACATACACAAACACACACACATAAAAAAATTCACATGGAGAAATGGAAATGCACAATACGAACGGGCACACACACAAACACAGATAAAAACATAAATATACAAAATAAAACTGACACACTTTACACATTCTTCTATCCTCTGGGGACATTTCTGTTAAATTACTCTGTACCCTTGCTTTCTGTGTGAATAGATGTGTGTCCTATCCTCCTTCTAAACACCTTCACTCTGCTTGCCCAGAGTCCTGTCCCTGTCCTCGGTGGTTGCTGCAGTAATAGCTGCAGTGATAAGATATTCAGCGTTCTAAACACAAACAGCACAGTCCATCACAAACACCAATAAAAAATAAAAATAAAAAAAACCTGAGAGCTGTAAATGCAGTGACTGGTCTCACCCTTGCCCCAGGCCAGCCATTAGCATATTAGCACAAGTGCCTATTTGTGAGGTGTGCCTCTGTGTGTATGAATGGGTTCACGTAGGAATGTGTTCTAGCTTGCATCCTGTCTGTGATTGTTTCCCCCCTCGAAGAGAAATCCCAATCATCTCGCTAAGATGAGGAGAAAGAGCTTGGTAGCCTGAGACAGAGAGGTGGGGATATGCATGGGTAGAAAAATAGGTAGAGTGATGAATGAAAATTGGACAGATGGAGGTGAGGACAAGAGAAACTGGAGAGACAGACCTGTGGAGAGAGAGAGAGAGAGAGAGAGAGACAGAGGTATGCAGAGATAGACTGTAAGTGAAAAAATGAGAAACAGCATGAAGGAGATCTGCTCTGTTCCCTTGGTGATCTGAGTCATCTTTATTGGCTGGATATGCTGCTATGTTAGTAATTATTAGTCTCACTATGAGACTATGAGGTGTGTGTGTTTGATATAGCAGGAAACCAATATTGGATATATAAAAAGCTCTCAAACTACCTTAGGAACGGTTGGTTTTCCATCTAAAAACTTCCATAAGAGTGCAGATAAGAGTGTGTGTGTATGTGTGTGTATGTCTGCATGTATGTTTGTAGTTTGCATCCTTGATTATAACCGCCTATCTAACATCCTTACCTTTAACCCGGGAGATCTGCAGTCAATAGATCTGTTGCTATTTTGGTTCACCAATACATTTTCTGAAAATTGGATCTAGGGCTGAAGAATTGAATGTGATGTGCAGCACAGCTGAAGCAATCCACAGGCCTTGAATGAAAGTATTTATAGGAAAGTGACAGATCAAATCCAATTGCCTTTTCTCTGACTTTCGACAGTCCTTTATTCACGTCAAAGGGGGTAGGAGTTTAATGAGGTTTTGACTGCCGGATGATTCTTTTGAGGATGATTTGAGTTACAGAATGTAGAGGCGCTGCGGTATTCGTCGATGGTTATGTGTGTGTGTCTACAGCATAAAAAACGCTCACACACAAAAGAAGTTTGGCCATGATTTATTTGTTTATTACAAGTTGTACTATATTCTTTCCCCTGGTTGAAAGCGAGATGCATTTTACATGGGGCATATGTACCAGAATATAATATCTCTGTACATTTTAGCTTTGATTCCCAACAGTAGCTGCCCTGGCAGAACATGATTTTTTTTTTCTTTCTCTCCTCTGCTTTCAAGCTGAGCATAAAATAGGTCTAATAGGAAATCAGTCCTTTCATCCTTTCTGAATTATTTTCCAAATTATTGTTACTTTTTAAAAATTATTATTATTGCTGCACTCTTCGATCAAGAGGAAAGGTACACAAGAATAGAAACGTATATCAACATCCTACCTGTCTAGTCTTTTTAAGCTGTTATCATAAAAGTTCAATCCACATCAGTGGCAAAGCCAAAATATATTAAATCTTTGTCATCTGACTGTTTTTTTACACATATTGCAGAGCTGACTGTTTTGTTTTTGGCTCGACAAAAAAAACAATATTTTGAAAATACAAATCAATGTTTCAAATGAAGCAGGCCCTTTCATATTTAACGCACATAGTATCTAATCGCTATTTGATTTCACATGCAGAGGCATATCTAAGTGAAATCAAATAATCTTTTTAAACTCCCCCTCTACCCCAAACATTAGCCATTGGATTGCAAGGCGGGGGGCTGAGTAGACTACTAATGTGCTGCCAATTGAGATCTTAAGTGTCCTTTCACACTCTAATCAGATTGATAAGGTGGTCCTACTGCAAGGGCAATCTTTCTGTCCTCTACTTTGAAAAATCCTTCGCCTATAGTTTTTCTATCTCGTTTCTCCATCTCTCTGTGTCAGTTCAATTCAATTTCAGTCGGATTCAGTTCAGTTATGTTTAAATTGCTTTAATGGATGCTATCATATCGCAATATTATGGTATCATTAGCGTACATCATCCGATTGTTTTTTTGCATCGAAGGCTACGCAATGCATACAAAGAATACAATATTCAATGAAACTTGTGAAATGACATATAAAAATAAAGCAAATGAAAAATGTAGATTTATGTGCCTAAGCAAACATACTCATACATACATAGGCGACAGTTACTTGGAAACAAATTCATTACTCATTACTGTTTTCTACCAGACAGACTTAGGTCTTTATTTAGCTTAGAGCAACTGGGTATATTTTCATCCAGTATGCAGCCACGTTCTTTGTCTTAAGCGACAGTGTTTCTGTGGTGAAGCCTTCAGCAGATGTTTCAAGCATGTAGAACCGTTAGCCCTTCAGCTTATACGTGGTTAATATTCTCCATTTTTTAAATGATATGCTGATTTGCTAGCACGATATTTATGTGTTGTTTGCCATGATTCATTTTTGCCAGTACTCATCATTTATATGAATAATACATTTGAGATCTAATTTAATGCTGTGGTCCTGGGAGGGAAAAACTAGCCAGGTGTATGTCAAACTCTGTTTCAAACACATTTTTTTTTTGGCTACAGTAACCAGCCCGTTCCACCTACCCCCCCCGTCTCTCTTCTTCTATCTTTCTACTCTCATCCGGATGTCTCTGACGTCTACGAAGTCTCTGATCGTCTGTGTCTCTGTTGTTCTAAGATAAAGCTACCTTTCACTGTTTGAGATCAAAGAGTGAGTTTGCATAATGGAACGAGGGAAAGGTGAGAGTGGTAGAATAAAGCAGAAAAGGAGGCGACTGTGGATTCAATTGAATAATCTAAAATAGGATGCTGAACCCCTCTTTTTTTAAAAACTCCTTTTTATACGCTTTTCCAACCATGACCAAGTAAGTCTTACAGGCAGTTAGAAAATACAGTTTCATTAGATTTTGCAAATTTGGTTCCTTACGATTTCAAGCATTTCTTCTGGTCAACATCATTTTTGTTTATGGGAAATATTAGTTTGTGTCGTCAAAATATGTATTGATTTATTTAATTAAAGCATAATTTAATCATAACATGGTTACAACAGAAGAAACATTATGCCACGTTGGTACACATTTGAGAATTTTTGAATTTTACGTTATTGCTAATTCTATCAACCTGATTGCTTTTTCTATTACATGAGATGCAATAGATTCAAATTCCAGCTGTTAGTAAATAACAGTCTCGTTTAGATCAATGGCCGCTGCTGTTTGGGATGTTCTTTTCTGTAACGGATGTTTTGGGAAGCTCAAAAATAGCTCTCACAGCGATATAAAAAAAAAAAATCAATGCTTTGGTGAGAAATTTTTGTTCTACAACAAATGGAAATAAGAGGAAATCCAATAATAAATTGGTAAATAAACACAGGTTAACAGGTTTATCCGGCTTGTTGTGTATGCGTGGTCCTTGGCGGGCATTCACAACATACTTTGTACTTTGAGGAATCACGTGCAGCGTAACAAGAACAGCAGCAAAAAAAACAGTTTCTGGATATTCACAAGCAATATGTCCAAATGTTGTGTTGTCTTGACCTCTGAAAAATTAAATACATTTTAACGTATGTACAGCGTATCTCCTATTTTGTGCTACCTGTATTTCACTCCAATCCGAAGGCAATCCAAATAATTTGCAACTGTTTTCAATGGCTACACTTGAAGGTGAGGCGCAAAGCCTGGCACCACAGGGGATTAGCGCACTTATCGTTTCTTCATGATGGAAACTGTTTGTACGTATGAAAACGGATGGAAGTAGCTGTGTGAAGAAAAGGGAGCTAAGTTAAAATGCTCCATAATTTTTCAGCTGCACACACACGTGAACAGCGGTGGAAAATAGGCACGCTTGGCATGTTGTTGATTTTGGAAAGTTCCAACAATTGTCAGACACAGCACCCACAGTAGGTAGCTTTGGACACTTTTCGACAATACTGCATATTGATGCCTTAAGCCATGTCCACCACTGGATGATTCATCTGAGTGTTGTTTTCCAGCTATGTGTACAGTAGAAGAAAAAACAAAACAGTTATTGCACCAATAACTGGAAAACTTGTACAGGTGATAATTAAAGATCCAAGCACAAGGCTGGAAATGTAATGTAATCATTTTTTTTTATTCTGCAGCAAGAGCTAATAAAGGAATTGCGACTTTAATATTTTCTGGCAAGCTTAATCATGACATAATGAATTATAAAGGTGATCTAGGCAGTCAAGTATTGCCAATAAACATATTGGACAGGAAAGGACGCAGCTCAAACTGCCACGAGCAATATTTCAAGGTAGATTTCAATCTCAACTAAGCTTTATGAGATTCGGGTTATTAAAAATGTACTTATTTCATTTCACATACCTGCAGATACATATCCCGGGTGATTTATTGGTCAATAAAAACTTTATAATGCATCGAATGCATTACTGAAGTGAAAATATACACTGTGGATTTTCAAGTCAAAATAAAAACACACCGTGACTAATTGTGTTCATAGTAATGTCAGTGAATACAACAGTATGACAATGCTAACATGTATCATAATCTGATCTTTTGCAACACCTAAACTATACGAAGTTTGTCCTTCTCTGCCATTGAAAGTGCAGTGAACCCTATTTCTTAATTGTTAACGGGCTACTGCCAGACATTTCGGAAAGAGGAAAGTCACAAGTCTCTCAGGGCAGTGAGCAGTGGGATGATTAAGAATGCAATGTGGCAAGAAATATTTCTGTCCTTGGTGAAAGCCTGTAGCTTCCGTTATGAGGTCAAAAAGCAAAACAGTTTAACTTATAATTTATAGTAACACGCAAGGAAGACAGAGCTATGGCTGAGAATATTTGAATATTTTCAAAAATGACCTTTGGATTCTCCTGAAGTCACCCTTTTTTAAATGTCAGTTTAACTGACTATCCCGGTTTCTAACAAAGTATCGCTTGTGACACCGCGCCTTACCTTCTGACACATTTACCTTAAACTGAGCTCACTTTATGCCTAATGGCTGTTCACCTTCCTAGTAAAAAGCCACTCTGGCTGTACTTTGCTGCTGCTGGCAAATAGATGATGAGCTGTAGGCAACTCAGCAAAGTGCTTCCATTCATTGACATTGAAGCAAGACTTTTGTGCAAAGTAATACCTGTTATAGGAAACGGCTGTTTTCCCCTCATCTAACACTGAAGTGACTCCGCAGCTGAATGTTAGCCACCCTGTGAGACTCATAGTGGCACAGATGCTGCTACTCTGAATGAAGCTTGACAGAATAAAAACAACCAACATCCAGATGCCTCTTTTCCAAATGAGCATGAAAGGGTAAAACTTCATAATTTGCACTCAGTGGTATTCTGACATCAAGGCAGCTTTATGTGAAAGGAAAGGATTGCAATAACTACTCTAACTCTCTTTCCACATTTCAAAACATCCCCCAATTCCCTTTCTCCCCTGTTGTCATCCTCTCTTGCTTATCGCCTTTTCTTACTCAGCCTCCACTCTCATCGGTTTTTCTCTTTCTTTACCACTCTCTCGTGATCATCCTTTCGCTTTTTATTGGCTATTCCCACGACTGTGGTAGCTTAATGAGCTTCTCCCTCACTTTCTTCATTTGTCAATGTGTACTGTCTCAGTCCTCTTTTCCATTTCCATATCTCTATCCCATCTCGACAGGCTTTTCTCTTAAAGCACTGATAACTAGGTCTGCTAGTACGTTAGTAACCTACCCAATAACATTAGTTCCAACAAATCCCGTGTTTTGCTTTACTTGTAGGGATTTTGTACTAATCATGTGGCATATTTAATGCTGTTTTTGTATTCCTGCATGTATCTTGATGTATGTATGTGTGTGAACAAGTGCGTCTGTGTGTGTGTGTGTGTGCACTCACGTGTCGGCTTCATTGCTCTTGGCGGGCACTACTGGAGCGATTTACGACTCCGGTGGGACAAGGTATTGGAGGAGGAAAAGTGAAGGGGGAGGGGCGAGCCCGGTAGTGGAGACAGTCCCCAGGCCTGCTATCAGCAAAGCAGAGTTATGGGCTGTGTGTGTGGATGCCTGAGACACTTAGAGCTGGAGCCCTCGGGGCGGCACATCGCTGCGGCGGGTGTCTCTGAATGTCATCATCCTCTGCAGTGCTGCAAAAGTGCCATTTCTCTTTGTAGGTATGCCATTTACCATTTAATAATATATATATATAATTTTCACCCTTCAATTTGGATTCTTTAATTACCGATGAAAAATCATCGCCTGGATGACAGTGTAATCTCTCAGAGCAAGGGGTTTAGCTAAATGGCTAAAAATGTAAAACATCAGTAGCCTCCAATTGCTCAGACATATTGCTTTGGTCTTGGATTGGCGATACACATAGTTAGCATTTCCTCCTTGAGGCGAAACCGCCATCCTACGTAGCACCAGAGAGAGAAGTATATGAGAGGAATCAGTGCTAGATCTGATTAGAGCACCTTCTAACCGCTCACCTTTCAGCTTTGATAAGCTTGCTTTTATGTTTATCCAGTCCTCCTACCTATAGATAAGAAGATCTATTATTTACTTGACACCAGTTTTAACGAGGTAGCCCATTTGGGTTTTACAACCTCTTACAGGGGATCAGATGGATGAGGTGGAGTGTCATTGATGCTAATCAGAGCTCTCTAGCCGCTTCCTGTGTCTTGAAAAGGACGTGTGAGATCTGATGACAGGGTTTAGTCACTTGCCTCTCTCTGACTCTGAGAGGCTTTGGGTTTTAGCTCCTCATCGAACCCTGCAGTTAAACGATCTTGAATGTTCACTCTCGTTCTCTCTTGTCCCTCCTTCACAATCATTTTCCATCTGTACTAATTTGAGCTGATTGTGTTATGGTCTTTTAAACAAATGTCTATGCGACGAAGTGAGCCAAAGGTCGCCGGGATCATGCAGCAATCTGGGATGCTAGATGTTAGATGTCTCAAGGTAACGGGAATGTGTTTGTACACAGATTGCGACTGCTACTGAATCTGCAGTATTTGTGAAGGAGACAATGACACAATCAAATGAAGTTAGAGACAAACAGTGTTTCTTGGGGGTCAGGGGGCTAAAAGTGTCTGACAAGGAAATCAAAGACTCACGTTCTTCTGAGTTCACACTGCTTGTCTGTCTACTCTGGATTCCTCCGGGAAAAGCTTGCTGCTGAGTGTCAGAACCCGGTTGGAGGAAAAAAAAGAAAAGTCACTCTCTTTCAACACATGAGTGGGCGGTAAGTACGAGTGTGCGTGTGTGCCTGTATATGTGATATTGTGCGTGTGGCTTTTGTATTGGCACTGCAGTGTGATTTTTGACAGTAATGATGTGGGGCCTTCAGAAACTGACAAGACGGGGAAGGAGAGAATGAGAACAGAAACAAGAGACAGTGGAAGCGAAAAAAAACGAGAGCAACAAAAAAAGACAAATTTTGTCACACAGTGAAGCAACAGGGGACAATAGCTGAGTGTAATTCTGTAGTCTAACTTTCTCACTGTCTTTCTTTGTCCTTTTTTTCCTTTTTTTTTCTCCCTTCCAGGCTGTCTCTTTCTCCTCTGGCTCCATCCATCCCCATCTCTCAATCCAGGGTCACAGGCTGATGTCATTTAACACTGCAGGTCAGCCAGGTTCATTCTCACTGAGGGAATGGGGTCAGTTACCTTTAACCTGCACCTGCAGACAATCAACCATCTAAACAAAACACATTTGTACAAATACAAATGAGACACACAGCCATCTTTTGTTTTCCTCGTTCTCTACAAGTCTAGAAATACACCCATTACTTCAGGTAATCTGTTAAAGAAAACAATCCATTTTCTTTCCATTCTGGGAAGAATCAGGAAGGTGCCGCGCTGACACTTTCATTGTAGTCAAGGTGGTACGGTGTAATGGGGAATTTTACACAATAGCACCATTGACTTGACTGAGATTAATAGGGGACCCAAGGAAGGCAATAGAGTAACTTTACCATAACAATGGCTGCTATCCATCAGCAACGCAGGCCAATTGCATGTTTGTATGAAATAATCCATTACATGCAACAAAAGGGACAGCCACGGGCCGCTCTCATCCTTGAGCGTATCCCTGGGGATCTAAATACTTCTCCTCCTGCGCTATGAACGAAACATGTCGTAGACAAGGACGGTTATATACCCCCGATGTGCTCTGTTGCCTCTTCTCATGCTGCAGCAGATTACAGCACTGCATCGGTTGTGACATCCATACGTGTAATGGATTAGGTTGTCGTAGCGCATTATCAGGCTTGTCTATGCACATGAGATGTGCACGTATGACCTCTTATGATCATAAGCTTTAGGATGGAAAGAAAAAGCAACCTTCCAGTAGTGAAACAAAGCTAAATTGCTCCTTTTCCTAACATCTGTTTTATTATTTTATCATGCTTCTTCCACCATCAGTGAGATGTAGCAGCCAGGCTGAAGCACTGAATGTGACAGAATGAAATGGGGGTTTTTAAGGTATGCCGATGTTCCCTGGAGCATTATGATTAGGATTATCCACCCGTGGACCGGTCTCGGCAGAAATGGTGCAATCCTGCATGTAACAGGATTAGATGAAACGGATAGTGATAATATAACCTGATACAGTTACAAAAGAACAAAAATAAATGATAATAATAAAAAGATTGTTGATACAACATTGTTGAGATGCTGTTTGCTGAAAGGAATTCTTGAATTCTGTAAAACTAATTACAAATCCGATCTGATAGAATAAGGAGAGATAAAACTCTTTTAAGTAGACAGGAAGTACCATGTGATTACATTTTATATAAATAACCTTGCCAGTGCTTCAAGTGGATGCCAGTTTGTTTACACTGGAGAAGAGGCTTACAGGCAGGAAGCCGTGTGTGTTTACTGGGTTCGGGGGTTGTCTTTTGGAGAGGGTTTCTGTCTGTGGGGTGCCTGGGCTCTGGAGAGCTCTTAATGAGTGCTGATCGTGTTAGGCATGGTATCAGGAGGAAAAGGCGCTTTCGCTGCTATATTCTCACACACAAACCTACATGTCAAAACAGACATACAGATATACATGTACATTTAAGCATGTTGCAAATATTACTGTAGATTTTTACATCTGCTACCAGACAATCCAAAGCAAAACTCTTCTTTATCCTTATATTCTCCAAATAATTGCTTTTTGCCCCTTTTTTATGTGTGTGTATATCTAAAAGGAGAATACTGAAGCTTTTATATCCCTACAAATCCTCCCTGAATCCTTTTCCCTTGGTCCTTTCTCATCATATCTCTTACCAACCTCCTCCTTCAAACAGCTTGGACCGTATCTCCCGTATTGTCAGTCTCTATCTGTGTTCACTTTGCTTCATCTCCCTTCTCATTCGTCTTTCTCATACTCTCGCTCACTTTTCCTTCTCCTTTACCCCTGTCTGCCTGTCTCTTTCTTTCATTATCAGTCTCTGTATTTCCAATTGTTGTGGTAATTTCACAAATATAAGAAAAGAGAAAGGCTTGAAAGAAAAAAAACAACAACTCAAGCACCACAATCTCTGGGGGTTGCTCCCAATTGTTGCTGGAGCTCCAGAATGCATCTGTCTCACTAAACGCGGGTGCCCAAAGTAATTAAAATGTTGCTGGAACAAGTGAAGTCCTTGAACCTCCGCCTCTCTCCATCTTCTCTCTCCCTGTTGCCATGGTGCTCCAGGCAACTGGTACAACATGTGGTAAGCCACCCGTCACCACGTTCCATTACAGAATGAGAGCTGCTCTCTAAATTTCTCGCTCACTCCCTCTTTCTATTGCTCTTGAGAAAGTGTCTTGATTTTCTCTCAGTAGATCCCCCACTGCCTTGGCTTCAAATATAGCAGGAAGGCCTTGTTCCGAGAACCAACATCGTTTAACCTTATATGAGATAAAAGGCTACCTCTCTCTATATATATATATATATGCTTGTCTTTTCTGCTCATACTCTTTGATGACGAATTAAAGAAAAAGGCCAACTGTCTTAGTAAGACGTTGGGCTGCCATTAGTTGCCACAACAGCTTCAGTTCTTCTTGGCATAGATTCTACGGGAAGGCCATAGCATACACTATGATTCTCATCAAACTGCCCCCTGTATGGAAGCAGCTGCATTCATTATGTTGCTCATTTATTCAGATTTTACTTTCATTTGTCACACAACACTGGGCACACTGTGCATTTGCTAACTTGTAGGTAAACATGAACACTTCATGCCTTCATCACCTCCTTCTTTCCCATTCTACTCCCTCTAAAACCAATGAGCATGGTTGCACCTACATGAGCTGATGACTTTGTGAAGATAGTGCAACTAATGAGCTTACATCAGCAATCCATCAGCATATAGCTACATAAGGGATCCAGTCCTAATACCCATAAGATAAAATACACAGCCATTTACCCCACGACCTACTTTGACCTGAGAACATCCTTCTTCAAACACCCACAAAGCACGATTCATCCTCCCCTTCAAAGCAGCATCTGATTAGCGCCAGTACTGCATCTGTGGCATCCTTATGGATGCTGGCACTAAGAAAACCCTAAAACTCTTCTAGCCTTGAGTGGGCTTTCTACTTCCTAAAGTTAGACAGGGGAGCTCAGGCCAAGCTTGTGTCTGGGGTATTTTATGGCACAGCGTGGGCTCTTGATCATGAGCTGGGTGCAGAAGAGCAGCCTGCCAAAAGCCTGCATACAACGCCCAGTGCCTGGAATCTGCACATGAAGATTCACTTGGCGGTATATAATTGAAAGCAGTGAGCATATTCTCCTGTGAGCCCTCTAGGCTGTCCGCTGGGTGTCCATTACCTCAAGACCATCTCTCTTTCTATCTGCAGACAGATTCTAAACTGACCCTGCATACTAAAAATGGAGCGCCTAATGAATCAGAGTGTAAAATAAACAAGACAGAATATTTCCCCCCAATCATTTTCCTCTAAATCAAGTCATTGAGATTCCTCATGGGTGCAATGGTCCTTATCTTTGCCCTCTGTTTGCCTGGGGAGAGTGTGAACGACCATGTGCATCTCTTATTGTTTCACTAAGTGTCCAACCAAGCTTGGGAAGACAAACTAACAACAAACAAAACCATAGGTCTCAGTGGTGGTGGGTATTTTTGCCTGTATTCCACCTCCATATCCATTTGGTAATGACATTTTAATCTGTCATTTTAGTGGCATTACATGTAGCATTTTAACACCAATAAATAATTACCACATTCATTTTAAGAAATTAGTGTAATTACTGTGAACAAATGAGAACATCACAGAGAAAACTGGCTGCTGTTGCTGGCCGCTGCACTGTATTTGCATTCCATTAGACATCAGCTTGATTGCTTAACAGCACAAGACAGAAACCACTTGTAGTTTGCAAATAAAACCAGCTGGTAAGGTTCAACATCCTCTTTGGAAATGTTTGTTCTTATAAATAAAGTGCTACACTTGCCACCTTTTAGACAGCACTGTAAATGGGAGCCCATCTAATCACAAGTGTGTGGAGTGTGTGATGTCAACCGATTTGATGAAGAGGTCAAAGGTTGATGCCGTACAAAGACATAGCTGTCTCATTTTGGTTGGTGCGGTGCGATCGGAATCCTCATGTTTTATTCACCGTGCCGGTGGTTCACCACTCACTTTGCTCTATTTAAATGCCAATCATTCCAGCCACGCTATCTGCAGTCCAATTTTGTTGTATGCCTAGTTTTAATACAAGTGCTTGTTAAAAGATTAATTGAGACAGGAATATTCAGCTCATCAAAGTTAAATTGACGTAAATAGTTTTGTATCTGCGGGCTCACCCCCCTAAAGGTGGTTAAGGGTGTTCTCAGTGGTTCGATCGGAAACTGATCAGTGTGCATATACAATAAAAAGTGCAATAAAACTAAAACTAATAAATCAAGTCTCCAAAAATGAGTATAAACAGAGTAAAGAGAAATAAACAGTTGACAATTCATAATTCATTGTCATCTCTTAATTTTAATACTTAATACATAATGTTGTTAAGAATAATTAAATAAATAATGCTTACGCGATAAAAATAGAAGTCTTCAAATTGGCCCCTGTGATTCGTATCGGCCGATACACGATTGCTTCCAGCGATCGGTGGTCATTGATTGGCCCCAAAAATCCTGATCAGAACACCCATAATTAACAAAGCACACAAATGCAAGTACAGTAATCACGTCTGTGTGTATTCTATAGTCATTGTTCTTCACATGATTTTATAGAACATCACTGTACATAAAACATTCAGGACTGGTTATCAAAATCCCGGACAGAAAAGTCTTTTATGGCAGAAAAGCGTTTACTCCCTGACAAAAAGACTTTATGGCAGACCTGGTATCCATATGTGCTGCCCACATATGAGTCCCAGCTCACTGTTACTCTGCTGCTCCTTCCCCTGGTATTCTACCACCCAATCCACTCCGGTCATAAACCTCACTCTCCCAATTTACTTTCCCTTTATGAGCCATTACCATGTCAGGTTATCTGCAAAAAAAAAAAAAAAAAAAAAGTTTTAGTGTCACTCACTTTATCTCTTGTGTGCTCCCTCAGTATCCGGCACAAATCAAATATCTGTCTTCCTGTACGTCTGCCCACTCACCCAGCCTCTCTTATCTCCCCATTCCCTCTTGGATATGTAAAGAGAGTTGTATATATTAGAGCGGCACTCTCATGTAACACTGAGCACACAGTGGTCCTTTTAAGTTAAGCCAATGTACTGTACAATTTTATTTCCTGACAGTCACAGAGAGAACCCAAGACACAAAGAAATACACAAGTCAAGGTTTTTAGTTGGCCTGTACAACTTGCACATGAGAGTGTTTGCTTAAATGTCTCTGGTCTACCTTTTTCAAAGTTTAGTTCCTGAAAGAAGGTTGTTTTTTTTTGTCTCTCTCTGGGCCTCCTCCTTGCTTTTCCATAATGTCTCCTTTCTTTTGTGAGCTGTTTTCTGCTGTGCTGTGCTGACTATGAATGGAGGAGGTTATACAATCTGAACTGCACTGAATCAAACCTTTCTGCGTAGATGTACCAGAGGTTATCTTTAAACTACAGAACAACAAAAGGCGCCTCTCATCTCTGTCTTCAATCTGCGTGCCTTAACTCATGTCCAATTCTGCCCACGCGCAGCACCCCACCTGGCATTAACTTTACCTCCTTCACCTATTTCTCCTTTTCCTTTACTGGTTTTTTCCAGATTTTCTCTATGTCTCTTGTTTTTCAGCCCAATTTTTGTGGTGAGCATAACCGCCCCTGCCATGGTTTCAAGTCCACACCTGCAATGACACATACATCGATTTAATTATAATAAACAGGTAGGGGAGCTTGCCAGTGACTAATCTTAGTCATCTTGATTAATGATGTTTGTGTAGCCAGAGTCTGAAATTAGCCAGAGATATAGAAGAGTGATTTTGCTCTCTCTCTCTCCTATCTATATGTGTGTGTATACATACGTGTTTAATTTACATTAAGTGATGTATTTCAAAAATAGATGCCCTCTAGTTAGGTGCAGAGGGGCAACTCCCCTCCCCAATCACAATACAATCTGTGTGCATCACTGATCTCTGAAAAACAATCCATGAATCATCATTAGTTATTGTAATAATTATGCACATTTCGTACCAAATAGCAGTAGGAGCATTCCCAGTGCTGCATAAATCTTCCACTTAGTGTAACAAAAGTGATGATTTGGGAATCCTTTTATTTCCTGTCACATCGTCTCTTCTGCTACAGTCCCTGATAGGTTATGTTTTTTGGAAACATTTGTATACATATGCAAATCAAAAGCTCTCCTTTCTATTACCCACCCACTTGTATAAATGAAACATAATTGCAGCACAAATAAAATGATTGTTTATTCCATTCAGTTCTCTGCAGCTTTCAATGCCATCTTTAACCCTCACTGTTAGCATTCAATTTGAACTCTTAAATAAAATATTTTTCATGAATATGTTTTGATCTTGTTATCAGTGGTGTTAGTCTATTTTGAATTGTAGAGTAGAAAGAACACATCTCATTAGTTTTCATGTATGCAGATGATGTGGTGATATGATTATAGGCTGTTCAGGTTACACATTTATTTATTTATTTATAATATAATATACATGTAGTGAGCTACATGGGTCATTTGCATACATGTTCCTGCCAGCCCATATGATATAGGTATATAGGTAACATTAGTTGGTACTTAATGGGTATACTCCTGCATTGCTGAATGACTGCACACTTGTGCTCTGCAGTCTGCACACATCTGTGGTGTTTCTGTGCACTTTTAGCAGCACTGAAATTATCCTTCCAGGGCAGTTAATGGAGGGAAAAAGTCAAAGAGAGGACGACACATGCCATCTCTTTTCCTCTCTTGTCCTACACACAGATAAGGAGATGCTGTACGCCAGGCTAATGTAAGCCCTCAAGACATACTCACCATTTTCCCCCTAATGTTCCACCTATTAGTTATAAATGGAGGAGCTACATACACTGAAAGTGAGATAGTGAGCCCTGGGATTGGCTGCTGTGTCCTAGCCATGGTTGTGTTTTCACTTTGTAAAGCAGGAAGAACAGATTGTGGCAGATCTTAAAAAAAACAACATTTTGAGGTCAAGTTCATGTTCGCCTTTCTCTAAAATGCTACATGATGAATACTTTATTATGTACGCTAACCAGCACCACTGCCACCTTTGCGTTGTCTCTTTATGTCTTTATTTCTCTCAATTTCTGTCTCCCTTTAAAAAAAAAACAAAAAAAACCAGCTTTGCTGAGTGGGGAAGATTACAGCTATATGGTTTAGTCATGTGGAACAGTCCTTTTTGTTTTCTTATCCCCGGAGCACTCCATCTGTCTACAGTATTGGTGAATGAAGGTCAGTCTCGGGCCACGATGGACCTTCATATCTCTCCGCCACCCTCCGCTCCACCACCTCACCCACTGCCTCCTCTCATTGCTCTCCTTTGCTTATCGGCAGTGCTCACACCTGTGGCGGGCTGGCTGCTCTCTCAAACTTTCGCCAGAGGCCCCAGACAGGATTGCTGCAGATAACCTTTAAATCCACAAAAAAAAAAGATGGTAGGGCCAGAATAAGAGGGAGAAACCTCTCCATCCACTGCTAGGGATTGTGGGGCCTGCTGGCAGGCTGCTGGGCTGGGGATATGCCCAGGCTTAGCTTCATCCGTGAGACTCGGGCCATGGGCCAGTCCTGTACCATGACCGAGCTGTACAAAAGTGGTCAGAAAATAAAGGACCTAGATTCTGTCCTCTGGCTTTTAGAGAGTACTGTTAGTGATGGTAAACTCACGGATTTTGCGTATTAAGGGTGAGTTGTGAAGATGGGATATTGTGTTAATCTGTGTTGGCCTTTGTCTGAGGCAGGGCGTGTCCCATGGTTCTGTGTGCAGCACATAATAATTTGTTTCAATTGACCACTTAGTCCATACCTGGTCAGGCAGGCAGAAGGGAAAAACAAATGAGCCAAAGAAGTGAGGAGGGGGAAAGAAAAATCAGAGTTTAAATATGCAGTTTCCTCTTGGTTTAGAATTATTTGTTTTTTGCAGTAGGAGGTACAGGCAGACTATAATAAATTTTAGGAGAAGGGGGTTGCTGTGACGACAGCCCCAGGGTGAAATGTCCAATAGAAACAACAGCCCAGTGTGTTTACGTTCTCCGCCTCTCAATTCGGTGTCATTACTCATCCTTCTCAGCGTGTGCCTGCCAGCCTCACCACCTCCAAACTCGCACAAAGAAATGCAGATGCTCATGAAATTTCAACCAGTGATTTATCAGGCCCTCCAAACAAAATCTATACACCGCTGTCGTTATTCAACCTGAATGAGACAAATTGATCAGGGTGTGTGAAGGACATGATCATATGTTACTGCAGATATGGTAGATGTAAATATTACTATTCTGTGAAAATGCAATGCTTTATCTGTTACACAAAATGTCTCTATTATTAGCAGCTGAATTGACCCTAGATTGTGAGCATCAGCATACAGCACGCAGAGAGCCACAAGCTTCAACACAATGTGGGCAGTGGCAGCATGCCAGACTCATGCTACCAAATATTGATTAATGACAAATAAATCAAGTCAATGACAGTTCCTCATGTCTTATATCTGTATGGCTGATTTTAATAATCCCTTTAATTAAAAAGCCACCCTAGATTCGCTTCTCAAAAATAATTAATGCATGTGTGTACATGAACTAGCACACACATCAACGTCTGTTCACATTTGTCATATGCATACATGCATTTACAGGCATTTGTTGACATGCGCCCTTCTGAAATGTGATGAATATGTATGTGCATTGGCTTTCCTGCATTTTCCTGCTAGATTGATCATCGGTGACACAAAAACCTTTTTTTTTTGTGTGTGAGCACTGGCTAAATACATGTCAAATAATCAAAGTGTCTGTTTCATTATATGATGTTATTTCTCCCTAACAAACTAATAACTATTATCATATAATACATGCAATGTTAAGCACACCCTGGGCACCATTATATCTGTGTCTTTTACAGGTTTACAGGTGCTTAAGCTAAGATATGACAGCTTATGCTTGCTCATTAGTATTGGAGTGTCAATATAGCGAAGCCTAAGTATGTCCCAAAACAGACGAAAGGAATCGGTGGGAAACCAAGTAGCAACCTCAGTCGTGTAGCATCAATGTGCACAGCGAAGAGAGGCCACCAGGTGATTGTGAGCAGCTAATGAGGTCTGTGATGGAACCTTGTAGCAAACCTAACAAGTTGCTGCCAGACACACCAGGGGGGCTCAGCGTGCTGCCACTCACTGCTGAAGCAGGCAAAGCAAAGATGACAGCACAGTCTTTATGTACAAGACCTAATGAATGGAAAAATGCAGCAAACAGAATATAGAAGACACGAGCGCATACGACTGTACATGTGCTGGATGTAACAGTCATTGAAGTACATTTTACAATGCTTAATGTATCATTTATTTCAGACATCTGGAAGCATACTGATTATTATAATGATCATAATGTTTTTAACCGTAACCAGCAGAGGTCAGACCTGACCTCAGGCTTGTAAGTGTATTGTAAACCACTGGGTCCTAAATGTTTTTAGCCCACTGCACCCCTTTAAAGGATTTATTTTTTTGTCACCCTGAGCAACGCAAACCCCAATATATTTATGTACACAGAGGATTATCGACTTCAACAATTGTTATAATATAATAGCATTAAATTATGATATATTATATTGTATTATAATACATTATGTTACTTTATATCTGGCTGTCCCTGACTTTCCTAGTTGACTCATAGTCCTTGGTTCCATTAGTCGACTAGTCGTTGCATGTTTATGATAATAATTGAATTAACTGCGATACAAAACTCCTTCACAGTGAGACGTGTGTCTCCTGCTCTCTGCTGTAAACACATGTAGCTGTTAGCGAGCAGCTGCTCTCATGTCTCCCCGGGTCTCGGTGCTTGTTTTCAGCAGAAACTCTCTCACTCTCTGACAGCCTGCTCTCGGTGTCCCTCTTCGATTTTCTGGTTCGAAGCAGCGGTCGTCCTCTGACTCGTCCTCGTGTCTCTGTGCGCTGCAGCCAGGTTGTATTCATTCACTCTCTCTCTCTCTATCTGGTTCTGTCGTCTTTTTTAAAATGAACCGACAGCAAAGCCTGAATTTATCAAACTAAGAGAAATGTCCTGTCCTCATCCTAATGTGTTTGTCCTCCCTCATGACAGGATTGTGCAGCTCCGATTAGTCCATTTTTTTCCCCCGCGACAAACAACCAATGAAAACTTGGTCGACTGAGACTCTTCTCATCACCAAATGTTTGATTGACAATTAGGGAGCAACCCTATATTCAGTTAAGATGAGCTAATACTGAAGATGTACAAGTAAAAACAAACAAACAAAACCACCAAATGGCTGCGGGCATTTTAATGATGTTGATGTTGATGTAGACAGAGAGAGAGAACAACCTGCAGGTTTGAGAGAGCAACATAACACACATAAGATGTATTTTATTTTTAGATATTTACAAGAATAGGTAACAGAAACAACAAGGAACAAGATAAGATTGCAGTCATTATTGTTGAAATAGAAAATAATAACACAGAAAGAGCAGGGGATATTTTCTAACAATGCGGTGTAGCCTAAACTGTAATTGAGGCAGATGCGTTAATAGTTATGCAGCAATAAGGCAGTGATCTAAAACAAGACGAAACAAAAAACAAAACAAAAAACATAAAACTTCCCGATTAAATTTGGGGCGTAATCTCATGGCGCCCAATTTGTGAACTGCTGTTGTTTATTTCTTTAATGTAGACCAATGATTTCTCTTATGTGACCTTTGCAGAAGACAGAAGCCTCTAATAGATATTATAGTTTTGACAAGTCCTGCTGGAACCAGGCCAGGCCTCACCATACACACCTTGTCTTTACAAAGCCATTGTACCCGGACCTGGCAGCAGCTTAAAGAGTGGCAGGGTGTTTATAAGATGCCACTTTAAACCAGAGTTATAACATGTTATTTATCTTTTATTCTGCACAGACTGCCTCTGCCTCCATGGGGCTCTGTAGGCTTAAAGCTTATGGGCTTATATCTATAGACTTCCAGCCTCAATGGCAGGAAAAAATGGCACTCACTTTAATTTACTAGCATAGCCACAGGTGGGGAGTGATAACATATAGGTATATAGCACTGAAATCCGTCCGGATCGTCCAGGATTGATCCAGAGGTGTATTAAATGCTTTTAACACAGCCAATGATTGTGTTTAGCTGTTTTTACTGTAATCTACCGGCATAGCATAACAGACACCAAGGAATTTAAATAAATGATGTTCTTATGTCCTCTTAAAAACAATGGGTTTAGCTAAAGCATATTGACACTTCTAAAATGAGCAGACAGACTGAGTAGACCAACAGGGCAACTAAATCACCTGAACTGATGTCAGTGGTGGCAACAATACTATCTTCAAACAAGTGAACATTCTGCTGTGAGAAAAGTAGATCCACTCATGCACACCTGATCCACACCCAGATCTGGCTCAGATGCCACTCATCTGCTGGTGCCTGCCTCTGGACATGGCGTCGTTGTCTCCTAAGAGCCTGTGAACCCATGAGTGCATCGAATGACTTGAATTAATTCTGGGAAACTGGAGAATTTGAAGCACGTCTAATGTCACTTGCCCGCAGGTGCCCGAGAATCATGGGATTGGGCCTTGATCGAGAACTGAGCAGCAGCAGAGGGAGGCTTGACTGTAGGGTGTGACATGAGGATCATTTAAATAAAATGAAGAGACTGCTTTTGCAGAATTGGGTTGATATTGGACAAGGTTAGATGCCTGGAAAAGCTAATTTACAGATGGATAGCTGGCCAGTCACCAAATCATTTAATGTTTATCCTTTGCTGTTTTGTCTCAGATGCTCTTGTTTTTCACACAGCTACTCTATTTTCTGGCAATACCAGCACAATGAGGGGAAAAAAAAAGTGTTTGCCAAAACAATATGAATCCTCACAGGATTAATTTGCAGCTGATCATCTCTCTAGCTTGGCAAATGGTCACATAATCTTCCAACTTCCAAATAAACAACAAACATAATTGACTTTGTCGACTTGGCAGGAGAAAAATATATTGGATCATGCTTTTGCATATACAGGCTACGTCATTTCAAAAAAGAATGGGAAGAGTAGTAAAACGGTCAACAACAGCCGCAAATAAAACTACAAACAGATGGCGGTTGTCAACCTGTACTGACCGCTGTTAATGGACACTCGTGCACCAGTGAGGCTTTTGGTTAATATTAATGAAAGTTGCATGCTATACAAAAGGCCATATTTATTCTCATATTTGCTCAGTGAACCAGGCAACTGCAGACGAGCCTCCATCAATATCACTTTGCCCCACCCGCAGGGCTCCGCTCTCTTCTTATTGGACGTTAACGATGTCTACACCTGTGCCTGTGGCGGGCAGGCCCCCACTTTGGACCGCGGCCATCGCTCATGATGGTGCTGGCCCACAGGCCGGGACACAACTGGCAGGCCAAACTAGCCGGCATCTGTTGGGGGTCGGCTGGGCCATGGCTCTGAAGAGCCCGGCTGCCTGCAGCGATTTATTACTGGACACAAGTCGTTTCTTTTCCTCTACACCCCCTTCAACCTCCTCCACCTAAGAAGTCTATTCTACAGGCTGAGTGCAGGCTTAATCAGAGCTGACACGCTGAATGTCCTTGGGTGGACTGACGTAGCTATTGCAGGTGTTTGTGTGTTTAGGTTGCTGTTGCAGTCTGAAGACACTGAGAGACGCGTTTTGTATTTTAAGCAGCATGTATTTCTCACAAAGTTCCTTGTCTGGGCCAGAAATACTGCAAGTTGAGCCGTGACAGGAAGATGATACGTGATGCAAATAGGACAACTTTTTTTGTGTTTGTGCGTATTACCCCATGTTTGCTCCCATATATACACAATAAACATGTATGCAAATGTATTTATATTTGCAAGCCAAATGAATATTAATGCATACATTTCATTATCATCAGGGCTCTGCCTCCATCTGAGTATTTTCTGTTATTGTTGTGCTCGTCTTCTCTACTTGGTGTGAGAGAATCACACACTGCAGCAGAGACAATACTTCTGGGACATCTTCTAACACCTGCCTGCATTTCTCTGACCTTCCCCCTCAATGCTCTTGAACTTTTTCTCTTCCTCCATGTCTCTTGTTTTTACTCTTATTTATTTCAATATTTTTCAGGTGCTCCATAAGCTTCTACATATGTGGAAAAGTCTGATTCTTTTCCAGGCGATTCATAAAACTTTCACTCTCTCACATCTTCATGAACAATCATAGGACATCTGGTCTACATGTGTTTTGTGTCCACGTTCCCTGAGGAGGTGCTACATTAGAATTGGCTACAGCTCTTGAACTCTGAGTGAGACTATCTTTGACACTAAGCACATTGAAGTGTGCCCCGTGTCACCTTTGCCATATTCATGCACAGCATATCAAAACGCGGCCTGTGTTTGGACCGTGTCCAGTTGGATGACATTAAGGTGGCGTCTCTGTTGTTTGCCGATGATGATGTCCTTCTGGCTTTGTCAGATCGTCACCTCCAATGTGCACTGAAGTGGTTTTACATCAGATTGTGATGCAGGCAGGATGAGAATTACCCGTTTCCATGACAGACACAATGGTTTTCTTTCCTGCAAAAAAAAAAAAAAAAGGTGAATGCTCAGTCCAGGTCAGAGGAAATCCGCAGCCCCCTAAGGGACGCGCTCAACCTCTCAACTGATTCAGTTTGATTCATTCTGCAATGCTGTGCTAGTCTTCTGAAGTCTGTATTGTTTCTGTTTCTCATCTTTTGCAGAAAGTTACTTCAACTTTTTTGCCCTTTCCGTGTTCAGTGACTGAACCCTCTTATAACCAGCTCACTTCCAACAACAATGACCACTCTTTTTAGTACACCGATCTAATATTCACACTGAATTAATGTGTTTTTGTAGCTCTTATGGTATATAATAATCAAGCATCGCCTATTATATGCATGTCACATATCACCTTGGAAACAAGCTCTTGGACTCCACATTAAACTATTCTATATCTCATTTTTTGTGAGAGGGTGTTTTGAAAGGCTTTATGTGTGACTTGAAAATGATTTCACTGCAGATTGCAGATATTTTTTTTTAAACTTTCCCCTCCTTTATGCCTTCACCTTCCTTTCTGAATTTCAGATTTTCCTCTCCTTCCATTGGTAGACTTTTTTCGATTAGTTTTTGCTGCCAACTTCAACAGATGTCCGTGTCTCTTTTTACAATTTGTTTCTCTCTTCTATTAAAGTCTGTCATTGTCGCCTCTGCTTCCCCCGACACATTTTCCCCACAGTGCCCCTCTGCTCTTACTGCACTTTTGCAGAATTTAGCTGATGTTGTATGTGTTTCCTGCCAGTATGTAGCATCACTATCAGCGTAGCTTGATCGCACTCATCCGTTGTTTTCTTACCTTCAGGATGTGGCAGCGTAACAAGAAACATCCAATATATTGTTGCACAATATAGATAAACACTTAAAGTGGTAGCTTTGAATTGTCCAGTTTCTACTATTATTGTTCCCATGTGAGCTGGATGCAGCATTTGTTTTCTAAGATAAGTGGAGGCTTCCTCACTTCCTACATTAAGATAGATCAGCTTTCACTGGAAGGTCATTCCTTGGAGGCGTTCCTCGCTAACTCTGTGTAGGAAGGAGGAAGACAGAGAGAATGAGAGACTGAGAGGTAGTGACAGGGAAGTGGGCGAGTGGCTCCGAGATTTCGCCACATCAGCCCCCTGGTTGTTAGTTATATGTTTTTGCTATAATAAGGCAGCTAAAACCTCTGCGGCCGTTCGAGACCACAATTAACATGTATGAGCATGCTGGTCCCGACGAGACAGGTGTCAAACTGAGAGACGCTAATTGGCTCTCTGGCATAATAGAACAGAGTCCTGCAAGCAAATGGAGAAACACACAGAGTGACACTGTCAATAACACACACACACACGTTCAGATGACACGGCGACGCGTAACATCTCGTGTCAGTGACCCCTGGAAACTGAGACTGTGTGTCATATCAGTCTGTCGTGATAAAACGGTTGAAGTCATTGTGTATGCAGGTATTTATTGTGCATATTATTGTGTGTATGTGTAATTTGTGGTTGCATGTGTTTGACATGTTTGTGTGATTTGTGCATCTGCATCCAACACTCCATATTTATGGCATGATGCAATCCTCCATTAATTAGAAAGAGTGTATCACCAAGATTAATGCCACTGATAAAGAAGTTAAGCTGATGACTCTGTGCACGCGGGGAAGGCAAAGCGTTCACACGGAACTCAAACTACACCCATGAGATGAACGGGTATTACTAGGACTAAGATCTAAAGATGCCAGCAGTAACAAATCCAAGCAAAGAGACAGAGAGACCAATAAGGACCCTGTTGTGGATGTTTGCACTTGATTCTGTGTCAAACCCCTTAACTGCTAAAACATGCTGTTTTGTTTGTTTGTTTGTGTTTTTTGTTTTTTTTTGTGATGTTTTTTTTCACAGTTTTTGGAAAGTTGTCAGCCTGCGTTGCAGAGCAGGGCAGTGCAACAAAATGTCCGAAAAGGTCTGGCGTAAACAGACCTGACACTCTCTGACTTTGCCTTTCATATTTGTTTTCATTTGGATTTTGAATGTTTATCCTTTTGTCAACTGTTGGTTTTTTTTTCTTTGCTATGCCACAAGGCCAAGCTTTCAATTTAGTACTTCATATTGGAGAATTTTATGGACAAGGCAGAAGTTCTGTGTACACGTGTTTGTATGCGAGAAAAAGGGAAACCTGCATTAAATACAGTATGTGCATATGGTGGCATGTGTGCAGACTTGTGTGTGTGTGTGTGTATGCGTGTGTGTGTGCTTGTTCACCTATAAAAGAGACAGATGGCATGGTATAAGGAGCTGGGGGAATGATAAGTGGCCTATCAAATATTTCAGTCATCCATTTTCAAAATGTTGCTTACTTTGATTTCTCATCCCAAAAATTCGACATTTACTTTTATGGAAGCCATTACAAGGCGACACATTTTTGTGAGTTACCAAGGCGATAACTTGTCCTCCAAGATGTGCCTTGTGATGTATTATTTTATTTCCTGTTGTACTTCTCTGGAGCGTTCTTGTTCTCAGCTGCCCAACAAGCCTGCACTTATCTGATCCTTACTCTCTCTCACATTCATCTCATCGCTTTCTCTACTCCTGTTCCCTCCTGGAGCTGAGTGACCTCTCTCCTACTTGTTCGTCTCTGTGGAGTTTCATACAGATAGCTAAGGAAAAGTTTAGCATGCCTTTGAGGGATAATTATCAAACTGTAAAACTCCCACACAGCTCTCGCTGGGTAATTACATTTCCCCGTCTCTCTACATTGTTTTTTTCCTGAAATGAAACCATCAGTTTTTAAAGCGTTGACAATCGACGATTCCCCGGCGTTGTAGCCCCTCAGACTTCTGAATGAAAACCGTGAAGAGTAAGTGTTGCCCATTATGCTGGAGCTTAAAGGTTTTCCTCCCCTCACACATATTGTTTTTCTTTCTCTTTCTCTTTCTCTCTCTCACTCTGCTCTTTCTTGGTCTCACATTCACACAAACAACAGCCCAGCCCATTTGCATTCTAGGCAATTACTTTCAATTTGTAAACCGGTGCTGAACTTTAGTAGAATTAGATTTTGCTAACAGGCGTAATGACATTTAATGGAGCATGATTTATTCATTTCTCTTTCATCAGGTCAAGATATGCCACAACTGGGAATAGAATATAAGATGTTTTTTTTTTTTGTTTACAGTATTTTCCCTTGTGTCAAATGCTTGGTCAGTTGTTTGTGGCTACCAAGTCTTCACCCAGGCTGCACCCTAATAACCTCTCATTGTTTATTTATGATCAAAAATCCAATGTGCAATAATTATTTCACTGGTCAACAATGATTCTTGTTCTTAGACATCTAATACAGCATCAAAGCCTCAAGAGTAAGACTTGAAAATACAACCTGACTATTGAGGCTATTGTTTGTTACATGTGTTATTGGCAACTTATTGGAACTATTTTATCTTTGTTTTTTGGCGTAATGATACGCAGTCGCAGTTGTGCGCTGCCTTCTCTGTTTACTTTAAGTATCAATTTTTGATTTTAATTTTTTTTTTTTTTTAAGAAATGTCTGGCTGGTTCTCAGTTTGTCATGATTCATATGAATTGTGATGTATCATTCTCTCTGAAGATGTTTTCTCTTTCACGCGCTGTCATATCGTCTGTCCTCGTGGAATTGTTCTATTACTCTTGCAAAGACAACTGCTAGACTCAGCCGAGTACACATATATTATACTGTGCTGCCCAATACTGCTTTCTTAAGCACATTTTACCTCATGGGGAAAGAGCTAACAAACAGCCCCCCCAAAAAAAATAAAAAAGCAAAGCAAAGAAAAAGAAAATACAATAATAAAAATACACAGCAGGTTGAGCAGGCTGACAGAGTGGAATAAAACAACATAATGGTCAGGATGGGGACTCAGTGCTTGGCCACCAACAAGTACCAGCCAGCCAGCTTGGAGATTTTCCAACACACATCAAGTATATTAAAGACGGATACTTTATTATTCTGGTGTTTTGTATACACATTTGATTTTGGTGATGCCGCTCTCTCTGAAACAATAGTTTCTTTTCTCTTGCCAGCGCTTATGTTCCCCAATCAACCTCCTTCAGTTTCAGGAGGAGTTCTTAAGGAGACGATAGTGCTTTGGGATATAGTCAGGGAGGCTGACTCTCTCCCTCTGTCTCTCTCTCTCTTTCTACTAAAATGAGTGAAGTTCTTCCCCACACATCATCACAGCGCCTGTCATTGTCGTCGGTATGATGAAGAGATGTCGGGGTCGCGTCTTGCACTTCGTTATCTCAATTGTGTTTTCTGGCTCTTTGTGTAACTGTGCTTATCAGATCTGAGATATAGGTACCCGGGCCGACATGTCAGCAGGAGACCAAAACTCAAAATTGATCATCCAGCCAACATAACAGGAACAGCAGCCTAGAAAAGCAGAAAAATGGGAGACATATGTTCTCTATGTTATATCTTCTAGTGTGTTACTTTTACTGATTGAAATTTCAAGCTTGTATTTCTTTTTAGTCACTGAGCTTCACTCAGATACCTTTGAGATTCATACTTTTCTTTGTGTGTCTATGTGCATTACTTCTTGTTGCACTCGTGCTCATACATTTCTTTAGTTACCATGTTCTTTCCCTCTCTTTCTTTACACCCACACTCACATACATGCACACACTTAATGCACATACATTAATTCACTTCAGACTTGATCCCTGTAGCTTCTCATGCAGCAGTGCAGAACATTCATCTACATTGATCAAGGCAGTCTATCTGCACCGCTGTTCGTCCTTCCCCTCTCATGCTGCTTAATGAACTTGCTGGGGCTTAATGCAGCTGAACAGACCCCTATGCTCATACCAATGAGCCACTGCAGGACCCTCCGCCATCAACTTCTGATGTAGTTACTCCCAGATATGCTCAGGTGGAGTCTTTTGGACTGAGGATTCGAGGTCTTAAGGCGGCATGATTGGCAGATGAATTTAAAGCCGCTCATTAAGTCCACATCATCGTGATTGGGACAGTTTAGCTTCGCTTCATTCTACGGGATTCAGCACACCTCCGTGGAGGGAATGCTTGATCATGATTAAACTACTTTATCTCCACCTTTCTCTATCTGATTGTCTTCTGTGAAATAGAGGCGTCAGCAGAGATAGATTGTGAGTTGCAGGTATGGATTATACAACCCTTTCCAGATTGTGTACTGCGTTTCTGTATACTTTCATAGTATTCACAAAAAATGTGAAGCCCAGTAGGGTTGGGTGATAATGATGTAAGATAGTGTTAATTGAGGTATCTGCTTTTATCTGCAAATCAACAAGCTTTAAAGCAGTTGGAGTAACATTTTACAGGTAATATTTGTACTAATATTTTATTTGTTAGTTCTGTCCAGGAAGCTTAGTTGGGAACTCTTAGAAAACTATTAGGAATTTATGGCCCTATAATTAATTCAGTCAATATTGTATTCAGAGGAATTTACATCATTTCAAGGATGTACCTTCTGCTCTGTTTTACCTTAAATCAGAGAGTCAGAATAAGAATCAGCTGCCAGTGACCTTCACGTAGATCAGTTGAAGGTCCCTATTAGAGCCAGCAGGGGGCGATGTATCTAATTGAGTGAATGAGACCTATAGTACCTCATCACTAAGCCAGTGACACAATTACAACACATCTCTATTACTCCCAAGGCGATGGCAGTGTCCATTCACTCTAGTTATGCAGTTGTCAGAACTCTTTATGCGTGTCATTACCTAAGCATCCGTTATCTCTGACATATTGCAATTAGCTGTGTCTTCTGCCGTGATATTGATGATTCACGCTACTCATCCATCTGCACACACAAACAACAACAAAAAGAGTTAGTTAGTTTGACTTTATTGTCACCAGGGGGAAAATTTATTTTCAAAGCACTGTACAAGTACAGTGTGTGCTGCCAACGGGTGCACATGCGTGTGATTGTGTGTGTGTGGGTAACGTGTTGAATCACACAATCGCACACACACATGCACCAGGACACAAATAACACACGCAAACTTTGCTGTCATTCTGTGGGCAGAGACTGCACTGTATGATGGGTCTTTCTTTCTCCCACTGTCTGGCTTTCCATTTATATCTCACTCTGAAACCACCTCATTCATTCATCTCTGACCTCCCTCCTCTCAGTCTTCTACTTTGTCACTTTCTTTTCTTTTCTTTTTTTCAGCCAACATGCAATAAGCCCAGCACTCTAGTGTCGGTGAAATGGAAAGGCACTTGATAACTTTTGGCAAATAAAAATTATGTGTGTATGTGTGTGCACATGCATCTGGTTTTAGTGGTATGTGCGGCATAGTTAAAAGAGAGGGAGATTCACCCAGTTCCTTTTCCATTATCGCCTCATTACAAAACTCTGGGGATCTCTGAGTGTACGGATGAACAGCGGTGAGTTTTCCATTTGAAAATGGAACTAATGCCCTGACTCAGACTACAAATTACTCTGCAGATTCTCATCACTGCTGCCTAACAGGCAAACTTAAACCAGCGAACTCAGGCCTGTTAGACTAGTTCACATTCCTGCCTTGTTTCAAGATGCTCTGACATTTGATGTTTGCTGGAAAAATGTCCCAGTCTAGTTCTAATCCAGTTATATATGCATATTTTTTTATATATGGACCAAAAGTTAATAAAGTGATATTATATTCTGGATATATGCTTGTTGCAGATACAAAATTAGGCTAATATAAGTGAGTTTATTTGCTCATTTGCTGTGTCTCCCATTGGTTGCAGTTGTCAGACGCATATTTTCTGCCTCCTGTTTGCTCAGGGCTTATTTATATCCACGCTGTATCTATTCTTTTCTGCAGTAAGGATCCGATTTTCCCCACAGGGATCATTAGAGTTTAATCTAATCTCATCTGACTCTGCCATTTAGAACCGAGGTATTTAGTTCGAAACAGTTTTGAGCTCATCACATGTTTTTGAATTGTAATAGGCAGTGTGGAATAAACACTGTAAGACTGTATTGCCATCCTACAAACCACTGAAGTGCAAACTATCACCTGATAGATTTAAATAATCTGATAATTCTTTATACAACATAAAAACAAACACTTTTTTAACAACTGCAACCAGAAATGTCATTTTACAGTTGACAAAAAAAACCACATCATTACTTTGGTGGACAGACTATGAAATGGTGACACAGCTTCGAAACACATCTTTGGCATTTCTGTGCTCTAGTTTCTTGTCATTTGTTAGTTGTGTTCTAGTGTGAACTGTGCAAAACATTTTCTTGTTAAACTTTAAAAACTTTCCTCCATCTCAGGTGCTCTTGCTCACACCTAAAGTGCAACAGATTTTACCACCCAGGCTGCTGCCTTTGTTCCTTTACACGCTCCGCTGGAAGCAGCAGGAGGTACAGACTAAGAATAATACAGAACGCAGTGAGTTAAAATGCACGGTTGGAAGAGAGAGAGACAGGAAGACAGGAAGTAACTGCACGATTAGGACAGCTGAAAGGGTGCTGGAGACAGACAGAAAAAGAGTGATGGAAAAAGTGTATAGTGAGCAGAGTGAAGCAAAGATAAGGAAGAAGACAGGTGGTGACGAAGGGGGGAGAAAAGCTGAAGAGTACTAGGCAGAAAATGGGGAAGGAGAAACGGAGGGAAGAGAGGAAAGAACAGTGAAATTCTGGTTGGGTCAGAGATTTTGACACGGGAGGGGGCGCGGCGGCTGAGGGGAGTAAGCGGGTGATTTATAGGTAGGTGGCCGGGTGCTCACAGTCAAGAAGCCTTATTCATTCCTCCCCTAATCTAGCTTACCCCAGCCAGACGTGCTTAAGGTAATGGGCACAGCTAGCTGTCTGCAAGGCCACCGGCACCGACTCAGCCATGCGAGACCAGTGCATATTGAGGAGTGGGGCGGGAGGAGACATTGAGACCCATATGAAACAAAAAAAATAAATACAGTAGAACCACATAAGAATGTAAAATGTACATCTACAAATGCAGTTTTGATCATTTAAAAAACACAACACACAGATCTTTTTTATCTATTTTGTACAGCTGGAAAGGAGACCAGAGAAATGATCAAGTAGAATGGGTCAGAAGAAAAAGGGGTTTAGATGGAGGAAGGGAGCCAGAGAGGGAGGGATAGCAGGTAGACGTGATAGAGAAATTGAAAGCGGAAAGATAATCAGGGTTGGAGTAGGAGTCATGATGGGAGAAAAGGGTTTCGCACAAATGAATGCAGTGAGAGGAGGATTTACAGTTGGAGATACAAAGAGATTGTAGATGAGCCTAAATCTGCAGCTGAGATCTCATAAGTGATGATTCACCGGCTTTTTTATTTGAGCCGTTCACTTTTGTTCGACATGCATCTATCTGTTCACCTGATTGAAGAGGTTGTCAAAAGGAAGTCTCGCTGTTTTTCCTCTTTGTTCTCTCTTCCTCCTGTTTTTCTTTCTTGCTCTCCATTTGTCCTCCTGTTTGTTTGATTTGCTTCCTCCCAGAAGGAGAGACAATATTCTATATGAGCCCAGTGGTGATAAATGAATGCCAGCGGCCGCCCTGTAGTGCAGACTCATGTTCAGAGTGGCAGATCATTTTGTGCCACCGAGAGAGTGTGTGAGAGGAACAGAGAGAGAGATGTTGGCTGCCTGTCTGTCCTTGCTTGTGGCATCTGTGATTGCAACAGCGAGCCATTTGCATCGATCCACTTCTGAGAAAGGCTAGCATCTGGGTGGATATGTTGTCCAAATACTGCTGGGCAGACAAGCTACACACACATATATATATATATATATAGACACAAACACAGGTTGTAGAGGCATACTGTGCATACGGAGCAATATACTTGTTTTTGTAGTCGCTGTTCTTACAAAAACTTTTTCCAAAACCAATTAAATCTTTTGATATTCTTATGAACCCAGTTTTTTTTCTCTTTCTACAGTAACAGGTTGTGGATGACAATAATGGATCTGCAATTTAGGCCCTGCAGTCAGAGATGAAGCTCGGTGTTTCGATTCTTTGATTTTTTAGAAGGCCAGAACAATACCACAGTCTGAATATTATTTATTGCAGAGCAGTGCTCATTATATATATTCTCAAGTGAAAAATAAGTCTTTTTCACAACAATGGAGCAGAGACTAAATTTGTGCCCCTTATTGTCTTCTTAATTACAATTTAACACAATTAACGAGTAGAGATCGCTTTAACACGTTGCCTGCTGTGTAGTCGTACGAAGTCGTTTGGATGAGTTTGTAGCTGTGTGTAATTCATATTTTACAAACTGTGATTCACAGATTTGATCTAACGTGTGTGGATACATATTTAGGAATTTGCATCTGGACTGCAGTTCTAATTTGAATTCATTTTAATATAAACCGGTGTAACTGGCCAATTAAAGGAGATGTTGACGACTGGTATGTAAATACTGTAGTAATATGTCGAAATAATTGGATATATGTTGGAGCAAATCCAAATGAGGAAAAACATGATTGTAGATTTTTTTCATCTCAGTCTAAGCTTTGCTCTCTCTCTCCACCGAGTGTGGTTATCAAGACGGTTTTCATTGTCTCCGTTACCAAAACCCTGGCAGTATTTTGAAGGGCTTGCTGCCTTGGTGTCCTGCATTATTAAAAGCACATCTCATTGAATATTATCCCTTAGGGTACACTTATAAAGCTCTATGTCTTTAAGTATTACCAAAGAAAAAAAATAGAGAAAAAGGTTGGACTTGTACAACTTGGATATATCACCATACCCAAAAACAAATGTTTAGGAACTCACACAATAATAATAAAAAAAAGAAACTCGGAAAGTCATTTCCCAACTTTTACATCATTATCAGTAAAAGTGGAGCTCACAGGAGAGAAAGTTTAAAAAAGGCATCACCTTGTAAAAAGCCCTCAATAAAAAAAACCTCACCACCATCCCACTGCTCGAGCTTGATTAGTCAACCCTTCACTCTGCGTAAAGAAAATGCAATAAGAGAAAAGGGAAAGTAACTTCGCAAGGCAATACAACATTTCTCCCTCTGTGGGAAGACAAGTTTTATTCTGCACTGTGGAGAGAAATAAGACCTTTCTCCAGTTAATACACCACTATAGGTAGATACAGACACAACAACAGAGACAAAGGCTCATTAAACAAACTGTTTGAACTTACAAATAGGTTAAAGTTACAAAGATTCATAAACATTATTAGTGTCACAGTACCACTGTAAAGCTGCCCCGCAAAGATCTTCATCTACTTCAAGCATCTCTACACTTCAGTTAGTTCAGACCTTTTATTGACCCTGGTTCAGTTCATGGATTGAACCACTGGCATCTCGTTTTTTTTTTTTCTCAGTAGCAAACCGCAACACAATGACAAAACCCATTGCATTAAAAGACCCGAGGCAGTGTTCATCAAGTCAATCACTTCAGAGCGGTAAGAAAGTAGGATGAGAGCGTGTGCTCAAGCTGAAGTTATTGTTTTTGTCGGTCTGTTGCAGTGCTTTTGGCAGTTTCAAATCCCAGACACAAAGTCTTGACTCCTAATATGCTGTTGGAAAACAAAAAAGAAAAGTGCAACGGAATTTGTCTTTTGGGTTTGTCGGGTTCAACGATGCGTACAAACAGACAGACAAAACAACACCGAAGTGCATATAAGAGGATATTAAGTCAGAAGGAACTGGACTGCAAACGCACCATCGTCTGGCAAAGTCCTGCAGTGGCCAATCAAATATGTCCAAGCACACACAGTAATGGTGGATTTACGTTGTAACATTAATTTCATATTTCTACTGTTAACCTCGCGACCATCACGATAAAAGATAAAGCAGTTACTACTGTGATAAAAATGGTTGTGCTGTGCAGTTTTTGGCAATCCTTCAAACTCATGTATCTGTTCTCAAGCTGGCCTTCCTGGATCATAATGTCATGTTGCTACCTGAAACAGTTCATCAGACAGACTGTTTCGACGCCTGCTTTGGTGTGTTGTTAGGTTAGAAAAACAGAAGCGTGCCATCTGAACTCATCAAGGTGTGAATTACCCACCAAGGTTAAAATTCCTGCACCCAGTTGGTAGAATTAAAAGCATTAATTAATTACTACTTAATTATGAAGCGTTCAACATCTTGGGTATTATCCTGTATGTCTATTCTCAGCCACTGAGCAGATATATTGCAGCAGCTGTCTTTTTCCTCACGTATTGATCAAACAGTCAACGTTCCTCAGACTTCTTCCTTTCCTCTATCATACAGTAGCTACAGTATTTGTGCTTTCCCTTGTTCACTGTCGTGTCAACACTCCTCTCATTGGGTAGTGCAGAATTGCACTGACTCTGCCAATCATTTAATGTGTGTTGAAGGCTCATGGATCAGCGTTTAATGGGAGAGCTATACGCTCACCCTATGTGCACGCAGTGACAAGCGTTTAGTATTACTGACATAATGGAAAGAACACTAAAAACCTTTTTATGTAACCTGTATTTAATTCATGTACTATATATATGTCTATGCCTATCAAATACAAGCCCAGCTCATATCTCGTGTGATCACTGTTGACATTTTAAGCTATGAGTAAATCCTCTTAAGCATCACCTATTTCCTGCTTTAATAGTCATCCATGCTTCTTTAAATATTATCAAATAAATGGTTGTAATTCCCAGAATGATGGTTTTTTTTTTTCCTCTTAGGTGACCATTGTTCCCTTAACACTGCCAAAAAATTGCTCTGTCATGAAAGTGTCAGACTACTCTTTTTCCCATTACTCTTACTTGTCAGTATCTCTCAGCATATTTTTTTTTTCTTTACCACTTTTTTCCTAAATGAGCTTTTTTAAATCCCATCTGTATTTTTCTCTGATTTATTTTTTAAAGAAATGCTTCGTTATAAGAAAGAAAAAAAAAAAAGTAGAAGCCTGTTATGAAGGTAATGAATCTGAGATGTGTTTTTGTTTATAATAAACTTTCGTGGATTTGATGATTAGTGAGCACCCCCGTAGAGCAAAAGCTGACAAAACAAGACAAAAAGCTAAGACGCATCGAGTTCATACTCAGACAAGTCAGCTGTGAAGCATTTCTACCTATTTTCTTTTTCAAACTTTTTTTTCTGCTTCATTATGAGAGACCAATTTTCCGTACTATCGTAGGCTTGATGCAGATGGGTCCTTATTTGATAGTGAGCTGTGAAAAAGTAATTTCAGTATTTTTTTTTTTCTTTTCCAATGGCTTCCACATTACAAGAAGATGAGGGAAACAAAGGGGCATAAGAGGACAAGGAATGAGATTAGTCTTTCTATAATGGACTTAAAAGGGGCGTCGTGGTCTTTAGGTTACCTGTTCAATGCACAGAGGACAATGTCACCTTTGAAAGTAAAAAGATTAAAAATTATTCACTAAACAAAACCCTAAAAACAACATACAGTATATGCTGCAGAATGTGCACTTTAATAAATAATAGCTGTAGATGCATACAGTATTATAATACACATGCTGAAGAAAGAGCTTGTTATTCAGCATCCAGGCACCGTGAAAAAAAGTTGAAAGGTGGGTTTATAATTTCACAATCCCAGTACACATAATGATAATTTACATCAAGGCTTGCATACACTGTCTTATTATTAGCCCGAGCATCTCCTCTCATCCTCTTCTCCACATTTAGACAAGAAAGTACAATGCGTTTACTGTATAAACATCTCTTTCTGGGTCATAGATAAAAAGTGATCATGGCCAATTAAACAAGATGTGATTTCAGAATTACTGCTTCTTCGACATAAAACTGTTGAATATAACCATAAAAAAAAAAAAAAAAAAGATTTTACTGGTGAAATAGAGCAGCAGAGTCTGTTTCAGGTCTGGCTACGTTGCCTTGCCACATTTAAGAGAAGTACTGCGATTTAATTAATTTGATTAATCTCATTAATTTTTTTACCTTACGGCTCTCTATCTGCTTCCTACAAAACTGAATCTGAAATCAGACTTATCAGGTGTGCCATTAAGGAGGGAAAATGATTAATCGTGGAAATTACAAGAAGGCCGTGCCGTTGTGTGTGTGTGTTTTACAGAGAGAGAGAGAAATCTTAAAATTACTTATTCACCAGTTTACTGCTTGCACAATCGTAAACATTTCTCAAGGTTTAGCATTGCTAAGAGTTACACAGTGCGCCGTTGCACCATATCCTATTTTCAGACACACAGTGAGTGTCGTTATTATTATCACAGCCGTGGCATCCTTCACAACCCAAGGGGCTCCCATTTTGTCACAGGTACACAGGTACATTGCATTTACCTCCCTCAGCGCTGGCACTATCCATGTTTCCCTATAGAGCGGGCTGGCGGTGCGTTAGCCTGCCTGAATGTAACCTAGCCCGCCCGCTATCGCTCGTCTCATCCGTTACACTCTGCTCCCATTCAATCAGAGCCCAATGCCTCAGAGGAGCTGCAGATAAAATTCTCATTATCTTAGCTCACAGAATTAAAGGGACCAGGGCTGAGGGGGCACACACATACACATGCAAACACACACACACATACACACACTCTCTCTCTCTGTGCTGCTCTCTCAAAAACGCAAATCTCACTCAAAAAAGTACAGTAGGCTATTATCGCAACCACGCACACACACACACACACACACACACACATGCTCCTAACCGGGACTTCAAACTCATGCTGAATCTTTTATCCTAATTTGTGCACTGAGGGAGGTTTTATTGCGGGAAACAGTTTGTTTCCATCTCAGTGCTCTCTTAAGGAAAGTCTGCTTCAAATAGATTGCAACACAGATCTCTGCTGTGTTGTACATTCAGTTGTATTCTGTTTGTGTTTCTATATGTGTGTGTGTGTGTGTGTGTGTGTTTGTGTATGTATGACTATTATCTAAATTTGTGTTCACAGCAGTTTTTCACTGTGACACTGTACTCTGCTGTGAGCAAGTCATTTTTTGCTCCCTTTCACCGCCCATAAAACTATGTAGCTGCCAAAGTCTGTGTTTGTGTTTGTGTTTGTGAGTGTGTGTGTGTGTGTTCATATGTGACAGAGTATCTCTGTAAGGGAAAGTTAGTATGTGCACAGATATCTCACACTCTGTTAGTGTCTATGAGACCAAATATCTGTATCAGTATCCGTTCAGCCGAGCCTGTGTGCGCCCCAGAGAGTGAGCTTCGGCTCCACACGTGTGCAAGAGTATCGGCTATAGAGTGTGTGAGTGAACGTCGCCAGGGGAAATTTCTGCAGCACATGGAAACCCCATTGTTTATTCATGCTTTCTAAATTGAAGTGTGCATCCCAGCATTCTCCAGGCTGTGCTCTCTTGTGTATAACAGCCAGTGAAGTAGGGAGTGAAACAAAGGCAAGGCGGAGGAGAGATGGAGAGCCCTCTTGAATCAGATTTCTTTCTTAAAGGCCCACTCCGGTAGCTGGTATTCAGTAGAGAAGTAGATAATGAGAGTCATTTGTCCATATTAAAGGTGGTTCAGAGAAGTTCCTTCTACTCCAAATAAGAATCCGATCCAGGTTACAATTCAGAGCTCCTGGTCCTTAGTTTCTTCTAAGCCCTCTATAGCTGCAGGTATTGGATTGACACATACCTCAATAACGATCTGAGTTGTGCACCGGGGTGCTTTCTCTCATGACCCCTCTTTCCAGAATGTTACGTGATATTGATTGTTTCCATTTAGAAAAATCGTATCGACGCCGTGCCTTCCATTGTCTCGATCCCACGTCATCTCTGATTTGTCAATACTCATGCTGGGCCGAGCCCTCGATTTCACGGCCGGGCCTTTTTTTTTTTTTTTTCTCCTCCTCCTCACTTGAACGTTCAATCAATTGATGATGGCTGCACTCATCAGCGGTTCAGCGATAGAGCTTTCAGAAGGTGTTAGGTGATGAAAATGTTCATCGGAATACCATAATATGATTAGTGCTATAAACATCGTTTAGTGTGACAGGGAAGAAAACCTGGCTCATTCACTGTGTAGAATGCAAATCAGGTGCTTATGATGAATGCCTTTGTTACCGTAGCTGACATCTGAATTGAATAAATCAGCATCAGCGTAATTTAAAAGCATCGCTTTCACCTGGGGATGCCATGGGCTCTAAAATATTTGTACCGCACTGTATACTGAAGGCACAGCAAGGACAAATCGCTTTCTTTGGCAAGGCATCGCTAAATCCTCCTCACATCCTCTCATTCCTCTATTCATTAAAACAGAAGTAGGTCACCTACAAAATGGCCGCCACTTGGCCACCCTCTCCGACCCCCTTCCTGTCAGCATATGTTTCTCTCAGGCCTTCGCCAACAAGAGGCTCCTGAATAATGCACTCAAACAAAGCACCCTAAAGACAGACAGGCAGGAGATTTATTGCCCATATTTGAGGCTCTTTTCAATATGCATTGCTCTGCCAATTTTTTCTTTGCGCCGCCTTTAATTACCTGTCTTAATAGGATCCCCGTAAGAGTGGCGGGATGTCTTCACTAATGTCTACTTTAGAGCGGAGGGATAATTACACAGCCCTGGAATTTGCAGAGATGCCTTTTAAAAGCAAGAAGAGAGGAGCGCAGTGAAGGCGATGAGAGTAGGACGCCTGAAAGCGTCCTTGTTTTTCTGTCCTCACAATTCGCATTGTCCAATTTGCTGAATGTAGCTTTTAATTAGTTAAGTCATGTCGCCATTGTTTGGTTATGTGCTGTGCGCGCTTGTGATTTAAGTGTTGTTAGTATTCTGGCATTGTGTATTGTGCATGTGTGTTGATTTGTTTGTGCGTGTGAGGATTTCTTCTAGGACTTCTTTTTAGTTCCCCTGAAGCAATAATCCAAATACAGTCTCCAAGTAGCACAAACATGGTGCACAGGCCCTCGTGTTCAGGTTTGTTAGTTTATTCATTTTCATTTTATTGATTTTCACCAAGGTGGAATGTTTCTGCTATCATATGACCTTCACACATTGCAAACTACATACATTTCTAAATACATTTTGTTGTTTGGCAGATGCTTTTATCCAAAGCAACGTGGAATGAGAAAAGAGTGTTAGGCAGAAGTTTTTCTTTTTATTTCTGTTATTAAAGTAAAAAAAAAAAAAAAAGAAAAGAAATGAAAGTAGACAAGTGCTTTAGAAACAATAAGAAGAGGGTGTTCACAGAAGTGTTTTCAGGTGTTTATTGAATGTACCGAGGGAGTCATCAGACCGTGTGGCACTGGGCAGCTCATTCCACCATCCACAGAACCACAAATGAGTCTGAGTCTGGATCGTGATTCCATATCTGGCAGTGATGATATTACTAGATGTTGTTCATTTGCAGACTGGAGCAGATGGGATATGCTCAGGAAGAACAGAGCATGTGACCGTAGACGTTCTTCCTTAACATCAGGGCCTCATACTCTGCAGATTTCTCATGTAAACGGTCAGTGTTCAGGCATAACTGCAGTCCATGAAGTCAGACGCCCCCAAAGGGAAGTGTACAGCACAGCGGCACACAGGAAGACAGAGGCGGCACGTTGCTCTTATCCTGACACATTTTAGTCATGCCGTTGACAAGCTTCAAATCCCCTTTGCCTGACCTCTGACTGACTGCTCTTCCCGCTGGCAGGCTGACTAACTGACTACCCACCCACCCTCTTCACCTGTTCACACCAGCACACTCCCACATTCAGCAACACAGTGTGCAAGAAAATGCTACGTGTGTGGTAGCATACAATAAAGAGTCATTTTTCTACTTTTTACATTAGATCAAATGCAGATAAGGCATGGAGAGTGCAGTGTTATTACATCGGGAATAAGTAGTTTCATTGCAAGTAATTTCTCTTGAAACTTCACCCTTGGAAAAAGCGTCTTGTCTGCCCGTGCATAATCACCCTGCCCTCCCTGCATATGCTCTACATTAACGCAGAGATTTAACGTAACCGGCTGGCCTGCCGACGGGTGCCATCTTCCTCCTGCAGTATGAATATGTATAAGACACTGTTGCAACACTCAAAACAATTTGCATAAAAGATGATGGCTGCATAACATAAGCATGATTTGCAATGCATAGGGAGCGTATGAAGGTTGCCTCCTTCGTCTCTCTTCGCAGCTCTACTTTACTACTCTTCATTCACCTTTATCCTGCGCTAATAACATAAAGTCTTTAAAAAAAAAACGACATTCTTTTGTTATGTTTGCACTGTGCATGCTGTGTCATGACTTTCTCCTGGGTACTTGTGGGAGTGTGTGTTTTTTTTTTTCCTGTAAGGAAGCTGTTTATAAATGAAGAGAGAGGATCAGTTGTGGCGTTCACTGAGGCTGCTGGTAATTCAGGGGATGGAGAAATGTGTGCAAAAAGAGTGAATGGGAATGTGCACGTATACCTGTATATACTGTATGTATGTTAAGTGTGTGAGTCAGCGGACCAAAAGTCTTCAGTGGTCTTCTGAGACCATATGCGTGACCTATGCTCAGCAGCATCAGGAGTGGATGGGATGCACACTGAGGTGGAAGTGTTTGCAAGTGTCTCAGTTTGCTGGGGTTTGATTTCTACTTTAGATGTATTGATTCTGTCAGCGCTCCAGAGGCACGCAGCGAGGATCACACCTCAGCTTTACAAAAATAATCGCCAGTATCTGGAGCCTTTTCTCAGTGGCGTCAATGACTGTGAAGCTTCTTGTTGAACGTACACACACACAAAATACGGATGACCAATAGATGTGTCAACAGTCATCGCCGTGACTCACACACTTTGCCACAAGAACACACACACACACAAACACACGATAGGTCTTTAAACAGCCATGCCTGCTGATGTATTCTGTATCAGCAATAAAACTGGCCACCTCATGAGGATGAATGAAATAAATTTTTAGCTTCTGTTGTGCAGATAAAAGGGTGGAATGAAGTACGACTGTAGTCCGCGGTATATCAAAACAGCTGTTAAGTTTGTTTTGCTGGTGCTGCTCTTTGCAACACTCGTTTTGTCAAACACCTCAATAACTCCCGTTTGCTGTACACAACTATTGAATAAATATAGTTTTTTAGGCATGAGCAACATTTAATGTTTAATATTCCGATCCTGTCATACAAACAATTACTTCTGAGCACACACATTGCAGTCGGTTCAGAGGCATTTCATCAGTGCTTACAATCACAGACATCTGAGGAGTAGAGAAGAGTAGTGTCAGACAACAAAGATAACTTCCTCACCGTTACCACCTGGGGATAACTTATCTTCCTTCCACTCCTGATTATTGTCAATTATAAGTACGAGGAGTTAGTTGAGTCTAGTCTCAAATGCAGCTATAGGTCCTGATAACATTATATCTTTGTTGTCGTTTAAGATGCTACATAAATGAATTCTAATAATATTAAAACAGGATTTGGATACAATATGTTAGCATAGCTCCGCAGCACATATTCGACACAGCAAATCATTCGTCAATAAGAAAATAAGTCAAATCATCATCTCCATTTGGAGTGTGGCCAGAAGGTTTTTTTTTGTGGTTGTCCTCAGCAGCAGATCAGCTTCCTGTGGGAAACTAATTTAGTGTTCACTCCATACATTGACACCAGGCTGTCTATATGATTGGGTGTATTATTTTTTCTCTCCCTGTCTTATCTCTCACATGCTTCAGCAGTCTTTGTCTTCTTTTGCAGCCGTCCTTGTCATGGCATGTTGTATTCTTTTCAAATTGGACAGAAATGGGTTTTTTTTGGGTGGGTCTTACTTCACTCGTCTCGTCCCTTCTTTATGTCTCGCTTCATCTGCCTGCTTCCTTTTTTTTTTTTTTTTTTTTTTTTACTTCCTGCAGTAGCTCCACCCACCATCTTGCTCCATGTTCATCTCACTTACTCAGTAAGCAGCTTGGGTTTTTAAACTCTAGGCTATGGCAATAACACACTGCCCATCTGTCACGGCAGAGAGTTGCCATGAAATGGCCAACTCCTCAGCATCGCTGTGTGATCCTCTTATATGCTGTGAGCATGGCACTCACCCATCTCCCTCTTGGAAGAGTGAAAAAAAAAATTCCCCTCCTCACCCTGTAAGGCAAAGACAGATTGTCAGATTTAGACTGAGCTGTGAAGAGATGGGCTTCCTCATCCTCCCTAGCTCATACTAGAGGGCACATCTTAAGGGGAGCAGGCGGCACACGGTTATGGAATTATATGAGAGACACCCAGCACATCAGGTTAAGTCTTTGGCGAGGGAAGTGTCCCCTTGCCACAGAAAGAGAGAGCACAGTTTCATTTCCTGGCTGGCAGGAAAAATGAAGAAACACAACTCCAACCCATAAAGATTAAAGCACCCATACATGAATAATCTTTAAGTACACCCTGATACACGTAAACAGTTTCCAAGCAAAGATGTGACAAATCTCGCTGCAGATAAACCGCAGACAGCCATGTGAATAAATCTCTTGACTGTTAACATATCTACCGTCAACTGACAATTTACATTTTATGACTTTTCAGTTCACTTCCGCTCAGCAACTCACATTTCTAACAAAACATGATTGCTCACTCGCGTGGCTTGACTGAAATAAACTGAAGTACACTTATGTGCATGTGGAGAAAATTATTCAGAATCAAATTTCTGAATCAAATATCTCATGTCACATACAGCACAAACATGATTCACTGCTGGAAATCTGCACCGTTTAGATGAACTGGTTATTTGATCGCTACTTGTTTCATTCAGTTTGAGTGGGCACCTGGGAAAGTATGGAAACAGGCTTATGCGGAAGGAGAAGGAATCGGAAATGTAGGTGAGAGTGATTCACATTAAATCAGAATGATCAGCGATGGCTCAGACAGTAAATATGACAAAAGATAATTGCCTATTTGAGGCAGAGAGGGTTCCCAGAGTGCAGAGTTGGCACGTTTGCAGGGGCCTACTTCCCATTTTCAATCTCTGCAGCCATACTCAGTGGCTTATTCAGAAGCCTAATAGAGTGTAAATTGTTTGTCCACAGAAAATGGATATAAACACATTCAGTTAGCTCTGAATCATGTTCAGATTACAATATATACAGTAAAAGAGGGGGCTGGCTAACACACTGAACTGAATGCTGATAATGTGCCATCAGCAGAGTTTGCAGAAGAATAGTTTGCTTTAGTATACTAGCAGCAGACAGGCAACCACATTTTGAATAATTCCATTCAAGCTGGTATTTACACAAGGTCAATAGTATCCATTGACCTTTACTTCAGTTCAAACTGCACATTGAGTTCTACCATTAGGTACATTGTGAATCTGCCCAGGAGATGCAGTCTTCATCTGTTGGGTACTCCATAATTTATAACACTTGTCTTGTTGTGAACTGTGGCTGCATCTGATGTGTAATCTAGGGAGGATCGATGCTTGACAGCCGAAGTTGGGACAGAATACCTGTCCTGTCTAACCTCAAGTGTCCAGTGGGAAATAGGGAGGAGACATTTTCAAACTGCAAATAAAATTTGTTGGCACCTTAATCAAAATGTCAGCTCCTTCTTCTCTGTCCTTGTACCCCCCGCCACCCACCCACCCACCCACCACACCCCCCTCTAATTCCCTGCAATAAAAATCTCTGCAATATAATTACATTTGTTTGTTGTGTAAGTGAGGTTTAGCACGTACACCTGAGAGTGTTGCTATATATTATATCATGTATTCGCACCTATACGAAGAATAAACAGCAGGTTGTAGGTACATTTCTGCAACTCAAGGGCAGATGTATGCTTACACTGCAATACCAGGCTATCACTTTTAAATATGATCATTCTACGTCAGTTATACAGTACAAATACTAAGCACATGATACACCCACAGGATACACTTTTCTGTGTTTATTCACACTTATCTTAGGCATTCTGTGGTATTTTCCCCTGTGACATTATTTGGGCCTTGTGTGCTTCCACCCCTGTGTTTGTATTGTTCAAAAGCAAAGTTTATGAGGTGGCCTGGCAAGTTTGAGGAATTGTAACGCTGCTACTGCAGCTTCCAAACTCATGAAGAAAGCAGCACCTTGAAGCTGGAGCCCATACGCTCAGCCTCCTCGCTTTGTAGGCACATTGATATGTTAATCCATATTTGCCTTTGTTTTGTCGACTTGTGCAAATGTGTGCCGATGCCCGGTTAGAATGATTTCCAAGAAAGAAAAAAAAAGTCTGGAAAATGTCCAGGGAAGTTTCTAACTGCTGTCTCCACTGAAATTCAGAGCTGTGTGTAGAAATGTCCTTTGAGGGGATACAGTGTACTATAATGCTTCAAAGCTTGGCAATGGTTGGCAAGGTATTTTTATATGTTGTGTTGGAACAATAGCGGATTTACAACTGCAGACATAATGTTGAAAAATGTATAAAAACCCAAAAATATGCCTGGTATTATATTTATATTTATTTTATGCTTTTTTTCTCCTGGGTGTTATAATTAAGTGGTATTACAGACTTTATCGTGTACAAGTATAATAATAATAATAATGTTAAGACTAAACAAAAAAAATTCAATTCAATAATTCAATAAAAGAAGAAACTACCCAATGTAATCCATATTTACACTGCTGCTTAGACAAGAGTCTAATGTAATCTTTCAACATGATGACAGATGAGAATGTTTTTTGTTTGTTGCAGGATTTTCTGAGCAACATTTTATATCTGAAAAGCCCCATAATGCTTCCCGTCACATCTCTGTCTCATCCCTTGTTGGTAAAGATCTCGCACTCTTAGCTGCAGGCTCCACCGCAGTGCAGCCGTAATCTCCATAGTTGCCTGTTCAGGCCCGGTTCCAAACACACCATGTCTGGGATGTTATTTACTCGTTGCCGTTGTATGTCCTACACTCAGAACTTCTGAAATAATGGAAAGGAGAGCAGCGTCAGACAGTAGGGTGGTGAACATACAGACAGAAGTTCGACTGGTACTGTACTTGTTAGACTTTTTGTTTCCTAATACTTTCCAGAAGTTCACATTTCTTGCCAACTACTTCCTGCTTATATTATTTCATTTTCTCACTGTGCAGGGACTGAGTGAGCACTCCGTCCAGCAAAAAGAGGAGATGACCTTTGTGGTATTTTATTAGTGTAAAAATTATCATTTATTTGGGTATATACTAGTACATTCCTACTATAGTTCATTCTCTTTGTAGAGACTCTGGGTATCTCCAAGGCCATTTCTCTCTTTTTCCCAAATAAAAAACTACATATATATACGACATCTATGTCACTGCCTGGAACTAACTGAGATGATGTGTGTGATTCATGCAGCCCAGTGAGACCTAATGAATACAAGTAATATCAGAAGCATTGAATTTTATATTAACATTTGATTACATTACACATACCGGTGGATGTCTAAGACACTGGATTGGTGGATTCCCTGGATGTGTTCATTCATTTCCTCATCAGTTAGTTAATTAATTGTTCCTTTTAACTCACTGTGCCGTTCTACAGTTCCTTTATTCATTCGTTTAATTTCTTTGTGATTCAGTCACTCTCCAAGCAATGCCACTGCTTCTTAACCATCCCATCTTTTACCTTCCACCTTCTAGTGTTACTGCAGAGCAGAGGGGTAACTGACCATGTCTTGTCTTACATGTGGGCCCCCTCACTCTACAGTACCTCCTCTCCCAGTTGTCCTCTCTGGTTGCTCTGCTCTCTAGCTTTCCTTCCTTCTCTCTCTCTCTCTCTCTCTCTCTCTCTCTCTCTCTCGCTTGGGCAGCTACTTGCGTCCCCATGGGCTGACCCATCAGCCTGCATTGCTGAGCCCTGACTGAACATCAGTGCTTGGATTCCTCACCAATAAGTTCAGGTATCATCGGTTGGCACATCAGAGCCAAGTGTGACTTAATAAGGTTTTTAGTTGCATGGTTAAAATGGTGTGTTGTACTAATGGAAAGAGGGTTGCAGCTTTATTCCAGTTTTGAAAAACACAATGCACTGAAAGGGAAAGGATTATTATTAGGACATTTAAAATTATACATAGTTTATTGTTCTATTGCAATGTGACCCACTTTCTCAAAAAGTAAAAATATTACTCTTCCCAGACAAACACACACATATAACACACCAGGCTTCATCCAGGTGAAGTAGGCACCCCACAAACCAACTAATAAACACACCCAGCTACATCCCAAAGCCCTGCTTAGCTTGGGTTTTAATAGATGCTACCAACAGAGTGTGTTGCAATTCATCCGCCACTGCACCCTGCTCCTGACCCCAAGCTAAAAACATAGTTGCCAATACTTATAACCTTGCTGTATTAAAGCATCAGTGTGCAGGTGGAAAATCCAAATAAGCACTGTAGTAGAAAGGTCTTAATCAAAAGCTGCCCTTCCTCAGACCTTGTCTGGTATCTTGCTCTCTTCCCACAGTGCTCATACCATCCTGCTGTGCCCAGCTCCCCTTGACCCACTAAATCCACAGAGGCAGCACTAACATAGATCTGAAGGACTCTTGGATGTCTTTCACACTGTTTGGCTGGATCAAGATGATCTGAATTACATCAAATTTGCACTTTTAGTTCAGTAGAAAATGGTTATTATCAGAAACAGCCAAATCTATAAGATATATGCCCATTCACAACATTATTTATATATTTGAATATTTCAATAATTATACTAAAACACATATCTGTTGTATTTTAAAGCCAAAGCAAGTCTTAAAGTTTATGTATGAAGATACATCAGACTCAGCTCGTTGATATAATAATGTTGTCCCCTGATTGATTCCTGCATGACTGCACGTATGTTCTGATAAAACATTCAACATGGCTCATAAAATGATTTTGCATTAACATGATTTCAGCTAACATCTCTGTCGTTTTGATTAAAACGCCACCATTACTCTTTGCCTATTAAATAAAATGAAGCAACAAAACAAATTACTTAAAAAAAAAAAAAAAAAATTGGAAATGATCCAAACAAAATGCATTCTTTGCTATTTTCTTTTCCTCCCGCCACCCTGAAATATTATATTTCATGCATGATAAGCTCCAGCAAATGATATTATGTTTGTATATCATCTGTTTCTGGCGTGTGCTCAGATCACAATGAGGGATAGCTCCTTAGAAATGCCAAGGCACTCTCTGCTCGCCTATTCTCCAGGCTAAGGGATTTTTCTAACAGATTCATCTGCGGGTGTCAGTTTGTTGGCATAGATTGTGCCTAACGGGCTTTACGTAGCGATAGAAGTTTGTTTGGTAAAATTGCAAATCCAGGCTGACAGTTTATGTTTACTGCTTGCTGAGGAAGAGTGTGAAGTAGTTTCCTCGGGGGAAATGAAAACAAGAAGAAATCACGGAGGGTGTAATTTTCTCAAAGTCATTTACATTGTTTTGACAGCGCAAAACATTCATACGTCTCTGAATGTTTCAGACGTTCTGTCCTTAATTGATGCTCCACATAATTCAGGTGCAGGTATTATAATGATAGATTTAGCAAAGCGCACTCGTATCTTCAACCTCTGAGATGAAAATGCGTCTTCCTTCAGAATCATCAGCGCATATTATCTCACCTGACTTTATGTGCAGAGCTCAGCTCAATTAAGGGTGCATCCCATTTGCCACATTAACTACATAGTATACCTCCCTGCTTATGAAGGGTCATTAAAATATTCACCTTCACAGGTCAATAAAGATTTTAAAGCCCTGTAAGAATGTTGAAGGCTGGTCTCTCTAGGCTCAACACTCACCTCCCCCCAAACAACACTTAGAGACACACATATACTGGGTTTACTGGGATCAAACTCAACCATTCCAGCTCCCGATGGGATGTTGTCCATTAGGTGAACAGGTTGATCTCATTAATACTGCTGGGGTCAATGAAGTGTACAATTGGTGGCTCTAATGACTTGACTTCTCATCTGCAATGCAGTAAATGATGGCAGGTCTGATTTAAAGGCGCAGCGGGCTTCGGAAAATTTAGATTGACTTCCTCACATTGACAGTGTGAAAAATGTTCCAGCTCTCCCTTCGCTTTCAAATAGCTCTAACATAATTCACTCAAACACTGTGTTGCAATGTATTCTTTTTTCTTTTTTTTTTAATTTATATTTCATTTTTTTAATAATCACTAATGTTGATGAATGGCTCCCTATAAACATATTTAAGATTATGAGAAAATCATTGGGTGTATTACAGATTTTTCTTTGATGACTTACAGTGCAGGCTTGCGTTTCTCATCGCCCTCCACAATGCCAAATAATAAGCATCACAAGATAGTAAGCTTCTTCGGTTTAGTGTAATATAAAAATTCATAATATTGGCAGGATGCAGGACTGCAAGTGTGTGTGTGCATGTGTGTGTGGGCATAGGAATCTGTGCGTGTTTATTCACGATAGAACCCCTTATGATAATTGTAGAACCATTATACATATATGTAGGTTGAAAACCCGCTTTGTTTCTTCATTCCTTCACCTTTTATACGTGTGTACACGAGCTGCATGTATGCCAAGGTGTGTGAGCATAAATGTGTTCAGTCTCGCCAGGTTGTGACACAGGGGAATCTATCATGCTACTTTGCTTGTTTTTGCGTGGCTGGGCACCGACTAATCAATCACCCCTACCTTTGATGTCTTACCTTAGTGCAATTTCCACACTTCTCACAGGAGCCCTTAATTGATCGGAGGATATCAAAGAGAGATTGTGACAGCACTACTAAAAGGTCAAAGGTCTTGAGCTTTGATCAGACCAGACGAAAATGTAAATCATGCAGGGTTGTTTCAAAGAATATATATATATATATACGGTATGTATTTGAACAGATTACGGGACAAAATGATTTAACCAAACTTAAAATAACACGTTAGCCTTGCTGCTCAATGCTAAAAAGATCATTAGAAAATTAGACAACTAGAATTTGCAACTAAAACATGTCTTTTTGTAAAAATTAGACAATATCCATGACATGCGGAACATTTTCAAGATAAAGGTGATAACATCTTTGAAATTAGACTTTTTTTTTTTGTCATGACTCCTCCTCCTTTTCTTAGAGGTCTCCTTCACGGTTTCGATTCTTGTCCAATGGGCCAGACAAGCCCTGAAAAGAGACCCCGCTAATCTCTCCTCAACTGTCAGCTCCCTCCTCTGTTCTCCTTCTGAAAAGATGCTGTTTATCTGACCAAAGCCCTTCACAGTGCCATTTGCGCTGTGGGGTGCTTATCGACCATGAGATAATTCAAAAAGCCCCTCAGCCAGCTTCTTGTTCATTAAAAGTTTCCCTCGGACTCCTCTTCAAAAGTGCATCCATCTGTCTGGTAGGAGAGACTATGGAGGAGAATGTGAAGACGGATGCGTGTGTGTGAGGAGGGGGTGTGGATATTATCTTTCTATCTGAGTCCTTGTGTTGTTCCCTTTGATTGAATTTCCTTTGACACTCCTCCTCTCGTCCTGTTCGGATCCCTGATGGATTGGGTCTAGGCCCTTGGTTTAGGATTTGTTTCGCTCCTGCTTGAGTCGGCTCGTTATTTGATCAGCTTTGTTAACTCTGATCAAATAACGATGGTGGATGTTAAAAGGCTGTCTGTGACCTACATAGGCAGTTCTGCTACTAATTTGCTGCGGTAGACCTGACCACTTTTTACAGTCAGAACTTTCACTTAAAGGACGTTCTTTTGCATCAATTTCACTTAGATCCACTAGTTACACTTGATTCTAGCGAACCAAGACATCAAAGAAGCCTAAACATCAGTTCTGAATTTAACAAGAAGTTCTAGTTCAGTAGCCCAGTGAACTTTGAAAGGCTTGTTTTTTTGCTACCTTAATCCCAAACCGATATTTGTAGACACCAATAAAAGACTTGAATAGTTTCCAAACTGACAGTACTTCAAACCGCCACTTCAGATTAGCCCTGAGGATTCCTTAAGGATGGTAAAAAAAAAAGCAGGGAGAGGAGTTAAGAGATTTATGCTTTTCATGCGGCCATGTGTTTAATTTATCAATAAAGCTGTCAGGCCTCCACTAACCTGGGCGGGTGTGCTCTAGCATTAATCAACACGGCAGCATCAATCTGTGGGTCCAGAGCTGCCGGCCGGCACTCCATTACATTGACCGTAGCAAGGTTGTCCCTAAGCCAAAGTTTGATGACTAATGCTTATCTCGCTGAACAAGACACAATGAGGGAAACACTCTACACAACTGTATCCATAGCAAAAGGAGGACACTTGGAGACTGAAAAGCATGTACGAGTAGAGGGACTTCCTCCCTTGGTCCACCGTGTACTCTCTGCTGTTAACAAGCAGGTAATTATGGATAGTGGTTTGGGCTATCCGTCAGGGGCAGGCAGCGGGCAGATTGATACCAGCAGAGCCCCATCCTGTTTTCATCCCTCTTGCTTTTAAGATCCTCAGGATGTGATTTGGGAAATGGAGAGCTTCAGCCCACTCATCCATCAATTTCCTGCTTGTTTCCCCAGTGGAAAGAACTAACATATCGCTTCATGGGAAGATTGTATACCAAAAGTCTGGGAGAAGAGAGGAAAATAGTTAAATTGTGAAAAGTAAGAAAAGATAGAATGTGCAGCAGAACCTTAATGAAAGATCTGGGACAGAAAGGGGGGCAGATACAGTATAGAGACAGAAGAAAAAGGTACAAGGATGCTGATGATGATGATGCAAGAGAAGAGGGGGCGATGAGTGGTAACTTTGACTTAATTAGAAGATAATAACCAGTTGCAATTTGCTTTACCTAATTACTAGCAGTACAGTAGCATGATAATGACTTCCTCTATCTTTCATAAGTGGATTTGGCCTAAGTTGACAGTCTTCCAGGTAGTCGTAATTGAAATCATGTCCAAGGTGCTGTTTTTAAACAATAAATGGGCTGTCACGCAGCTGTAGCCAGTGACATGTGAAGCAATGACGGTGTCAATTTAATGTTTGTATGACAGGATAAGCTTCTTACCTGTCAAAGCGTTCATGTGAAAAACAATTAAGTCTAAGTGAGTCAGGAAACAAACACAGCTTTGGTACAATTTTCAATTAACAGACACCAAATGAAACGTCGTCCGTGTGCTTATTACGGCCTTAACAGCACTGTTTCGGAGCTCCACTGTCTCCAAGGCAACAGGTTGCAAGTGAAGTCCTACCAAGGAGTTTGGAGGGACACGAGGCGATGAGGGTTGATGAATAAACCGCAATTGAAAAGCCATCATGTTTGTGGATTATCAGACACAATCATTTGCTGGATTTGATTAATTTTCTGATTCGAAATCATTTTCATTTTTGATTAGATTCTTGTTTACCTAATTTATTACACATCTTTCATTCTGGAGCATTAATTTCCTCGTCAAATAATGCAGAGACAGGGACAACGTTTGTTTACTTGCACGGCTTGTTAGCTCTATGTGAGTCTTGGCATTCTCTCACATTTCATGCCTTTGTTGAATGTCCTTTTTGTCCTTGTCAGTGCTGCTTGATTGATGACCAAGACAATTATAAGCCAGTCAATCAACAGCTCACACATGAAACCCATCTGAGAAGCTCCTGAGATCCATCTCATGAATATTGTATGTGCATTTCTGTCACCATGTTAAAGCTCCTTTGCACAAATATTACCACGGGTGAATTGTTTTGACACCGGCCTGTCATTTTTCTGACTGTTATTTCTTTTTTCTTTCTTCTCTTTCATTCTGAAATCTGTCCTCATGCAAAAAAAAGAGGAGGAGGATAAGCGAATACGAGACAGTAAGGAAGATGGACTCTTGCATTTTCTACCCCATGAATCACCAGTGGGGGAAAGGGGTCTGAAAGACTGACAGCATGACGAAAATTTAATTAATCGCAATATCTGGAGCTCCATAAACGAGTATTGGATTTTCAATTTAGGGACGAAGTCCGTGGTTGATAGACAGGAATGCATTGCTGCTCCAGCCAAGGACCAGTTTCCCTGCAAGCGCTGGCAGGTATCGATCAGTAATCATTTACATATGCCCTTAACTTTGCCAACCATCAAAACAAGTCAGCAACACAGCACTGACATTGCAGAGTGAAAAGAAGCCAAAAAATCTGTGGATGTCACAATGGCCCCCGCACATCACACTTATTTTTACAGTTTTCTCTTGTCTGTGTGGGGCTCTCCTTTGCCAAGTGGATGTGATGCACGATTTCAGTGAAGTTAACTAAGCCCAGACAGAAGTGCTGGTTTACACCCAGGGGAGTCATGTCCAATTTTGCACTTCATAGCCAATAAGCTTCGTAGATAAGGCTGTATTCAAACTAATCTAATCGTCTGTCAAGAAATTACTTTGTTCTTTTTGGAAAACAAAACAAGCTATAATATGAAAAACATGAAAAATGAAGACAAATACAACATGGTGTAATCCAAAGAAATACCCCAATAGCTTGAGAAGCACTTTTTTAGAGGCTCAGTCTGTTTGGTTCAATGTGACTGTTCGAGTTTCCTGTTTATTTACTGCATTTTCTAATCAAAGAAATACACTACAAAAAAAAAACCAACCTTTGAAAATCATGAAAGATTCCTTTGATCAGGTACAGCAAATACACACTGATTGTCTCTGTCCTACCTCCTAAAAGTCAACTGAGGGTTGATATGGAGTCCTCAGTGAAGCAGTGGTCAGCTCACCTGTCATAGAGCTAAGTGGAGCTGAAGGCCTCTTGTGTTTGTATTTGATTATAGTTGAGGTTATTTCCCACTGGCTAGTCTCTTTGCACTTGTCAAACGCTTCATGAAATCTGCATTTATAGTATATCTCAGAAGTATCTTTGCTGATGACAACAATTCAGATCTCAAGAACACAGCAGTCCTCCTAATGGCCACCAAATAATTCACACACCTCGGGGGGTATAGGATGTGCTTAGTATACGAGTGCGTTTGCAGTGATGATGAGCCATGACAGCAAAGTTCAAAGCAGGAATCATGTCAGAGGGCTCTAGTGTACCGTTTGTGATGACGATGCCCATGTGCACAAATTTTATATTTATTCCTAGTGGTGGGTGACTGAAATAGAGATATATATCTGGAAATGTGACCGTCACATTAGCGTGGAGTCATTCTCCTACGGGCGATGCAATGATGAGTCCTGTGTTGGTCCGAATGACTGGACAGTAAACGCAACGTTTCCCCTGGAAATCAGGACAAATTGCAGTTGAATTGCTGTCAAATATCTTCTGGGGGTTTTTTTTCTGTGGGGATGCCACTCACAGCTGGTGACTCACTTGTCAGATGTCAGTAACTGGATGAAATGCCATCGTGAATTTGTGTACAGAATCCTTTTACTTTGCAGGAGAGTCCTTCCCGCAAAATGATGCCCCGGTTCGTTCCTTTTATGGCGTACAACATTGGTTAAAACTGTTCTACAGCTTTCATAACCTGACAAAGTTGGTTGACTAATGATGTACTATATTATAGAGAATCTCCTGTGTAGCGTTGATATCCGCCTCACTCGTCCTATTAATAAAAACCACATGCATACACGGGGGGGGGATGTATGCATAGAAGCCATTTTGTAGTCAAGCACTTACTGCATTATTATGCAAATTCATCATGATCGCTACAATGAAATTACAACTTGACGTTATTTAAGCTCTCCTAATCAATAAAGGACACATCATTTTCGTTGACGACGCAGCCGTACTCATCTATGCAAAACTGACTCTCTAGCCGCAGATTTTCAACACACCCATGAACCTCCCGCTGTAAAATGGCTGTCATTCATTTTCATTAACTGCTATAAATGAAGCTGACATCTGCTGTATTAAAAATGTAATTATCAGAATACATAAATATGTAATTGCCGCCACCTGCATAATTGATGTGCACTAATGCACAGTGTTGAAGGTATAAACCTCCACTTAGCAGACGCATGCCACCTGAACAATAGGTGGGCTCCTGAGTGATAATTGAACCCGCAGACGATTCTCAGACCTGGGAAAATGTTAATCACAGAAGATGGATCCTTCATTAGCCGGCTCATCCATAAAAGCGCCATTCATATCTGTGAAGTAGAAAGAAATGGAGGTAGAGAGAGCGATAGAGCACAAAAGACACCCCCCGGTATAAGTAGAGGTGAGGGATAGCCCCTAACACTTCTCAGAGCACACACTCCTGCCGGGGGAATTTGTAGAGAGAGATGACCTCAAATGCACACTGAGGAAGTGAAACACCAAATCAGGCATGCACTGGGGGAAAAATCTAATTATATTTGAGTCATCTTTATGGTGATTAATATGTTAGCTAATGCATGATACATGACATTGCAACCAAAGGACAGACAGTAGTTTGTATTGAAGAGATGTGTCTATGTATCTAAATGTAACTCTAAAGAGAAACGCCACAGAGTCTCTCTGTTTTTAAATGAATCATGCCTTGCATTAAACTAATATCACTCCATGTGTTCGATGCTAGTAAGTATTTCTGAGGCATTTGCAGAAATCAGGTTATGAATGTATGCATGCTTGTAAGATATTACCATTTAGCAAGGAGAAGGGCGTGCACAGTAAAGGTGATAAAAGTACATGTGAATGTCTGTTGTAAGAATACGTTTATTTATGTACATGGATGTCTTAGAAGAAAGCATGTGAATGCTCTTGATCCTTGGTCACATTGTATCCCTTAGTAGCCATTCCTGAAAAGATAGATAGAAATAAAATAAATGCACACCAATACTTAGGCTTTGATAAAAAAAAAGACATATGTGTGGATGTAAATAATGATACATACTGTATATCGTGGTTCCTTCGTATAATGATGTGATTCAACAAAGGTGAATTTTTCATGGAGATAATATAAAGTTATACGCATTTATTACCATAAGTACCTTGTTGATTGCTTTTGCCGAACCTGTTGACTATACACTCCAGCAAAAAAACATCCTCGGATAATATGATGATCTGAAGTGAAATATTAAGATTTTGCTACCAGATAAAAGGCTGTGTGTGTGTGTGTGTGTGTGTGTGTGTGTCTGTGTGGATGCTGAAGACAAAATAATGTCCAACCGTACGGAGGAAATGAAACCGTGCTGTCGCCTGCTGTTGATAAATGCTGGGTAGCTTGGTTTCATCTGCTTATCGACCTTAGACTGAGGACAAACCCACATAGGATGCAATCTCACAGGCTGCCTCCACAAACACTGTAGCCAATCAGCAACCTCCGTCATGACCCATCCCCCCCTGTGAGCTCGTGGGCCCAATCAAAGCAGCCAGTCAGGGGGCCACTGAGCTGTGGCACCTCGGACCACGTTACCCAAAATTCCCTGTATATCCCCAAGGCTCTGCTGAGTTGGGAGTGTGTGGTGTCAGCAGAGGCCTGTCTGTGAGGAAGCCTCATTTTTCATCAGGTGTTCTCTCTCTTTCTCTCCCCCCCCTGGTTTCATCCCTCTTTCTCTGACCTCTCAGTCTGCTTTTCTCTTTCTAAATTTGGCATAAATCCCTTTTGTGTATTCCTTTGCCTCCCTGTGTATGTGTTTATCTGTGGCCTGCTGTCCTGTAGGGGACTACAGTACCTTTCTCCTTTTCTGTCTGACCCCCCACGAGAGACCATTGTTAGGGTCTGCGCGCCTGTTCAGTTGATCTGAATAATTGAACGGCTCTTTGAAATAAACATTAACCACACACACATATACACTAACCCCCCCAACCGCCACCACCTCCATTTCCCAATTATCTCTGTGTCTTAATTAGGCCCTCATACTGCGCGGAGACCCTCCCTGGTGACTGTGTAAATCTGCGCCTGTGTGTATGTTTGCAGGAGTTTCTACCCTGGTCTAATTCAGCTGTAGTTGTCCTCGCTTGCCATGGGATGTTCTGTCAGGCTGACTAATTACCAACTGGTGTGTGTGTGTGTGTGTGTGTGTGTGTGTATATATATATATATATATGTGTGTGTGTGTTCATCTCTGTTTGTGCTGTGGAATAATGCAATTCAAGGCACCTACTCTGTATTAGTGCTCTATACTCTCACTCTAGCTCTGGACATCAATATCGATCACTGTCCTGTCAACACACCCAGTCAACTTGGCCGCAGTCAATGATTTCTTATTTTTGAGGAATCAATGCATTGAAGAAAGTGTGTGAGTCAGAGTGTGTGGGTGCTTTTGTTACAAGCAGGGTTAGCATCTAGTGTGCACCTATGCAGCGTGCAAATGTGTATGTACTGTACATGTGTGTATGTCCCTTTGTGGTTTTGCTCTCTGTATACAGCACTCCTCTGGACAGCTGATTGACAGCAGGTCGCCTCCCTGGCAGAAAATCCATGGGCTTCTTTCCTCACCTTTACTCCGACTGTCTTTCTACTGCTGATTTATTGTGATGCTAATTTGATTTTTGGCTCACTGGCCTCCCACTCCTTTCTGCTATTGCCTCAATGGTTTTTGATAAGGCTTCTTAAGCTGGCTGTGGTATTATATTGATACAGAGCAGCCTGAAAATATTTGTACATTGACACATTATTTATTGATTTTGCTCCGCAATCCAGCACATTGGATCTGAAATTAGACAATGACTGAGTGCAGCTAATTTTATACACGGTGACCCAATCTTAGGTGACCAAAGGTAATTAAACAAAGTAAATATAAAGTTGAACCTGACATATTGTCACCTTATAAAGTTGATATTTACACCTCTTAGCTGCGTTTCGCTCTCCACCAACTCCTGAGGGAAATATCTGGCTCTTTAACTGATGAATGCTCCACTGTGTTCACCAGCTAGTCGCCACATTCTGTCTGTCTGTCATTTGTTGCTGGGCAGGTAGTGTAAAAATAGTTTTTATGTAGTTAGGTTGTGGGCTGCAAAACTAAAACAGTGAGCTACAATACTCTAAAACTCTCCCTAGTGCTGAGGGGCACTGCAGAATCGAATGGTAATTCTCTGTGGGTTTGTTACTACTAGCAACCTCTTTCACATACCACAGTCGTTTGATCCAGTGTTGGTTTTTAAATAGTTTCAAATAAGATAATCAAATTCAACATTCTGCCTCGGTGATGCTCTGCCAGATATGGAGCCATTTTCACTTTTCATGTTCAGTCTGGTCTTTAGCAAACAAAACACATTTAAAATTATACTGCGGTCAAGAGACTAACTTGGCCAATTAAAGTTATTCCGGTGTTTGACCCTAAAAACTTGTTTTCGGCATTTATTCAGGATTATTGTTCTGCTGCATTGTCCAAATAAATAGAGACTATGAATAAAAATCCCTACACTGTTTATCCAGTGTGGATAAGAACACCCCAAATACACATAAAAACTGAAAGTCAGCAGTTTAAAAAGGTTTCACTGCCCAAACTCTTACAGACTGCACTGTATATGAGCAACAAATCGGCGAGGAACAAAGATTGTATCGTGTTGTTTTGTAGTTGTCACTACTGGTCTTTTAAGACGCTCTATGTCTTCTTGGGACACAAAACTTGCTTTTTCTTTTCCCCTCTGTGACATTTGTTAAGTCATGTAAGCTCAAATGAAAAATCTCACTGCATGAAAAACCTGCACAATGTCAACCAATGATTCACGTCTGTCCACATTTGTATTCTGTGCCATCTGAGCCATGCTAGCATTTCCGTCTTTAGATAAGGGGGCATCAATGATGGGGGGGCTACTGAAAGAGGCAAGTATACGGTTCCTCCTTTTCCTCTCCATCACCCAGTATCTCTCTCAATCTTTCTCCCACTCTCTTTGTCAGTCTTCCAGGGGTTTGATGGGTGTAGCTGACAGATGACAATCTCATTTCCATTCAGGCATGGTTCCCTGCTATCTGGGGGCTAAACCATGCAATAGCTATAAGTGTCACATTAAATCCCAGCCAGGGAGATGGGAATGGCAGGGTGACAGAGAAGCCATTCACAACCCCCATTATCTATGTCTCTGTGGGTGACACCCACAGATAGAAATGTGCAGCTGTAGTGTGCCTGTGTGGAAGCTAAGACATGTTTAGGTAGCCATGATCTTTACAGTGTCCCAGAGCAATCTCCTGGCTGACACTGACTGTGATTCACTTCACAAGTTTAAAGTGATGTGAGTCCTATACTTGACAGCAGCGGTGATGATGGTGATGATGATGATAATGATGACAATGATTATGATCGTCACACCAATACTGATCAATCGTGATGATGATTGCAGTTAAAATTATTATGATGATGATGAGTGTGATGATGACGATGGCAACGACAATAACAGTGATGATCGGTTATTGGTGGTTGTGGTAGAAATGATGATGATGATGATGAGCATAAATGTACAATTATATCATGATTGATTGGTCAAGAAAATTGCACCAACTATCAGAGGAGGGAAAATGAATTTGAACATGTGCAATTGAAGTCCATTATATTAACAGTAGGGTGCAATTACTTTTGCTCAAATGCAGATAGAGGTGGCGCCAAGAATTTGAATGAACATGTGCATATCTTTGGTAGATGACCAATCTGCCATCTAACTGAAGAAACTGAAGCAATCCTATAATTATTCCAGCCAGTACACATGGAAATCCAAGTCCTATTGCTCATCTACTTACTGACCGGAAGCATTAGGGTTCATAATAGAGCCTATTAGAGATAGGCTCTATTATAGCCAAGGGGATAAATAGCATGACACCCCTCGTTGTCTGGCACCTATGCGCTCGATGACCAAAAGACCTCCTGCCGTTCCCCAAATGAACCAGCCCAAAATAACAATACCAGCACCTGGAAAAAAAGGCAGCAAAAACTTCACATGGCAGTCGAAGACAATTTCCCATAAAAGAACACTCTCCTTTGCATTTAGCTGATGAGATCTGGATGAGGTGCAGAGCGAAGAAGTGGGAGGAATGAAAAAAAAAAAAATCCCAGTCCAATTACCGCGACCATGAAGAGATTTGGAAGCTCTCTGGATGGTGTGTAAGGGGTCGTTTGAATGGAACGGTGGCAGAAAAGGGGAAAATGAATTATCGATTCTAATTACACAGACCTGCGATTCTCTGCTGTGTGTGACAGGCCTCTTTTCAGTTCTGTCATTGTAGACCCTGTTTATGGGAAAAGGCTGAATCATTTACACTGTGCACTGATTGTGGTTGTTAAGTGACTGAAGATGTTAACATTGATTATTTGGTTAGTGTTTGAGTTACATGATGGTTCACGGTTTTTCGAGGTTAACTTTTAAGAGCAGTCCTTAAGTTGTTCACTCTCACATCATCAATTGCTGTCACAGAGCTAAGCATACTTGTACTACAGTACATTTTTCAGAACTTTCTCCTTGTTAACAATACAGCAAATAACTGAATAAACACCAGTTTGAGTATCGCTGTTTCCAGTTTTAAAGCTGAGCTCAGCTTTTATAGTTTTATTATAATACGTATAGAACATATTTGCATGCAGTGCCTTTTGAAATGTTCCCCAACAAACTTTTTTTTTATTTTTTATTTTTGTATTTGCAGAAAACAAATGCAACAAATGCAGCGAGTTTCCTGAATGTCTTCGTTTTGCATTTCTGGTGCAGATCAGCTATAGTTTGTGCTCCCCCAGGCTTTATTGCTGCCGTATTCGTATTGCAATTTTTTTCCACTTGTCTCAAAGCTGACTTTTAAACACATGCACACACAACCCATGTGTGTGCTCGCTTCTTGCGCATGAATACAACACATGCTGGAGATGTCATGGAAGGGGGAGCTTTGGGGTGGGCATGAAGCGTGTGATGGAAACAGGACACACTTATTCAGAATACTGATGAGATTCCTCTGATGTGGAAATCTGTACTATGTCAGACAAACAAACAGTCACACATGGATAAAACTGCACCTATACCCAACCTTCACATCGACTTATTTTCTTTTGCATTTATCACTAATATGCTTTTGATCGGTTTAATCCACTTTGTATGAATTTTTGCTTTCTTTTCCTCATTTGATGGGGCACCACTCTGTTAATATTTAATGATCAGAAAGAAACTATTCAGTTTGCATTTGAAAGTCTCTACAAACAATGACCACATCTCTTCTGCACCCACACAAGACACAGATTTCAGATTTTAGTCAGGTAATATGTTTCACATACTGTAAATTCAATTCAGACTTATCTAAAACAGTGGTTGCGACCACTGAGGGATCCATAAGAAATGTGCTCTTAAGATTTCTGACTGTCTCTGGAGACAAGCTGGAGCCCAATACGGATAGTCTTTGGAAATGTCATTTAAATGCTTTTAGTTCAACTGTTAATTTAGTTATTTTGTCCGAAATGGTCTCTTAGGAGATCTGGTCAGCCTCCTTTCTGTCTCTGCATGGGATAGAAAGACACCCACCCCATGTCTCTGAAATCTCAGGAAGGCTTGTTCCTGAAAAAGTCTGTCTGTTTTTTTTCCCCAGGAATAAAATTTATTCATTCAGCAGAATTCAAAAATGAACAGCTGTCCTCTTACACTTTGATATGAAGTCCATTGTGTCATATGAATGCCAACTAAACTCAGAATGCCTGGAGAAGTAGTCTATGACACTGAGATAGCAGGGAGGAAGACAGCTTTATTCCCTCCATTCACTATAGCATAATAGAGCTTTCACCGCTGAAGTCGTGTTGAATGCATTTTGAATGGGGACGGTAATATTTTACCAGCCGATAGAGGTTATCCTCACTGGATATATAATTTCTTCATACTTACATATAATTTTAGTGTTTTATAAAAAAGATAAATATTAAAGTATAATTTCCCAGTTTTTGTGATTAATAAAGTCTATCTATCTATCTATCTATCTATCTATCTATCTATCTATCTATCTATCTATCTATCTATCTATCTATCTATCTATCTATCTATCTATCTATCTATCTATCTATCTATCTATCTATCTATCTATCTATCTATCTATCTATCTATCTATCTATCTATCTATCTATCTATCTATCTATCTATCTATCTATCTATCTATCTATCTATCTATCTATCTATCTGGTCTCTTTTTTTCTTGCCTACAACGATGACGATGCTTGTTTAGTCTGACATGAATGCGTTAACTTGTGTACAGCATTTATTTAAACCGTAAGCAAGCACTGTGTACCAGAAGTGTCGACGCTAGTTTCTTGTTTAGTGATGGTGAAACAAAGTTATATAGTAGACTTCTAAAAAAGAGAGAATTAAAGAGTAGAAAGAAAACACTCTATTAAGCACTAACTGATTCAGAGACAGACGTCTTGCCTTTCTGGTACTTTCAATCTCTCTTTCTGCTTCTGCAGGGAACCTTCGCAGCATCCAATTCGATCGTCAGAGTCGAGCTGCAGTAAATGCAGGTTGTCTCCTAGCGTGAAAATGTTTTCTCTCAAAAAAAAAGACATTACTTTTAATTATCCATCAAATTGACCTGTTATTTAGCTTTACCGCAGGGGTTTCAAACGCCTTTCATTCAAAATCTGAACTACTGTTTAAACTACTGTAGTGTAATCTGTAGTTAATGAATTTTAAAATTTATAGTGTTCAAAATGGTGGGCTGTGCTGAAAAAAACAACCATGACACCAAAACATCAGAGGAGGTGATGAATGTAGAGATGAATGTATGGCTGTTTTCTGCCTTTTAAAAAGGCCTTACAGTCACTGTATAGCAGCTCTACAACTATGTGAGTTATGTATTTCTAGTTTGTTATAACTTGAATTTTCAAGTGACCTTCTTCACAGTTTTGATTCAGTCTGATTCTGTTCCTGAGTTTAGTTTCAGGGACATATAACTTCTGTTGAATGTCGTGATTTTGGTGTCTGGTATCCTAACAATAGAAATGATGATTTGATTGCAGGTTCAAATGAATGTATGTGTTTCTTATGTCTGTGATTGTAGCCTGTGCATGTAGGGAAGGAGAAACTGTATAGCTCATACAACACAGCATGTGTGTGTGTGCACAGATGTGTGAAACCAAAGACAAGGAGCCATAATGGAAGACACCGTGAAATGATAGCAGACAAAATTGTGTGTGTCTGTGTGTGGGTGTGTATAAAGGGATAAGTTGGATACGATCTCATTTCTATTTCTTGGCAAAGTATTGCTGGAGATTGAGTCGAGCGAGTAGTGTGGGGATGTTGCAGGGGGGTTTGTCAGGTCGCCAAGCACGCTCCCAATCCCATATTTACTGTATCCACTGATTCATTACATCACACACGGTACTGTATAATCCTAGAATGAGGAAGAGGAGAAAAGCTCAGTGGGAGAAGAAGAAAAAAGGAGGTAAAGGGATATGTGATGGCCCCATGAAATGGGGAAAAGAAGATAAAGGCATTTAAGACATATTGCATATCAGCAGTATAGGCTTCATATTGTCAGACTGAATGGTTTTTTGTTTCTTGTTTCAATCTGTCTGTGCAGACAGGGGAACACGTGAAAATCAACAACGCCTCTGCCAGTGCACTTACATGCACAGATTTACTGGTTTCACGACCTCCTATACCCCTCACCTCCTACTACCTGCTCTGTCTGTGTCTCTCTCTCAATCTTTCTATCTATCTCACTCCCCCCTTCCCCTTCTCTCCCCCAAAATTCAATCTTGTATTTGCTAGTGATGGAGAGGAGCTCGGCGGCTTTATGCCAGGCGCAGTTGAATTTATTAAACTAAATAAATAAATAAGTAAGTTAGGGTGGGCTCTATCTGTCCTAGTTTCTCTTCATTGAATGAGCATGATTTGGTCTCACATACTGTTTTATTTACTTATTTATTTATTTATTTACACTGAATGCAATGCAGTGTTCAGTACAGTTTTTTAGCCCATTATTGATATTGACTGCCTAAGGCTCGGGTGGAAGGTGATGGTGGAAAAAAAGGGAGGTTCACTATTCTTTCAATGTTCTGTCTAGTAAGACAAGAAAACTTTAAGTTGTGTAATCCCTGGTTCTTTGATAGCAGATACAGCTCTAATAACATCAGGCCAACAGTGGCAACTATAGTTGCAGGATTTCCCCACCGTTTCTCCTTCTTTAATTGAAACGTTAACTTCTCAAAACCATCCATACCATGTTCAAGCCTGAATCTGATCTGCAATATGAGACTGTGAAACATTCACAGCAACATAGATATATACTTACTTGGGCCAATAAAGGCTTAGAAATGAATTATTCTGTTGAGTATTTTCCCTGGTTAATCCCAGAGTTCAAGATGATATCTACAGATTACTTGTTCGGCCTTATCAATAGTTCAAAACTAACCTTAGTTTGAAACCAGGGAATGTTAAATATTTTTTACTTGAATTGTACATTTATTTTCTTTTAATTAACTGATCAATTAAATGAAAAACTGGTGTGTGCTACCCTGAAGCCATTAAGAGGAGAACAGGTCCTGACATTACAGCCCCAGTACAGCTGTGCTATGACCCAGTACCATCCAGCCTGTTAACCAGCTCTCCTGGCTCTCCACAGCACAGACAGTATTTCATGTAGCAGCACTCCTCTAAACAAGAACCGTGATGCAGCCACACCTGTTATGAGTGGGCTCTTAACCCTGACTCCTGCGGTGAAACACAAACTGAAGTTAGAAAAGACCTTGACTGAAGAGTACTACAGGAAACTCGTGCCCACTTTTTGTCTGTATGTGTTTAAGGCAGTCATTTATCTGTTAAAATAGGATGTTCTTCTCACTCTTTATTTGAATAGCAGGAAATAAGGCATGAATGGACAGGTCACTTTTATGTGGACGGCTGTCTCTCTGGCAACAAAATACTGAGCTTTGTCGAATATCTTTGCTGTGGATTGGACCAGCGGATGCAGCGATAGCAATATGAAAAGATGAGGAGGGCGAGCGGAAGAGGAAGAAATTGAATCAGGGTGTGAAAGCCAGACAGCGAGGGAAAGATGAAAAGAAGCATCTGAAGCAATAAAAAGCCACTGAAAATCAGGTACAGATGTCTGAAAGGTGGTACAGAAGATGGAGAGAGTGCGTGAAAGAAAAAAAAGAAAGAAAGAAAGCCAAAACAAACGAACAGGGAAGACCACAAACTGGGCTGACAGAGCTGATTGATGGAGACGAGCTAGAGAGAGATGGGTAGCGGTTATTGAAGGAGAGTGCAGCAATAACCTCCCGCGGGTCTGTTGTGTCATGTCCATATCCACAACCAGCAAGGCAGCAACTGTAATAGGGATTCCCTATTGACCGGTCGATGGGAGGCAGCTGTGGATCTATTCACCTAGTGCTGGTAGGAGGAGAGCAGCAGCTGACACAGGCAGCATTCATCAAAATTTCCCATCTTGCGTTCACCTCATTCTTCCTCCCTGTCATCCCCTTTCCTTGTTTCCCCTCCTGTCTTACACCTAATACCCCCCCTTCCGTCCTTCCTATCACTATCTTCCTCCTCGCTCTCTTGATTTCGCCACAGAAACGTGGCTATTTCGAGGGTGGCTGTGATCAATAGCTCATGTGTCTTTTGCAGCCTTGACATTACAGTGAAATGGAGGAAGTAGCAAGAAGTCAGACAATAGCTGGCGGTTGTTGTGATTCGGGTGAAGAGTTGAGGATGTTGTGGGTATCTATAAAAGGTTTGAATTGTACATCTGTGTTTGACCTACCTTCCTTCCTGAATGCCACCTTTTTTTTCCTGCACTGCATCCACTTGAATGTTTCATGATTCCCTCAAGTCGACTGTCAGTCAAATGTCATTACAAGCCCACTCACTTTCTCACACGGATCTACTTGCTTCTCGTTCTCTGCCTGTCTCTTTTGCAGACACAAAAAACACACATTCCTGCATGTCTATACACATGTGCATGCAACTTCTCATCTTTCATCGTTCGCATTTTGTCAGGTGCTCAAAGGCCCAGCAAACCTCCAGCACACTCAACAGTGAGATGCATTAATGCAAGAGTCATCTCTCCTGTTGCCGTGGCACCCAGACACAGCCTGAAGATCGCTGATTGACGCAGCGGCAGTATCATGGCTGACATGACAAGACAAATGACGGGGTGACACTCTGACACCTGAGTCTCACGCCAGCGATGACAGAGCCTCATGGATGACAACACACTCTCGCAGACTTTCATCACACGCCATGAGAATTTTTTGAAGAGTATACATCATGTATAGATCATACACTCACACACACTCTGAATCCATTTCTCTCAGACACAGTTTCCGACGCTCATATGCATAAGTTATCTCTCTCTCATACACACACACACACACACACACACACACACAAACACCATGCCATCTTCCAAATCCGTCTTTTCCATGGCTCATTTCCCCCCTCTTCTCCTCTAAAAATGACAGTGGCAGATATTTCCACTCACTCGGAAGGAGAAAGAACAGATATATCTAGTTGAGTCACAAAATTGGGTTCAAATTATATAGCCCTGTCAAGGCAGCCTTGACTTCTTCCTACCAGACCTGATATTTGAAGTGTATCCGCAGGATACCGATTTTTGCTTTCTCCCATTCAACACAGAGGTGACTCACTATATATTTTGGATGCAGTCATGGGCTATTAGATAATGTTTTACTGGCAGGATGATTCCTTTGAGTGGATACTAGTATGCTCCACATGGTTATGGAAATATTGAGCTGGTTAATTCAGAAATACCAGGAACCCTGGATGTCTTAAGGAAAATAATTTATGTACACTTTGTCAATAAAGTAGACACTTTGGGTGCAATCTAACTGCACACTATTGACACCATGAATGATACTTAAAGTCTGAAGGTGAGCTGTGAGTAAAATTAAAACTTCAGATAAGGCTAGGGCTGGGTATTGGTACCCAATACCTTTAAGGTATTGAGTGAAATACCCTGATACTAAGCAGTATTGAAACTTCTTTAGTTAAACAATGCCAGCATTTGATCCTTTTCTTCTTCTTTTTTCTCAGTGGATTAATAATGGTTCAGCACTTATTTACATAGTCAATGTAAAAGATCCTGCTTTCCAACCTGCAGGACTGCACCATGTCACCAACTTTTTTACCAGCTTCCTTCCAATCCAAACTACTGCTAAATGCTCTTATCCTTAACTAAGATTAGCGTCAGTGACACTCCTGAGCCTGGTTGACAATACCTAAAGGAAGGAGCCAAAGAGAGACAGCCTAATTGAGAAACAGCAGATCCCCTCCTCAGGATAGTCAAATGCTAATTCTTGCAGTCTGTTCCTGGAATCAGTTTCAGTTCAGGAAGGAGTAGAAGACATTACAGAAATGATTCTTCCTTAGCTACTATTGGACTTCCTGTAAGTATTATAAAATTGTTGAACTCTAAGTGAAATTATAATAACAATACTTTAGTGTTGGCTGTAAAGGCAGAGAGGGAAAGGAAACAGAGAGAAAACAGTGAATGATCAAATGGACACATGCACTGTACATGCACACATAGAGTCTTCGGGGTTTTTTTTCCAAGGACGAAGAGGAAAACATCTGCTGAAGTGGTGAAAACCACCTTAAATAAAATCCCCAGGCTTTGACCTGGTATTGAGAGGATGCAGGGATTTACTGTACAGCAGCGAGGCTGTAGGTTAAACCATACAAGCTTCTCTTTTGATTTTTGGATCTCCTCCACATAAGAACAAACGTAGAGTTAAAACAGGTTTAAGCCATTCTTCCCACTACCTCCTTCAGATGAAATACAGACAGAGCGACAGTCTGTTCACTTTATTTTCAAGCCTCCTACTGTGGAAACAACCAGCCGTAATACAAGAGCAATTCAAATGTTCCTCCTACAAGACAGTCTCAGAAGCACAGAACAAAAAAATAAAAAATAAAAAATTGTTGTGACTTGTGTAACAAATCTCAACCCTGTAAAATATTTTGTGGCTTAGCGAACCTCCCTGTTGCTCTGCCTCCTGAGGTCAAAAGTATGCAAAAATTTAACAGCTCTATTTGCCTTTGAACATTAGTTGATTTGTGCGTCCCGCCAAGATGACAATATTTTGCCTGTCCAACACTGTTGTGTTTTTGAACTCTCTCTGGTACTGACTCCAGCTGAGGAGAAAATGCTGAGTCGTCGAGACCAATAAATACTGTGTGTGTGTGTGAATATATAAATGTGTGTGTGACAGCAGAGGAGGCTGTTGGACAGCAAGGACGTGGCATGATGACAGCTCCATTAGTGGGCCTCGTGGGGCTCTATAGGGGCCTTTTGATCAATCTGGCCCCTACTTGGCCCTTGGCCTCGCTATACCTGTGACCCTCAACTCGCTACTGTGCATACACACTGTATTGGCAAGCGTTATTGATACAAGGGCAAACACACACATGCACAAGGTTACAGATGCATTATGCATGCATAGACACACACTTAAACACACACTTACTTAAAGAAAGCTACCTGGATGAGTAGGGATATAGTGGCTATTATAAATATGCACATATACATTATCATGTGGATATACAGGCCTTTAGATGTGCGCACACATACACACACAAAGATCTGCACACGAACAAAGCACAGCATTCCCAGCGGACTGAACTAGTTTGCTAGAAGGTTATTCACCCTCTTATACACTTTATGGCTCTTAAAAATAAACTGTAGATGAATCATTTACATTGTAGATGACTCATTTAAAGGGCCATTGTTGAAGGGAACTCTCTCAAATGTATCTATAACCATCACCTATGCCTACATACTGTATCTGTAACATGAGATGAGACACAAGGTACACTGTACGATCATAGCAAGGTCAAGTTGTACACACCAAAAGGTCAAGTAGATAAATAAATCACGTGGTGTTTTCCTGTCCCTATATGATTGTTTGGCCCGTGTACAGCTGCTCTGTGTGTGGCAGATTGATCTCCAGAAAATGTGAAGTTGTCAACTACTGTGTCCATCAAATCTCCCGTCAGACCCATTTGTCTTGTTTATGTGTGTCACCACAGGGGACACTTGTAGAGCAAGACAGACCCTAAAATCTTTGAATTGCTTGAGCTGTGGGATTTCCTACGGTGGACAGTTGTTTGCTGATGTCTGTGTATTGATCTTTCCTGCACTAGAAATGACCAGTGTATGAGAGGAATATCTCTGATTCAATAAATACACAGAGATCTTGTGGTTTACATGAAGCGAATGTATTATAATGTGTTCAGCAGGTACATGCATGATGTATTTGAAACTTCTTCACATCTATCACTTGCCCAAAACTTGGCTGCAGAGCTGTTTGTGCACTAAATCTCTGGTGAGCTTACTCTCTCATTACATTTGCTTCCCCCATTTCCACGTCTTTCCCAGGTTATGGGGCTAATTCCTCACGTCTCCTCCTATATCTCCAATCTTCTTCCCCGGGTGTTAAATTATGGATGAAACCTACCTGACAAGGCACCGAGTTACATAAGCCTCCCTCCGTCCTCTCACCTGGATCCCAGCGGCTTCATTATTCTGTGTGAGGATCATTTGGCTGCGAGTAAGCCCTGCCCTGCCGCATGGGAGCTGACATTAATATTTATTAGTAAGGCTTTTTGGAGAGAGGAGATACCAGGGAAAAGAGAGAATAGATGGGCAGAAAAAGATAGGAAGACAGTGAAACGTTTGTGTACGGGAGAAAAAGAGATCAGTGTGAGTGTATGTAGGTGCACATGTGTGTGTGTTGCATTTGCAGGCAATTGTGAAAGGTTCAAGCCACAGCCAAAGGCTGTGAGAGCTGGACAGACCTGACATATAGAGGACGATGCAGCCATCTGTTTCAGGCGGTGGTGAATAACAGTTTTTTTTTTATTCTTTAATTTTTTATTTTTTGGGGTAGAAAGCTAATAGTGTGTGTTTTATCCCCAGGCTAACAGCATGTTGGGTTATTTATTCATAATATGACACAGTGCGCCAAGAGTGTACCCTATTTTTTTTTTCTGCAGAGGCTGGCACTCTCTTGGCATTTCTCCTTGAATTGAGCACACAGAATAATGTAATTTAGTGCTGCAAGATTAAAAACATATAGTAATGCTTATAATAAATGCTTCTATCTCATATCTTATAGATGTAATAGATGTAGATATGAATCCCATTAGCGAACGCAATTTATATGATATTTAGGTCATTTTCTTGATACCAGCACATAATAGAAGCTGTATCTTTTCATTGGGGTCTTGGATGATGAGTTTTATTGAGAGTCACTTTAGTACCTCTCCTATTTGCTGCACAAATATTCATATTCACCTCATGTTGGAAGGCATAATTGTATGTTTAACTGCAACAGCATGGAGTCTTTCTCCAATGTGGTTGCAGTGGCTCCAGACTGTGTAATCCCATTTGTTGTTTGGGCCCATTCGCTCTCCGGCCAGCACATATTCAAAGCAGACCTTGTTTTAGGCCTGTTGAGCTCCCTTTACACTAACAAGATTCAATTACTATACACAGAGAGCCTGATTAAATTTGAGTATGTTGGTCAGGAGAGCTCATGCTATGGCTACAGCCCAACCATGTGCATATGTTTGTGTAGTTTATATGTATGCAGTCAAAGCTACATGCAACCTTCAAAAATAACCATTGATGTCACTGTCAGCTTCGGCCATATTTTGTGCTTAGTGCCAATTATCAAACCTTAGCATGCAAACACAGTAAACTGAGATGGTAAACATAGTAAACTTTACAGCAGCCAAACATCAGTAAAGTAGCATGATGGCATTAAACTCAAAGCACCACTGCCTTTAAGTACATTCTCATTTCATTTAAGCTATAAACACTGACAGCTGATAACATTTGGAAAGAACAAGGGGTTGATTTGACATTCAAAATAATATTAAATATTCAAGACATAAACTGTTCAAGACACGTTTTACCAACATAATGGAGTGATTCTATTGAAAATACATTATATAAAAAGACAAGAGAAAAACTAACGTGACTGCAAATAATCTGTGTTGGAAAAAAAGAAAAGAAAAAAACACGATGGATGCTTTTAAACAGTTTGATTTTTTTTTACAAAAAAGAGAATTTTTCATTGGGATTTATTTTGTCATACACAAAAGCATTCATCCACACTCACAGCTGCTGAGGCATATGGCCGACCTAAGCAACAGCCGAGAGAGATGCGTTCTCTCTCCCAGCTGCTTGGCATAATACTCACCTAAAAATTTGCTCTCAGAGATGACAACAAATCAACACCGAATCGTCTCTTACAGACCAACTCTTGTCACGCAGCCTTCGAACAGTGCTGGAAAGTCATTTTACCACTTTGCTTGTGGTTCCAGGTCCATCAAGGCTCACCTTTTTAAATCCTGACACTGGACAACATATGATTACATTTCAAAAGCAGCCCACATGAGTCACAAAAGGTGGCAAGAACAAACACTCAGGTTTTGTGGATACTGATGCAGGCTGATTAGCTTTATAATTAGCTGGATATCCACCTGTCAGACCTGTCACACAGTCAAGGCTTGTTCTACAGAGATATCATTAGCATCCACCTTGCAGCCTTTTTTTATGTTTTAAGTGACACAAGGAAATGTAATTAGGTCGGTTAACCAACAACGTTCCACACAACTAACAAATAACTCATAACAAACTCATAACTAGCAAATAACTCATATATATGACTCATATATAATGTACAAATCCCAAGAACTTAACATTTCTTAAATTATTTATTGTTCAGGAAGTAGGAAAAACACAGTTTTGGTATGTAAAAAAAAATATCTGACTTTCACTGCCTAATGTCATATAATGTTCTCATCCTCTCGAGCACCATATGAAAGCTGGTAAATAATTAATATGCTCAGTGCTTTAATAGTTCTCTAAAAGAGCTGTACTACCTTGGGGTTTAACTCAGTATGTATGCAGCATGATGAAGAGAAATTAATATGGATTTGACACAAACCTGACAGATTGAGGTTAGACCTTAAGCTATGGCTAAGCTAAAGACTCGTGCAAAACTTGCAGTTCAATCACACGTATAGAATGACACTGTCACAGATAAAAAAAAAAAAAAAAGGATTTGCTAGAAGTGTTTACACTTCCCAAGCTATATGTTGATATAATATATGCTGCACATTGCATAAAATCCCTGGAGCAATTTGGAAGCAAATGCAATATGTACTCAACACCTTTGTCATGGTTGGAATGAATAAAATACCGTGTTGGGTGCTGGTTCAAAGGTCCTCTGTTGATACCTAGTGGCTTGTGTACCTTCAAAAGCCATCGCTGCGCATAAATCAAGCTAGTCCATCCCCTCCAGCCACCAGCCTGGAGGCCTGTAACACTGAGAGTCCCATTAAAAAGATATAGTGGGTTCATACCACAGAGGTGAGGGGAGCACTCTCTCCACTTTAGGACTATAAACCTCCAGCTCTTCCCTATGACCGCTCAACTGACACTTGAAGGTAGCCTGGGGGACAGTTGCGCCAGGCTTTGACTACGGTTACCTGTTTAAACACCAGTGATGAGTGAGAAAAATGAAGAGAGGCAAAATCAAATGACAAGAAATACTGTAAGTATGTGTTTGTGATCAACTAAGCCTCTTGTGAGTGTGAGCAAAGTTTTAAAGGAAGAGTCTCCAAAGAGGCTCAAACAATCCTCTGATAACAAAAAGAAACCACGTACAGAACAAACATATACATATTCAGTGAACCAGGCTGCTGATCAGCATGTACTTTCCTTTGTAACTACAGACTCACGTGTTCAAGGTTTTATTTTTGCCAGATAGATGGAAAACCAAGCTTTTACCTACTTCTACTGTGGATAAATTAATCGCTAATTATTCTCATTTTCTTGCAGCAAACTGAAAGTGACTGCCACTTTGGAGGCTATGAAATTAATCTACAATTTTTTTTACAGCAAAAATTCAAATACAGATGTAAACATGAGTATTTGAATAGACAAGATGTAAATGTGTTTGCCTTCTATCTTTTTTTTATTTATTTATTTATTTATTTTTTTTATCAAGGTTGTTTTCATTTCAAATGACTGACCATGAAAGCGTTATGTACTCTACTGTGCCAAAGCCAAAAAAACACCTTATTGTTCATCAGCATGTAGATGAGAGGTAAATGTATTCATCTACCGCGGAGAAGTCTGATCTGTATTCATATCCTCATTTACATATTTCCCAATGATGTCTCTTCATCTACGCTCTCTCTCTCTCTCTCTCTCTCTCTCTCCCTCTCTCTCTCTCTCTCTCTTTCTCTCTCGCACTCTCTGTTTGTTTTATCACAGAGACAGTGAATTTCTTTCTTCTTCATTTTATCCTGTTTAAAAAGTAATAAAGTTTGATATCCAGGGGCCAGGGAGTTTTCTTTGATAAGACTACATGTTAATTAAATTGGTAGCATTTGTAGCCCAACCGTACGAGTGTATGTGAAGAGATGAAATATAAGTTCAGTCAGATGACTGTCAAATGCAAAATGTAACATTAAAGCCAGTAAAGGCATATTTGTTTACACACTGTATATATCTGATGTATAAATAATAAGTCACATGTTTTTTTTTTTTTAAATATTCTCATTTTAGCTATTTGATGGATGCAAGCCACTCTCAATGGACTCAATGGACTACTTCTTTTGCCACCTTCTCTACTGTTTCACCCCAGCCCTCCTCTTTTACTCAACTTTGAGGTATAGTAAAGCCTTGTTGTAAATTCATCTGTGGCTCATAATCTACATTATTTTACTTTTTAATACATTTATGCATTCAGGTGACCGTAAAAAACTCCAACGGCTTTGAATTTTTATATATCTGAGGCTCTGGATTTACATCAAAGAATGCCACTGTGCATGACAATGGGAGCGCCACCACAGTAAATATATCTGATTCCAATACATTATTCAATACCTCGCTCTTATACATATTTACCAATCTGTAGTCAATTGAGCTGCAAGCCAGTACACTTGCAGAGATGTTCCCAGTCAACCAAACAAAAGAAACACATGCAATCTGAGACAGGCTGCTGAGGAACCGTCAAACACTGATAAAATTCAATGAGAATCTGTTGCATGAAATGTTATTCACAAGAAATTAGAATGTTTTTTTGTGACTTTTATCTTTTTTTTTTCTCTCCTGGCCATGGCATATTTTCCCTTTACAAAGCTGCTGAAGTTTCAATTATGAAGTCAGGAACAGCATTCATTGTTCATCCTTGAAGAGCATTTATCTACTGTAACCCTTCTCGTTGGAAGGACATTCACTACTTGTACAAACAAACTACAGTACAATGTGGTGTGGATGAATAGACATGACATATTGCAGATGTCAGTCATGATTCTCTTTTTTTTGTGACTGATAAGAGTAGAGTGCACTTTAAGTGGAAGTCCACTGCAGTTTGTTCCCATTTTATCTTCTACCTCACACTTCACGTCGTTGTATATATATATATATATATATATATATATATGTGCTCTACTTCCCAGCATAAATCAATATACTTTGAGCCAAATGTCAACATTGGTTAGAGAGAAAGCAGCGGGCAGAGGAGATAAAAATACAGAGAAGGCCCATTGATTCATTATATAAGGCGGTTTGTGACATTATACAGTCGATCTGTGGTCAAAAGTGTAAGTCTCTGAAAGGGCACACCAATTCATTTACCAGCATGACACGAAAAACTTTTGGCTATTTTGGTCTGTGTTTCATTTTCATCTGTTCACAGAAGCTCTTTAACAACATCTCTCCCACACTTAACAGATACTGAGGCTCCGGCTTATTGATCACATCCTATTCAGCAGACTTCATCATCAGAGCAGTACTTACTAGTGGTAGCGTGTTTTGTTTGATCAGTCATTAGTAACTAATCATTAATGTGTTTGAACATTTCCCTTTTATCTTTTTGAACGCACTTATCTGGCATCTGAGGCATTCAATAAGTTGAACCTGACAAGGCTGAAGAATACGTTTGTCCTTATTTGTGATCAAAACTTATTATCTTCCTTAAGTGCATTCTTGTAGTATAGATCTCGAGCAGGTATAGACCTTGAGCAGCTTGAAAAAAAAAGTGTCGAGAATCAAATGTTATCTAGTTAGGAGTGAAAGCTTTTTGTGTCTCTTATCAACAGAGGATGAAATCTTTTTCATGTAACGACAGCTTTTTCCAAATGGTACTTCTAAGCCTAAGAATTGATTTGTATCACAACTCTTTTCTTCATCGCTGTACACAGCAGCACACTGCAGATCAGTTATGCATGGTTGGTGACTCCATATGTGTTGAATGTTCTTCTGAATTAATCAGTTTTGCGTACGTATGAGGTGAGGCAGACGGAGAGAAAGACAAGGGGATAATTAATTGGATCGCAGTTGTAGCTGACACTGACACACAGTAGCATTCAGCATTAGTGATGTGATGCTTTACATCTATAGTAGGATCATGCATGCATTATTGCATGTTGACTACATCTACCCCACCTTAATTGGCTTATGTGTCAAAATGACAGCATCTGGAGCATTGTATCGTATTAAATGCCTTCACAAATTGCTTCTTTTAATGATTTTTTCTCTCAGGCTATTTCCTTCCTCTGTTCTTTTTACTGCTTCATTCTTCTCTCAAAATGTTTTCTTCCCTCTGCAATCCCTCTTGCAGCTCGCAATGCTCTTTACCCATAAATACTTTTATCACCCTGCTTACTCCTATATCTCCAGATATTTCCACGTATTCTCTTACATTCTCATTTACTCTCCTGTTTTCCTTATCGAATCTCTGTCCATTTTTAGAAAAGCGCAGGCAGTCTAAGTGAGCAAAAGCTGCAGCCAGAGACTCTGTGATTGATAAATCCCTTCTTGCCAGTGACAGGGGGCTCCTCAGCTCCAATCACAGTACAAATTGGCTAAAATGCCTGCTGGTGTTTATGCACAGCCACAGTTAGTGGGTTGCTTTCGAGTCTCATAAAACCCAGAAAGAGTCAGAAGGTATGAATGAATGGAAACATTGAAATCTCAAGGCGAACGTTACATTCAGAATCTCTTTGCAGAAATAAGCTAACTCTTACTGCATGGCTGACTTAGGGTTGAATGTCGATAAGCGTGCAGTACGTCGGATGGGGCATCATTAATAAGCAACACAAAGAACCCACGCTTTCCATATTGAATGAGCCTGTACCAGAACAATTGCCGCACATCCATAAAGTGGCATTTTAACAGAAAGCCCTCTGCTCTGCCACACAATGATAGGCTTTATGGGAAATTTAATAAGCTCCTATCTGTGTATTGCCCACATTCCTTATCACTGCCAATAGAAAAATATCCATTTGGCCTCTGACATCTTCAGAATTATGAGCTCTCACTATTTATGAGCACATCCTCATTTACCCCCACATCCTGCACTGCCACATGCACAACTCACATTGTGACTTATTGCATCTGTTTTTTCCCCCCTTGTATCCTTCCTCTGCTCCTCCCAAGTGCTGTAAGGGCCAAACATAAGCATTAGTCATTCAGCTAGTTAAGCCAAGAGCCTCGGAGTGGGGTGCCTATGATCTGGACCTGCTTTAAAAAAGAGGTTAATAACATCTTTGATAATAGTTGCTAGCAACAGGATCTGGCAGGGCCTACTCTACTGATCAGTGCTGCGAGAGTTGGGGGGGGTGGGGGTGTGTGTGGGTGGTGTGGGGTGAAGTGGGCATAAGCACAGGTGGGGAAGCTGCATTTACACACTTGTGTGCCAAGAGCTGATATTTAATTATCAGCTTGCCAAGATGGTGCGATCAGTTTGCGTGTTGTTCCAATTCTGATCATTGCCATCTCATGAGACCACTGCCTTGCAGGAAGGGCCAAGCACATTAGCTGCAGAATACCACAGCAGGCACGAGACACTGGTGTGCACATGTGTGCATGACCAACACAGGGATTTTGTAGCAGTTATGTAATTATGAATCATACTAGACACTCACTTCTATTCCATTATTGTAACACGGTCTTTATTTCCTTACTCATACGATGTGTCACTATTCATTTTGTCCCATAGTCCTGAAAAAGTAATGAAAAATGGTCTCTGGTATTTTTTTTTTTTGAATTTCACAAGCTCTGTGTCATTGTCAGTTCATCAAAACAGGTCTCATTGTTTCTATGTGACAGCAGCAGGTTTGAGCTGTTTGGATGAGAATAAACGCACTGATACATACGCTGTCGTCACTCTCCTTTGCTCATGCTATGACGCACAGAGCAAAGTGCCAAGAATAGAACAGTTGAGTGGAATTCACCCGCAGTCTCCAGGATTAATGGACTCAATTGGGTAAAAACAATCGCGTTATATATTTCATGTGCGCTTAGTTTTCGTAATGGTGGTACTAATATCGGGCACGAGCACTAACTTCAGAAACATAATAGTGACATCAGTTATAAAAATCTTTTAGTACAGATTAAGGATTCAATCGTAAATGTCTAAACTGTCTCCTGAATGAATGTTTCCACTGAGATTTTTTTTTTTTTTTTCACCCTTTCAACTGTTTCTCTGTCATGTAAAAGTAGGTAATCTCTGGGAAAAGCAAAAGTAATATTTAGGCAGGAGCTAATACATTTTCACACTGTAGAGGGTCAAAGTTTTGCATTGACATCTTAAGTCTTAAGGACTTTTTTCCCCCATCGGTGACATTAGTGAATTCCTAAAGTCAATATCTGAAATTCAAGGTTTTGATTTAGCAATAAGACAGATTAAAGTCAACCAGAACCCAAAGCATAACATCCAGGACTCTCAGCTTTGTTTACATACAAATTGGAATATGTGTTATTGGTGTACTTTATAGACTCTGTTGACCTTTTGTTCATATTCAGTTTTGTTTCCTAAAATGTAGTGCCTTTTATTTAGGAAACACAATTTATGTGTCAAATACAGTGTCCTTTAAATAAAAGCTTTGAATTATGTTGTATAATTGGAGCTAATATTACTACTTTGAACTTGTGAAAAGCATCTCACTCAGTCCTATAAAGGGTATTTTAACAGCAAATCCTATAGAGTAGAAACCTGTTGCTACACTGTTCACAAGATGAATATTGAAGATTGAAGATGTCATTGACGGAAAATAACGACTCCGACATCACTGACTGAGGTGTGGCCAGAAGCACAACATGCCTGAAAGTTTCAACCCATAGAGAGCAGAGCATCAGCAGTTTTCCTGGTGTAAATTATTTGCAATTTATTGTGTTGCTGATCATATTTCCCTTGCTGTTAAATAATGGATACCTGTTATCTTGCCTACCTCTAATATGATTGCAGTAGAAACACTGGTTATTGGAAACGTCAATTGGCATCGATCTAAACCTCATGGGATTAAGGTTTTTTGTGTATCTGTTCATTGCACTAGTTCTCTCTTTGCAATGTACTTTGTTTGCATGTAAGTACATTAGAATCTGTGTGTATTTGTCGATGTTCATGCATCATAATGTGCACCCATCTCCGTATCTCCTGTGTATGTGCCATTTGCTGTTTTGGGCTGTTTCTATTATTTCTCCTGTGCAAACGTGAGTAGGCAGATCTGATGGGGCCGGACAGAGCTGGCAGCTAGCCCATGTATCTTAGTTAAAGGGCAGTGTGTGCATAATGCTGGCGCGGCAGAGTATCAGGGTCTATAATCTCTTCTGGAGCAGTGTCATCATGGCGGGGTCAGCGTCCCCTCTCCTCTGCACGGAGGGAGAAGGAGAGCAGAGTTGACAGTCTGGACACTGTAGGCAATGCTCAGTCGAGCTGCAGGCCAGCTAGGCACAAGGACAAATGACATATTGCAGCACACATTAGCATTTTTAGTCTGGCATAGGATTTAGTGTTAGAGTTATAAAGTGTTGCAAATTTTCCATATGCATGTGTTTGGTGCAGTACAATTAGCATATTAGCTTGGTGTGCATCAGGGTAGATTTCCTCAAATGCTGGCTAACACCGTAGCACACTGACAAGCACTTTTCAAAGAATCAAAAAGGAAGCGTTGAATTTCTCCTACCTGAAAAGGTCTTAGGTCGGCCCATTGTGAATTTTAAACCGTTGCACTGCTTAGGGTTGCATTGTATAGGCTACTGTTGCAGAGCTTACTCGAGCACTTAGCTCAGCGCAACCAACACACTGTTCTGGAAATAGAATCGCAACAACTGCAGATGTTCTAACAATGTTGAGAAACCGGCCTCCGGTTGCCATATTTGTGTTTTCTCTTCTTCAGATGATTACCCCAATAAGCTGATGGTGCACTCCACTAGGCAGGGGGAAATGTACACAGAAGCAGGCTTCAACAGATGCTGCCTGCTCATGTACTGTGAAAAACTCCCCTTTTTGCAAGTCGACAATTTGAACCGTTGCAAGAGCTGCTTGTTTTTATTCTCACTCTTACTCATCTCTCCCTCCTCCCTTCATGAGAGAGCTTGCTTCTTAAAATATTCATCCCATTTTTTTCTTTCCCTCTTACTTCGCAACTAACTTTTTGTCAGGAAACAATTTTGAAAGCCTTTTTTTCTCTGTTTTTACAGATCTCTCTCTCTCTCTCTCTCTCTCTCTCTCTGTCTCTCTCTCTCTCTCTCTCTCTCTCTTTATGTCTCTCTCTCTCTTTATGTCTCTCTCTCTCTCTCTGTCTTCTATGTGGACTGTTTTGTTTGCCCCTCCAGACTTCAGCTTTCTGTTGTTTTTATCTGGGTCAGTTTGCGAGCATAGTTTCTCCTCAGCTTTTTCTTCATTTATCCCCCCCCCCCCTCCCCAAAACAAAAGGGGGGTACATCTATTCTTAGCACTACAACAGTAACAGGGGTTGTCCTCCTTTCATTGTGCGAGGTGACATGAATATTACAAACAAGAGGACTTACTGTGTGGGAAATGAATTAGTGCTATTTTTCCACATGAAAAGGGCCTGTCAGTCTCTGTTGCACATGTGTACCTGATTCTCCCGCGCTCCTTTTCTTTCTCGCGCTCTCTCTTTCCCATGTTCTTCAACCTCAGCATGACAAAATGAATGATGAATGTTTTATTATATTATTTCCCTGTTAGTTGCCAGGAGGTATACGCAGGAGGCATTTTAACAGTGCCTTTGTGACATTCCCCCAGGGGTTCGACGGAGGATTGAAGCATAGCAGAGCAGATTAGCGCTTGCATGTTTTGTATTATTCCTCTAAACCCTGGAAGGTGAATGTAGAAGGTCACAATTGTATACTGTCTAATACAAAGTATGCCTGCCATTGTCAAGGATTAAAGTCTGACCAATAGAATTATAATGGATGCCATAGTGTAGCATACTAGTTAGCCGCTTGTGATGCCTTAAACACACAGAATACAGCCATAAATTTGTATTATGCAAGTCAATACTGTCCGTCGTAGTGCTATTTTTCATTTATCGAATGCTGTAAAATCCTGCATTGAAGTGTTGATTTTGAAAAGTTAAAACCTTAAAGACATTTCAGTCAAGGGAATTGGATGATTGATTTAAAAACTGTTTCATCACCGTGCCTTGTGATAATTTAAAAACCTATGCAGATGCCTGGGATTACCTTAATGAAAGGTCAAACCTCAAGGTCAAACCATTTTAGATTAATTACACTCTGTATCTGAGTTTTACCTGTGCTGTAGTTGATCAAACTCTGACCCAACGCCTCACACACCTAACCCTGGGGTGACACTGTCTGATTGATTGTCCTTATCTGCAATGCTTTCTTTCTTTTTTCTTTTTTTTTTTTTTTACACCTCCTCCCTTATTGCCCGATTACCTCGCCTCACTTGATAGGTTCTGCGCATTGTCAATATTTTTAGTCAGAGATTAATTTCACAGCAGAATCTTAGCATTGGAAAGCTCTCAGCAATCAGATAACATTTATGAAGCCATGCTTGACCCTGAATGTGGAGGATGAAGGGAGAGAGACAGAGAGATGGTAGGAGAGTTGGGGGTGGGTGGGGGGGCATTATTGAGTCTCAAAGCTCATCACACTCACCTCAGACTTTTTCAAGCTAATGGGATCCTCATCCTCTGGTTTGACTGAACGACCCGCTCGTCCATGTTAACTCATGACAGCCACATTTCTATGCAGTCCAGGCGTAAAGTTTACACGCCTGACCACCCTCCCCCAGCGCTCTTTATTTCACCCCTGTTTCATACCTATATGAATAATGTTGACTTTTCTTGTTTTCAGGGCGCATACGGACAACATCACTTTAATCCTTTGCTAAGACTGCATTCTCAATCATATTAAACCCTAATACTTTCAAGGTGACCCTGAGCATGGATCCACTGGGCATATGGTCGCATATTAAGCCTTGAAATATCAATGTGCCTCAAAAGGTATGGGGGGAGGGGGGGGAACCTTGAATTTATATCAATTTATGAGGATCATTGTGAACAATTTTTTTTCCTCTTTCTACAGCAAACTACCGATTGTGGAAACTGTGGCTCCAGAGCTCTGCTCTCTGTGCATTTGCCCTTTCGTTAATTGTTTTTCCCCCAAATTAAGTAGCGGCTGGATTAACTCAAAGATCACACAATGTGTCTGTTGACAGAAAAAACTGTAAGACAATAAATGAACAGACCCTTCCAGCCACAATCAGCCTCATTTAGTTTGCTTTGAAATTTAGATTTTCCTCAATTAGAGCTTTATTTTCAACCTGGAGCGGAATAAATAGGATTTCAAAGAGACCTATTACGACAAGAGAGTGCTTATCCAAACAGGCGAGCAAAATATACCCTCATTAATGCTCTTTTGACTCATTTATTATGGCTACAGTGTTGTAGGCACACTTAACCCAACAAACTGCTATATGGCTCTGCTAAGAAATATTGATTTCAGAGCCACCTATATATCATCTAGTTTCATTATTGACAATTTTGTTCAAGGACAATTGTCCATATTTGTGTAGACTCAGGCCCGGTGTGCGGTCTTTATACCTTTGCTGTGTGGATGATTGAGATGTTTTTCTCTACATGGCACAGCTGAAGCCCAGGGTGCCTCTATTGGCTGTGACTAAGATGATATGGTGTTGCAGAACGCAGTGTTTTGTTGCTGTATTTATTGATTATCGAACACGAGTCATGCGCATTCTGCCTGTAGTCGAGACATTTGAACATTCACAACCTTTCAGGTCAGTAAATTAGTTGTCCTGGCTACAAAACAAGCTTGGTATTCTTCAGTCAATGGCTCAGTGTTAGTGTTGTTCCAAGGACGGGTTGTACATGTCACAGTCCTCTTACAGTGACATTAATCATATTTATATGCAAAGATAAACATTTGTAGTTCACATAGTCTTTGACCTGTTGCATGGCTTTTATTCTTCGCCTATCAGTGTCATCTGTGCATTGACAAATCGCATGTAATGGACATGCATAGCCAATCAGGAGGAGGTTATGGAGGCTGTATCTATACAACAACACTACACAGATGCTCTAGAGTTGAGTGGATAAAATGATAAGATAAAAAAATATTGTAAAAAAAAAAACATCAGTTCCTACTTAAGAGAAACAAAGAGAAAAAAGTAATGCAGTCGCACTGCGACATCTCCAACAACGTTAGCAGATATGGACAGTGGATCAATAATCAGTTGCACTCATCAGAATGCTGTCCCACTTATAAATCAATCGATGACCTACAAAAAGGCCATCACAGAGAGGTTCCACTGTATAACAAATTCCCTGCCCAACTTTCAGTAAACTGGCCAATCAATCAGATTCCTGCAGATGGAAGCAACGGCCACTAGAATGATGGTATTTGTTATCCCAACAATCCACATAGAGGAATTGAGTTGAGAGGCTCAAAAATGCATTATTCCAAACTATCGACGCACGGTTGACAACGAAGCCAGAGGTTACGATTTCACGCCACCTGCAGTCATACAGATCTGTTGCTGGCGTATTGATCTGTTTTTTCATGTGCTGCTGGTGTTAAATGTGAATACCTGCTAATAACAGCTGGGATCACTTGTATTCTAGTGTGTAATTTCCAGTATGTTTTACACTGATAATAATGGGGTGGACCTGTCATAACTGGATATAATCCTTATTTTTCCATCTCATTTTCCTGACTTTACCCAACTTATTTCCCTGATGAAATCAGGATTCACTGAGCAGAAAGCCCCCCGACCATCTGTTTCTTAAAAATCAATGAAGATAAGGCAGAGGAGATAAGTCAAATCACTCCTTCTTGTCCAAAAAGCGTGTTGACATTTTAGGAGGCACATTCTCCTGTGTTCTGTCTCATAGAGGATCTATGTTGAATAGGAATGATTGCCTGACATCTGTCCGACGTTACAGTGATTAGTGTGGTAACTACTAAATTGAAAGGCACTTATTAGGTGTTAAAATGTCATTATTGCACAATTACACGATTGAATACTCAATTCTGATTGGTTAATTACAGCATTCTACGGTCTGTTATTTCTGAATAACAGACTGTTGCTATGGACGTAGTTTGGATTATGGACTCTGGAGGAACACGTCAAAATCATTTTTAAATCATTAAAATCATTTCTAAATCGATATTCTGTGTTATTGATTTCTTTAGTAAGTAGCAGAGTAATAAGCGGGGTAACGTACAGCAGGGTGATTCAAGTCATGCGTCACCCTGTTGTTTTTTTTTTTTGTTTTTTTTGCAATAATGCCCCCCTTACCCGCTAATTATCCCTTACTTAATTTGTTTTTAGCTGTGAGTAGTAAGAATAGTCTCTAGTACTAATGCAAGGTGGATATAACATAAATGTGTAATAGGGGCCAATTAAAAAGACAATTAAGAAGTCCTGTAACTCTTTGGAAACGATCGCAAGTACTACAGCATAATGGATCAGGAATGATTGCAAAGGTGCACTGAAGTTAGGTCTTAAGGGATTCTCAGGAGACCTTTAATCATTTGCACACAGAGAGAGACTAATAGAATAATCTACACCAGCAAATAGATGAATGATTGGCCTTCCCATCTTCCCATCAGGCTTTAACAACAGCACATAACTCATAACTCTCATACACACTGCCTAAATCGCAGATATACATGCCCCTGATGCATTAGACAAGCATTATTGATCACTGACCCACCTGTATGGTGATTTAGATCACTGAAAGTGTGATGACGCAACATACTGCGGTATGATTGATTAACCAGTCGCATTTAGATCAGTCCATTGATAGGCACTTCGCACACTTATGTTGATATATTTAGATGTAATTAACTTAAGAATATGATTATGTAGAGTTGAGTAAGATCAGTTTGTTTTAAATGCCTCAAGGATTTATCATTCATGTGAGATACGAGGAACACAATTGTCAACGATGTGACACTGACACCATTAGCTCCTTATTTCTGATATTTCATAATGTTCCCGTGATTTCACTCCAAATTGCCATCACTCATGCGACTTGAATGAATCTCACTGAGAAGCCAATAATGCCCTGTGGTTGTACCAAAGTATAGCAATAGAAAACAGAAAGCTTTAGATTCACACGGTTGGCAGGGACCCCACTACCACTGAGACGGTGCCGCTGCTGCTCCCCTCTCACTTTGAAATGCCTAAGATTGATGTGTTCATTTAACATTAGCCTCCAGCACCACAAAGAGGATAAGCACCTGGGCTCTAAAAATACCTCCTTTTCAGATCATCTGAGGAGGAGAAAATCAGATGAGTGAAATTACACTGCAAATGGAGCCCCATTCATATTACACTGTCCTCTTTGCCAAGCGATCCACTGTGTTCAAAGTAACGCCTCGCTTGCTACTGAAATATTGATATTCATATGGAAATGCTACCCTTTATTAACATAATAACATAAACAAATTGGGGATTTGATTTAGGTCCAAGAAAACAGGCAGTGGGGCATTTCTGGCAAGCTAACTAGTCAACAGCTGTGCGTCTCAGCCCAGCATGATGTATGCTTATGCAGCTTCAGCTGAGAAGCTTTTCCAGCTGTACATTTGTATATAAGGCAATATATACTTTGTGTGTGTGTGTGTGTGTGTGGTTGCTTGTGGGGTAAGTAGACTATGATGACAGTGCCAGACAGTGTTTTGTCTTTTATAGTAAAAACAGCTCCTGGGAATCAAAAGCCAACAACTAACTGAGCTGTGTCTTTTCAAAATTGCATTTTAATGAAAATACTATCACAGTGGGTAAGAAATGACTACAGTTCAAGACTGTCCTTTTTTTTTTTGCAGGATTTGCATTTATGCAGATACTCTTAACATCAGCTCATTTACAGTACATTAAAAGTGTACAAATGCATATGTGGGTGAATGTGGTCCATACAGTAAAGCCATGACTACTCAACAAGCATATAAGTAGCTACCATTTTCCTCAATAACCCTCAATTCCACTTACTCTACTAGAGATGAGGTAGCCGGTAAAGGTCAAACACTTAAAATAGATCCTTCCTAGTATGGGCAAATGGCGGTACAAGAGGGGAAAAAAACACACCATGGAATAATGAGTCTACTGTCACTCCTTCAAACAGCAGGTTTTATCTTTTTATGGTGATATTATTCAGCAGCCATGTCTTCTCTCATCACTCAGTGCTTCTCTCCATGTAAGTGAGATGGAAAGAATGGGAATGTGGTCAGTCAGTCATGTCTAAGAAGACCTTGGAGGTCCAGAGAGCTTCGCCGCTTGGGACTTGACGGCACAGAGTTGATAGATTGGTTCGCCCAGCAGACAAGCTCAGGCAAAAAAAAGCAAGACACCATGACCACACCTGGGACATTAGATCACACTGGAATATCATTAGGTTGATTCCTCTTGGGGACGAGCGCTAATAGATCCATTTCACACTAAAACCACTTTGGGAAGGAATATATCACATCATGGTAAAATCAGAGTGAATTGCAGGAGGTTCATATGTAGAGAAAACAACGACATGTCTCTGACATGTAGTAGACTTCCAGACTATTTCTCTATGTGCCTCCTAATGAACCATTGTAATGAAATAAAACGACTACTTTTGAGTTCTCAGAGAGAGAGAGAGAGAGAGAATATTTCTTTGTCGCACACATGAAATGACACCAGTGACTTTGTAGTCACACCACCCTGCAGCTTCCTATGTGTTCCCATCATTCTTGCATACTATCATTCAGTGGCCATCAAACAGGCAGCAACAGACACAATTCCATCTGCCCGACGTGAAGGACAAATCACAGGGGTGCGTTTGATTCATATGCCCCCTGGTGAGAGAAGCCCCTGCCGTTCCACCGTTTATCCCGAAAATCTTATCTGTGTCATAAGCTCCGGGGATACTACTACTCCCTCCATACTCATCGGTCCTTGCAGCATCTAATGGAAGGAAGAAAAGCGAGAGATCAGATTTGCTAATCAGGCTGATTTTTAGCATGTTCATTCTAATCCAAGCACACACCGTGCCACACGCTCCATCCAACAGCTAAATGACCTGTGCAGAGGTATTAATTGCAATCTCTTAGTTATACATCTTAATTAACCCCCACCTCACCCAGAACCACAAAGTAGAATCTGAATACTCTCAGTATCAAGTATCTGAACTGAATTTTTTTTTTTGTACCAAAACTAGAATAATTACTCTAGTTAGAAGTTGGCAACAAAACAGCCAGATCATTTCAGATTTGGAGGATAATTAAAGGGCCAAGGAGATTAAGGATTCCTAACCGAATCTAATTACTTCTAACACAGACAAACAAGATGAAGCTTTACAATTTGGGAAGACAACAAGAGAATTATGCTGTGTGATTACAAAAGAGATGTTTCCTTATGCAGCTCTGTGGACAGGTCAAGGCCTCTGTCAAAACAGAAAGCCCGGACTGATATTCAGTCTGACAATATGAGGTCCTCTTGACATTTGTGATGGATCTGTGTTGTTCCCTGAATGTTTAATCGCCCACAGTCAGTCAGTGTGGCACACAGTAGACGGATATTGTTTTACAGTTTATTGAAGAATCCGTATTCAAAGATCAACAGATGAATTCAGGTGGGGGTTTTTTTCATGTGGAGTCACCAACAAAACATTTCAGCATTAAAACGAGCAACAATATAGGTAAAAAGGAAATGTTCTCCGATGTTGTTATTTCACTTTACCTTGCTTGAGTCTCCTTATATTAAGTGACATTTTTATTATGAAGGTGTCAGCCTTCGCAAAATAGTTTGTTTTTATCTTCTGGACGTCTCCCTAAACTGAACCCAACATAACTGAGAAACAATTGTTACAAGATTAAACATTTGGAAAGCAACACAATGTAAAACAAATAAAGGAAGCACATAACACATAAAATAAGAACAATGCACATAAGGAAACGAATACTCAGCACTTGTATTCAGTAGATTTGAGACATTAACGTACACAGCTGAGTGTCATGACACTGAACGCCTATTTACAAAAACGTTAAACTATCCAGGTTACTTCCTTGAGCTGAGTGTCAGGATTCAAGCCATGTTTGCAAGCTTCACTCCTGTTCATGTGTCCTTGAGCAAAGTGCTAACTGAATCTCTACATCCCTGTGAAAGTGAAAAGAGATTTTATCAGTAGGATCGATAAAATATCACTTTATTGTTCATGAAAGTTGCCTCAGGATTTTATGTTTTCATCATCAGTTGTAAAGGAACGTTTTCTTGGTCGCAGTTTTCAGCCATAAATGCTTTAATCAATCTCCTCTCTAATGCTGCAAACCTTTTACTTAAGGAGTGCATAAACAGCATTTACATGATTGTGAACAGCGTTGGAAAAGAAGAGGAGAGAATCTGAAGTCTACATAGGACTGTCTGTGATAACAGATCAGTACTTGGGGATGTAACCATTTTTAGTAAAGTACAACACAGCAGCCGTGGCAACGGTGTTTGATGTCTGGCCAGTTTCAGTCCACAGACAGCAGTGTAGAAATGATTTTCTCACCCTATCAATAAATGCAGGACTTCTAGGGATAGTTTGATTTTTAGAGAATTTATGTGTTTTTTTTTCATCTCACCCACTAAACTCCTGGGGGCCAGATGTATAAATGATGCATATGCACAAAAACTATGCATACGAAATTTCCCACACATACGTTGGTATTTATAAACACAGAATGCACCGTGAGAAAGTGCGCCTGCACCTCACGCATCCTTCAGACCAGGCGTACACGTTTTCTGAAGAGAACTGAGGGTGATGTGATGTTGATGGAAATATACTGTGAGGAGTCAACATTTTATTCAGCTGTTGTGACACAGTTTGTAAAGTTGGTTTGGATATGAGCTCTGCAAACTAAACATTAATTACATTTCTGAGATTTCACAGGTCCATGTGATGAATTAATGATATGGACGATATAAAGACCTGCATAGCCGCACATAATGGCAGCTGTTCTGGCTGTTGGAGAACCTCAAAGCTGCCACGCAAATAGTGAAACGACACTTTCACAGATGTAAAGAGTGGTGGAGCAGGCGGTACATTGATATGAAAACATCTGGTTAAGAGTGTGTCTTCATTCATTTACTGCTAACTGTGGGAGTGAAAATGAAGCTTGTGCACATGCCCAGTTCTATAATAACTGAGATTAAAAAAACAAAAACAAAAACAGAACCATGCATGCGTACAGCTTTATAAATCTAATGAAAAGAATGTGTATACATATCTCTGGCTTTGTGCATCGTTTCCGTCATGAAGCTACACAGAGTTTTATGCATCTAGCCGGTTATGTAGGTAAAACTGGTGGAATGTATTTTAATATGTCTTTGCACGATTAGGCTCGCAGATCCCTCTCAAATCTGTACTGAACTGTAATGTGAAATAATTATAGTCATTAATGCTTTGAAATACAGTAGTCCAATGTTAATACCACAATGTTTTTATATGTATGCATGGACTAGCCTTAATTGCCTTAATTGGCCTAATTAGCATAAGTGGTTATGCTTAATGGTGATTATGGCAGCACATTAGGCATTTATTTAATTTTTGTGTGACATACCTTTAAGGTTGTGCCTTGCAGAAAGCTTTTTATTATTCAGAGTGGCTCAGATTATTGTCAATGACACCAGAAACTGGAATTAGCATGGCAGTCGTGACTACTGTATTTCAGCCAAAGAGAAAGGATAATTATGTTTTCAGTAGATGCAGACTAGAAAATAATAGGCATCTCTTTCTTATAAATAGCATTTATCTTTGGGTTGCTTTTCTGCCTGTTAGGGCACCAGCGTCATGTACGCAAACGTGGGTGGGGACGTGTCTCCATGACTTTTTCTTTAGTTGTGTTTTGGGGGTTTTGTTTGTGAGTCTACATATCAGTCTGTAACTGAAGTATAATGAAACTGACCTTCTCTTTCAGACTTATTTGCTGTGTAGGCTCAAGCTTTAGCCTCTGCATCACACATACTCTGTATGGTTGGTATATGCACATGGATGAATGTGTGTAGGTGTGTATTAAAAAAAAACAAAAAACAACAACAACAAAAAAACTGTGTTGGTGTGTGTGTTGACACAAGGACTCCTTGTCCCCTCAGTGGAGTGTCGTTCTTGCTTAGACCCCATGTGAGCTCAATCCAAACTGAGCAGAGCTGGCCTATTCTGCAGCCTCAGTTCCTCTGGTAAATAGCTGGCTGAGTGGCGGTAATTGCCTCCCACCCTGCCACTTCACACTTGGAGCAGCCACAGAGAATGTAGCGCTGAGATTTGAACCATAACCCCTTATGTGAAGTAAGGTGGGGTGTCCCAGTGCCCATCCCTTACCTCGCTGAGGCTCTGCACCTTAATATGTTCAGAAACAAAGCTGCAGACATCAGGCAAGGTCATTTTGCAATGAAACGCAGTGTTAGGAGAGATGTTTACTTATTTAAACGGAAAGGTCATTAGCAGGAGACATAAAGAAGCTCTGACAAATGAAGTCAAGCCTAGTTAATGTTCGATTCTTGGAAAGAGTTGGAAGTAGCTGAAAGATAATGAAAAAAATAACTGGAAAATTGCTGTATATCTCAATTCCCTCAGTAAGAGTGGAGCTTCTGAACCAGAGCAGGCATCTTGAGAATGGACAAAATAAACAGAAGTGTATAGCATTTTTCTTTCATATGCCACAAACTGCCAGCATATCCTGAACAGCCCTCAGGCAACAACTCATTTGATTTCCAACCAATATTGTATTTTCAATATATGATGGTGTGATCCTTTTTTCTTGCAATTCCACCTCAGACATCTGTTTGTATGGATGAACAGATGGGGGGGAAATACTCTGGAGGATCTTGGCTATTGAGAAAAATGCTTGCGTGACTTCCCATCCCCCTAACACTTTTGCTTTCTCAGTACATCTTGCCCTGGAGGACCGAAGTGCATAACTGGCATATGCGACTATACCACCTACAGTGACACGCACACACACGCACACACACACTCTCATATAAGCATATGCATACGCATGCAGTACGCAGTTATACGCATGGACACACTTACATAGGCTGCAGGCCAAATTCACATGCTAGCTGGTGGCACATGGTCACATGTGTGGGTCAAAGATGTGTGAAAGCACACGTGCATATGTCAGTGTAATTTCTTAATTCATGCAAAAAGAGTCAGAAAGTGTATGTTTTGTGTTACTGAAAGGAAAGGCAAGCTTCAAAACATCCTCAGCACCAAAACAACCTGTACATGTGCATATCTGCAGTATAGAGAAGTGGCTGCTAACCACATGCACGTCTTAATGTATAAGAGAGCTGGGTAGAGATGGGTGTGTGTGTGTGCGCGTGTGTGTGTTTGTGTGTGTGTGATCTCAGGAGACCCCTCCCCCACCACCACCATCACCACAAGCTCATCAAAGTAGCATATTAAAATGAGATGACTCAGACTGATGATGACGCTGTGAGACCCACTGCGCCAGCAGTGTAGAAAAGGATAACATGTTTGTCTCATTCTCCTCTCCCTCTTAATACACACACACATACACACACACACACACACACACACACACACACATAACAGGATATTCTGACCATATTTGACATGGACCTGGCCTTTTTCTGTTTTGAGAATCAGACACTATACGTATTAAAACTGATATTAAGTCAGGAATGAGGTTGACATGTGCTTATTAGATAGTGGGTAGTCTATAACATACAACAACTGTCATGCATGTGGCATGCACAGTAACCATTCGGCTACCAGGGTGCTACAAAGATATGAGTTAAGATAATGTTTGTTTGTTTATGTGTTTTTTTTAAAGTCAAGAATAGAAAAAGCCTGGCTCCCATTGAATTTTAAGTACACAGTAACTAATCCACGATTACATAACAGCAGCTGCATAGCAGATGTTGTGACCCACTTGTCAATTTACTTGAGTGTCACAGTGGTGATTGGTATGGATTTAGAGTGATTATTTAATATTTAATCAGATTTTCATATGTGATCACAGACGAGTGTGAAGGACAAATGGTCTGCTGACAGTGATCCTGAAGGCGGTTCATATGAGAGCAAAAACTGAACTGGCAGAACGAGTAGTGGGTCATGGATGCATGAAGGGTTTCTCCCAGGATTAGAATCACCTTAATAACATTGTGCAAACATTGTTTGACGGATGCTTGTTAAACTTCCGATGACGCTGGAAAACCTCCAGCCGTCACCGAACCTGTCACACTATAATGTGTGTTAAGTGTTAAGTGTGCATGCCTGGTAGCATCGTTGTTGGTAGCATGAAGAAGCCTTTTTGATACAGTGAACAGTGAAAAGATGCTTTTTTTGAAGTTGGAAAAACAAATGAGTCTTGTTACTGTAAGTGAAAGATGATTGTGTGCAGTTAAAATTCATTTATATTTACATTTTAGCATTTAACTCATTTTCAAATCAATCCTGACAGCTTTATTTTTACTTCCTTTTCTGCATGATTTCTGATGTTCGCCGCCAGCATCCAGATTCTCTAGCAAAGCTATCATTGAAATCAATTATTAATGACCTTTGTTTGCTTAAGATGGCTCCTAACCATGGCCGGGGACCCAGGGTGATGGGCACCGAGCACCGGAGCGAGTACAGTCCTTCCACACTGATAGTGCTGAATATATATGCCCTTGACATGACAAAGAGAGGTGGAGGGCTGAAAGTGGTCACATTGCATTAGCATCGAGCAGGCTTGACTGGCTGACAGGGCAGTCTGACTGGAGCCCAGTGGTGGTAAAGGCAGTGCGGAGGAGGTGAGGGGCAGAGGGTCTACCATCCTTGGGGCATTGCACAGGACAGTCGGATGGGGTCAGTCGGCAAAACCAAGCAGCCACCCATCAATAATTAAATCAGTCACAGTCAATATATTTTGGCATGAGCGCCCGAGCACTTTGATCACAACAAAAGACCCCACAACTGGCATCAGAAGGGAGGAATTAAGCTGCCTGTGCTAGCTGCTCCACGGATGCAATGTTCTGTCCACCCGGTTTAAGAAGTTTGTGTGCATGTGTACATAAACAAGAAACCCTTGTGCAGCTATCTGCTGCCTGTGTGCACAGCGTGCAGTCCATTGCTCTTTGTGGAGAGGATGGCTTTTCACCAAAGCTGTGGTCCCTCTGTCAAATTAGATTAAGAGCTGCTTACTCATTATTGACAGGAGCCGCTTGCAGTAATGACCCATAGTGAGAGAGTCATTTACTTTGATGGTAAGAACACAGGCTACACTGGACATTTTCCACAGCACATCTCTTTAGGGGGAAAAAGAGCTCTTTGATGGCCATTAGATTTTTGTGAATTATTCCACATCACAATGCTCGTTCCTTGTCTGGCCAACTTTGGTCTAAAAAGTGTCTGTCTTTTTCCCCACTCCCCTTTCTGAGCCCACCCTAAAGTCATTTGACAGGGAGGTTAGACTTCATAAAGGCCTCTGGGAGTGTGTGTCGACATTTCATTTGTTTGAGTTGGAAAGATGACAGAAGTCACATTTAATTACAGGGTTCTTGTGTCAACTGAAGAGATAAGAGGGTATGTTGTGAATGCCTAATGCATACAGAATGAGCACGGCCTGTTCTCGTACATATTTCATATTCCAAAGGAAAAGATATCTGACCATTAGGCTGTACTGTACAGCACAGTGTGAGTGTCCACCGTGTCCATTTGTGCCTCATTTATATTTCACACACTGTCTGCAGCTATGTGTGTGCATCCATGCATTGTGTTTCATCATGTGTATGTTTACATTATCTATTTGCACACCTGCTTTCAGTGTGTGTTGTGTATTTCTGATCGTAGACTATTTTAGACTGGCTGTGCAGCCATCTTGTACAAACAGCAGGGTGCCCAATCAGGAGCTAAATAGGAAGCCTGATATTTTGTGCAGCTCTGTGTGATTAACACATTGCCAGAGGAGGCAGCTATCTGCCTTTGATTAGCTATTATACATCGAGAGTGTACTTTTAAAACATAGCAGTCCACTTTTCCATTAGGAGCCAACTTAGACAAGTGGCAAGTTTCAGCCCCTATTGTTAAACTCATATTCAGATCAGAACAAGAGAGGAAATAGTTCAACGTGAGATCTAAATTTGTCTTGGCAGTTGGGCCGAAGTAGAAGTTGCTCATCAAGGTCCAGAATCCAGAGCTGACAGCGTGCTTTACTACCCGTGACGGAGACTGATCTGTTGTATAGCCTTGCTACCGTATGTCTCTGCAGCTGTAGATTTAAATGCGAGATTTAAGATGTCCTCCCTGTAAGCCCTTGGCCTGCCCAACCTGTCACGATGACTTCTACTCTGAGACTTGAGTCATGTGACATCTCTCCTCATCTCAGCGCATATGTTATCACTGACCTTTATATATATATAGCACCATGATGGTAACATTTCTCATGACAGCATGATAACATTTTGCATGATTTACTTGCTTAACAAAAAGGTTGACCTCTGAGTGTATTGATAAAGTCATGTGCAAGAATCTTTCTCACAGGTTTTTTTTTTAAATTGAGGATGATGCTATTTATGCGCAGCGTGGAAAAATACAATGGCCAGTGCCAAATAGCAATTAATAGATGTTTTCTGGATTATGCAATCATCTGCTCTACTGACTGCTGCTGGGTGTGTCTCCTGCATGGTTGCTGTAATAACTGACCCACTTACATATATTACAGTAAGAGGTGCCATTACATTGAACAACTTTCCTCTATGTAATTTTAAAGAATAAACAGAATCTGCAGCGATACAACAAACAGTCGATTGCAGCTATAGAACAAACAACCTTGGCCTGTTTTCACCCCTGTATAGCTGCATCCGGCTCTGCATGCCCAGTTCAGAGCAATCTGGCAGGTGGAGTTAGAAAAGAGCACAATGTTGTCAAACAGAAATCAGATTTGCTCCACTCTCCATTAGCCTCAGCCCCTTCACTCTCCCCCCCCTGGAGATCACATTAAATGACATCTGCTATCATCAGGATAACCTGTGTCAGCTCCGTGACATGACTGCAGATGCTGGGCCGCAGATTGGGAGGGGACAGAGCAAAGAGAATAGAGATAAAGTAGATCCAGCTAGCTTAGGAGTCCTTACACTTACATTAGAGCTTGTTAGATCTGTCCCAGGATATAATTAACATATAAATCGATGCTGGTTCATAAACCACGCAAGGTACAGTTAAGGATGTATTCAGGGTGTGCAGCTTTAACTCCAGCTCATATATGTGATCTGAAATCATGCATGTTTCACGGGATCATCTATGAGAAATGTGGTGGGTTTCCACTGCCAGGCTAACACTGATAAGGGAGTCCACTGGAGTGACAGCAGACTGAGCGATTGTCAAAAGTAGCGATGCGTGACCCGGCTCTGTAGCATCACCCACAACCAAATAGCTCTCCTTATCTTCTGACACAACCATTTGGAGAGCTCACACTCTTCTATCTGCCTCTCTTTCATTGCCATTGACCCTCCCCCTTTCCTCTTGGCAGCGCACACGTGCCACTTCTGTTGACTCGGTAATGAGAAGATGGGTCTCTTTATCATGCCGCATCTTTAGCTTCCACTTCATTTTAAGCAGCTCTCTTTTGTTGCCTTCGTGAAACATCTGTTTCCATCGTTTTCCGCCTCTCAAAGAAACGTTCGTTATCTTGTGACAACTCTTTAACAGCAATAGCTATCTTAGCCAAACAGGTTTTATCTCTGCAATGCTTTTTAAGAGCCTAAACGAGACTGTCTTTGTAACGAGTATGCATTGTGTTTCTGTTAAATGAATCAAGCTGCTAACCTCTCGAAGCTCTCTTTGAGCAGTCCTTTTTGCAAACGGTCCTAATTGTAGTTATTTTGCAGTGTAGCATGCACGCTTTGTGGTTCTCCACTGGATGTAACACTACCTCCAGGCTTCTGTCCAAGATGCTCCCATTGAGTACTAATCATCTGGCAGAATGTGTATTCTGCCTTTTCTGGAGGAAATCATTATAGAGCCTCACAAAAAAAGCTGCCTCCAAATAGCCAGGGCCCAGACATTGTTGGACTGAGGCGTCTGCACAGGCGCCTGATTAAAAAAGAAGCATGGGCTTTAATTGGCCAGCTGATGTTGGGTTGTCAGCAGTAGCTGATGGCTTATTATACTGCTGGAGCAGAATAGGAGGAAGATGAGATGAGTGCGCCCCCTCGCACATTCCAGTTTGGCCATCCTTAAACTGAGCACACCCTGTAATTTTGGCATCAACACATCACTCAAACGGGTCTGGGGTATTGGATAAATAAAATCTGTCATTCCCATGGATACAAGCTCGGCGGGAGCTCTGATGAAGAGATGACTATGATTAGACATGTGTGCCTGTTTGTTTGTGAACCGGGGATTCATGGGGACAGTTTTTTTTTTTGGCTAACGGGGCTGACGGCCAGCACAGTGCTCTCTCAGGCGAACAGCTAATTAGCAGGAGCAGATGAGAACATGGTGAGTGTGTGTCCCGGATCCAAAAACACACTGCTCAACCAACCAGGAATGTGCTGTTTCCCCTTTATCCAATCAGGGGCCCTAAACTGATATCTTCCTTCGTATTTAGTGTCCATCCAGCCAATCGCTGACATCTTAACCTTTAACGGGCTCTCCCGCCTCTCCAGCGAAGCTTCCATTTAACATGGCAACGACATGTGTCAAATGGCTACTTAGCCCTGAGGGAATCTCACAAAAACAGAATCCATCAAGTTCAGGGTCATTTAACGTTCACATTCCCAATTTCCTCGGCTACAGATGAACAATCGGAAAGAGGAGGATTGTCCTTCGGATGGAATTGTGATTTTGGGCAAAAACAGTGGATGTAGGAGCACAAAGGCACTATATAGCCATGATGTACACCTTTTCTTTTACATCTGAGAGAGCTTGTAGCTCCAGGCAGTAGCATTTTTTCCAGCATTACAATGAGCTTGAGTCTTGTGACCGAAATTTATTGTGCTTAATAAAACAAAAGAACAAAACTAGTAGTCAGTAAATAATCTTAACATCAGCCTTTCAACGAGCTGTGAGCGCCATTTTGCAAATTACTGTTTTAAGGAAAACACAGTATTCTTAGATGAGACTAATACTGGCACTGCAGTAAGACGGTGGGTCATGTCTCAACATCTTTCAGAAGGTGATTATACTGACACAAGACCAGAAAGGTGGAATATATATATCTCGTATTTCTTGCGTAACCATGGCAATGACTGCTGTTTCTATGAAAGGCTGAACATTTTGTACCGACCAGTTCCTGCTGTAGGCATATATTAGCGCTGCTTTCTGGTAAAGGGGATGTGGATGATGCTGCTGCTGCTGAATGATGCAATTACAATAACTGCCATTAGTGTAATTGTAAAGATATTTGGTGAAAGAGAAGGAAATGAAGGGTTCTTAAATATTTGTTGTACACAGCTGCTCTTTGCACCTGGTGAAAATGGCTGCTTGCAGTTACGGTATGGATCATAAGACAGCTCATTTATCATTCATCTGAGGTGGCCAAAGCCAGTAAATACAGGGGAAAGAGATTTCCTCTGCATGCACACGTCACAGTCAACCCTATAATGTTAGCCACACCATTTTTTATCCCCTTGCAGATATGAACACAGCTCATCACAACACCTTTTATTATGGACTCACCTGGGCATTGAGGCATTTTTAGGCTAGCGTACACGAAACTTGCAGTGTTATCAGAAACAGGAATCTGGTCATTTTCTATCCATTTTAAAGATATGGAGGGCTACTGCCTGCTATGATTCACCATGTTATTAAGGGCTATACTGTTAAAAATAAGTTTGATATTGCTATCTGGCCTTGAAATAATGTAATATGTCCAATATCCTATTCATCTTTACCCATCTTCTGTATACACTTGACAACGTGCCCCTCTTGTCCAGGTAGAAATCACATCATTACATTCTGTCCCATGTCTAGCTCTGCTCTTTTCTGTATCCCTCTCATCTTCCTCCCATCTCAGTAAAGAGAGCATAGTTGAGAAGGTTAGACGACCCACTGTCCAGTGAAAATAGCTTTGATTTTGAACCAAATCTAAAAAATAAAAAAAATAAAGAGCTCCTTTGTGTTGCCAAAAAATTGATAAAAAAAACTATTTTGTGTGAAGATGTCCCTGCTTATATGGAAACTAGAGAAAAAAAATATATATATGCAAAAACTGCCCAAGTCATGCATCTTGAAGGTGACAGATACTTGAAAAGTATAAAAGACTAGACAGCCTCATTTCAAGCCTGGTAAACAAAACAGAGTACATGTCAAACATCCCTCAACAGGGGACAGTGACACTTAGGGGAAACACAAAGCAGACACACACACACACACACACACACATAAATTGAACCATACTGTCAGCATACATACTGTACACTACATCTATATTTAACCAGCTGAGATCCTGATGTATTTTTCAGCAGTGAGAGGTTCTTGATGGTAACTTTCGCAGCACAGCGGTCAAACCAGTTCAACAATGTAACAACCAGCATGTCATCCAATCATGAAGCAGGGTTTTCTCTTCCCTCCTGCGCTCACACTACAGGGTGAAAATCAGAGCTGCTTCATCCACCCTGAAGACAGAGAGGGAGATGCACATTTATTATACATGGTATATGTGGCTATGTGGAATGAACCGACCGTAGCAAATGGGGCACATTTAGCTCTGACGCTAGCCGGTCTCTGAGGGGAGCCAATTACTATGTCTCCTTCAGAGCAGGGCCAAAATAACCAAAATTCCCCCATCTTCCTGTGAGCACGGACAAGGAGCAGTGAGGAAAATGTCCACTCTCTGGTTCCCCACTGGGTTAGCCCTACAGACATGTCCCCTGCATTCATTACCTGCTAATGATTCTGCATCACTCAGAGACTGCATAGAGAGAGACAAGTGAAGGGAAACATAAAAAAAGGGAGGGTTTAGAGGTAAAATAAGTATAGCTGGAACGAAGATGGGGAGGCCCATCATCACGGAAGATGGATGTGTCCCAGGAGGAGGTGATTTCCAGACTGGAACACTGAACATTGGAGACATGGAAATATCCGATACGGCTGGTTACTCCACATTGGCTGGTGGCTGAGGAGTGTCCAGAGAACCTGGCACTCAAAAGTGAACCGCGAGCAAATGCCCACACATCTGCGCCGACCTTCACCTTGAGTGGAAAACACAGTGAGCAGGTGCTTAATGTTTTGAACCGGGGAATGTTTTTTATGTAAAATCAGGGAGAACATGCACTTGATTTCATAACCAACAAACTGCTTCGGTAAAAAGGGAAATCCATCCAGTGATAGACGCTGTTTACATGAACCGAAACCTACAGCCTTTAATTCATGCTCACAGTCAACCATTTCAGCCTCTTTTTTTCTCCAAATAATGATTCTGTAAAGTGCTTCACGCAGCAGCAAAGGCGACTGTTAGCACACCGAGAGAGACGTTAAAATAAGCCGTGTTTGTACATAATGGTGTGGTTAATCCTAATGGTGTGCATTGCGACCGCAACACTATTAGAGATAGAGACAGTGCTGAAAGAAAATTATTTAACAGAAAGTTTGGAAGATATACTGTATAATTAGGCCTCACGCCTGCCTTCTTATCAGTGACTTTTTCTGTACCTGCTACTGTAGAAAAATAATTGTGTGTCCAGTACAGTGTAGCTAACACATTTCATAGTAATTATCAAGTCTCTCGTCTTTATATTTCAAACAAAAGAGCACGTCGTGGGAATATGCGTACCTCTAGGCATTCTTTACAGCATGCGAACATGGACTTTAATGAGTTATCTTAGCGGATGTGTGATATTGAGATGTGGAAATGAAAGAGGTTAAGATAATGTCAAAGAAAATGGGGATTAAAGTGTTATATTTGGAGCATTTAATTATGTAGTTCATCAGAAATGCCAGCACAGCCCTAATAAAATGGTCTCACTTCTCAATTATCACCCAGATAATACAGAAATGTGCAAACGACACGTCAGGTTATGAAACGAACGTGCTCATTTCTCCATCAGTTAGTCAGCTGTTATGGCTCATAACGTACACAGGTGTTTGATTGATGCGCTGCTTAGAGAAATGTTGCCTATGGCTTTGGTTTATGTCCATATAGGTTAAACGTGTTGACAACAGTGTATATGGAGGTGAGGTTTAGACTTCAGTCGACACTAGAATTAAGACTGAGGTGTATAATATGAAAGGAGTCTGCAAGGGTTGAGAAATATGCTGTAACGATTGTGTCAGAAAAGCGTTTTTTTTTTTTGCTATTGGGTATACGCAGATATTTGAGTGTTTTAACTGAAGGTCAACATCTGGAGAATCAGCTGCAACCAAAAAGCCCTTCTGACATCCCTCTTAGTTTTAGGATGTTATCCATGTGTTGTATTGGTTTGAAAACTGTAGTGAACTCAAAGTATGTTATGTTGAACTCTGATGAAATTCAAACACGTTTTGTACAACCTTTCTCCAATGCACCATCATTTACTCTCTAAAATGTATTTAATTAATCAACAATCAGTCATACGTGTATATATTGAAACACAGACTGCAATGTGAACTAAAATCCAGCCAGCTGTGATTTTCTACAATGAAACATGCAGAGTTTAATTACTCTACACACCGCAAAAAAGAAGTATGAGCCACTCACTCACAATTACTGTTCAAGTCCGACCCCCACAGAGGGCTGAATTATGGACATGGATTTTTCTGTATCATCAAATGAGTGTTTAGAGAGCAAAATGGTCTTTTTGGTGGGGTTGACTCACACCCTGCTCCCTACAGCAGGAGATAAGGTGGGTGTTCACTGCGACATGATGAAATGATTGTATCTTTTCTGTAAGAGGTCCACAGGGTGACTCAGAGAGATACACGGGCATGTATTCACTCGCTGTCTGACTACCTTTCTGTCTTTGTGTTTCCTGCACATGCACAACCTGAGAAAGGAAGCGGGTCTAAAGGGGTGTGTGACTGTTGAGCCGGCACACAACAGAGAGAGAGAAAATTGTATCTTGAAGTCACCCTGTGGATTGCTGTGTAAAGAAATAAAATACTCAGTGTGTGTGTGTGTGTGTGTGTGTGTATATATGAGGTGTAAAACTGTGAGCATCTCCAGACTGGATGCTTTGCCCCTGGGCTTCTCTCTGTCCACCGTCACAGACACGATGCCCTTCACTACAAAAATCCTCAACTGATAAACTTTGACTGCATTCTCTGTCAGTCTCTGTCTGACGTCAAATTATAAGTTTGTACCATTTTCACCTTTTTCTTCACTTTCATCTGCATAAAAGGGAATGGTGGCACTGCTGTCAGTTAAACAGTAATGATATCAGGAAAGAAAAATGGTTTTTTTTAATGTTTTCTCAGTAATGGATTTCAAAACTTATCTTGCTGGTGAAGCCTTAATTCATGACCGCCTGCTTCATTTTTCTTTTTTTTTTTCTTATCTGAAATGAAAATAACAACTTAAAAATGACTCCTTCACAGTCTTACTTGTGCCTTATTAATCTGCTTTATTTGTCTTTGTGCATATAATATTATTGTTAATTGACATTCATCCAGTCTCACAGTCTTTGTGTATTTAACCTCACTGCTGCTGTAGCTATTAATCTGACGACATTCAGTTCAGACTTGAGTCATGTGGAAAGTGCTACGGTGATCTTCCCAGCAGCAACCTAGCAGGACCGCTGTTGTGACTCGTATGTGAAAGTGAGTCCGACACTTATTAAAACATGTTGTCTGTCCTTGTTAAATTCCCAACACATTTATGTAACAAGGTGTGTGACTAAAATTGATTTGTGAGAGTTTTTTTTTTAAACACACATGTTCAAACAATGGAAGTGAGAATGTGTGTAATACGTGATGTTGCTGTGTGTGTGTGTGTGTGTGTGTCACGTGTGGCATTGTGTGCTTTCATGAGGTTCACGGTGTGCGTCACTATGAGGTAAAAGTAATCAAACTTCCGTGACACCACTTCAATGTCTACAAACCGTCTTATGAAGGCAGAGCACATCTTTTATTCCCTCTTCAGTGTTTCCATCAATGAAGCTGCGGTAGGAAGTGCAGCAGCCAAGGTGAAACAGAAAGTAGACACAAAAGAAGAACACGTATTACTGCGCCTACGTTGATTTTAAGTGAATCAAGCCAATCTGTTTAAACAATGTGTAATTACCAGCACTTAAACAGCTAAACTCGTTAAAGTGATTAGCCAGTGTTTACTATAAGCAACATTTTGTACACAAGATAACGGCATCTCATTTGCATATGCTAATACTTGGTAATTAGCTATGCTCCACCGGGTAATTCTTATTCAGCCCCAACCTACAGGCGGCTTTCTTTTTTTCTTTTTTTTTTTTTTTTTGAGCAGATTAAAAACAGCAAAAAATAATAAATGAATTCAATCAATCATGTAAAGGCTAATATATGCGTAACAAATGGCAAGGGGACAGTTTTAATGTCAGAAATCAAGAGGCAAAGATCCAAGGATACTCTAAGGCATGAAAGACTGTCGACAGGAAGGTTTAACTGTGTGACATCCATCCCTGTGTGACGATTTACAACAATGCAAACACCTTGTTTTCTGGATTGTGGGACTGCGGTTGTAATGCTTTCGTGTACAGCAGGGGAAAAACACAATCGGAGACACTTTATCCAAAAAACCTTGTCTGTAATCACTTGCCTACACAAACCTGTTGACAGTGTTGGAACAAGAGAAGAAGAACAAATGGCTTTTGAGTGCTTTTGGATTGAAGGTAAACCTGATTCGCCCTCCAGGCAGACATGGCTTAGAAGTGGCGATGATGTAATTTAAGTTTAATGTGTTTGTACTCCTAATTTTCTGTTAAACTCTTGAGACTGTTATCTGTGAAAGCAAGTAGACATCAACCTCTGCTCAACTCTCTTGTCCCGTTACTTTAGACTGCACAGGGGCTATTATGACACCCAACAATATATCCTTTCACATCACAACTGAGGCCAGATAGAGGGCAGGAAATATCTTACCCTCACAAATAAAATGCCAACACCATTAGGATTGAAGAGATGCCAGCTGTACTGTATGTGTGTGTGTGTGTGTGTGTGTGCATGGCGAGAGGATGGCAGGAGTGGCAGTTGTCTGCTATGAAAGTGTCAATGTAATGATTTATGGTGGAGATTATCTGCAGCTAGAGATTGGAAATGCAAATCATATACCACCCTACAACAGCGTCAGTGTGTGTTTTTTAAAGAAGTTTAAACGTAGCCTAATGCTAACCAACGTCACTGAGTAAAATGAATGCGGTGCCGTTCATTCGCAGGTGACTTTTGTTGTCTATAGCAACTGTACATTTTTAACAGCCTTACAAGATTCCACATATTTAGTGCTGCAATAACAATAATCAGCAGATTATTGATTGTCTAGAAAATGTCGGCTGTCTCATTTCCTAAAGTTTAAGGCGACGTCCTCAAATTGCTTCTTTTGTCCAACCAGCGGTCCAAATTTACATAATGTGGACGAAGGGAAGCAGCAAATCTTCATGAATGAGAAGCTGGAAACAGATGTTTTTGCTTTAAAAATTATTATCTCATTAATAACTCATTAACTCATTATCAACTGATTATCAAAGATTTGCAGATTAATTTCCTGTTGATTGACTAATCAACTAATTGTTTCAGCTCTGCACACATTCGTTTGATATTATGATTATGCATTCAGCACAGCTTTTTTTTTTTTTTTTTTTTAGTTTTTTTTTCTATTTTCTGTTAAAGAAGAGAACAACTTGTAGCCTAATTTGTTGAGGGAAATGGGACAGGCAATATCATAGTGACAGTACAGTTCACAAACACCCCCGCTGGACTGCAGGGCACAGCCTGTGAGGTTTAAATTTGGTAGGATCATTGCAGATTAACTGTTTTTCACTACTTTCAAGTGTTAGAACTTTCCAAATTAAAAAGTAACTGAGTTTTAACTGCAGCATTTCATGTATCTTTTATTGTATAAGCAACCAATGTGCATCACATCATTAAACATTTGTGTTTATATGATGGACAGATAAAGAAAGAGAAACTTGTTAGAAACTAACACACAGCATTTATTGTTTATTGGTTATTAAAGATGACAAGAGATACGTTTTTATTTACATCATTTATGATGATCTTCATTTCTGTGGCATTAATGTCAGTGAGAAATACTCAACACAATCATTTCTGTCACATTTGTATTTGCTTATAATGTTAGCTCGGCATGAAGAAACGCAGAGCTATTTTAAAAAAAGGAGACTGCATTTTCTTGGAAATCGTTTTTATTCATTAAGTTGACACCACAGCCGTAAAGTTCACTTTCACTTCTCTCGGGTCTCATGTCTCCCCAAATGAAACTGCGTGTGATATATTCAGCAGACGAACGGAGGAACGCAGCAGACCTGCTCGCTGGGTGCAGGTTGCCTTGGAGAATCACCTGGTGTTACCGGGGAAACAGACAAGCTGGTGGAATGGCTATTTATGTAAATTTGTGATAGTCATGGCTGGGTTGTGCATATCAACACACACCTGACAACAGAGCCTGTTGCTATGGTGATCAAGAATTAAAAGTGGGGATTATTTTCAGCAATGGAGGATAAAAAATAAAAAAAAAGTATCGGACCGACTGCGGTTGGTTTTGTCTTTGAGTAATGATTCTGAGATGATTTGATTTGGTTGAATTTCTAATGGAAATGTGCAAATTAACAATTTAATACACATCCCTCTGTCTGGTTTTCCATCATACATTCAGACAGCATGGTTGGTTGTATTAGCACACATCAAAATTATAAGGAAGCTGCCATGACAAGATAAATATAATAAATCTAACATGCTCTTTGTCATATTCACGGCCGGCTAATGAGTTCTGGAGGCTTTAACAGTAAACAGCATCTACTTATTTCAAACAAATGGAGGGTATGTCCTCACATTACTGCCAAGGCACAGTGAGTGATAGCTCAGACGGGGAACACTAAAAAAAGTTTGTTTCCAAGCAGCCTGAAGTCTGTGGAGATTAGAACATGGCCATATGGGTATTAGCTAGTGAGGTGGGAATAAAGGAGGTGGTAGAAAAGATAAAGTCCTCAAGCATTAAAAGACCAAGAAACAAACCAAAAAATATATAACTTGAAGCAACAAATCTGCTGCGTGCAGGTCACACTTCTTCGTAGAGTATCGCAGAAGAACAGACTGAATCAGAGCATTTCTGCTGACAAGTGTTATGTAGAGCCCGTTATGTAATCATACCATGTCGTCGTGCTACATTTCAACATGCCGACTTCCAACTAACAGGCTCACTTGAAGGCCTGTGATGTCCCCAGCTGCCACCTGCTGCGCAAAGCGCCATCTCCACAGTTGCAGGGCATTAGCATGGCATGAAGCTGGCACAGCGCAACAAGAACTCGCACATAACCCTCTGGAGGGAGAGAGAGGATTGTTTCCTCTTTTTTTTTTTGGAGAGGGTTGGGTGTGTTCCTGGGCAGTGGGCATCCCCAGAGCAGTAGGATTCACATCAGGAAACTTGCAAACCACAGCAGGCAGCAGGGAGGACTGGCATGTCACTTGATAAGGCTGCATCCCTTAGGTGGTTTACAGGATTGGCAAGGACATGTAAGCTTGAAAGTGTTGGCTGGATACTTTAAGATACATATGTAGAGAGGCTGAGATACTGGCGTTTGTGCGGCAGATGGAAGTGAGAGGAGGACGCATACATATATGCATGTATGTGCATGTCAGTGAATGTGGTCGCAAGCTGGAAGGCAAAGCGAGGTTGGCGTTGTGTGTCCTTGTGTGCTGCGGTGTCATTGTGTGATTTTCTAATGCGTGTGCATGCGTGTCATGTACGTGTGCGAGGGCGTCACGTACTTGCATTGTGCACGCTTGGCTTGCCAGTGAACCGGAAGTACCACAGTGCTCGGGGGGGAAAGAGGCGGGCGGCGTGCTCTGGCAACCTCTGGTGTATGCTGTCACTTCAGTGGAGGGGTTCCTCCAACAAGGTGCGAAAGGAGAAGACAGCAAAGGAGAACAGGCACTGTTTCTACTCTGTGTGTGTGTGTGTGTGTGTGTGTGTGTGTTCGAGGGATGGCCTCTTCTCTGTGCTTCAGTCATCTCAACTTCCTCCTACTCTTCTCTCTCTCTTTTTTTTTTCATGTGTGTATTAGCATTCAACACAGAACACTTACAGCTCTCTAATCAAACACAAGTTAATTTGTGTTCTCAAGCCTGCGTGTCTGTACAGGTGCAGCCATTTAAATTGCTGAAGGTATATTGTGTTGAATTATAGATGAGGCAGATAATTACATCTGTCTCATGAAATGTCATGGAAACCCTCTCTAATCAGATGTGCTGCGTATTGACCACTAACTGGCTTTTAGACGCCTTTTAATACTGCAAAGTATCGAGCTGCTTGATTCCTAATTGACTAAGTGAAAGGTGAGTGTAGATTATGCAACAGTACATTTTAAAGATCAATGTGTAGGCTCTCACTAATTGAACACTTTAACTTTTATAGCAGTTATGAGTTGAAAAAAGTACCACATGCATGTGTCGGTTTTTACAAGCCACACTGCAACAATTCAGAGACAAAGTAGGTGTTTCCAGCAAAGCCTGGGAAAAAAGCTTCTTATTGATTATGTGATTATGTCTTTTCAATCTCATCAGAGTCAGAACTAGCATTGGGAGCCATGCCAATATCGTATACTATATTCAATACTGATATATTATATAATATATACATTTACTACACTTTAGTTCACTTTCTTTAACTACAAATATCAAATCAAGCACTGACGCACCGCAGGGCTAAAATATTAATAAAGTGATGCTGTGTGAAAATATAAATCTATACTTCTTAGGGATTTTGAAGTTCAGGATCCTGTCAATGTCCTTCTTTTTCTTTTTTTTTAGTAACAGCAAGATCAATAGAAGAAGATGTTTATCTGCACCCACTAACATTAACAACCATCTACTCTGTCTTTTGAATGCAATGTCGGGACCTTGATCACAATAACTCAAAACAAAAAAGGCTACAAACGAACTAAACATCCAACTGAGCGGCCCTCAGCTGGGAGCGACCCTTCACAGGACGCTGATCTTTAAGGAATATTTGAAAGGTTCAGAAACAACCTCCTTTTTTATTGGCTGTCTCTCATCTAGACAAGGAAGAAAACCCTACGAACCAATGTCCCTGGTACCAACCTCCCAAGGAGAAAGTGTTCAACCCTCAACAGATGCTTGGCCTCAACAAAGAGAACAAAGGAGGATTAGTCACCCTCAATACAGCAACTGTTTCATTTGCTATATATATATATATATATATATATATATATATATCAAGTCTATCCACTCAGGTGGTGGCTGAAACACCACTGGGGAATAACATCTCCAGACAAAGATGACACTGACAGGTACACACACACACACACGTACTTATAAAGACGCAAAGGAGTTCAACAAAAGGTGTCTGCAGAGTGTGAAAAGCAGTGCAATCAGATCATTATTACCAGGATTATTATTGCTTATCAGAGCCTCAGAGGAGTCTTTGCCCCATTGGATACATGATTAATCTGTAAGCAAATTATTGCTCAGCGTCCTCCGAGGCCTCTTATTTAAATCGGAGTGTAGTGTCCCTTATAGGAAGCAACACACCAAACCTGGAGTAGGCATATCATTTGTTCCTTTTTTCAGTTTTATACCCACTGAAACCCTTTCAGTGTATTCACAATAAAACAAAGGCAACACCTGTCTTTATTTATACTGCTGTGACACCTGATGATGCACAAGTGGATTATGTAATGTCCAACCAACCAACCAACAGACAAGTGCATTAGTGTCACATTCTTCCTGTGATGAAATACTGTATGTGGAAGTGGATCAGTGCGTCTGTGTGGCTCAACACTTAATTGCTTCTCTTTAAATTCACATTTAAATGATGCAGGGTGGGTGGGAATGACAATGACAGCGTGGCTCTTTGAATCAGAGGGTTTTTTTCTTCATCTTCTTCCTTCTCTGTCACTCACCAGGTCGTCATGAACACACTGTGTCTGCCAATCAAATACGTGTTTAGCATTCTGCTGTGATTCGGGCTGGATGTTGGGCATCGATGTTTTTATTTAATAAAAAAAAGTGTGTTTGTAGCACTGAGTATTGAAATCTATCAAGTACTGAAGGCTGACATCAAAGCTCTGGTCAGATTCATAATCTTGTTTAATCCTTCACTGATGAGATCAAAACGCAAAAGTTTCTGTTTTTGCATTTGATGTTTCTCACCAGAAGGCACAACAAATAAGTTTTATTTTAACATTTTTAATCATTTAAACCGTGCATTGTTTACATCGAAAAAGTTTAAGCTGCTAAATGTGAGGACAAAACAGCACCGTGAATAGTTTTTGTTTATCATTTACCTTCATACGAAGTGTAGTAAACAGAAGCAAGGTGAGCATACTTTGTATGTGGTCACATCACCTGTTACAGGACTCCTGGTTCTTCTTGTTATTGAAGATTCTTCTTTATGATTCTGGCTGGATGTTTGGGGTCGTTCTGCAGAATTAATGTGGGACCAATTAGACGCCTCCCTGATGGTCCTGCATATGGAAAAGAATGTAAACATCTAAAATACAGAATCCTCCCGAGCTTCATTCAACGCCGTGGTATATATATATATATGTGTGTGTGTGTGTGTGTGTGTGTATATGTATATTCCCTGCTGGCCGCCTCAGTGTTGCTCGTGCTGCCGGTGTTTTGCCGGTCTGTGTCCAGCTCACGCTGAAGCTTGAAGGAGGAGATTAGTTCTCCCAGCAGACTCATCCTGCCGAATCGAACCGTGTATCCATTTGCTACACATGATCAGCTCCTTGACACGAATGTCTCTGACTGAAGAGCGTATTTTGCATCTTGAAAGTCTTCAAGCTCGACTTTTAGATTGTGTTTAGCTCAAGACGTTGTGCTGTCGGTCTATATGTGACATGTGGCCTGATCTGACCCTCCTCACTAAGAGCGTCTTTCACTGTGAAGACACTTTTGATAATTCTTTGCTCTGTGATCACATTTGAACATAATGCACAAAAGCAAGTCTCAGATAGCTCAGCAGTCTTAATTAAATTAGGCTGCAGGATCAAATCCCTCATTTCTGTGTCCACTAACAATAATTTCACCACTATCTGAGACCTACAAAGGAATGGACTGTTGTAATAGGAGCTTACGGAAAAAAAATACTCTGGGGTGTAGAAAATGTTAAGAAGCAGGATTACACTGAAAAGTGAAAAGGAATTACATGTAGATCTATATATTGTGGATAATGTCTACCTAATTAAACTTGAATTCTGGCTCTTGTGGGTGTTAGCGAACAGTATTTTTAAGGATTATTGAAGGCTTAACCTGTTCCTTCTTTGTGCATTCAAAACAGTAAATTCACTTTATAACAGAATAATGGACAAATACAACGATGTAGCATGTAAAAAAAAAAAAAAAAGTGTCATATTAATAAATCCACTTCTACAAGCAGCAGATAAAACTGCTGTGTGTGTGAATTCATTTAAATATGATGAATGACAGGCACTAAGTCAGGCTGTGGAGCTCTATAGCCGAATGTGGACGCTCCCGGCCCCAATGAGAGCATTAATAGTGGACTCGGATCCCAGGGGCGAAGTCCAATACCTCGTACTTTATTAACATCAAGGGTGTGAGGATGTTCGGTTAGAAAGGTTCACCGGTGGCTCCCTGGAATATTACCGATGAGACTGAAAAGGCAAACAGTAGTATTATAGATTTGAATCCCATATTTGTGCAACTTGGCAAATCTCAGAGCCTAAAGTTACGCCACCAAATGAGCTTGTTGTTCTGTCAGCCAACAGTGCAATATGTAAACATATTGAGTTTTATCACATGATCACTTCACGTTAATCAGGATTCCCGGACGTTCAGCTGCAGCTCGTCCTGTCACTGCGTGAAACTGTAACGTTAGCTAACGTTTGCTCAGCAGCTAAATGGGAATCAATTTAGATGATAGCGTTTTGTCATTATTACCATAATACCACTTAAATAATGAAAAGTAATGTAATTATTACTAAATGGGGAGCTGCATTAAATTGGTCTGGTTTTGTAGATACAGATTAACTTTGAAGAAAATATTCCTCACATTTAAGTCATAATGGAAGTGGAGTACTTATTATTTTTCAACCACATGATTTTTATAATGTATGAATAATTTGCATTTCTGAAGTGCAAATAAAAACCAAATTGTTTAATGTAATAAGTCTAATTTAAGTCCGTGTGTTTTTCTGTAGCTCTCACTGCGTGTTTACAGTCCCCTGTGGATGGAGCAGTGACCCCCCCACCAATAACAGTACAATGGCTCAAACACTGAAGCTGTATCATAGCAACACATTTCATATGTTTATCTTTGCATGAGCCCTTTTTTCAATATATGTCGGTTATCGACAGGGAAACTACAGGCAAGCTGAGGTTTTATGAAACTCAAAGCTCCACAGATACGTGTGTTACACACCATGATGCAGGTTTGAATCCACTGTCATCTAAATGATCAGCCTAGTGGAATATGTGATGATGATACTGGGATGAATTAACCTGTACGTAGACGAGCTTTAAATGATCTCCAGTGTTAACGCAGGCAGGAGAGAATAAAGACATAAAGAGACGCTAGAAGGAAGCTCTGTGACATGCAGAACTGCTTGAGATACACGAGGGAAATGGTTTGAATCTCCTCTGATTTGTACAGTCATGTTTTATCGTTGTCTGCGGTGTAATATGACGATGTGCAGAGCAAGTGTAATGCTCCTAAAATCACTGAGGGATGAAAGCGGCTGGCTTCCCTCATAAAAAAGAGATCTTTCAGGCTAGATTTCATCCCTGATGGTGGAAAATAATGTTGATAAAAACAAGTACTGCAAGTCAACAGAATGGCACATTATGTTTTACTGCGCGGCTTTAAAAAGAAGGCATACACACACACACACACACACACACATATGCTCCAAAGTATACAGTAGCGTCCACATACATACTGAGTCTTATAGGTTCTCCAAGGAAGGTTAAAAACTAATGTGAAATTACAGTTTAAATGTTAGTTGTCTCGTTGCCATTTTCTCTTTCATCTCAACTTGTCCAAATGCTTTCAAGTCATACCTGTGAATGCTGCGAGGCTTTCAGTCTCAATAACCTGGAGTCCATTCACTCGGTTGAACATAAAGTACCAATTCTAACTGTCCTCTGAGAGTTTTTCAATCATTCTCTGGTTGCCAGAGCTCTTAGTACAACAAACGTCTTGTGTCAAAAGCTGTTTCTGAGTTTCACTTTTTCCCCCAAACAAAAGCGGAGCCAACATTTATTTCTTCAATGATAAACTCTCAGTGGATGCTGTTGGGTTTTCTATATTTGAAATATATTAATTGAGTAATGATGTTTACTGTAACTAAATTAATAAATTCACCATAACCATTCTTGAACTCTTGATAAGCAGCTAAGTAGTTTCACCCAAAGTAAGTGAATGTATTTACGTGCAGTATTTGAATACATAAATGCAGTTTTATTTCTTCCATTAACATTTTTAGGTTGTGCAATAAAAATGTCCAAATCCTGAGTCATTTTACGACACCATCTGTCACATGTAGCTACAGATGATACTATTAAAGACCATTGAGAGAGAGAAAATCAGTGTCCTACAGAGTCAATTATCTAAAAAGATTTTTGTTCTTTTTAGTTTAAGTCACATTTTAGAAATTTACTTATTGTTAGTTTTGGTATAATTTTATCCAACCAACCCAAAACATTTCATATTTTAGTCCAGTTCATGTTGTGTACTTTCAATGGATTCATGTCGGTTGTGTTTTTTATATTCAGATGTTACTTTGGTAACTGCATGTGAGCGGGTGTTGCTGAGAGATAAGGGAGGTGGCATGAAATGAAGTGGCATGAACAATAAATTAACAATTCAGATCGATATTATAAATGGAATATAATAAACAATTAAAGACACTAATAGGAGTTGGAAACACAGATGAAGCTACGAAACAAAACTATCACGATATTCTTCCCCAGCGATAAATCACAACAAAGGAGATTCTGCGATACACAATATATCACAAAGAAATAATCAATGATATATCACAGTATCTATATATATTATCAATAACTAATGAAGAAATAATAATTTAAAGTGCAGGAAATTCCTTGTAGTTCAACCGTTAGCTCGGCTAAAACACATGTACCACACAAAAACCTTTACAAAAGGCCATGAATGTGCTTCTAAAAAAAATGACAGTATCAGAAGTAAAGTTTATCTTTTTTGATAGTTACTAAAATTTAAAGGATAAATCTGGCTGTATCTTGTATCTCAAATAAAAAAAAATGTAAACGTGTGGATAGACAGAAAAACACCATTTACCTGATTGAAATAAAAAGGACCTCGGTGACGTGTCCTTTTCTCTTAGCGATCCTTCACAACGAGGCAGCATTTCATGGTTTAATTGTTGTTGACACAGTTTTGATTTGGCTGCTTCGTATGCTGAAGACGGCACCGAATAATCGACATTTCTAAGCAAACAATTTGCTGACAACAGTTCTCTGTAATGTGCCCGTTACGTCTGCTGGGCGTTGTTTCAACTATGACAGCTTTACAAACAGAGAGGAGATGAAACCAGAAGGCATAGCTTACAAGCACAGTTCATATCTCCCATCATCTCTTTCCTTTTCTTCTTTAGTACGTAGGCCCAGTAGCTATCTGGAAAAGCAATGAGGCGGATAGAAAGAGCGAGACGGGACATGGATCTAAAAGACAAAGTCGTCTCTCTCAGTCCATGAGTCAGACAGGATTCTTAATTGCCTCGAGAGCATATTTCTCATCCCTACCTGGTAATTAGACGTGAACACCGGTGATAAATTGCCTGGGCCATCTTTGATTTGGTGGCTCCTGACTGCTGTGTGGCACCTGGAATTAAGACTGGCATCCAGCGGGGAGGATTTTTTTTATTTTTTTTATTTCCTTTTCAGTGTGATTTTGAATTCCTCACATATATTTTTGAAGGATTTAATGATACCTGGTATGAGCTTTGTGACAGATATAATGCAAAACACACTCATGAATAGTAATTTCTGCCTGTGGTTCTAACTGTGATCATGTAAAAACCTTACTGCGTGTCATCTATCAAGCACGGAGAAAGTCATAAAAAATACAAGTTCCTGCCATGTCTAATTGAAAAACATGTCTTGGAGGCTGTAGCTATTTTTTTTTTTTTTGAAAACACAATTTGAATGTTAAGTAGGTACATTACAATCTTGGTCAGCCTCTTTCAGGGAAGTTTGCAATAACAACCTCTGGTCACTCCTTCACTGTGTTTCATTTTCAAGATGAAAACAACCAAGTGCATCTTTGTTTACACTGCAGCTGTTTATTTTAAAATGCAACTGAATTTAAAATTGATTTGCATTAACCAGTCAAAATGCTTCACTGTGCAAATATGGGCTGTTTTTCTTTCAGTCCCCTATATATCCAGTATATATATATATATCTACTGTGGTTAAAAACTACTGCCATACATCTCCAATATAAAAGCAGCATCTGCTTCATTCATTTGAGAAATATCTGGAGTCACAATCTGTAGGTGACCTTGATGGTGTAGGATGTGTATGAATACTGCAGTATAGAGCAGTGTTGTGTATTGTGTCAGGGCTGGATCCTCTTTACATTAATCCTTTGCATAAACAACTTCGGGATCAAGCTTTAAACCATATAAGTGATGATACAAGGAGGCAACAATGTGCTTTATGTCAGATTTTGCTAAGTGCGGCTGCTCTTTGCTTAACAGTCATTTGATGTGGAATGGAGCATTTATTTATATGGCAGGCCGTATTAAATGTTTATGAGCACTTCATTACAGCCCTGTTTTATTTTTATTTATTTTTTATAAACATCTCATGGTGGAAATAGCTGCATTGACTATAATGCAATAAGAGTATGACCCAGAAAACAAATCAAAACTAGTGCTACATTAAATTTACATGCATGCCAGCAGTTAAAAAAATAAAACAAAGTTGGGTAAAAAAAAAAAAAAATCAGAGAAATCAAAAGAAAAACTTCATTACAACTTTAATGTGAAGCTAATCCACTAAAGCAATGTTACAGTATACAGTATCCTTAGCCCACGATAAGCAAAGAATCCCAACTAATAAAACTGCATGTCCTGTATTGTTGTGATGCTTATTGTAAAAAAATGTTTGTATGGTTCACAAAGTTCAGATAAAAATATAGAATATGCAACACAGACTTGTACTTTGTGATTTGATATCCGCAGATCACAAAACACACAAACAGATAAATGAGCTTCTACTGCGTAAACATCACCTTTAGGGCGATCCTACTGGAGATTCATGTTTTATTTAATTTCTTGGCACCAAGGTCACACAAGCACATTTCACACATGCTCTGTTCAAAACAAACCAAGAACAAAAATTACATCACCTCATGTTAATTCAGCAGTTGCCCTTCTGCACAAGTTGCACACACACACACACACACACACACACTATTAAAATACTCTTTTATACATAAAAATACTCCTTTATGTCATTGCTTGATAGCAATAGATAAGTAATAAACTACTGCAAACTAATGACTTTAGAGGTTAAACTGATGCAGGCTAAATATTATCTGCATTGCTAATTTAACATTCATTAAAAAATGACAAGTTTTTATTCATTCATTCTTTTATTCACTGAAGGCCTTTGTCAGACTTTTGTTTTACAGGTAACAAAACCTTTTTTATCTGTGTAGAAGTGCTCGTCTATTTTGGCACAAATGTTTTATTGCAATAAAAGATTGATATTCTTAATGGTTAAAAAATGAAAAGAGAAGACTTTTAGTTTGCTCATTTTTATTCAGGATATTTTTAATAGAATGCAAAGGTCCATTATTAGGGAAACAAATTCAAACACTGTGTCTGCTATGGCATACAGAGACAGAAAGAGAAGAGACTGCCAAAGACAGGGTCATAACCATTTGAATGTAAACTTTACAGAAGATAGAGAGATGATAAAATGCCACATCAGGGCATCCACTTACTGGTCATAAAAGTGTGACAGTGAATAAACGACGAAACACTCCCCACAAAAACATCTGCAAATGTCATTATCACACAGATATACATTAAAAGACAAAAATAAACTCATCCTTTTTTTTTTGTCTGTGTGGCTCCATTTACACAATTATCACCACATCCTCACATTTACATGTAATTCATAAGGGGAAGCATTTGTTTGTAAAAATCAAGAGTTTCCCCCCCAAACACCCAGACCCTTCCTGTACAAAGGAAAGCGGGGGTTGAGCATAAGAGAGCAAAGAACATGATTGGCTGAAACACATACTTAAGTATCATAATTATTATCTTTCACACAGGAAGTCTGCTAAAAAGGTCACATGGCAAATAACAGATTGGCAATAGTGCAGGCTGTTGAGCTGGCAGTGGCCTGTTAGGAAAATAAAGGATGACTGGAGACCGTTTCTTACATGATTTTTATTTTAAATTATCATTTTAGCTTTGCTAGCATGCTGTATTTGGAGCTATAAGAGCTAGCTGAAGAAAAACAAAAAGGTATGAGCAGAAGAGAAGTCAGGACTGGAGGGATGAAATAGAAAGGTAGAGTGAGTCAATGCTTGTCGTTTAGTTTTGTCATTTACTTCGTCTTCTGTCCAATGCGTCAGTCGCCGTCCATGTTGGTCTTTGGAATGGTGTTGATTGGATGGTCGGTTTTGTTTGTTCTAATTTATTTATTATTATTTTTTATTTTTAACGCCTGTAACCAAACTCATCGGCATCATCCGCACGGAAATCTCCGTAGCGCCAAATGTTGAGCTGATGGGAAGACAGAGACAGATTTTATTAACCATAATGAAAACAGATAACCATAAAATTACGTTCCCAATTGCTTTGAATGGGACTTCAATAACCTCTCTAGTTTATTACATGTTAAATGATCAAGAGAAAAAGCACGAGTGGGAAAGAGAGAGAGAGAGAGAGATCACTGCTTTCACAATCTGGTGCGAAGGCACCTGCATCGTCATCACCACCATTTAATCTGAGTCTTTGTGCTTGTCCATCTCAGCTAGAGGCCCACACCCAGTCTATTACTACTCCCATACATCCCACATCTCTTCATAAACCATCACATGCGTCTGCTGGCTAACCGCCGCCTATATCACAACGCGATTGGCAAAGTATATGTGCGAGTCGTTTGGAGCCGCACCAGTGTGCTATTGTGATAGGAGTTGTGCCGTGTGAGGTGTGTGTGTGTGTGTGTTTGTGTGTGTGTGTGAGGAACTGTGTGGGATGATTCTTTTTTTGGCTCTGTGAATTAGCTGTTAATGCCGTGATTCATAGCTAATTAGCGACTGTGCTAATTAGCACTAGCTATTAGAATGAATGAATGTATGAATGAGGCATTTGTACGTATTGCCATTCCCTATGCGTCACTCCGCTGCCTTTGCTCTCGACTTCCTGACACCCTGAAAACACGGTAGTAACTCAGATTGTGAGTAGAGCCGGTTCTACCTCTGCCTGCTTCATGCTGCCTCACTGCTGCATAACTGAAACAACTGTGGTAGAAAATGTGTCTTTATCACTCAGCACACAGACACAAAGACTGACTGACGAATTTTGAGGAAGAATATTATGTAGACAAATATATTTGGCGAGAGGATGTCTGGACACACAGAAGTCACCGAGCCACCGATGGGCCTTTAAACCTCCATTTCTTTATTTCACTTTCACAGAACACAGAGGAGATGGCTTCTGACTGGACGCTGGTAGGACTATATTGAGTGTTTGACATTTACTCAAGGAAAAAAAGAAACTAAATCCCAAGAACTAACAGTGATCTGGCATCTGCTAACATATCTCATATTAGAACAAGGCTGGTGATATTCTATATTTAGGTTATTATTAATGTATAGCACTCTATGATACAAGAATATCAGGTTTTGGCTACATACTGTATGCAGTATACACTTGTGACTAGAATCACTTCATTGTCGTTTTGGGGTTTTTAATGGGATTTATTGACAATTAAAAAACAAAAAGGAAATCTTCACACATCCTTTTAACAAGGTTTGCTTCATTATTAACTCTGTCCATTTACTTTGTTTTTACTGGCTAATTATCTTTTCCACTGGAGTGTTGAGACTTGACTCATCTTAACAATGGAGCTGTTCCTGTTATGTCCCATTCACCCCCCCCCCCTCTCTCTTTGCACACTTTTTCACACATCCCCACCCCCATTTTTGCAGTATGGACCTGCACAGACTGTAGGCAGCAATCCATATGGGACAGTGGTGATTGCCAATGTAACGTGTTGTATCTTCAGGGAGAGAGAAGCAGCTCTCTGGTAGTAGAGGTGTAATAAGTAATTAGAATTGTAATGTATTTTTTTGTTTTGGCAACATTAGATTTCTCACAGACAGGCAGAAAAAAAACACACCCAATTATTAGAAGAAGGCTGATAAATAGAGAGAAAGAAAGACAATAAGATGGGACTGGCTCAGATGAAGTCACTTACCCTGGCACTCTTGGCAGATTCTTGACTGTTCAGGTACTCTGTCACCTAGGGCAGAAAGAAAGAGTCATTAACATATCACATCACCGTGTCACAGGGAGGATTTTAAAGGATTAAGGTGAATCAATGCATCCTTTAAACCTGCTCTGGTCACTGGAGACATTTCTTTTCCCTGCTTACATGGAAATTCACAAGTTTTTCGCACAAAGTTCACAACTGTCAGAAGGGCAGTCACACACTGGATATAAGGAACACACTGTTCTTTGAAGAGCAACAGGATTCAAGATAACACAATGACACAGAGTGGTTATGTCACTGTAGGGGACGTGGAACGCAACAAACATGTGAAGGAGGCACACAACGCCACATTATGGCTCACTGTCAGAGGTCGTTGCTTTATCCGCCGTGTGCAGGGCATCACTTTGCGCTTCATGCTACAACTCACACGAGCAAAGCCACTCGAGATGAGAGGCTCGCACGACCCCCCCGTGTGCCTGCTGGCGTCAGGTCAACACCTTGCTGGTTCGTAGCAGCAATTTATAATCAAGTACATTCACAGGACACCTTAAGGGAGCTACAAGCTAAAAGGGGGTTAACCCTGAACTCTGCCCGCGTTTCATGTGGAAATATACAGATCATTTTCTGGACTAAAAATATAGAAAATATATGACTATTACCAAATGGTTATTTTATTGCTTTTTGTGTCCATCAGTCTGTGCAGGACATTTAAAACAAATAATAATAGTGATTATTATTATTATAACATGTAAATGCTGGAACAAGACATGTTTAATGTGGAAGCAGTTCAGTTTACTCTACACAGAGGAATGGATGTATAATACGGACATACTGAGAGTGGCGAGAGGATATAAAAGAGTTGGAGGAAACCAATGTGCAATGTTGAACATATTGACTGCTTCTGCTAGAACAGCCATTTCGCCTCATTGAATGAACCAGTGATGAGTCATAGGACAAAAGGGGGGCAGTGAGCTGTCCTCCACTATTACAACGTCAGAGTGGAAACTGGGTGATCAGGCTCTACACGCTTCACACACACAGTTCAACATACGTCTACCATGTTTAAACCAAGCCTCTCACAACACTCACACTCCGTCTGTGAATGGTTTAAGTACAGTTCTGTATGTATGTATGACTGTAACTTTGATCATAGTTTGGTTTATTCTGATTCGAGGGACAAGCACAGGAGTGGTCGAATAAAAAGAAATGTTTTAAAGACAGTAAAGTGTTCTTGTAATGGATTCAGTTGTGCGCCACTTTTTGTAGCTTATTATAGTAGCAGATGAGCTGGCTTTCACACTCAGACGCACACACGCACCAGAACAAGGATGCCAGATGTTAAAACTGTGGAGTGCGGGTGGGGCTCTGGAGTTTAATTGCTTAGCTAGCTCGTGCACATACGTTGATTTGATAGCTACACTGCACATGGCACCATCAAGATAACAGACCTGCAGCGGGATCGGACAGCCACTCTGTTTAAGCGAGTGCACGTGTGTGGCCAGGAAAAGTGCAGCCGCTGCACAAGTCATCCATCAAAGCCAACTAAAAGGAGAGATTTTTTTTTTGGATTGGGATACGGCATCTTGGTCCCATCAGGCAGATGTCGCCATATGGACGACCCATCCGACGATATTACACGAGACACAAAAGGCCACTGATGCCATTTGAGTTTTAGAGGGGAGCTTTCAGTGCCTGTAGCAGTTTTAATTGTGTCTTAGTGTTGCAATTGGAAAGCCAAAAGTGGATTTGGCAACATTCAAACACAAAAGAGAAAAATTACATTTGTGAGAAAAACCGGTGAGCTACAACTACGCGGCAGAGAGACTGCATCCAAATGCAAAGTATTCTATGAAAGTCAAGAGTACTACAGCTCAATGTGCACAGATGATACGCCACCATAGTGGAGCCATCACGGTGAGCCTCTTTGTACTCCGGTCGGGAGGGGGGCCTTCTTCTGGATCGCCCTCGTCTTTTACCGTCATTGTAACACAACAGCCAATCTGTGTGCAGCTGAACACTGATGATGACTGCCTTCGGATTCTCAACAGCTCCATGTATCCTGTCCCGGATCCTTCATTCACAGCATTTCTATTGGCTCCAGCAGGGAAGCATAATGGCTCATTTACGACACAAACAAGAAGCAGAACTCATCTGCAGACTTAAAGTGGCGAAGGAAAGGAATGTTTCTCGTTTGTGGGGAACACGTGTGGCATTAAATATGTGGGTTATGGAAGTGCTCTTCATCGCAGAAAGTTAGATTATATCTGTGAGGCATAAATGGTCGATTATGTTACCTTCGGACAGCCAGGCGAGCTGTTTCCCACCTTTTTGTGGTGCCAACTGCTATCTGATTGCAGCTTCATATTTATCATACAGACAGAGTCATTCTTCTCTTCTTACTCTTGCAGAAAAGTCCATATTTACCACAATGTCAAACTATTCCTTTAAAGCTGATTAACTGATCAGAAGTGAGGGAGGAGGGGAATAAGACGGAGCAAAATAAGATGAGAATACAAAGCGGATAATGAATGAGGAGACAAGGACAAGAAGCTGCCGTGTTTGGAGGAGGGTTAAGGTGGCAGAAGGCAGCGGGTGACAGCGTGTGCTTGTCTGGATGACCCTACAGAGCTCCCATATGCCAGACAGATGCCACGTTTGGTGAGCAGTGGCCACGGACACTGGCAGTAGCAGAGTTCTGAAAGATTATGCAGTTAGGCTAAGGAGGATTATGTGTGAGTGTCCCTGAATGTGTGTGATTGACTCTTAGCATCTGTTTAACATAATCAGAAAGTTTAACTGATTACAAAAGTCAATGTATTATAATTTCACACCAACAGTTTTACATTTGAGCATGTCTGATACGTTGTGCACGTTTAGGAAAAAGTACAGAAATACTGATTAAACCTCAATGTTTAATCGCTGCAGGTAACTTTCTTGATAGAGACTTTGTGTAAGTGTGATGCTTTTTGTAAGATGAATGACAGGTGGTGTGTGTCTGGTGTTTTGGCACTAGTCGGTGTGTCTGCCCGACTGTGAATCTGTCTGCCCGAGAGTGAGAGCGTGTATTTCTCCGCGCTGGCCAATATGCCATGCCCAGGTGGTGTTCTGGTGAGCATGGTGTGAAAGTGATGGATCTGAGTGAGAGCTAACGTGGCATCTTTCTGACAGGTTGTGTGCGTCTGGTGCGTAGGTGAGTTGCCTCTTTCTTTCACAGCACGCGAAAATCGCTAAGTGAAACCAGATTTTGGACGGGGTGCATATGAAAAGGAAATAACTAATCAAAGTTTCAGTGCTTGCTGCTGAGATTGTATGTTAGGTGACGAGGAAACCACTCGAGTGAGAACAATGAGGCTAGTCCTCCGTGCATGTTGAGCTTTTCTTATTAACAGCAATGGCGACCACACACAGACGTCAGCAGTCAAACTCCAGCCCCATTCACAACTAAAAAACCTGCCACTAACTCCCTTTTGTCATTGTTTCTTTGGCTTCGTGCTTCTTTCTCAATCCTCATTAAATTTTGTTTCATTCTCCCTCCGCCTGCCACCGCCGTCTCCTTTTGGCTCAACTGAAAGCATAAAACTCACAAGACAGGTCGTCATCAGAGCATTTGCTGGAACATAACAGCTTTTATGTCTGTAACTCGCATTGTTTCAAGTGGAGTGTACTCAGCTGAGCTGTGGATTGTAGTCCAAAGAGATGTCTCTCATTCAACATGCCAGTGCATGAATACTGCATGGCAAGCAGGGAGGAGGGCAGGGAGTTTTGAGAGAGTCTCCTCAGACGTGTCATTGTACAAGTGGTTTGATATGGAAAGGCTTGTCACATAAGCACCATGGCTAACCAGGGAGAGAATCCTTGAAGGCTTGTGTGTGTGACAGAGAGACAAGGGAACGTTAGTCTGTTTCATAGGGTTTTTTATATTTTATATACATACAGCTCATTATTTTCATTTAGCAATTAAAAAAAAAAATTCTGCCTTTTTATGAAAATCTGTAAAATAATAAAAACTGAGCCTTACAGGTACAATATGTGTACGAGTGTCGCTGTCCCCTTCTGAGGTATACTGGGATTGCTCCCTGCAGCATGGCTGTCGGAGGAGATCAGGCACTTTGGTGGGAACGTGCAACGACAAGCCCACCAGCATGTGTTCACCATGTTAAGGAGGACACATTCACGTAGAACATGCACACGTGCACACTCAACAAATGCAACAAATGCAAGGACTAACTACAGATATCACTGAGAGCATTCTCCACTGCTCTCCCAGGGGCATTTAGAAAGGAAAAAAAGTCTTACGTAAACACTTATGTATCGTACACTCACTTTTATAAAGACTGCATTAAGAGTTTTGCTTTTCTTTTCCTCCAATATCTATTTTTTTCTCTCCCGCGAGGTCACACAACTCAAAATAATATAGTTTTGAACAATCTGGTGCCTCGACTCCCTCCCAGGCTGTCCTCCACTCACTGCTGGGGTGTGTGGGAGGGAGGATAAAGTGTGTATTTGTGTGACACTGTGCATGTACATCTGCAGACGATGGAATAGCATTTGGGAAGCGCCGCGTGTCAGCTAGGACATGTCAAAAGGGCCCTCAGAGCAGTAGCAGCAGGGGAGGCAACTGCCTGTGCATGTTAGTGAGTGAGAGAGAGAGAGAGAGAGTGTGAGTGTGTGTGTGTGTGAACGTGTGCATGTCGTCAATAACAGGGGAGCAGAAAATGTCCATTAAAAGGCCTCATCTCCAACATTACTTGTAAATTAGGTATTGAGCCATTGGTGGGGAGCAGTCGCGCTGTCACACACCCATGAAGATCAGAGGGTGTGTGTGTGTGTGTGTTCATATGTGCCCTGCAGTGTTTTTTTGGGGATGAGGTGGGGGGTTCTCGATGGGCTGTGACAGGCGTTGGGCTTGAACAGGGAGGGCAGCGACCTGAAAGTCAGTCAATTGGTGTTCCAGATACAGCTAAAAGCCATTTAAATGACATGGTGGAGAATTTTGGGGTTGGAGGCAATAGGGACCTGATCCACCGTAGCAGGACCGATGGGGTTTGCTTGTTGGCTTTACTCAGACATATAAACCCAAACACCCGCTGCTGTTCTGTTTGTAATGTTTAATTTTTACCACCCATTTATTCATTTTGGCTGTGTTCTCCCAGATACTGAACATGTTTCTCCATCCTGTCTTTATATTGTACTGTGTGATTTCAAATTGCTAAGTGTGTTAGAAGTCATGAGGGATCTCCACACATGTACTTTGTCCTCTTTGCTCGGGGACAACCCCATGAGCGACAACAGAAGCACTGCTGCATTAAATGTTTACCCATGAGGCCTCATTTTGTTACAGTGAACCTACTGTATAGACACACCAACATTCCCATGAGGCATATGATCAGTGTCCAAACCAGAGCCTTAACAGTATAGTGGCAGGAGACTACATCACATGAGCCACCTTATGTGTACCAAATGGCACAATCGCACTTTGATAAATGGAGCAACTCATCCCTAGAGGCATTTTGTGTATGTGTGAGCCTCGTATCTCATTTCCTGTATGGATTCCACACATGCAGCTGTAGATGTGCTTTCACTTCTCCGCCCGCCATTTCATCTTCATCTACAGTTTCAGCCCCCATTAACACAATTACACTGCACGATTAACGACACTAGGGACTCTAACCATACGCTGTAACAAACTACACTACCCATGAGGCAGTTTTTAAGTGAAAAGACTTAAGTAAAAAAAAACAAAAAAAAACCCCTGCATCTCATATTAACCAACACTAAAAGGCTGCCCTTTCTTACCCCTCAAAGCTATTCACTAACTTTGAAGTCCTCAGTGTGAATACAGCAGCAATACAGAGAAAGAAGAAAAAAATTAAACTACATTTCCCAGGGGGCTGCTGGGTAATTAAAGTTTCCAAGACTGTAATCTGTAGGTTTAACTCTTAAAGAAGCTGATGAAGAAGAAGCTTCTGCTGACAGACACACACAACACTGTAACATTTTAATTAAATACTATTTCTATATTGTTATCCATTCAGTAGGGAACGTATTGGAAACCAGGCGTAGGTCGATACAGCCGAGTACGATGCTGTTGGTGATTGATAATAATTGCGCCTGCGAAGGAGTGACAGATACTTCCATGCCTGCAATTGACTCGTAATTAGCAAACTGAAGATTATTAGCTTGTAACACTAATTAACATTGGGCACTAGCACTAGTGTTGGTTAGCTGAGGTGGCTGGGCGAGGCGTCGAGCAGCCGGTGATGAATCAGTCAAGTTGTTGGCGGCCTCCAACAGAAAACACTGGTAAACAGCAGCAGCACAAAACATAGTAGCTTCTAACCACACAGCTATCATACAGTTGAACTGTCATGACGGACTCAAATCCAGCTACAGTTGTGACAAAAATATCAGGTATGAGTATGTCAGTGGCTGCAGGAACTTCAGGTATGAAGGGAGAAACATACTAGTATCTAGTGTGTCTCGTCATATGTTGAAAACTTCCCTCCTTCACTTGCTCTTTCGAATATACTACAGAAACACATGCACACAGTTAATGTCCCTCTACTGTATGTAATCACTTTAAATTATGAAAGCAGGGCATTACTATGGGTTCACAGGGCAGAATCGGCTAATGCAAGTTGCAAATAATTGCAGATAACAGCATTTTAAATCAGAGCTCATTATGAGGCCAAAACCAGGTCTGATCTCAGCGCCTCTCCACTTTAATTCATGGGGATTATTGTTCATCATGACATAGCACTGAAAGACAAAATGCAAATTAAGCATATGCAAAAGCCAAACGAACTGCCTCCCCATTGCTGTCTAAATGAAGTGCTCAAGCTCAGTTTGGATAACATGAATAGCAGAGGTTAAAAAAGAACAAGGAATAAGTATAAGTGGTGGAAAAAATACTAATGACAAGTACAGTGAAGCAAAGGAATGATGTGCAGAAGGCAAAGAAACGGAGTAAGATGAATGGAAGGCAAACAAGATAGAAAATATGAGGAGGAGAGCAATGTAAAGATAAGAGGTGATAGGAGGAAAAACCTTGGAGCGATGTGATGTACAGTAGAGGGTGCAGGAAATAGGAGGAGAGAAAAATGAAAGAAATCAGACACTGAAGAACGAGCAGGGAGAGACATTAAGAGGAACGAAGTGTGTTAGTGACTGTGTGTGCTAGAGTGGCAACTTGCCATTGTCTCAGTGTGTAGTTGATGGTGCCAGGACAATTTAAGGATAGCTTTGTATATCCACTGAGCCTGAGGTGGAGAAGGCATGAAGTCGGTATGTGAGTCTCAGGTCAGAACAAAAGGGAAGAAAAAAAAAAAGTGGTGCTGAAAAAGCGTGTGTATGAGAAGTTTGCAAACTTGGCTAACATCCACCATCTTTTGGTTGCCAAAGTTTAGTTAATGTCATATTTTATTAGTCTATAACCATAATTGTAATGGTTCAATGAGATTATACTATAAATTATACTAAGCTATACATAAGTCTCACTGAGTCCATTTCATTTCTTTCATTCTCACTTATTGGGGGAGAAAAAAAAAAATCAATTTATTCCTGCATTTGCTAAAATTTATACAGAAGTCCAGAAATACATTTTTCATCCGTTTCAACAGGGGCAATCAGACCAGATCACATGGTTGACACTGCTCTAAACACGGCTGCCCGGGTCAACTGTTATTGTTGAGCTTTATTAACAACTAATTTATGATAACCATCATGGAAACGTGCGGCTGGCCCCTAATAGTGTGCAAGCTCTAGATGTGAATTTAAAATGTCTGAGTGGTAAAGAGAAAGAACTGACAAGAGGAGCGACGAATGTGATGCAACGTGACAAGACAGATGTAACGTGTAAGGAAGAACATGCTCGAGTGACACAACAAAAGCTCACAGCCAGACGTGTCGACGTTACTGGAGCCCCGAAATGCTGCAGCTACTATATAAAATGTAAAGTACATAATGTCCCTTCTGTTTCAAATGCTGTGCTGGTGATAAAGCGATAATATCACTCATTGATGACAATGTTAATATCAAGGCCTCGTAAACAACACATGCAGGATAACTACACATGATACGCCAGATGTATGACAGATTAAACTTTACACTATGACATTAAATCTACAATACTCTGCGTGCACGCTAAGCACGGCATGAAATATATTCTGTTGGGTGTTGATGCTGGTTTCTATTTTTAGTCATTTTGTGGGAGAAAATGTACTTTAATCCGATGCTTTATTGTCGGTCCACATCTCTGGGTCACTGTCAGTGTCCCCCTCACTAAGTAATGCATCAATCATAATTTTGTTTACAGTTTTTCCATCGTCCTCCTACTTTTATTTATCCCATTTCCCTTCAATCACATACCAGCATCTGGCATGCGGATGATCGTCTTTACGCCTACACTTTCACAATGACTATTTATTTTTTGCTATGGATACTGTATAGCCTCAGCAATAGCCATCCATCCATATGGTGGTGCATAGAGAGCATCTGCAAATGTAGGGCTTAACCCAGAAATGCACATGAAAAAAAGAAATAAACCCCCAAATGGGTGAATATCCCTCTCTGCTCTCCCTCTCCTGGGACAATGCCATCCTCATAGAGTGGTGTTAACCTTCAGTGCACTTATGACTGACTACTGATAGTCACTGAAGTGCCACTGAACATTAGAGCCCATCTGTTACCCAATGCTTAGCATGAGAGTACAGATTACAATGACCATGTTCCAATCCTTTGGAATATATTATGAATAAAGAATAGAGCCAAAGTGGAACAGATAGGAAGGACAAAAGTCACTTTTACAAGGAGGCTGATAGTCTGGATGAGTGAAAAGAGAGAAAGGAGGAGTGAAAGAGCTCGAAATGAGCTGGATAAGTGAGAAGGCTTGAGTACTCCACTAGCAAAAGCTCAAAGGAAACTTTCTGTAAGAGGAAAAGAATGGCGGCACAACAAAAGGTTGAATCTCAGAACATTTTTTGGCTCTGTTGCCGTGACAGATACTATTGTGTGTTGTCGCACCAGCAGCAATCCAGAAATGCAGCTTGGTAACAAATGAATCAAGTAGCTCACAAGCAAAAGTGAGTATGTAGAAAATTAAAAGACCTAACACAATGTTCATCTGCAGATTTAAACGTAGAACTGTTTACCACCTCTAATAAAGGCTTTAAGACCAGAAAAGGAACTATTTAAGTAATCAGTATCATGATGAACAAATTGCTTATCTCGAATAACTAAAATATAACTTGTTAGCTAATGTAAACAGCAGAATTGCAGAATAAGCCCATGGCCTCTATGAAAGAGAAGTTTATATACTCCATTTAGAGGTTTTAAGAAGTGGCTTAATTACACTTCAGCTTGTTTTTGCAGAGTAGGGAATAAGGAATATCTCAGCATCCAGATCTTTGAGCTTGGAAGCAGCACTCGAGTGGATTTATCAACAAGAAATGCTAGAGCGTACAGCAACACACAAACACACACATACATGTAAGCACACGTTTTCTCCAGATCAAAATATTGTGACCAGCAGAGAAGAGGCACATGCTGGAGTGACAGCTGTTGAATACTAAAGAGAAACCATTTGAGCCAACAAAACCTAAATGTGTGCAGTCTATAAGCCTATTAGTCGTATGTCTGGGGGCTTTAATCACTGTCTTTTGTCTATAGGGCCCATTAGCCTGAGACTGCATTATGGTCCTCTGGCTACTCTTTGGAGGTCAAAGGTTAGAACACTTTGACAATGATGCACAGCGTTTTATTGACTGACTAAGAAGAAGGAAGTGCTTTTATCAGTGATGTTTAGTGTTGAGTTTGTAGAGTTATTAACGTCATTCACCATGTGTGAGTGAATTGTGTGAAAGAATGCATTTGCAAATGTGCTCTTTTCCACCAGCCTCTAATTTATATGAATGTACATTTTGATAAGTTTATAAGCAATTACTCTGGTGTGGATATTTCTCCATTCCTTTGTGCGTTGCAATTTTTAAATAAATGGCAGTGACTAATATTGGGGGTTGTGCAGCAGCAGTAATTGCAGCAGGAATAAATATCCTCCATTTTTCTTTATCTTCATGTACAGAGTAGCTTTGAGTCTGCTGGAGGAATTAGCATAATGAGGAGGGAAAGTAAATGAGCGATGCTTCATCGCCACCATTTGAGGCAAATTGTAGAGGTGTGTGCATGTATACTGTCTGACTCAATTGACAAGTGAGGAGAGCAATTATGTCTTTTGTGTCATAGTGTTCCCTTCAAAATATCTACTATTTAGCGTAATATTAGCTTTCTTACAGCAAAAAAAAAAATCTATACATGACATGGAAAGCAGTGGGTAGATGCATTCTAGCATGGAAATGTAGTACTTATTGAACTGTCAGAGAGCTATAAGAAACATATGGACCTTTTAACATTAAAACAATACACAAGGGGCCCTTTTACCAATGAGGATGCTAAACATTTACTGTGCATTTACATTTAAGCAGCACCTGCTACCACAACCAGCTGACTGAACTCCACTGTTACGATTTACCATTTAAAACAGTGGTGACACGAATATTGATCCATACTGTGCATTTTGAATAACAATGTATGCACCAACATTTGTATGTTCAATAAATTCATTTGTTCACCTAATTTTATGTACCATCACCGACGATCTATCTCATCCCTTCACTTACCATCTTCTGCAGGTACTTCTCCTTGCGGACGTCCACCATGACTAAGCCCTCTTTGACCAGGCCGAGGCCCACGTCGTCCTTGGTGTCTCCAAACTGTATTGTGACATGTGGGCATGTGGCGCCGGAGTACTCCACGTTTAACAGGCACTGGCTGTTCTGGATGTCCCGCACCACGCAGTCCACCACATCCGCACGGGCATCATCCTGGAGAAGCAGAGAATGGGATAGACAGAGATTGGGAAGGAAGAGAAAGTGGGAGGAGAAGAAATGAGGCAGTTATAGATGGTGAATTAAAGCAGGAAAAAAGTAGATTGAGGAGATAATGGAAAAGAAAGGGGAGAGGGAAGGAGAGGGGGAGGATGAAAGGGATAATTAGTATTCTACCACTGGTGACTCCTTAACAGATATGCAAACACACAAACACAAAAGATATGCAATGCAGAGGTTAATATAAACACCCCACATGTACATGAAATGTTCTGTGATCTTATTTCTGTAAAAATATAAAACCTGTTCACACACGCTTGCTTAACACCGCAATCAAATATCACTCACTAATCGATCACAGTTACATGATCACTCACACAGTACTCTGCCAGTTGTGTAGCACTCCAATTACCTACTCAGCTAGTTCAAGAGAATGTAGTTTGGCTGATCTATCTAATGGTCTGACTCTCACCCACTCTCCTCTCCTCTCTCTTTTGTTCTCATTCTTCAGTTACCTCACCCTCTCTTATTCCTAACCTTCTTGAATGTGAAAGGCCAGCATTTGATTGAACATGTGGTGTAGAAGAAGATGGAACAGGTGCAATACAATCCTGACCTTGCATTCTCCAGCACTGAGGGCGAAAAACAAGGTAGCTGTGTCTTCAAAGGCAAGAAGACACTTTAAAAAAAATAAATAAAAAAAATCAGTCCCTGGCCATCATCCATCCCTCCCTTACACCATCCATCTCTCAGCTTCCCTTCTTCTCGCCCTGGTCTTGTCTCCATGGCAACCCCCTTCGAGCTAGCTGCCCTTGGGTATGTGCGTGTCTGGTGTATGTGTGTGATAGCGTGTGTGGGCAGGGAAGCTTGTTCAAGGCACAAAACTAAGGGCCTTTTTTGTCCCCGCTCCCCCTCTGGTCAAGTTGTCACAGGCGCTGCAGGGGCGCTCAGGGCGAGAGCGACACAGAGGGAGAGAGAAGGAGGAAGAGAGACAGTCGACATAGGAGCAGAAAAGAAAAAAAAAATGCAGGGAGAGAGTATTACAGAACAAGAATACATACACTTGTGAGGGGGCAATACAAAATTAATGCAAGCCTTCTAGTAACCCCGTCCTGTCCACTATAGGAACAGAGCAAATGTGGTTAAAGTGCTTCGATGCTTTAAGAGCAGCCTAAAATATCTGCATTTTACTCACTGTTTGTGGTATAATAAAATGGTTCGGGGGTTGAAAAGATCACAGCTTGATTACAGATGTAAAAACACACTTCTAAACCTTCAACCCTAAGAATTTAAAATGTTTTTCTTTAACTATTTAAGCCAAACTGCAAATTGCATAAAATACTGTGGCTTTTTTGCTACAGAAACTACTGAGGTTCAATACCCAGCTCTTACCAGAAGTCACGCTAAAGACATAAAAATAGGTAAATAATTATCAATAAGATTTAATTTCATTGATGTGAACCTCTTGCACCGTTTTTTTATTGGAGTAATTTTATTTATAAACCGAGTTAACATTTTCAGTCATCTACTTGAGAGAGAGAACCTGGCATTTTGAAGAATTCATTTTCTTGTGCACTTTTACACGTGCACTCTTGGTGTGCACTACTTTCGTTAATTAGCTGTCCAGACAGAATAAAGAAGTGACGGGGGGTGTCCTGCAGTGCAGAGAGTTCACAACAACCACGATAAAATTAGATGAAAGACTGCTAGAAAATGTGGTTCAGAGCAGTCGTTGCTCTGATAGTGATAGCTGCTGCAGCGGGGTGTCATGGAAATAACATGCATTGTGTTTTCTACTTCGTCGAGTTACAAGTACACATTTCAAGTGTTTTTCCTACAAAACAGCAGAACTGTGTAAGTGCACAGCAACCCTGCTGAATATAATGTCACTTTATGAAACAGCACTGGAAAGCAGCAGGATGAGATCTCGTCCCGCTGGCAGAATTTTGGTGGTGTGAAAAGAAAGATTTTCAGACTGATTCATATAACTTGAAGACAGACATTTTGTGCGGGGCATCAGGTGGCAGGTTGAGAGACAAACCTTTCCTGTGTGCAGCAGCAAAGGCGCAGTACAAGTGGGGCACCGTGCTGTCAGTGTGAGTGACAGTAAAAAAGGTTCACACAAAGCAGATGGCAAACACATGAAAGGAAATCCAAGAGAAAGTGGAAAGAACAGGGAAAGGGTTGGACTGATGCAGAGTGACAGAGACAGAGTGAGAAGGAGAAGTGGAAGGTGTGTGTCAGCTTCCAACATGTGCTAAAGCTTGTGTGTGTTTGTGTGTCTTGGGGCTATAAAGTACAGGCGAGTCCTGGGCTGGACCAACAGATGGGCCACTTCATCCTTCAAGAGACACTGACTCAGGAGACAGGTGACACACACACATGTATCTACACAAGGATGCTGCAGGCTCAAGATGCTACCAATGAGTTGACCCCTGACACACACACAGACACCGAGGGTCGAGTAAACACACCCAGATGTAAACAAGCAGATTAGGGCTGTGGACAAAACAGTAACTGTGAAACTGCTGAGATCTCTCTCTCTCACACACACACACACACACGCACACGCACACGCACACGCACACGCACACGCACACGCGCACACGCGCACACGCGCACACGCACACACGCACACACGCACACACACGCTGGTTTGTATCTGGATGTGTGAGAATTACTGAAATATAGCGTACGTTATCAAACTGTTCATTAAATGTTAACAGCTATCTCCAAGTATGTCCATTATTCTCTTATATTTTGCAACCAATCAGTGCCTTGGTGTTTATCATTGCTCCGTCTGCTTTGTACGACATACATTATGTATGAGCATAATTTCCACCAACACTTGCTTGGAATGAAAACTCGACCCTGTCTGTCAGTTACAGACGTGTGATAAGTGAAACACAAACTGTTTTTATGTCTTGCTGGAAAAGTCAACTTTTCTGGCAGAAAATGAGACTGATGAATCGGAAAGTTAATTTTGAAGTTTCCAGCTGTGACCCATATCTCCTCTTTGTTCGTCCGTGCACTTACGTCTGTGGGGACCTGGATGAAGCCGAAGGCGTACTCTGTGGCCTGTGCTGGCAGGGTCCTGGTGCTGAAGGCAGGGGGTATGGCCGCCAGACGGGTGGACGACACAACTTCTCTCTGGGGGATGATGAACGAAAGACAGAAGACAATCAGACAAAAATCTTTTTTCTTTTTTTTTTTTTTACACAGTGTTTTTCTCTAATATTAAGTACAAATAGCTGTTATGTCTGGGCTTATGTTCAAAACGATTGGGTATATGTACTTGAGGTTATAGAACCTCAACCTCAGTACAACAACGAAAGCAGTGCATGTCTGTGATGATGAATACATCCAAGCCAACATGACAGCGACATCCACCTCTTGTTACTAACACTGAAGGAAGAAAGCCAAGGGAGATTTAGGAGAAAATGTCTGGCTTGCTCAGTTATGATACATGAGGTTAGGACAAAATAAAGCCTTAAGATGAAAACAGGATTGTGTAACAGTGTTGTTGAAAGCTTGTGATGCAACTTCACTTTCTGAATTTTGGGCATAATCGAGTGCATCTCTCAAATCAAACGCGTTTTCAGGTAAATGCCGTACAACTAAACACAGCATGTACACAGCTGCATCATCCATCGGGTACCCTGTAATGCATATCTGTTTCTCCTTGATTCTGAACCAATTCAGAAAATCCATATGTCACTTTAACGATGATAGTTTACAACTGTGAAAGAAGGACAGATGCCATTTTGTAGCTTAAGGGCTGCATGCTTTTATATGTCACCTTACCAATCATTTCACAGCTGTTTCTATAGCAGTACTGAGGCTCCTTTCACTAAGCTCCATCTGCTCTCTTGCTCAGCCAAAAGCTAAGAGTAAAGACGACAATAGACGTCAACTTGATAGCTCCCAGACTCGTGTCAGATTAGACACCAAACGGAGATGAGTGAAACATAAGAGATGGAAACAATACTCGCCAAAGCCGTTATTGTGTATTTCAATACAATGATGATTCAGGGGTGCCAGTTCTACATTTTGGTACATTTTCTGAACAGTGCCTAATAGAAAATGTTTAAAATCATCAGATTAAAAGTTTGCATTCATTTCGGTTGTCCTTTCATGAATCTCATTTTACAGTGACAATGCATTTGGTTTCAATTTACTCCATTCCAATGATATGCAATAAAGTTAATAGATCCTGATATGTATGTGCCAATATGAGATATGACAATCACTGGTCACAGACTACCCACAGGGAGAGTTCACTAGTGTAAAGTCAGTCAAAAACAGCCATTAGAAGTGGGGAGTTAATTTAATGACTCCCATATCTTAGGTTAATGTGTTCATTGGACTGTACAGTCTAGACAGAAAATACCTTGAGCATTTATTAAGGATTAGAACGTCAGGATTTATAGACGCCATATTAGATTTTGACAGCACTGTAAATGTGGACTTGAAAAGTAAAAGACAAAAGTGCTCTGCTGCGTTTGCTAATGATCACATAATAATTCAAGTGCTGACCTGTACATCAAACAGGTGGTAACATAATCAACGGACAGGAGAGAGAGAAATGAAATCAAGGCCAGGATGACTTAACCTGAAATTATGCACAACTATAAACTATAGGAAATCAGATACATTTTTCCTGTGTGCCAGGTCGGCCACAGACAATCGCACTTTCAGCAACATGCCAGGACGCATCGCATCTGCCAGCAAAACCCCAAACTGTCCCCGACTCTGAGGTCAGACACACACACACTGTGCCGCTGCACTGCATCATGGGAAATCTCCCGCTGGGGATTGGCTGCATGAGCCACTTGGTGATGCGAGCATATAGATGCACGTGGGTAGAAAGACGCACAATAACGCACTTAACAGGGATGTAGTGCCTTCATCATCACAGAATTTAAAAAAAGACATTCAGAGAGCGGGGGAGTTCTGCTTTTGTCATTATTATGAACAGAAATAAAAATAATACGCTCAGCTGCAGTCTTTGCTTCAGTCAAAATAATAAAGGGAAACAAACAAGCCTGCATAGTATTTGTCCTAAATACTCCAGCTGAAAGGATACATAAAGACAGTTAGGCTGCTTTGAACATGGAAATAAGCAAACAGTTGTCTGAATAGATGCAATAAATAGAAAAGAAATCCCTCTTTAGATGCTCCGTTCCTTCTCCCTGTAGGTTTGATAACAAAACTTTGCCAATTGTTGTGTGTTTTCCTCAAACAATTGCACTATTTTGTCATGAGGACGTCGCTTTTTCCATCACACAAGTCAAAGTCACGGTCACAAAGTTACTCACGTTGCCATAGTCAATGTAGAAGACGTGAACCTTTGCTGGTGACTCAACTTTCTCCACTCGGGCTCTGTACCTGCAGCAGCAAAAGAATAATTGAGGGAGAGACAGAGGAAGGGGAGGGGGAGAGAGAACAGAGAAGAGATGAAGACAGAGGGCACAAGAGGAAAAGCAGATGAGTAAATGATTCCATGCTTATTTCCCTGGGGAGAAGGTGTTGGAGGATCTGTCTGTTGTGATCGGGGGAGAGGAGTAGGAGAGGATGAGGAGGCTGGGGAGGTAAGGGGGGGGCAGAGAGGATCCATCAGGATATGCCAGAGCTGTAGAAATTGCACAGAGGCCTCTTTGCAATAAAGGACAGACATTTAAACCTATTTTTGCCAATAACTTTAGTGCATTAGTGATAATCAAAAAGGGCCAAATCCTACTGGTGAATTCATATAGAAGCTACAGAAGAGCATGGTTTTCTCAGACTCAGTTCATGAAGTGTGTCTCCATCTGACCGTCACTCGCCTGATTCTCAACTCTGTCAAACAAACAAGTACAAAGAAGACAAATTGGCTGAGAACCAAGGCCAGCAGGAGTACGCCAAATAATTAGGCCCACATGGGCAGAAAGGAGAGACAAGAGAACAAAGTTAAAACCGAATAAGTGATTAACTGGAAGACATGAAGAACATCAACACAAAGTGTGAGAGTGATGAACAAAGGTTTTTATTTTTCCTTTCTATTCACTCAGACTGTGGTGTTTTAAGGGGTCTTGAAAGGCAACGAATTTCTAATTAGTCCCCTAATGAAACCAGCAGACATTCCACATGCATTACAGAATACAAAGATATGGACACAGAACAATGTGAACATGAACATAATTAGCTCACTAAATAATATGGGGGTGTACACAAAAATCATTTGCCGCCTGGGACGGGATTATTGTTTTTGCTGACAAGACAGGACAAACTCTTCTATACAAACAAACAGGAGAAAGTTCTCACCAGATGGCCTCGATTAAATGCTCATGGTGGCAGAGACAAGAGAGTAACTTAAGTTTTCCCTCTAAAAACTTGGAGAGGATGGAGGGAAAGAGAGCACACCTGACCTGTGTCAGGGAACATTTGGGTTTTTAATCAGTTTCACATTCTTTTTTTTCCCCCTCCAAGTCACCCTCTTGACATTATGTGCATTCACATACACACACACACGCGCGCTTTAAGACACACACTCTGCCTCCCTCGGACACCGTGACTTTTATCTGTCCCCATGACCATCTGTAAACCTCCATCATCCGGTGAGGAAACTAGATGAAGAGGTGTGTGTGTGTGTGTGTCTGTGTGTATGTGCTGCTGTCGAGCTACTGCTGATTCTAAAGGGCCAAAGCTGTGGCAGTGAGCTAATTACACCCTGTGGGTGTCTGCAGTTAACGCATCACAGGCTTAAATAGAGACAAGGTAAAAATGAAACATCAGGTGTTCCTGAGGGGGAAGAAAACATGCTAACATATTCATCTCAAATGTGGCTCAACTATATAACATGTCTCAACTATAGATGATTTTGTTTCAGGTAATCATAAATCTTTCTGACTTTTGCTATCTCAAGATTAGATGCTTGCTATGAGTTAAAGCTTTAAACATGTTTCTCTGGGCTGCATGTGTGTTTACATTTACATGCCTTTTCTTTTTATTTTGAACTGCAACTTACAGTCACACTTAAAATCCTCCTCCGTTTACGTCTGCAGGTCAGCTTGAGCATCTTGTGAAATGGGTGAAGGTCATTAGACGGCAGGTAAAATTATGCCAAGTATCAAAACGTTAGCTTACCATTCACCATCAGCAAACTTGGCTATGCAGTAGTCCCCTCGGCGTGCTGCGTAGGATCCTTCCACCGGAGGCTGAGCAGCGATCTCTGCCCTCATCGTCTCCATCAGACTCTCCAACTGGCCACCTGATAGAAGACAGTCATGTGTGAGAAAGGATACCTGAATTAGATTTGTGTTTTTGTTCATTTCCATCATTCCCCAACTATTTACTTACTCTCTCTAACTTGCCTTCTAGTACATTACTGTAGGTTGTGAACCTTTTCTTTGACATTCACGCGTTTGCCTTCATTATCATTTTACCTATTTTTAAAAACTTGCGACTACTTCTCGTGTTGAAAGTTGAAGTTTGCAGGCTGTGATTGTGCAAAATTTCAGAGCATTTTGCTTTGGTTTGTATGTTAGGTTGACTTGGTGTGACTTATGAAGGGAGTGAGTCTGAGGTCCACAGCAGAAAATGAATAAAAGTACATCTCAGCTCAGCAGAGCACTAAAGGGATGCATCACATAATAGATAATTGGGACAGAAGTTTTCCCTTTTAGAGAAAAGTCTGACGCAGTTCTACAAAACATAACTGTGTGCTTCCGATACACAGACAGACTGAAGGTTTTTTTTTCTGAAGGTTGTTTTCTTTGCTGCCAACCAATGGGAGTGAATGAGCTCAAGAGATGATGCAGCAGCTGAATATATCTGTGATCCGGGTTCATGTACTGTGTACGAGTTGCAAGGACATCCAATACTAATGTAATACCTTGTTAACATACCAGAATTTACATTTAAACAAGTGCTTCTTTTTTACTTATGTTACATAAACAAATGAGATTCAGTACTTTGTAGCATAAGAAAACTAAGCACACAGCTTCTCATACATACTCAAGAGAACATTTTGAAACATTTTACCTTGGGATAAAGAGAAAATGGATGTTACGGATGTTTTTTTTTCTTAAATACTCAAGTGTTAATAGTATTTCACAACATATCAGCTCAAAATCCAGGTCAACCCAAATGGCCCATTAGAGACTGAAACCAGAAATACACACAGGAAAAATTATCTGTTTTTTTTTTTTATAGCTGTTAGCCCATTAGCATCACACAACTAATGCTGGTTTGACTGAAGAATGCAGTTTTGAGTTAAGTGAGCCAGCTCTCCCAATGGTTTTTATGGCCTATCAAGCCATTACATCATGCGCAGAAAACCTATTATGGTGGGTTCAAGGTGAGAATGTTGCTGTCAATATGGTGGGAGATTTGGAGAGATCAGATCCTGAGTCAGTGCTTCATAGTTTCAGGGACTGCAGCCTGTTTTGCAGTTGAGTATGTGCAACTCTATGAGTGCCACTTCCTGGTGTTTGTGTAATATGTACAGTATATTTGTTTGTGGATGGTGGAGTATGTTTACGCATGCATGTCTATTAGTGTTTACAAGTGGCTGCTGGTGTGTGCATGAAGTGTGCGGAAGCAATTACAGCAGCTAGTTTAGCAAAGTGGTCCATGTGAAACTCCATAGTGGAACATTTAGAGTCCAATTCTACTGATTTACTCATTTATAGACAGCAATACAAAGATCTGGGTTTTCTAAATCAAGGTATGGAATTAAGAGAAACTTAGTTGAGATGTCTGAATTTATTAAGGGGCTATGTATATGCTTAATTGGGTTTCAAACTGTTGTTTTTTTCATGGGGGAGGTGTTTTAGTCTTTATTGCAACAAAGGTCCCCAGCTGTAAAAAAAAAAAAAAAAAAAGAAAAAAAAAAGTGTAATTTCAGTACATGATATGACATGTCTGTCATAGAAAACATATTGGCTGGGACTTAGAAAGATTTACTCTGACAGCAGCATCCTTGTAGTAGTGTAGTAAATAAATTGTTTTTCCACACCTGAACAGCAGATAAATAAATACATGCAAACATACAGAAAACACTGTGTACTCTCACACTGCACCACTGTCTCGCTGTGCCTTCAGTCCAAATGCTATGACCAGAAAATCCTCTTGTATAGTATCACCTAATGCACATCAAATATTCTAGCCTTGAGTAAAAGAAAGAGGGGAAACCTGATTACTGACCATCTGCACATAAATATGGATTTTAATGCAACATACATTTCCTAAAGTCTTTATAGATATCTCCCACTAACCTGAGTCTTCTTGTGTAGAGGCAAATGTAGCTGGTGTGTGTGTGTGTCTGTGTAAAATTACTAAGTACTATGCATGTTGGTATAAAAGAGTTTGGAGGCAGGCAGTGCAGCAGTGCAGCCTCACCTCGAAATATACACCTTTATTTACTCCTTTATGGCTGCTGTATGTTGTCATTAACACCTAGTATTATTTCTGTTTGTGCAGAACAAGAACATATAAATAATTATGCTGGTTTTCCTGGTTTATCTGTGCTGAGACAGCCAGACAGCTGCCAACTAACAGCAGACAGGAAACCTTCATTAGCATGATGTCAAACTCTGAGGAAAAACATAGACGAGGGGTACGGAGGGATTTAGAGTGTGAAGGAAAAGCTGGGACTCAGTATGATTGTGGAAGGGGGTCAGGGCAGGGGGACGGGGGAGGAGGGGGTGTCCAAACACCTCATTGGCCACCCACTGCTACACCAACTGCTGATGAATGCAGTGAGGGGAATTGGAGTATAAATACATGCGCACCAAACAGACGCGTCCTCAGCGTTTTGTAGAGAAAGCAGTTTTTGGAAAACATGTCAGATGAATTGCTTGTCGAACCCGTCGCCTCAGACACACAAACACACAGAGGCGATGCGGTTACATCATTATGCTCCGACTTTGCCACAGCGACTTGGTGCAGTCTTAGTGGAAAGGCACTGGGTTACAGCCATCTTGATTTATTAATCTAATTAAAAAAGTTAGTGTGTGCTTTATTCCTTCTCTGTGCATTTGTGTGTGTGTTGTGTATGTGTGCACACTTATATATTTATTTCTGTTCCTGGGCCATGTTCTACTTTGGGTCCAGAGAGAGCTGAATAAATGACACATGAGCTTTAAGAGGGTTCTACCTGCTACATATATGAAGCCTTAATGGATGATTCCACTCAGACCAGCCTAATTAGAAATGCTTTATTCATGTAAATGGTAAAAGCAGGATTGAACGACCGTATGGACGAGCAGCTCTAATATGAGATACATTATTTTTAGAAAAGAACGTGAACAGCGACCTGGTCAGCCGTTGAGATACATCTCTGCTTGCAAAACTTCCAACAGCTGATTTTTTGCTGTGAAACCAGGTTTCTACTACTAAAATGATCTAGTACACCATCATGCTACTAGCTTTGAATTACACTAAGTGCTGCTGCCTCTAATCATGCAGCGAGCTGTTACTGTTTGTGCTGATTTCTCATGCACAAATATCTCGCTTGGAGCCAGCTGAAGAAGCTCTGAAGGCATTCACGTCTGCTTCTTATTTATTTATTTATTTTTGCCGAGCTGATCTGTTTTCAAGTGATTTTCACACAGACTGTACAGTATGTTCCCAAGTACCCAAAATTTGATTTGTTTCCTGCAAGAAGCCGCTGATCTCTGCAATGTGTATCTGACATGAATCATCACAGATACACTATGATATGTTATGGTTAGCTAAGTTTAACATTTTTATTCTAAATGTAGTTATGGCACTGATGGACTTTTTTACAGTTTAGTGCTTTTGTATTCACTGGTGCTCTGATGTTTGGTACAACATGCATTATGAATCTAATAAATGTTGATCATGTCTCATGTCTCACAGGTTGATTAAAAGAAACTCTTCTGATTATTATTCTATAGGTTTACTTTGTAATCTGAAAACACACACCCCCCTTCATAAAAAGCTCTATTTGGGGTTATGCAGTCAAAAGGGCACTGGCATGGTTGTGTTATGGATCACCAATTTTAACAAGCCGATTTATGATCTGCTGTGACCCATAGATTCACTCCAATTACTTCCAAGTCAAGTCCAGTCACACTTTTGACAATAAATCCACTGATTGACACGACTCCTTGTTCCTTTATTTTATTTATTCTGAAGTTCTTCTGTATTGTCTTTTATATTATGGTTCAATGCTTACAAATTAAAAGAAAAAATATGTATGCATGCCTACTTATTTAACACACTGACAGCTTTAGACATCCCTTGTCACAGGCAGCATCCTGATGAGAGCAGTAAACTGACATTCTCCTAATTTATTTGCATTTCTTCTTTGTGTGTGCTCATGAGCATTTTATAATGTTCACATTTGTAAACTGCAAGGTGTGTTTGATTTAGTATGCAGGACGTGCCTCATGCATTATCAATATTCTCTTTTGGGATATACAGTTCTAATTTGCTATGCAGGCTTCTTGGACGGAGGTGCACTGGTTTTGGGGTTATAAAGTTATCACAAATACGTCATCCGTGTGTGCAGATTTAAGTCCTGGTGATTGCTTATCCAGACAGGCACAGTAAGAAAATCACCTATGGAAATATTCCATATCACAACACAAAGTAATATACAAGAAAAGACACAGCTCTGCCTGCAATCAGCATGGAAGTGAAGTGAAATGAGCATTACAGGCTGCAGGCGAGCACAGAGAGAAAATCTGGGCCCACTGGGGTCAAGTGAAGCATCCCAGTGAAATTCTGAATGAATGTGAACAGTCACATTAGGAAACAAGTACAGCCAGGACACTCTGAATTACAGATGCAGATTCCTGTTTAATGCTGGCATAAAGACAACTAAATATCTGCATGCAGAAGGGATAAACCATGTTGAGAGCAGGGCCAAAGCGATGATCCAAAAAACAGCCAAACTACTGACTGCGTCTGATGCTGGCCAATTTCTCTCTGTCTGCATCTCTTTATTCCCGTCGTGTTTTTTTTTTTCTGCCTCGTTCTGTAATTTGTTTATACACCATTATGGCTGCAGCTGTTTGTAAATCATATATAATTACATTGTGAATGCCCAGTGCAGAGTGAGAAGCGATTAGGCTTAAAAACAAGAAAACAATGGAGAAGGAGAGAGAGAGAGCGAGAGAAAGATAAAGAAAGAGAGGATTGATATGCTGACAGTTTTACAGGTTGGTTATGATCATATTTGATTACATTGTGACACACGGTGTGTGAGCAGAGACAAGGGGGGAACAAAAAGCCAATGAAAACACTGGATCATGTGCCCTTTTGCTACGCATCCCAAGGCCATACTGAATTCTATTAAGCCATTTACGAAAGCCATTAAACTACAGAAGGGTAAATAATCACAATATGACAGAGAGCAATGGTTGCTTATGAAAACATTTCCTAGCTTATAAGAATTAAGAGACAAAGTGGAGTGCAGCTATGAAAAAGACAACTGCTGGGGAAACAAGAGGATCTGGAAATATAAACCTGGCTGTAATTGACTATGATTTAAGGCGAGGCAACATCTAGAGGACTGATACACAGGCAATATAAGGCTGAAAAAACATATTGTTTTTGCATTAATATTCCTTAGAAACACTGCAAAGTCTTTGCTGTGTGCCCGAGCCGATTGAGGACACAGATGATGCATCATCTACCATCTGACAGATTTACAGCCACTGAACTGGGCTTTGTGCTTTAGCTCACCTGTTAGTTTGGAGAGTTAAATATTCATGAGGTTTGGACAGACTTCATCCTCTGCAGTAGGGGAATGGACATGCGAGCAACGCTTCAAAGGTAAATGGACGAATTGACAAACAACAAAACAGGCTGGATAAAGTATGTACTGGCTTGGGAGGCCTGCATTTGTGTGTGCAAGCAAACACACAGCTGTTATGAGTCTAATGCCCCCTGTGGTCGGTCAACAAAGAACTCGTGATATTTGTACATTTTCTGAAGACACGGTGTGACAAGGAGGAAACTAAGACAAGAGAAAGGGCATTTACTCCCCTTCCTGAGTCTTGTTTAAAGTGGTGTCAGCATCTGTCGAGTGTTGAGGGAGGCTACTATAAAAAACAAATGATCCCCCTGCTTCACTAATGCTGCTTCACTCCCACTGGAGAGTGATATGGATTATATCTCATGTGATACCCCCCTACCACCACCAATTACCCCGTTCCATTCTACCCTTCCCGGCAGTCTGGAGCCTTTTACAGCAAATTACGGTTTCTGTAATTGGAAAAACCATCACTGAAAAATCTAAACCGAGACAGCATCTGTGGCTCTCTTTTTGCATCAGTCTGCTCCTCTCTGCTGCTAACTGTCGAGCCTCATTGGCTGCAGCTAATGCCCTGTTTTGATTGTGAGGAGTCCAAATATACTCATAAGATGGCCCTGTGCAACATTTGGAGAAGAGGACCTGAGGGGAGGGTGAGTGGGGGAGATGAGGATGGCCAATTTTCAGGAGAACCCCATTTGGACCTGTAAGTGGCTCACCACTGTGAAAAGTGTAATTCTGCTTTAGGTAATAGACCCAAAAGTTGACATTAGTGCAAATCATGCTCGCTAGGATAGCACAGGATGTGAAAAAAGACGCTTATTTTCTGCCTGAAAATCAAAAGCCTCCCACCTCAAACCGACAGGTGGGCTGACCTTTTAGAAGCCAAGTTGCGTATCTAATTTAATAATGAATGCCTTGGGAGGGGGGAGATCACGCAGGCAGGGTCTGACCTCTAAATATTGCATCTGCTGCAGTGGCAGGGAGCAGGGAAAGTAGAAAAACAGCAGCATTGACTCTGCTGATGCAACTTTCATTCGCATGCTTGGTTACTTTGTTCAATGTAGGTATATGGTTGAATTGAACGTGTACACATTTCAACTACATGAAATATGAGGCCTAAAAGCAGTTTTATTTTGGCCCTGGATAAAGCACACTGTATTTAAAATTAACTAATATGGTAATAAAAGTGCACTCATGCAGAATAAATTTGAAGATCTTTGCATCAATATGAATGATAGAGAAACTAAAGCTCTTCCCCTCCGATTTGATGGGTCCATAAGAGTAACAATCATGAATGCAACCGTCATATTTAGTTCAACGGTAGCAATTCTTTTGTCTGAAAGTCTGCTGCACTCCAATATATGCATTTCTTTCATTTCACATTTAGTTTCCCTACTTCATTGTGTTAATTAGACTACTCAACAAAAGAACTCACATGAATATGAATGCACTCATATAGGAGTTAATTATCTCAACCCCTGCCTCACTTTGGCTTAATGCCCACAGTGCCAACAAAAAGATATCTCATCCAAAATGGAAAAACAGCAAAGGCAGCTTTGTGATAACATGTCAAAATGTACACTTTTTTTTTTTTTTTTTCATTAAGCTTCATTGTATAAAGTAATCGTCACTTGGCTGCCTTGACATGACAGGCAATTAGTGGGCCGCTCACCCTGATCAATATGAAATGCTACAGTAATTCTCATGTCCTCTTAGTGAATTCAACACCCTGAATACCACAGTTACTGTGGCAACTTGCCTCCACTTAATAAAGAGGTGGACATAAAAAGAGATACTGATGCTGTGATATTGAGAGATCACTGTAGTGAGGCCAACACAAAGAGTGAACAAGTTAATAGGCTAATATGAAAATTCAAACTCATGATACAGACGACAAATCCATAAAAAAAACAAGACTGATTCCATTACTTTAAAATTTTAAAGTAATGAAATTTAGTTTTTAAAGACAGAAAAGGGTCTGGTTTGAAGTCTAGCCAGAGAGAGAACAGCTCCCTGCCTGCCTCGCTCCGTCAGTAGCTGGGTCCAGCATCATTAGGTGATGAACAGCTGCTGTGTGTAAAAGGTAGAAGTGTGAATAATGTGGACGGAGTGGCACCTGGTTGGGGGGAACGACTCCACTCATTATGAGTCTGTATGGGTGCCAGGAAACAAGCACTAGACAGGACGTGCCGCCAACTGCGCTGCAGCTGAGGCTTGGGGTAGGCAAAAAAATGTGTGTTTATCAGTTGAAGCCGGGTTTACCAATCCAGTCCTACGGAGGTGACAACTGAGTGAGGTCCAAATCAGGGGGAGGCTGCAAGCTAGGCAAAGAAAACCTTGTAGGAATGTTGCCCAATGGTACAATCTGTAGGCCAGGACAGCCCATGAAGATTGGAGCTAACATGCCTGAGTGTTGTAACTAGTTTATACACGGTAATTAGGCGTGTATGTATCAGACATCGTGCTGAGGACATGGCAAGTTACATCGGAAAACTGTAAGTTGCCCATTAAATTTCACAGAGAGAGAAAAGCAGAGTATATTTTAAGTAGTCTTTCTCTTATGTCGATTCTCCAGCATAGTGGCAAACCAACAATAGTGTAAAGCACAGAGTTACTTCCTCCCCTTGTGCCTGGAGTGGCCTCTGTCTTTTAGTGTCCAAGGTCACACAGATCTATGCGGGTCCCCCTCTGACAGTAATTACATATAGCCTCCGGAGAGAGTGCAACACACATAAGGAAAATAGGGAGAGAAAAGAGACAGCAGTACGAGGGAGAGACAATGTGTGAGAGGAAGAAACTGAGACAATGAGAAATAAACAAATACAGTAAGAGATGAAGGCCCTTAGAATGAAAAGAGTGCAAAAAAAAAAACTATTGGAAAAACTATTCCTATCACGAAATTAATCACTTATCGAGCTTATGTAAAGATATTCACACATTAAAAAAAACCCACACTTAGATATTAAATTTGAATAATTAAATTGGGGGGAAGAGGGTCAAATACAGAGCGCTCCGGACCTCAGGAGAATTAAAAGATATCACAAACTGTATTTTCTCCGCAATGCTTGCAATTGTTAAAAAGATGAAAGCATAAAGAATATTTCATGGGGCTACAAATGTTCATTCAAGCACAAAAGCAGCTGTGCGGCCTTTTCAATCAACACAGCCCTTACAGACCACAATAAATAAATAAATAAATAAATACACGCTGGACTACAACAGTCACAACTCCCACGTGTGTAATGGTTTGGAAACTGCATCTAAATATTAATGGCAGTAAAGTTATCTCATATAACGTAGGTCTAGACAATACTACGCATTTCTACTTAATGTTATCAAAAGTCAAGTAATTTATATCTAATGCTCATTATGGAATATTTCACAGATTTTCTTCTCTTCTCGCAGCTGTGACATTTTAATTTTCCTCTGTGCAAATCAATAAAGTTCATCTTATCTTATTGAAGCAACGATTGAAACAAATGACTTTCAGCCAGTCCAAGCTATATTATTAATATTTTTTTTTGCTATAAATATAGGTACCTTTAGTGATTAGTTTTATGCTTAGAAAGTTAAGTAAATGGGCTTGCACATATCATCATTATGGTGTTAGAAGCCGAGCCATAATAATATTGTTTTATTCCCTCAGTCAAATTGCTTTAGGGAGGTTTGTTTTTAGCTTTCAAACAGCGGAGAGACAGACCAGGGAAAGCCAGTTACACTGCCTGTCGCAAGTGTGCTATACTTCAAGGATGGCCAGGGAATACTCACAGTGCTGCCTGCATCAGGGAAATGGAGTGCAGGCTCTGCTGCCAAATACACTGACTGAAATTTCACTATGATCTTAGTTGCTACCTGTGTAACGGGAGAAAAGGGGTAGGTGTGGCGGCTGTGAACAGTCAAACTTTGGTTGCATAATGTGGGTTTTTGGAAGGTCAGGTTTTATTGAGGCTTAATGCATTATGCAGATGGAGTGTGGTAACTTTAGAAGCAGTGGTTTGTATTTGAATGCACAAATGTTAATGAAAACTCCAGCATCAATGCATCAATGAGTATTAATGCTACTTCTACATTTAAACAATAATACTGCATCCATCACCTGTTAAATGATTTGTTTGCATCCAATTCACATATTTTGAAGCATAAACTGTGACACTATTAATGTGAAGTCTTATGTTGTCATCATCTGCATTCATCAACGTATTTATGAAATTTTGCATCTGCTTATCTGAGAATACAAATTCCTACACTTTGGAAATTTAGAAGATACGGTGGGGTGGAGGTGGAGGGGTTGAACATGCCATGATATTGCAAAGCACTCAGCTTGTATGATTTTACAGGCCCTAACACTTTGATGTGCTCTTCAAGGGGTTGGTATGACTTAATGTAGCTTTGAGGAAGCGTCAGCGAAAATGAAAGAGAGCAAGGGAGAAAAAGAGATGGAAGAAGGCGGGGAGGGGCAAACAGCCTGATAAAGAGGGAGATGAGGAGAGGGAGGCAGGGGGTGAGGACTGGTCAGGTTTGGCTTCCCTGCTGAGAATAACACTTTTTTTTTTAAACTAGCACATAAGCCTCTTGGTGGAAGAACACGGGCCAATTAAAGGGAAAAATAAATAAATAAGTCAGCCCCAACACTGCTGGATCATCTAAAATCAAGCCTGTATACGAAAAAAGATTAAATAACTCACAGCTCTCCTGTCATAATACACTGAGAGCAGCAATATAAAAAATGCAGTTTGTGTACAATTTCTTTAAATGCAACACTTACGTTGCTACTGAGAAAAAACTTCTATATATTTTGCATCTTGCCGTTTCCCCAAGTCCCTTATAGATATAAGGAATTAATGAGAAATATGCTTAAAAAATAAAAAAAATCAATAAAAACACTTTTGATTTGCTCTTTCATGTGTAGCTTGAGCACAGTATGTTTCCCAGAAGCCTGACCATGTTTCAGATATTCCATAACAACTCCACTCTGCATTTTACATTTTCTCTGCCGACAGTAAATAATGTTGAAGATATTAACCCTATCTTTGGGTTAACATGTGCCATGTGCTGTACACTTCAGCCTCTTCCCAGTAATACATGATTTTCATCAGTGATAAAACCTTGCACATAACCTCAACATCCCTATCGACCTGGAGTTGCAGGAGCCAGAGGCAGTGGAAGAGCTTTAGATTTGAATCTAACGCTTGTGGGAAGAAGATGAATAGAAGATTGTTTGTGCGTTTAACGGAGTGTCTAGTGAAGGAAAGAAAGGTAGGAGGCGTTTAAAAGAACAAATAGGGTCCAAATACTTTCCACACTCATGTGATTGGATTATTATGGTGCAAGTGATGCTCAGGCTGAGATTGGCAGTAAGTGAAGGCAAATTAATTTATTACGGCAGTGAGGCAAATTAAGAGGTGGCCAAAGTCAATTTCATGGCCTCTGACAGTCGACTGCTAGTGAAGCCAGATGTGGGGGGCGGCTGAGAGAGGAAGACCTGAACCACTCACACACACAAACTGGCAGACGATGAAGGGACAGTGATTAGCATGAAGACTTCTGATTTGTTCCAGCTACTTTGTGAAGGCCAGTTTGAGTGTAATTGTGTGTTACAATAATTAAGTCACAAAATTCAAAGAGTCCAGGGCAGGGTCATTCAAATTCATTCATTCAAAAACATATTCCTAAATTATAATATTAAGTTTCTTTACAGAAACCTTTTTATATATTACGTTTCTGTAAAGAAACTTAAGAAAAAAGGAACATGCTTTATATTATATCTATAAACACGATTCTGTTCTGTTATTACATGGCCATTAAAATATTACATTACTTCCAAACGTTTCCTGCCTGCTTGTTAAACCACTGTGTCTCATTTTCCATTTCTTCATGTGTTATATATATATATATATATATATGATAGCTTACAATTTGCAAGTAATGGGCCCAACACTGCAGCTTACTGACCAATCAGATGCTCCTTCTTCCCTTAGCTACTGTTGTCTCTTACATACTGTCTGACAGCAAACCACTGACTTCTAGCGCAGTGAGGGATGATAAACAGAAATGGGTATGCACTTGTAATTAAACACAGATACATATGTATACACATACACACCCCTTGATTTTGTTATTGCATAAGATGGTCCATTAAGTATACTACCTGAAAGACAGACCATAACAGCACAAACCAAAATACGGGGAGGTATTATGTGTGCATTCATTCACGTATACCCACACACACAGAGCTTGTTGGAGGGAGCAGCCATGCGGGGACAACAGGGATTGTTAGTTTTCCCATCTCCGAACTTTTCTTTTCATTCCTCCCCCTGTCATCGGTGACAGGAGGGGATGGTGTGATTTATTCCTGTCATTCACTAGTAATAACAAGTGGGATGTCCTTTGTTTTGTCTCTGCTGGTGGGAGGGATGCTGCAGCAAGGGATGAGGTGAATATCTGAGTGGTTGAGATAATTGTCATTCATAAAGTCAGTCTGGTGTTAAAAGGGGAAAAAAAATGTGAGGGAGCCCTTGTTCGTACCTCTGTGTGGAGAGACGGATGATGGTCGTATTTAGGATGATAAAATGGTCACTGCAGCATAAAGTAATACAACAATAATTTCAAATTCTAATATTTTACACTAGCCATGTATTCTGTGTCAAATTTCATATTTGACAAAACATGCAAGGTTTTTAGTCTCTTGCGCTCTCTGATTTTGTGAATCAATTTCTTAACTTCTACTCACATTTTTTAAATTAAATAAAGTCATTTCTGCTTTCTTGTACACACACGCACACAGACAAACAGAACAGTGTCAGGGTACCTGTCTCTACGTCCTGGGCGTAGACGTGCAGGGTATCGGTGATTTCGGTGATGTATACTGGTTTGTAGTTGGCCACACGTTCCTTCTCCTCCGTAACATGCACAACCTCCTCGACTGGTTTCTCCTCATAGTTGGCCCAGAGCTACACACATAAAACACAGATAATGACAGACAGGTCAATGACTTCAATAAATACTCGACCTGCAAAATATAAACATATAAACATGGTGCCAAGACACTTAAAATTATCATTTGAGGGACCAAAATATTAAGCGGACATACCACATCTTGGTATGTATTACTCAAGCACCGTCAACATTCTTGTTACTTATTATATATAGACAAACTCATGATGCCACCAGCGTATCTATTGTTTCCACTACAGCTTTCTGAACTACTGTGATGCTTTAATTCTAAAATGCATATTTGTAAAAAGCTAATATTAACCTCTTCAACAGTAGACATGAATATATGAAAAAATACTTTAGTCTGAATAATGGCCAAGGGTACATGGTTGGGCTAGTTTGCCCAAAACAGTATCTGTGGGATCAAAATCTGGAGCTTGTCTTGACTTAATGTACAACTCTTAGCTTTATTTTAGGACTCTGAACACTGAAAGAAAAACCCCACAGACATCACAGATCATGATACTGTGTGATTTCGGGTAACTGTTCCTTTAAGCATTGTATTGTGTTTTGTGTGTGTGAGAGAGAGAGTGTGAATAAGCAGGTTACATCCTTTCTATGCTGCATCAAGGTTAGTTCTTTTTCGGCTCCCCAGGAGAAACAGAGGGCAGGAGGCTCATTAGGGAGAAGTGTTTTGCCTTGGGCCACATATCAAACTGCATAGATGTCAGTAGATGTGTGTGTGTGTGTGTGTTTACAGAGAGCAAAGGATGCGGCAGAAAGAGTGGGTGGTTGTTAAGACTGAATACAGCATGTTTGTGTACACAGCTTCAAGTACAGTAATACTATTAAGCACGTGCATGAACACATAAAAAGATCAGGATGGTCAGGATGAAAGCAACTAATCAACTCCCTGCAGATGCAGCGCTGCAGAAGAGGGGTGAAGGAGACGTACGGGTGGAGACAGGGGATGAAGATAGGGTGGGGAACTCAAAAGTCAAAAAGTGCAACCAAACTTCACAACTTCTTGTGTCGCTGTAGCAGCAGCACAGCTAGTTACTGTTGACTTCTGCAGGCTATTTGAGAAGTGTTTACTTTTAAATAGTACAGAAAGACAAGGGAAAGAGGCAGACAGATTTTTTTTAACAGCATAGTGATATTAGCCAATTAAGTTCTGGCTAATTATTTAACTGCATGGTATCATCAAGCTAATTAGATTAGCTAGTTTTAGTGTTGTCATTTTTTCCCCCACTGTGCCTTAGCTCATCTGCAGAGTTATGCAAGTGTTAAGGCTTAGATAATCATACCCCGGGCTTTTTTTAATATGCTGGCTCTTCAGCATGCTAAGATTATCCTTTTACCTCATTGATGTGGTGATGTACAGTGACAGGGGCTTTACAGGAGTCAGCTGTCTGCATGTGCAAGCAACAGATAAATTGGTGAATGAGATTTAGAGGAGAGGAAAAAAAAAATCTAAACTCACAACCAATGAAGAAGTGCTTTCAACTGTTACCCATAAAAATGTGACAGAAGAGCTGTTGCTTTGCCTACCTGCTAACAAGAGACAGGGTCTTACTACCCAATTACAATCAATTATTCATCCTACAAATGCAGCAAAAAAAAAGCAAAGGGAAGGAGAAGGGAGGGAAAGAAGGGAGGAGGAAAGAAGGCAGGTGAAAATCCTGGGGATTGAGGGCGAGCAAGGTTAATGAAGACTGAAAACGCAGACACGCTTCGTAAACCCCGAGATCAACCAGGATTTTTTTCTGTATGACGTTAAGATAGGTGCACTATTAGCACACATACAGCCATGTGCAAACATTATATGCACAGTCACAATAGCTGGGATACACAGCTTCTGGTTAATAAAGATGCTTCCCACATGGCAACTGAGCTGACATGGCTTGGCTGTTAATCAAACTTGCAGCACCAATTAGGGATGACGAAGATTAGAGTGTCGCCATTCATTAGCCTGGTGGCCATCACTATGGCATCTTTTGGTGGGTGGGCTTATGGTTTGGTTCGGACATCAAGCATAAAACACAAGGGTTGTTGCTGACCTCTGACTTTGTGTCGAGTATGAATATCACAGTGACAAGAGACAGGTAAAAAACAGTGATAGAAACAGACTCATGCCTCCCCATTAAAAGTCCTTCATGTGGCACTTTATATGATGAAGACATAATTATACATAACTGGTTAAGTGAATTTTCAGTGGAGAGACATGAAGAGAGGTGAACAGATGCTGATCTGCTCCAACAGTATGTTCACAAATACAGATGCAAGCGACTCCAGTTTTTCAATGTAGAGAAACAGAAGCACTAAAGAGGTACTGGTGAAAAATATGTAGAATATTTATAGCTTTAAAGTACTTATTGGTAATCAGCGAGTGTAAGCTATAACACACACTTTACACAAAGGGTGTCTGCGGTCCATTGGATATTTGTGGCCAACACTTTAAAAAGACTCCAGTGGATGGTGTCATTTGAGATGAAAATTTGGTTTACATTGTGTCTGAGTGCGCTATTAGAAACACTATAGAGCTTCATCTCTTTTAAAGAACACACACACACGCGCGCACATGCACACACGCTGTGCCCAGGGCTGATGACCTTCCGTGAGCAGCCAACCATCCTGTTTGTTCCACTTGAATGCAGGTATGTGACTGCTGCTTCTGCTGCTGCTCTGCAACTGCAGCCAGACACTAGAGCCACCAAGCTGCCAGAGACAATGAGGGAGAGTGGGAGGGGGGGAGAGAAGAGAGAGAGGGAGAGAGATAGAAGGATGGGAAAAGGGAAAAAAGCGGCAGGCCATTAAGCTCGAGCTGAAAGGACAACAAGTCCTAATAATGGAGGCCAAGCTGAGAGAGATGGCAGGTTAGGCTGACCTTCACAACTCCTGAATGACGAAACACACTTGCACCCAAGTGAGTGACAAGTGAGTCCAGTGGGGTAATTTGATGATGGGACAAGGTTGCACCAATGCTGCACATGGTAACTATCTAAACCACAAGGTTGAGCGAAGTGTTCAAGTATGTGTGGTAGGGATTAGGCCTGTTCCCATTTCCATTTTACAAATCTGTTCTCTTTTCTGCTCTACCTTTCATTCTCTTAATCTTTTTGTTCACCCGCTTCTTTTCTCTTACTGGATTACACTAATCTTACACCTCCAGTTCATCACTTTTTTTTTTCAACAGCACAATAACAGCAACTGATCAACAGTTAACAATTGAAAACAATTTTCTATGTGCACTGTGTATAGTACTTACGACAAACTGTTCAAGACATCAGTCACATTAACTTTTAACAAACAAATAGATTTTTTTTAAGGAAGTCAAAGTCCTAACAAACGGCTGCAAAACTGGCTATCCCTGAAAAAGGAATATCGGATTATAGCCAAATTGTGGCAAAAATTCACTAGCCAGAAATCTTAATTTTCCAACTTGGCACACTGGACGTCTCACTGATAAAAGCTTTTACTGATGAAAACAGCTCAGCTTCACAGAGTTAAGTACACTATTCATTAGACTGGTTGTGGTTTGTCTGAATATTTCTAAGAGCCCCTTAACTTAAAAGACTAACCGATGGTGCTACATTCATATATTCACACATACAAGCACAGGTGGATGAATACACAGACAGATGGATGACTGAACACACACGTAGTGCCAGAACGAGGGGGTGAGGGTTGGTTTGAACACTGATTAAAGGTGGCAGTGTGTCAATTTCACTAATGTGTGTGTATATGGTCTGCTGTGACAAAAATCGCCATCGCTACTTTAAGTACACACTGTGTACTTTGTTAGCAGGCAAGTGCCAAGCGGCGACTACTATGACTTGAGGCTGAAGGCAGTGTGGAAGTATATTACAGTGCAATGCCACCGGCAGCCGCTTGATACTGGCTTCAACTGACTCCCATTCAAAAAGAGTCAACTTCTCTCCAGAAACATTTTTTTCAACAAGTCTGAATATTAAGTATAATAAGATTTGAAGATGTGGGAAATGATTAAAAAGATAGAAATTGGCAATTATACACCAGAAATGTCCTTGTTGACCTGAAAGTATAATTCTGTCAAATTAAATTAGCAGTTTGTTTCTAAAACTAAAAAAATATATATATTTTTTAAAAGTTTATTTTACACTGAAATCAACATGCCCATTTTATGTTAAACCTGACACTCAAAATAGAGTGTTTCTTGAAAAGAACATTATGAGCATCTCTCTAAATACACTCTTCACAATTCCTCATTAACCTGTCTTCTCATACTGCACTCACACATATAGCACCTGACAGCTACAGTATGTGCATGTAGCCCTCGCAACCTGTGACAAACTTCTGTAGTTCTGAAACAAAGCAGCTATCGCAAACCAGCTGAAGCACAGAGTAATAAAAGCAAGATAATATATGAGTGAGTGGTCTCTCTTCTTACATGGCATCTTACATGGGTCCATTGTTAATTCATTAACCAATCACAATATGAGAACAATTGAAATCAATAGTAGCATGTTATTCATAAGAGTGCACTTTGTAAATCAATTTAGACCCTATTATATCCTTGATGAATCTCTTTAGAGAGAATGGTTCGTTAATTCAATAGAGGGCACATTTTTCTCTTTCAGACTCCCCTTTTTGTTCACATCAAAGTGCTTAAATCTAGACTTAAGAAGAGAAATGTGGCACATTTACTGTATCAGCTAGTAACTCATTGAGATAATAGGCGTCTAAACTTTACTCATACAACAATACATGAAGAGATGGTATCAAAGGTGTTAAAAGTATTGAAAATTGAGTAAAGGATACTTATTTAAAGTTAAAACACTGAGCGAACTCTAAATCTCATTAGTCATGTAGGACACTCACCTTGAGTGGTAAAAGTGCTGCCTTTTGACTCAGAAATGTCTCCACATTAGGTAAAAACATTACCTGCATAAATCACAACAAGCTCTAGAAAAGAATTTGATTGGCATACAAAGTGAGAAAGAGCTCATGAGAAATCTGCATTGGCGTCACGTAAATGAGTGGGACAGGTTGGTGTGACAGAAAGGTGGACAACCCTGGATTTCCTGTTGCTTGATGATGTTGTCGGTATTGACTAAGCTATTAGAGGCGGGGAAAGATCAACAAGGTAGACAATTGCCTTATTGAGGGGCAGGCCGCTCATTCACAGCTTCTATGTGTATGCTGCTTTCTCATTAGAGAAAATTCAAAAGTCATTAGAACTTCATCTAAAAATCACACTTTTTTCACAGGAGCATGTATACGCCAACACTTTGGCCACACTGGGCAGACACGCTTCTTTCTGGTAGCTACACCTGCAGCGGACATGTAGTGTAGGACTTGCATACTGTAATTTTACTCTCAAAACAATATGTTGGACCTTGGTGTTAGGATTGTGTCTTTATCTTTTGGACAGTCGTTTATGCTATTATTTATGTTATGAGGGGTTGAACCTCTCTTTCCTCCTTGTTGCTGTTAAGTGTAAATGTTCCTTTTTCAATCCTACAGTATCTTTTTTAAGCCAACATGACTTACTGCCAATAACTGATGTGACCAGAGGTTGAAGTCAGGTAAATCCTCGGAGCCGATAAAGGTACAATGTAGCTCGACTGATTGATAGACAGACAACCGGGTTGTCTCACTTTGATTTATCGACTGTTTGAGAGTTTGTTTGATCACAATGATCACAATGTAGGTGACACAACAGGCCCACGGCCACAGTTTTCTTGACAACCTCCGATTCAAATGGAGTTACCTCGTCTTTATTAATCTGGATTGGACAGCAAGCTGAGTGACAGGTGTCAGGGCGGTCCAATCGCTCTTGTACACTAGAGAGAGAAGACATTAACCCAATGCAACCACCTAACTCTAAGAGGCCTACCTCCAAGGTTAAGAGGGGTTGTTGATAGTACATTAACCCTGATGGCTCACCTTGTCATAGAGAGCTGAGTAAGAGGGGCAAGCTGTGGCAGTGGAAAGAGAACTGATTTACAGGATAGGGGACTTTGTACCAAGCTTCCTCCACTTCCCTTACCCGTTGTCCTTATATTCAGATACAATGCATGGCAGCCTTGTGTCACAAAACGTATATAGTAGGATAAGTGCACATAAACATGCATGCGCACAGAGAGAGAGAGAGAGAGAGAGATGTGGCCTTGGGAAGAATTGGTCCAGGTTGAGCTATGATGTGGTAGCAGCATCATTCCCGCCACGGTGGGCTAATATAATATGACTGCTTATGGGCCTGCAAGGCCACACACGTGGACACAGCAACAAAACATGTCAGCTGCACACTGCCGCATTTGACAAGCTGTAAAAACTGAAATTACGAAACACCAGTCTGTCATGTTAGGAGAGACAACTGGTTTAATACGTCGAACACAAAAAATTCTGTGGCAATTATTTTTTAAAGTTTTTCTGTATAAAACTACCAGTATTTGATAACACTTAATCAGAAAATGGACTCTATGCAAGGTTTATGGATTTCTAATTAGTTCGGAGGATTTCAGACTGTGCCTATAGCCATTCTGGAGGTATTTCTCTCGGGTCAAGAGATCAGGCGTTTGAAAAACACCACAAATATGCCCAAGACAGATCTACTTTCAAGCTGAGGCTATACTGACTGGATTTCAACACTTGGACATACTGTCCACCACCAGAACTCAATCAACTCTAATCTTCTTAAATAAAAATTAAATTATAAAATAGATGTTCACTGGAGGACATGGAGGGATGAGTCTCTCGGATGTGGTTACTTAGCAGATAAATTATGCATTAAAACTGCACAGGTGGCGCGGGACAGGCCTTTTAGGTGAAGGGGGGAGAGCCGAGCAGCTGGGGAATTCATAACAGAAACGGGAGAGCAAGTGAAGGAGAGACGGAGAAGGAGAGAGAAAGAGATACTCCATAGCTTCATATCACAGCCAACAGATGTTCTCCCATCAAAGAGGCGGCAGGCAGGCAGTGAGGCTACTCAACCCCAGCTTACACAGCTAATATGACCCCCCTTATGTTGCCCAACACACACGCACGCACGCTCATGAACACGTGCGCGCTCAACTGTTGAGGGCTTGGAAACTACCTAAGGCTATCGTGGTGGCAACTTGTTACACTTTTTAAATTGACACAAATTGATCCACTTAGACGTGTGTTGAGGTGGGGGGTGGATGCAGGTCTGTCTGCCTGCTGACATTGTACTATTAGCAACAAGCACTAACTTGTACTTGACAGAGATTGGTGGTATGTGCGTGGCACCAACTGGTTGGGGGGGGTGGGGTTACCATGGAAACAGGACATGTGGGTGCATATATAATCAGGGCAATACGTGCACACACACAAGCTTACACCTGTGCCACCATCCTCATGGGCACCACCACACTCAACTGGTATGGAAAACCAGACGGCTGTGAGTACGAACTAGGCTTTGCTCAAAGATTAACACACGCACAAAACCACACACGTCGTCCCTGGAGGCAGTCACTCCAGCATATGGAGCCTTATGTCAAGTGAGCAGTTTTCTTTTTTCTTCTTTTTTTTTTTTTTTGTGTGTCTATCTACGGTCATTAAAAGATGATCAAGCCAAGCAAGACGTCGTCAGAGCAAAACAAAGGCTACGCTGGAGAATAAACATGCAATTAAAGCCGACCAGCTGCAAGTGTGAGGGCACATGATACAGACACTCAATCATCAAATGACATACACAGACGAAGAAAGACAGAAAACGGGGAGGAAAAATAATTAGTTGTAGACTAAACAAACATTTTGTCTGATTGTGCATCATGATAACTGATAAAAATAAAAAATGGGTGCTGCATAAAGGAGAGATGGAGGTTTGTACAGAGGGACACAAGCACTTGTTTAGAGGATGATGTGTGATTTGTGCGTGATTACTATGTTTACTTGTCCTGATTTTGCATATGTATACGTGATGCGTCAGGTGAATTCACCCCCCTTGTCGTCCTTCACATTTGTTCTCCATGTTGCTTCGCCCTACAACGGTCTGTTATGACCTTGACGCCAAATGGGTGAAGTTCTGTGCATCTATAAAGTGGGCTGAAATTAACAATAAATGCACAGCATTTAAGCCCACCCTGTGTACCTTCCACCCTGTTATTCCTTTTATAATTCCTCTATACATTTATCAACTCAAGCGGATTATTGTCCGCGAGAGCATACTCTCCGTCTCATCACTGGAAATTATAGAAGAGCTTAAAGGAACAAGGAGAGGAAGAGAATGAGGAAAGAAAAGACCGGCTATAAAGGAGAGTGATTAAGAAATAGGACTACCTCAATGTTACAATGTATAAGTATGCAATTAAAAGGCAATTAATCAACTTTTTAATTAACAGGCTAGTCTGTCCCAAGTTGCCACGTTGTTGCCATGACAACGGATTTTCCAGGGTGGCGTTATCTCTCCTTCTCTCTCCTTTCCTCTGTGGAGGACTCCTGATCATTTTTCTCTCTGATCACACCTTCCACTCCATTGTTCTTCTACTCGCTCTGCGCTCTCCATTTAAAAAAAAAAAAAAAAGAAGCAAAAAATAATAGAGGTAGGAGAAGAGGGGAGCCATGCAGGGAGGGAAGCAGAGCTGGTGGGGATTAAGGCAATGGGAGAGATGCAGGATAGCAGAGAATAACAGAGAGGTTAATACGGATCTGGCAATGCCGAGGAACAGCAACAGAAAGCGAAAAACAGGAGGGAGAACTAGAGGGAGTAGAGGGAAATGATGAGGGGGAGGGGAGAGGATGAAGGGAGGAAAGAGCTGGCAATATTATCACATCAGAGGTAAAGTCCCTTGAAGTCTCTGAAACGCTTCCTATATCTCACAACTCATACAGAGTGATTTCAAGGTCTCCTTTCTGCTCTTGCAAATAGCTGCTCTCCTAGTTTGACAAAAAACGGAGCCAATCAATCTCCTTGTAGGTGGGACTAAGGTTGGAATTGTTATCCAAGTGTAACAAGCGAGCATGAAATTGACGCAGCTGTAACAGCCGTAAAATTTTGAATTGCACTGAAGGCAATTATTCAGAATATTTTTTTCCCCTTCTTCTCATATTATTTGAAAGTTAAATTTGTCGATTGACCCCATCATGTACTTGAACTCAGAAGGATACAGCACTCAATTTCCTCATAGAGTTTACGGAGAAAAAGAAGCTGAGAGCCTTGCCTTGGCAACCACATGGCTTACAGTGTACACCACCAATGGAATAATAAAATGGTTAAATGGACATTACTCAGTATGTTACATCTGGTGGCCCTTGTGGGTCTATCAGTGTCCAATACAGCTGAAGTAGTGGTGCTGGATAATTTACAAAAAGACAATCAGATACACACAGGCGCCAGCATCCAGGCTTAAAGAGCACTTCCTGGGAAGGTGTCTGGCCATCTTGAGCCACCCCTTCTGCATCTGCTTTTATTCACAACAAAACTTTCTGACTAGAAAAGTAGAGAAAAAAAATCAGTTGTTTGTCATTTGACATAAATTGATAATTGTCTTTACTGTTCCACCTGCTAAATGCTCATTTTATTAGAATCCTGCAAAATGTTGCAGCAACACCCACAATGCCCTATACTGGCAGACACAGGGAAGCAGCACAAAATGCAGGAAGAGGAAGTAATAAAGACACAATATGTGGTAAATGAAGGAAAAAAAAGACAATAACAAACAGAAAAAGAGAGGGCGGGGGGCTGAGAAAGACTAGTACAACAGCAGGAATTGGAATCGCAGGAATGACGAGAGCATGTTTATGTAACCGTCTCTCCCTAAGGCATGAGAGAGAGAGGAAGAGAGAGAGAGAGTGTAAAATGCATAAAAAACAGTCCCAAAACTAGTAGAGTAATCCTCTTCGATAGATTTAGTGTTTTCTGCAGGCAAGCCAGCCAGGAACTGAGAAACCGAACACAGTAAAAGTGGACCAACTTAAATTACAAGGGAATGCTTAAGAATTAAATCAAACAAATTCCCTGAAACTTGGATCTTCACAAAAAAAAATGTCATGTTGAAAAAAGGGCAATTTAGAAGGACAGAGTCATCACAGGTGCATTGTCCACCTTGTTAATAAACCTGTCTTCTTCCTCTTAGTTTGACTGATGAGATGGAACAGACCAGGCACGCCTCCAACAGTCAGTCAAAGACATAAACCTCAACATACTACCCAACTATTTTTTTTTTTTTTACACATTTTGTGGTGATATTGATAGGTTACATCTATTAAAGTTGTAATGTATGTGTTTCAAATGTTGTTCACAAGTAATACGGACTTTGTCAGAAATTCCAATCTGCGGAGGGGAAAAGCAAAGAAACGACAAAGCTGCCTTTCCGAATGCAATGATCATCAACCATGACGACATAAATAACGTACAAACAATCTGTCACTCCTAAAAGCAATCACTCCGATCCTATATCTCTCCATGCTTCCATGTATTCATTCATCCATTCCTCTTTCTGCATGTCACCATGCTCCGAGCTTGACAGCCCATGAAGAAGGAGCCATCCATTTTCTATTAAGGAAAAGCTTTCTTTAATGCCTAACAGACATGTTGAATGCCTCATCTTGAACGAGCAATATCAATCTGCAGTGCACAGGCGTTTTATAACTTAGCTGGGGTCACAAAAACATATTTTATTTTGTCGGGCAGTGTGACGATCCTTGAGATTTTTATTTCATGACTGTGAGAGACACTAAAATATGAGTCACACAAACATGAGAGCTGACAGGTATGACTATCTGCAGAAAAGTGGCTCAAATCACCCTTGTTTTGGTGGAGCACAAGGAAGCATAGCCATACTTAGTACTCAATTCCAGTGTCTGCTCTATCAACCATCCATTATGCAAGGGCAACGCAAATATACAGGAGAGATTGCTACCAGTGGAAACTATAGAATAACTTCTATTTAAATGTTCAAGTTGGAAATAGCACAGAAATGTGCCTTCATTAAAATCTGGAGGACAGTAGCAAAAAAAGTGCATCATTGAATTAATGCACTTTACATGCATCTTAAAGTGAGAAAGCATCCATGAGCATGTGAACTAAGGGGAGAATAATAAATAGGATGCCCAAGTCAGGGCTTAGATTGGGAAGGTGTAAAAAGGGAGAAAGGGAATTAGGGAGCCAGAAAGAGAATTAAAGCCAGAATTAAATGACGCTGAACGATGGCAAAGAGAAAGATGGCGATGATAGTGTGTAGTCACCGAGGCAGGCAGGGAGTTGAGGACAGGCAAAAAAAAAAAAAAAAAGCCTGAGAAAGCAGATGAATGAGAGGCGGTGGGGGAGCCATCATGAGGCGAATAAAGGAAAAGAATAAGCCAATGCATTTAGGAGTGGAATTGGCTGCTCAACCAAGATCCAGTCTGCCAACGTGTGGAGGACTCTGTCTGTGAGCAGATAATAAAGACAACTGATCAGGCGTTAACATCCAGACTGACTATAAGCTTCTTCTTCCCATTCTGGCCCTGAGCAGATTGGCCTTGGATGCCTCAACTAAGACCAGGCTAGAAGGTCCTGTCTGTATTGGAGTAATAACAAGAGAAATATAAAATTAAAAAATAACTACATAATTAGAGTAGTCAAAAAGCAACTATTACATGTCATAGCCCTTTCAGGTGTCAAAGGGCCATTGAGGTAAAGTCTGATCTTAATGCCTTGAAACAAATAAAACACAAACTCATTAAGAGAGGCAAGGTTTGACGATACCACAGCGGAGAGAGTATTTAAATGTTGCCCTCAAGAAACAAATATTTAGCATTTTATTAGGCAGTGGAGGAAAGCGAAGGACAAAGGGAGTCAGAAAGGGAAAAGTAAAGGGGGTATTTCACTGCCGACCCATGTTAAATGGAGTTAAGTGTGGCTCTAAGCATGGGCCCTAAAAAATGTCAAAGTGTGTGTAAATGACTAGCGTTTCTTATTATTAGAGCAAACATGTATAACCCACACCGTTTTCTTCCTTCCCCTAATTAAACAAGGGTGATTAGAGAAAACACCTGAAGCCGGGAAAAAGTGTGCCAACTTAATGTTTTCACAGCATCTGCCTGATTACTCCAAAAATACATAAATGTCAGTTGTCTGCGGGGGACAACATCATCGCTGCTTCTTCTCATAATGGATGTGCACATGAATGGCGTGTCCAATACATCATGGCAGGGTTGTCTGTACAGATTGCCGCAAGGTTACATAAATGTCACCAATACAAGCTCACATTAACTGATCAAATCAAACCTATAAAAGTATTTAAGGAGATTTATTAAATTACCTTTAAAGGGATGCTCAGAAAAAAAAAGTCTTTAAAGTGGGAATTAAAAAAAAGATATTATAAAGAGAATATCTTCAAGCATAAGTAGTTTCAGGTAGATATGTACATGCCTTTAGTGTGACAGCATTTAAGTAAAACACCCATAACACTGCATCAATTAATGGCCTTTGCACAAGGTAATAAATAGCCTTTGCAGGCACTGACTGATTAAAGCTTTGTAGTCTGAGGTCAAATGTGTGTTAAAATTCAAGCCTCACTGCCTGTAATCCATACACTCATTCTAGTGGAGGTACGAAGCAGTCAGCCACAACCAATTCTCAGCAAACCAAATCAAAAAGTCTCTCCTTACAGTGTCCCAGGAGGGACAAACCAGAAAAAAAGAACAAATAATCTGCTAGCCTAACTCCAGTCAGTGCATGTCCTTCACACTCACTTTCATCAGCAGTGATTGGGGAGAAATTGGGGCAGAGGAGAGTGCAGAAAAAAAGCAGGGAAGCCCAAAGATATAAGAGGCAGTTGGGACAAAGAGAGGCAGGCGGGCAGACCTGGGGGTTTGTGTTTTCCATTGCGGGTGGCGGAGATGAGCATGTGCTAATCAACCATAATGCAACGCACTATGTCATATCACATTATGCTCTCTGCCAGCGTTTCACCTCCTCTCACTCTTTTCAGCCCTCTCTCTCCTCCTGTGGCCTCAGCCCTTCGTCCTGAGAGCAGAGTGAAGGGGGTGGAGGGAGGATGGGGGGTGGGGGGGTAGGAGGGGACTGCATGAGTTATTTCTGCACTGATGAACCAGCCGCAAACTTGCCCCTGAGGACCTCTGCTAAGAGCCCACAAGAATCCTGTGCATGACTGCAAAAGGGGAAGCACAAGGCCAAGGACATGCAGACCAATGCATATAAACATGCACAGGATAAACATAACGAACATGCACAAACCGTTAAAGGAAATACATAAACATAATGATGACACATGGACAGAAAGGACCATATGCACACGGCACAAGCACACAAAGTACACTTCACTAAACAAAAATGCCTACTTCGTGTTTATATGCTTCATCAAGGAGAACTTTGTGTGTGTGTTCCTTAGGATTGTCCTGATGCCCTTGTGACTGGATGCATTTTTCAGATGACATTTTCAAAGTCAGCGTGTAGTCCTGCAACTCATGTAAATGTATAATTCAGCACGTAGAAGGTGAGACTGCTGAGACAGACTCGCTTCATTGAGTGTGTCTTATGGGTTTTATTTTCTTGCTCATCAGAACGAGTCTACATGCGTCATTTCGCAGGTGACCGCCACGTTAACGAATGCACTTCTCAGAGAACAGAGCAGATAAAGACGGGAAGGGAATGTTTGCATGTGTATACAAGACTGCCAGTGGAGCTGACAGACTGCTGAATTTGCAGCTTGGAACTGGGGAAAAGGAGGATGAAGACATTGAGAGAGAGGGAGGGAGGGAGAGAGAGGAGGAGAACTAGGGGTTGGGGTGTAAATAACACACACATCACTGGGTCCACTGATCTCCTCTCTGTCTTTCTGTCTCTCTGCCTCAGGGCACTAAGGGTCCAGCTTTGCCGTCTACAGTGGGGTGGGTGGGGGGAGTTGTCCCCGGAGAGTGTGCCCATGTGTACGTCTGCACCATCAGTCTGCACATGCTCAAAGTGTGTTTTAGTAAGGAGGAAAGAGACAGTTAGGGTATGGTGTGTGCACGTGTGGCGTCTCTTTCCATCTGCGAGCACGTTTGTGTGTGGATGTGTAACAGCGCATTGAAAATCATATTATGTAATCTTTTAGCCATATGAAATGAAAAAGCCTCCGTCAGCTATCTTTTGTGTAAGTCCGTGGTTCATTTTGTGTGCACAATATTGAGAAGAAATCATGAAGGCAGGAGTAAACACACGCACAAACAAGCATACAGACATCATGGCATAGTAAACAAACAGAAAAGGAAACGGTATGCAGTCGCACACAAACACACATCTGCACAACACATTGTGCACGCATGAATGTGAAGACACAACGCAGACACACAGATTGAAGCTTGGGAATTTGTGGTATATAACGGAGCATACTGTTCTCTATCTTTTCCAGAGATGTGAGGTCTTGCACGGGTCACCTCTCCCATTGTGGCCACCCTGCAGGCAATAATGTCCCCTTGCTGTGATCCCGCTGTCCTCTCACACTTGCCAACAAACCATGCAACCTTCCTCTTGCTTGGGTATTGACACGCTGGCAATGAGGCCAAACGTTCTCTCATTGAATGTGTTGGTAATTTCCAGCATAGGACAGGTTCGCCTAAGCTACTGATCTGTAAGGTGATAGGCTATACAAGTCATGTCTTGGTACTGGAAAGTTCCATTTGATTTTAAATCTACTGGACTGTCAAGTTTGAGATATATTATATATATATATATATATATATATATATATATATATATATATAGCATATTATTAATTAACTTGTGTAGCAGAGACATGGCACATCAATCATTATAATCAGATCAATACCTAAAAACACATTGGTAACACTGTCTCTAATGAAGCACATAAATAACTGAAACCTGGATACAAAAGAGGTGATTTGATTACAGTAAGATTACAGTGATCAAATCACCTTTTTTTTCTTAAGAACTGGTGCATCATGAGTCATCAAACTGTTCATTGCTACTTACAGCTTTAGTGCTGTGTTCCAATGAACCGAAGAGATACTGTTGGCCAAGAAAGAAGCCAAGACCTCAGAGTTTAGGAGTTATTTGACTATTAATTGCTGTTGATGTGCTGCACTATGAAATACTAGCAAGGCTACCATGGATAGATTGCCCCTGGGCGAGGTGATGCACAGTGACTTCTGGCACAGGTTTTGGACACTCGTCTCCTAAATCTCCGGAAGGGCAAAAGAATGCAAATCGACAGTCAAATAATGATTCCCTTGGTCCCCAATCTTTGAGATGACTAAGCAAAAAGCTGCCATTGACACAATTTTATTCTCCTGTTAGTTATCTGGTATTTGGGAGGACGCCTGCACATAGCTGAGCAAAGAAACCATGTCAGCAGTGAAACACAGCTGATATAGATAGGTAAATATTAATTATAACAGACAGAAATGTAACATTTGCACTAAAAGGAACTTTAATATAAGAGGAAATGAATTATTCAACCCTGTTATTTACAAGTACCAAACATATCTGGATGACTGTTGGGTGTCGTGATATCAGTTACCTCAAATCAGCAGTTTTAAATACAAAAACCGTATTATGTTTGCTCTGCAGGATCCATGCAATATACATTAGAAAGGACTTGGACATTAAGGGGGAAAAAGGAAAGCAAACCTCAAAACCAACGTTGACAGAAGTCCAAGTTTATTAAATTAAGATATGCGAGTTTGCTAGAGTTGGCACCATATAACCCCTCAAAGTGCCTCTCAAGAATTAATTATTTTAAAATGACCAATACTGGCATTACAAGGATTTCACATAGAGAAGTGGCAGACAGTTGGACTCGATCGTCTCTTATGACTGTAATGGAGGAAATGGACACTCAGGGAACACTCATCAACACCAGCAGTAAGAATTCCTCAGAGCAGCCAGTAAATCCTAAAATATTACTTTTAAACATAGCTGAGGTATTTTATTTTCATCCTGCCAAGACCAGCAGTTTTTTTTTATGTCTTCATTCCTCTCAAATGAACTGGAAAGGTATCTGGCCCGGTTATTAATTGAATATCACTTTCTGTGATTGGCCATGTCATCATTGTTGTTCCTGTCAACATCATACAGCCTCCATTTGTTAAATCAGGAGGCAACAATGGCAGTAGTAAGCTGTGTAGTAAGGAGAGATAGAATAGAGGGATGACTCAAACAGTAACATAGGTGTAATCATCCTGTTTGCCCCTCAATGCCATTACGGTTCAATTTCTCACAAGACCTAATGCGATTGGTGTGAGAAAACTAATAACAGAAATGGGACGAGCTATTTCAGGCGCCCCTGGTTCTGGAAGTAAAACTCCCATTCATTTTTCCCATAGATAATGTCAGTTAATAACAGTCTGAATGGTCTAAATGATTAATGATCAAAGTTTAAGGTACAACTTTGTTACATTAGTTAGTGGGTTAGTTCTGGGTTTCTATTTTCAGTAACAAGGTTGTTTAAAGGAGCATTTTAAATTGGAATACAGATTGGCAGCATGTTCGCCAATAATCTCTCTGCAATTATAGGGATGAAGAGAGCCACAGACTAATACTGAAGCGGTTCAAGTTCAGAGGTGATAGCAGCATTGGGATTTAGCTGAGAAACTCAAATTGGAGAAACAATAGGTAAATCTGAAGCAGAATGGGGCAAATTCACTGTTGTTATTGTTATGGAGACTGCCACAGGTTATTTTACTATGAGAGGCCGGGAAAAATGGGGAGGAAAAGAGAAAAAGACAACCCTGAAAGCATTTCAATGGCTCCGGGGCTTAAGAAGGCATGAGCATGGTATTAATAGAAAAAGGACTGACATCCATGGAAACCAAACAAGGCTGCTTGTATGTAATTCCACATAGACTATTTATAAAAGACTGAGAATTAGTATGCCGCATATATAATAGAAAATGCTCCTTCATTGTATAAATCATACGTTTCTTCTAAATTAAACTCTCTAAATAAAACTAAGCATAAATCGCTCCAGGTAAAAACATACCATACTATGTACATTGTCATAAGACTGCTATTATTGGAAAAGGACAGAATGCTAACCATAGCCAATCCTTGTGAGTGAAACCAGTCCACTGGAGGGTAAACTTCCTCCAGCCTCAACTCAGAGACACAAGCCTATTAGCTTCACTAAAAGCCCAATTATCTTGATTCATCCACAGCATGTTCCCGTTTAGCCAGGTGTGTGATGTGCTGACTGCTGAGAAGACACAGCTTAGATAGGAGGACAGGGAGATGTTGCTTTCTGCACGGTCTTTAAAAACAGTAAGAAATCATAGATAAAAGCTGGAGTTGGGGGTTGGGATTTCCGGTTAGATGTTGAGATGTTTGGCTTGAGGGGCAAACCACTTGACCCTTGACAGAGTGAGTCAGAGGCAAATGATTTGAGATAAAAGGACAGAAATGGCAACATACTGATTATATCAGTATGTCGCCACACTTGCAATGCTAGTCAGCCAATCACATCAAATCCAAGAGCTGATTTCCTTTGCTGTACAAAAACTGTTGTCCAGAGCCAAGCATTAATGTATACTTGTGCACAGGCCCTTGGGTGGAGTGACTGTCAAGTCGGCTGGACTTGCAACTCTGGATTGCACCCAAAAAAAAAAAGAAAAAGGGCTGAAACAAGATTATGTACTTCAATCAGTTACCGCCAAGGACACGTCACCAAGCTCAATGTCGAAGTGATGCTGCTTCAAGTGCTTTGACGAGTGGCATTGATGGACGAGTTTAGTATAAGGAGAGGCAGCACCGGATCCTGGGTTTATGCTTCAGAGGGATTTTTTTTTTCCTTTCTTAAAAGGAGTACAAGCATGTAAGTGCCTGACTCAACTCTGACCACAGTCCAGGTCGAGGAACGGAACCGTCCTGTACGATCCAAAAAAAAAAAAAGTAAAGCAGCGAAAGGGAACAAGGGCATGACACAGGGCACCCGGGATGACATTAATCCAGTTAATAAGAGGGGACTGAAAGATTATTATTTGGAGGAGGACAGAAAAAAAGAGGGGGGAGTATGTGAAGAGGGTAAACATAAGAATGTGAGAACAGTTAACAGATTAAAGGAACCCTCTTCCACAGTCTGAAGAGGGTTGATCAGGATTGTAGGAAAGGGGCGGATGGTGATGAAAGGCGGAGAGTCCTGTGACATGAAATATCTTTAACACGGGTTGTCATATCCTCTTTTGCTCTTTCTTTCTTCTTACTCTCTCTTTTCCATCTTCCTCTCTCCTACTCTGAGACCCATCGGAGTGTGTTAATCTCCTTCAAGGTTGGGTAATTACAAAAAAAAAAAAAAAAAAAGAAAAAAGAAGCACACTCTGGTTATTAAGGGCCGATTGTTGATTCACCTCTTCATAATTAGGCCACTCCAATTACTAGAATGCTTCTTTCCTCTGCTGGTTTACAGCTATTAGGTTGCTATTCTTTCAAGTAGACTTATGCCGTAATATTGATGGAAAATACAAAAAAGCATTCAACATTGGAGGATGGTTAAGAGTGCTTATTTGCAGAGAGAAACAAAGGGCTACTGGGATTATAAATTGATTTTCCCCTCATTATACTACCTTTTCATTTCAGAGGATTTTATCTCATTTCTTTTTTCTTTTTTTTTCTTTTTTTTTTAAATGTCCCTTGAGGCACAATCAAATATTGACAAACCAACTCCCACACCTGTTCAGTCTTAGGGGAACTTAAATGAAAGCTCCAGCCAACTTCTCTGCAGTCGAAATCGCTGCACACAATCCACTTTGAGCCAAACTGCTGCTATTTTGTCAAATTTATTTTTCTCAGCTGCAGCATGGGAATACTGGAACATCATATGAATAGCTGCAATGAGCCATCTCATATTACAATAACAAAATGCAGTGTTGAAACGAGTCTTGTTTACAGTGATGCCTGGTAAGCAAGAATTAGTTTTTCCACCACTAGGAAAAACCAAATACACCAGGAAAGAGAAGGGAGGGCAGGAGGGCATGAGCATTGATTAGCGACAACGGATTCATTGCTAAAACAACACAAAAATACATTTATACAGTGTCCCTGGTTTGTTTTCTGGCTGAAGCATGTAAATGTTAGCGCTAAAAGCATTTTTGACAGGGGCGACACGCTTCAGAGAGATTTATGTAAACAATAGCTTAGCCATAAATAAATGTAATGGGGAAAAAAAATTTGAAGGTGCCCGGGCCTACAACTTGAGCCTTCTGGTCGTGTGAAGAATTAGGTTTGCTGTGAGGACTGTTCCAAATATTGTTTTAAGAGATGCTGATACACAAGATCAAAATATGCTGAGCTATAGAAAAGGCTCCTCTTCAAGCCCTTTGGAAAGCTTCATTTAGAACACAATCACTTTGTCCCATTGGTCTCATCGTAGCAAAAACAAAAAAACTCATATTCTCTAAGTCACTCGAACTAAGCAGTTTTGGTTCAGGATGCTACTGCAGCAAGCCTCAATCCCCCTTGTTGTCCTGGGTCCCTGCTGGACCACCAACGCAAAGTTTTCTTTAATGAGAGTGTGCGTGTGTCTGTGTGTGTGAAAGAAAGAGTGTGCACACCCTCTGAGTCCATTTCATTACGACAACCTTGTTTTCTTGTAGGGATGCCTGACACAGCAGTACCACTGATGTCTTCCATATCCACAGCCGTAGGGACAATAAAGAGAGGGCAATGAGAAAAGAGGAAGAGAGGGAGGGAGATGGGAAGGGATGCAATCTGCCCTACCTCGCCTCAACCTACACACAGACAAAGACCAGCTACCACTTCAAACGAGAAAGGCAGAAAAAACTGCCAAGCGCTCAGCATTTCTCTAGATGGTCTCTATGGATTAATTAGAACACCAAGTCCCACGTAATCTGCCTTCAAGTTGCATACCATGCAATTCACACACATGCAACTAACTGTCTTGCGCTCCATTAACACAACAGACTCTTCACCACACATACAAACAAATCAGGCTGCGGCTGATCTGTGCATCGGTGCCTGTGGCAAACTAACATCAAACATAATCACTGTCTGTCTGGTTGACTCAGGCCCCATTCTGCTTTCTTTCCTCTCGGCCGTGTCCGCACTCAGGTTAGCTCAAGTCAAAACCTTGTGGTGAAAGTCAATCTGTCTCAATGCTGCAAAGAGGGTTGGAAACCGTTAGTGAAATTGTCATCAGAGGTGTCAGGAATGTATTCTCCTGCTGCGGTTAGATTTAACATGGCAGGGTCGGTGTGCTCACATCCCTGGCAAGATTTTCCCTTTTTTTTTCCCCTCTCTGCAGGCAATAGGTTCACCTGCGCTCCAAAGACACAGATGGAGAGTATCTGTAAGAAAACGAGGGAGGCCAAGAGCAAGAAAGACGAGTTTAACACACTACTATGATTCACAGGAGGGGAAAAAGAACACAGCCCCTTCTTGGCTGCAGCAATAGATCACGTTTATATGGCAAGAAGAGGCATTTGTGTCTCCTAAAGGACTCAAATAGGTAGACGTGAGTGGAGGAATGTAAGGGGAGAGGGAGGCAGAGGGTAAAAGAAATAAGTTACTGAGATAGAGAGAAAGGGGACAAGGATGACAGCTGGCCGGGCACTTCATGCATCTGGCAGGGGTGACTTGTGGAGCCATAATGAAAATGCAGGGCAAGATCAGGATCAGTGTGAGAGAGGCCTCCATCCATCAAAGGACTCCCATTGAGGAAAGCAACCTTCAATGATAACAGCAAATATGTGGCTATTCTAAACCATGGACGGAGCATTTCCACATTTTTGTGACTTTAACTGCCTGCTATTAATACATTTTTAGTCAAATTTATGTTGCAAGACAAGTTGCCGTCTTGCCATATATACTGATGTGCCTTCCTCTTCCTTCATAGTTTTTTTATGGATACACATTTCCTGGTGGGATAATAAAAAAAGAGCACATTTTCGTATAAATGGAATGCCGAAGGTCATGGCAACACCTGTCCTAATTGGCTGTCAGGCTGGTAGGGGGAGTGGGGATTTGTCTTTGACAAGGGCAGTGTGTGAAAGTTTATGAGGGAGAATAGTAGAGTTGCTGTTTAGAGTATACTGGCTATTGCCAGAGGAAACATCCTGTTGTCAGCATCTAGAAAAATGTGCCAATGTCTTCCCTCATTGGAACAAATAGCATTTATGTTTCCTCCCCTCAGTTCTGAAGAATGGTGTAGTCTGTTAATGTACTGCAAACGAGAACTGATGCTAGAGGTGGAAGAAAGAGCTGGCTTGCAAGGAATGGACCGTGAACAAAGTAAGGCCATCTCCAACTCTAAAATATGTCGACAGGCAGCCAGAGCTTGGACACTGCAGAGCCAGTAAGGTAAATCCTGATCTGGTGACCCAGGTTGCTGTGACACAAATCAGTTCTTCTATAGAGTGACAAAAACACGTTTTATATCAGTTGGGAGTGTAGTCATCATTTCGGTAGTTTAATATGATGTCTATTGTTGCAGCTCTCTATTTGAATGGGACTTACCTTCTCTTTCCTCTGCCGGCATGCCTCCTCTGCTGAAACCAGGGTTTTGTAGTAAGCACTGCGTTCTGCTGTAAAGTGGACCTTGGACAGCGCATTTTCTACCAATGCCACCGACAGATTCAAACCTTCAATGTGCAACCAGCCAATGAAGTTGCCTGCTTTGTCCATGCTCTCCACTTCGACTTCCACCTGCAACAGAAAGAAGGGGGGCAGACAGGAAAGAAAAGTGGTTCAGTAAATGGTGGTTCAGATTCTGCTTCATTCCTTTGTTGTGGATTCCCCAGTTAGTCCGCGCTCTTCTTGGTCACTATTGCACACATACTTTTCATCTTGTGTTACGGAAATTTTAGTAAACTTTTGTTCATGATATTCTTAGTTAAGCACTAATTGCCAGCTAAAAGCAACTGTTTCCACAAGCAAGTTTAACTGTAGAAATCACAAGGTCTTTGCGAACGGTGCGTTTGTGTACGCATTACACTTCAACATTAATTAAGACTCTAAATATCGCCATCCCACCTTTTTGTAATGTAAATCATTTGCAATTAGTGACAGTCAAGTTGCAATTCTCTTAAGTTAACAAATGAGGGCCCTGAAAGAGCAAACCCTGCTGACAAAGTAGGAAAGATCTCACAACATTGCCCATGATGGACTATAACCAAATTCTGCCTATTCAGGCTAATTATCTATTCATTACGCTTTGTTTCATAAGTGATGGACGACCAGAGGAGGGGAAAAAAAAAAAAAAAAAAATCAATCGATTTTTTTCTTCTACTCAAAAGCCTCAGTCAGCGAGAAAGTGAGAGGGCAGGTGTGCTAAAGAGATAGGGAGAAGTCAAGCGATTAAGACCCGGGCTGCTTAGGCCCGCAGCCACAAGGGAAATCTGAAGGGAATTAAGTTTGTAAACTGCTCTGTCTTGTTCTCAGCTAAAGTAGAACACTTTTCTTAACAAATGCATAATCTGTTCTATAATTAAGCACAAAATTGGCAACCGAGGCATTTATGACAGTGACATGCATATATACCACTTTCTGGTTCTAGTTACCATTTGATCAAGCCCTCACATGGAAAAATGACTAAGAAGGTGTACGATGTTCTGTCGCAACAACACTTGTTACGGTGGTGCATACATGCATCAATGGCTTTAAGATTTAACAAAAAAAGAAAAATTATTATATTATAGTTATTTTGTATTAATAATTTATTTACTGTGCTTGTCTCCAATAAAAGGCAAAAAAGCAGCTAGGATATTTGTCTCCCCTCCCAGCTCCTGACCATGATACAATCAAAGTTCACTCATACCTCATCTGCCTCTGTATAATCTGCTTTTTCTTATTCTCCTTCTCTCTTCCTCTCTGCTATCTTGGATACTCACTCGATTTTATCTTTTTCCAAGAGAAGAGGCAGTTACATAACTAGGCTATTAAAGCATCACTGGTCCTCCGAGCACCCAAATGTCAAATGGGGAAGTGCGTGAGTGCAGGAAAATGGCTAGAATGGCTAGAACCAACTTAACCGTTACCAACTACCACAAAGGCAGAACATGCAAAACAAAAATAAAACAACACTGATGACTAAAAACAACACTGAGCTGGGACAAATTCCAATTTGTGGGAAAAATAGAAACACGACGAGAAGTTGTTTGCTCTGCTTGGTGCAGCCACTGGCCTTTTGGAGAAAGAAAACCAAAAAAAGTGTAGCCACACTTCCAACTAGACTAGAATTTGATGCAAAATTAGAACAATAGTGTGCATTCAGAACGCTCCTAAAGCTAAAACTGCCATGTGAGCTGGAATTATAAGTTCACAAGTGTAATTACACACTCAATATTTCTCATTTGCAGGCTTTTTCAAATACTGCTGATAATTTACAATCCTTTTCTACAGCGTAAAACCACTCCACATCCCAGATTTCAGTTCGAGTGCAGAGCGCTATCTTGAGGTGGAGATATTCTTTTCTCCCTCTATTCTTGTATAGACATATGTTTCCTTGAGGACAGCAATGAGATAAATATAATGAATGTCTACCATGTGGAGAAATCAAACATCAGGGAAGTTAGATCAATCGTGATTTTATGCGAACCAATGTAAACATGTGACATCCAGCAATGACAAGAGAGTTAAGAGAGGTTAACACATGCTGAGGTGAGTGTTAGAGTGTAAGTCATTGGCAACACACACAGAGGGATTATGGTAAGAAAGTTTGCCTTCTACTGATAACAGCACACTATGGACAGAGTTGTTACTGCACAACATTAATAAAATTTAATAGGCCTACTGGGGAATGAAAAATAATATACTAAAAGTCGTGCAAAGTCAACAGGTAAGTAAAAATATATCCGAATTATAAACCTTTGATGACCAAGTCCTTGAGCATTACCGAATAAAAAGAAATTGGCATTTCACTGGGCAGCGGGGAAGAGATGAAAGAAGCTAATAGAGTCAAATAGGTCAAATGTGAAATTAAGAAGGACAAATTAATTTATAAGAGGAGAGTAGAAGCCCAATTTTCCACTGACAGAATAAGATCAACATGAAAAGGCTTTAAATCAAAGGCTTGATTGAAGAGTAATACGAGTGTTGGTACAATATGTCACACTTAATATCACTAAATATCTAAAAACTGGACTGATCATAACTTATTTATCCCTCACAGATTCAGACATTCCTCTCTCAGTGATTCTTAGATGCTTTTAGCTTCTTTTCAGCTATTTGTTTGACATGTGTTAACCATTTATTTAATATATTAAACATTTGTCCAAATTTTGACATTTAAGAAACTAAATGCTTACTCAAATATCAAATATATATGTCGATTGAAAAATATTCCTTACTTAAAGCTCCACACAAACTATGAGGAAATGCTCCAATCATCCCTTTCCCTGATACCCTCTTATCCTTCTCACACATAGTATGAAGAAACAGTGGCACCCCAGCTCAGGGGCTTGATCTGTAGAATGAATTTTACAAATATAAACACATTCAATTTCAGTTCATCCTTCCTTTAAAGTAAATGGTAAATAGCTTTGGTCACAATGTGGAGAGGACAGGGGAGGCAGAGTGAAACTGCTCCGAGTAGAGCCCAGATGGTTCCCAGCGGAGGCCTCCTCTGAGCCAAGATGGCTCCCGCCAGAACACAAATGGGCTCTGGTAATCTCATAAATACCGGGATTGTGTGACACAGTGGACGGAAAAGAGAAAAATGTAAAATACGCAAACATGTAAAATCAGACACATGTGCCTACAAGCACATACACAGCTGCAGTCATTCACAAGTACAAAAGTGAAACCTGGCCAGAGGGCATTTTTAAAAACTGCAGCGGATTTAATTCACTCAGCTGTTTGAAAGTGAAAAAAACAAAAAACAAGACAGCAGTAGGTGACACATCATGTCAGAACCAATTCCTGCCATAAAAGAAAATGAAAGAACAGTGTCGCTGGCAATTTAAAAAAAACAAAAAAAACAAAACAAAGGTTGACCTGGAAGTGAAAAAGAAAATTGATAAATAACCAAAGGTTACAGAGAACAGGGTGTACCTACTTATGTGTCCAAGTCATTTCATAACCCAGGAGGTCAAATGAGGTCAGTCGTCATTGACTACTTAAACATGACTTTTCCGATCACTGAGATCAGTTATCCTCACAGACATTTAGGTTAAATTACCAATTTTGATGGTAAAAATTTAAAAGGCTGAGGCTTTGACAATAGCAAACAAAGTATTTGTGCAAGGTGTTCTCCAGGCTGCTGGTGTGTTTGTGTAAGTGAGTGACAGAGAGAGAGAAAATTGTGAAAAATTGTGTGTATGTATGCGTTTGTGCTTGTCAAAGAGAGCCCTGTAATGTGCAGATCCAAGCAGTGAACACCAGCTAAATAAGCTGGCAGGTGGAGACGTTTTGGCATGTCTTCATTCATTCTCATTAAGAAACAAGGAGGCAGCTGCTTTTATGGCTACAGTACCCCTTAGCTGGGCTCTTTCAAGTCGATGCATGTGTGTTTGCGAGTATACAAAAAAATTTTTTATGTAGCAAATCAAATGATGCCAGGTGTAATATGTATGTGGGTATAGGTGCTTGATTGCACACACCTTTGTGTATCCGAGTGTTATAGGATCAAGTGTTTATCACATTAATGAATCTGAGTGTATGGGTGTGTGAAAATCTATCATATGTCTGCACCCACAGCAAATATGACAAGGCAGGGGGAGTAACAGAGTAGCATCATCGTTTTTTTCTCTTCATCTTTGTCCTACTTATCTCCCTCATCACCCCTGACTCAGAGAAAGCAAATAAGGCAGGCCAGATAGACCAGATGATGGACAGAATCAGAAACAGGAAAAAAAAAATTTTAAAGGTGGAAAGAAAGAAAGAAAGCCAAAAAGAGTGAAAGAATGAAAAAGACAGACTGGATTCCCTCCCACCTACAGCCTTTTGCTCATCCAGCAGAATAAGCCATTTATCAACCTGAGCCTTGGAGAAGATTGAAGGAGTGATGTGGAGGTGTGTAGTCTCTGTGTGTGTGTGTGTATTGTGTGTGTGTGTGTGTGTGCGCGCTCCTTCGTGCGCTGAGGCAAAGAGATCAAACCTCCTCTAAGCAATGAGTGAGCCTGAGCCCAAGATTGAAGCACAAAGCGGGTAGAAAGGGGAAAAGGGGGAGAGCAATCAGATAATCTCTATACCTTAATTCATATTCCTAACCTTCCCTATTCACTTAGAAAAAAAAAAATCAATGGTTCTGAACACTTATTTCTGAGTCATGAATGTCACATGAAAAAGGACAGTTTGTCCTTTTTATGTGCACATGAGGATTTAAGCATAGAAAGCTGAGCATTGAAAGGTCAGCCTCGCTGCTCTAAGCCCAGTCTTGCGTGAAAACTCCATTTGGGTGTATGTACTGGCCCATCCAACAAAAGTCCATCATCTCTCAATACTGCCCCACATGCTGGCTTATAGGGATCATTCTTTCTAAGTGGACACGCAGGGTTCCTTTAAATGATACATTCGTACCTCCAAGCAAGAGGTACAATCACAACTATGATCAGATTTCAACCAAAAATCAATATCGTGTGAAGGTGTTTCTGTTGGGTGGAAATAATTAATCAAAGCTCAATTGCAAACTGAATCAAAGTGTCCAAGACAACAGATGATCATAGAGCAAAATAAATAAACAGACAACTACTACTAGGTAATAAATACACTATCAGTATGACAGAGTACCTAAAAGGCATGACAGTTCTGTGAAAGAGAACTTGCTTGGCTCCACAGTTATCCTGTAATATAAGGGTGTGTGTATAAGAGTGTATTTTATGTGTTGTAATATAGATCTTTGGGTGTTTAGATGTGTGCTGATACGTGTATAGTTGTGCAGGCCTGGAAGTAGACGTAACATCTCAGCAATGGTCTGACAATGTAGACAGCCTTAACCAAAAAATAAAAATAAAAATAAAGATGAGGTTACATCTTCAAGTGGGTAATCTCTGCTTGCAAAAGGGATAGAGGAGAAATACAAAATGACACGTTGGACAAAGTAAATACTCTAACACCCTGAAACTGTTTACACAGAAGCCAAGAGTGCTGCCATTTGGCTGAAAAACACAATTCACATGCACTATAACTACGTGTCACCCTCTAAAAATCACTCCACAGCCCATTATCAATACTGCATGGCCATTACTGAGGTCCATAAACTGCTGTTAATGGAACGTGGTAGAACAGCATGGCCAGGAAACAGGGGCACAAAGCGGAAGAAAAAAAATTAACATAAGCCATTTGATTAAGGTAACAGGTACTTTTTACCCTGACATCCTACCGATAAAGACACCCAACTCTAATAAAAGACCCCTCTTTCGAAAATGATACACTTTGGTATGTCGAGTACTTATCTCACTCCCTCACAACCAAGGATGCTTTGGTATAAAATGGCTAAATGTGTTAGCATGTCACCATGGTCAAATCGAGAGAGGAAAAGGCGAGGCAGTTCCGGTAGAAATCTATAAATATAGATCACCTTTTTAAAAAAAAAGAGGGAGAGAGAAACAGAGAAGAATAAATGAATGAATTAAACAAACCGCTATTGATCCTTTAATGGCATAGATCAGGCAAGGATGTAAATAGTGTGTTAATGGGGCCTGTAATTGAAAAAAAAATCTTCACATGGCGAGAGCAGTCAGCGTTAAAGAGAGGTGAGCTGGCAAACTGATGACCTGTGTAGCCAGACTACAAAAAAAAAAGGGTCACCAATCATCAAACTGTGGTAAAATATGGGCAATGAGACAATTCCTGTTTGTTTAATCGATATCTGCTAATATACATGAACTATTTATTTTTTCTAACATGTGACAAAGTAAAATATTAAATACACCGGTGTCATACGAACTGCCGAAAGCCAAAAGACAAAAGGCATTGTCTTTGTCAGATAAAAATGAATGAATCGTGGGTTGGCATTTTAATACTGTGTAAGCTATGAGATTTCCTTTTATCACCATGTCCACACAAAACTGTTTGAAAACTTAAAGGACAAAGAAAACTATATCAGCAAAACCAAAACAGTGGGGGAGTTTTGGAGCAGAAAAGGTTGGATGAGGTGAAGCTTCCCGTCGGCTATCCTTAGCCAGAAGGATGCCTGTGGGCACAGGTTATTGACTGTTCCTGCTTTGGTGAGCTAGCAGTACAGCTAAGCACTAGGCTATGGGCCAAACCCCTGGCACAAACCAATTCCAAAGTAGGTTGGTTCATTAGCTATCAGACCACAGGTCAGGACAGACAAGCTATTAGTCAGATGTTGATCAAGTTGAGCCTGGGAGGGGGAGGTTGTAAAATATGCTGTAAAAACAAAAAATCCTTCCAACATTCATAAGCAGTGAATGCTATGAAAAAATAAAAGGTGTAAAAGGTTGACAAGGCTCGCCTGGAATCAGAGTTTTAAAAGACTTTCCACTGTACTAGAACAACAAGCAGGTGGAAATGGAGGGCAGAGCCCATGTTAAAAGAAGAAAGATGATCTCCATTTACAGCATGGTGTAAGATGAGGACTGACCTCAGCTCAGCAGGATATTGCTGTCCATGGTGCTCACTGCAGAGCTGAAGTGTCTCTCAATATGGTTTTCTAAACTATTTGGTGGCGGGAGGGCTGTTTTGGACACACAATCCTAAATCCTCACTCCTGATTTCACTGCTTTCACTCTAACATCTTGCAAGAATAAAACACTCAACATTTGTTTTTTGTTTTTTTCAGTAGTTTTGACCAATTTTAGCAAAGTTTGGTGTTGCTAGCAATAATACAACAGCACACACTGGACAGGAGTGTTTGTGTGTGAGCCTGTGTGTGTGTGTGTGTGTGTATATAGACTCTCCCAGGGTGATCAATGTGGCTCAGGGGGTCCCATGCATCACTGTCAGAGGCAGGCTGCTGTCTGTCGGTGGCTGGGTGGGGAAAAGTCAAACAGCTTCTCAAATGGCCAAGGCCATTAACAGTCAGGCAAACAAGCATGATCCCCACCATTAAACCGTCCTGATACCCATTAATGAGTTTTTCTTTCATCAATAGATAATTGATGTTTGCCCTGCATCACTATTCTGACTAAACAGGTGAATAAAGGAAAACTGGTGGATGTGCTTAAAGGAGAACGATAGGGAAGTGGGCAAGAGCAGACAGAATAAGTCTGGTAAGCTTCCAGTTAACACAGGTGTGAGACAAAATTATTTGGCACAGTTACCTGCTACACTTTGTGAATCTGTTATTATATCCTGGCATCACTTGGCTTTAAATCTGAGATCAAACTCTGTTCGCTCCATGTGTCACCAGGAAATCGTTGAGAAAATAAAATAAAATAAATAAATAAAAACCCACTAACAGCTGAAATTAATATAAGAATTTAGCTTTACCATATGTCTGGAGGGATCTTTAAGGTTCAAGGTTTTCTTTTCAGGTCTATAGTCCAAGCCTCTGCCAACATAGGGACATGGGAGAAAGACTTATGAAGCCTTCGCAGTAAATGAGTCAGAGCAAAGATGTAGGAAGAGAAAAAGCAGAAGTCAATAGCGAGTCAATCAGAGCAGAAGCTGGAGTTGTCCTCTGCAAATGACCTACAGTAGACTACCACACTAAAGCAATAAATTATGGAGAGATCTCCTGCTGGGGGGGGTTTCAAACTGACTGCGCTAGGCATTTTAAGCAGAGTATTGTCAAAACCAATTTGTCCTTTTGCTAGTGACACAATCTGAAAGAACTAAATGGCTTTGCATCCTCTTATTTTCTGGTAGTCATCTGCAAAGAGTTTAGACTTTAACCGCTAAATCCTTGTAGGACTCAGAGATTGTCATAACCACCTTAAACAAACGCATTAACAAGGTCATTGTTGAAATGTGTAAAACCTGCAGGCCTTTGTGATGCTCACTGACCTTTGTGATCTTACATTTCCGCCTGTCCCCCCACAACATGTACAACAATTAGATACCATAGGGGATTGACAAGTCCCAACACAGTGAAAGGGTCAGTGACATGGAGTAATGCAAGATCCCTGGTGATATAATGACCGACACATTCAACATCAGATTCTCTCCGACTCTCTTCATCTCTGACCTAATGGATCGATAGTGTTACGACGAAGCTTGATCCTTCAACTCACACACACTGCACCTTACTAAGGCCTCCCATTTCAGTTCATTACCTGGATCCCCCCTGGTCCTGCCTTCTCCCATTGAATTCAACACTATTTGCACATGTATCCATAATTAAGGAGGTTTAAATGGGAGAAAGGGGCGTAATGCACACATGCTAAAACCTACAGTATCTGTGAAGGGTTGAAGACAAAAAGGGGCAGAAATGCAACAGTCAGCAAACCTATTCATGCTAAACCTGTAGTTAAATTAGTTTATAGATCCTTTGTTATCCAGATGAAAGAACAGCACAACCCTCCACACAGCACCAAGAGGCTGAGCAAGAGCAAGGCTCTGCATTGGGCCTTAACAGCCTGGTTATTAAAATCAATAACAGCAATAACTACAATCCATCTCATTTTTAAGAGAGGGGCGACATGGCATGCCGGTCGATGAATATTGAGCTACATTTGTAATATTACTAATATCATATAATTCCCCTTAACTGGGTGGTGCTACGGCGCAGGTGGGAACACAAATTGAACTGGGCTATAAGTTATTGAGTGGTTGTTAAAAACAAATGTCACAAAGCTCTGTGAAAGTTATTACTTTGGAACGGTTTTCATTTTTGTCAACACAACAACACATCCCAGGGTGAAAGACGTCAAATGAATTGCAGCTGTGGACATGTTGGAATGGACAGAGTAATTTGATTTTTAAGCATTTTTCACTTAGTTCCCCAGAGGTACATTGTGTTCTGGTTTAAGAGACACAGCTTCTACAGGCCCTAGGGTATTGGAAAGCAATGAGAGGTAAGAATCCAAATCTTCAAAATCGCTGCCTGAAGCAGTGAAAGCTTGGTGGGAGCCGTCAAGGCACATTGAGCACATTTAGAGGTGGTCAGAATGATTAGAGAGGGCATTAAGCCACATTACCTCTCAAAATGACAGCGTTGCTTTCCTGCAGATACATACACCTTGGAGTACATAACCAATGGTTGTTGATTTACAGCAATAACAAAGACGTGGGAAAATGACAGTGACATGTTTTAACTCGATATTCTCCTACAACAAAGAGACTGCAAGTTAAATGTGCAAATTATGGCTATTTTTGTTCAAATGACCAGTACTGGTCAATACAGCTGCCGTTTCCTGTGGATGTGTCATCCATTTACTCCTCTGTGGATAACTACCTCATTAACAGAATGTATTGTGTTTTATTCATTTCAACATTTACCATTTTTATAAATACAAAAGGAAGAAAGCACTTACAGAAGCTCAGGCCATTTTATTGCCATGATAGAGGGGTTAAAAAACAATGGCTGCTATGCGCTTATATGTGAGATTCATGACCACAATTTAACAGAAGAATTGGTATGTCATTACTGATATTGTAAACAAGCCACGGTGGAACAAAAAAGAAAAAAAAAAAAAGAGATTTTTACTTGTTTTATATTGAACGTGGTTATCAATGGGTGCAGGCAGCCATGTTAGTGGGCAAAGAAGAAACGTTACATGAAAAAGCCTCTATTACTGTCTGGAATGACGAGCATGATGAAGTTTATGAGGTGTGTGGCTGTCATTAATAAAACTGGTTCAAAATAATCCTGTTTATTAATTAATTCATTCTGAATGGGGTTTACAACTATACACGATAATACATTAAAAAAAAAAAGCTTTAACTTCCTGCCTTGTCACAATCCTCTGCAGTGAGTTTCTTCATTCATGCTCCACTTGGTGCAGCTTTATGAATCGATTTAACATTTCATAATGGAATTTTAAATATTTATGATTCTGTGGCTGCAATGACAAACCTATCATGGTGCGCCCTACATAGCCCTATGTAGTGGCAACACAGGTTTTACATGATTCCTTGGTGGACATTTCAGCTGTAGCTGATGGGGGCATTAAGGAAGAGTTGGACGAAACCAAAAACGAATGGAGAGTATGGACAGATTGACAACACTGCAAACTAGTTTACTCTACTGGGAGCAATACTTAACGTTAACCACAGACAAGCAGTGTGAACCTACTAGCCTACAACATCTTCTAAAATGTCCACTTACTTTAACAGAGCTTTAATTTCAAAGTAATATACAAATATAAGTAATAAATCCATGTAATAATCATTTCAAGCTGTATTGCAGATGAGAGAAAAAAAACAACCTTCCATAGCACTGTGAAAAACATTTCTACACCGACTGGCACTGTGGCAACATTATTTGGACTTCAATGACCTCAGGGGGAGGACATGGCGGGTGAAAGTGAGAGGGGGCACGGGACAATCATGGCCAGGCCATCATCATTTGTCTCCACCTCCTTTTCTATCCTCTTTCACCAGTTGACACGGCAAATGGCATAGCCAGCCTGTGTCACTCAAAAAGCCATTTCTGTCCTTCCAGACTGCGTCTCTGCTGACAGAGTGAGAGAATGAGCGGGAAAGTGGAGGAAAAGAGCCGACAGAGGCATTTTTCAACACGGCTTTTTGTCAATTTCTGTGTGCTTGTCAAAATGAGAGCCACTGCCCGGTTGCTAGGCTGGTTGGAGAGTTGTTAGGCAGGGGTTGAAGTTTGAGTGTGGGAAAAGTGGTGGAGACGAGCTACTGAAGGGTACTCAATGTTGCTATAAACTAGTAGTACAGTAAAGAGTCGACATTGCAGGCTGGAGGCTGCCAGCAGTTCCCATTCCATCTGCATGTATTCCTGTTACACATAATTTACAATAAGGTGGTGTATTTTCTGGTAAACTGCGCCTACTGGTTTTAAGTGTGAAATTGTGTACAAGACACATGTTGAAAGAGAATATAATACACAGCTATATAGTGAAAACATTAGCCTCATTTCAACATGGCAACAAGAAGTCAGAGATCATGATATAGGAAGTGATGATTTGACCCCAGTCAGCCGCATACAAGATAAAAACCTCTTGAGACAAATCATCCTATAATAATCCTTCAAATTCTAGCAATCCAATTCAACCTCTCTGTACGTTCAATCACATAAATGGCAACTGACGATCAACAAACGAGATAGAGGATGTGTGAGTGGTGTGTGGTTCTGTGTGGGTGTGTGCGGAGGAGGAGGACTGATTTAATCAAGTCATGCCTACTTAGGAGCTCTGCAGTTGGTCTGTTGCTGGACTGCAAATAACAATTCATTGGCAAATATGATTTGCTGTCCATTTTCTTTTTTTTTTTTTGACTGCAATGCATTTCGACCAGTCTGGTTATACTAGTATCTGCCCATTGTAGTTAATGTAATCCGTGTGGTGTCAAATAAATGGGATTACAGCCTCTCTGCACCTGTCCTAGGTTTGCTGGACCACCTTTTGGACCACGCTAGCATGAAACAGAGCTCTATTGCAGAGTGGGGGAATAGAAGACTACGTAAGTGTGTGTTATGAATTTTCCTTCGCTTGACCAAGTGCATTTAGTCACAATGAATGAAATTTGTCCTTGTTAATATTTGTGTTATGCATCCAATCCACAACAAAGTTTCAAATGTGACACCATCAGTTTGTAATTGCTTCTATTTGTTTCTTTTGTCATTTTGGAGAGAAAAAAAAAAATCAGTGTCAAAAACAAGCCTGGGCCTCCAAACACATCCATAATGAGAAGACAAGGGAGAGAAATGAGGCTAATGTTTGTGGAATGAGATCGAGAGCAAGAGAGAGAAGTGGAATTAAAAGAGAGATGAATGAGAGGAGGTAGACAGAAAAAATGAAGAGGCTACAAATGACAAAAGAATTTGAAGGCTCAAGTCCCCCCCGCCAACAACTCCTCCTCTTTCTGCCCCTCAAGGTTGCAGAAATGCAGATGCTGCTAATCAGCGCTACCTTAGAGAGGACATGCTCTGACTAGAGAATCAGCACAGAAATGGAAAATGCAGAAGAACAAGCAATGGAAAAAGTGAAGTTTCTTTTGGCTATTCATTCATCACAAACTTTTATAAAGACATTTTGAAGGTAGGTAATTTGAATTTAGGTCAATAACATACATTGCAGTACTTAAACATGACCTGAATGCATAAAACAAAACTACAAGATAGAAAGTGAAATAAAAGACTCCAATTTAATATGATTCAAAATAACTAAAAGCTTCTTATTACATAGTTTAACTTCAAATACATATTTTACACTACTTGACGCTCTTCTAATAAAGGAGCATGATGAGTCAGTCATGAATCGGTCAGAACTGTCAACATTGTGTTTTTTCCCCTTTACAGCATATCTAGAGCTGGAGCATATTCTCAACCTTTCTTTATACTTGTGATCGTCCTGTGCAGGAATGCTAGTTGTTGTTGGTGTAGGTTATCACAATGTGATGGATGCATTTATTATAATTTGCTGTATAAAACATAGGTTAAAAAAAAAAGCTACTACGGTCACCATCTTTAGCATCTAACTTTACTTTGGTTGTCTTTTTTTATCAGTTTATTCTGAGTATGATACCAGGGGATAATGTACAAGATAATGCAATAACAAAGCTAAGGTAGTGAAGATTGTTAAACACCTGAGCACATAGGTGCACAGGCATATAACTGAACACAGTTATGTATATGCAAATAATTAGCACACATCTACTATATACCACAGGTTCAATCTCTCAAGCACACACATACAAAGCTAAATACACAGAGTATGTGATTGTGTAGTTGATACATTGGGCTTAGAATGCAACTATTTCCTGCAGGAGTGCTTTTAACACCACCAGGTGCACGATGTGACAATTGTGCTCCCAAACAGGATGTATAACACTCACTTCAAAACAGGCAGTGACGCACACACACACTCCTCAAATTCAATTTCAACAATGTGGCCACAGGCAAAAGCAGACACCCCACCACTGTATCATGGAGTTACAAGCTACAACAATCTTGTGGCCAGCTCAATACTTGTGCTGCCCAGACTTACTGCTTGAATAACCAATGGGGCACCTTTTAAGAAGTAAAACACTATGCCCACAGGATGTTGTCTCATGGTATTTCCACTGAATGAATAAGTGGAGAGCTCAATTGTTTCCTCAAAAGAAAACTCAAAACCAATGTGTCTCAGTGGTTTCATCAATTTTCAGTCATTTATTGCTGTGCACAGCTTAGCCACTAACTAATGGATGACAGAACAGTGATAGGCAACAAGGAAAAACAAATGGCAGCCCTTGTAGAAAAGTGTCTAGACAGTTAAGTCAGCAAAGCCATCTCCAGACAAAATGTGCATATTAAAATGCATACGCATGCAGTTCTCTTTAAAAAGCAACCTGAATTAACTTTATACACATTTAGTTTTAAACTTTTACCAGACAAAACAGAAATATCTACATCCAACAACGCATTGACATGTAATCACTGCATGTGTTCACTAATGGACACAGAACACAATGAACATTAATGAGGCAAAACAGGCAACATGGCTTTCACAGGAACAATTCAGATGTTATTACCTATAAAACTGATTAAGGGATATGTAAAATAGATGGCTCCCATACGTTTAACGCAGCAGTGTTACAGAAGTACAAATTCCCAACACCATCCCTAAATCACCATCCCTCATTGTTTGATATTGTCAATAAAAATCACCTAAATGAAAAAGGTCAAAATAAGCCACTGAAATACAGCAGTGGATTTTCAAGTCAAAATCATAATGTTCAGCTGGATGTCAAACAATGAGTGGCAGGGAAATTAAAGTGAAATCAATGTCTGCCTTGGGAAATTACCACTGTTCATCCATGTGTCAAACCAATCCAATGTGTGTATGTATGGGGTGAGGGGTTATTATGGAAAAAATGACCAGGCCACACACCAATAAACAGAACGAAGGTGCAAGTGACCTAGACTGATGGCATCAGTGCGTTACCGGCATGAGTACTAGTAGGCAATGGCCTTTGTGTATCATGGATCTATAAAATTTCTACCAGCATACAGTTAAAGAACATGGAACAAAAGGTCAGTGGGATAATGTAGGGAAAAAAAACTCATGCACTTAACTATTAAATGTAAAGATGACAGCTTGTAATGTGTTGTGGACGTGTAACGGATTTTCTCCCCGAGTATGTTTAAAAAATTAAAGAGCCCAGCGGATGGAGAGTAGGTTCACAATGCATTTAGCATATTCCCTTGATATCATGTAAAATTTTAAAAATGCATTGTATTATAAAACCACTGACATGCATTCCATTATGAGCGTATGTGATTGTGTGGAGAAAATAATTTGACCTTGGGGATCAGTTACGAATCCATCACATGGACAATCTTTGGCTGACATTTATTCTCTTACACAAAAACATAAGGGACAATTATATACGTGATCTTAAAATCCTACCATCTACAGGAACTCACTATAAACCCACAGTTCAGTAAGTGAGTTTATATCATAAAATTGCATTTGCTTGTAAAAAAAACAACACAAACACACAAACATGTCAGGACACTACTGGGAACAGAGTATTAAAATTGCAGCCTATTGACTTTTTTTTTTGTGTTCGGCTCAGCAAAAGTAAGCAAAAGTGCTAGCTCCCAAACAAACTGTCTGTTCAATGCTGTGCAGATGTGCCAGTAACCATTTCATAGTAGAGATCAGATTCAAACAACAAGTATGTAAAGCCTACCAAACGCATGAATCAAAAACACAGCCAAATTCATATCAGCCGGATGTCTATCGTCTACCAGTCACTAGTTTTATTTCCTACCCCTGCTCAGAGTAGGCCAACCATACCGGTTTTAATCCCCCCAAAGCTATGTAGAAGTGCTAACATGCGAAAAGGGATTAAAAGGCAAAATAAGGCTGCGTGTGCATGTGTGTCTCGGATATGCCTGCATTAGCAAGATTTCATACAACAGCTAGATGTTGAATAAAAGCACTCCCACTGAGCAGGCTCAGGGTATTTGGTCAGATTTGTTTAATTCATCCCATTACTAGTGTTTCTAAGGAGTATATATATATATATTTTAGATCAGTGTCACAAGTTAACAATGCTTGTCACAGAATTCACCATATCGGCACACGAGTAACATAACATTCACTGTCAAAGTTTTCTTTTTTTTAATTATTCCTTTAACAATAACCTGTTTCTGTGTTGTACAGCAAGCATGCCCCTCCTCTCTTCACTGACACCGCTCTTTCCCTTCATGTGCGTTCACCCACACAAACACATGTTGCCATGCGTAGTGGTTCTTTGGAGAACTCAATCGACATCCTACCCTCAGCTCTCCTTAGTGACTGTGTGGGAGGACTGGCTGTGATAGAATGGACTGCTGTGTTATTGACTTCAATTTAGAAAGTGCTGCCTGCTGCTTCCCCCCCACCCCTTATTTCATAGCCGGGACCCTGCTGTACCCCAGCCGCATCCCACCTCCAGGGGATATCCCTGATTGCACTGCTACAGAAAAAAACACATTTACGACAGGTCGCAAGGCCTGGAGTTAAAAGGTGGATGATGTGTGTAGTGTTGTAGTTACTTTTTCTTTAACCCATATTCCTATTCTATTTTGCCTTTTCTTTTACTCCAAAATTATGCTTTTTTCATATTGCTTTGTTGAGCGTTTCATATTCAACAACCTCCACTCAACCCTCCGTTTCTCAGCCTTCAAGCCCTTTCTACCCTCCATTGTCACCGACCTGCTTGGGTGAACAGCTGCCGAAGTGCTGTATTATTGGAGGTTGCAGGTACATCTGCACCAAACATTTGATGTTGTTCTGGCTGCGCTCATAGATTAGACACACTTTGCTTGGCTCTGCAAATCCCCCATATGGGGGAAAAAAAATGCAGAGAATATTACACAGGAAAAATAACTGGCTGGGAGATACTAGTCACATCAGTGAACAGACACACAAAATGCATCTCCTTTACACACATCTACTCAGACCCATTCTCTGCTGCTGCATGGGAAAACTTTATATTGCATGTATAACTCCTTAAAGTAAACTTAACTAGTGTGAGCCAGTAGGTTTCTTGTTATTATGCTCAAATTGGGGAGCAGATTGTTCATTTGAACACAGATAAGATAGACAGGCAACTATCAGTAATGAAATCCAAATTGGAAATGTATTAGAAAAAGACTCCCTCCCCGCAACCTACCTCCCAACTGCTTTCTGAATCACTGGAATGTAGTGTGTGTGGTGTCTGTAAGCAGATGTCTGGCACAAAGTAAAATACACAGGCAGATAGATGAATACACTTACAAACTCACAAATACGGAACTGGGAAATAGAGATTATTGTCATGCACACGCGCCCACGCACGCACACACACACACACAACCTCTATCTGCTGACAGTGCTGACATAATCTGGGTGTGGCCAGGTGGATTTTACAAAAATGAAAAGCTGTTTTCATTTCGTTTCTTCCATCCCTGGGTCTGTGCAGTAACAGACCCTAGTAAGGGACTAATCCTTCACTACATGAAGTTTGATGGAAATTCTGGGATTAACAGTTTCATAGGAATAACACAGCAAAGACGGTAATTGTCACTATGATTTTAGGGACAGGAGAGTATTTGAAGGTCAGCGGTATCACAATGTGAAAGGAAATTGAATCACTCTGAATATAACACAAGGAGGTGTTTGTGATGAAGGTAAGTCAATTTGATGCATGGTGGTTTAAGGTGGTCTACAGGTAAAGCAGGCATTGCATATTAATATGAAGGCAGATATGTTGTTTCAGGGACAAGCAAAAAGCTTTTTGTAGCTATAAAATGTTTGATCCAATTACCTCTAGCAGCATTTATGCTTGTCATTGTCATTTGTTAGTACACACATTAATTTACAGTTTAGGCTTACACATTATTCTATAAAAACAATTAACTAAACTGAAATAAGTAGTAGTAACACAAAAAACAGACATGGAACAACTGTCACAGTAACACTTTGCTAGTTAGGAATTTTGTTTTGACCAAGCAAAGGACATAAAAGCAGAACGAGGAGAGAGAGGGGTGTATCCAAATTAAGATGGCATCTTTACTCCCAAGGAGCTGAACGTCTGGAAGATTTAGCTGCCCTCTCTGCCATGAATTACTATGTTTTTACCTTCACATTGCTCAGAGAAAGAGACATCCATTTCCTACAGCCTGGCAGTTGGCAAGGCAACATTGTGATGAACGCACATACAGGGATGCTCCATGAATTCTAATGAGGCCAGCTGACCAATGATGTGGCGAGGGCAAGACTCGGGGACGATTAGCATAGGGTGAGAAAAAAAATAAACATATAAGGGCATGTATATTGTGTATATGATAACATTAATACCGATCGTTAAAGAACGCTTAATTAAAGATACATCCTTAAATATAAAATATGTATATGTAATTGGTAAAAAAAAAATAAATAAAAAAAAAAATTTAACAAGCTTAACAACTGTAGATGTCAAAATAACAGCATTAAGTTTTGCAAATATGCAGTGCTAACCTAGCAATATCTTTCTTCTGCTTTCAACTAACAGTGCTAGGGCTAATCCCTGCTCTGGCTGCCAGTTTATAGCTCAACATAATGAAGCCCATTATTAGAGACAATGGCTGCTAGTGAAAATCAAACACTGAATAACACTAGATATGAGAAGAAAATAAGAAGAGTGAAAACACTCATCTTTTACTGTGTTTCTTTAGTTGCCATGACCTGATACTGAGTGCACACACTGTCACACACAAACACATGCTGAATGAGCAAACACAATTAACTTGAGACTGCCCTCAAATAGTAGACCAAAGAGACATGGTAGGAAGCAGCAGTTTAGAGGAGAGTGAGGGCAAGGAGGAAGAGAGGAAGAGAGAGAGAGAAAAGGATGGGAAAAGAACCAGGGAAACAGCACACTGAGAACAAAAGGTAGGAAAAGAGGTAGGAAAGACAGGAGGCAGAGAAAGTGGGCAGAAAGCTTGGCAGCAAAAGAAGAAAGAGGGCAAGAAGATGGAGGGATGAAGGCTAAGATGAAAGACGGAGTGACTGTGAGAAATGAAATGTAAAACTAAAAGATTTGATGACAGAAGAATACATAAAAAAAAGAGTCTATATTGAAAGCAAGAGGTAACTAAACAAGTTTAATGTTTTGCGCCCAAAAACAAACACACATTTAAAACCACTGCATAAAAGGAAAAGGTCATGAGGATAATCCAAAAAATATTAGTATTACTGTGTTAAGTGGAGCCAACACAGGGTCAGCGAAACCAGACGTATGAGACAAAGCAGGAATCAAGATTAAACATGACTACTCATTCAATCTGGCCAGACGGAAGCCACTAATATACCATACTGACTATTATAATCTCTTGATACACTGGCATATGATTGGTGTGTGTGTGTGTGTGTGTGTGTGTGTGTGTGTGTGTGAGATGAGAAAAATGATAAACAGAAAAAATCCCTATGAAGCAGTTTAAACCTTTACTGGGACGCTAACAGCAGCGTGTCTGCATGTGTGACTGTGTGTGTGTATATGTAATCTCTTGCAGAATTAATTCCTGGAAATTGAAATGAAAATAGGAAAAGGAAGTATCTGTAGCAGGTCCTTTACCTCAAGGTCAGCGTCATAGAGTTTTGTGTGTCTGTGTGTGTGTATTTGTGTGTATACGTTTAAGTATGATGGCCTGGAAAAACTGGTTTAGGATAACACTGTGCCCAGGGTGGGCAATGGTGAGTAATCGACCACTGGGACATTACTGGATAATTAGAGGACATGCTCGTTCGGAAACATACATACACACTCACACACACACACACACACATATAATTCGTAATAGTTCACAAAGCACAAGACAAGCCCAAAAATAGTGTGCCTCTTGTCTCCTTGAGAACATATCTCTCTCACACACACACTATATGTAGATTGTCGAATGGCATGTACTGTAAATCCTTGATCCTAGCAATGACAGAGGCAATGGCATTATCATTAGATGTATCATTCAACAGTACATTCCTCTAATCCGATTGTCATTACTGCTACAACACTGCAGGCCATTCACCCAAATGGAACTACTGACACGCACACACATGCAAAGAGACACATGCTGCTGACCTACATGTGACTGGCCGCAGCCCAGATTTGCTAGCACTCACCCCAGGGGAGGGGTTTTGTACTGTTTGCAAATACCCCTTGAACAACACTGGCTGGCAAGCCACACCAAAGTAGGTCGTGCAGTACCCCCAAACTACACCCACTGCCCTCCTGGCCTGGTGCAGGGAGGCTCCATAGAGCCTTGGGTGAGGCAGGGAGGGCAGCGGGACTGGCATGACAGCGTGAAGGTCCCACGTATCTGACAACTCATCAAGTTGTCATTGGTCAGCAAGTCCTGGAGGTGGGGGCCTGACAACACTCTTCTTGTCAAGAGTGAGTATGTTACACTGTGAACATTGCAGGCCACTGTTTGACCTAGGTGTGTGGCTACTATCCAACGTGGATACACTGGCATAAATTAAACCTGGAAAGGCAACCCTAATAAAACAGCTTAGATTTGACTTGAAACACTGGTACAAACCCCCAAAAAGGCCTCTGCCATGCGAGCTGCGCACACACACACATACATACACTGAACCCTGAGAACACCTTGTCGTGATAGAGTTTTAAGCCATGTTGGCCATTCCAGGTCAGGATCACACTAACGCAAGGGGTTGACCACTTTTGGTCAGTGGAGCATTACAGAGTTTGGCAGGCCATGACCATAGCTCCATCAGTAGTGAAAAAGCTGTGTACGCACTGACAGACAAATATAGAGTGAGAACAGAAAAGACAGGAGAGTGAAAATAGACAGGAGGGAGGCAAGAGGAGAGAGCTACCCTGGCAGCATTGGTCATGTTGCAGGTCAATGGATGATTTTACCTAGACAGTAGTAGGGATGTACTGTGCTGGCTGGGTAAAACACAACCTGAGCTCAATCTGGGTCACCTGTTCATCAAATGGTGGCACACCACACCTACAGAAGAGTGCACAGACGTCATCCGACAGAGAAACAAAAGTAGCCAGATGCTAGTATGCACACTGTACTATATCTGATTTTTGTCATCAATAATTACACAGAGAACCGCAAGTCTTTATTTGCAGTTGGCTTAACAGACAACAGATCAATGAAATGCTGATTTGGTTATGAGCAGCTCATATTCCTCACATGCATGTTTATTAAAACCTAATTCGGCATGTGTTTCTTCACTTGCTCAGAATGCAATGAAAAGGATGCAGTTGTGCAGCACACCTTTGATATCAACCTACATATAGCTGCGGTCCTAGGGAATCCCTGTGGAAAGGAAAGGAAATAGCCTTTCTATCTTAACACAGGAAAATCCCCCCTACACTCCTGCGGTTGCCACCTTACTGTTACATGTGCTTCATTGAAGCCTATTCGTATTCAACTGCAGTGAAGTCAAGGAGAAAGTCTGTGTGTGTATGTGTGTGTGTGTATATAATATAGGAGTTGGCTCTATACTCCTGTGCCGGTGGGAATAACGTACTGCGCTACAGGCAGTGTGACCTTTTCTAGCTGGCGTGCTTTCTCTCCTCCCTCTCTCTCTCTTTTTCACACGCTTATACACACACACACACACACACACACACACACACACACACACACACACACACACACACACACACACACACACACACACACACACACACACACACACACACACACACACACACACACACACACACACACACACACACACACACACACACACACCTAGCAGCACTGTCACAGCTAGCTTTACCTACCATCAATTACCCACACTGCTTCCTAGTTTAATGGACATGAGGCTTGTACAAATCATTGGAGATAGAGGGGTGATGGGACAGTACAGTGCGTTTGTTTCTCTTTTCTTACAGCAGGAAGGTAAAGTACGTCTTATTTTCTCCTGTTTGCCTTCCTTAACATGACCTTTATGGCTGTGTGCTTCCTGGTGCGACAGTTTGTGCTCAAATTGAGGGTTAAGGCCTGCCTGTGTAGAGTACTAACTACCTGCAAAAGCATACATGATGGAGGGGAGATGAAGGATGGATAAAAATGCAATAAGGTGTAGACAGACCTAGACCTTTATTTTATTACTGTACTTTCTTGTATATTTTCAGTATTCAAATGAATATTTTTCTCACTTTACCATCTCACTTATTAAATCATCAATCAATCAATGACATGATTTGAACTAAAGTATCTTTCTGCTTATCTAACGTATCATATTAAAGTAACCTAAATCAAATTTATACGATCTAAACTTTTGTGCCCATTAATCACACCACTCGCTCAAAAAAGCAAAACTGAAGAGGGGAACTGGTAACATGCACGGTTACGAAAATGGATGCAAATGTGAGTTTGCTGGAATGAGACTGTATACAATGAAATAGAGATGAAGCAGGGTGACACAGTGACGGACAACGAGTGAGCAGAGAAAGAAAGACAGCGAGAAGGGGTGAGGGTGTAGTGTGTGGCGGGAGTTAATGCACAAAACACACTGCATCTAACCAAAGCACTGCTCCAAGCAGGATGCGTCAGCAGTCCATTCATGTTCCTCTATTTTCCACAAAAGAAAAAAATACATAAAGTTAGAGCGCAAAGAGATAAAGTGAAAAAAACAGAAAAGAGAGCTAGAGAGCAGAGAAGGGAAAGACATAGGGCATCATGGGGTGGGTGAGGGGTAGGGGATGACAGAAACAGTGTTCCATCTGTCTGCCTTTGCCACCACAGCAATGCTGGAAAGCTTTACCAGACTCGTTGGATTATTGCTGCGGAGAGAGGGGTTAAAATCTGGTTGCGGAGGGGATGCCACTGTCCATCTCTGCCTTTGGCTTGGACAGCCTGTCTATTCCCCTAAGCCACAAAAAGCCCCAGAAAACCACAGAACAAGAAAGACTATGAGCATTAAAAAAAGAGAGCAGAGGACAGCATGAGCAAACTGGTTTTTGAAGAGGTAGATCTCTAAAAAGGTCTGAGTGCTTTGAGCTCATCCAACTACCTCAGGATACTGCAGAGAGAGCAGGGGGGAGGCAAAGAGAGAGAGCGAGAGAGAGAGAGCGAGAGAGAGAGAGAGCAAGAAGAGAGAGAGAAGAGAAGAGAGAGAGAGAGAGATATCCAAGCCGGCGTACGCTCTCTCTTTTGCTGCTACAACGGATCCTTTCCACATCGACGCTACTGTTAACGTCACGCCTGTAAGCGGTGCGCTCACCCAGCGCTTGCCTTCGCTGTCTTGCTCCTCTCCCCAGTCGGACGCTGCATCAGTGAGGAGGTGCTGCTGATCACCACAAGGAGAGGAGGAAAAAAAAAGAACTGGAAAACAAGAAGATAAAAGAAACAAGCCGAGAGAGGAAGGAGAAACTGCGCACCACCCCTCCTCCCTCTAACCCACCTCGATCAACCCAGCTACGACACCCCCACTCCTCCCAGAGCCCCCTTCCATCCCCCACCCCACTCCCCCTCTGAAGAAATTGACGGATTATTGGGAAGCGCACGGGAGGCAGGCTGCAGCTGCTGCTGTGTGTGCTCGCTACTGCTGCTGTGTGCTTCGCAGGGATGGTGTGTGTGCATTTGCAATTGCTGCTGTCGCCAACGCGGCTGGCGAGGTTGGAGCGTGTGGCTAGTTAAGAGGAGGAAAAAGCTAATGTTTTGTGTTTGTGTCAGCTAGCCTTTTCAACCTCCGTCAAGCACTCCGGGAGAGAAAAAGAAAAAGACAAAAAGAATAACAAAAATCAAGTGGACACGACGACACACTGAGAGGGGGAGCAAAGGAGAGAGAGTGACAGAGAGAGGGAGAAGGGCTGTCAGACTGATCAACCGACCAACTGATTGACCACTAAAAAGTGAACAGAGGACTACAAAGAGGAGGGGGTCTGCCCCCCCCCAACCTGTCAATCTCCCCTCCTAACCATTGCCAACAAAAAGCAAAGAACATTGGAAACGGCTGTGGAATTTTCATTCAACCTTCCCCAATCCCACCCCTACCTATCTTCCTATTTTTGACCCTTCTGGCTTGGCTTTGTGTGCACAAAAAAATAGTGTGTGTGTTTGTGTGGTCGTGCTATGGAGACCTGGGTAAGGTGTCTAGCGGGGGGATCAACTGTCGGATTCCAAGGACAAGCAAGAGAAGAGGAGCCGACAGCAAGAAGCAAGCACGGGAGCACTGCTGCTTTGGGAGCCTGACTGGATTCCTATCTACAATCTTTTTCTTTTTTTTCTGATTAACAAGGGAGAAAAAAAAACACTCACAAAAGGGCCTTCGAACCTTTCTATTTGGATGTGTGGATTTACAAAAGGGCTCATTTTGGTTAAGCTCTTTGGCATTGATACCGGTTTTGACAGAGCAGATATTAAAAGGCTTTATTTGCTGCTCTTTGGATATACATACATCTGATCTGAATACCACAACTCTTTCTGATTGCAAAAAGGAGGGAAGCTATATATCTCAGTTCAAGGACCTGTAATAATATCGTGAGGTAGGTGTCTAGTGTTTCAACCCCTTTTTGCATCAATTTGTAACACCCTACCCTCCCTTCTGTCTTGTATTACAGTTTTTGGTTGCTTGGTTTACCATCATGTCCTTCTCATACACAAGTTTCAGAAAAGCCAGTCCTCTCTACCCTCTCCTCTCCTTCTGCCCCTGACTACAATTTGTGGAAATTTTTACTTAATTGAGGATAGGTCCTCTTGTCCTTTTAGCAAGCATCCTAAACCCATGTTTACCCCTGATCCTCTTCAGTTTCCTTAACCTCTTTACTCTGGTCCCCTTAATAATACTACTAGCCAACTAGCTAGTTTCCCTGTCCCCAAAGCCCACAAACACCCCCATCCTCCCCCCCAGATGATGCTGAATTATGAATGTGCCACATCATGAGTCTCCTGGGGCGGGTAGCTGTGCATCGTGCCAGGAAAGCCGCCCTGCTCTGTGTAGTCTTCCTGATGGCGCGAGCGTGGAGCAGCGCCTCCCTGGCCTTGGCAGGGGCAGCGGTGTCTCAAGGACCCCAGGGTTGTCCACCACAGTGTTCTTGCAGTAATCAGCAGGGGAAGGTGGTGTGCACCCGACGTGGCCTCACTCGTGTGCCCCCCGGTATTCCTGCCAACACGCGACACCTCAATCTAATGGAAAACGCCATTGAGGCGGTGCAGGCTGACTCCTTCCGCCACCTGCACCACCTTGAGGTGCTCCAGCTTGGGCGAAATGCCATACGGCAGATTGAGGTGGGCGCGTTTAATGGACTAACCAGCCTCAACACACTGGAGCTGTTTGACAACCGGTTGACGGTGGTACCCAGTGGGGCCTTTGAGTACCTGTCTAAACTAAGAGAACTGTGGCTGAGGAACAACCCAATTGAAAGTATCCCCTCCTATGCCTTCAACCGGGTGCCCTCCCTCATGCGGCTGGACTTGGGAGAGTTAAGGAAACTGGAGTACATCTCAGAAGGAGCTTTTGAGGGCCTACAAAACCTCAAGTACCTCAACCTGGGCATGTGCAACATTAAGGGTGATATGCCAAACCTGAGTCCCCTCAAGGGCCTGGAGGAGCTGGAGATATCTGAAAATGACTTCCCAGAGATTAAGCCAAGCTCCTTCAAAGGCCTGCGCTCACTGAAAAAGCTATGGGTGATGAACTCACAGATCACAGTGATAGAGCGCAATGCCTTTGATGACCTGTCTTCACTGGTGGAGCTTAATCTTGCCCATAATAATCTGAGTGCTGTGCCACATGATCTGTTCTCCCCACTCAGGTACCTGGTGGAGCTCCATCTCCACCATAATCCTTGGAACTGTGGCTGTGAGGCTGTATGGTTAGCACGCTGGCTAAGGGAGTATATCCCTACTAACTCCACTTGCTGTGGACGCTGTCATTCACCTGCCAGCATGAGGGGTCGACAGCTAGTTGAGGTGGACCGAGGTGAAGGCGCTGCAACTCAGTGTTCTGCCCCATTCATTGCTGATGCACCAAGGGACTTGAACATCTCAGCAGGACGAGTGGCTGAGCTTCGCTGCCGCACAGCCCCAATGTCTTCAGTGCGCTGGCTCTTACCTAATGGGACTATCCTGACACATGCCTTTAGTCATCTGAGAATATCAGTCCTTAATGATGGTACCCTTAATTTTTCAAATGTGCTGGCAGCAGACACGGGCACCTACACCTGCATGGTGTCCAATGCAGCTGGGAACTCTAATGCCTCGGCCTACCTCAATGTGAGTGCTGCTGAGCTTAATACATCTAACTTGAGTTACTTTACCACAGTGACTGTGGAGGTCTTGGGGCCAACCACAGAGATGCCCAAACCTAAAACGACCACAACCACAGCTGCTGCTGCAGGGGCTGGAGTGGCTGGAGGAGGAGGAGTAGGGACAACAACCACAACTGCTTCTCCTTCTGTTTTTCAGCCAGTCTTCATCTCCACACCAACTGTGCTGCTGCAAAGCACTGACAGCCCACCAGGTGCAGTCAAGCCGTCTGTGGTGCCAGGACTCAAAGGTGGCACTGGCAAACCAGGCAAGACTGGCCCAAGTCTGGATGAAGTGATGAAAACCACCAAAATCATAATAGGTTGCTTTGTGGCAGTTACACTGCTAGCTGCTGTCATGCTCATCGCCTTCTACAAATTGAGAAAGCGCCACCAGCAGAGGAGCACAGTGGCAGCTGCCCGCACTGTGGAGATTATCCAGGTGGATGAGGAGGACCTTCCACCACCAGCGTCTGCAGCTCAAGAGGCTGCACTCACATTGCCTGAAATCCGGGACCATAACAGCATACAGAAACTGGACTTTATCAGCCACAAGACTGACTACAGCTTTCACAAACCCAAGGCAGAATACAAACCCCAGCCAGATTTCACCCTTCACAAGCCGAAGGCTGAGTATACCACATATAAGCCAAATATGGACTTCAGTAGCCACAAATCCATGCCAGACTACAGCACTCACAAATCTACACCCGATTTTAGCCTTCATAGACCAAAACCTGACTTCAGCCCATTTAGGCAGGACTATAGCACTCACAAACCTAAAGCAGAATACAGCCCATTCAAACCGGACTTTGGGACTCACCCAAAAACTAGAACGGACTACAGCCCTTTCAAACCAGATTACAGCACTCATCCCAGGCAGAAAACTGACTTCAGCCCATTCAAGAGAGATTACAACACCCAACCGAAACCTAAACATGACTACAGCCCATTAAAGTCGGACTACAACACACAGCATAAAACTAAGGCTGAATACAGTCCATTCAAACCCGAGTTTGGCACTCACCCAAGACCTAAACCTGATTACAGCCCATTTAAGCCTGACTATAGCACTCAGCCTAAACCCAAAACGGACTACAGTGCCCAGAGAGCTAAAACTGACAGTACCTACAAACCCAAGGACCCTTACGCCTCCTATAAAACTGCAACTGATTACAGCGCCTTTAAGACCGACTACAGCCCGAACAAAGCGGATTACAGCGCCTATAAGTCTGACTTCAGTCCCCACACTCAGAGACCTAAACTTGATTACAGTCCACACAAAGTGGACTACAGCCCCCATAAAGTGGACTACAGCACTCTGAAGCCCAAATATAATACCTATAAACCAACTGGCCATGGGGCTAAATGGACAGACAACAATGTTGGGAACTCTCTGCCTCGAACCTTGCCCAGCACCATCACAGCAATGGCTGAGCCCTTTGTCATAAAAACTCACACGAAGGAGAAGGTACAGGAGACTCAGATTTAAAAGGCCCCAAAAAAGGCTCCCACTCCTCTCCCTAGATCCCATGCTCCTGCCCACCCCAGTTCCACACCCCCCTCCGGCCGTTCCTCCTAAAATCATGCAATAGAATGCACAATGAAAAAAGGACAGGAACTACTTTTTTGTACAGAGTGCAAACTTAAAAAAAGACTGATGATTTCTTGTTGTACATGCTTATAAATAAATATATATATGGACAAATTGAAACTACCATGGGCTGGTGATAGAGAAACATATATTAAAAAGAAATTGAAACTATTTTCTAACTTGTAACTTCTATTTAAAACAATGAGTTGTTTAAGATGCTGTCTTGACTTTGACAAATGAGGGTAGTCTTGTTTTAAAAAGGGGCATTCTGTGTGATTTTTACACCGTGCTACAGAGAATGCAGTGATGAGAAAAATATTTATACAGAGAAGACTTTCTTTAACAAAAACCGAAAAAAAAGATCAGTGTCGATCTTTACAGGTTAATCTTGTAAAAGCACCAAGAATTTGTACTGTGCCAAATGTTATAAATGCAATAAAAAGGATTTTTGGAAGAAAAAAAAGCAAGTATTAGAGAAAGATGTTTTTTTTCCCCCTTTTTCTTCTCCTGGCGTATACTGTAACGATCAGCCAAATGCTTTAGACACTGCAGTAAGACGCTGCAGCTATACTTTAACCCTGCATGTGCTGAATGACTCAGACAGAATGATTCACAGTGCAGAAGTAAATGGTGCTCTTTCAACATCTGTGTAAAGGAAGAGTTTGTTCAGTTCACAATCAGTGAGTGTCATGGTGTGGCTCGTCAAAAGTATGTTTTTAATCTAAATTATTAAGTTCAACAAATGCATTAAGATGTTAAAAGCTGAAGGAATGGTGTATAAGTAAAGACACGTAGTGATATCATAACATGTAATGCTAATTGAAATGCTGATTACACACTGTTTTCACTGACGTGAGCGTAGCTCTTTTTCTACATTATAAGCTGACATTATTAATCATGTATCTAATGGGTGAAAAAATGTGATAAATTCAGGTGAAATACTGTTTGGTGTTTAGACTATCTTGCACTTTGCCAAAATATAGATCCTCATTTCACTTTTCATTGCACTGCCAGCTGTTGTGCCTTCATCAATCAGTAGGGGGGCTTTTTATGATGACAAATGTATTCAGGTCTTGCTGTTAACTGTACATTTTTTATCTTTGACAATATCACCCATCTCAATCATAATACAGCCTCACAGTTCTTCACCTAACAAAGAAAGATAACATAGAACATGCACAGTGGTTAGTAAGCATGCATTAGATAGGTGAGTCAGTTTGTTTTTCAAAACCACAGTTAAAAGAATTGAAGACCAAGAGGTGATATCACCATCTTTTATACTTTTCTTCACTCTTCTCTTGTTTAATCACAAAACCGGGGACAGTCTCTTAAGCACTCTGGTTTATTTAGATGAAAAAAAGCAATAAAGGCCGTGTGAACTACCATGGGAGTACACAGAAGTAAAGATTATATGACTGAACAAGCAATGTGTGGGTGACAGATGACAAAGACAATAATACAAAAGAAATCCATGGCAGTGATTGAAAGCTGTGTAGACTATCACTGTCACAGCAAATATAGATATTCCCTTCTCATTAACCCCTATAAAGATGCAAATTTGCCAATCTAAAATAAAAGCAATCTGAAAACACAGTAACTAGCCTCTAGTGATGCATGACTTTGTCAGATCCACAGTTGCAGGCCTGCGTGGGCTAGCAAAGCTTTGGCCTAGTAGTGTAGTTGACGACACTATTTACACAACCACTAACAAGGGTAGGGAATGGAGGGAGTTTATCTTTCCAACACTGTAGCATTTTGACATATGTGGCATAAGTAAAACAGGGAGAGCGTTTGAATAAAAAAAAGAGAGAGAGAGGGAGAGAGATGTTGACAGTGCATCACAAAGAGTGTAGAGGTTAGCTGAGAGCTTGTTTTGTGCTTAACCGGCAGTATAGGCTGTCAGAGGAGGAGAGTGATATGTGTGTTTGTGAGGGTGACAGATCAGCTCGGAGAAATTAGGATGTGACAAAGGGAGGGAGAGAGTGAGACAGTAAGAGATGGAAGATGGAGGTTAAAGAAGACTCTTCTTCTTCTCTTTTTTCCCCACATTTAGTAGTTTTACAGCATATTTTGTGCTCTGTGTTAGTAGAGAGTAGTAATTTAGAAATAATTTCACCATATTAAAAGGGAAAGGGTAAAATGTAGAAGCCACACACTGGACTCTATGTGCGAACGAAGGAAAGGACATTTAGAATTTAAAATAGTGAAGGACAGAGAGGACGGATAGGAAAATACTTTTTCATCAAGACAATAAGCAACAGGTAAACAGCAATTTGTAGTTGACGAAGAGGTGTGGTTACATTTAAAGTGGTCACGACAAGCAGTGCCTCGTCAAAATGAGAGTCCTACTGCCCTCCAACAACTGTCACTGGACTGGGGTAAAAATAAACTACTGCAGTGCACCCAGGGCCGTCACAACTGGTCAGTTAGGCAAATATCAGACATAATCAAATCAACTAAAGCTCTTGCTATTCTCACCTTCTCGCAATGCGTGTTGATGACTCAGCCTGCATTTTAAACATTGAGCACTTTCCGCAGATCCAAGAATGAGCTGCATAGATCAGACATGCGAGTCTGTCTGCATTTGTCGATGTGTGTCTCCTTGTGTCAGTTATGTTTTTCTGTTGTATGTTGGGTTACACCATGGTAAAACGTGGCAAAGATAATAGAGGAGGCATAAGGGAAAAAGTGAGAGGGGTGATCAATCTGAACCTCACATTTAAATTGCCCATTTCAAACTGCACTGTCCATTTGTCACAACGCTGACTCACACCACCAACACCATGCCTTCGTCTCCCACTCCTGTTGTTTACTCAAACAATTGTTTTGATAACATAGCTTTGCAAAGGCAGACAGCGGTTGTTCCCCAGTTGTCTCTAATGTGAAGCATGTGAGAGGAATGTTCAATCAAGTCAAAGATAAAAAGGTACCAGCACTGTATGCAGTATCTAAATGGATTGTGTATATGGGTTAGATGAAGTGTGAACAGTTGTATGAACAGATGTAGGAACTGTATTAAGCATTAAGCTGTGTTATGGCATTCTGTCGTAAACTTGGCGGTACTGTATTGCATTCATCTATGCCTCAGTATGGTACAGCAGGATGGGGCTTATGCTATACCATACTGCTCAATACCAAAGTATGTTGTGCTATGGGGTCACATACAACGCTGCACTGTGCTATAAAAGGTTCCGTCATACTCATCAGTCAACATGGCTACAGGGTCATCAATCAGCTAGCGAACCACTGAAGGGCCCGTCTCCATGGGAAACATTCCTTCCCCTCCATCCCTTCCTCCTTAGTGTCATGTTTTTTTTTTCTTTTCTTTTTTCTGTCTGTGTGCTTCATTAGTAATCATGAAGCCATTTGAAAGAGGAAGCAAGGCAAGATGCACCTATTTTCCCACAGCTCACAGAGCCGGTAGAAGAAGAAAAAAAAAAGAAAAAAGATGCGAAATTGGAGAAGAGGGGGGAGAAAAGACGGTGGTACTAAAATTGAGACAGGAAAAAAAAATTAAGTGGGAAGAAAACAGGGTCAGAGAAGGGACTGGATCTAAGAAGCAAAGAGCAGACATCAATAGAAAAAACAAGATATTGACAGAAAAATGAGGTAGAGCCGCATAAGGTAGCTCATGAAAGACAGTAGGAGCTACAAGAGAGACGTGAAGGAGAAGGGAACTGAGGAAGAGTGAGGCCACAACTATGGAGGAAGAACAAAACAACAAAGACAAAACAATTAATTAAAAATTGATTAAAATACAATGGAAATGACTGAAAAAAAAAGAATAAGTACATCTACCAAAACAGGCAAACAAAGCAGCTAGAATGAGAGGAAAAGAGAGCAAAGGCGCTTTGGAAAGGAGTAAGCAGAGCAAATGTGATGCAAGAGTGCCAGCTACAGATGGAATGGGGAATATATAGCCTGGCCATCATGGCTCCCGCATGATTGGTGAATGGTCTGGACTGCACCACAAGGGGTGTGGTGGTGGGGGAGGGGAGGGGTTGATGGTGGTGTTACCATAGCGGAGTGCAGCAGATAAGAAGTGCTGATACCAGTAATGGACAGGACCACTGGGGGTACTTGAGGGTGGGAGACCGGTGAATATGAAGGCAGAGAGGATAGGAGGATCAAGAGGTCAGCACAAATGGAGCTGCAGGGACAATAACTGCCACAGTGCAACCGTGTGTGTGTGTGTGTGTGTGTGTGTGTGTGTGTGTGTGTTTTCAGTGTGATCAAGAGGACACTGAATTTTACAGGTCAAAGCCCTTAAAGAACAGCCCTTTAAAAAAAACAATATACTTTCTTTCCCATTCAATTTAAAGAGAGCTCGTTCTGATCTTAAAGGTGTTCTTTGCACAATTATTTAGATGGGATCTCTTAATTAGTTACCAATCACTGAGGTGCAGAAGATTCCTAAAATAAATTTCATTTGAATGACCGAGACCAATAGGCATTATAATATAAATTGCATCAAACGTGTCAACTAAAGACCCACATTTGTCAGTACAGCAAAGATAATGTCCATCTTTAGGACTGAAATCACTAACCAACACAACAATATGTGTATATAACTGGCAACTTGATTCCATCCATGCAGTAGAATTTTGACTTTCCTTTTTTGACTTTACATACAGTTAAACCATCTTTGAATACAGTCTGTCATGTGGGCTTGGTGTAAGTGGTTTTTTTACAGCCGGGGTATAAGATGCTTATTAGCCTTTTCCCTTTCCCTACATGATACATGTACTTATAGGCTGCAGCGTTTTTATCCGTTGATAAAAGAATCTGAGTGCCTTGCATGTTGAGTTTTATGTAATTCATGTTTTTCAGCCTGCAAGTTATACATAATTACAGCGTTTAATCTTTGAAAGTCTGTTTGGATATTAGGTGAATATGAACAAGTGTGATGAATGTAGGAAAAGCAATTCTGAGTGGCAGCATTATTTCAATTTATGATTCAGATACCTGATTTATTTGGATTATGCTGCAAATTAGCCTGTTTAAAATGCTTGAAGTTGTCATGCATTGTATACGATTAGCCAATTGATAATTGACAAAGCTGACTGATTAATGCAGCATGACTTCATGCTACAGAATATGTGTACTATAGAGTGTATGCCTTAGGATTTTGGTGTGTGTGTGTGTGTGTGCACTAGCCAATGTGCTAGTGGAGCAGACAGGAGGCTATTCTAAGCAGGCCTGGGAGCATGCTGCATTCTGAGTCAACATGAGTCAGGGACAGAGAGTTGTTTGAGCCTAATGTCAAATAAAGGGACAGGATGGGATGCAGAATTAAGTCACCCTTTTTTATTTATTTTAAATCCATTTTAAATCCAAAAAACCCATTCTAGTAGATAGTTTATATACATTGCATTATACATATTCATTCTCTTTGGAACATCAAGACACATAAATTAGATTTGGTGAGGAAATTACAGAAGGTGTTGGTGGACTGGAGGAAAACGGTAAAGGCAAGTTGACGTTTGCTGGTGCATCTGACTTTAACCGTGTGAAAATGGATGTAAACAGCCACATACAGTGACCAGCTGGTGGTATAATTTCTTGTTACTGGGGTCAACAGAGACGGACAAAAAGAAGTTCATCACAGTATACTGTTGAGCCCAGTATTATCAAGGCTTTGGTGTTGAATAGGTGCATGCTAAAATATTTTACTGATAAGATTTTGCTGCTAACACAAAAACAGACTGAACGGCAGGTGGATTGTGTGTGCTATTTCTGCCATGTGGGGGACCACTCAAGTGTGTTACTCCCCGTAAGACAGACTTTATCACCCTTTTGGAGGTTGAAAAATATCCCTGTGTTTTCTTAGCAACGAGAGACGATGAAGTCTTACTTTTATGATCCAGTCCAGTAGCTGAGGCCGAGGTGTGTGTGTGTGTAGTAAATTATGTCCACTAAGAGCAGCAAACGGGGGACTGAGACATACGTAGAGGGGATATTGAGGTGTTTGTGTGCTCGCAACAGAAATAAAGACATGCTCACACACACACACACACACACACACACACACAACACAAAGAAGCTATTGACCATTAACTTTACTGCTTTTGTTGAGATTTACAGCCGGAAGAGAAATCATCATCACAGACGCAACAACCCCACGGATACTGTGCACAGGATCAGCCCTCAACGTACATAAAAACACAAACAAAACTGTACAGTTCAAATGTCTTAAATGCTGCGTTTTCAACCTGGACTGTATTGACATGTTTTCTATAATAACTGAAACTAGCACAAGCTTTCCAATTCTGCTTCTGCTTAATGAAACTTCTGAAGCAGCTTATTACTGTGCTTAAACAGAGCAGTCAAGCACAGCCAGAAATGCCTGTATGTGCTCTACTGAAAACACTAGACCCATCCTTTGATGACTATAGTTTCCAAATTCCTTGCATCAAGCCTTATGAATTACTATCCACAGAAACAGCAATAACCCAACAGTATACTGTAGTAAATACAGGTTCCTGAAATGAAATGTGTAAAAACCTTTGCCTCTTTTCTGCATTACATATTAAGGAAAGAGAGGGAAAATAAAGCTGAGGTTCTATGAATCAAGCAGGTGTGTTCTGGGATTTCATTTTTTTCTAGGATGAGAATTAGTGTGAAGCTCTCTCCTGCATCGCTAAAGAAAAAAGGTAGAGATAAAAAGACCAAAAGAAGAGATAATAAGATAATTATGCAACCTTGCTCAGGATAGCAAGGACCACACGCTACGTATGACACCCTGATTCAGTGTGTCAGAGGACAACAGTGGTAGATGGAAAAGGAAAGTGAAAAAGAGAGAAAGACAAAAGGCAAGACGTCCGAGGTAAAGGAGCAATAAAGACAGGAACGAGGAGAATTTGAAAAGGTGATTGCAATAGATAAAAAGCCCCTATCTGACACATTGAAAAGAGATCCGCATTTAATCAGTAATAACTGTAGGATCATGAATTTACACCGATGTGGACTTTCAAGATGACAAGCTGTGTGCTAATGTCAAAGACTTGCTGAGAAAACGGGCACTGCTGAGCACAGAATGGCACATGAAAGCAACGTCGAGATGAAAGCTTTGACGAGCTGCGTACAGCATCCTTGGCTTCAAACACAGTTTTCATGGGGAGGCAGAATTATTCAGCCGCTGCAGCAAACTGCTGTGTGTGTGTTTAAACATGTTGTGTGCATTTGGGTCAGCAGTGATCTTTAAAGATCAACCAAATCAATAGTCAACCTCCGTTTGCAGGGGACAAGCAAAACCTTGCTGCATTCTAGGTAGTGACGTCCTTTTGCCACAACTGGAGGGTTTTTTATTATTAAGCAAGGGGCAATTGCCAGGCTGTTTTCATTACTTAATCTAAGTGGAACGAAAGATGGATTCAACTCCCGTATACTGAAAACAGAGAGGGAGGGGAAATAAGCTCAAAAGCCGTTTTTATGAGGCGGCAGGGTCCAGGCACTGATCCCAGCCACAAGTTTTAATGGATCTAAAATAAACAGCGTCTCCAAAAGTGCTTGCTTAAAATACAGTCCTTACTTAACAGAAATGGATGCGGGCTTGCTGGCAGATCTGAGGCAGCAGTGAAACAAAACTGTAAACATTTAGTTCATTCCCCTTTTTATCCCTTAATTCTGACCTCAAATAAATCTGGTTGGACTTTCTATATATTTAGTAACTAATTTTCAGTGTTTTTTTTTTTTTTTTGGTCAAGACTGGATTTAGCCTTTTGTTAAAGAAAAAATACAGATGTGTGACATCTATGTGAAAGAGTTTGTGCACAAGTGACTGCTGGTGAAATTGTGCCTGTCTACCTATGACACCTCTGTATAAAAACTGATCAAAGAAGCATATGCCATCCAAGGAAACAGATAGCAGAGAACATTTAAACCCAGTAGCTGCTCATTAACGTCTAACCACACTAAAACTTTGTAAAGATCTTCTAAAATGAAACACAGACTACCGAAGAAGTGCATCATTAGAAGGAAGGAAGGAGAATAATTACCAAATACGAACGTCTAGCTCATTAAATAGAAATTGGAACTCTTCTATATATATGAAGGGCTTAAGGCTCCGCTTCTAGAAACGGATTGGTGAATTGAATTTTCTAACACAATTACAATAAAAACCAATCCTCCAGGGTCAGGACAGCTCTTATATCCTCGTATGAGAAATAATAATAATAAAATAAGAATACGTCTACACCTACATATCAACTATAGAGTTGTGTGCATCAGGGTGAATTTATTTCACTTACTTTCATCAGAACAGCAGATTCATTGAACAGTAATTATTTTCAGGGCCACATCTCATAACAAAGAGGTGAATCAGAGGCACCGTGTGGCCCCAAGCTGAGCGAGACCTCGTCGGCCTGGATGATACACGAATACCTGCCCAACGGGGAAGCCAATAATTAGATGGCCAGTTATATCGTTCTTCTCCCCTCACCGATATCATGTCCCTCACTCCAAGTAATTAAACACAACCGGACACATCAAAGACGAATGTGTGCATGCAAGCGCTGATACTATAATTCTATTTTTTTATATTATTATGGTTCTGTTGTTGCAGTAAGATGACTTCAAACCATATTAACCATATATAACCATTAATATGTGAACCATATTTGGGGATGTACTCTAACTCTAACCATAATACCAGGGACTGGTACTATAAGACAGAAAAAAATATATAATACAACAGTACTGAGAGGGAGTAGAGGAGGAAATCAGAAAAATGATGAAAGAAAAGAAGAAAATATGGCACGGGTAGACAAAGAAGGTGGCTCTAGGTTTATAATTGGTGGGAGAGAGAGGAGGGGAGGAGGAATAGAGGAGACTCAGGGTAGAAGACACTTGGCAACCATTCACCCTCCCACTCTGTTGGCAGCAGAGCACAAACTGTTTGCTCACAGCAGTACATGCATCTATTAGTATTGTTCCAGGAGATAATAACTGTGTGTGATTGTGTGAGTGTACATGTGTGTCAATTCTCCGTTAAAAAAAAAAAAAAAACAACAAAAAACTGGCAAACGAGTTGCCATGAGGTGGCAGACGAACAATATGGTGCAGCAGCAATATAAAATCTAGTCTTTTTTCTGTTTGTGAGTGTGTTTAGACGTTAGTGCTAAATGTCAGCACTGCAAGAGCACAAGAACCCATGGTGATAATAGCAACAACAAACTACAGTTACCACGAGTCTTGGCAATACATGACAAGCAATCAAAACCTTGTCTGTAGTCACTGGATGCTAACAAGACATTGTTTTATTCTGGTTTTATTCAGATGTGGCGTTGTGTGTGTTCAAATTTCCCTGCTCAGGTAATGAAATTTAGGGCTCGGAAGCACTGATGGCCTTTTCAGTCAGGTCTACTGAACATACATGCACAGCAGCAAACACTCTCACTTTAAGATAGATGCAGCTGACAATGAAAGCATTTTAAGAAACCGCAGTGCCCCAGCCAGCCTTTCTTGGAACTTCCCCTGCATACACCCCTGCACATTCAGGGAGAGATTCAGCCAGCAAAGGGGTTTAAAGGAACTACATTTCTATAGCTGGCCTCGATTGAAGCTATGCTCATGCACGCATACACATGGTTCTCTGTCTGTCGCCCACTTCTGTCATTAGATTTCTCTGTCTAAATTCAAAGCTAAGAGCCCAATCCCAGTCTTTTTTTTTTTTTTTTTTTCTCTTTGAAAAGATTTTGCCAGGCTTGTTCTTCCCTTTATGCCCCCAACTCTCCTCTGAGAAAACATAGAAAAAGAAAGATGGGGTTGGGGGGAGTTGCCGATCGCTGACACAGCCGCTGAGATAGCCCCTCTTTTGTTGGTAAGGAACATAAAGCAACAGAATGAGAGAAGAGGTAGATGGAAGGAGATGCCGAGATGGGGATAAGGGTGCAGGCGTGAGGACGTTGTGCTGTGGTAAGCTGGCAAAGGATTACCGCTTCAAATCTCTCCTCTTTCTGGACTTCTATTTAGCGCTTATTTATTCTTATCTTTGAGGCTATGTTCCGTTTAACGTCAGGTACACACCCATATATAAGCACACACGCACACACGTATGCACGCAGATAAAAGAGGGTCTTTTGAAAGCAAAGGAAAAGACAAGAGGAGAAAGAAAATGACAAGACAAGAGGAGATGGCAGGTCTGGGTAGGTGTGCCCTCTATGCAGCAGCGGCCAGACGCTGACAACTCAATAAGCGAGCAAGTAGCAGAGGACGAACTTGAAACATGGACACACACGGGGGGCACAGTAGGGAGTGTGTGTTGGTATGTAAATTCTGCCATCATAGAAATAGATGATGGCAGAGAGACGGAGACTAAATGGCATGCGTGTGTGTGTTTTAACCCTACAGCCAAGACAACGCCGATGTGTAGCAACTGCAGTGTTGTCAAGGGAACCATTAGTACGACTGAGAAGTTGATATCTGCTCTGCGCTTCCCTGTGTGCGCATACACACATACACACGCCGGCTCTCTTGTACGGTTGTTAGCAATGATTACTGAGAAAATAATTTCTCCACATAGGTCCTACATATAAGTGTCACACTGAAGGTCACAAGTAGAGCTACAGTTGACACTGAATGCAAAGCAATGAAAGCAATATGAATACACCCTATTTATTAGGCAACAGTGATGAATGCAAATGTGCCCATCAAAACTATCAATATGTTATGCTGTCGTGTCACAGCCGTCAACAGAATGGGATCAATCTAAGCATCAATAAAGCATAGAGGCCTCAAGCCATTTTCTCAGAGGGGTGCAATGGAGATTCAACCAACATATGGTGAAGGACATTTGTTTCTAGTACTGTGCACTATGTAGGTCAAACTGCAACAGCGAAAAAATTCAGTAAAGAGACATTGAAATTCTAGTAATATTCTTGCATTACATGTCAATAATCCACATTAATTTCAACCATGTTTTAAGCAGAAACGGTTTAAAAAAATGTCATTGGTTAAATACTTAATTGAAGGATTAATTTATTCATGAATATAAACAGAACTGCATTTGATGCCATTTTTGTTACAGTGTTAAACAGCGTTCATGTTTAGATAACAAACACCTAGCGGCCAGCAGCTCAGAAGGCAACACAGCAGGAGGGTGTGTGTGTGTGTGTGTGTGTTTAGGGTGTGTAGAGGCAAATGTGTAATGTGTGCAAGAGTATTTTCCTTGTGGGTCAGGCTCAAAAGGGGCAGATTGAAAAGAGGTTACTGAAAGTAACATGCGCAGACAAAAATCACTAAAGGGGTTGAAGTCAACTGTGACAAAAAAAAAAAAAAAAAAGACAACAGAAGCATCTGTGCATGTTCAAGTAGTAACTTTCTTTTAGTGAAGATCGTGAAAGTGCCAGTCAAGGGAGAAGAATGGCGAGGATAGATAACATATAACAACATATTAAGACATAGGAAAAAATATGAAGCTGCATCACGTGGAAGAACATGAAGGAGAATCCGCTGACCAAAGCAGGATTAATAAGAAGACACAAAGAGAATAAAAATTCCAGTCAAAGCAAAGGTATTGTCCAACTTTCTATCTATGATAAATGTTTCATGTTGGAAAATCCAATGCAAACAAAGTGTACTTTTTGCCACATTTTCCATCTCATTTATTAACCAAATTACCACAATCAAATTCCTTATAAAGTAACATTTTAAGTGACCAACGCAGGCATTGGTGTAACCTCATTGTGATAGAAAGCCAGAACAAGACTAAAATTGGTCCAACTGTCAGCCAACTATTGAGCTATTGAGTGTGTCCTACTAGATTGGCCTCATTCAATAACACAGTCGATATGCCACTCCCATCTCTGAATTTAACATTTTAATTCCTTGTTTTTGCTTTCTTTTTTGATAGTTTTTTTTAGTCTTATTCCTCGTTTTGACATCTCTCACCATAAACAGCTGGACTGTGTTGACTGATGGGGAAAGAAAGTGAGAGATTAACCAAACTGATTAAAGACAATAACAACCAAAGAAAGAAAGAAGAACAGCAGTCGAATAATAAAACATGTAAAGACATGTCTATTAACACAGCCGCTGGATAACTGGCTAGCTGCCTCCAGAATTCACAGTCAGACTGAAATTCAATATGTAGTTTGGTTTATTTTCTTTTTAAGTGAGTGGGACCAGAGTATAACCAGGGGGAAAGAAGCGAACAAAAAAATAAAAAATAAAACGCAAATAAAGAGACAGCCGAGACAATAGGAGCATTTCCTCTTTCTCCTGCTGTGTCAATCACTTATGAAACATATTCAGTATTCTGGCCTCAGGTTCAATAATAATTTCAGAAATTTGTTTAGGAATGAGAGCAGACACACTGACTGCATTTTGCCCTCTCTCCATCACTCACTTATGCGACTTTTTTTCACCATTAGGCTGGCAAAAAAAAAAAAAAAAATGCAGCGAAATTTTAGACCAATGTCAAGGAAAAGGACAAGAAACAAAAAGATTAAAAAAAAAAAATCTGTTGAATACAGTGAGTAATATACTGTGAGGCAGTGCAAGTGTGTGAGAGCATTATACTATTGCCCTCATTGATGTGGAAGAGTACTGCAGTGCCCTTCATGTAGAGGAAAAGGCTAAGAGGATTCAGCTGGTCCCCGAGCACAGTGTGTGCCTGTGTCTTTGCACTGTTTGCAGGGTATGCTTATCAGAGTGGATGGTAAAGTTGCAATTCTACCTCTCTCTCTCTCTCACACACACACACACACACACACACACACACACACACACACACACACACACACACACACACGTTAAGCACAAGGTCGCCCTCATAAACGAGTTGGGGCGATAAAGCAGTAAGCAGGTTTCTCCCTTCTTCTCATCTCTCCATCTCTATTCAGGCCTATCTATCTCTCAGTCGCCGCGATGGTGTGAATGCGTTTATGTGGGTCGCTCTATTCACCTTCAGGCTATAATTCATGATTTTCAAGGTACAAAGCCATCCAGCTATGACACTGATACACAAAACACAAGCTGGGCAGTACGTCAGTCGCAAAACTAGAAGCTGAACTCTTCCTGTGACGATAATCAGTCTTAAGTAATGCAGACAGGCTATTGTGGGCAACAGAACATATATTCAGTTCAACAGAAACTACTGTTTATAACATTCAGCTCATAGGGTGCGTTTCAAGGTCAGTGTTTAATTTGCAATGCAAGTACATGAGTGTGATGGAAATAACAAGCTAGTATGGTTTCCTGGTTATTTTGTCACCACTGCCTTATTACACCGAGCAGGACAAATCCTCCGGCAGAGAAACAGCATGTTGTTCATTTGTGACATATAGTCAGGATAAAGGAATTAAAACTGAATGGACGGATAAATGGATCATAAAGCAAAAAGTGTGTAACCCTTAAGAATAAAAACTAATGAAATTAACAACTGGGCAACGAGATTAATAATTTCTGATATCCTTATGCACATAAGGATTTATTTTGATGTATTTGTGATATTTTACACTCAAACACTGAATCATACTTGTGTGTAACCATTACTGGTAACGTTATTGGAAGAATTAGCCATCATATAATGGTAAAAAGCATACTTTTCTAAATACCAAACTGGTCACGCTGTTCAGCTAGATTTATGAATGGATGGGGACAAATCTTGTCTGTGGCTATAAAGCAGCAATAATCCAGATATGGGGCTTCCTTCTGCACTCGTGGTTTGTTTAACGACAGTGTGTGGTTGGGGGGGAAAAAAAGGGACCCAAGGGGCAGTTCACCGTCCCCACCGTCTGTCTGTCTCACTGACCAGGAAACCACACTATGCATTATTCATTAGGTGCATTCATTCTCTCCCTCTCTTTCAGACACATACAGATCTAGCATGCCACTGACAAAGTATGAGAAATGAAAAAATAAATAAATGCATAAAACAAGGAGACAGATGCATGTCTGCAAAAAAAAGCCAACGTGAACAACAGAATGAGGAAGGTGTGTGTGTGAGTGAGTGAGTGAGAGAGAGAGAGAGAGAGAGAGAGGGGAAGAGACATTGTCAAAACTGAGATGCAGTACTTTTGTAATCGGCCTCATGCCAAAATAATTCAAGCGTGATCGGAAATCAATGTGAGCATGGAAGCTGTGGAGAAATCCAATGCTGTCCTGCGGCCCTGGAAGGCAAAATAAGACGTATAAAAAGAGGCTCAAATGCATGAAGGATGCATTCTGCGTGTCTGCATGTGTGTGAGGAATGTTAAATGGATCAGAGTTGCGCTGACCATAGAGACAGATGGGCGAAAAAGAAAGACAACCAGAAACATTTCAAATAACACTTCAATTATCCAATTGCCACACTGCACCTATTTATACGTGAGGTGGTAATAAAATAAGAATTCACACATGCATACACACAGAACAAACGGTAAAAAAAGGTGTGGGGATTTATTAGCATTTAATTAAAATGCTCACCTAAAACGAGGTAAAGCAGAGAGCTCTAAGATCTACAGAAGCAGGCACTGGAGCATCTTGTGATGCCACACTGGTGTAGTGACTCATCAATGGTCAACAACACAACCCTCCTGCAGGTCTGACACCAGACTCTGCCAACCCCCCACCCAAAGACAGCATGGTGCACAGTGTTCATGTCAAAAGGTGAGGTAGGTGGGTGCAGGGGGATCTGTTTTAGACATGTCTGAGCAGAGTTGAGGATGCCATGCACCAGGGAGCAACGTGCACACCACATGCACAGAAACCGAGGTAAGTGTGTGTTTGTATTAGGACTATGGTTATTATAATATAATTTTTATTTTGCTTAAGTTTTTTGACTGATTACTGCAGTATTTCAATTTTTTAAACAAAATGAAGCATTTCTAAATTGCTGTAAGAAGGTGAAATGCACAACAGACTCTACTGAACTATAAAGCAGCACTGAGGCTCGACCACGGCTGCGCTGTAAAGAATTTATATAGAAGTGAACACACTTTTCAAAGACTGGAAATATATCTTCTATTCAGTGTCACTTTTGTCTTAACGTCAGCTGTGTCAACTTTAATTTAAGCCTCAAGCATCTCAAGAACATATAAAATACATTTTGTTTTCTCAAAAAGAATCTTAGAAAACATTTGATGTTTTGTTTTCCACGGGTCAAATAAAAGTAAAAAAAAGATGCAAATGTAAAGACATATTGCAACCTAGCTCCCCATCATTTATGTTCATTTTCTCCCTTACATGCCAATAAATTAGTGAGAGAATGCAAATTAATGTCATTTCTGAGTCTGAGATAGAGAGGGAGAGTAGTGAGTAGGCAGTCGGGGCAGTACAGTGGATGAGAGACCACCCAGACTGAATGAGGTCAATACGATTGACAGTATACGTAGGTGGAACAGTACACCGCATATTACTGTCCACTTAGCCTGCTCTCATCCCTGCTCAATCAAACACCATCTCTGCTTCACCCTCTTTTCTTATTCCTTTTCTGGTGATCAGTTACACAACTAGAAATATATACAACAGCCATTCTAATCAGCGGCTTTATTTCATGCTGATTAATACAACATTTTAAAAAGGGTTTAGAACACATTAATCCAAATCATTTACTCTAAGAAAATATAAGAAAAACCAACAAACAGATGCAAATGGATAACTGTGCAATGTACCTTTATAACATTAAAGAATGATGCACCTTACTTTGACAACAACATCACACTCATCAGTGATCACAGGCATCAAATTTATTTGTTTGGAATGACACTCATTAAATGTACATTATTGATGGTAAAACTGGGGGAATAGTGTTTCACTGACTAATGGCCTTTATTAAACAAAACTACACCACCAATTATTTCCTGTCTCCAGCTGACTCATCCTAGATAAACATGTCAATGCAGTAAAATTCTTCCGTTCGCCTCCCTCCTGGTTAGGCTGCGCTTTTGAAGTTGCCACCCAAAAGCATGAAGAAAAATCAACACAGAGGCTTAGTGACTGAGATAGTGAATGGGTGTTTTTGTCAATGGAAGATGGGAGGTAAGAAAAATTAAATGGAAAACATCAAAAAATAAAAAAAAATAAAAAAAGCAAAGGGAAATGTCTGGGGAGTCGTGTTTACCAATGTGTTTTCCTTTTTTCCTTTAGAATTCTGAGCTGCTGTTTCAGCTTCACGCTGGGAACGGGAGCAGTGTCTGTCAGAGATTAACATTATACAGAGAGAGGCAAACAGACTGGAAGAGAAGAGAGAGAAAGGAGGACGGAAAAGACGGATAGAGGAAGACAGAGCAGATAAACACAAAAGGGATTTTTGAAAGAAAAAAAAAAGGGATCTTTAAAAAGCGACAGAGAAACATCAGAGATGTAGAAAGGACAGGGTGGTGGCGGTGGAGGGGTTATAAATAAATAGAGGAGACAGAAACCAGTGCCTCTCCCCTTACTGCATGCCATATTAATTATGCGTCTGCATCAGGAGAAATTAAGAAATGGCTATGTGGCAGTTTAGGGAAAGAAATTGAGAAAGCGGGGAATAGGGAGAGATGGCAGGCAGGGAGGGGAGAGAGAACTAATAGCAATCAGAAATTCAAGACTGGACACCAGAGAAAAGGAGGGAGGCGAGAGTGAGGGACAAATGAGTGGGGGGCAAAAGGTAAGTGGAGAAACAAAAGGCTATTAGAGAAAAACAGCGACGCAAAGCAACAGGAACATGTCCTCATGCCTGCACCCAAACTCGATTTCAAAAGGAGACAATTAAGAGAGAGAGCAGCTAATTACAGAGTAGTGAAATACTGAAGTCTGAAAAAAAATGAATACGGACCATTGAGTCAACATGTCATCAGATCAACAAAGCCCTAAAATACTCAAAATGGTAGTCAAGCTGGGTAAGCGAGAAAAATATTTTATGAATGCAAATAAATATGCCACCAAAACCCAAATCAAAATGTTATTCACGTGAGGCCGTCATCTGAACATCTTAAAAAGCTCCCGCAATCAAATGTTATTCAGAGATGAATCAACAGCAGAATCTTTCATGCTAATGAAATCAAATCATCTATATTCATGTCTGAGTCTGACACACCTTAATAACCTGTTTCGGTTGCACTCGCTATGATCTGCAGGAATAGGACAGAGACAGAGCATCTCCGTCCTGTATTATATCTTTGATTCTGCTGCTATTTACTCCGCTCTCGTTAGTGCTCCTCTTCTCTCACACAACTGTATCCCGTTTCAGCGTCTGGCATTGGATAAAATGACATGATCATATAACTCTTTTCCAGCTAGATGTGCGTTAAAGAGATGTCACTTCTTTTCCCTTTGCCATGTGAACCAGACAAATGACACCCAACTTTCAACTTGTTACTCTTCTGGGTAATAATTTTGCCTTTTTTTTTGTTGGGAAAATTACAGTTCTTACTGTATGTGTGATTGCCTAACTGAGTCGTTATCTACTTAAAATGTACCCCTTTGAGTGTGTGTTTGTGTTCATATTAGTCCATAACAGCAGGTCAGTGCTGCCAGCCAACCAGCCCCCGCACTGGGCTCAGGAATCATTAAATGGCTCAGTCCTGCCTGCTCACTCCCACCTACCTGTGAAAAACTTGCTGACACCACCAATGACTGACAAGGGAGAAAATGTGTGAGCGAGCGTGTATGGATGGATGAGGTTATAGGCACGATAACACATGCTTAATTTAATCTGTGCACGTACAAGAAAGACTAACGAGAGCGTGGCAGAGCATTTGCGCAATCCTTATAAATATGATTAATTATGCATTTATGTGTGTATATATATATATAAGAGTCTGTAAAAAATAATATTCATATCAACATGTACCCGTTACAGCACCTCTGCACTGACTCATGGGAGAGGGTTTTGCATCCCTGTCAATCAAAATTCCCTGTTGCTACCTTCAAGGCTTTCTTGATCCAACTTGTATTACCAGCTTTCCATGCACACATACTGTACACACTTATACTAGTCCACCTCCAACACTGGGCAAAGCTACATCATTTCCATGACAATTAAACACTGGAGGACAGTAGAGTGAGCCACCCTATGCAAAAAAAAGCCCTTTCAAACAGAGATAGGAATGAAGAGGGGAAGTAAAAAAGCGCAAGAGAGAGGGAGTGTGTGGTCTGGATAAGTGGTGGCAGGATTATAGCGAGTTCCATCATGGCTTTGGTCCATTCACTGCTTCCTATAAAAACCTATTAGCATGTGAATGAACAGGCACATAGTGGATGGAGTTTTCTAAAGCCCAGGAGCACTGATCCACTATCAGGTGAGCTTTCTATAAACTGGGTGTACGCAGGGAGGATGGTATGTGTGTTTGTGTCTGTTTTTGGCATAGTTCACTCGATTGTGGCCACTTTTGTCTGGCTTTTTGTTGAGATTTCATAGTGTTTAAGGTGCAAGTACAGTGCTGTAGATGTAATAAAGCTCATTTGGGAGTAAACAACATCATCTGCTTATTAAAATCAGTGGCCCAATCGTTAAATATGTCCAGACATAAGTTTATCTGTCTTTGACAAGCTGTCCAGTCCTGGACAACAGTGAAGAGTCTTTTGTCATTAAATACACAAAATTCAAATAGAAAAGGGAATTAGGCCCACTGTTTAAATGTTGTTCAACAAAATGGGCTTAGAGCTTGGAAAAGGAACAATGGCAATCATACCAACCAAGAGCAGAATGCTTGTTGGGAATTAAGAGTTAGCACGGAAAGAGTTAGCAGTTAAAATTAAACTAAACCACAAATTCTGCCACATTAGACTAAACTTTAAGTGTAAAAGTATAGTGTACAATTTTAGGTGCATTGGAAATATTAAAGATGGTGAAACCAAGGGCCAAAAATGACCTGTTATATTGCTTACCTCTCTTTGCAGCACCAGCTCTTTGGTGAAGAGCATGGCTTCGTCACTGAAGGGTTCAGCCACCTGCATCCCTCCAGGCATATTCCTGGAACTGCGTGGACATTCAATACCTAGCCAAAGACAGTACAATCGCAGGAGTTAGCATGGGCAGAAAAGACCAAAACACATCACTTGATCTAGTTGCTTAAAAAAATGCAGATGAAGTCAATGCATAGACTTATCTACAATTTTATAGATCTTTGATGTCCCCCATAACAGACATTTTATATCCCTGTTAACAGGTCAAGTTTAAAATCTCACGCTATTTCACTAAAGGCACATCAGTGACAAGACACAGGTTAGCCAGCAACACTTTCATTAGCACTGAGTGGATAATTGGTCATCAAGGGGTCAATCCTGATTGCATAAAGTGCTGCGGTATAACCCACACCTTGCTTCTATTGAAACTCAATCTTTGTTTCTTATACCTCAGGACCTGATACACTGTGTGCTATAAGTAGCTGAGAGAAAGGCAGGGCTGCAAATATTAAATGAATTAAATGAAACACCATAACAGGAGCTACAGTATACATGTATCTACAGAGTTCACATCCACTTCAAATTCCTGAATTAATTAGCAAGGAAGTCTTTACCACTACTGTATTGATTTATGTAGAGTAACCCAATGATACTTTCAGTAGGGGGTTAAACCCTCCAGCATTGTACTAATAAAGCAACAGCTCTCTCTCATACAGTCTTTATTTCCTCTTTGACTCAATGTTTTAACTTCTGATGTGCTTCACTGGCCTTGCAGATATATGCATATATTGCCTCAGGGTGGGCATCCTGGTGACCACCTCATAGTCCCATCTCTGAATCTCACTTCTTGTCTTTCAAATGTTGCACGTTCGCCCCGTGTTCCCCTGGGTTTCCTGTGATATATATGGTGGTATATCCATATAAGTATGTTTTTGACACTTCATGCTGCTGAGCTCTAGTTGCAATGAAATATGATGGAAAAAAAAAAAAAGTTCTTCTATGACAACGCCAAGCACGTCTACGAGAAGTATGTGCTGCTGTTTTTCTTTGATTAGACATGACATCCGATACTGTGCAGAGCCTTAAATGTTGCAAGTTTCTTTCCCCCAATAAGATATACACATTTCTTGATGGAACTTACATCTTAAAAACATGTCAATACAGACAATCTAGGACACTGTGTACCTGGTGTGTCTAAACCTTGGCTGCTGTTCTCTCTAAATGCTACCAGAAGAAATCTCTCAAGATGTGCTCTACAAGGCACATCTGAAATATAATTGTGCTTCTATAATGCCTTCTGTTCCTTTCAAATACATAATTAGTTATAAAATTGAATAGATAAGATATAAATGGCTGAATGAAAGAATTTCTTACAATTTTTCATAAAGGTAAAGGTTAAATCTATTGTAATTTTCAGATTTTTTTTTCCCGTTCACTTTTTTTCGTGCTATACTTGTTTTGTCCTTTCTTAGTTTGTTAGCGAGCATGTCAAACCTTGTCAGGGCCAAACTTACTGGCAGGCACTAGATTCGGTTCATGGTTTTTAAAAAGGAAACAACTAGCTTTTCTAGCTTTTTATGGGTAGTACTTTCTGTTCCCTCCAGAAACCTCAGCCCACGCCTGTCCCATTTGTGAGAACAGGACCAGGATACATCAGCTTATTTGCACCGGCAGAGATGGGGAAATGACCCAGGAAAGGCAAAATGAGGCCACAGGACAGTCAGCACCAAAGAGTTATGAGAAACTGTCGAGTCAACTTTCTGTAAGACATAAAAGGTCTTCAGTGCACAGCAGTGAGCATTAAAACTAATTAGATGCATGCAAATTTCTGTTTGTGTCTTTTTACACGAGCACTGTGTTCCTCTGCAGTCTGAGCTGTTGTTGTTAATTAAAAGTACTACAATGAAACAGAATTAGAAACTGTTGTTTATATTTAAAAATGCCAAGGAGCTAAAAAATAAGGATAATAAAAATGTGCGTCAATAAGAATCGATCAAACTGATCTCATAATACCATACATTAGTGCATAACATGCTATGGTATTGTAAATTTTAGCCTTTAGTCTGTATATCAGTTCATATTTGAATATTATTTTACGTATCCATATGTATATAAAACATTCAATAAAATACATTAATAAATAAAGCTTCCTGAAGAGCAGATAGGAGGAAGAGGAGCAGGAGACATTGATGGCCAAGATCATCTAAAAGTATTTATAGAAGTGGACCAGGACAGGGCTTTCACGTGGGACACTGTGGTTACAACAGTGCCAGGATGAAGAGAGGAGGAGGAGGAGGATGGAAGCAGAATAAAGGGGAAAAGAGGATATGACAGAGAGGGAAGGCAACAGGAGGGGTAAATAGTGCACACTGTTAGCAAAAATTGGTGGATAAAGAAACTGCAGAGAGGGAGATATTCAACTTTCTGCTTGGGTTGGTCAGAGCTATGATAAGGGCTAGAGTTGTGTTTCTCTAGCAATCGACAGGAAAGACTACTGAGGAATGTAATACACAAAGAAGTCAAGATAAATGTATAGCACATACAGTACAATGGCTCAAAGGGATTTATGGGCCAATATCAGCAGCAATACCCAATTTGGCCAAAGCTTTCCAAGAAAACGAAAACATCCTCAAAAAATTTAACACAAAAGGAAAATGAATAGGATTATAATCCAAACATGGGGTGAACTAGGTGAAATGCTAATGTAAAAATCATATATAAGTAGTTGAATAAAATGATTTAAAGACATACTTGGTCCATCTCTTTATTCAAATGCACATAGACATTTTCACCTCAACTGACCTAACTGCACTCAATATCCTGCATCTCACACACAGACTGTCGTCTCCTCCCTGCAGCATTTAAAGTAAGCCAGGGAGTCACTTAGCACAGCCAATTTTAACCTGCACCATGATATATAACTCACGCCTGACACCAAGATAAACATCTGGGTCAAACTACAGGATATCCATCTTATCTGATCACAGAGACAAACAAGACATACACTGATCACTACTGACATCACACTACACACACACGCGCACACCCCCTACAGCATCTTGCACATGCTGTTCCTCATACTGGCCCGAAGCGCATGTGTGCACATGTCAATCCACCATACACGACATTAATCATCATATTTGGCCTCGTAAGACATCGGTTTGAGTACCACGTTTTGAAAGGTGTGTGCATGAGCTTAGAGACAACTGGAAACAGTAAGCGATGACTGACTGTTACAGAACAAATGTGAATGCACAACTGAATGAACAAATGAAAGGATGCATCTACATATGTTGTTTCCAAATTCAGCAATTCGCCTCCAAAAAGACGACAAGCTGTCAACCGTTTCATTTAATAACGCCGTGGGTTTGTATCACATTCCCCGTTTTTTTCCCCTTCTCCTCTGCAGAGCTCAGGCTCAGAGACGGGCGGGGAGGGGAGGCCCTGTGGAGGAGATGTAACATTTTAATCTCTGATTTCGGGTGAGCCTCGTGCCTGATGAAATACTGCCTTCCCCCCTGAGCTCAAACACATAAACATCTTTCCTGCTCGCATATGCAGTAGTTCCTAACCCATAAAATAGTCCTCTTCAGCAATCCCTGTCTTCCATCTTTCTGTCACACTCCAAATCACATACAAAAAATATATATATGCATTTAGATATATAATTATATTAAAAAGGCGCAGGGTACACAAGGTAACCTGGAGTAATTTTCATCCCATCATATTGTGACAGAAACACCAGTCAGTTCTTCAAGCCTTAGTTCTCTTATTATTGTATATATCATCCCCAAGCAGCCACTGCCTGTTTTGTCTTTGTATCGACTTCCCCCTGCTTCCAGTCATTATGCTAAGCTAAGGTAAGCTAACCGTCTACTGGCTGTCATACAGGCAGATATGAAAGTCGGATCAATCTTCTCATCTACCTCCTGGCAAGAAAGCGAATAAGCGCATTTGCCAAAATCCTTTTACTGTCATAAAGAATAGTTCACAGAGTCCAACAGTTAAGTCATATCTGCAGCCATTAAAGCTCAGGTAGGTAATGCATTTTAAAAGCATTTTTTATATACATCTGTTGATATTATTAGTCATAACCAAAACTAATTTGGTTGAATTCATATGCATTCAATGCTGGCTAAGAGTTACTTTTCCAATATATATCTTTATATGTTTTAATTGAATTTGTTTTCAGTTGACCCAACATATAACAAGTACATGATTAAGTCAACATCTCCTCCTCTACTAACCAATGCAGGATAATGAGCTTCATGTTGTAGAAAGGCTTCTGGAAGGAGGTATGTGACGCTGTGCAGCTGCTATGCAGTAATGACATCTCTGCAATTTGAACAAACGTACATCATGTCGCAAATCCCTATACAAATAATGTGCATGCTGATTAGCCTCCGACTCTGTGCTCATAACCTGCCGGGCACTTTGTGCTCTCGTTTGTGGCATGACAGCAGGTATAAATTGCTACTTGTGTGATACAGTCAGCTCTGTTATGATTTCCATTAGTGTCTATCTTTATAATGTTACCCAGTTTCTAATTGTTACTTTTTGACTTGCTGTTGACAGGACATAATTAATACTACAACAGGCAAATAAACAAAGACCTAAAAGCAGGGGAGATGTGTACAGCAACTATGCACATTTGTGTTTTTTCTCCTCTAAGCCTCATAGTGATTACCACCATCGCCCATATTACCATCATTTCATTCAAAATTGTTTGCCATAGTATTAATCTTGGGTGTTCTTGCTTGTATGTAATTGTAAGGTGACAGGTTCCTTTCAGAATATCCCTAACTTCCTGTTTCCCTCAATGCGTATTGGTCAGCCCAAGCAAAAGTCTTAGCAGTGGGTGAAAGACGAAGGTAAGAGAAGGATGACTGGAGGTAGAGTGGACAGTAAGCGGTAGACAGATAAATGCACGTTGTTAAAGGAAATCCCAGCATTGTTTGACTATCCCTCTTTTATCCTCCTGATCCATCCCTCCGTCTCACCTTCATCTCATTTATCCAGATGAGGCTTAGGCAACAGCCATTCCTCTACAACACACATCACACTGCCTGGGAATTTTATCAATAATATTTGTAATATTTTATTAGTAGGAGTTAAGCACAAAGAATATATATAAATATATGAGGAATGTTGTACATTTCAGCTTTTATCGTCTTATTGTTCGCTCCTTTAAATTTGAAAGCAGCTCAAACATCTATATTAGTATTTTGTTTCCTTGACATAGCTGGTTGAATAATGCAAACCAAATAATGTGGCGTATATAAGGTTTTCTTGCAGACCTAATGAACTGAAGCACACATCTGATGCCACCTTAACTAGACAGCATCATACTGTTTAATGGAAAACATTTGCATTTAATCATTTCTTGGGCACAGGCAATTGCATCCGTTATTTATTAAAGATAAATACAACTTGTAGGAGAAATGTGAGCCTATTTATGAGGTTTCTGAAAACTTCTTCCCTTCCAGCAACAGCACACTGTGGATGATTGATTTGTCTGTAGGCTGATGAATTTCATAACCTATATTTAGGTTCAAGATTATAGGCTATAAATGTAGTAAATTTAACACCAATCAAGTGTTAATAACTTTTTTTTTCTCCTGACAGCATTTCCATCATGTTGCAGGCTTTAGTTTGTACCTCAAAGCTTCAAAACATGATAGCCCCAGGTTTCTAATAAATGTGTGCATCTCAATGAGATGTATTGCTGCAGTCCAGACACACACAAGGACGCAACATGTTTTATTTGCAGAATCTTCTCACTGACTTTATACTATGCAGGAACCCGTTTTTTATCCCCCCACACGGACACATTTTGGGGGAACAAGTCCACAAATTTTCTGCTCCACTTCTCCACCATCTTTCAATCTCCTACACTCACACTGCACACACCACGGGATTGTACCAGCACACAGGTGTATGCGCATACACACACGTACACACACACGTAACCCACTAACTTGGATATAAAAAAAAATAAAAAATAAAAATCAAGACAAATGGCACAAAGCTACACACTATGTGATGCCTAATGCTTCTTGCTGACACTGTAAATCTTTGTGTCCGAGTGATGGGTGTTTTATCTTTTTGACAGACTGCTTTTCTCAACATACCTTTCCGAGTAACTTTCAAAGTAGACTTCACCTGCTATGGCCTCCATCTGAAACTCTGTGAAAGCTACTGAAGCTACTAAACTTTTACAGCCTTTTCACTGCTTCGTCTCCCTTCGCTTCAACAGGCTTTTTATACTCACGTATTTCACATCAATTGTACCCCCCCCCCTTCTCTCCATCCCTTCCCTGTCCTTTCTGCCTTCACAGCTCTTACTTCACCTCCTCCTCATCCTTTCATCATCTTTCTATTCCCCTCCCAATTCCCTTTCCTGCCTAGTAAACCTTCTTTTCTCTTTCAGAAACTCCTTTAGCCTTTATCAAGCTTGCATACGGAAGTGACACTGCACAAGCCAGCAAGTGAGAGAACAAGGAAAGGAAAGGTGTTGTGGGAGGAGGGGAAAGGGAACTTCCCTTCAACTCCTGAAGCACACCTCCGGCCCTCTTTGAAGCAAGGGTACCCTTTGTTTCCTCGCACCCCACCTCCCCTTGTTTTTCTTAAAGCACTGTCTTTGTCCATCAAGGAATACTCTGTAAAGAGAGAATGTGTGCTAGGAAGATATGGAGGCTTTGAGGTGCCTCACTGGAGAAAGTTCTGGCTAAAGTATGGCTAAAATAAGAGGTGGGTGGGGTGCTGTTGGCTAAGCAGCCTGGTAGTTCAGATTCAAAGATTACTGTGTTTTATGTGTATTATAATTTTGGTGTTACATCACCAAGTGCCGCAGGATCATTTCATTTGCAACACTACTATAAACAGTTTGTTCTTCAATGGCTAATGGAAACATGACTAATGCAAGACTCGTTTTAAAAGCAGTGTCCTTTGTTATGTGAATGTAGTCAATATTTTCTCAGAGCAACTTATAATTTCTAAAGGCGGGAGGCTAAGTGCATGGAAATGTTTTTAACATTTTAATACAAAATGAATGGGGCAATTATTATAAGCAATGATGATACTTGACATTATAAAAGCATTGAGAACATACAAAGTATGTATGATTATGGTTGTTGACCCTAATTCATTATGAATGTTTATAGAAATGCATTAATATAAACAACCTGTTAAAGTAAATGTTATTTATTTATGTGTGTGTGTGTGTGTGTGTGTGTGTGTGTGTGTGTGTATTGTTCCATGAAGAACTATATAATACTACTGTGATAACGATAAGACTTTTTTAACTTTAAAATATTTATAAGCATATTTTAAACATACATACAAGATCTGCTCTCAACACACCTCATCTGTCATTGATACAACGGTTTAAAGAGAAAAGAGTCCAAAGCACTCCTACTGTTTCATGCAGAGATTAATACACGAGTTGTGGGCCAGCCAATTCATCCTGCACGTCATTTCAAACACAGCCCGATCTTGCAGATGGGTGAATAAAACATGGAAAGATAACTTTGACAGGACATAGAACGTGAAAGGAGATAGAGTGTTTGGAGATTGGAGGTAGGTAGATGATAAGAGGCCGTTTGTGCCTAAGGGCTTCATTTTATGTATGGTTGGTAGTTTAACATCAGTTATCACAACAAAAAATCCATGCAGACAACATACATGCACAGAATCACTGAGGCAGTGACCCACCAGACATAGTTTTTATCACTGAAAGCCAAAAACACTGAGCCCTTAAAGCGATGCAGAGGAGTGTAATTAGAATAGAAGTTGAAAATAAATAAAATTAAAAGGGGGTCGTTTCTATCACTCAAGAGTTAATCCATCTTAATATGTATATTATAGACGATACGTGTCGTCTCATTTCCAGTAGATGAATATTTCCTTCTGGGGACGACCTTAATCAAATCCGCTCAGGGGCTATCAGCTCTAATGTGCTTCTTACAATTTGCTAATAACCTTTGATTTAATAAAATCATTCCAAAATGAGGCTAAATACATAAACACCATCTTACACACGTTTGACATCTTCTTGAACACAGAGTATATAGCATGATTGCGTGTGTAAACGCCAAGTCATCTTATTAAGGTATAATGTCAGATGTACACCAGAGCCATAAAAAAGGCTTATACGGTCTTATGTGAAGATTGCTTATTTGCGAGGGTCATGTCAATACATCCTGTATCAAGCAGGGGACAAAGAATGTAATTACGAAAAGCATCAGTGGATAACAAAGACAATCAGAAGCAAATTACAAGATTAATTAATGCATCGACGATGCAGCCACGGATAATTAAACTGAATCTGGATCTTAGACAGAAATATATGGTGTTTGTCCTGGAAATGGAGAGGCTGTAAGGCTGGCAAACCTGATTGAAATTGAGATGGATTGAAATGAATTTTCATCAGTTGTGGAAAGGATAAGCATTTGCAACATTCTCAGGATCTAGGAAGATGCGCAAATCACTGTTGGCTGACAAAGATACAGTCTCAGTGTTTTTATTACCAGCGCAAAGTGTCAAGATGGTCGAGGAGCTGAAATATTGTCAGTGAATGGACCTGCTATCAGACAGTCTATATTTCATCCCATCTGCATCTTGTCCTCAGCTTCATACTGTTGAAGATAGCAAAGAATGAAGGAAGCAAGTATGCACTGAGGGTTGCTAAAGACCAATGAATATACCAGCTCAGCATCCATTTACCTGGACACGGTGGCCAGTTTCTGATTAGGATGACCATTAGAAAAAAAGCAGAGTAAGTGTCTATTTAAAGCTTGGCAAAGAGCCAGAGGGAGGAAAGTGAGGTCACAGGGAACACATGCCTCATGCCAACCCTGGTGATGTGAAAGAGGTTGTGGCTGCGGTTGGTGCATGCACCCAGCTAACCCCCTTTGCCCTCTCGGAGTTGGCTACTGAGAGGTGGAGGTAGGGCTGAGACTCTGATCTCTGTGCTGGCAGGAGTCACAACATGGCACATACAATATGTGCTCAATCCAATACACACACACACACACATATCCCCTCTCTGTTACTTAAGGATAAGTCAATATGCTTTCACATAGCAGCATCAAACAAAATAGTGAGTCGCTTAGAGGACACTGGAGGAAATAGTTCTACCCACCGGCAAGGAGGAACGTGATGAGGCAGGTTTCTTTGGGCATATACAGCTTGAGGCGGGAGCCACTGAAGACGTATTCTACCACAGCTTCTGAGCGGCCAGCTCTCTGCAGGAAGGGCAAGAACTGCTTGGCTTTCTGTGTCTCCTATTGCACGTAAAAAAACAGAGAGAAAAGGTTAGCCGAGCCTGAAAAAAAAGTGCACGAGTTGATGCAAAAACCCTTTTTACGTTTTACAAGTGATATCGTTTTATTATAGGAAGACTGATTTCTCAAGGAGAATCTACTGAAGTGCTATTCGTCACCATTTGTAAACAGGAGATTTTATGATAGCCAATATATTACAAATTAATCAAAACTGTTGACTTTGTGGGTGGGAGCCGTTTTGTCTTGATGTTTGTCTTCGGTCTACATCTAAATTTATGACTAAAATCAACCTGATACAGCATTCTCAACAAATTAGGTTTATTGATGAATCTGCAGGATTTTCCAGACATCTTCAAATTTTGGCCTGGTGTAATGAAGTGCACTCCCCTTCTCGGTGACACGTCTGGAACCTTATGCAATCAAAAATAATTCTGCCTCCTTCTCCGTCTCCAAGGGTGAGTCACTAGCTTATCGGTGTGCCCGGGCCAAAATTACAAGCAGAGCTAAATCATGTGTATTCAAGCAGTGCTGGTGATGCGGTGGAAGGGGAAGATTCATAAACGATAAAAAATAATTTATTATGTGCCTACTCCAGGCATAAGCATGTAGGCACAACAGACTAGTGAGTCATGGACCAGTGTACTGTGTGTGTGGCAGAGTGGCCATAGGAGTAGGAGCAAAGGCTTGGAGGGAAGGACAGAGTTCAAATAAGGAAAGTCAGAACTAACAAATGCATTCTCCATTTTCTAGTGCAAGTGGATGAGAGAGTTAACACTAAAAATAACAACACAGGACAAGCTTTAGATGATTTGACATTTTTTTTCCCTCTTTTTGGTAAACACAACATATCATAAGGCAGTAACAAATTAAATGGACGAGAGGCATCACTCAACACACGTCACCAGTGGGAGTCAAACACATGACGTCGTTAGCAAAGGGTATGTGCTTTAGCCATAAGCTGCACCTCCTGAACTCCACCCACTGAAGTCTAAAATAGCCCCTTGAGTGGGAGACGGCAGAACCAAACATTCTCTCGTTCACACAAACACATTTGCAGCACCTGCAGTGTGTGGGCTGTGTAGTCTAACTTGGTTCAGAAAAAAAAAGGAGACATGAGAGATGGAAAGGACCTCATTATGCAACCTTTAGAGGTATGAGGTGAGTCAAGTCCTTTATCCACTTTCCTCCCACCACCTCTGTTCATCTCCTACACTATACATTTATAAACATGTCTCTGCTCTATTTGTGACTGATTCCCACTCAATGTACATAATCCCTTTCAGCAAACCTTTACTGCCAAGCTAAAGTATGCTGACGTATAGGAATGTGTATTTTTGTCTGCGTGCGCGTGTGTGTGTGTGTGTATCCGTGCACAGGCACGAGTACAGCAGTGTGTGGGTGTGCATTACAGAGAAGAAAAGGAAAAGAAAAGAGGAAAAGGAGGGGAAGGGGAGGATGTGTAGAGGGGGGTGAGGGGTACAATGTTGCTATTTTGGTCCTTTTATTAGAATGCTCATTACATTAGCTTAGCCAAACAACTGGTGCGTGCACGTACACACACACACACACGCCTACCAGCACAAACTGGCAGCGATCCTGGACTGTGCTGCAAATCCTGTGTGTGTCCCGCTGCGAACTGACAGAAATGTTAAGAGAAGGGAGGAGTTGCAGCTGCGTATATTGGCACTGACCTAAACCACTGCACAGGGTGAGGCTAATAAGGGTGACTTTAAAAGGACTTCACAGTACTGATGTGCATGTCACACATAAACACACGACTTGTCATGGTAATATGTAAAAACCACCAGTGTTTACTGGGTTACTGGGACGTATTTTTAGTGAGTGAGACTTATGAATCTCCAGTAGGAAGTTGGGTGTGGTTTATAATCCTTTATTGTGCCGTTATTAAACTGGATTAATTATTGAGCACCTCCTTCTACAACTACTCCCAAGTCATTGCTGTACAGAATGTGGTCAGTTTAGCCAGTTAATTTGGTTGGAGGTTTTACAAGTATAAAGTGCACTAAAAGCTCTGATGAAACAACACTGCACAGTCAGCACAACAACTCCCCTTCATATTTATTTTCAAAGGGTCTAGTAAATTATGTGTGTTGCTGACAAAATAAGACACAGGGAGGTGATGACCAAGAAGAACAGCCTAACACCTGAAAGCAGTTATGCAAAACAGTCAGTCTCATTAGCGAGAGTAAAGTAGCGCTTGTGTTGAAGAACTCCAACAACCTGGCTGCATGCCTCTGTAAAAATGTAAGGTGATGATACATCAAACTATAACTTAAAGAGCTTGTACATAATGATAAAATGTGGTGGACCACTCTGACTTTTGAAACAGAGGATGAGAGCCTGATTAATTTAACCAAATGTATCTCTAGAGCCTACAAGTACAAGTACTACAAGAGAGCTCATGTGAGAGAGACAATGAGATGTCTCTAAAGTTCAATTTGGAGTCGTTCACAGCATACCATCTAGTGGCTCGTCGTAACAGTGAGTTAATAAAGACTGCACTTGGGTATAGAAGTATATTGTGACATCCTATAATCATGTAGTACTACATGTCCCTGACTCTGTGTTATGAAGGTAAAGTTTTATGGGATAGACAATTTGCAGAGATGCAACCAGAGATAGAAAAACATTGTGGAAAAAGTTTTGCCTCCACAATTGAAAATGTAACTAAAAACCTGAAGAAATAAAAACAATTAAAACGTACCAACATGCATGACTTTCACAGAATTACAGATTGGAGCAGAGTGTGTACACAGTGTGAACAGAGGACAGAACACGGGGATCAAACAAATGCTTAAAATGAATGTGTAGCAGACGCCCATTACTTGTTACTTTCAGACTTTATGGGTTCACTGTGCTAATGTTCATTTGGTGAGCACTCCCAGTCAGGCTTCATTAGCCAAATGATGCTTCTATCAAGCCCCTGGGCACACGTAAACAAGCTAGGACCAAGCACCACTGATGGTTTTATTAATGGTGCTGATTATTTTAAGATGAGGAAACCGGCTGTGAAGATCAGGGAGTTGGGTGGTGAATGGAGGATTGTACAGATTGTCTTCTGAGAATCACTGTGTAACAGAAGAAGTCAGTGGCTTTTACGCATCGAGTTCCTGACATGTCTTTGTGTGTCATAGGGGGATGTGCGTAAATGATTCCACAGTGAAAAATAAATTATATCAGTGTATACTCACAGATGCTTATCCCATTACATGCTTTCAACATTTCATGCAAGATGTGTACAAAGAAATGCCTACCCCAGAGATATCAGCCACTCTGTGGATAGGAACCTCCTTCTTGCTGTGCAGACCTTTCCCGTTCTTGATAGCCCTGCAGTCAAGTCAAACCACAAAAACACACACACACGCACACATTACCAACATAGCTCAAGAACCATCATAATACATCAAGAAAGCATCAGGCTGGAGGCATAACAAACCTGGAAAAATGGGAGCTCTTTGAGTAATCACTGTAGATATAAAGAGGGCCATTGTGGCTTGTGAAGTAGAATGTAAATTCATACCAGTTTCTCTTCCCTGAATTGCCATTATGGCTCAACTGGAAGCGCTAGAGGGAGGATTTTTTTTCTCCACCCAGATAATCTATAGGCTTGAGATGGAAAGTGAAAATGGTGGTAGAAACATTTTATTGGTAAAGAAATTATTATAAGAATGGATGAGAAGAAATGGAGAGACAAGAGTCGCTTCTTTAGAGCCTGCTAGAGGGTTTAATGATGATGACTGGTGCTAGTGATCACCGCTTTAAAAAAAAGCCTCAAGGGCCAAATGAGATGAAGATGACCACTGTGGTTGAGTCTGTGGAGCGATCATGCCACCTCACCATGGCTCACCAGGATGCAGACCACTGCCTCCAAGATAATGCGAGTACATTTATGCGAGCATGTATGTATATGCATTTTATAGCCAGGAGGAGGTTCCTCGAAGGCTGCAGGGCATTGGCCTTGTGCAGTGGGAACTAAAAATAAAACCAAGGCTATAGACAGAAACCTCTCATCAGCTCTAATAAGACCCCACCAGGGACAGAGAGAGAGAAAGAGAGAGAGAAAAAAAAGAGTGCAAGAAAAAGAGAAGGGGGGGAGAGAGAGAGAGAAATAGGAGAAAATGACACACAGAAGAGCAAGGCCAAAGAAGGACAAAACTGAAAACAGCTAATGTAGAGAAATAAGGACAAAATGTGCAAAGGAAGAAGGAAAGCAGGAGGAGGGAGAGAGCAGAAAAAGAGGGCGGATGGGCAGTGACACTGCATGAGAGAGAAAAGGAGAGAGTTAGTCCTATAAAAAGAGGCTGTGGCTGCATCTGCTCTACCTATAGCCAGCAGATCTTAATCTATGGCACAGTAATAAAGCTTGTACTAAATCTTTCCACTGCACCTCCATATAATTATATTCATAGGGCCTGTGTAAAGAGAGCCTCTGATTTAGCGTCCAGTGTTTGGGTGAGTGTATGTGTGTTCAGGCATGAATGTGAAAAAGGGGGACAAACTACATGTATGATTGAATATGTGAGAGTGTTGAGATGTTTCCGAGAAAATGTAGCAACAGCTGTGACTTACACAGCTAAAATAAATTCTGAAAATATTAAGCAAGTAACACCTATGCCACATTGTATGTAAGAGCAAATGTTAAAGCAATTTAGAGAAAAAAAGCCTCAAGGTCATATTCAATTCTCTTCAAAATCCCAAGAGCAAAATGTGTCAAGGTCATGCACAACTCGTGGATGGCAGAGAGCAGGAATGTGCGTAAAGGGTTTGTGTGAAATAACGGTAGTGTGTGTGTGTGTGTGTGTGTGTGTGTGTGTGTGTGTGTGTGTGTGTGTGTGTGTGTGTGTGTGTGTGTGTGTGTGTGTGTGTGTGTGTGTGTGAGAACATGCATTTTGAGAGCCCAATTGCACCAAATGTGTAGCTATGCAGGTTTATGTTAAAAGAGGATGAAGCGTGTGTTCCTCACCGTGCCTCTGCAGCAAGCAGCTCGTCGTAGTGGGAGGAGCGCTGGTCGTCGTCCTGTCTGTATCTGATGACCGTGGCGAGGCCTTTACTGACAAGAGCCTCCGCTATGTTACTGGAAAGAGAGAGAGAGAGAGAGAGAGAGAGAGATTACTTAAATAAAAACAGCAATATCCAAAACCCCATGGCTTCATACTAAATTTACAATGAGGTAGCTCAACAAAAACAAAATAAGCACATGATGAATCCCAAAGGCTTTCTTAAGAAACAAGGTCACTTAGATGTTGACAATGCACACTTCAAACCACATCCTCATTGTGCTACTTATATACAGAAGAGAGGATGAAGGCCACAAAGAGGAGAGTATTGTTGTATTTAATGCAGCACCTGGCAGTAAGCACTTAAACATCAGTGTTCCAGTTTAAATGTGGGAGAAAGAAATGAAGAGACAGGAAGAGCAGTCATGTCTTATTGTCGATATTTCTTAGGACTGAGCGTGTGTCATCTGGTGCGTTTGTCTGTCCCCGTGTTGCAGGCATGGCGACTGACAACTATGCAGCTGTCATTAATAAATGTTTTCATCGACCTTTTTAGACTCACGGCAAAAGCTGAGGATAAAAACAGAGCAAAATAAGAAAAGAGAGCAGACTTCTAAATCATTTATTTCATATTATCTAAACTGTAAAAAAAATGGTGGCAGATGTCATATAATCAGGGCTTTTTTTTTGTTACAAACAGCCTTACCAGTCAGCTACAAGTCAAGTATCATGGTTATAAGCAGGCTCCAACAAAGTCTCAAGCAGAGCCCGTTTCTTCGTAAATATGTGCTACTAAGTCTCTTCCACAAGGAGGGAATATAACATGAGACAAGGTCCTACAAGGTTGAAACCTCTACCACACTGACTGCCTTAACCCATAACCCCATGCACTCATGGGTCGACATGCCAACTGTTATCCGAGGAGCAGAACGGCTGGTGTAGTCGGCTAATGCCAAGTTGTAAGTGACTTGTCATGAGGTCAGGTCCTGACCTCTGTGTATACACGTGCTATGATGATGAAGACGGATCCACGTTTCCATGTGTGCCTGGGCTCTAATTTTAATGAATCAAGGCACAAAGCACAGACTGATACAGACAAGTGACAAACAGGATGTGCTTTCAACTAGTTTTTGGGCAAGAACAGACGTCTGAAGGTTTCATTTCAACTCATGTGGCATTAAAGCTCCTCTATCTGGTTTTGATTAAATTTGAACCTCTGAGTAATTTAATAACGTTTATATCTGTGGGACTGAAAAATACATGTTTCAAACAGATCATTTTCAAAACAGTGTTTGAAGATAGAAAATAATTGCTTGCACTGAAGCGAACCTTCTTATGAAAATTAAAATACAAAGAAGTACTTTCAGGTTTCTTTGTGAATCGTGACGAGATTACAAGTTCTGAGCATCTTCAAATGATTGTTCTGTGTCGTTTTACATCAGATGAACTTAACTTTTAAAGTTTTGTGCTGAGAGACAGTTATAGTAATAAAATGTAATGTTTTCGAAAACAACTCTACCAGTATGAGCTACCTGTAAGGGCTGCTTATTAGTTATCACACTGCAAATACAGGGGGGAAAAAAAGGCATGTTTCATTCATGCAGAACGCTCAACTTTACTGTTAAATTGTATCAACAATAGGAGAATAAAGCTGAGTAGAACACAAGAGACAAAAGTGGTGTAATGTGGCCCGTTACTTACATGCCGCCAATTGTGACTGTAGCACAGGTGCGTTCTGCGAAAGCAGGGGTGCTTTCTCCTGGACCGGTAGCTGCTCTGATATAGTCCACTGTCACATTGACCTAAAAGGATAAGCAAGTAGGAGAAGAGGTCAAAAAACAAAACACAACAATGGTACCGAGACAAACTGGAGGAAATAGCGGTTACAGTAATAATTAGTGTTGGGGGTGTTTTGACTTGTGTGTGTGTGTGTGTGTGTGTGTTTGTCCTGGTTTTCAAGGTCACCCCCAGTCAGTGTGAATTTCATCAGGCAGCACTGTAGCTCTCCCCAGAGGATGAGTATTAACACACTGTGGGTGTTTGGGACCACACACACACAAACACACAAACACACACATCCCCCCCGATAGAACCCAAATGACCCTACACTGTGTGTTCTCAACGGAGCTCCCTGGAGACAGACACCAATTCATCCACCCAGAAGATACAATTTTGTCACTCAGCTGTGTGTGTGTGTGCGCATATCCCCAGGCATGTGACGGGGAAAGCCTGCTTTGTGGGCCAGACACAAGAAGACAGTGCTAACAGCAGGGAGGCAGCCGTACCGGTTCACACAATCGGCAGATTTAAGAGCTACGACTGTGTCAGACAAGTATGATCAGAGTAATAAAAAATAAATAAATAATAATAATTGCGAATCTGGCATCACAGCATAGACACAAGTCAAACAGAGTCATGAAAGAGACGCCAACAAAGACGTGGAACGACATCGACTTATCATTAGATGGACAGGATGCGGACATGGTGATGTGAGCAGGGGAAGAGAAGAGCTTCTGTCTGAGCAGAATCAATATGTTGTAGTCTATGGTTTAGCAGTTAGTACTTGATGCATTTTTAGAGCAGACAAAAAAAAAGAGAGATGGATTATAGTTTTTGGAGGTCTTTGTTGTCTGCACTGATAACCACAAAATAATATGTTCATGAAACATCTATATCTGAACACTTGATCATCTATTAAAAATATCAATGTCTCTAATAATAATAATAATAATAATAAAGGGTGAAATGTTTGGAAATTGATTCAATTAGATTCAGATACTCGGTTCAACATTGATCCTTGATTTAAATAAATAGAAAAGGAGGTACTAGTTTAAGGACGTAGATTTTTTTATTTAAAAAAAAAAAAAAGAGATTTAATTTGGACACGTTACAGTCTAAGCGCTGGATGAGAAAAATTAAATTAAAGAATTTCAAAATGCATCCAAACCTTGCTCTATTTTGAAAATAAACTACAACATATGCCTAGAAAATAACTTTGCAGCTTTTATGTGAATCAATTTCCCTCCCCCAACGATAATGTATAGTAATAGTACTAATATCCTGATTAACCCTCATATTATCAGCAACAGAATTGGTTTGTGATCCTCTAAATGGCAGAACATTGTGCAGCATCTCCGCCTTTAAAACGCCTCCAATTTCATTAATTTTGCAACCATGCAAATAGCCCTCGTTATTGTCATGTAGGAAATTCATTTAACCTCACTTCCCCACAGAGGATCTGCGTTTCCTCGTAGACCAAGCAAGTTTCATGTCTATTCAGCCTCATTAAAACGTGAAGCAAATGAAGGAAAACTTTTAATGAAGGAAAAATCATTTAACATTGTTTTTGCTTACATTTGTGTTTAATGGCTGCACATGGGTAATTGTAGAATGGGGAACAAACAAAGCAATGAAAAACAGGACGGATGCAAGTTAGCTAAAGAGGATAAAATGAGATAAGATGAAACCGCAAAATGAGATACAGAAATGTAGCAGAAAAAAAGTGAGGAGTGTTGAGGCAAAAGGAGTTTGAAAAGGCGAAAGCAAAACACAATGTTGGATGCTATAAACTGTGAAACCAGAGCACCAGTAGGTTAGTTCTCCATTAAGCGAGGCGATGACAGATTATAAACTTTGACCAGGCGATGTTAGATTAAAGGAATTCAAGGCCCATTCTCCACGGGCCATCGAACAGATCTCCCGATAAGCCAAAGCTATCTATAAGAACCCCCCCAAGAGGAGAGTGAGACTGAGGGGGAGAGGCAGTGGATGGATTAGAAGTGGGGGAGTGATAAGGACAAGGACAGCAGGAGACGTGTGAGAAAAAGTGTTTTTGTTCTGCTGAGGCGACAAGCAGCATGAAGGAATTTGGTTTCTTTTTTTATTTCACCCTTGCAATATGTAAAACCATTCTGTTAACAAATCCACACTGAAATAATATATATTTGTGTATATTGATTTGTAATCAAACAGCACATTTAACTCTATTATGGTTGTCAGTGTAATTACATCTGATGCACCAATGGAAAGCGAGTATTAGAGATCGGTATGAGTGCAAGAGGGTGAGACAGTACTAAGAGAAGAGGGAGTGTGTGTGTGTGTGTGTGTGTGTGTAAGAGAAGGGTAGGTTGCTGCTGTGTTTTAGCGGGCTGTAATTGCAGCCGGCTATTGTAGGAAGAAAAAAAAACAGCACAAGCAAGAGAGGAAGAAAGGGAAGTGAAGGAGTCTGAAGAGGGAGCCCCATCTGGATTTTGAACCATTGGACCTGGTGAAACCTCTGTCTATATGCTCCGCATCTACTTCAAGACACACCTGAAGCTTTACCCTAAATCAAGTCCCACTCACCACAAATACACACATCAAATACCACGTCCCATACACAGCAATAAGAGGGGAAAACTGGCACTAACAGTACTACACAAGCAGCTGCATAACAGGAGCCACTTTGAGCACGCAGGATTATCCGAATGTGCTCAACCCTGATAAGTGGCTTAATGCAACATTTCCATTGGACTTTTTTTTCTGCTGAGGCTGAGACCCAGGCGCACAAGAAGCACTACTTATAAAGTTAGCCAAATTGAGCTTTTTGGGATTATGTCACCATGTAAGTGTTGCCATTTCAATGGGGGTGGGGATATATCTGAGAGAGAGACAGACAGATGTAGAGTGAACGAGAGAAAAGGAGAAAAAGAACCTGCTTTAATGCATATTTAGCCACCTTAAAGGGATGGTTAAATTTTTTTGACATAAGGTGTGTGAGTCACTTACTGAAAGTGGCACAAGTCATTTAAATGACATCTTATATCAAAGCAAAATGATCACTTTAATTACACCCGGCAATAATGAACTATTTATGTTCTTATGTCTCATGCGTCTCTGAAGACTAGAGTAAAATGTGAAAAAAAAAGAAAGAAAAAAAATCAATGTCAGTCAATCATGTTAATCAAATGTGTATGCTTTTAGGAGTGGGGACAGGACAAGATCTGTAGTTGTAAAGACCACTGTCAAAGTCCAGACCGCGCAGGTATTGCTCCAATTTATTTTTGCTTCTGTGTGTATATCAAATATAGACTCACTCCCCCTCCCAAAAAAAAAAATCGTTGGATTATGGATATTAGATATGCTTTATGAAAGATCAAAAGCACCATGCTCTCCTTATAGAGATGAGGAATAGGGAGTTTAATAGAAAAAAAGGGAATTTAATGTAGCTTTATTCTCCTAAAGCAAAGCGGTGGCATTAGGGCTTTGAGCTTTCACTCAGCACCCTGAGACTCATGGTTAATGCTTAGTCACATCCTAGAAGGTTTAGTCAGGGGAAAATCTGCTTGTTTTTCAATTCATGCAATGTATTGCACTCTGAGGCAGTTTCTAAGCTTTGAGAAGGGAATGATGTCAAAGGGAATACCTGTAGGTCAAACTGATAACTCTGGACAGGACGATTAGCTTCGGTCAAGTCCAGTTTGAACTAGATGATACAATGATACGCCTTTTAAATCTGACAATGAATCTGCAGTCACACCTCTGAAAGCAACACCAATTTTCCCACATCTTTTCCTTCCCCTTTCAGGGAAGACCCAGACCAGACAGAGTATTCCCTTTTAAATCCACCAGGTCAAGCCCCAATTACCCCACTGTTGAGGTAAAATCTTTGTCTCGGTTTGTGTTAGAGGGGAAAAAGAAAGAAGAAAAAGAAGATAAAAGTGGAGCTCTCTGGAGCGGAATTTCAGGGGAAGCAGTGGTCTTAAGAGTCGTCTACTAATGCTTACTGCTCCAAATCTGTCTCTATAGAGCTTAGTGTGCGGAGACAGGATGACAGTAAGTGGGTCGACTAAACTCCTCTCTTTGTTGGAGTGCAACATGCATCTGTACACTTGTGCACCTACCTGTACCCAACTTAACAACTCAAGCAGGCCAAGGTAGGATAGATTAACATTAAAGCGCTCAGGGTTAAGTACTGTGCTTGAAAATAAACATTCACCCTTAGCAAGCCTGTGATCATTTCTTCCAAACTAATTCTTTCATGTTGCCAAAGCAGCTCAAAGATGACGCATGTACCTTCAAACTTTTTTTTTTCTATCTCTCTCTCTTTCGGCTCTGCAATTATTTAAAAAAAAGATGATGCATGGCGACAGAGGGTTTAATTCAGAGCTGTAGCCTTGTGTCTTAGCAACAATAAAGGGATGGGAGGGAGGCAACGTTCCAGAGATCTTCTGTTATTGATTCTGAGTGCTGAGAGAAGAGGATGTACTGCTGGCAAATGGGCAAGAGCTTTCCACTTAAACTCAACTCACTTCAAAAGAACCTATAGGCACACACTTGGGAGACCTAGTGAAACATAGAGGAATACAGTGTATTGGGGGTTCGTGGTGCTTTTTACATGTTACAACACTGATTATGGGATATGGGAAGCATTTGCATCCACAATGCTCAGCATGTGGACAAATGTCTCTGATCACAACCACCTCCAACTGTTGCCTGAGTGATCCGATATCTCTATACATCACAGAGTGTGTCCACACCTGCATCTGGAGCTGTCCCCATGCGATCGTCCCACATGCATTTTAGTAAAGAGTATAAAACACTCCCATGAAAACATGCATACTCTTATCACACTTAAGACAGTGACTCCTTTTGACACATACACAATCGCGCATACTTTCCTCTCCAATAAACCCTACAAACAACGATTTGCCTGAGGCACAGGAACATTTTGGCTGAGTTGACTTTTGAAGCACCATAAAGTTGACGCAAGTAATACTGTGAAATCAAACCTGGTGTAAAAACAACACAGATTGATCGGTGTGTGACAAAAGAAAAGTGGTCTGGGCTGCATGGCATTGGCATGAGTAAATATCCATGTAAACATATGATTTTATCCATTTGCATGTGTGTATATCATAGCCTTCACATAAAAGCCCTTGTATTTTATTGTGTTCATGAGATTTGGAGTTGCATACCGGAGCAAATGTTGCCATGATACCTGCATATTCTGTATAGTCGAGTACAGTAATTTTACACAATGACAAGGCTTTAGTCTCCCTGTTCCCTGAAACACGAATACCACAAATAAACAGCAGAATTATTATTCTGGTTTCACTCGTCAAAAGCCAGCTTACGGCTGAATTCTCTGTCATTAAAAAACATTAACGAGGATGATTAAAATGACTGTGATGAGAGGCTGGGACAGGGATATGAATCTCACTTGTGTACTGAATATGCCAAAGGGAACTTTTGGATTAGAGTGAGTACATGTTTTAGTGTGCTGCAAATGTTTTTGGAGGGGGGGGGGTTGTTTTTTTGTTTGTTTGTTTTTTATTTCTGTAAGATGCTCCACAATCTGATACGTGGAAGTCAGCTGCAAAACAACATTGAATTTATGAGATAACTCCTGACAAGAGAAGTCATTTTGCCAGTATGATTGTGTAAATAAATAACAGAAATTCCATGTAGATGTTTTCCAGCATGGTTCCCATTATAATGTGGCCTTTCTGCAAAGTGTTTCAGTTCAGTTAGCTATTTGGAAAAACATAAAACCATTCAGCTCAAGTCAGTGGACAACAGCTCTGGGCGTGCCCGTGAGCGAAAGTCGCCTTCGCTGCCTGTGCCATTATTGCCACTGAAGGCGGCGAAATTGCCACTGTACAGACAATGACAACAATGTAGGCGTAATTTTGCTGATTTACTGACGGGACCCTGGTAAACAATCTAGAAACTTTGTTAGATATGTACGGCAAAGTTTGCTACTGTATATTTAAAACTGCATAGATTTGGTTCCATCTCATCTATTCACATTCTTTTCACACAAAAGTGCAGATGTTCAAGCAGTGGCTTGCATTCATGCATGTCTGAGGTGCTCTTTAGCTCAATGCTGGGTCAGATGTGTGTAAATCATAGCGGCCCCCAAGGTGTACAGACCCGGTAGATCAATAGACACAAGAGGGGTAAATCAACACTGCTTATTTAAAGGGTGCGTCCAGGCCGATACGAAGCCCCAGGGCATCTACTGAGAGTACTTGGTATTCACACCGAGAGGGAGAAAAATAGATCACTAGCTTAGGGCTTCAGGAATGTGTGTTTGGCTACTGGTGAGGGGGGGGAAGGGTGTTGGAGGGTTTGTATAGCCACTGTTTGGAGCTATTGTTATCGTTAAAGGCTGATTGGAGGCAATCATGTTGACTCGCATACTGGCGCACGTGCGCGCACACACAGCAAGCCAGTGATTGGGAGATTCAGTCAGTCACCTTTTTTCCAATGAGCTTCTTCCTCAGGAACTCGCGGGCTTCAAACATGTAGGGGATGTCGTAGAGCGGACGGAAACGTTTGTCTTTGTCCTTGTTCTTCTCCTAAATATAGATGGAGGGAAGATGAGGGTGGAGGGTCAGGGAGAGGATGTGGGGAGGGAAAAGACAAAAATGAGAAGAAAGGAGAAAGTTATTCACAATGAGAAGCGTTGTAAGCTGTGTGGCTTAACATATCTACCACAGACACCCGTATCAAAAAGATGCCCACTCCCCCCCATACAGATGCAACACAGACACAGAATTGCATATAAAGTCAACCTGTTTGTTCCTTTTTCCCCCCTCTACTTCATTATGGAATAATTTAGCATGAACAGCAGCATTTCACGCACACAGTTACACACACCTTCCTCAAACACAAAAATCTCATTGGCTGTCAATAATGAAACAAATGCAACCAAAAAAAAAAAAAAAACATCAAAGTAAACAGTTACCAAGGACACACAGATGCAACCAGCCAAGGCAAAGACAGATGCACGAAGGCAAGTTAACAACCATACATATACATCTTGTATACATCTTGCATACACAGATGCAGCCGCATACCTCTTACATACACTCAAACAGCTGCACACAAAAACTTCCCTCAATACACTCACCCACTCTCTGACAGGAGCACCACAAATAGAACCTATTTGCATTTTCAAAAGGAAGCTGAGGTTTTGTGTTGCTCCCAGTACGAAGAGACAATCACACACACTCACATACACACAAAGTGACAGGTGCCTTTTTTGTAGGGGTGGGATAAAAAAAATAAAAAAATAAAAATGACAATGGTGCAGTGGGAAAATAAACGACAGGCAGTAACAGGAAGAAATAAGGCTATGAATGACAATACTAGTATGCTCGCCACCCATACCCCTCCTACACTCCTCTATGAACGCCATCATTATCCATTATACAAACAGAAATAACACGCTTACAAATGAACACACAGGGTTGGATTAATTCTTTTTTTTTTAATTCATTTTTACTTCCTCTCCAGTTGTGGCACACAGCTGGGCAGATGTATGTGGAGAAAAGACACATCAAGATGTTTGAGCATGTGCTTATGGCTCCATTTAAAAAAAAAAGGTCTTTAGGGCGGACCTTGTAGGACAAACTCCGTTGGTGTCAAACAAAAACAAAAAAAAAATCTATTCCAAGCTATGTTTCAATGACCCTCATTTTTCTCCCCAAAATTCTGTTAATATTGTGAATAAGTCTTAATATGATTAAACATAAGGTCTGCTAGTAAGGGAGCTCTGGAAACTGCCAAATCTACGAGCCAACACAGCTCCTTTAACCTTGTCAGGATAGTAATAACCTTTAGGTTTAATAGCTGTCTGTGTCTCTGTTCTGACTGCGTCGCTCCCATCGGTCTCCACTTTCACTGCACTGGTGGAGTCGGCAAAGCAGGGAACCTCGGAGGTGACTTAATCTCGCATATGGCCAGTGGAAATCCCCCACCGCTCAGCCAAGAGCCAATGTCCTCCATTTTGTGTCAGCCGGGGCTCATTGTCAGCGTCTTTCATCCCTACCAAGTCAGTTACGGTGGGATGATGGGGCCTTTTAGGTAATCTGCCACCCAGGAATCCTCCATTTTGTGCCTGATTGGTCAACGTAGCCCTTTACTACTGGGGATGGGCACAACTTTTAGCAGACCGACATTGCTCCAGTGAAATCTTGGAACACATTTCTTTAAGGTCTTACATTAATAGAATTCACAGACACTGAACGATGGTGTGTTTGCGTCCAGATGGGCTTTGACAGTTATCTCATTCATCTGAGTACACCATTTTGGGGGACATTAGGATTTTTGACAGACACGGATCAAAACAACAGGATAACTTCACCATGGAAAAATAAGGAATGGAAATGGATAAATAAATAAATAAAAACAGAAAGGAAAAATAATTTTTAACTAATAAGGTGTTTCACGGTCGAACAGGACCCATGTCACTGAGGGCGAAGAGTGTAAATGTCAGCGCTCTATGCCAATTAGGCACATGGAGCAGAAAAGTAGACAAGGAGGACAAATGGTACTCCCTCCCTCCATCTTTTAGAAGGTCTATGGGGAATGGAGCGAGACTAGAGGATGGCAAGGTGAACAGTGTCATAAAACAAGAGAAGTAGACAATGAGAGGAAATGCTACATGTAATAACATGGGTAGTCAGGAGGAACGTACTGATGATCACATACTAGGCCTATGTCCGTGTCTGCTGCGACAAATTTACCCTTTTCTTAGCCGATAGTATTCTTGTCACTATGATTGTGTGAAGGGGAGATGATGATTAAAACAAAAACAGTAGTAGTTGCCATCAAAAGCTTTGCAATGGCCAGGAATCAATGAAGCCAATTGATTGTAACAATTGGCTAAATATTTCACAATCAGCCTGGTCTACCCACATCAGTTGCAGTGTTCTGCAATTCAAACTATTTGGCAATGGCAAAATAAAAAACACATAAGGTTGTTTCACTTCGAACACGAGAGTCGGGAAAAAAAAAGTGGATTGTGAAAAGTCAAATTATTATGAACTTTCAGTTCCCAAGATGCAGATAAACTGACAACATTAGCATCATTAAATTACTCCCGACAAGACAAACTCTGTGTACATCATTCATAAACTATAAATTATGCAGTTGCAAAAAGGTTACAAAAAGAGGAGAGAGTCATTGCTGTGTCTCAACTGTGACCTAATAACAGCAGTTTGCTCTCACTATCCTCGGGGGGAGTTCTGTTCTATTTGGGGTAAATTCCCTTCGTTCCAAATTACCCGCTACTGCTCAGGAATCATCTTTGACTATTGCAGAGACATGACGCTGGCTGGATTGTACAGTGTCGCAGGGCTGCAGGGAAATGTGTGGAAGCTACTGCTGGAAGCATTCGCAGCTCCTGGAACGTCAAAAGGGGGAAATCAAGACTTTGGCTGTGGTGTTGGGAGACTGTACAATATTTGGGTTTTGTTTTTTTGCATTCAAGTGATAAAGTAGAGTGTGTTATTTTGTGGTTAATATCTGTTTCGAGTGTCTACAAGATCCCTGATAAAGTGGACATACTGGGAGCGTCACCCAAACAGTCAACATTTACTATTATAAGCCTAACAACATTAGGGCATACATTTCCTTAAGCAAGAGCATGAAATATATAGCTGTTTATTGTACTACAATACAAAATCTAAATGCACTTACAGCATTATTGCCCACACAGCACAACACAAATAAGTCTTTACAAAACTGACTCGAACTGACCGCACATTGGACACAAAAGGGATCCTGGATTTCTGAACTAAATTGCCTGCAGCACCATAATAACAAACACACATGATTAGCTGCAATCAGACAGATGCAGGTAAATTTACTTGGACAGCTGTGACAGGCTGCAGCCTATGTTCTAATTGTGAAATCGTTGATAAGGATGTCCTTACAAAAAAAAAAAAAAGAAGAAGAAGAAAAAAAGAAGCTAAAGCACCACTTTAACAGCCTACACTGCAACTTAATGTGTGCCGTGTTGTGTTTTGGACGAGACAGACGGTCAGACTGGCCCTGCAGACAGACCGAGTGACGTACCGACTGCTGTGCTGCCTAAAAATTCTCCAGTGTTGCTTAAGGCAATCAACTATTGAAAGCACAGTGCAAATTTGCACAGCAAACACTCGATAATATTGAACATATTGCATCCATCTAGAACACAGATCTTCCATTTATAAATGTCCTGTGTCAAAAAGACGAACTGTTCGGAAGTGATTTTCGGGTGGTGTGTACTTCTTGCTCTTGACAACTCTGCAACCTAAATAAGCAACAGTCTCATTATCTTCTAATGCAGCACTATATAACTTCCTCCCCACTCTACTCACACGAACAAAAGCGAGCCAAGTCTCTGCTCTTTTCAACAGCGACAGCCAAGTAGTGCAACGGGGCCAAAAATACTCTAAATAAATCCAGTAGTGAGGAGAAATACTGGCTACCAATCTGTTTTATTCAGCCAATGGTGCACAAGTGAATCATGAGGTAAATGACCCTCCTCCCTTGTCATCTTCCTCCCATATTTGAGGTCAAAGCGTGTCATGCCAGGCGAGGGGCATGCTGAGGGCACACACATGGCCAGACATAAGATTTGGAGGATGGCGACAGAAGTGAGGAGGAGGAGGAGGAGGAGGAAGGGAGGGAAGGGGGAGTTAAAAACAAAGAGAAGAGAAGGAAAAAAATAGAGCAGGCGCAGATGGGTCTGTCTGCTTAAATAACGGCTATCATAAATCTGCATTTGGGTTTTTACACATTTTAAAGAGTATCAAACTTTAAATCAAAAATAACAGACAGATGGACGAATTAACTAATTAATGCTTTAACGTAAGTCATATTCAACAACCTGCATGCATCTCTGGCAGTTAAAACTTTGAAGAAATAGACTGAAATCATCTACAAACACTGTACAACCATAAACGATGACTTTTTCACTGGACACAAGAAAGTTGCGTTATGTTTTGGTTTTTTTGCTTACTTTATTTTTAACTGCCTGTTGGCATCACCTTCTTGGATTTTTTTCGTGACAGCTAACCCTACACATTTTTTCATTTCATGTTTTTTGTGACTTAATCACAGCCTACAGACTTTTCAGACCTGTGCTGAAATGAGCAGAGTTTCAGTATAAAAATAAACCTGATGATGTGAAAGTAAAAATAAGAGGGAGACTGAAGCAGGGAGGTGGAGAGATGCACAGTGATAGACAGACAGTTTATGGGAGCAAGCAGCAGAGCAGACAGGACAGAGAAAGATGTATTGTGAGGCTAAATCTTCTACAAAAATCAACACGCACACACAGACACACACACAGACAGAGGCGGAGTGTAGAGAGGTTGGAGAAGTAGGCAGGGCTGTATGGAGTAGTGTGGGGATGAGCCATAGTCATTGTGTTGTCTTATATAAGGACAATGAGTTGACCTCACTGTCGTCCATCAGCACTATACTTAACCCTACTTAAACCACATAAGCACACATATACATTACAATGCATGAGGGGACACACACACACACACACAAACACTTAAGACTTGATGTAGGTGCGTCATCTAAGCAGATACACACAAACACACAGTATGAGTGAGTGAGTGGGTGTAATAGTGAGTCACTGAGTAGCACTGACATCTCTCCCCACTCGTGTTTACGCTGGACTTGTCCTGCTGCACACGACAGAGAAAATGGAGAAAGAGTGCAAAAAAAGGGGAGTAAAGAGAAACTTGGGAGGATATAAGAGAGAGAGAGAGAGAGAGAAAAGAAATAGCTGACTCCGACTCCCAAGCTGAAAATAACTCGCATCTGAAGATATGCCACATCAGTAACACCGGGGAAGGATAGAACCAAAATGAGAGGGAAAAAGGAGGAAGAGGAGAGAAAGTGATGAAAATCATGCATGTTTGGGTGCAGCCAGACACTATTGGTCCACCAATCTGTCAGTCTGAACACAATTAGTATAGTCATGGGGGTAGGGGGGTGTAAGGAACCAAAAAGGAGACGAGAGGAGGAGAGGGGTTTGGTAGGAACTGTCACAGTTCATCAGTGCACTGGTACGTCGCATCTGGCCTCAGTACCCCCCGAACAAGAACACACATCCAGACACACTCACACGCAAACATAGATTGCCTTGCTTGCAGAATGAACGGTCAAACAGAGCACAGACACATTCAGACAGACAGAGATAATAATGACAACTGGCACAAGAAAATCCCTACAGACCTCTACACAATGCATCACACTCAACACACACACACAATTGTCACAATACCAAAAGGTTGAGTTTGTTTCTATGAAGATTCCCAGCAGGGTTCTTACATGCACACATCTGGCATGTCTCTATACACAAACATACAGTAAATGTCTGTGCAATTCATGTTTGTGGACAAGCAGACGCCAATTTCCAACTTGTTATCTAACATACATTAATGCAGCTTAACCAAGCATGTTTCTCTCTGTGTGCAAGCTGTACCGCAAACTGTGACTATGTCTCTGTGTCTGTCTGCTGGACTATAAGCAAGAAGCCAGCTCACTCATGACAATGTTAGCCAACATGATGTCAGTGTGTGTAGAGATTCTGGCTGAGTGATACCTGCTGTGACCTCTCACTCACTTGACCTAAAAGGTAAGAATCAACACTGCTGCTTTACAAACCTCCCAAAAACCTGACTTTTTCCAGATTGTGAATGCCATCACTGTAGAGAAAGTATGTTTCTACCATGTGCACTGACATGACTTAAAAATAGGTCAAACAACAGTGCTGAAAGGAAAATAAACTGGTAACACACAGTAAACTATTTCTAAAAGTGTAAAGGAGCAGCAAGAAATTAAGCTCCCCTGCTCACCTACGGTAACAGCTCACTCACCGAAATTTGAGATCAGACACCCCCCCCCCTAAAACAAAACAAGTCCAGCTGCCAAATGCGATTGGACATACACTTCTCAATCCCGTGCATGCATTAAAAATATTTAGTTAAGATGACAGAGGAATTTCAATGCTCTGTCAGCTTCCTTTATTCTATCTTACAGTTCAAGAGCACATCACCGCCGCAGCAAACTATCACAACTCTGCATTGCTGCCATAGCGACAACATGCAAAAGCTGAGCCACCAGCAATACAAACAGGCAGCTCTTTAGCTCAAAGACAGAAATAACTAGCTAAAACAACACCAGCAGCAGCAGCAGCAGGACCATGAACAACCTCCGAATAGAGACTGTTCTCCAGCAGTTACAAAAAGGCTGAAGAAAATATAACATTTTACTTTTAACACAGGAAACTGAATACCATTTCATTCAAGACAAAACATTACCTCATGATGTTAGTAATGTCATGTATGCATTTAATGACCAGTGACGGAATAGTTACAATACAAATAAAATCATTGTATGCAAGCTTAAACTCATTTTATTCTACCAGGCCAGTGAGCTGGTACCCAGAATGTCTGTTTATAGACAGGCATATGAAAAATCAATATATACAACCGCACAAGCAATTAAATATGCATAAAGTGCACTCTGCCAGTGTAACACATATACAGTACACACAAACATGCACATCTGGGCTAACTCTCCCAGGCTTCCTGCAACATACGACCGTGTAATGAAGCACAAAACACATACTGTTGAAGCATCTGGTGCAGGCTAAGACAGAGGGAGACAGACTACAGACAGGCACTAAAAGACTAGAAGTGGTGGAAATATGATGAGGAGAGGGAAAGACTAAAGTAGGAAATCAAAATAAGAAGCAGAAAATGTGGGAAAGTAAATTAGGAAAAGTAAAATAAGAGAAAGAGAGACTCCAAGACAAGAGAAAGGGCAGAGAGACGTTTTTGCCCACAAGCTTGTTACAACCACAGAGAGCCAAGGAGGATAAACACACACGAAGGGCAATGGTGCAGGTCAACAATTTGACCATAGTGTGCACACCCGGAGGGAAAGTATGGCAGGAAAAAGTGACTGTTTAGGGAAGGAGGGGAGAACAGAAGGAAGAAGGGAGGCAGAGTGAGATACAAAGCGGTTTCTGCAAGGCACTAACGACACTTAGAGAGAGAAAGGTACGACGACAGTGGTCTGAGGGGGACAGGGAAGAAAATAAAACTAAACTAGACAATGATAAGGAGGAAAAGACTGAAAAGAATAAACTATAAAATGGAAAACAGAGAGCCAATAAAAAACAAAATAAAGGGCTGTCCCAGACATTTTGCAGTCTGATTTTTACAACCGTTTTTTTCAGATAGGAGCACAACATCCCCCTTTGTCTCATGCTTGTTTTGAACTGAGAAATGTGAAACATGACTTGCTTATAAATGGATATTAACGTAAGCAGTGTGTTGACTAGAGGAATGGCTGTCAAACAGCCTCAGACATGTTTAACATAGGGAGAAAATAGTTTCATTTGAAAAATGTAGCTGTCCCTCTGAAGAAAATAAAAAATCACTACTGTTGTGACACTGAAATTTAATTGGATTTTCAGGCATTGTGAGCCTTTTATTTACAAAATAATGACATTTTAGAGGACACAGACATTAATAATAATTGAGAAATAATGTATGATCACCATTTTTCTCCCTAAAATAAAACACATGGGGTTGAAATGCAGAAGATTAAGCAATGCAGGTTTTTAAATGTACTGTGATGAAAAGGGCTTTAATGTTGGTTACACACAGGACAAGGGACAGACATTTAAGATGAATTATTAAATTAAAAGAATTAATGGCAAAAACCGTTCTACATCCTTTGAACAACAGCAGGCGAGTCACTGTGACATCCAGCGCAGTAGACTTCTGTGTCTCAGTGTCATTTAATTTTTAAAATCAGACATTGGCTCATGGATAAATGTACATCTCTTCTGTTGTGTGTAGGTGAAGTGTATGTGTGTGTAAGTTTGTATATGTGCAAGTGTGTGTATGTTCACAGTCTTAGAGAGATTCTGAGGAGAAAGGGGCGAGTGTGGAGGGAAAGGAGAGAAAAAAAAAAAAAAAAAAAAAAAAAAATCGATCTGCCTCACTCTCTGCAGTGCTGCAACCACTGGGTGTGTGCAAGTGTCTCGCCGTGTTTGTGCCCCAACTGCAGGGGCGCCATCAAGTGGTCAAGATTATTCCCACGGTCATTTAGAGAGAATATTTAAGGAAAGAAAAGAAGGCTGGAGCTGGATACATATTCAGGAATTTGTGGAGGGACATGTAAACAGCTTGTGTCTGACATAAAATGAAAAATAAATCAACTCTGTCAAGACACTCGAGACAGCAGTGACACCAGTCGTCTCTGTGGAGCTTCTAATTAATTTGCTGGCAATGCAAGGCAGCAAGCTCTCCCACATAAGACTAAATTCAGCCACCTATTCACACTCGCTCTGTACAAAGCTGCGTACAGACTACAGACAGACAGACACACAGGTTTGTTCGTACCTCTCCCTCAATTCTTGGGGGCCGGATGCTGGACAGGTGGATGGTCTTGTATTCTCCAGAGTTCAGCTTGACCACCATGGCATCAGCGTTGACCACCTGCATCACCTACAAGGACAGAAGAAGAAAGAAGGGTGTGCTTAAAATAAAGACGAATAAAAATGTCGGGCAAAAAAAAAAAAGCATAGAAACAGAAGACATGAAACTTAACCAAGTTAGAAATTAATTTAAGGCTTCACAAAACTTCCACATTCTCGTGGAAGAAACAAAATAAAAATCACAACCCTTACAGGATGGAGGAGTGTTGGAGAAAAGACACTGGCATTGATTTTTGGTGAGTGAGCACAGACACAAAAGATAGGAAGTATAAGAGCAGGTAAAAGATAAATGGGGAGGAAGAGATCTATTTAAAGATGGAAGGAAAGTGACAATGCAGATCGTGTGCTGTCACAAGTAGAAGGCACTAAGAGCAGGTAAGAAAGAGATCCATGAGTGACTGAGTAAGTAAGTGAGCCAAGTCGTCTCCCAGCAGGGTTTGGAGGACAGAGCGAGGACGTTTTACTATCTGGGGGATTGGCACCAAGAGGAAGGGAAGGGAGAAAGAGGAAACATCCTGTTAAAGACGGACTGGTGGAGCATTACGCAGCCTTCAGTCCAACAACTGGCAAGAAGCATTTTGTACTAGAGACCTTTACAAGTGTAACTAACTAAAGACACAGGCTCATTTTATGTTTGACATTTAAATGTTAGTTCTCCATGCACCAAAGGTATCAACCACGGTTTATAACGGGTACAGTTCAGAAGTTATGTGTGGATGTTCAAAGGTAGCATCAGTCCAGAGGAGCACGAACCTGCAAACTACTTTCTTAGTCTCAGAGGAATATAGCTCATCATTTAAAGTCAATAATGAAATGTGGAATATATATTTGTGATTTAACTCAATCTGTGTATGTGCCTTTCTATGCGTCTGTGCCCTCCAAAGTAAGGAGACAGATTGGGGGTGGAGGAGGGATCCAAAACCTGGAGCCTTTAAGTAGGCCGCGTGCAGGAGACTGAGAAATTAATTAAACTACAGATATGTTGGCAACAACACGTGAATTACATGTACACGTCACTCAAACAGTAGTTCATATGTTGATCTCAAGTGATGCAGGTCTGAGCCATGTATCAAACACAATTTGGACAGTGCGGATGTTTGTGCTTGTGACTGTGTGGTGGAAAAACAAAAAAAATATATATTTTGAGTTATTAAAACCAAATTGAGCATTTGCGATCGTGCGTATAGTAGACACACATCTAGGTGCATTAGGCTCTTTGGGAGATTCATTATTCCATGAAAACAAATCAGACCAGCCATTGCATTTGCCACCAGAGAACAGAAATTAGACCAGCCCACATGCTAAATAGGCTGCCCACAACAGCAGCCAAAATACATCATATACTAATCACTGAGCTGAGCTGAGTGGGAGAGATACAGAGACATAGGGAGCAAAAGGGAGAGAGACGGCAAGGGGGAGAGGTGTAATGAGTAAGTGTGAGGGGGAGCATGCATGCACACATGCGCGCACACACCAGCCTACACAAATTCACACTGTAACAAGGTCATTTTGTGGCCTGCCCAAGTAAATAAAGTGCAACAGAGAGAATGTGGCAGTAGCAGAGGAAAATGGCTCAGCATTTACTGGCTAATTATCAGCCGGAGGAGGCGAGGCGAGACGCGACGGGCGAAGGAAGACAGATCAACACACACCAAGATAGAGGAACAGTAAGCAGGAGCGAGACAGAAAGACAGAGTGTAATCTCACAGCAAGTATCACAAGAACAGAGATGGAGAGTAGATAGAAAAACTGAGCAAAAAGTCTCCGCAAAGTAGCTGCCATGAGGGTCGAGTTGCAGGCAGAGAAGACAAACAGGCGGGCAGCATGACTCACTGGTCTAATATGACACTCAAGAGGTGGGGATCTACTGCCACCCTCTGACCATGGGTGACACGGCATCTGCAGCGGCCAAGATCAGTCATAGTGCAATGAGGAACTTGGCCACTGACAGGGAATGTGTTGGTTGTCAGTCGGCTCTATTAAAGGTGGTTTTAACCACAGGGCCAAGCAAGGGTTTAGCCAGGATTTACTCATTACTCACGTCACATCATCCCCCCTTAAAAGCAACACCTATGGCAGCGATTTATCAACCAAATGATATTAGTTCCACAAACAAGTGCCGTTTTTGATGCCATGATAGACGATTTGAGTTGATGTCCCTCAAGGCTGTTGGGAAAAAAAAGGCAGCTGATGAGTATGTAATGCTTTAGGAGGACATTGTGCTGGGACAAATACCAATAACCTACAGAGACCTTTCCACCTAATCGCTGTTCCTCTTGACTGCCGATGTTAAGTGGGGCACGAACAAATATACTCTACTCTCATCAACCTTACCCTAAAGTGACTTTTTAATTTCCTAAAGAAGCTGTCTGACCTTGTATCCATTCTGTCTGACTTATTTAAACTGGGACAGATACGAAGAGCTGTCATGTCATCTCTTTCCCTCTTTACAAATGTTAAGATGTACCAATTGTCGAACAAGACGTTCAATTGCTCCAGTGCACTGATGAATTAAAGAGCACTACTCTTCATGTACTCTGAACGTAGCCCAGATAAAAAGCATTTACCAGTATATACAGTAAGTGCTATACTTCTCAGGACAGAGACAGAGGAGGACAGAATAATATGAATCAAAACGGAGTATATTATTATTGACTGTACCCAAGCAAATGAGCGTACAGACTATCTGTAGGAAAGTATTCACAAAAACATACTACTGCAGAACAAATTGTTAACACTATTACTCTTCATATAATCCACATACATTATGAAATATAAACCACTTTTTCATTTAAATGCCATTTTTTCATGGATTCTTGGTGGACCTGAAAGCAACAGTGGCAGTGATGAAAGGCTGGTAAAAGGGGTTTACGTCACTTTTTATCCATCACCTCGCAGGTAAATGGTTACCCAGGGGAGCGGTGGGAAGGAGAAAGGAAAGAGGAGGGGGAGAGGAAAACTATTGGGACATGGCCTATATCTGCTTCTCCAATCCCAGCAGAGATGGGAGGAAAAGAGGCGAGGCAGTCAAAAAGGAAGATGTGTCAGCAGCATTGACTTGTGGGGATTGGACATGCGCTGCCTCTCCTCTCTGTCCACCACTCGGGTAATAAGATGTGAAAAGTAGAGTGGACAGTGGAGGAGTGTATGATGATGGGATTGATGGATAGATGCGTCTCTGAGAGAACTGGAGTATGTAGATGCCGACAAATGTCACATGGACACTGACAGGCCTGAATAACATTAGCCTGTAGAGTTACAGTGTCAGGATGACATGTCTTTCAACGAGAATGTTTTTAGGGTCACATGGTCCTAACACCATTTTATAGGCCTTTCACCCCATAAGGAACAGCTGTGGGCGCCATTTTAAATCCCAGCATACACACTGCTCATGAAGTATTCTTTTGGCCAAGGCGTAGCGTCTCAGGATCTGCCGATGGCTTTCTAATCCCTAAACAAACTGACTAACTAAGCAGCAGCTGGCAGGGAACAAGCCCCCCTGTGGCTCTTTTGGGAGAGAGAAGTTGCAGGGGAGAAAAAAAAAAAAAAAGAGGAAAAAGGAGGACAGTGACGAGTCCTACAGAGATCAAAAAAATGCAGAGGTTTAACTGGGGGCATCAGGAGGGCAGGGGATACTAGAGAGAACACACAGAGGCCCGTGGCTCATGATTAGAGGTTTTTCTTCCTGACTTTTCATCCTTCTCCCCTTACTCCCTCTATAAATCTCTACACAAACACACACACACACTTTCTTTCAGTTTCTTCTTTAACCCGATACTGCTCCCTATTTGTTGTCATATTTATTCTTTTTTTTTTGCATCCACTCTCCCTCACTTCCCCACTGCCCACATCCAACCCTCTTTTATTGATGGGGTTCACAGAGACCTGAGAGCAGCTCACACCGATAATATAAATGTTTTATCCTTTCTCTAGCCTCTCCACTCTGACTCAGGAAAAAAATATATATACATGCACATAGTTTCTTTTTGCACCTTCTTTATACGTGTGCAGTTTATCAAATTCATTCTGTAAGCAGATTGCCAAAGCAACACCATTTATGTAACCCTCTGGCTGGCCATGAATTTTTCAGAGTCTTAAAAATACTGGGTCTGGTGTGAGCAAATGCAGACAAAAGACAAACTTTAGGGATATTAAACTTTTTTCCATTCTTAGAGAAAAATATGTCATCTGAAGGGAAGTGTGGGGTGTGCAACTCATCAAAATGCACACCAAGGGGACCAAATTTAAAGCTGATGTTTTTAGGCTAGAGTTGCTTTACTACATTAAAAGCGCACATTGAAACCTGTAATATGTCAGCTCATAGTGACAATGAGGTTAGACTGTTTTATCAAAATGTATGGAGTCCATCTCACTTGATTTGAACTAATGTGCGCTGACAACTACTGTAGGAGGGAGTGCACTCTCTTGTACTTGATATTAAGGACACTTCTTTTCCTGGCCAATAACCTCCAAAGCTAATATCTCTAGTTCTTGGCTTTTGGGGGTCGTTCTGTGCCATTGCTACAGCATACGCCAGCGGTTTGCCCCTAATTTGACTGGGGAGTGCTTCAAGGTTGCTGTTAAGCATTCCTTCTTGTACCTTTAGCAAAGGGGATTTTTTTTTTTTAAGTCAGTGGGGGTTGCAAATGTGAAAATAAGAGGTATCAGGAGGATATAATTTGTTAGAAGCCTAACAGTGGCTCTGCTTTTGCTGCAGTGCTAGGAGAAAATTGGAAATGCCGCAGTACACATCAAGTGGTGGAAGCAAGGCAAACAGCCAGCCCCCTTAGCATTGAAGCCAAGTGTTATTCATACTAAATAATGTCATGCTGAAAGTTTTATACCTTACTCTGTCTTTTTCTGTGCAATGTTCATAGATAAGTAAGGACTTTCAATAGAATCAAGATGATCCGAACTGAAAACCATTATGTTGGGGGCCAAAGAACAATTGACTAAAAGGGAAGATTAAGCAGAGACAACTCCTTCACAAAAGGGCTACAGCATATAAAAGCCACTTAAGGACCTCACCTTGGCAACAAATTGTCTGTCCTTCTGGTCCAAATTGGCTGTGGGTGCCACGTAGTCCTTCCAGATACGAACCTTGCGCTCTTTCGCAGATCTAATCAAAAGCAAAACCACATCCACATCATCATCGGTAGTCTTCAGTATCAGCCAGATATTAGGATATAAATGGCTTAATCAAGTGAAGGAATAATGGAAAAAAAACTACAGGTGGCCATTAAAAAGAGAAAATTCAAGCATAGTCTTTACTGTGATGACTGTAAAGAATGAATATCATTGCACCAGAATGGAGTGAGTAGTGGTAATCAGTATACGTGTGCATATGTCCATTTAATTTGCAAAATTTGTTTCAATACCTCAAATATCTACATGTAATTTATGTTCATTATGTCTTGTACTAAATCTATAGTAAATTAGGTTCCTACACTTTTCTGTGACTGAATCAAATAATGTATGATAGTATATGCCACCAAATAAAATGCTTAATGTTATGTTTATTGTGAATCAACAACAGTACTTTTTAAAAAAAATATCCTAAATTTACCTGTGTAGTTTTAAGCATCTTCAAGACCTATGTACTATCCAATAGTTTTTAAAAACGTCTGGCCAACATAGTATATTGTTTTCCATTCAACAGCTAATTGCTCTGTGTGTCTACAGTTGCGTACCGTTCAGCAGCTCGGAGTTTCTCAGCTCCCTGGGTGTAGACAGCCATTGACCAGTCCACGCAGCGGGCAAAGCCTTCCTTTAGCAGGAGTTCTGTTATGTTACCATTCTGAAACATAGAGAAACGGGGACAAACATGAGCACAATTCATGAGACAGAGCTCTAAATACCAGCGCCACCACCAGGTATCTGCTCAGGCGCCTTACCGGGTGAAGGATGGTGCCCAGTATGATCTGGTTAGGGCAGCTCTCCAGGATGATCTGAACATCTCTCTGCAGAAGACGGGATTCTGTGAAGAATTTGGCCTCCGCTGCGAATGACTCAGGTGTCTCTGTGCCATCTGCTTCCCGTTTGAATGTGGGACACTGGAGAAACAGAAAATGCAGATGACAAAATATTTTCCAAGCATTAAAATATATGTTAAAATGTGTTTAACATGATTGATTACATCACCATCAAAAGACAGATACACATTTGTTCTACTGCAATTTCCAGCAGTTTAAGCAGATATATTTGTCTGTGTACTACCATTTATCCTCTTTTAACCTGTCATACTGCTGTAAACGCTCTCTGTATTCTCCTTTTGAGTGTAGCAAAACACCAGGCAGATGTAAACAACAGGCGTGACAAGCAGACGGGCCTTTGAACAGCGAGACAAAGAAAAGAACACCTTGAAATGGATCTAATATCTTCAAGTGGGAGATGAAAAAGATCAGTTATCTTGAGTGGTCCACTGGCAAAGTTGGGCTTAGTGAAAGCGATTGATGGGGAAATTTAGTGAAGCAGATATGACACTGCTAGAACAAACGCATACTTAAAGAGTGACAGAAATGTGCTGCTCCTCTTTTAATTTCTCTCTTCTCTTTTTTTTATTTATATTTTTAACACATATCTTCTACCTTAAAAGAGTTTGTGACAATAAAGTGAAGAACTGTAAAAGGATAGTGTCAAAAAAAGCATTTTTTTTAAAAATCTACATGTGGCTAGTCACTTATGTATTCATGTGCTTACCTCATGTTGTTAATGTCGTCTTCCAACTATAAAACAATCTGTCATAGTTCACATTTCACCACATCTGTAAGTGCAGTTTATGAGTTAGGGGAGGTTACCTTGACTCCAGACAGCATGACAGTGACCAGGTAGTAGTCGGGGAGGAGCAACGCTCGAACAACACTGCCGTCACGCACATGTTCGATGATGGCTTTGGGGATAAAAGAACAGTATGTATAAGTGTGTGAGTGAGAGGAGTGTCAAATTATGACTTATGAGCGTACAGACATTGAGGTTAGACTGGATAACCTAGACAACCTAAATTTCTTTTAGAAAAGCAGCCTTATTGTTAAACTTAATTTTATATACTATAATACACGAATACTAAGATAGCATGTCTTCTCCTTTTTACTAATGTTCTACATCACACTTATTGACTTGAAAACAATCACGATCTGCCGATAACCATTTTCAGCAGGATTGAAGTGTCTTGCTCAGGGATCTCTCGCTGGTACTTCTTGGAGAGGAGAAATTCACAGCCTCCTTGGGAGACTTAAGAGTGATACTCCAACCAAAATACACCTTTATGAAACACTCACAGCGAAAGCCTAAAAAAGGTAGCTGGAACAAGGGGTTCCAGTTTCTTTCCTCACTATATAAGAGGACTGTGGCCAGTTTAAATTCATTTTGGTTACAGTGAATTTAAAATTGTTTTTACAGCAGAAGATGCAACAAAATGGTAACTGAAACTTCTCAAACCTCTCAGGCAGCACAGTCCCTCCTCTATTGTCAGTATGTCAAGCATGTTCAAGATCATTTTACCAATATACACCCAACACACTGCTTTGGTGCTGCGCTAATAACAATGGTGAAGAAAGCCGATGATGTTTTGATACTTCAATGTTTATTATTAGTATCCATTTTAACCAGCATAAATCCAAGCTGACCATAGACATAGTTTGCTTTACAGCCACCTTTAAGCCTAAAGAGGGGAGTGTTTGATACACAAAAGATTACTTCGGAGTTTCACAGTGCAATATACATCATAACCAGCTGGAAGGCAACATCGATTTATTTTGAAAGCTTTTGAGGTAAAACAGTATTCCCAAAACTCATTTCACTCAACTGTTGCTCCTGACCTCTAAAGTACTTAAAAAATTGGACAGGATGCGATTCACCTGTGTGGAAGTCATTTCACGCCTAAATGATATTTTGAGATGTGTTCTCTCAGTGACTATTTGCTTTCTTTATGTGTATTACTTGTGTCCATGTGTATATATGTGTGTGTGTGTGTGGGAACAGGCAGCAGCATAAGCAGATGAGAGAAATTGGTATTCTGGTTTTCAACCACAGCAACTCAACGCACATTTAAAGCTCTTCAGCTGGATTGCTGCCTTCAGTTCTGAAACAAACCGGACTGTCTCCCATGAATGATAAGAACAAGAAATAAAAGAATGAAAAGCCTTTCCCCCTGTTCATTTTCTCATTCAATTAAAGGGTAGTGAAATGAGCTGAGCCACTGTTAACAGTAGCCTGGAATGAACTGAGCGGCACATTACACCTCAGGTAGGTCAGAGATGAAAGACTGTAGGAATGAGCCAGTGAAGGGTGATATATAATATGCCATTACATACTATGAGTGGATATTTTGAACGAAATATCTTCATCCAAAACGGTGGATTTGACACATTTTTTTCGCAAATTTAGGGCGTTTATCAAAAAAAATGATGCAATCCTGAGGAGTTTGTATGTAAAAGTGACATGACATCTCCTTGTCTTTGTGTCCAGTGCGGTTGTTTATATGCCCCTCCCAAACTCCTTACCATTGATAGGTTTCTGGTGCAAGGAGTCGACGAAGTTGCGGGGATTCTCGATGGTGTACTTGAGGTCACGGATGGTGTGTGTGCCGCCACCCTCAGTCCACATGCCTTTCTTGGAAGACTTAACCTGGTCCTCCAATTCACAGAGTCTGGCCTGCTCTGGACTGGTGACACACATAAAAAAGAAAAAGAAGTTTGAAACACGAAGAAAGAAATACCTAAAGAAACATTTCAAATTCTGGACAAGTTATAAAATCAATATGTTTTTGCAATACAGTATGTAGTGAATAGAAGTTAACTGTAATGTCCTTTCAAAACAGGATTGTTCAAACTTCAGTCCATTTTAGTTTTTGTTGCCGTTTTGAAAAAAAAAAAAAAAAAAGAAAAGTTGTTGATATGGCACAAATATTTTCACTCAATTTCCATCTCTTCTAGAAAAACAACCAGGGTAGAAGCAGATGAGTGAAGGAAATTTTACTGCTCAAGATGAGAAAACTAAATGAAATATACATTTGAAAAATGAACATCACTGCGCTACGGCTATGATAGCTCTCGTTAAAATGCTGCCAATAACTAGGTTACAAACAGCAGCTATAAAGATCAGACGCTCTTTGAGTGCCATAAAACCCCTTTGACAACCAGCTTGTAAAATAACACAGCAAGCTCAGCCTGTTAAGTTGCAATTAATTTCATACCAGTCAGAGCGAGACACCGACCGTATCTAACAAGCAAAAAAAAAAAAAAAGGTTATGAATTGCAGAGTCGCAGCCCTTGTTAAATTTAACTTGTTCTAATGGATCTTATCCAGGCTGTGTTAAAACATGTCCCAATAGGCAACATATTAGCATTACAACTATAATTATAACTACTGTGGCTAATGTGTAAGGTCAGGTTTTCATCAAATCACAGCAACTACCATTGGCTGTTAACTTTAATATGTATAAGTGCTCAGTTAAAGTAGAGACTGGGTAACAGTATGGGTTCAGTGCTGTTGTTGAATTAAGTGCTGGATAAAGTTTCTGACAAATTGCACTGTTGTTTTAGTGGCAACCAGCGGATGAGCAAATTATAATCGCTTAAAAAAAATAAAAAATATCCAAGCACTTTATGAAGAGACAATAACAACTTCTTCAAAAGCAAATGCACAGCTGGCTACAAACGCCACAATTAATTCTTTGCTGGCTCTCTAAACTGTGCAGCCTAATGCTTTTTAAAAAGGGACCCATGTACAACTTTAATTATTCAGGACTTCAAACGGCCAACAGGCTTTTGTTTTTCCAAGAAGCGACGGCGGCTCAATTGATATGAGAGTAGAGATGGTGACCAGAGCTTTTTACAAAAAAAAAAATGAACACAGCATAAACTGAATTTTTCCCATTTTATTTTAAAAAGACACTTTGGAGAGGCAACAAAGTGGGTGTCATTTAAAATGCCACACACATAGCCAGTCCCCCAGCTGTGTGTTCTTAATTGGGCTTTTGGACTTATGCCCAACATGCTGTCAAGTTCACTTTCCCCCTTTGTGCTGATTTTGCTACAAACTTCAAATTGAAATCGAAACAATTTCTTGCTTACTGAGCAATAATAGTGAAACTTTCTGTAAGAAGCCAATTGTGTTTAAGCTACTTAGAATTTAAGCGCTAAACGGGAACAGAAAGCTACCGAGATAGTAAAAAACTAACAATGCAATCAAGGAAAGCCGATATTGTAAATCCATAGAAATAATGGAAAGCAACTCACAAGCAGAGATTGGTTAAGATATAGAAACGACTTCATGTGTGGAGGCAGATGATAGTGAACTTATCCATGTCTCCAAATAGACTAGATTCTTTTTAGGCCAGCAACTTCTTCCAACCAACACATTGCTTCAAATAAAAATAAAAATAAACTAAAAAAAACCCAAGATATTGATAGGTAAGAAAATGGAAGACTGAGCAAGACTACTGGAGGAACAAGGGCCAAGAAAAAAAACTTTCCAATTCCCTTATATTTGAACACGCTGTAGGCTACATCTTTCATCTTCATACGTCTCCCTTGTGCAACCAAAAAAACTTTGATACAAAATGCTGAACCTTAGTAAGCCGTTTTAAAGCTCCCCATTGTCTTTGTACAGTTTGAAGAGGGTGTACAAGTCATGTTTTCTGGTGTATATGACTGGAAGGATTCCTCTCCTAGTGAGCAGCAAGGCCCAGATGAGTATAGTTCATCCCCCAAGACATTTACGTACACCCTCAACCAACACTCCACTGGTTCTCACAGAAACAGAAACGTGACTGTATCTATAATGGCATGTATGTTAGAGATTCCACCCTAGTGTATATGTGTTTCTCTGTTGTGTGTGTGTAGTGTGATAGTGACTGTGTGTTCTTTCTTGCTCTAATAAACCAATGAAAATCAGCCCCAAACAACTGTGCCCCAACCCGCTCTGGTGCACTGCTGAGGTCTGGCCCCAGCACTCAGATTTGTCCACTGGCTGAACCTTGTCCCAAGCAGCATTCAGCTTCCCAACACATGTTCAACTGCACTGTCCAAAGCCATCATCGTTATCATCATCATCCCCATAATTATCCTCGCATCATAATGTGATCAACATATGAAGTCACAATGGGTAATGGATATCGGTGGCTAGTGCACTGAGGGAAGAGGCCTAAAGTCCTCACTGAGTAATGGCCCTCCCCCCTTTGGCCAAATGATGCCCACTTATACATAAAGCATCACTTACATTAGTGTTGATCTGGGCCGTTGCACAGGATGCTCGAAATTGGTCATTAGTGGCAAAATATTAACATCGTCTCCGTTCATGTTGGAAGATACAAATGGAGCAGCATGAGTCAAACTGCTTCTAATGTGTGTAATGTGCAAATACTGCCACTGGGGGGGATATACAGTACTTTGTCATATAGCACTGGGTGTATAAGTGTATTTAGGGGATTACTGCGTGAGGGCAATGTGGCAGTAAAGTGTTTCAGAGGGACATCACTGCTGAAGCAGGGTTATACTGCCACCATCTGGGACACCGTAGCTCTATCCCAATTCTCTACAGTCTACCACTGATGACTTTGGCATATCTCCCTGTGGATTTACCAGCGTTGTACTGCTACAAGCTTTAGCACGCCGACGATTACATCATGTTGCCAGCAGTCATTTCCTCTCCCTGAAATTACTTCGACTTCACTGACTGGGCAAGCTATTTTTCAGAGAAAGCATCTATGACATCCGACGACAGCTTGCATGACAATGACACGTAACAAACATGTTTCACGCCACATAGTCTGGCGTTAGGTGTAGAAATAGAAATATTCATATATGCTTCAGGTACATATTGCTTAGGATATTGGGAGTATCAGTACACACATTTCTACCTAAACGTCAAGACTAGTAAATTGTCTCTGGTCACATCACAAATCTGATTGTCTCAGCCTCTTATGCACTTGGGACTGTAAATAGTGTTGTGCTATTTGGCCGAAATGTAAACTAATCAAGTCAATAGGTGATAGTATGAGAGTACATAGCAGCAGCATAGCAGCAAACATCTTACTTGTTCCCTCTGATTCCTTCCCTGCGGACTGTGGCAAGGCCCTCGCTCACCAGGGACTCAGCGATATTCTCCCCTGTTGTGTCTACAATTAGAAGGCAGGAAAAACAAAAGAAATGATCAAACACTTGGAGAAAAACATGTGGCCTCATCTGATTTTACAGACCAGTGTGCTTACAATTGTACAACAGTTAGTTAGCTTCATGGTACTTTCCTGAAAGCATTATTGATTTACTGGATGGATTATTGAGGTTAGGCCAACACAGGTGAAGAGGTGAATTTCAATACAATTGTAGGAGAGAATATATACAACATTTTGGTAACACACTTATTAAAATTTGTAGCATCATCACACTGGCTAAATTATGGGGAGATCCTCTGTGTTGCCTTAATTCCTTATGCATAACTAACTATTATACTGACTTCTGAAAAACAAAACGTATATGGAATAAGTATTCATTGTACGGGGCCAGCTTGTAGTCCACTCACCTCTCCCCAGGTAGACCATGCCGTACTCCCTGCCCAAAGCGGTCTTGATTTCAACAGTGAAGCAAACCTCTTTGCCAATTAGTTTCTTTCGCAGGAACTCTCTTGCTTGAAAGGCCCACGGCTGCAATACAGATACAATACAGAAATGAAAAGTTAAATAAACGACTAATTAAGCTATGCAACAGCTACGCTTATCCCGTACCCCTATTATTACAGCTGAATTGATCTAATGGAAGCATATACATTGAATTAAATTAAAGAGTATGGTCTAGACCAGTGGTTCTCAACTGGTCTGGCTTCGGGACCCACCATCACCCCTAAAGGACAAGCCGTGACCCAAATTGAGGAAAATTTTCAACTTCTCAAATTTATTTAATGAAAAGATGGTGCAGTTTGAACCTGAGACAGTATTCCAACACAGTGCAATGCAAAACACAATGCTAAAGAGGGAAATATTAACAATTAGCTGCATTTTAATTAAATAACAAAAAGTGCATCTTAAGAACACAAGATGCACAACAGACTTAACAGACTCAAAAGTGCTTTCATGCAAACATGAAATAAAAAAACCAAAAAAACTACTGAGAAGTAGTAGACTGAAAGTAGTCACTCACTGAATCTTACAACCAAACACTGAACTATGTGAAATGATTCAGTGTCTTGAGTAGCTGCTTTTATCTACAAACTCAAGATAAATTAAACAAAAAGTAATATTCAAAAAGATTCAAGTATACAAAATTAACTTTTCTTCTGATTACATATACTTATCAGTAGGTAAATACTGAAAAACATGAAGAAAATTAAGCAGCACTCACGTTTCGACATGTTAAATTAGCTTTTGAAAACAAACGTTGTGGGTCTTCTTCTATGCAGTGAAATGGTGGGTGTCTATTAACATTACAAGGCTGTATCGCCACCTACTGTGGCGATTGTGAATAGACGGCACTCCGCGGCATAAAAAATCCACTTCAAAATAAAAGCACAGGATTTTGTTCTTAACATTTTTTTCCCAGGCAAAGGCCCGCGACCCACTGAGAACGGGTCCGCGACCCACTTTTGGGTCGCGACCCACCAGTTGAGAACCACTGGTCTAGACCTGCTCTATATGAAGTGCCATGAGATAACTTATTATGATCTGGTGCTATATAAATAAAACTGACTTGACATGTTGATAAGTGAGATGGATTATTGACAAAATGTGGCTAAAAGGTGAAGACTACCTCTTACCTCTTCACAGTCACCAGACAAATATAACAATGTAGACAAAACAATAAAGTACAAACAGTATACATTAAACTAAAAATACATATATTATAATAATACAGAATTATAAGATGATAATGTTAGTAACGGTTGTACAAAATAAACAGATGGATTTACAGGACCTTGTTCTGCCTTTGCCAAACACATAAATATAAACAAAAACAAACAAACACAAAGGGACAGAAGTACTCACCTCATCAGGGGTGTCCTTGGTGTCAGGCTGGCCCTGAGCGGCTCGACGGGCCATGGCCCCAGCTCGGATATTACTGAGATTGATCTGACGCTCCGGGGGTGGGCCACCTCGAGGCTGGCCCCGAACAATGATGGCACAGCCTGACAAGACCTGGAGGAATGACAGCAGAGATCATCAGTAGGAGAGGAACAAATAATCTGAAAAAGACATTCAGCAAACATCGATAATATCTAAAAAAACATTTCCTCTCCGTGTTTCCCCAAAAGCTACAAATCACAAAGAGGATTGTACAGACAGCAGGCCCCAAACACGACCAACAGATATCAAAACACAACACTTTAGTCACTTGTTGTGCTAAATTAAATGCTGTTCCTCCGGGTTTTTTTTTCATTTTGTATGTTTGATAAACTATTTGCATTACAGCAAATGTCAAGCTGATAAATATATTAGGAGGGTCATGCAGGATTCATTTGAAATAAGTGCAACATAAACATGTAGAGTGACAATGCAAATAAGTTAATCATCGATTTACAGTGTATTGCATTGGAGCTTTTGTGTTTAGACTAATGTGTGGATAATCAGTGGCCAATTGACAAACTCACAGTAGCTGTAAATTTGCAGATGCTATTATGGCGCTGGAAAGCGACTTCACACTGCACGTTTCCATGGTAACAGTCTGTCATTCAAAACGCAAGGTGAGATCACGCCGCCTGATAACACTGCTGAATACTCAAAAGATAACCTACTCTTGGGTTTGACAACCATGGCATTTGCACGAATCTGAGCAAACATCTTTTATCTGCAGACTGTCCAGTGTGTCTGCAGAGATTAGCACTGGGGGCTGTTGATCTAAGATGTAGGCGAGATAAACTCTTTCACCAAATCACCACTGTTCCCCACTAACTAACTAACTAACTAACTAACTAACTCCGTCCAAGTATAGGCTCAGTAGGACAGTTAACTTTTACACACTGACCAGATATGGAAAAAAAGAGGCAAAGAGACACTACCCCTACCCTTTTTATTTTTATCTATAAAAGGAATGTATTACACAGCAAAAAATCATATTAATCTACCTACTCAGACTCTGGTGAAATATGAGATGCAATAGTAAGTTCTTAAACTTGTTTTTCAGTCCACAACCTAATCACATACTTCCTTCTCAAGACAGGACACCACCACTTACTGTTTACAGTAGTTACCACTGTTTAAAAAAAACAACCCTTCTTCAAACAAGTGTAATTATACTTTCTGTTAGAAAGCACATGTTGATGTACTAGTACTCAAACAATGTAAAATGTACTACAAGATAACTCTGAATCTTTATGTTTATTCTAATATATTGTATTGTGGAAAAAAACACGATTCCACATCAACACAATATTCAATATATTTCTAGCACTTTCAGAGCATAAAAACAACACTGAGATAAGATAACTGGGACTATGAGAAGGAAGTAAAGTTCAAATCCTACAATATACTACATCGATATGGCTGGAAAAAGATTCAATCAAATGGCCAAGGCACCAGTGAAGTTGTATGGTGACCTGGACAGGACTGCGAGAGTAGGTGGGCACAACTAACATATGAATCTAATGTGTATACAGTTGAAAATCTGCTGATACTAATATGATGAATATAGGTTAGATTTCAGCCTTTTAGAAGAAAAAGAGTCTGTTCTCAAACATACAGGGTAACAGGACGAACAGAGACACACAACCAAAATGAATAGAAAATTATGGGGGGAAAAGAAAGCTGTAGCTACGTGTCAGTTTGCCGTGGTCGGTTTTAACCAGTACCCTGAAGGAAATGCACCAGTGTTACAGGAACCCACGCTGGATTTCCTAACGATAATAACGAGTGTTTTAACCGTTGAATATAGCTAGTGACATATAGGTAACACTAGACACTAAACACTTTTTTGATAATTGGCTACGGGCTAATTAACATGTGGGGAATAGTATAAACAAAATTCACTTTGAGTTTATGTTGTCAACTTCTTCAACAACTTTCTTTTTCACACTTTTTTGGCCACTGAGATCAGTTAGCTGGCGTTAACTTAGCTGGGAAACTAAACATCTGTTACGGCTAACGTTAACAAGTTACTGACGTTAAATACGTTAAGTTTTTCAGTCGGTTTAACCATGTGTGGCTGCAAATTTTAAAATAATCTCATAATATTAAAAAACTTCTGACATTTTTGTCAAAACACTTTATATTTACGCTAAAATGGTTAGTTTAACGTTAACCGACTTATAGCCAACTACTAATGTAGCAAACGTGTGCTAACGTCAATTGGCTTCAGTTTATTAGCAGACTAGCAATTTTGATAGCAAAGCAGCTAATGTTAGCTGGCATGCTGCCGCAAAAAATGTGGGCTGGATGTTACTGACACTTATAACGGAGAAAACGCCAAAACTGGCTTTCAATAGACAATTGTAATTATGTCCTCATATAAGTTTAATTGAAGTTGTGTGACAACCGACAGTTGGTTTAGCCTTCATTAGCCCCTTTGCTCACTAAGCTAACTAGCTGTCTTCCTAGATTCACGTAGTTAGTTCACATATTCATATGTTAAGAGTCCTACCATTTTAACAATTCCTCTTTGTAGAGGAGCAGACGAAGCAGGGGCTGTCTGAGCAGGAGCCGAAACAGATGCCATGTTCACCGGTTTGAAATATAACGCCGTTGAGGGGTGACCAGGTAAGGGAGCTGGGACTCTGTAGTGAGTGACTGCTCTACTGAAAGCCAAGAGAAAAAGGCTGAACACCGATCAACACACACGTTATACCGGAAACACACTTTGCCATGCATACACACACGTCAAAACCTTTCCGGGGTCTGGAGATAAGAATGAATGGAAGTGAATGGAGACGCTTCGTGACCGCGTAGGCAAATCGAAATAAAGTCTTCCGGAGCAAAAGGTTCGACACGTCAGCATACTCTTAACCCAGCGAGTGCTGCCTTCACGGGCTGTCGGAGAGTTTGGATCTGTGCTTCACACAAACGACCCAACAAAGTTACACATGCCATTCACAGTAAATAGGAAAGATTACATTTCAGAGTTATCGGAAAAAAAGATAATAATATTAAGCATGCTGTGATTAGTGCAGATGTTTTGAATAACAATGTTTTTATGTACTTGTAGGCTATATATATTGTTGAAAAATGGAATTTATATCTTAATTTTGGGATAATAACAGCTATTAAGTAATTAAACTAAGTACTAAATACATTTACTCTCTCCTGCATATGTAATGTCTGTCCTCTGTGAGTTTGTGTCACAAGCTTTAAAAACTAAAATGATACCAAACAAATAGAACAGTTAAGATTATCTGTAATATTATTTCGGATTACATTTATCAGCATGAATGAACCAATCAATCAATCAATCAAACAAACTTTATCAAATGAAGTGCTTTTCAAGCAATTGACCATACATAGGATGGATTTAGAAACTTATGCACACCTAAACAACTAAAATGTGTGTATAAAAAGTTATGGATGGATACACACACATAGGTTGGCAAGCATGCTATGTGGTTTACAGGCTAAAGATATAAATCATAATCCATAATCAACCATAATCACTCCTCCTTAGAATAGCAGAAAAGAAAGAATACTAAAGTAAATACAGACTATACTACTGATTAAGAGGTTGCACTGGCTTAAACTGAAATGAAAATGACTGCATAATATGTATATGTACAGGTGTATGGAATAAGTGCCAATACAATAACACAAAGTCAATTAAAAGGAGGGGTACTCAATTAAGGAAGATGAATGTAATACACACGTGAACTAGCAACTGTCCTAAAACTTTACATCACCAGTGTCATGAAAACACAAGATCTGAAGACTGATTATGTTGACCCAGATAATGTTTGTCAATTTATACTCTGTTATACATTATAAATCACAGTATATGGGATATGGTTATGATAAATAATGGTGGAGATTCATCATCAGAGTTATGGTGACAAATAAATCAGATAAGCTCCAGTCGTTCAGTTCGACGTTACCAAATACATATTAATATTGTGATATTACTGCAACCTATGTCATAATGTCCAGTATATTTTACCATATTGAACATTGGCAGTTTAATCAACCTGCTTAATACCAGCTTCACTGATGTTTTTTTTTTTTTTTTTATTAATTTTATTATAGGCTACGTTATATCTAACTGGCAATTTAGTTCATAACAGCCAACTTTAATATATTTTGTAAAGGGGCATGTTGCGAAATATTTGAGAAAATAACATCAACCTTTGTCACTGAGCAAACCCACCAAACCTGACGCGACTTCAGGTGTTTCACGTCTGGTGTAATGTCACCGGTTAAACGTCATTTTTCTACGTGTGGTAACACCGCAGCGACTTGTCTTCAATTAAGTGAAGCTAATTCTCATCAAAAATTAAAAAAGGATTTCATACAGGTGGATTATGATCATAATCAAAAGGGGGGCTAATGTCAGCGTTTTTTACGTGTTTGTAGAGAAACACAGTGAATAATAGGATTCAATGTTGGACCAAAAATGACGTTTAAAGGGACGTTGTCGTTTAAAAAGGTGGTTGTTCTTTGAAGAAGATGGTGCAAAATGAAGTAATGTGTAACACTGTAAGTATTATAAAACATATCAAATGTTCCCATATTGCAAACTGTCCAATTAACACACAAGTTATTTCATTTGGAGCTTCTTTTTTTTTTTTTTTTTTTTTTTTTTTAATATTTTTGGATAATGAGCTTCATGTCACATCCTTTTGCTTATTGCTTATTCCAAAAGAGAAGCATTGAGTCTCAGTAAACATTTAATGGCTCGTTAAATTTGAAGCCTACTGTTGAAATGTTGTTGGACCACGTTCATGGGAAATACACACATAAACTGATAATCTAATAACAACACATAAACAAGGATCCGCGTTCACAGAATGAAAATCACTTTCATTAAGATTAAAAAAAGAAACTTTAAAAATAACATTCCGTGAATGTCGTTACTGTCTCATAACTCATGTCTCATGTGGAGAAACCTGCGAGACGAGCGACCGTGGAGTCTTGCTCCGTTGCGCACACGGCACCTGGCTGCGCTTTGGAGAGGTTTTTGGTAACCTTTTTACGCGGCTGAATTACTCACATTTCTCATGTCTCCAGGACCCAGATAAACATCAATATACGCGTTTGATGCACACGACAATCACACCAGACGTCTTATTAAAATCTATAATTATTTTGTGGCACAATGCAGCCACTTAAAGTACCGCCCCCTCCTTTGGCGAGCCCAGATTCTAATTTACGCACCACGAATATGCGGTGCTGTCTTAACAACACACCACAAGTACTTTAATCAACCTCGTTTGGCACACACAGTACGTGCAATAAAGCACTATAAATCAATGACCACATCGACTCCCCCAGTAATAAATAAAAATGGCTTGCCTTATTTGTCCTTTGTCCTCGGTTGGCAAGGAGATGATGGTGTCCAAAAATGGCTGACCTCTGTCTAACCTGGCTGATTGTACACAGAGAGTTATTATTGTCCTCTAACTCGTGGTTAATGTATAATTTGGACCATATGGCATTTTAAAATCCAAGCCTTTATTCCGGTGGCACTTCGATCTGTGTGGACCCAACTAATGATATTCAATTAGTCATTAAACAGGCCAAAAGACGAGCCCTGTGTGGGTTTTCACATAGGCTAATATTTGCTCGTCAAATATTTCCCTTTGAAACGTTTACAACGCATTTTTATCTGCTGGCTGCCCAAGGAACATCTGTGATGGTTATTTTAACCTCCCTCTTCTGCATAAACGAGGTCCCCCAATTGGCCCCTTCCTTGCGCCCATATACGAGTCTATTTGTTCACGTTTTGAAAGAAAATGTAATAAAAGAGAGACTGCGTGATGGATTTATGATTTATCAAAAGCACTTTACCATATGGCAGTCGTCATTGGAGCAGATTTCCAAATGTTTGTTTTATGAAACGAGACCAGAGATCCTTTTTAATCTGAGCCACATCACCTGGGAAAAGGATGCTCAAGTCACGTGACCCACACGTCCCCCCCCCACCCCACCCCACCCCATCCACCAACCCCCCCATCCCTAAAGCACGAGGGACATACCAGTGTTGATCATTTAGTTTCTTTCAAAGTAGGTAAATCTGTCTTTGTATATGTATTTATATGATTTTTTTTAGGATGGTAACTTGCAGCCAAGCAGTAAACTAAAGGCCATTACTGCTGCTGCTGAATTCCTAAACTTCAATATTACTCTGTTCACATGTGATTTTTTTTTTCTTTTCTTTTCTTTATTAAAAAAGGAGGTCGAACCTATATTATATAAGCACATCTCTGCTCTTGAGTAGCACTGACTGGGACTCTTAAAACTTATTTGCTGGAGATCTCATTTTGAATGACCATGACAGTCAATCTGTCCTCTTCTGTATATTTCTGGAACAATTTCAAAATAAATACACTGTAAATAAGTGAAATAAAGACATTACAGATGGATATTGTAAAAATAAATAAAAACATGTTAAGAGACAGAGACATTTTGGCAGCATATAGCTACCAAACAATAATCTCTTCCAGGCAATATTGACATTTCAGGTAACAGATCACCACGTCATGTTGAGGTCTGCAGGACTATAAATTTTCTGCAGAAGGGCGTGATTCTCTTCATTGTTATTCACCAGAGATTTAAGAGGAGTTAACCTGAGCAATTCACTTTACTGTACTACAGCGTTTTTCCACAACGAAGGTGTTTTGTTGTTTTTTTTTCCCTCATTTTTTTCCTGGAAAATATTACCACATTACGCATCAGTTTCACCATCAAGGCTGTGAGCAAGCGGAGATGTACGGAACAGACATTGATCTGCCAAATAAAGGTTCATTTTCTAATCTTATTATTACTGGACTTTAAGACTCTTAGCTGCGGTGTTACATGTTTTTTTTTGACAGTTTACAGACAGATTTAAAACAGCAGGTTGTGTTATACTAAGGTGGTGGAAGTGTCAACCAGTTAGGAGGGATGTTTCTCAACGGCAGACCTCTACCAGAATCCAAGAGGAGGAAAATGATTGAACTGGCCTCTGAGGGAGTTCGCCCAAGTCAGATATCCAAGATACTTCGGGTACGCACAACAAGACTTCCAAAAAAGTTATCAAATTCAATCAGATGTTGGTAAAAAAAAAAAAAAGTTGGCTTAAAGCGTCTTGGTGTGATATTATTTCCACTGGTCAGTTTGAATGAATCAAACTTAGATGTGTTAATATTTAATTTATATATATATATAATATAAGTGGAAAGCACTGCGTCTTTCAGGTGTCCAACGGGTGCGTCAGTAAGATCCTGAGCCGCTACCGTCGCACAGGACTCCTGGTGCCAAAGACCATCGGAGGGAGTCGACCTCGGCTTCTCACCCCCGGGGTCATCTCTACAATCATTCAGTGCAAAAGAGAAAACCCAACTATTTTCGCTTGGGAAATTAGAAGACGTCTCACAGCAGCACGGATCTGCAAGGCCTCCAAAGTCCCCAGCGTAAGTATTAGGAATTCCAATATTTCTTTAACGCAACTTTAACATGTTCAGTTATTTAACGAGGCCTTTGTACGCATTGTGTGTTCTGCAAGGTGTCGTCCATAAATCGGATTTTAAGAAAGATCCATCTGGACCATGGGCCGATGTGCATGGAGATCAATGCGCACAGTGAGCAGGGTAAGTGAAAACAATGAGAACTAGTTTACAACAATATGTGTCTAAATATCAATCATATGTGTATTATATATTATGTTCAGGTTTTAATGCCATGATCCAAGAAGACCTGGATGAGAGAGAGATGTTAAAGACTGTATGCAGTAATGACAAGAAGCATAAAGGTATCCAGCACCGAAACCGCACCACTTTCACCCCAGAGCAGAGCAGAGCACTGGAGCAAGGTGACTTTACATGTTTTAAAAGCCTATCCACATGTCACATGTAACACTTGGAAAAGCAGCAAACATGATTTTTTATATATAAATATGTATATATATCTCTTGGATTAGAATTTTCTCACAGCCAGTACGCAGATATGTACACAAGAGAAAAACTCTCAGCTGAGATCAAACTTCCCGAGGACACCATCAAGGTAGATTAAAACTTTTTTTTATCATCGAAATGTTCATACACTATCACAACTTCAATCTTTCTGCTCTTGAGATTACTGTCTGTCTCTCAAAGGTCTGGTTTTCAAACAGACGGGCCAAGTGGAGGAGGGAAGCCAAACAAAGAAGTAGCACACAAAGTAAGTCATGACTTCGGATTTAGGTGTGTGTGAGTGTGTGTGTGCATGTCCTGAAAAAGAATATTTATAATACTATACCATAACCAACTGATTAGTAATGTATGCAATGTATTTTTTCTTTTGCAGCTGCACATTCTGCAAATCACACAATGCCAAACAGCCTCAGACTGCAACAGGTACAGTGTGAATTACACCACATTACAGAGGCTTTAACGTGACTCATATTTCTTAAAAACGTGTGTCGTCTGGTTTCTCACAGATGAAAGGCACATACTGTATGTATGGTAACATTTATGTTGTGCTTGTGTTGATTGGAAGACGACAGGCGTCTACCGTAACGCCCCAGATGACTGTCAGAGCTACAGCACCGTTCCCAGGAAGGAGCAGGATGGCTACATTTTCCCAGCAGGAAGAGGTAAGATTATGTGAAATTCATTATTTTTATGAAGTCAGTGTTATTACAGTAGCTGTGTGTAGAATTTGATTGTTGGTCACCTTTTACATAACGTCTAATTATGTATATATATATATATATATTTTCCATTCTATCAACAGGTATTGGACATTCGGAGCGTCTGACATCCATCCCGATGCCGCCGTCACTCCACCACCAGCCGAGTGACATAATGACCATGACAGAGAAGAGTCCACTCGCTCTCCACGCAGACAGATTCACTTTCCCACAGAAAGTGACTCACTTTTACCATCCCACAGTCACGAGGACGTGTCTTCCTCCAGCAGCTGAGACAATAAGAACAGACGGTCCTGTAACCCACAGCTGGAACCAGCAGGACATTTCTTTCACTTTGAGCCAGTATCATACGGATGAAAGGTTCCCGTTTGGCCAAACCTGGGATGTGAATCCACATCGCTACCTGAACTGAATGTGTCACCACATTTTTAGACATCAGTGAACATAAGTGATGCCCAGTGTTGATAATGCAGCTGTCATTGGATGACCCAGCAAACATCTTCACTTAACTGAGGACTGGAAGAACCAATTCGAGCCAGCAGAGGGCGACAGAGGACCAGAGTTACAATCTTGTCCCTTACACTTTTTTTTTTCACTTCTTCTTCACTTCTTTACTTATCACTCTTTACTTGAGTATAATTCAAAATTCAATTAAAATATGAAGTCTATGTTCTGCTTGAGTTTTAAAAACATGCATTCAATATTAAAAGATAAATCATATTTGGATGTTTAGGCGTATCTTCAACTGGATTCTCTACAGCTTATCAGTGTTGTAGTATGATTGTAACATAGATCATAGCTCCACAGATTATTAAAGGTTATCGCTGTATATTGCGGATGTTATCTCTTTTATAGTGCTTGGGCTTGCTATGTACAAGAAGAAGGTTAAGGCCCTCTCCCAAGATGACTTTTCCAAGGCAAGCTGGTGGGAAAATCTATAAAAGTATAGCTTCAAAAAGCCTAAACATGACTTGATATCTGGAATGCTCGGTATCAGTTTTTATTACTACGATAGGACAGAGGCATTGAGTTCTTTCATATCCCTTTACTACAGAATAGAGACGGTAAGACTGAGTTTCTAAATAATTAGTCACCAGGGGGGGAAAAAGGTTTCGGATCAGAAGGCAAACAGCTAGACAGCAACATGGAAGTTGCCTACTGGCAAAATGACCTGTCGAAACTTGATACCACGAAGCCAGATAAGTAAATGACATCTCCATATGTATTGTGATTTCTTATAGCTATTTATCATCTGCGGGTTATTGAAATGACTTTCTCATCCAAACTTTAAGTTGAGGCCAGCTGTGGTGTTACTGATAGTTATGAGAATTTTCCCCAGAACAAGTAATGTTTGTTCTCAATATAATAATTTGACACAAAAATCAATCTCACATTTGGCGGAACGAGTAGTGTATATCTTATCTCATGTTGAGCAACCGAAAGTTGCAAAAGTTTATCCAAAATTAAATTTTGTCTCACTCGAGTCTGAGATGTGCAAATTCGATATCCATTATTTATTTCAGTGGTCGTATGGTTGACCCCTTGTTGCTTTCAGCCACTTAAGAATATTCATCATGAACTAGTGCGTAGTGAGTGTTAAAGGTGAGAAAACCGCCCTGAGTAACGACATATTTAATCAGGGAAAAATGTAATGAGAAAGGATCAGAGGTGTAATGTAACATCAAGTTGTTTATTAAAATCAGAATAATACAAAGGCTACAAAATACAGGAAAAAAAAGGTCATAAGTATAAAACAACTTACTAACACAAAAATAGCAGCTGTTATAGTTACAGTTTACATTGTACAAATATAAACAGAATCGTCTCGCAAGTGAAAATATTAAGTATGATATTTACAAAAAATTACAAATTGTAATTTACACAATTTACATCAAAGTAAATTAAATAACAGTAAAAAACAAAAAAACAAAAAACGGAACGAGAGACAAGACGATTGACAAGAAAACAGATCAATTCACAAGAATACTAAGAATATTTGATATTTGGTTTTTAGGTCTGTAATCACATTTAATCTTTTATGAGTTTTATTCTCTTAACTTTCTGCTTCGTCTTGGTTTGTATATCCTGTGCAGGGATACTGAGAGGAGTGCATTTGTCCTCAAAACACAATAAAAAGCCACAAGTCATTATTTTGACGTTGACTTAAAAAAATTCTTTGGTATTTTGAGCAAAGAGCAAAATGACTCACTGACTGAACATGCAGTCCATTGTCTTACAGTCTAAGGTTTACTCCTTTATTGTTATGGATCACTTTTCATGGGATATTCAAGAAGACACGGTTAATCTCTCGGGTAAGAGCCACACAAACACAGTTAATACATTCCTGTCACTGCTAAATATGAGGGGAATCAGATCATTTAGGAGAACAGGTATCATCTGGTCTAAAAACTTTTACTAATGGTCATAGACAGAATTTTGTAATAGTGACATATCCTAAGTAAAAACCTTCCTCACCAAACTGTTATCTATCCTCTAACAAAGATCATATCCAACAATAATTTGTTTATCAACTAGAAATGATAAACAAACTGTATTCAATTTTTTATTGACTATATATTAGTCAATATTTGAAAATGGCAAAAAAAACAAAAAACAAAAAACAAAACACAAATTAGTATTAAAAAAGCAGCTTGGTAATATAACTGTGACCATATGAAGCACGGTGTTACTTTATGTTTGTGTGGCTATTCCATGGGAGTCATATTTCTTCATTACTCTCCGTAATGTAACTTAATGTAACCCTCCTAATTAAAAAAAAACAAATAAATATACTTACACGCTACCTTTAAATATTAAACATAATCAGAGGCAAGAAGAATCTGATGTTACTAAGTGAACCAAAAAAATATTCCAGATCTATAAGACCTATAAAATCTTACAGCACGGCAGAAACATACTCAATAAATCTGCAGTTATATGTACATAAGGAGTCACTTTCCATGAAGCAAAAAAAAAAAAGTATAACATATCCTACTGACCACACACAGCCCACCAGGGGCCACGGTTCCCTCCAAACTGGAGACCAAATAGCCATGTTATATTTGGCATGGCTCTTCTCTCTCTCTCATGCTACAAATATTAGCATAAGATTTGGAGCAGTTCGCTCAGTCCTACTTAGACCCTCTCATGGGGAAACTAACAGTTACAGCTAACTAGGGAAAATGTAGTCCAGCTACCGCACACAATTAGTACTGCATGGTTTGCCAAGTCTGCTGCTGTTCATTTTTTTTTTAAAGCAGCGACGCTTTATTTTGTAGTAACCACAGGTATATCTGAAGCTAATTCCTTAAACTTTGCTGGACTTACACATGTGGATTTTCAGATATTTTTCCTCACAGGGACTTTTAGAGTCTGTACTACCTGATAATGACTTTATAATGACCGTGTCACGCTTCTTTTTTGTATTCCCGTAGTCCTTCGTTTGACCGTTTTAGCAATCAAATAACACGTATCGTTGTTGAAGTGATATTTTTATAAGGTATCCCGAAAACTCATGACCTGATTTGTTGACATTTGTTGTTGTCCGTCCACATCTCTTGTGTCAGAGGTAAAAAAATATATATTTTAGTTTTGCAGTCCAGCTCAACAGGAACTCTTCACTGGAGGCTATACGTCGCGTGGTAACCACCAGGGAACAGGATTCTGTCCACATTCAAGTATATTCCAGGAGACAATACTGAGTCACAAGTGTCATTCTCACTGTCTTCGTTCGCATGGCTTCAGAAATTCTGAACATGTCACAACACAATTAGTCCGCTTTCCCATGTGCCCAAGACTTTGGTTGTAAAACATTTATTAAGGCTAACAACCTGGATGTTCTCATTAGGATGAGATTCCATTCGGTATATCCAGTCTTGAATTGCTCCAATCATTAGTCTTTGTCCTCTTCATAAAAATGACAAATTCGGCCACAAAAATCCCAAACTTTCCGTAAGGTAATCTTCCTGAAACTCATTTCTCCCTTGTGGTCCAATGTTGGAGAGGTCTTGGAATTTTCTGGCCCAAAGCCACCTCTCCTCTGGCAGGCTGTGGTACAGTCCTGGATGGAGTTGATTTTTCACCTCGCACCTATCAGTTCCTCTCCAGACTGGGGTAAAGTTTGAACACTTTGTATATCCACTCAGAGTAGAAAGCGACGTTAACAAAAAGTGCAGGCTGCGACGAGGCACACTTTGTCCTCTGGATGCTTACGCCGATGATGACTTTGCGCTCGTGTTCTTGGCAAACCAACGGACCGCCGTTGTCTTTCTGCATGGACAGGGTGGACAGTGTCACGTCAGAGAGAGACAGCAAGCTAATAATGACATATACTGTATACTGTGTTGCAATGTATATCTTTAAATGTCTAAAACACTGGTGGAATTTACAAAAAAAACTGTTTCATTTTATTTTGTCAAATAATCTGAGATATTCGCAATTAAAACTTCCACCAAAATAAAATGTCAAAATAAAGATGCTACAGGATTGTTTCACGATGCAGAAATACATTTGAGATCCTTACATCACATACACCTTCTCCTCTCTTTCCGCCGGCACATATTCTGCTTTCTCCAGCGTCGCCTTTGATTTGCGAGCACATGTCATTGTTGACCATCGGCATAGTCACGGCATTCAGGGTTTCATCATGTTCTGTATCTGCACAGAGAAAGACGCACAAAGCAGTGAGTGTTTGATGTTGGAGAAATCTGTTCTGCTGCAATGTGGTTAAAGTGGGAAGTGGCTCGGTGTGTAGGGTGAAATATGGCAGTACTTTTGGTTTCCCCCCATCCATACATGGTGCAGTTGGTGCCTTCGGGGATGTGACACTCTTTTACCGGAAGATGAATAGTGGAGGCACCTTCAGACACAGGGGCAGGACTGCGATAAAACATAAAAATAGTCATAAATTATAGTCACAATAAAACATGCTGTAAGCACACAAATTTAAAAAAAAACAAAGATTTTGTTTTGCTGATTTTTAAGAACATAAATGATAAATGATAAAAAATTTACTTACTCTACTAGTTTCAGCATAACCAGGTTGGATCCTTCCGGGCCGCAGATTAGACGTGAGATGCGGAGTCTCGGGTGGTTTGAGGACTCATTAAGGTGGCGCAAACCGACCTGCACGCTGTAATCCCTGAGATCTGGAACGCTGATGACCACAAGGACCATTGTAAGATTATTAATTTTTTTATTGATTTTTAAAGCGGCCTTTGATCAATGATTTAACGGATCAGTCATCAGTCAAACTATATAAATATTATATATACTTATATATATATATTTTTTCATTTAACCCATTTCATATAGCAAACAAGCACACTGCGAAGACATCAAAGCAAGACAAGAAGTCTTAAAGTGAAACCCTGGCTCGTGATATACAGTGCACCTAAAAACACCAGCTAAAAGCTACTGATCTACCCCATATGTAAAGTAAAGTACTGTACATTACCAGAGCGATAAAGACGTTTTCATTAAGTCCTCTACTCTAGATGTAGAGATACTAAATGTGTACGACTAGCTCTGACGAGAAGTTACACAGGCCAAACAGTTCTGCTCCATATCTCAGGTCAGGCCTATCTGGGAGTGGGTAACTCTCAGTAAACAGGATATAGCCTTCATCTTCACTTTAAACAATATTAGAAAAGAAACATGTTGAAGAGATATGGTAAATGTAAGAGGTACAAGAGAGAGAGAGAGGGATTTGTTGAAAGCGAGTTCGTCATTACCATGATGTGAAGCACTGTTGGTCTGTCAAAACCCAGTCTTCTCTGATCAGCGAGCCACCGCACAAATGAACCTTCCTGAGAAATTTCGAGAAGATGTTTTTAACCATTATAGTAGATATAAAAGCATTAAAGGGAAATTCTGTCAAAACCACAATTGTAAAATGACTTACTCTCTTTGGATGCTTACAACCCAGCTGCCATCTGTACCTTGAACTTGGTGTCCTCCAACAATTCTAGTGTTTATATGCACAAAGCATGATATCTTGGGTCTGGTTAGAGCTAGACAAGAATACTGTATGTTAGATGGATGTATTATATACATTTCAAAGGGGAAACGTTGAATAAAACATTTTTAAAAAAGCAACCGTAAAATATGATTTGTTTATCGGGTTAATGACAACAGTGGGATTTGATGTAAAGATTAAAAAAAAGCAAAAGGGACAAAAATTAGAGATTAAAAAAAAAAAAAGATTACACTCACTGTTTGGTTGAGGAGCCACTGTAGCAGATTCACCTGATAGAAATAAAGCACATCAGTAAGAACAGACCCAGCAGCAGGAATGAATTCAGACCCATGACCATACAATGACACACGAAGCATGAAACCCCACTGAAAAAGACACCCTTCTATATAAAAAAAACCTACCAACCAGCCTCAAAAACTTCATGGAAGACATGTTTTACATTACGGAAATTATTGTGCAGACATTCAAAGGAAGCTCCTAAATGTAGCCAGATTGAAAGCAGCCAAAGAGGGTATAACTGCTTGAATGTGTGTTTCCTCAAATGGGAAAGGATGGCAGCAGGAACCTTGCATCTGTTTGGTGTTTGAACATCATGTATCCTGTGCTAATTAGAGTAAAACATGGCAAAGCAATTACATAAAACCACTAGCTGTATATATAAAATGGGACATGTTAGTTAGCTAATTCATTTGTTTTATTTGATTGTACTGAATGTTCCTCCATATACCACCACTCCTGTCTCCTTCTTTCTACTAGACGCCCATTGACGCCCCTTTTAAGAGGTGCTGGACAGTCTTGCCTTGTAGCGACGTGCATATATTGACAAGCAGCTGTGATTTGAACTGAGCTGCATTGTTCACATACTTGTCGGTGCGCTTTTTTAAATATCTGGAGGATTAAAGTGAGCAGTGGGGGGTAGATCAAGTCCAGTCATTCTTGGCTGACAGCACAATATCTTCCTTGAGAACCTCCCGTTTTGCACAACGTAAATATAACTTGACTTCACTTGTTACTTCATTTGATGCGTCTGTTGACCTTACTCCATATTGTAATACACTGTCCTCACCGTTCATGGGCTTAATTTTCGCCATATGCAATACGCTCTGTGGAGTAGCAATGATACGTATACGAAAAGCATGACAGCTACCCCATTAACTTAAGTGGTGAACTCCCTTCAGATATTTGGAGAATACCATTTTTTGTAACTTTCGTTTTAACCGTATAGGACATGTTGTACTCTGTTTTACCCTTCTTATTGGTTCTGAAACACCTTGTATCTCTTTTGTTTAAGTCTGACAAAACGTGTAAAGTTGATATGTTATGGGTTTACAGGTGTCAACTGCTGGCTCTAGCTTCATATTTAGCGTAGAAGGCATGAGAGTGGTACTGATCTCTTCATTCAACTCTCAGCAAGAAAACGAATATTTCCCAAAATGTCCAACTGTGCCTTTAAGGGTCTGCTAAAAAGATCACTTAAAAAACTATACAACATGTGCATCATTCACATCCTCTTCTAGTATGGTGCTCAAAGGGTCTGTTAATATTTATGGCTGACATAACGCAGATGTATCTACTGTTACGGAGACAGACGTGAGGAGAGACAAGGATTTTTAGGCTACTTACAGTGCTTCAGTTTGCAGTAGTCCCAAGCTAAGCGGTTATTTGGGTTGGTGTAACACCAGGGGCCATGCTTGTCCCGGTCCGGGTTCCGGCAGTAGTTCTTCTCCAACCCTACATGGGATACCGTAGAGTGAGAATCCCCACTGTAAAAACACACAAATATAGATTCTCATATTCCATTTGTTATTTTGCACACAGGGCCACGTCGAATAAGGATTCATACACACTCTAAACACACAAGCATGTACATACATGGAGTCACGCAAACACTGTCGTGCACATACAGTACATACACACTGTGAGTGACTATGGTATGCCTGGAAAGTCTGACTCTGGTATAATGCAATGGATCCTCTGCATTTGCCGCGCAGAGCCCGTAGAAGGAAAGACAGAGTTTTGTAAAGTGCTCATGGGAGTATGAAAGTATGCACTCTAAGAATTCAGCAGGACTCAGACCAGCAGGAGCCACGTCCTCCGTGGAACGATTTGGTTGTTCTGCCGATTTGTAGGAATTCACATCTAATCGTGTGTCTTTATGCAGCGCTCCACTTTGCTCTGTGAGAATTAAATGTAATCTTCTCAGATATCCAAAATACCTCTGAAAAGCAATTACTAGGTAGGAGTTTGGACAAGAATAATGCCAAGCGATGGGCAACAATTTGTCAGAGGGTGAAGATAATTTCACTTCCCAAGAGAATGTTAAACAAGCTGTAGCTCTCAGCGGTTTTTCCTGGGCTGACCCTTGACCCTGAGCAGGGTAGACTCGTTGGCTGCAGTCAATGCGAGGGAGCTGATTGGCTTTGATCTACTTTCCTCAGAAAGCACTTCCTGGGGTCAGGGGTCGACTCTGGAACATGTCCATCTGTCTGTGCCATTTTGGCTTTTAAAATTCCTGTAAATTAAATAATTCCAACAGCCTTGACTTCAGCATGAAGCAACAGCAGTGGAGTGGGCAACCTTTCCGTCAAGATGGGTCACTCGGAGAGCACCCCAGGGTTTCCTCTCGTCAGTTAGATGAATAATAATTGGGCCTGGTATTGACCCCTGAGGAACCCATGATTTCCTCTCGCTGTTTGTTTTCACTACTTAGCTTCATTCGTATGAAAGGGATTTTTTCACAATGGGAGCAAAGTTGTCAACAAACAGAGCTGAAGACAATGTCAGCCTCTCTAGGAAATATTTTCAGTGTTTCTCAATACAGCTTAAGCTTGACTAAGAGTTAGCAGGAGGTGCACAAAAACATGTTCATATATGGATTCAGTCATTTTGTTACCTGTTTATGTGATGTGACCAGTCTGCACAGGGAATCCCTGATCGCGTTATGGATAAAGTGCCCCGGTATGTTTCTCCATTGGCTTCATAACACTCTGAGAAAGAATAGGATAAAGTTATTTTAGCCGTTTCTGTTAAATATTCGCAAGAGTGCAATGAATTACTGAGTCCAGTAACACCTAAATTCAATCAGTGAGCGGGCATACTTACAAAAACACATTCATGCATTCAGACATCAAGACCTAATTTCGGTTTATGCTTCTCTTTGCGGTTTGGATCGATCTAATGTTAGGGTCTCCTGCGTCACTGGTGATTCTCAAATGTAATACAGCATTTAAATTTTATGATGACCATTCTTAAACAGAATCAGGCCTATAGTCACTAAGTGACCACTTTTTGTCATGTGCGGTCTTCTGAAATATAAAGCAGGGAAACATGGGTAATGACAGCGCACACGGTTGCCAAAGTCTGGTGTTTTTGTTCTTCCACGAAACGGATTTCATTTGGCAGCATGCCGGTCCAGTTCTACAGGAGCAAAGTGTCTGTGTAATTCCACTTTGTAAAACATGACTTATGTCTTTTGAAGCATTTGCACTTTATGTGTTTCAATCAAATTATTCGAGACGTAAAAAATGGAAATTGCATAGGAATTTACAAGATATTAACCATTCTTTTGAAGTTTTGGCATCTCGGAAAAAGCAATATTCTCAAAGGGAAAATTTTGACATTTCTGGAAATACGATTATCCACTTTCTTGCCAAGAGTTAGATGACGTGAACAATCCCACTCGCATGTCTGTGAAGTAAATATTTAGCTAGGTCCTGCAGCTGGTTATCTTAGCTTATTATACAGACTGGAAACTAACCAAATGTTGCAAAATCTGCCTAACAGCAACTCTAAAGCTTGCTGTTATATCTCTTTTGTTTAATCCATACAAATAAAACCCCCCCAAAAAACTGAAATGTATTAGCAACAAGTTGTAGTTTAATGCCATACTATTTCTTGGCAGGATACGGTAACTTAGAGGCTATGATGGTGATGAGAGGACTCCAGGAAGACACCACATCAGAGCCTTGTCATCAAGTGTTTGACTATTCCTTTAAAATTTAACTTGTAAAGTAATTTACCCATTTTCTGTGTGGCCTCAGCTTCACACCTGGGGATGTGGGTGCAGTTGGCTATCCTCTGATTAGGGTCTGTAGTAAAGCACCATGGGTAATCTGCACCATCAGGGTTACGGCAGTAGTTCTCTCTGAGGTCTCTGTAACACACACAAAAACTACAATTTAAATCATGGTGCTGATTGCTGTATTTTTACAGCAAAGCTATCAATTTCAAGTTTCATTTTCAGCGCTTTTTTTTTTTTGGCATTTCAACAGTCAAACACACAAAGTGAACAGATTACGTCCTCGACAAAAGACAGAAAGAACTGAATCCAAGCTGTCATGAGCCATAAAACTCGCATTACTCACTTGCATTTGAAGTTCTTAGGAATAAAGGAATGGTTATGGGGGAACTGGGAGTCCCACCGCTGACATGTCACACCCTCTGGAGTGACATTCATTGTGCCTCGGTAATCTGTGCCCTTTCCCTGGACGCAGGATGTTGTTACGTTTACATCTGTGCCCTCGCTGGAGTTTGAGTCTAGCAGAGAAATAAAAACGACATAGAAATTGTAAGTGTGAGTGCAGGCAGGCCAATGGAAAAGTTTCTTGGAGAAAGTGAAATACAGAAAAGTCAAGGCAGGAGGGAGGAAAAGAGGGAAAGCGGGAGATTTAATCCCCAGAAGAATGTGTCATGTTTAAGCTAGAGACAGATGATCAAAAACAGTAGCACGGCCCCCTCCTCTCATCTGCGATAGGAAACTTTCTGTGTATTCATAACACTGGTGCCCCACATTCTTACATGAAGGAACATCCACAACAAGAAGAAGTTATTTAACTTGCTGACATCACACAATGGCACAAGTCATCGTGACGGAAACGTGAAACCTCATCCTATTCATGAATAAACCCTCGGCTCTAAATTAAACATAAAATTTATATTTCTGAATCTGTTTATTTCAGCCCAACCAAAGATATCACATCTAATCTAGTCGGAGCGGGGGCAACTTTATCCACAGGAAAACTATTCCAAACAAATTTTTTAGATGGAATTCTGCTTCTCAGCAGTGCGAGGATAGCTTGTACACGAGGAGCAACGTCTCCCCTCTGGTTTTTCTGTCTCTGTTTCTTTAGCCTTTGACAAATGAGATGGGAGAAGATGGAGGAGGAAAGGGAATGTTTTGAGGCATAAAGGGGAAAGGAGGGTGGAAAAGAAGGGATTCTTGGCTTGATGTAATGCATGCCAGTGTCTGTGTGCACTGCACAGTACAGGTCATTGGTTTTTATCTTTCTGAGGGCAGGCATTGAGGGATACACACACATCTGGACAAATGCAGATGCAGATCCAACCATGCTGTAAATCATAGCATGTACTGTAAATGTACATGTGTGTATATGTGTCTGACAGAGACAAAGAGAGATGCCCTGTGTGTTTGTGTGCATGTGGGAATTTTTTAAAATGTTGCCTGCAAAGAAAATAAAATTCTCCGATCGCTTAACCTTTTTTTTTTTTTTTTTGGCAGCCATTCTTTCCTTTTCCCCTCTCTGTCTTTTATATTATATATGAAGGCAAATGTTATCTCAACTACAACTCTGTCAACACGTACGTCTCAAAAATCTTCACAAACGGTAGAATATGAAGTTCACTTGTTCACTTGTTCGACCAACAGTCCAAAGAAACTCTACTGACAGTGACATAAAACAGAGCAAAGGCAGCAAATGCTCGTATTTGCGAAGCTGGAACCAATGAATGTTTTGGCATTGATAAATTGGACTTGTTAAATGATTTATTATAGCTATTTATTAAAATACATATTATGATGACAGAGGTGGAGAGCACGAACGTCCAAAATCTCCAATAGGTATTGAAATATGGTGACTGTGAAGGTCATAGTGTGTGTGACTCACATCGTTTTTATACTCGCCAAGTCATTCGATGACGTATCTGCAGTATGTTTATCCACTCCAGCTTTTCTTTGTTTATATCGTGATGTTCATACCATCTCTGTATAGCTTCTTTTTGTAATCCTCTTTTTAATAGCCCCCTTGTCATCTGTGAGTGGTCTCAATAAAACACTTCTGGGTCTCTGAAGTCAGACCCTCCCCTTTACAAACAACCTATTTACTCATCCTTGTTGAGGTAGAAGGATTCAATGCCAAGCACCACATTAAACACTAAGCTGGATAAACAAAAATCTTACTAGACTCTGTGGGGGAGTTGGAGGGCTTCTTACTCAGCTCACCACAATTACCCCAAAAACCCCTGAAGTCCTGTAAGCAACAAACCCCTTGATGCCCTCAAACCACTAGTTCGTAGGACCCAACCGCAGTCTGTCAGTCTAAAAACCAAGCCAGGGATCTTCAACACACTATGCCCACTTTTAAATCTGAAAACGGCTGCCTTGATGCTGAGGAAAAGTTGATTTATTGATTATTTATCTGTCCACAAAACCCCCTTTCATATGGGGAATTTATGAGAATTTGTATGTACGGCGAGTAGACTCTTACCACACACAGTAATGTTGCAGTACTCCCATGGAGTTTTGGGATCCATGGTGTAGCACCAGGGACGCAGGCGATTATCCGGGTTACGACAGTAGTTGTCCTTTAAATTTTTGTCCCTGTACCTGACAACAGACGGGAGAGAGGACACGGGGAGGAAAGAGAGAAATTAGAGGAGAGAGAGAGAAGTCATAACAACTGATGACGTCTACCTCTCCTGAGATTTAGCCTCATTGCTTTATGCATCTGTCATGGGTGTGTGCTGGCATTGTCCGTGAGAAAGGTTAGTCTGTGATTATTGGCTTTGTAGCTTACTTTTTGGGCTGAAAGTGGTGTTTGTGAGGCCTTGATGAGTCCCATCTCTGACACTCCTTGCCGCTCTCTGTATGGTCTACTTTGCCTCGGTAATCCTCCCCATTACACGTCATACAAACCGCTGTCAACACAATTCAACATTTATCAAAACCCTCTCTTTTATAGTAATGAATGATAAACATTGATTAAATATTGAATCACAATCTCAGTTTCTGTGCTTTCGTTTAGTTGCCTGAATCTTGAACGTCCAGTACTGTTGTTTGGGAGAGTCTTACCCTCTGAACACTGTGGTATGCCACACTCTTCAGCCCGTACGTTGGGGTCGGTGGTGTAGCACCACGGACCACCGGGATCGTTGTTGGGATTCCGACAGAAGTTCTCCCGCAGGTCTTGCGTTGGGTACCTATCAGGAGAAAACCTACAGTGGAGCAGACAGACATTATTGAAAATGTTAACTGATACTGTAAGCTGTTTAAATAAATTTTAGGGAGTGCTTGCACACTCGGCAGCTCCAGTAATGTATACAGTACGGTACATGTCGGCTAGAGCTCTCAGTAACAAGCCAAATAAATTCAAAAGGCATTTACATTAACATGTAAGGTCAACTCTGAGAAGTGATAGTCCCTACAGTGAGACATGGTCACATTTTAAATCCTAAAATGATCAAACGTAGCAATCCTATGCAAAGTAAGTCATCAATACGTTTCTCCTCTCCAGGTTTGCACCTTATGCATGATCGCCTTACCGATTCCTACCGTGTCCCAGCTACCTCATGTGTGAAGCAGCCAGACTCTGTCACAGCACAGTAACTACCAGCAGCACAGAACAATGCTACGAACCACTTGGAGCAGCCCAAGCAGGTCATTTTTCTGGCAGCCTTTTGAACACCTTTAAACCTAATCCCTCTCTGTCAACTGCTACATCACGTCAGTGCGAACAAGCGACTGTAAGACCGTAAGAAAAATAATCTGGCCGGTCCATGGGATCCACATGCTAAATGGACAGTGTGTGAAATTGGTCTTCTGTTCTGACGGGATGATAAAAAGCTGGCATGTCAGCACCTCCTGATCCATGCCGACCGCACTCCCCCTCCCACCCAGGGAGACAATGAGGGAAGACAGAAGGAAACGATTTGGGGTTAGAAGAGCAGTGAAAATAAAGAAGTGACTGACTTAAATCATTTTTTTTTTAAAAAAGGAAAGGTGAACATAATGAGTGATCAAAAAAAGGTAAGGATCACAGTTTTTTTAATTAATGATGAAGAAAAGAAAAAAAAAAAGTGCTTAAAAAAATGGAAAGAGGGAAAAGAACCAGAGTCCACCCTCCCTTCAGCAGCTCATCTGAACACTCTACCCCAGGCAATGACTCTTTCCTTGGGGGAGTCTACTGTGGTCTTCCCTGCATGTTCTGGGACTTACGCAAGGCTTCTACACTAATGCACACCATTATTTAACCCAAAACTAGAAGAAAGCTCAAGCTTCTTCTTCCGAAAAGAGAGAGGCCGCAAAGAAGAAAGAGGAGAGGCAACACTTCCATGCATCAGTCTTAAACCTAAAGACAAATATAACAGGGTTAAAACCAACAGCAGCATTTCCCTTGTGCACGTAACAAAGACAACACACTTGTTCCTTTCCAAAGCAGCACTCTGCCAAGCGCCAAAACTCACATCTGTTGTGTGTAACTCACAGGCTCAATATATCATAATACAGTATCCTTAATTTATAAATGAAACTGCAAAGTTCCTCACTTTACAAAGCGTTGCATCAGGTGAGAGTACGTAAAAAAGCTGAGGCATGGGAGCGAGTTAGCCGTAATGATGTTTGCGCTAACAGATGTTAGCCAGTTATTCATCTCCTTGCCAAAGTCTTTTCCCATCGGAGCGCAGGCAGACACAGCACACATGCTTCGCTCTGGGCCAACTAAACATATTGGCTAGATTTTTGGATATCACTAAAGATGAAATCTAGACCTGAAGTAACTGCTGCAAAATGTCTAGCAACATGCACCTGGTGATTATGGAACAAACGTGGTCATGCATCAGTGTTAAAGCATCCAAAGGACCGAAGTATTCAAAGATTAAGGCGAGCAAGCAGGGATTTTTATGAATCTTAACCCTGCAATAATGGATTTGGCTCTTCATCTGATAAATGCTCCACTACGTCCACTAACTAGTGGTTAACTTTATATTCTCTTTATGCAAGGATGATTTTATAGGGGATTTTTTTTTCCTTGTGAACAGCAGCCCGCTGAGGCTTAAAATGATACCGATGACAGTAAGTGAAAAAAGTAAAACATTAAATTTGCTATAAAAAAAACAAAAGAGCTAAAAGTCACACACACATTTAAGTACTCATGCAATCCATATGCTTTGAGAAATAAATAATAATTTTGGTAGCAGGTTGACATCTGCTTTCAGAACACTACTGAAATATCCTTTAGCAAACTCCGAGCTGCAGGGGTGTGTGTTTCTGTAGCTGAGAGTGTGCTCTCAGGCCTCACAGTGGAAAAGTGCACTCACTATGAAGATAAATAAATGACTGCAATGTTATCTATTATTATAAATATGCACAAAGTTTTCCATTCTCCACGCTCTGTTGGACATCAGCACACACTTTTTTTTTAAAGACCTAGTTTAAACACTAAATATAGACAACAGGTGGAAGTCCCATTCCTGGAAGGGAACCTCCAGAGAAATCACTCCTGCCTCACAGTGATCGGTCGAGCATGAAAAATAATAGTTACCTAAAACTCAAATAGCGCGCGGTTCATTATGGCGGTAATTCTCACACAGCACGACAGTCCCATGTTAGGTAACCACTCAGTGGCACTAAATCTCCCTCTCGGCAAAGCTCCCTCTGAACCCTTTGAAAGCTATAAGTTGCTGACAAGCAAGGGCGATGTTGTTACATTTGCCATCTGGGAAGGGGGACTCGAACCATGTGTCAAATAAACAATGACAGAGCATTCCTAATGTGAAGAGCTGCTTCTGGAAAAAGGAAGGGAGGATTAGGAAGGGGATTGCATGTAAAGAGAGAGAAGAACAGGAGAGCAGAGGACCAACGCTGCATTGTATTTTAATTTGGGGGATCAGTGAAGTTGTATATTCCCTCAGCATGTCTGTGGCTTGGTGTGCTCAGCTGGACAACAGACAGAACATGACTTCAGTCTATAAATCTTTGTGCTTCCTTTCTTTCATTCTACCTCCCCTCTGTCTCGTTTTCACTCTGCACGTCTTCAAACTCTTATTACTCTGTCTCTCACCCCCCCCCCCTCTCCCCGTATCTCGTAAACTAATAAATACTCTAATGAGATGCTGGCATAGAACCATCTTCGCTAATTTACTGAAGCTGACACTGAGGGAAAACATCTTTGGTATATACCCGATAGCCTACAGTGCAGCATTAAAAAAAAAACCAACAACCTCATTTTGGTGGACATCCCTGCATGTGTTGAAAGAAATCTGACTTAACTCTGGATAAACGTTCAACCGTCTCCAAGCCTCCACCTACTCTTAACCCCCAAAGGTGCAAGGAGATGATCTGAACATCAATAAATCAGCTTCTGGGGCCTGTTCAATATCAGGAACAGAGAATTAGAGAAGACGCATCCAGGAAGGTGGTGAAAGCCTAAAGATTACCGAAGGTGGCTCTGAAGGATGCTGGTTCAAATCTAAAGGAATCTTGCAAGGGGAAATGGATGATTAACACCTTGTCCTGTTGAAAGAACTGTTGGAGCGCTGCCAAGCAAGGCACTGCGCCCTTAGGCGACAAGCGAGTATTTATAACAACACCGATGTCAGTCCGTGCGCCACTTTGTTCTGAGATATCTCAATAACTCAATAACAATTTTTGCGCAGATGATGATGAATTCGACTGACTGTTCTGTTTTTAAGTGAAATATCTTGGATATATAGTGGTCGAGCGTCATAGTTTTCGGCTAAACTTTTCATCTAGTGCCATCAAGTCAAACATTTTCAGCTTTTTTTTTCAATAGTCGCTAAACTAAATGAGATATCCTCATTCACAGCTGTAGTTTGTGTAATCGGCAAGTTTTAGCACGCCAAGAAGCTGAACTAAGTATTTAAGGTGAAGATTACACCTGCTTAGCATCAGCGTGTTAGCACTGTCATTGTGAGCATGTCAGTGATGTAATGTCGTGTTTTGACGTTTGCGGTTGAAATCCGGAGGACTTACGTGTGCTCATTGATGTTATTATCAGACCAGGCTTGGCAGGTTATGTTTGACTTTGTGGAAGTCCTCCTCCCTCTGTAGTTGTCTTTGGTGCCGACGATACACTCCCTTATATAATCTGAGTGAGGGCAAAGGCATACGAAAGCATTTGAAAACACCCATTCATGTTCTCACTTTGATACATGTCCATGTGTACTTTTTCTTTTCCAGTTTATACAGCGTTTAATCAATTAAAAGTTCATTTCTGCATGCTGTCTTGACCACCTGGAGTATATTTTGTCTTTGTCCATATATGGTCAATAAGACTTTTTTTTAATAGTGAGGATTTTAGTATGTCCCAGCTTGTTATTCCCAAAACAGACAACTCCCTGAAGTTCATTAAATGTCACTGGGGGAGATCCTATAAATGTTGCAGTAAATTCTGAAGTACTAGATTGCACAGCTTGTGCTGTAAAAAAAAAAAAAAAAAAAAAGCCTTTTGCGTTCTGGCTGTAAACAATGTTTTTTTTTTTGTTTTGTTTACACTCCACTTAAGTCATCTACATGTTTATGCATGCTTCGCTCCTCGCTGGAGTGATTAAACAGCAGGGAGGTGGCGAGGCAGCAAAGCAAAGAAAGCAAAGGCCTTAAAACGCCAACGTAAGCATATTAAGAACAACAAGCACACAATCACCAGCAAACAATTTGCCTGCGCGAATCCCTCTTTTGCACTTGAATGTTCTCATGAGAAAAAAAAAAACACCTCCAGCGCATCATAAATATCAACTTCTGGAAATTACGACATTTTTTTTACCTTTTTTTTCATACAAAGTAAAGTTGGTGTTAGCCTGCTTCTGTGCACTGTGGGCGAAACTGTCAAAGGGAAGCAAGTGGCATTTCCTGTTGTGCTTTTGAAAGTTGAAAGCCCTGTAGAAAAAAAAACACGGGAAGTTGTTGAGAGATGGATGATAAAAGACAAAAAAATGTAAATATCGGAGAGAGGCAAAACGGCCACTTAGAAACCATGTGCTGGACTTCAGAGAAACAGAAAAAAAACAAGTGTCACCTGCAGTTGAAGTTTTTCTTGACCTTCTTGCACTTTTGGGCGCAGTCTTCCAGCGATCGGACATTTCGTACCAAAGGTGCCTGAGGACAGTCTGTGCAAACCAGCATGTGGCTTTCAGTCTTCTCATACTTTTGTAATGACTGGCGAGTCCTTCTACAGATACCTGCAACAACACAACGACACAACATGAGAAAAACCTACCTGTATGCTTTGGCACCGACAGTAAATTCATTGATTCATGCCGTCCACATCCAACTTTGCATTCATCATTCATTCATCTATCTTTCCCCATCTCTACTATCCATCCCATAATGACCCAACAGGTGCTTGGAAACGACTGCGTGTTTGACAGCGAAGGCCACATTGCTCTCTGACCTCCAACTGCAACTGAAAGGACAGTTTTGACTTATCTTCTGTCTCTGTTTTGCTTCACTTTGACGTTTATCTTTTATTATTAAATATTATAGAAACTGACAGATTAATGAGAATATTTCCTTTCTGGTGTCTTACAGTAGGACGCACGAACACTCCTAGGAAACAGGAAGCGGAGCTCATTTATTTTTTTCACCTTTGTTATTTAAATGAAAGCATCCTTTCAGCTACAGTTTGCACATCTGCACGTTAACATCCAGCTTCCCCGAATCATCCTAACGTATCATTATGGATATCTGGATATCTATCCTACTCTTCACCACCTTCCCTTTCAGATCATGCTTTTCAGCTGTGCTGGCCGAACCGAGGTATAGCAGACAGAGTTTATGTGTCAGAACAGCTAGTCTGAAGTGTATCCAGGATCAAAGGCCAGCTCAAAAACGCCCCCCAGCACCGCTGCTTCAAACCGAGGTAGCTGGCTGAGAAATGCAGAGTTGGTCCATGAAAACAGCCAGGAGAACAGAATGATGTCTCTCTCTTTCTCTCTCTCTCCAACCAGGCTGATGTGCTGCGGTGACCCAGTTGGAGGTTTGATGCTCATGAAAGCATACCTCACGTTTTACTACCTTCACAAGCCAACGCAGCTTTTTCAGCAGTTTTTACTACTCTGCCGTATTTATGATACAGTTTTATGTTATTGTAGATACATGTAATGTATCGACAATAAAATCCAACAGAAACCCATTTCAATAACTTGATTCATGACTCTTTAGCAGTCCCGAATATCTTACCAGAACCTCCTGTTGATTAACTAATTAATTATTTTTTTTTTAGGGAACAAAAGATGCAGTCAGGATTGCTGCTTCCTGGGAAATCTTTGACGTCATTAAAGATTTTTTTTTTTTTTTACTAACTGATAAAATTTTATGTTTTAGTTTTATGTATATTCTCTCAGCTATTGGCATCCAACACTAGAAAACATACAGAGAAAATATGTGATAAAAAAAAAAAAAAAAAAAAAAAAAAAAAAAAACTGTCATAGCTGCAAAAGGACACTTTTTCTTATTTATAGACCTTTGTTGAGAGCCATTTATTTGGAAGAAGTACATCAAAAGAGAATTATATCATTGTGAAGCCGTAACATAATGTATACAAGATCCAAGAGGGTTCAAAAGCGGGACAAAACCATATTTTAAACAAATCCTCTGTGGTACAAATCATTTATTTTGACCTACTGGAAAAAGAGTTAATCCTTCAGCAGGATGGAGCCGTATTGTAAAAGCAGTTTCTACAGGTCTACGGCAACATATGTATATGCATTATGTGTTTATTTAATAATTTTCCATTTATAATTAGGGTGCAAGTGCGATATAAATCATACAGGACCATCTCATGCTACTGAGTTACAGAAACGTGCTTCTGGGCCAGAATCCGACACAAGTCGTTGTGTGTGTACTTAGGATATTGTAAACTGTTGAGCGTTTAGAGGCTGCTCGTGGTCGAAAATGGTTTTCGGGGAGGACGTGTTATTAATGTTTGGGCTCCACTGGACCACATCTGGCACTCATCACAATGTTGTTCCAGTCCTGATGTCTGGCCAGGCTGCTCAATTAGATTTCACTTAGTCTCTTCCTCTCCTTGCAGTCAGACTCCCGCTATCTCCAAATCCCAAACATTTGCTGAAGTTGAAGATTACAATAAAAAAAAAAAAAAAAGGTGCTCAAAGGCCGAGAGAGAGGAGACTTAATAAGAAGAGGCAGCAATAGCTTAGAGGAACAGGTATGAGTGTCCACTCTGGCTTGGAAAATGCAAAAGCAAATGACACTCTAACCTTTGCTCAGAAACTCACACACACTTGAGCCCTTGAGCGAAAAGCATGTCAGTGTCATCTGGATAAGTACTCCAGTCCAGTCAAGCTTCTTCTGGATGACAAAAAGGGGTCACTGATAATCACAAGATGTGTAAATCTGAAGCGGTGTGCAGGAAAAGGAATTATTAATATTATTATATGAACAACAGGAAAGTAGCAGGTTAAAGGTGTGCCTCTGTCTGGGAATTAAGCAGACATTACATCTGCTTCAGAGAGCGCAAAATGTGGAACATGGACTCAGTAACCAGATGTTACCCCCCCTCCTCACCCTCCTTACCCCCACCCCTCTCGCTCTGCCTCACACACATACACAAACGCACCCCTATTTTTTTTCTATCTCTCTACCGGGACAAACGCATGAATACCAGAGTCCGGAGCGCGTATTTTACTTTCCCCAACTCCAAGGCGGTCACAGGTCAGGGTCTGCACCCCCGGAGGTGGCGGCTATGAATTCACTGCTTTACCAGCGGGGCGGATGGAAGCAACCTGCGCCGGTTTGGATGCGTTTTTAAGGGGCTGTTGGCGTCATGTGTTGCACTGTAACTTTACTTTATTTTCTCGGCGTTAGTCCAACAGATGCAAGACTATTACTAGTACTCAAACTGAATGGCCATGAGCTGTATAAAAGTTTAATGACAGAGCAGTGACATCCAAGCACGAGTTTCTACCTTTAGATGGGTAAAAAATGGCACAATGCACGTATATTATTGCTCAAAAAACTAATTTCCAATACTTTTTTTTTGCAACTTTTTTTTTTTAAAATACATCTTTGTAATTATGCAGTCGACCCAATGGTGAACTGTAACAATCCTTCAGCAGGATCAATGTGTTCCTCACTTATTTCATTCTGGTTTTATTCTTAAAAAACAGCTATTAAAAGCTCGTTGGTTTTTTTCCCCATAAACCTCAATGAATTACCACAATCATTCATCAAACTGCGCCTCATCAACAGTGCAAGACAGCGTTTGATCAAGTGCATTTAATGCCACTTAATGCCAAACTCTGTAATTACAAAAAAAAAATGATTATATACACAACATAGCTTCAGTATTTTATGTAAAAGACATAGTTTCAATATATATATGAAAAGGAGTAATTTGTTTTCTAACTTGTTTCATTATCTATTCCTTTCCATTCTTCAGTGTAGTTTTCTGTCTATATTTCTATTTACAGCGAAGGCAACATGCAGAAAAAAAACCCAAAAAAACAAAGTTGATTTTTTAACATGACACATAAATTAATCACCGATATAAGTCATAAGTCTTCATGTCTTACCTGTATGCAACATAGTGACCACAACACACACCAGAGCTTGGTAAATCCATACGTTTGTCCTCATGGTTATAAACTTGGAAGCAGTGTTATTATCCGAAGAGTGTGTGTGTCTGTGTGTGTGTGTGTGTGTGTGTGTGTGTGTGTTAAAATGAGCAGAGAGACAGAGTCGGTGGTTTGATGAAGTTCAGAGTGGCTGATGATCAGCAGGAGACTCAGCTTCCAATCCACACGTCCTCGGTTCAACCCCCTTTTTACTTGAGTTGGTGCTCCTCTCTATCAGCGTCTCTCCTCACTCCTGTCAAGTCTCTGGAATAAATAGTACAACTTCCGGCTATTACTTTCAAAATAAAATCATAATTGCCTCATCTCCACCCCACACCCTCCCTCCAAAAAAAAAAAAAAAAAAAAAAAAGTTATATATCATATATGAAGGTGAATTCAAACAAAATCCCCCCATTGATCTGTATCCATATCCTTATCTGTGCAAATTTAAAATGAAAGTAACATATATACTAACATAGTAACATATATATATATATATTTGTCATACTGTATTTTGGTTTGATAATTTATCTTAAATATATCAGGCATTTCTAACACATGGTCCCACTTTTTAATAAGACACCTTTTTATTAGGAGTTTATAGGTTGTAGTTACTGGCTTATTGATGATTAATAAAAAATAAACTTTATTGCTCACCTATAAGCTATTTATAAGAACAACTTTTATGTTACCAGGTTGTGACAAATCTCTCTTGTTGGTGTTTATGTTTTCAGCCCTCTTTAGGCCACTCCAATGGACCTTTTGACCTCTGACCTTCTGGTAAAAGGCTGCACGGCATCTGGAACAAAATCCATTAACTAACACCTTATTAACATTTGTAATTGGATATTTTATGGATTGTTGTAAAAGACAAAAAGACCTTTTTAACTTGACTAACATATAATTAGACTTACTACCTTTTGCTGCTAGATTATTTGCAAGTAAGAAACCTGTGACCCTTTTTATTGATGACCTATTCACATTTATAATTGCCCGCGTATGGCTTTATCAGAAAGTGACTCCCCAGCCAGAGTTTTTTACAACCTGGCAAGTTGTTTTTAATTACTGTTTTTATGACGCATTCGTATATGACTTATTGGGATAAATAAAGTAATTAATTACAACTAATAAACCATTTAGAAAGGGTACCTTATTAGAGAGTGTTACCTCGCATGTTTTCCATCTTAAAGCAGGCGGCGACACACTTTCAAACCATGGACCATGGATCATGAACCATGGAGTTGTGCCTTAGTGCCGTAAAAATAATGAACTGACTAATTTTGGTCGGCAGGATATTTTTTGACAAGATTCTCTTTCTGTCTTTTCTCACTTGCCTCACTTTGGCTCAGCTGAAAAACCTGATTGGATTCTTCGAACAACGTGCCAAAGAGCACTTGCTCAAAAGTAAGCGATTGCATCCTCCAAGGATTATGCCTGTTGCAAAATGCCTAACATGGTACCAAAGTGTATAAGTATATATTCAAAACAAGAAGAAAAAGAACCAACTGAAAAGTCCGCTGAGTTATGATATTCAATCAATCACGACGAGGTTTTAAACATTTCAGGACGTAGTGGAATATTCTCAGTCTCTGTCACAACTTGTAAGCAGCTACTTTCTATGATTAATGTACTGAAGTGACAACCTGAGACAAAACTGTACAAACCTGACCAACAGCAGTGTGTTTGAATTCAGGGATGCATGAGTCAGTGGTTCTCATGAAAGTCAAATCATGATAAAGTGATAACATGATAAAATATCTATCAGGGACTAAGGGAATATTTATCCTGCTGTTCAAATAATCCCCACTGGAGAAAGAGGTATGGAAAACAGTGCCAAGAGTCTAATTGTGGCATATTCCAATTGCATTTCATACTGACCTGTAAAGAAGTGTAAGTACATCATGCAACTATATAATATATAACATGTATGTATTCTAGGAATATTATAGTGATTATAAGAGTTTAAAAGTGCCATAAAGGTACAATAAAGTCAATATTGAGTACCACAGGCACAATATAAATCCCATAGGGACATTATATGACATGAAGTGTGTGTGTATGTGTGTGTGTGTGGGTTTAGGTGGGGCAGCTGGAAGTGATCCTTTTTAGGTACCAGCGTACAGGACTTTTGTTGGGCCCTAACCCTTATTTGACAGGAAATCCACACTTCAGCCGTTAACGGGCGGCGGACTTAAAGCCCTCCAGAGACGGCAGCAGGGGGAAGAAATGGTTTGAGGTAAATGCCAGACGCCGGGCCCTCCCTCATTAAGACGCGTGCAGGTCATTTCATTTTTCTTTTGGTCCCTTTTCCTCCCTTTGGTCTGCGTGTGTCTGTGTGTGTGCAGAAAAGTACCAGCAGGTGTAGAGGTCTGTGTGTGTGTGTGTGTGTGTGGGTGTTCAGGGGGCTGCAAACACGGAGACCCGGTGGTGCACTGTGTACCGTACACACATCACGCCCACAATATCAATCAGTGTCAAGTGCAAAGAAGAAATCCAGACACTCAGAAAACCTGTCTTGAAGAAGGAACTTTTTGTAGACCGGTACCGTTTGAACTGCAGCGCGCTCTGTCTCATGTGCTTCACAAGCCTCAGGTAAAAAAACTTTGGTTTGACAAGTGATTATGCATTGAGGGAGAATATGTTGGAAGCGGGAGTGCTCTTTCATAATAGACCAAAGCAATGGGAGTATTAACTTCCATGATTTATTTTTTTCATTCGAGGTCCCAGGCGTATCGCCAAAGGATTCCAAAATGTCAATCACTCCACGAGCTGATTGTTAACAAGAGCATGGGAAGCATGGTAGCACTGTGATGTACAAGACTGATGAGCAACTCTATTTAAATACTAGCCGAAGATGTAATCAGTGTAACTGACATAGATTTCACAACAGCCAGTTACAATACGGGTCCAGGCTTTTGGACAGTGTGATCAAAAACTGCTCCCTAATGATTTGAGTGAATGAGTTCATTTGTAACCACTCCTAATGAATAACAGGAGGGGCTTTGTTCTCATAGGGGTGCCGAGAAATAACTTTAATGATCATATCCTCGCTTTGTTTCTGTATTGAGTTATTAAAAATAGTTTAAAAAATAAAAATAAATTATAAATTATAAGGAAAATTTGGTTTTCAGAAGGCGGTACCTGTAGATGCATGTAGATACCTGTAGATGCATTCATGCAGACGCTGTTGCTTCCTGCCCTCCATAGACCAGTGAAAAGACTGCAATGCAAAAAAACACAAAATATGGAAAATGCTCATGTGAGAAGCTGACTGAGACTGACTCTATTTTGCCTCTGATATTCATGTATTTCTTTTTTTTTCTCTCTTTTTGTGCCCACATAAACACACACCTATTTCATGGCCTGCTGAGCCACGTAAAGAGGTGTGGACAGGGCCAGTGGAGAGGAGGAGGGAGAACCAGAGTCTCCGGCTCTCCCTCCTCCTCTCTACCATCTCCTCCACTATCCCATCTCTCTCTGGCCCAGAGAGGTGGTGTATTGTTCATTATCAGGGGAGGAAAGGCAGGTTTCTGAAACTGTCGTCTCCCAAGGCCAGAACCTGTCAGCACTCATAAAATGCAGCCTGATTTGACTCTTTTTCTGACTTGCTCAATACATCGCTGCTCCAACATGTGCGATTGTATGATAAACCAGTTTTTACACACAGCTGTTGTGCTCATACAGCTGGCGGCTTTCGAGTCTTTGATTATGGAATTATAAGCAGTTGGCATATGTTCTGGTTCACGTGTCAACACTGCAGTTTTCAAACAACCAACAGCAGTATTAAAGTTTTTAGTCCAGTGCATGCATACACACATCTTGCACATACTATATCATACATATATTATTTATAGTTATCAACGCCTTTTCCCCCAAAGCTTTCCCATTCTGAAATGCATCTCATATTGGCATCTCACCACATTATTTAATTCGTTTTATCTGGATTATTATCCAGCTTTCGTTGTACCCACCAGTACAATGACAGTAAAGACGATTCTGCTTCTGCTTCTGACTTCTGACGCCTCACTGGTGTGTCCAGGTGTCCATGCATTGACCCGGGGCGTTAACATTAACAGCACTGACCATCAGTGCAGGATTTTACCCCTTCCCCTCTAATTACTTTACACCCCAGCTGCCCAACAAACACTCCCCCACTCCTGCTTCCCTCCATTCCTGCACATGAAGGAGGCTAATCACCGGTGTGATCTCCCCCTTTTCACCTCTGACCCCCCCGACACTAGAATAACAACCTCCATACTAGCCCCCCAACCCCTCGACACCCCCCCCTTAGCCCCATTTAGGAGGGTGCTTTTCCCCTTGCAGATGACAGATGAGGGGTCAAGGGGTTGTCAGACCCCCTTGCTAGTTTCCCCTTGTGCCCACCGCAGGATGAAACAGGAGGTCGTCCTTGCCTTGGGGATCGACAAGGAAAAAGCTCGAGAGATGGAAGTCATAATGACATAGATAAATGACTGTCGGAGAACTTGGGCAGAACAGAGAAAGGTGCAAAAAACAGTGGGGGAAGCTGGAGTGGGCTGCAGATGGGAAATAAGATCTGTTGGATGGACCTTTTAAAAAATTAGATAAAAAAGTAAGAGTAACAACCTGCGAAGAAAGAAAGGCTGCACCTGAGAGGGAAATTGCTACAGCGAGAATGAAAACTTGTGAATAAATGAAATAAAAGAGCGCGAGAGCTCAGACAATGATAGCGAGAGATTGAATGACTGAAGGGAAAACAATTGAAATGGAGAACAGGGGAGGAAAAAGTCAGAACGAGATAAGGCAGCGCTCGCTCTGCTGAACCGCTGCAGCGAGCCATTTTCCTCCGCTGCAATAAAAGCAGAGCTGCAGTCCAATGAATCAAGGCGTTGGGGGCTTTCCTCTCTCTGTTGTGTGTTATGTCCTCTGCTAATGGCCAGCAGATGTGGAGGTATTTCACAAGTGTGGTTTTGGAAAACATTCCCGCACATAAATCCAATTAGATCGGACCCTGCAACACGAGGTAGCTAGCAAGCAAGCGAGCGAGCGAGTGAGCGAGCACGCTCACGGCCGACCAAACACTCCACAGACAGAGTTGACTTAAATAATCTGATTTCTTAACAGAAGGTAGAGGAAGATGTAGCCGTATAATGGTTAAAGACTTTCTAAGCTTAAGTAAACCAATGTTCTAATTCAGGATTTTGGCTATTTGGGTTTGTCTGGGTTTGACGTTACCGCGGGTGATCGGCCTTGACAGCTTAGTGTTCGCCGTCAGGTCTTTCTTTATCCAGGTGTTTCGATAAAAAAAAACACAGTTAAACTATACGAGAGAAAGACGGTCGGTTTGAAAATGTGACATGCACTTTCATGAAAGGAGTTTTTTATACGCATAACAGAAGAAAACCATTAGACTTGTTGTTGAGCCAAAGTTGATATCAGTTGGAACTCGATCTCTCCAGAGCACCTGCAGTTGGATCAAATAATAGAGATTAAACAATCATGCATTTTAAATAACCCTCTCTTCCAAGCCAATATAGATTTAGGCAGCAAAACTTGATCGTAATCACGTTTCTTCTGGAGGTACAAAAAATAAAAATTTAAAAATTAAAAAAAAATAATTTTATATCTATAAACTTTGAAAGATGGCAGGTGAAGAAATCACTGCTGTCACCTGTCCTCACTAGTCAATAATCTAGTTGCGCAGGATGCTTTTCTTAGTTTTAATCTTTTCACTGGACCTGTCAATCATGACATGGGGGCGGGACAACTTTTGATGCCGAAAATAAAAAAATATGAAAAAAAAGTTCTGCGAAAGGGATTTACAAAGCTGTAACTGATCAGCAGTCTCCCCCGCGATTCTCCACGTGAAAACCCAAGTTATTATGCAAACACACATTGTTCACATTTGGGTTTGACTACAACAATTAACTGGTCCATTTAAATAAAAGAGATAAATGACCTCGATTCACATGACCTGGCCGACAGTACACAGGATCAGCGGCTGCAGCTTACTGTGTCTGGATCACGAGCTATTGTTTCTAGTGTGGCAGCTGCTGCATGCTTGTCTGGCACCTCGTTCACTGCTAACTGGCTCCACGTGTGTAAAAGGACAGATACATTACTTGTACTTTCTGCACACACACACACACACACACACACATGAATATGCACTTTAACACACTCTGAGGTCCACATTTACAGGCATAAATGCACACCTTGCCACACGCCACAGACGGACGCACGTGCACGCACACACATTCACTAATCCTCCTGGCTTTAGTGGCACAGCGGGAGTGCAGTGGTCTTGTGTGGCTTTATTAACCGGGGTGGGGCACGGAGAGGTGAGATGGTAGAGCGAGGGATGGAAGGATGGAGAGAGAGAGAGAGAGAGAGAGGCGGGGGTGAGAGTGGACACAATGTGGGTGCGCGGGGGGAGTCCCACCAGGTGCTAATAGATTTCCTGCAGCTTTTGAAACGTTTGCTTGGGCTGGTCCCTTGGAATGGAGTCGGGTTTCATCTGTGGCAAATTACCCTTACCGAGGTTTGACCTCCCTTCAACACACAGGCCAGACACACGCCTGCGACACACACTTACCAAGTGGAACAGGCGTACGCATACACAGGGGGAGATGAGAAGATCAATGTCACTGTAAGGTCTCCGCATTAGGTATGGAGAAGAAGTTAGGATGCGTTTAGCCGAGAACGCCCGGGGCGGAAACAGTTCAACAAAGTAAAAAAAAAATAAATACTTCACACATATGTCTTTTTGTTTAACTGGAAACAAGAAAAAATAAGATAAGTTAAGACAGCTTCTTACTTCCTGAATATATATATTAAAAGTAATAGTATTTTGGGAAATAACACTTATTTGCACGCATTAGATAAAACTAAAAGATTGGCACCACTTTCTTATATGTCTGTAAAATGCACAGCCAGCAGCTGGTTAGCTTAGCTTAGCATCAAGGCCGCATTCAGACCAAATGTAGCAATGCATGAAAAACGGCCGCCATGTGCGTAAAGCGAGACAGGGGACCACATCTGACTCACATAAACGAGACACGAAAAAAAAAAAAAGTTGAACTGGGCTCGAAAATTTAACATTAAATGTAATTAATGTAAATGTTTTAAAAAAAACGCACATTTAGATGAGCAGTTATATGATTAATCTTGCGGCACCCTTGGGCCGTCCTCACAGCACCCCAGGGTTCTGCGGGAACCCACCGGTGTAGCGCCATGCTGCCTTTGCTGACTTTAACACACACAAAATATATCATAGAGACAGAAGTAGTAGCCTGGAGGTGCTGATCTGAAGCTTCAATGTAATTAAACTGTTGCTTTTCTGGAGCACTGAACTACATATCCTGACATGTAGACTTGTGCCATTGCAGGAATGTGGGTTTACATTTTAAAAAAGACAATAAAACAAAAACAATACAAAACAAAATGTGGGTGTTTGAAGAGATCAACAAGACTAATACAATGCAAATATGTGTCAGAAAGTGAGTGTTACATTTTGCAGCAGTTTACAACATCAGTCTTGTGATGTAACACTTGGCAAGTAGGTGAATAAACTTATTTCCCAAGATGTTGAACTATTTCCTCAAGATAGTACAATGTGACTTCATGAGAGTGAAATTCACACACACACACACACACACACACACACACACACACACAAACACTTCTGGTGAACTAATTATACATTAACACACATTTGCACTTACTCAGAATCTAATTATCTCTATACCACACACGCACACAAACTTGGAACACACTAAAGTTTGATTGTTGTGGTGAGAAAGGTGCTGCACTTGCATGTTTGCATTCTTGTAATTTCACCCTCTCTGCATGTGTGTGTGTGTGTGTGCGTGTGTGTGTATGTGTATGTATGTGTATGTATGTGTGTGTGTGTGTGTGTGGGAGGGTGGTGTCTGTTTGCGTGAGTGGTCCAGAGTGGAGATGAGGGGCTTGTAAATTAGTCAGCAGTGTAACCTTTGCTAACGGAGGTAGACATGCGCGTTGATAGATTTATAGCATGTATGTATGTGTGTATGTGCAAGCATTTATAGTTTGTTTGTGTTTATTTGTCTGTGTGCAGACATGCGTGTGTGTGTGTGTGGGCTTGTAGGAATGTGTACATCTGTGTACCGCTCCACCTGTGAGATGCAGCTGAAGGTTTTAGCCACGGTAGACGCTTGTCGTGTCAGAGGATCTTTAAGAAAGTCAACAACTCCCTGTGTGTGCCAGACCATGGAGCTTAATCACACACACACACGTTATTATAAAAACGGTCATACTCGCTCTCTTGATCAGACACCTGGGTCTGGCAGCAGAGGAAATAACTCACACTCTACCAGAATAAAAAAAATAAAAAATAAAAATGTCTGCCTGACCACATGTCTGAGTTATGTAATGGACTATTATCTGACATGCGTCTGACTGTGATAATCGTCATGAACTGCTCGTCTTAGCAACGTCAGCCATTGTTTGTGACACTGAGCATGAATCTGGTTTAATCTGTCGGTCAGTGAGGCGAGCAGCCAAACAGTCTGTTAGTTGATGAGTTAAAATCTGGCCGCCAGTAGAGAGAAGGAACAATGGATAACAGTCATAGGGGCCAGATGCTGACGAACCCATGACAATTCGATTCGCACTATTATCATCATCACTGAGTCACGCTGCATCACTGCTTTTGTCAACAAATCATTCTTAAAGCAATGATCATTTCCGTGAAACAGTCGCTTCACCAAAATGACTAAAAAACACACATTTTCAGAGCCAAGAAAACCTTCTTTACTTCCCTGAAAACGCTGGATCATATCTACGATTAGTGATTATAATCATATTCAAGTGATTACTACGGTTTGGACCTACGTTTTTCATCACGTGTAATGTAATCACAGACTTTGGCGTGAACATTTTTCCATCCATAGGAACTACTGAAGAAATAGTCCCTGTAGAAATTGAGTAAATGGTATTTGTCAATACAATGAGAACCACAAATTTTGGAAAATTAGGTAAACAAACCCACATGAACACCGTTTAGAAAACACACTGGGTTTTTTTTCCCTGAAACAACAGAAGTGTTTCCAGGAACTCACTCTCTCTCTCTCTCTCTCTCTCTCTCTCTCTTTCTCTCTCGAGACTGGATCAACTTTCTCCACCAGCCTTATTTCATTTTCCTCTTCGGGCACCGTCATTTAAAGGCAACGTTTTGACAGCTTGTTTCTGTTTCAATTCCAGTCTGTCTGCAAAATCTGTGTAAGTGGGGTTTTTTTCTTTTTCTTTCTGTTTTCTCTTCTCTCCTGAGATAAGGACCACTCACATTTTCAGTCAAGGACAGCTGATAGAAAACCGTGGGTGATGCTGGTGATTCAAAAACCACATCAAACATCCTGTACTGGTCACTGCACGGCCCTGAGGGATGCTATCCCACATCTGCCCAGAGTATTTTGCTGTTTTCCCGATACAACCGGGCCTTACTTTCTCAGTAACTTAAAACTTAAAAGGAACATGAAAGGCCAATGCTACCAGACTGCAGCCATTACAACAAAGCGCATGCATGAACGACCAGCTGATGGGTTACAAACAGAGCAGCCGACAGTGGTGCGACGACAGCGGAGCGCGTGGACGATATTTGGAATCCAAGCTGTTTTTTGGAAAGACGAGGGAAAAGTCTCGATGTTGCCAAGCCAATTGTATAAATCTCTGGCTTTCGTAAAGCTTTTTTCCCCCCAAACTTTCAGCTGGTTCAAGTTACATAAGTGCATGTAAATAATTTATTTTGCTAATTTTCTGAAAGAAACTGCTGGTTGTTTTTACCAGACAAGAATTGTTGCGCAATTTGTGCCGTCAACAAGACCACTTTTTTGTTTTAACATAGAAAATATAAGAGTCCTCCGTGTTTAATAGTGCACGTTCAATTTCATCCGCAGATCCCAACGTCTCCTTCCTATCCACGGATTCATACACAACTACATGCAATGTGACACATTCGTGAAATCCAGCAAACATGCTCATTGTATGCAGCAATCGGCCAGGTGTGTGTGCGGCGGTGAGAAAGTATGCTTTGAACTTCTCTTAATCTTCATGCAACTTCATGTGTGTGTGGCAGCATGAATACCTTTGAGGAGAGTCAGCCCATTTGTACAATTAACTGCATTGAGTTCTTGGAGCGATATATCAAGGAGGCAGTGACATGTTGTACTATCTTATATCAATCTTCCTGCATCCAAAATAGCTGCACCCCAATGGAGTTGGGCGATCGAATTCACGATGATAAAAGCAAAACTGATTTCATATCAGCAGCTCAACTCTGAGGGTAAACAGGATCACATGTCACAGTCAAGTGTTTTTACACTAACTCTACTGTAATCTGAGACATTCTCGCTCAAGTATGTTTTTTCTGAATCATAATACCTGGAGTCGCTTAACTCGTATGCACGATGAAGGAATATATTTTACTGCAATCGCCTTCATCGTAATCTAATATTTAAAAAAAAAAGAAAAAAAAAGAAGAAGATTAGAGTGTGATAAGTTGACCTCAGGGTACAGACTTCCTGAATAAGAGAGGCACAGGAAAAAAAAATAGAAATTCTGTGGGGAAGAACAAGATATGCTAAACATATCAATCTCAGCTTTCTTGAAACGAGATCCCCTTTTTGTACCTGGTGAGATATTCATTACAGCAGTTGTGATTGTGTTTTGAGCCTCTGCCAAACATAAAATTTAAAAAAAATGCCTTTATGAGGCCTTTGAAATTGAAATGAAGGGCTATGAGACCTCATTTGACATTTGGGTGGCTACAAATGTCCCTCCTGAGCACAAAGTCAAACCTTTTTAAATTTTTACGCAGACGAGCTAGAAGACGGGCTATGTGGAGACAAACCAAAACCTCAACAATGTCTTGGTGGTCTTATCCCTGCTCTTTGTTGTGAGTTGAGGTTCTGAATGCTGTTTTTTTTTTCTCTCTCTCTCTCTTCTTGCCGCAACCCACAAAGTTGTTCTTACTTCCCAACAAGCATGTGCCTACTGCATCCTTTGTAGCGTGTATCTGTGGAAAAACAAATCTTTCTCGGCGGGGTCTTGTGTGTGTGTGTGTGTGGGGGACAATATACTCTTCAGTAATACAAAACCAGCCATACTGTAGAATAGCTTACACAGAATAGGAAGGTGGTGGGGGGGGATGCATAAACCATATCTTCTTCATCTAGTACAGTGAGGAATGTAAGAGTAAGCATTAGCTGGGAAGAGGGAGGGATTTCTGGGTAGCACATGCATATACATGAAGCGGTGGAGGTATGCGACCGCTCCCGTTCAAGCATATAAGATCCAATTTTATACAACACTTTAAAGGTTCTGATACACAAACAACATGCGACACTATCTCTATACGGCTCGGGGGGAAAAAAAGCCCATTTTTGGATAAACAAATCTGCGGTTGTAATGAGAGGATCCGTTAATATGTACAAATGTAATTACTTCCATAATAAACTTTTCATATTTACCCTAGAGGGCTGTTTACTTATGGGACTTCAAGCCAGATATCAATCAGTGATAGGGACACAAGCCCGGAGACTTATGATAACAATCAAAAACACAACACGGGTGACCTCTCAGTGTAAACCAACTGGGTCATTTTGTTGCCAGACGCAAAATCCAGAGCCTCTGGCAGGAAATCCACCGTGTGCTGTTGACATCGCATCTCATCCGTGACAGACAAGGAATAACACTTTTTTGGAGAGGAAGAGTTTGGGGTGAGTCCAAAAAAAAAAAAAAAAAAGACAAAAAAAAGACAGGACGCTGTCACCGTAAAACATGATTCTTAGCGTGATAATAAATCTTTTGTGCAATATTCATCCAAGGACATGCATATATATAAAAAAAAAGATTACACATGGTGAAAAGTATGTAAAATATAACAGACAGGCACTGTACTATCTGTCAAAATCCATGAGGGGGGGAAATAAAAAAAACCCTACAATGTCATTTCTCTGTGTTGTGATTATTTTTTCAATCTGTGTTCAATTTCTTCACAGATTCCAGGGTCAATCAAGTTTTACGTTACGCTGAGAAAATAAAATAAAATAAAAATAAATTTAAAAAAGCAGTTGATAGTTGTTGTTGATGTTTTGTCGCAGTAAAATATATAATTTCATATTATTGGTCTCTATAGTCGTTCCCCCCAGCTGTGCTATCGACAATAAATCGACAATATTTTTTATTAAAAACAAATATACTGAAGACATTGTAATTGGTCTCATTTAAAATGTCCCCCCAAGCACCAGAAGGATTTGAGCTTTTCTTCATGAGCTAGTAGTATACCTTACAGAACCAGGGTTGGATTTTAACGTCCATAATAAAAGGGTAAAACGAGCCTGTAGTTTCTCCTTGGGGGGGGGAGGCAGTGAGGTATAGCGGCTCAGAGAATCTGGACTTGAGCACAGCTGGTTTCAGGTTCGAGCGTAAAAGCCGCCTGCGCTAATGAGAGTGTAACTTCCCAATTTGATCAACATGCAACAGAGAAAACAGAAAATTACTGTAAATATCTGACCAGAGGTGCATTATGGGTCATCGTTAATGGACGTGTCCTTGAGCCAAACTCGGTGTTGTAGAAGGAGATGTGGCCGGAGCTACGCTGCTGTCGTTTCTTTTCCTGGACATTGTTGATTTTGGCTGCAGGTCAGTTAGTGATGTTGGCTAGACACTGGGGGAGCTGACTCAGGGTGCTTCCTTCTCATTCTCACAGACATTTGGAAGGGAAATGTGTGTTGGCAACGTGACAGAAGTTAGTTCTTTGGTAATCCGATCCAGTATAGACGTTTTTTTTCAACAAAAAAAAAACATTGGCCAGAAGTTTAATACGCGATGCAACAGACAGTAATGATAAACTTTTATTCTGAATATACCTTATTTGCACATGAATAATCACATTTTTTTTCTTCTTCTTCTTCCCCGGGGATTATAAACATTGTTCTTTTTTCTTTTTTGTTGGTTTTTGTACAAATTATTTTTTTTTTTACATGACCGATTCTGGAGAATCAAGTTCCACTTAAGTGTAACATATTAAAGCACAATCGAGGGAGACTGACAGAGAGGTCCACCAAAGACCCCCCTCCAAAGCTCGAGACTGGAGAGGGGAGACTCGGTGGACGCCTCCATCAAGAAAACTGCCTTAGAAACCAAAGGCTGAGAAAGATTGACCGACAGGCCCGTCAATCGTCTGCCAAAAGAGTGGCAGCAAGGTAACGGCTGAAAAACACACACACACACACAAAAAACAATCCTCAAGATTCCAGAAATAAAAAATAAAAAAAGGCCAACAGACATGATCCATACAGAGAGCACCAACAGAATCAAAAACACTTCATATCACATCGAGAGTATAATATTATTCCTGAGGTGACAGCATCTGATTTTAGCACTTGAAATTAGAATGACAACATATGTTTTCTATGTGTTTCTAAAAAGGGACCCAGTTGGAGCATTTCACTTTTCACTCATTTCATATCTGCAACTAAAATTCACTGCTGACTATTTTACAATTTTCTGATTTTTCTCACTTCTACAAAATGACTTGTGTGAGATGCATCAAAGCTGCTATAAATCAATATTTTTGTATGACAATAAATCAAATGAAGTTAGCAGCTAGTTAGTTGCTGCATTTAGCAGCCAAAATGGCAGATACTTTCCTTACGTCTTTGCCATAATAACTTTTAAAAAAAATATTTTAATGTTTTTATAGCTGCTTGCAGTGAAAGAGTCCAAAAAAAAACCAACAACAAACAAACAAAATAAACCCCATTAAGGTTGTGTAATCCATCCTAGTGAAAATCAAGTCATCATTCATTATGTTCAAAATCAGTTGGGATTGTAAATACCAAAAAAAAAAAAAAGTCTGGACTCAAACTTTACTTATGACAAGCATCCATAATTTTTGTTAAATGAGCTAAAACGTGCAAAATCACTGGGATGACCTTTCCATAAACGTGAATCACACATGGCTTGAACCAATCAGACTCAAACACCACTGTGGCCAATCAGATTCCCCTCCCCCAGCTGCCTCGGACCAGGGTGGAGCCAAATGCTGTCTCCCCAAGAGAAAGGCAGTAATAGCTGATCGCACCTTATTGTATCATGAACAAAAAGTCAGACACCCAGAATATTATGCTTCCCAACATTACACACTAAAGCAGGAGCACACCGGATATATATATATATATATATGTATATTTATATATATAATTATTATTTTTTTTAAATCAAATTGTTAGCCATGCAGCACAGGGAAAACATTTTAATCAGACTTACATCTTACCTTGGTAACGTTGCATAAATGTTATATTAAGATAATAGGTTTCTCCACGAGAGAATAAGAGAGTCCTATATGGCACTTGATATTCTTGCGAGTTAGTAAATGAGGAGCATAAATACCATTGTTAGTTTCACCACATTGTTTCCGTTGGAAGATTATAGTTAAAGATAGAGGAAAAGATCGAGAGCAAAAAATGAATTGAAGAGTTACTGACGGTGATGATAATAGTTTAGAAAAATGGTGGTGATGAATTTTTGCTACAAAATATTACTTAAAAAAAATAGCCAATTCCTTGATTTAACCTGAAGGAATAGCTGATAAAACAAACAAACAAAACAAGAGGGCGAGAGACAAATGTTACAGTGATAATGTGGCTCATTCTGCTTAGTAGTTTCCTGCAAACATGCATCATTGTTTATAGAATATACACTTATAAAAAAAAAAAGTGTATCTTTTAAGCATCTGATATCACTACATGTTATTATGATTACTGTTCTGTACTGTTCTCACTGAACTAATGAGGCATCACACATACTGTAACTTACATATGAATCTATGATTGGCTGCTCTTACCCTGAACCAACAGACTAACTAAATAATGTTAAAACTGTATGATCACCTAGAGACAGTGGTGTCAAACAAACTGTCAAGTGCAGCTGGTTTCAATAAAACTGTATCAAGGATTTAAATCTTTTTTTTTTTTTTTGCCTGACATATTAGTTCCTGCCCGATTGCATTACCGTCCTCTAATCCTCACTATTGTGGAAATGCACAAATTAACAGCAAAAAAAACAAAGCGTCTCATTTTTCCTCGTTGATCTTGCACATTAAGGATGGGTTTAAATTTGCATCCTGAGAAGAATAAAAAACGGTTTAATCGACTTTTTAATCCTCACTGACGTCGTCGTTAGTTATGCAATGAAATTTTAGCTGCTTTATGAGTCCAGTTTTGGTCCTATGAAATGTATTATTATTTATTATTTTGGCAGATTTTTTTTATGCAGCAGTTGTTTGGCTGATTAGTGCATTTTTTATATATATAAATCTAAACATACTGTACTCAATACAACACTATTTCAATATATTATAATAATTGTGAATTTGCATAAGAAGGCACACCAAATGAAACACGATTAACGCCTGTCGGAGAAAATGAAATACAGCAGTAGAGAGGATCATAAGCATCGCCTGACTGCAGTTGTATAGTGATTTCCGCCCAGTGCAACAGCACACAGTATAATAAACTGCAAGAGGAAACTGCACCAATACACAGAGGGACAGAGGTTGATCATCAGTCAGGAGATCACGCTATAAAGACAAATAACAAGATGAACCGATGGTTAAACGTTTGCACTTTGAATCACAGTGCAGATAGTAGTCATTTAATTTAAAAAGTGACAGCAGTGAATACAAATGTACCTTTTCCTTTTTTTTTCTTTTGTTGACCAAAATGTCAGATACACGTTCATTTTCTTTAGTGGTGGCAATAAAAAACAAACAGTAGCATGCTCTCCTGACGCTTCTTTCAAACAACCAATAAATAGTAAAATAAATAAATACTACACTTCTTTCAAATCAGTAGCCACAGTCTACAAAGCTAAAAGCATTCAATCGGAGTCACACAGTCCACAATGGCACTAGAGATTTTGTGCACCGAGTAACGTATATAGGGACATCAGACAGGCTCATCCTGACTGGTTCAATGTGTGCTATGGCAACAACGTTTTCATTGGATGGATCGGAAAAAAAATCAAAACAAAACAAAACAGAGCTGACGGTTAGATTATGAGCTACAAATTTTGAAAACCTTACACCCAGAAGCTCTGTGGCAGTTGAAGAGTTGGTTTCGGTGCATAAACATAACAATGAACATGATTTCCACACCGCAAATACAGTATCTACATGAAAGAAGACCGCGGCGAGAGTAAACGCGATGGTGCATCTCACGGACCCCTCAGAGACGCCGGTGAAAAAAACCCAGACTGAGATAACATGATTATCGGCGACCCGACGGACGCAAATGAAGGGCAAGAGTTCGCGATGGAACAATTTGGCATCTCTTACTGCAATCTTAGCTGAATTCTTGACCACAAACCAATAAATACCTAATAGCTAAGCCACTGCAAATTGAAATTCAAAATAAAGTGTACGCTTGCAAAAGAGCAGCGCTGTTTCTGGCAGTGGTGAATACAACTGCTCAACATCTTCAATAAACAGAAAGTCCGCCCCCTCCACCCCCTCCCCATCGTGGTTTAAATCCCTCTGACACTAAAAGGCAGTCCAATCTCTTTCATCGATGACTTCGAGCCAGAAAAAGCTCAGAAGTCGCCAACCATAATTAATCTCTGGATTCCTCTAATCTCGGCTGGCGGGGACCAGTGAAGGGATGAAGGATCTTCCGATACACATTTCTTTCGTCACTTGTACCGTCGCCCCTGCTTAAATCATTTTGAGAAACCCCTGAAAAAGAACGTATCAAAAGAAGGAACTGGCAGGATGTGGGGCTCACATGGTTTTTGCTTGTTTGCTTGTTTGTTTGTTTGTTTGTTTGTTTGTTACAGGGGCTTCTCATCAGGCGTTTTTGTCATTTCAGTGGCAGCGTTGCATGTTGGTTGCCGTGTTAGAGATACGGAGGGAAGGGAGAGAGGATGCGATCAGGATTGTTCAGAGGTCATGAAGGGACGGCGTGATGTCTGGAGTCAGTCAGAACCCAGAGCAGCACCAGCTGAAGGGTCGCCATTAACCAAAAGGAGGGATTCAAGCCGGACGCCCCACCACAGTCAGGGTCCTCCTCCTGGTGTTGAGCAGGGATGAAAAAAAAAAGAAGTGAAGTTACTCTTTGTCAAAACACAGCACGATTAACACTTTTCAACTGACCATTGGCTAAACTTCCTCCCTGGACAGCGTATAGCCATCATAGCTAAAATAGCATATAGGCATAGCAAGCCTGTCAAACTTTGGATATCCGCACATTTAAAGAATAAGCCTGGCGAGCTTCTATATTTTTCTTATTGTCAACTAATCTCATACGCAGAGCCAAACCAACAATGGACTGATCTTTACAAGTATTGTGTGTAGATCCAAATTGTGATATAATGCATTCCTCTGGCAGGCGCCACTGCGTACGTGCTTCGCTAGCTTGTTGTACTACTTGTCACGACCTCTTGACTTTGTACTACAATGTAAATTTCTCAAAGAACTTCAGTACAACTTTTACAGGATTTTTTTTTTTTTTTAAACCCAGCAAACATCACTAAGTAAGTGAGAGGCCACATTTTCAACCAACTCACGGAGCTAACGCTAGCTTAACCAGTTAGCTTAACCAGTTAGCTGGCTCCAGCTGCTGCTAGTGACAGTTGTCATCTCAGCCGGCAAAAATGAGTCAACAGTTACTATCTTGAAGCCTGCTTGCAAACAACACACTGTTTCAAATAATTACTGCCACGTTTTGGCCACTGTTATTCCTGTAAAATCGATAGAACGGAAAGTTTTGACAGGTGTAGCGACAGTGACGTAGGCTAGCGGGGCTTAGCAAACGGTCAATTGGAACAATGCAGCAAACAAACAACAGGTCAGATAATATATATAAAAAATTTCATACTTGATTGTAAATATCTTTAAGTCAAAACTGTCTTGATACTCTCTGAATGCGTAGCATCCGGAGAGGTACAAGGGGAAGAATGTCTTGCATTGATTTAATTTTACAGATGGGAAACAAATGTTGGGAATCATTAGAAAGGACGTATAAACATCTGGTTGCAAATGAGAAGTGAACGGTCTGTTTTAGCTAGCGTCTGGCTACATGAGTAATCAGATGTCAGTAGATGTAGACACTGGAGTCTGTTGCCTGAGAGATAATGACAGAAAAAGGGGGAAAGATGCAAAGAGCATGTCTTGAAGTTCAGTCAGGTGAGACGACGGAGAAAATGTTGGCGAGAGACGGAAAGAAAAGGGGAGGAAAGTTGGAGGGGAGGTGGAGACAGATGGTGGTAGAACGTAAGAGAGTGGCAGGTGAGAAAGATAAGGTGAGGAAAACAATGGAAAAAAGGATATGAACACAGCAGAAATAGTACGAAAACAGAGAGAAGTCAAAGTGATGAAAAACAAACAGAATAGAAACATCAGGAGAAAGAGAGAAAGAATGAGTGAAAGACTGTACGACCGAAATAATGTTAATGAAAGAGAGGAAGAGAAAGCGTTATGGGACTGACCCGAGACAGCACATGAACAGTGGCAGCAGTAACATGAGCAGAGAGGAAGCCAATGGGGAGCCTGCGCTCCTTCGGCACATGGCCTCATCCTAACCATCAACAGCCAATCACAGAGCAGGAAACAGAGAAAACAGAGAGAGAGAGAGAGAGAAAGAGAGTCATGCAGCAAAAGATCCATACAGTTAGCAAGAAAGTTAGAAAGCAAAACCAGGCAGGAAGAAATTGATTAATGACAAACAGTATTACAAAAAAGATGCATTCACTTGTGACGCATGAGTGTGGGAGAAAGGGTTAGCGTGTGGGTGGGTGTTTGTGTGTTTGTGTGTGTGAGAGAGAGAGTAAGCAAGACATTGCAGGCATAAGAGTTAATTCATAAGACTGACAAACTTTGACACTGGAAAAAAGACTATAGAGTGAAAACAAACAGAGCATTGAAGCACAGAGGTTTCACACGCTGAGATTCTGTGCTGCTCATAAACTGTTTGTTTAGCTTAGTTATTCATAAGTCGAGTTACAAGCGAGTGTTTGTCTTTGTGTGGGAAGTCTGCACGCATACTGCTTTTGAGGGATTGCAAAAAAAAAAAAAGAAGAAAAAAAAAAGAAAATAATATGTCATGCATCACGTAAAGACATTAGTGATGGAAAGGTGCCATGAGTAGAAATTTCTTTACTGATATATTGTTTCCAGATCAAGAGTGCAGCCAGTTGAGGCTAAAAGTTTAACTTTTTTTTTTAAAAACACATCTGTCTGGTCTCTATTTTTTTTTTTATTGGTCCCTAATATGTTGCTCTTGCTACCTCTTATTTTCCAGGTGAAATGTCCAGACGTATTAAGTTGTTTTCTAATAATTGGCTGCCAATAACAGGCATTTTAGGGGTAGGGCTGGATATGACCAAAAAAAAAAAAAAGAAAATTACAAAATTTGTCACATAATGATTGCACAGTAATGTGTCTTTTTTTGTGTGTTTTTTTTGCATACATCAATTACATACAAACATTTTCTTCCTAATGTCACCTCATTTCTGAATCCTGATTACAATAATAAATATCTTTTACATATATATATATGAAAGGGGTTACTTACTAAACTCTACAGTTTAACCTCTACCGAGTGTTTTTAGTATCTGTCCTTGTTATAATTTTATGGCCCACAACTTTACTGTTCTAGTTGACTTTAACAGCTCTCATCAACCATTTTTCCAGCAAAAGCAGGAAGTGATTTGAACTAATAAAGGACTCTAATAAACCCACTGTACACTACCTGCCCAGCACCAAATGACAGACAGAATATATATATATAAAGCAAGAACATAGTGGAGCATTTAGCAGTTAAAACAAATGGAAACAGAAGCTTTAATTATCTTGTTGTTAAGATTATTTGTTGAATTGTTGAAAAATTAGATTCAGATCAGATCTACAGATGATTATCATTGTTTTGTAGTGCATTAGGAAGCGTATAAAACTGTTTGAAGTCTCTCCTTTTAATCTGTACAAGTCTATATTTTAATCTCGGTTTAATAGACGCAACAGATTTGAAAGGCTGATTTCATACTGGATTTTTCCTGCAAACTTTTTTTTTTTAAGACAAACAAAGCAGCCGCCGTGATGATCACATATGAAATTTGTGCGGGTCAAATTGTTCACAAACAGATGGAGTCCAGGTCTGATGAAAGCAACTTACATGTTCATTGTTATCAAAACAGACTGCGGGCCCTTTCCTGTACCGAGGATTGTGAGCCAGTTCACAGGGATCGGGACCATCAGCTGGGTGAGTAAAGTCAGGAGCATGACACTGTTTCCTGGTAGAAGTAATAATCGTTTAGAAGCGGAACGTCACTAGGATATATATCATCTCGTTTAAGTAAATAGTGGAAAGTCTATTAGGACTCTGAGGAAGTTTTCCCCCCCTTTTTTTTGGGATTTTGAGCATATTGCTCAATACCTCAATGATGTGGCACTCATTTCAAAAATTGTGTTTTCCATGAGGCTTAATTTATAATTAACCACAGCCCTGTGTGTTTGAGAAAACATCATAGATTTGTTTGTAAGCTATTGAGCAGACTTCACCCACACTACCATCTGCCTTACAGACAGAGAGAGAAACCCAATTCAGGGCCAAATTTTCAATGTCAATATCCACGGAAATGCTCAGTCATTAGGGTGTGTGGATGCTAACAAGGGAAACAGTGAGTGTTTCAAGGTGCCATTGTCAAAAAATCTAGTTTTATGCCATAATCAACATCTCTACATGATTTGATTCTTTGTCAAAAAAAATAACTTTTTAAAACATCTGTTGACTGAATTTATCGTCCACGTTCTCCGCTGCGTTCTGTAAAAGGATACACGGCCGCTCGTCCTGTGTTAACGGCTTGTTGTCACAGGATGTGCAGGTGAGTTTCGCATCAGCAATAATAAAGACCAGGTTCGTCTTGGGCAGCTTTTCAGCGTGGTAGAGCCTGGAGAGGAGCAGACAGACAAGAAGACACCAGAGCGGTTGTTGACACCTGGGCTTGAATCCAGGAAAGATGGGAGATAAAATTTCATTGAACACTGGAGATGCGGGAAGTTGAATATTTAAACAGAAAGCGATGGAAGTGAAACTGCTTTAGTCTTTCTTTCAACACAGGAGCTGGTAAAGTAGACACTAATTATTCCACACACATGACTAAGCAACACTCCAGTAACCTTTAATCTTTAATAAAACTCTTGACTCCAAGCACAATAAAAAGCTTCACTGTGAATTGCTCCACAGTGAAGCTTTCTAACTGCTTTTATTCCCAAGGGGACACGAACCTGCTGCCACCCCACTGTCCTCCGAAACCTTTACTGAAACCCACATGTCGCTGGTGCGCAAATGATTTTCTCTGCTTTTTTTTAAAAAACTTTTTATGGCAGTCGTTAAAATGAAACGTGTGTGCAGGAACGCCGTGCGGCATGCAGGCAGGCACTCCATTAGCCGGCACGAGGGGGCCTTAAAAAACATGGTACGTATGCACACATGTGTTGCAGTCACACATACGACACATGCCAGGACGGTGGTCCACGCAAGTGACTTGACTTCACCTTCATGGCATGTGACTTTTTACAGCCCTCTCTGTTAGTGCCACTTGTAAGGGACTACACTTGTGTCTCGTGGATGCAGCCGCATCACAGCAGCTCGAGGATGGTGTTTTGGACTTTTAACTGTAATCTGTAAATGTAAATGTATGAGCCTACCTGGAGCAGTTTTCACAGTCGACTGTGCCTCTGAAAGACAAGTTGTTTGTCTCAAAGTAGTACTGGGTTTGCTCTGTGATGCAGACCTCTTTGCTCATGGCGTCTGACACATTATCTTCCATTTCGGCTGTTAAAAGGACAAACACATTCAAGTTTTCTTCAGGATTCATTTTCAGGATTAAGTTTTTAACATTGTTGGAGGCGTTCAATGTCCTAGTGACTAAGACATATAACATTATATAACAGCAACGTCCCTGCTTATCATGAATATCCAAAGTTGGTTTCATCATCTCTACAAACATTAACTTAAAAATTCGATACCGTAGCTGTTAGCAGCACACAGTTATAGTGGGGGAAAAAAAATATCTACTTTTACAAGAATATGAAGCTGTTGACCTTACCAAAAATTCCCAAGCTACTTGTACATCCAGGTGCACAAGAGCATGCTAGAACTCCCTTTTGTAGGCTCTTAGGACTCTATGGTGCTTAAAAATCACATACCGTAAAACCCCTAACCATTGCACATGCAAGAATATGCAATGGACAAACAATGAGAACAAACAAAAGAATCAACTGAGCCTGGCTCTCCTACTCCTGTACAAATTATTTTGTATATTTTCTTATTTAGTTTTGGGTTTTTTGTTTTTTTTTGGACATGTTTTGAGACAGAAATCTCAGAGATTGTCACCAATGCTCTAACTCACAACATGAAACATTACATAAAAAAGCAAAGAAATAACATGCTAAACAATCCGGATACTCCACAGATGTCATTGTGGTTGTTTTTTTTATTTAAATAAATAAATAAATAAAAAATTAAAATTTAAAAAAATTTCCGTTGTATAGTAAGTTGTGAAAAACATAAACAGAGTCATTGTTTTGGATCTGTCTGTAATGTGTAACCTTTGATAGGACATTTGTATCCCATTAAAATACCACTAACAAACACAACTTCTCTCTCACATGGTCAGGCTCATATGTGCAAAACAACATTCCTATTAACAATATTGTTACTCACTACATATTCTTAGCATGTGGTGAGCATTAGAAATCAAAGATAGTGAGAAATAGTGTGGTCGGTACCTTTTAAGACCTTGTCACAGTAACTAAAAATGATCATTTATTACCATTTTGTTTCCAAAATGAGGCCAGTTTGTCTGTCCAAAGCTGTTCGTCTCTCTGTGTTAAATGTATCTGATTGGCTCGGGATTGGGAATGGACTATTATGACGGGAACTCACCTGCGTCCAGGAAATTAGGGTACGTGATGCTGACCAGTAACTGTTGAAGTATTGACCTAAGAGCAAAGACAAACCCCCCACCCCCGCCAAAGGATGAAAAATGTCTGGATTCAGTGAAATAAAAACGGCAATAAACCATCTGTATAAATGCTAATAGAGAATTAGGACAGCGAGCATAAATCAAGATAAGATTTTTCAGAACGGTGACTGTCTCGGGAACAATTCAGCTGTTGACAGATGATATGTGTCCATTTCAGATGAACAAATCATTGCCTGTTTTCCATTAGGACATGTGTTAAAGACTTATAATGCAGCTTCTTCACTAAGAATGGGCTAAGATTAATGCCAGCCATATAAATCCAGAAAAAAAAGGGGACTCACCATGCTGCTGCTGTTGCCCACCATCCTATATTCAAAATATCTGCAATCGTTGGCTGAGAGGAACAAAAAAATAAAAATAAAATTAATATCAGAAAAAGTCAAAATTGAATACATAATTAATTTAGCAAATTTAAAGCTTGACAAACCACTCTGAACATCCTGCTTGTGTTTACAGTGGCTTCGAACTCTCCATTTTTGCCAGACACAAAGAGTGAAAGGTCCGGCCAGAGATTTTTTTTTTAAATTTTCTTCCCTTTCAGAGGAAATTAGAACACAGTCCTCCGCAGATGCTAGCATAAATATGTAAACAAAGAGCCAATGAAAAAAAAAACAAAGTAGCACACGGTTTGAATAAAAGGCCCAACATGTTGTTTTGATTATGGTTAGCATGCGAGGGCCTTGTTTTGGTGAATCAGTGCTGTGTGCTTTCTCTTCAGTTGACGGTGTGTGTGTTGAGTCACAGAGGAGTCTTAACTAAGCGTGTTAGAGGCATCGCTGACTGTTGAGAGCGTCTTTGATCAGAAAATATCTGCGTCTTCCATCTCACCTTTGTCGCTCGAGCGTGTTGTAAACATTCGCGGTCGCCGCCGGGAAAAATTTACGTGCATTCAAACTCGTGAGGGGATTTTTTTTTTTTTTTTTGCATTTGTAAATATCAAACCTGCAAATACTTTAATGTATTAACAGCGTATTACTGCTATTACTTTTTGGCAGCTCAGAGAAATTGATCCGTAGCCATGTTACCATGTTTGCATCACTTCACTGGTAGGTGTACGCTCTATACGTGATGAAAAACAGTGCCTCTTTCTACATCACTTGGAGTGTTAGCCAAGCATGCTAGACCACCTAATCCTGTTACGTATACTGCAACTCCCACTCTAACGCTTTCACCATACCCTCTGCTTCCCTTCTCATCTGCTCTATTCAGATTTATGGCTCCCCCGGTGAAGGACGGTTTGTGTGTGTATGTGTGTGTGTGTGTGTGTGTGTGTGTGCAACCATTTGGGAGTGGTATAATGAGTACAAATGGCTGCATGTGTACATGTCTTTATGCAGGGAAATTAGTCAATGTACATGATATCAAAATGTGTGAACATGTAAGTGTGGGTGTGTGCGTGTGGGTGGCTGTATTTGTGTGTGTGTGTGTGTGTGTGTGTGGCGGTCTCTGGCTTTTGTAACTCACCACATAGACAGATCGCAGGCCTGCAGCCGCCTTGCTCTCTTTCTTGGGGTCACAGAGCGACTGGTAGTCGAAGGTCTTCTTAAAGGTGAACAAGGAGGAGTTGACCAGGTTTACCATCAGGATGGGGTCGATGACACCGAAGAAACGCCCGATCTAACGATAAAGAGAAAAAAAAAATTGAAGAAATGTTTGGACAAAAATATAGAGTTGAAATATATAACAATAAAATAAGATTCCCAAAGGCAAGAATAAATGTACAGTAGTCCTGTATTGCAGATATGCTGCGGTGTAATTTGATTAAACACAAATCAGTTTAGGAATATGAACCAAACCACGTAATAAAGATCGTCTAACTAGATTTTGACACAGGGCCCGTCTTACAAGGCAGAGCTAAGGGGTTAGGGCCCTTACTAGGTCATCATATGGTGCTCATTCCTAAACAAATTGACAATAAAAGTACCACAAACTAATAAACACATAGTTAACCTGGGGCTTTAATGGCTGTTGGCCTGTTTATCTGGTTGGTAACAAATCCCTAAATAAAGTTTATATGGAATTAATTGCAAAAATAGTTAAAAAGCACAGCAGCCTTTAGTTTCCATCTGCAAAAAAAATGTTGACAAGCAGCATCTATCGAGGAATATTTAAACACAGTATGAGCAAAACCTCTCATATCTCTCACTCAGAGGATGGCTGAACATATTTAGGCTTTTAAAAACACAGAATACGAGCTCACAGTGAATTTACAGACACACACACACACACACACACACACATACACACACACACACACACACACACACACACACACACAGTAAGTCACCCACAAACCAGGATGATGGACTTCAGTTTAATCTGACTAACAAAGTCCACCAGGCAGCGATAAATTTCTACTTAAGTAGTTTGTCTCGGCATCTCATAGGTGTGACGTGATATGTGCCTGGGAGTGTTTAGGTACTTGTGTATCCATGAGGGAGTGTGTGTACAGTAAGTAATGCTCATCGATGTATGTGTGTGTGTGTGCGTGTGTGTGTGTAGGTGTACATGAGGAAATGCAAACTATCCCTTTCCTTCCACTTTGTAAAGGCACCGCTAACAAGTCGTCCTCCACGTATCCATTTCTCTTTAGTCTAACGGCCAAAGGATATATAAATCTTCCAATCTATAAGGTAAAGGGAGCCTTCTCTCCTTTCCTTGTGCAATAACACAAATAATGAATTAACAGTCACAGCCCTGTTGGCTGCAGACTCCCCAGAGGGTTTCGAAGAAAGAAAAAGGAACGAGCTGGAGAGAGAAAGACATAAAGAGGGAGAGAGAAACTTTGCTCCTGTAGAAAATATGATTGAGGGCACACAGCCGTCTGCAAACAAGGCCTCAGGTCCCTGGGTTTTAGTGCTGCTGCCAAACTTCAGAGGGCGACTGATTTATCCAGTGCACACCCAGCACTGATTAGGCAGGAGCCGAGGCCGCATGAAAAAACATTTACTCAGATGACAGCAGGGGCCTCCTCTTAGCGTTTAGCATGGGGCAAAGGGGAGCAGATAGAAATGAGTGTGCTAACTGGGCGTGTGTGTTTATATCTTTTAGATGTAGGAAAAGATATGTCAAATTGCGTTGAGAGGCTTAATTTGTTGTTTATTTGTCGTTTGGGTCATCGAGAGCAAATGGAGACCTATTAAAAAAAAATAATAATAATAAAAAACTAATTTGGATGATTGTGCAGTGTTGCGCTGAAGGCATGAACCCTCAAAGACAAATGTCTAGTTTAGGAAATGAAGAATTTATAGTAGACATCAGGGTATTATTCAGAGTGCACAAGTGCAATAAGGTCAGCAAGTTCTACACATGAGGCAACGTGTTTCGAGTATGAAAATTCAGTTTTGACTTTGGGAACAGTAGTTCAATCTTAACTGGACTTTTTCCTGAGCTTTCATTTGCATCTCATGGTCTTTACATCAGTTGTAATGGAGATGGCTCAGCTGTTATCATATGACCTAAGTGTGGAATTTAACAGTATACAGGGAAAAATTATAACGCCTGTTCTTTTTCCAATCTTTTTTCTCTCTGTCTGGTCAACGACTTTGACCCATTTCCAGTCTAGAAAGTGAGGACAGCTTAGCTCAATGACAACTGAGCAAACTCCATCTGAAAGCTGGAATTCGTCTTCGCGCCACACATTCGTTTTGTTTTAATGCAGATTCTGTTAAGAGGATTAGATTGTACGTTCTATCGGTTGCAGCAAACCACGCTTGATAGTGTATGAGAGAAACCTACAACACCAGGCCTACCAACAAGCATCAAGCTTTCAGCAGCAATAGCTACATAAGCTACAGCCTGCAGGTCGGTTAACATTGTGGAGGACGAGGATCTGCAAGAAATACTTTGTATCACGTCCAACGACTGCACTTGAGAATTGAAAGCCACCATGACCTATACGATGACAGAAGAGCAAAACTAATTTGCTTTCTTGTACTTCCTTTTCCACCATTTCCTGTTCACTTTATCAAACTTGTCGTTTTGTATTATGCACAAGAGGATGTTTTTGTGAACCTTTATTTTTCCCATGTGAGGATGGATACATAAATTGTACGATTTACTTTTGAAGGGAGGGATCCAATTAATCTGTACAGAAGTAATGGAAAATGTAGCTGGCCAATCGGCCCATCTGTTGCCTGTTGGGTTCGAGTTTGCCATAAGACTTGAAAAGTCAGGGTTTGCTGCTTTTTTTATTATTTGATAGTTCATCAAATAGATGTGAGTTTTCGACAAATTGAGCGATTGCATATTTTTCTGTTGCTATTCCTAAATTAATCCAAAAACTCAAGATATTGGGACAAAAAGTTGGACATATCGGCTTTTTTTCTGCATTAGACCATCAAACATAAGTGATATGATTAAAATAAGCTGTAGATAATATATATATATATAGTTTTAATAGTGAGAGTGAGATGTAGAGGCCCACCTGATCGATATATTCATCTCTATTGGACATCACCAGGAAGCCCCCATCATCCAGAATGACGCAGTCTACATACTGGAATCATACAGAGATGATTAAACCAATGTTAGATACTCATGATACTAATCCACAAATAATATCTGAATACTTAAGAATATGTAATCAAATCTTTTACCACATCATTTCGTTGACAGCCACAGATCTCATCATTGCACTGAAAATACAGTAGAGCAGTTAGAGTGATTAAAAAGTCAATTTCAAAAAGCATCAAGTGCGTGTCCTTGTGCACATGTGTCATGCAGATAGGATCTACTCACGTTCATCCTCTGCGTGGTGTTGATGAAACTCGCCATCCAGGCACTGATGTCCAGTGTCACGCCGACCACTGGGATCAAACAAAAAAAAAACAAAAAAAACCCAGACATCCTAGATCATGTTGGACCTCTGTGTCAACTTTACTCTCTGAACTTACAAAATGCAAGCTTGGCCAAGGATCACAGGAGACTCGACAACTTGATCTGTGGTTTGTGTGCGTGTGTTTGTGTGTACATGTCAGAGGAATAGTAGCGGCCTGTAAATAAGTGCCTGCGCACATGTGCATGTGTCAGAAGAAATACAGGCATGAATAGGGTTAAGGCTACAGGGTTGCAAATACATGTGCACATATATGTGCATAAATAAGACACTTAGGTGTGAGTGTGTTTATGCGTAGGTGGCAAAGTGAGATGGACAACTTCTGAAATTGAGGAGCGAAAATGTATAAATAACTATAAATACAGGATGCCCTCTCTCTTTGTGTGTGTGTGTGTGTGTGTGTGTGTAAGTCCTTACCAGCTGGTTTGAGTGTGATATCATCAATTTTGACGTCGACTGCTCTGCTCACGAGAATCGAGTCGTCGCTTGCTGCAAGAAGGATAAAAGAAACGCTGTAAGTAATTACACAACGCACATTTGAACACATGACACACACATTTGCGCTCACTCACTGTTAGGGCGGTACGGCGTCGGGGTGAAGATGTACAGATCGTTGTCCAAACTTCGCTTGTAGAAACTTGACTCATATGTCTCTGCTTCTTCTTTCCAGTACAGCCCAGCACTGTCAAACACATTTAGACCAAACACACATGCAACCACACGCAAAATGACGCCATTATCAAACCTCTCATCAAATGTCCATTTTTCTCTTCCAAGATACTTGAGTGCTGCTTTCATCTTGAAACTATATTGGCGTTAATAGTTACATACTGTAGTGGTTCAACACACTACAACAACAACAACAGCATCTCTCTCTTCTGGGGTATCTCAAAGATCTGTTCTGGATCAATTGTGCTTTCATTGTATAAGCTTCCACTTAGCGATATCCCTTGTCAATATGATGGTAAAGTCAGTATTTATGCAGATGATATGCATATCTACATTCATGTCTACTAAGATGATCATCAGCTTAATTCTCTGAATTCCTTGTGTATATAAGGCTCATGCTCAGTGTGTGAATACTTAGGACATCCAAAAGGAGCCTGGATTGGAACCAATACCCCTTGACATGTATAGAAAGCAATGAAGGTGGTTTGGGCATCTGATTAAGATAGTCTTCTGCATGCCTCCCTGTGGAAATATTTTAGGCACGTCCAACTGGGAGGAGACCCCTGGGCAGGCAAAGAACACACTGGAGTGGATTATATTATATATCCCATATGGTCTGGGAAAGCCTTGGGATCCCCCAGGAGGAGCTGGCAGAAGTAGCTGGCTATATAGGGATAAAGGTTTGCTTTTCTTAGCCTGCTACCATTACGACCCAGACTCGGACAAGCAGCTATGGATGGATAGACAAATGTCAAACACTCAACAGTTCTGATCTTATGCCATTACTTATAAAACATCACATTATTGCAGTTTTCTTAGCAGACCAGCAGTCATTATTCTTTATCAGATAATCCTGAACATATTATCTACTTCTTCCCATGCCTCTAAATCAACCCCCCCTCCCTCGTGAGCTTGACAAGTACCTTTTGGGGTAGACCCGTGTAATTCCTCCATCGGTGGCAACAAATCTGGCCAAGACACCATGTCTGACAAGCAGAGAAGATAAAGCCATAAAACATACAGTTACAAAAATATGGAATGTGCTTTATGTCTGCACAACTTTTACTGGTGTTTCTGAAATACTTGAGCCATCTGTATTCAGTTTTTCCGCATGTACATTCATTACCAGATACCAAGTAACAAATAATTGATGCCGCATTTCGGTTTATTTGTTGCTGAATGATGTAAAGCATTGATGTCAATGGTGCGTCACTTACTGCAAATCATTTTCTTTCCAAATCTTGATCAGTTCTGCGGTGATGCCTGCATCCAGCAGCAATCTGTTCACCAGCTCCACATTACCTGAACAGCAAAACAGTATCACTTCAACTTTGAGTGTTTGAGTGTCCGGTGTGTTTCCATCCTTGTTATTTTTGTTACTTGTGACCTACTGGTTTGAGTGACTGTATCTGCATATGTAGAATAAATGTATGAGAAGCATCAATAGACAAGAGAGGATGAGTAATGATGGTCAATGGTCAATGGCTGTATTTCTCTCTCGCTTTACAATGTAACTCTCATCCGAGACATCTGACATAACCACATGACGAACAACAGGCAATAAAAGCTGTTCGCCCATTTTTTGTTGGTGCCCGCCACTTTGAACTCTTTGACAACCCGCTTCAGTCCATTAACATCGAAGCTCGTTGATATACCCCCCCACCACCACCACCGCCACCACCACCACCTCCACCCACCTTTATGACACACCACACACATCAGAGAAAACAGCTGGTGTAACACTTTATTTCACCCCCTATCCCACCTTCCCTCCTCCTGCAGTGGTTTTCATTAGAGATCCTTTATTGAAGGCAGCTCAGGAATTCTTAATGTACTTCAACTTTTTTTTTGCCACTGCAGTGGCTTAACCAAGTAAAGCGTGTAATGATACTCGAGTCGCCAACAGCCCGATACTCCTCTCTCCCTCTGTGCTCCCTATGGACTCCATTAAACTCACAGCTAATAATGATGAAAGTAATATTTCAGTCGGGTGAGAAGTTTTATTGGGTTGATCATGTTGAGATGCCCCAAAAACTCGAATTATCCAAAATACATCGTGGAACAAAATAGAAAGACGGAGCTTTTTTTTAATGAATACTCAGGGAGCTTTTGTTTTACTTCAATGGTAACAAAGTGAGTAATGCATATCAATGAATGAATGCTACAAATGGTAAGGATCTTAATGCATTGGTCAGATGTTTGGGAGAAGGTCCCCTGATTTGTGTTTTATTGCTCCGCTTGTGCTCTTGGCTTGACGTGTCCTGCTCTTTCTCACAAACACACAGTAATTGGATGAGGTCGAGCAGCTATAGGTGGGGTGTGGAAGGCATATTACTGGTGAATATTGTGTGTGTGTGTGAGCGCGAACGTGTGTGTGTGTGTGTGTCACATCTAAGCCGATGTGCCTCACACATGTGCGCTCAGGCGTGTGATGGTCAGACTTTTAGAGTTAGCATCAAATGGGTAACACGAACACAGGGGTTCCACATTACAAAGCTTTGCCTGGTCATGCACACCAAACCATCCAGCCAGACCTGTATTTCACTGGAAAGGGAGACCTCAGGGAATAGGTTTCACTTTAGGCTCTCTTTCATTAAATATTCAATGTATACCTAAATGCCAAGCCAGATGGCTGGAATTCATTCACGTATACATACTATAGCAAATAGTATAAGTTCTTTGAGATGTAAATAGGAGTCTGCAGCAGGAACAAGTGTGCTACAGAGCACAATAAGATGAGGTATAAAAGACTTTATGAGGAAAGTGTCACGCCTGTTAGAGGGAGATGTCATGCATGCAGCTAAATTTTTTGTAATACTCACACATTGGGTTGTTTGGGGTCTTTGTATCGATGTAAGTGTTGAACTCCCTGAGGAAATCTGTGTTGTTTTTGGTCTTGTCAGGTGGCTTTAAGTCCTTACAGTACATCCTGTGGGAAAGAAAAACAACTTTATAGTAAACTGATGAAACCATAAAAGAGAACGTTTAGTGATTAACAACTTTGAAACTTAAGCTTATTACACTGGAGTCACAGTAGTCATAGCAGAAGAAATAATAAAAAAATGTTATTATACTGTAATTAAAATAAATGAATGTAATCTTACCTCGGTGCAATTAATGTATAGCCATATTCATCAAACTTGTTTGCCAGCAGGCTTTCAGAAACTGGTGAAAGGTATAAAATATTATGAGTTTCCCTCCCATACAGGTTAATATTAGCTGAAATAATCACTTATTGTATTGTACGTAGATGAAATGGTGCTCCACTGGGCAGAGTGTAACACCTGTTGAATATTTAAAACTGCACCAATAAGAGTGAACTCCTACAGGTACTAAAAAAAAAAAAAAAAAAAAAAAATATATGAAATGAGATATCGTCTCTTGACAGAAACACATTAGCGCCACGGATCCACACATTCAACACTGCACATCCCTCCTCATAAAAACTTTCACTCTTATGTTAAGATATTTAGTTCAAATTCTACTTAAATGTTAAGGTAGCTTTTATAAGAAGACGAGGTGTTGGTACTCATAACGGTGAACATATGGAAATTACAAAACAAAAGCTCCATTTGCCACATAAGTCATAGAAATGGATTAAGTTGTTCACCGCACATAAATGTAAAGCTGTAAAGACTACATGCTTTAAATCAAATTCAGATGAGAAGGACCAACACTTTATAATAGACTTTGCCAAGCATGCTGGGTAAAAGACCGACAAGGCTCAAGAACAGGAGGAGAGAGAGAGAGAAGAAAGTAAAGAAATTAAAATACTTGCCATCTGTCCCTGGAGTGGAAAAAATCCCAGCAGAGAGAGAGATTGAACGAACGAGAGAATCATCCCCCAGGGAGGTAAAGACGAGAGGGAAAAGAAAGGGAGGGGGGAAAAAAAAGGACAGGGTAAAACCACAAGGGCCAAAGGTGACACAATATTTTATTCACAGAGCGAGTCCTGAATAGAAATATTGCATTCCAAACAAAAGATTGTACGCCTTTGGATGTAAATGGAGACAGTGCTGATGGAGAAACACAAAGAGAGGCTTAAAATGTGGTCAGGAGTTTTTTCGGTGTATGATTTAGTAATGTTTCTGGCATCAGTATTAGCATTCTTTTGGAGATACAGTAAATCTGTGGAGGAATTACACTCCAGTGATGTATTTGCACAACGAACTGACTGACGGACATTAATAGTTGTGCACAACCTTAACGTCCCTTTGACATTCTCCAAAGCACATCGAGTCGACAGTTGATTATATACTATAGTACTATACAGCAAAATCTCATGACGACATTGGCTACTCGTTGTCCTCTTTTGGTGACACGATTAGGAAATAATTGCACCCATGTGCTTTTCCTTTGATGGTCGGTCACCACTTACTAATCCAACAAAGTATCTAGGACTGTGATGATGGATAGCAGGGAGATTTGGGGAGTGAATATATTTTTCTAAATATTCTGTGAACAACTGAATCAGTAAAATATTATAATATAATTCATCCAAAATGTGGATGTGGATTTTTCAACATGTATCAACCTCACACATAGAAACATGGGCGTAATCTGCATTAACTTCACAAACGCATCGGAGATGGATGTGGCAACTGAGACATGATATGTTTTCAAGTTCACTTGGGTTTCTTGACATTCATTCATATACTTATAGCATAAAACAGACACAAGTTGGGCTCCAGTTTCAGTGAAACCACAAAACTTAAAAAAAAAAAAAATGTTCTGTTGAGAGTTTTGATTCAATGATCACAAACAAGACAAAGCTGATGAAAAACACACAGAAGGACAAACAGAAGAGATGAATGTTAATGTATAAAGAGCAATCCTGTCTTTCATTAGAAGTTATTTAACAAGGTTGTAAAACTCAAAACTGTGAGTCAGAAGAGAGAAAACAAAGAAAAAAGCACCAACTCATGTTTTGGTTGCAGACTCACAGCTTTCTCCTTTATTGCTTCACCTTTAAGTAATGCAAACACTCTGTCTTCTGCTACAGTGGGTTAGTGCCAAAACCACATCTGAGGTCCATTGGAACAGGTGGGGGTTAAATGCATACATGCACACACACACACAGACAAACACACACAGTCTGTGACACGCTGTGTGGGCGCTCATTGCATGCGAAGCGCTGCTTCTGAGAGCTGACGCCGGCTTGATTCAGAGCAACAGAATTGTCATTATTAATAAGGAGCCACTATGACAACAACAACATGCTTCTGTGTCCGTTAGTCTGCAACGCCACACGTGACGAAACCAAGATAAGGTGGTGGAGTTAACATCCAATGTTTGATGGTGGTGTGAGAGTGACAGGAAGACAGGGGTTGTGAGGTCAAACACAGGAGGAGAATACTTGCCCACAAATGCTGCAGGAATGGTCAGGAATTTTAGAAAGGAAGGGGGAGGAGAGGAAAGAGGGAATTGGAAAAGAGAACGGGAAGGGAAAGAAGCCAAACAGGGTTACACAATATTTTATTCAAACCGACATTGAATAAGAATATTGTACACAAAACGTACCAAACACTTTAAGTTTAGGTAAGCAACTTATGGGGAATACATGGGGCGATTTAGAGTAGGATATACAGTATGTGTATGTACTGTATGTGTGTATTAATGATGTTAGAAAGGCAAACAGTGCAGTCATGTTATAGGACCTTACCACACATTCAGAGATTAAAAAAAAAAAAGCTCTCCACATGAGGGTTACCCATAAACAAGTTTAAGATATAGAGTTTGGTTTAGTTAGGGTTGAGACTAGACATTGTATGGTTAGGCCAAAGCTCCACGGGAATGAAGATTCCTAAGTTACAAAATCAACTATAGTGGCTTTGCTTGTTTGAACCAATTAATTACCAATTAAGACATTACTATGTAAATCAACTTGCAGAGACTTGAAATGTGAGGTACGCGATGCTTTGTTGTCACCTTTATTAGGTCTCAAAGTTATTTACAGTGCTCTCGTTGGTGTAATTATGGATGCTGTCATTAAATCCTCTGTAGCCAGTAAAAAAAAATAAGAAGAAGAAGAAGAAAATCCAAGTTGCCCTGTTTATCCTCTCGTCTTATTTTCTTTTTCCACGACATTCCTCATGCAGTGCCTTTCAGCTGCCAACACCTTCATCTTGGATGTTGGAACAACCTTAAAAGCACCACTGAGGAGATTTTCAAACTGGTGCCTGTTCACAACTGCACTTAAAAGTGATGAAATGTTCAGTATGATGGATCACCAGTGTCAAGCCTGCTTCATGTCAGCTGATTTTCACAACATTATGAAATTAAGGGTACCTTAAAAAGTCTTTAAAATATCGAAGATATGCTTTAGAAATTGTGAAAAGTGAGAATGTAAAGGATTCAATTCAATGAGCTATAACCGGCAACACTTCACGGTGGCTACTTAGTGCAGCCGTGCACACCAGCAGACAGACACAGGCATAGACTCTAACCAGGGATGGCTCCATCCTAACTGCAGTGAACACACACACACACACACACACACACACACACACACACACACACACACACACACACACACACACACACACACACACACACACACACACTATTAAACTGTCCTTTAAGTAATACTATGAGTCAGTGACATCTTTTACTGGAGCTCAAAAGAGACATGAGACGAAACGCCACACATATGGAACTTCTGATCCATTGTATAACCTTCAATAGACAGGAACGAACACACACACACACACACACACACACACACACACACACACACACACACACACATACGACCACTTGTACACACACATATAATTTCTTAGCTGTAAATTAACTGATGAGTACTGTATGTGTGAAAGGGGACACTGGAGCCACTCGTCCCGCTGTCTGGCGACAAAAACTTTGAACAGTACCACAACTGAGAGTGCGTGTTGCCATAGAAACACAAGAGGCGAGGGCATGCAGGGGTGGTGTAGATGTATATAGTAAGTGTGGGGTGCTATAAGTGATGGATAGGAACCATGAGTGTTTCCCAGCCTTATACGGAGAGAAATTGTTGTTGGTGAACTGGTGGACATTAGCAGTCATTTTCCACCATGCGGCATTTGTCTACGTTATGTACAGATGAAAGGTAAATGTTACCGAGTGGAAAAAAAATAAGAATCGCAAAAGGATATTAAACTAATTTACGATGGCACTTACATTTTGCCTGGGTGATTGTGTCGCCAATTGTGGCCCGGATGTAATGCATACTGTAGTCAGGAAGGACCAGGGCCAGGCTAAATGTGGACACACACACACACACACACACACACACACACAAAAATCTTGTAAGAAAAAGGTTTCACTTCAGGTTTCTCTTTTGCAATAATTTCTTTCAAGACCAACCACTTCACAACAACATGGCTTTTTTTTCAAGTGTCCCCCTGATAATGTACATAACATAATCATCATAACACCAAATCTTTCAATAAGTCCTGCTAAGCATTTCTAGCAGGACTTTATTTGTACATTGGCCCCTCTTGGCTTCAACTATATATATATAAAATGTTAAATTGTGCCTGGACTTCGTCTTGAAGGCCGCTCTAGTCCTAAGTAGAGCAAAAACATTTTTTTATAATGATTTTGCAATTTGTTAAGCATACTTAACATACATGCTTAATGAGGCATATTCATGAGAAAATATTAATTACCTGTAATCTGTCCCCTTTACAGGTGCAAAGGTGTAGGTCCTCTGACCTACGTCAATGTAGCGCTTTTAGGGTAAAAGTTTGGTCAGTATAGCAGATGTAGTAGTACAGTACGTTTCATTTTCTAAACAGATCATTGTCATAAACTTTATTCCCATAAAACACAAAGTTACCTCATCTTGGGATTTCACCAGTGTAGATATTGTGTAAGTTCCTGTTTCAGCGTCAATCATTTTTTTCCTCATCTGTCATCAAATAATAATAATAATTAAACAAAACAATCAAACTATATTCACAGATTATAATGTTATTGATTCTGATCTGAATTCATCGCATCATATAAATCAGAGTAATCTGTTTTTTTCCGAACCTCCACTTTGATCTCATTCTCCATCTCTGCATCAAGGAAGTCCAGCGTTACGGGTTCATGAAACTTGGCAGTCTACACAGAAACGTGAGCAATTAGCCGACATCACATATTGTAATTTATAATCTGAATGAGAGAAACTGAGCAGTAAACATCTGAGAATTGATCTCCTGTCCATAAAAAAAAACGGGTTCTTATACTCTGATTCGTGTTGCCTTGAACAGAGAACTAATACAGTAATTGCTCTGTTAACTCTTTCTTTTGAATCTTGTTATCATCTGTGACCAATCTGTTCATGCGTAATTTACAAGAAGAGCACATATTTCTAAAGGTCAATGAGAAACATATTGTTATGTTTCAACAAACATCATCCTGGAAACATATGATGAAGATTTTTTTGTATAAAGAGTATTGAAATGTTAGCCAAATAACACAAACAGTGCAATAAATTCTGGTCTTTGCGGAAGAGATGTTATGCTAAGTCAAGACAAACTAAACAGCAATTTAAATGACCGTCACGACCATATTTGATAAAGTGGGTTGCTAAATTTCCACTTGTTGACAGAGGTAGGAGTTTCCTATGTTCTGCAAACATTTGTTGACAATAAGTGATGTTGTTGTTTTACTAAATGCCAAAGTGAGCAGCTAATCACTGACTGGCCTATGCCTGGAAAACACAAACTTTAGTCATGTGATTTGGCCTACCAGTGGCTGGAGATTAGGATGGAGCAGCACATATCCATTGGGGTCAATGGCAAAATAGTAGCCGTTCGGTCCAAACTACAGGAGAGAGGAAATAAGAGAGGGAGAGGTAGGATTGAAAGTATTAAATATGATTCAACAGGCTGGTCAGTGTTTATTTATGTGGTGTGTATGCGTCTCCTCTTACAGTAAACCTTGGGGTGAGCCTCTTGATATCTTCCAGAGAGACATCGATAGCCATCACACCCAAGATGAGCTGATTTTGAGATTTCTGATAGAGAAACCATAGAGAAGAACAAAAAGTCAGGACAAGAAAGAGTCACTGTAAGTCGTGTTGCAGATGAGTCGAGTCCCTTTGTGCATTCTGAAAGACTTCAAGGAAATGGGGTGCAATTGAAATCTGGACAGTCTCATTCCCAAAAGGTTTACATGCTGGCCATGACTCACTGACAAGGCATTTCCAGCCTTGTTTTTAAGTCATAGCGGAGGTAACCCCGAGTCCTTCGAGATAGCCATGTAAACTCATCTTGAACCACTTAGCTACCGGATCATTTGTCTCTCTCTGATGTGCAGGTTTGATCTCTTTTTGATTTCTGCTTTCTGACGTCCTAGATTCTCTTCCTGTGGAAGCACGTGGGAGAGCTTTGAGGGACCTCAGCGTCAACAGCGGATATAAGGAAGAGCCACAAGAAAGCCGAGGATGAAAGTAAAGGATGATTGGATAATTGACAGTATTCATATTGCATGTTTATTTATTTATTTTATTTTATTTTTTTTTGGGTCTGCTAAACATTATGGCATGTCAAGACACCGCAGACTTTAAACCTCCCATGGGGTCAAAGTGTCAGACATACAGTAAATTTAGTCAAGAACATTAAAGCGGCATACACGGGAAGTGAATCGAGAACAGAGAGAAGGGAAAGAAGTATCAAAACAGGTGAGGGACACAAAAAAATAAGCAGAGAACAAATTTAGTAAACGAGAATCAAAAAGAAATAAGTAAAACGAGGATCAGAAAGCAGACGTCTGCCCACCTTTGAGCCGGTGTTGGTCTTGTTGAAGACAGGAAGAGTTCCAGTGATCACCAGTCCAAGCTCCTGAAAGGTCAAACATACAACATATTGAATAAACATCAAGTATGTAAGCAAGTCAGTTAATTAAACACAATAGTGCATGGCATAAATGTCCTCTGATTAATAAATAAAAACACAATTTAACATCTGTAAAACTGATGCCAGATGGGTGTCACTGTGTCCAACTTAAAATGTTCCCTGTGACAAAAGACAGAGAGATTTCTGGTGCTGATGAGGTCAATACAGTCACACACAACGTTGACAGCATCTTATCAGTGAACTGATGATCCAAACAACTTGGCTCAGTTCAGCAGAATGCTTCCTTATCTACACTGTCACCTAAAAATACATCTAAACGTCAGCTTAAGTACCACAAAGTATGTGTTCACGCAGCGTTGGTAGAATAAAGTTAATCTATCAGTTCACAAACATTACTGGAACTGAGTTGAAATTGAGTTTAGCAAGATGACAAAACAGTTGATGTTTAGATGTTTTTGCACAAGACTTATCTGAAATAGTCAATCTGACAGAAAACAGAAACAATTTCTAACCAAATCACTGCACATTTGTTTCGAACTCTTGTACCATTCACATAACTTGTGTATGTTTTAATTTAATGCGTGTTACAAACCAGTGCGTCCAGGTAGACGTTGGTCCACTGAACCTGCTTGGCCTTTCTATCAGCTTTAACCATAGGCCTGCCCAAAACATCCAGGTACTCCTGTGAAAAGGATGGGAGACATGCACGTCAACAATTCAACCACAAGGTGGCGGAATAACACAACTGGTCGAGTGAGCTGAGGCGAGAGCGCGTGTGAGAGTGTGTTTACCTGAGTGTTTAACCTGATGGCGCCTATAGATGGGATCTCATAGTAGTATCCTTTAACAGGGTAGAGAGTGGAGTTACGATCAGCCAGTCTTCCAGTGATCTACTGTAAGCTAACAGCTGCCCAAAATACTATTCTGAAAACTAAAACTGTTGCATATAAAAGTATACATTTAAAAAAAAACTTAATATCCAGTTGTTGTCTGGTATTGGATCACGATCGGAGCCTTTAAAATAGTTTGACTTTGGTCTGGATCCTACATATCTGCAACCCATGTACCTTTATTTGTGCACGCCATCCACTGTATTGGTCCTTTGTCGTAGTTGTGTTGACCAACAGAAAACGTAAAGATGCGCACCTGTGAGGAGAAAAAAAGTGTATGAATCAAAACTGATTATATATAAAATATAAAGTCAGTATTCTGCTCGCTGGACATCTCTAAGCTTACCGCTTGTTTCGGGTTATATTGCTCAAAGATCTCCTCTGCCCTCTCCTCTCCTCCATCAGTAAAGAGCATGATAATCTTGTTACAGTTGGCCCTTGATACATTCACCTAGGAGATACAAAGGCAATTTTTGTTTTTGCAAACCCAGTTCAACCAAGAAAAGGAGCAGGCTGAAGAATTTTTAAAGCTTAGGTTGCCTCTCACACACAGTGACAGTAGAGACGGCTGCAATGTTCAGAGCAACCAGAAGAGGGCAACACATACTCACTCTCTTCATTGGTAACCCACCTGGGATTGAGATGTCAGTGTCGCCTATGCTCCGTCATAAGTTTCATGATTGAATGGGTATTATAAATTAAATGAACAGAAATTATATCAGACGGTTCAAGTAGATTTCACAGGGTTTCATCAAGCCTCTGGATGGGTTTGCATATTTCAAGGGAAATTGTTGGATGAGATAATTAAAACCCTCATCCACCAAACACACACACTCCCACACTCTTTGTGTTTGCCAAACACATATAAAATACACATATTCCATCATGCACGCCCATGCTGACACTTTACCTGTGCAAGCTGCTTGAAGGCCAGCTCAAAGCCGCCTCTGTAGTTGGTGATGCCCTTAGCGAGGATGCCCTGCACAGCATCTTTCAGAATCCTCTTGTTCCTCACGTTGGCCTGCACCAGGTTCTCAAAGCAAGCGGCGTGTGTGGCCTTGTCATTAAACTGGAGGGAAGAGGGAAGGAGGGATGATGGGAAGTGGAGGGAAGGCACTTGCACATATTTTCTATTAAATATGTGGCTTGTTTTCCCTTCGTTGCAGCAACATGCAGTGTCCCTTAAACATATAGGATAATACTTAAAATGAGGTATTTTAGGAGAGAAATTCAATTGATTTTATTTTAGATAAAATACAATAATTAGTGACAAATGCGATCAAGTTATCTGAAGTTTTTCTCCTCTTTAAAACGCATTAACTTCATGGCATTGCAGTCATGCGTGAAATGAAATCAGTCTTAATCAAATCTGCACAGACCGAAGGGAGCTATAGGAGCAGGAGGAAGGATTGGCAGGAGAGCAGGTAGGGATGTGATAACAGTGGCATAAGGAGGTAAAAAAAAAACAAAAAAACAAAAAAAGCTTGATTATGGATGGATTATGCTGTAGAAACAGACATTACTGAAAATGGTTAAATTACATTAAGACAGCTCTGTATGTGTGAAGTGTGTTCAGACTAATATTAGTGAATAGTTAATGTGGAGAAACAGATGGAACCCAATCAATGTACACACACACACACACACACACACAAACGATCTATAGAGGACTGGGATATGGCTCATTAATACACAACATCTGTTTTGGCCTTGACTGCACTCTTCTAATCATGATCATGTTCAAAACACACACACTCTCAAACACACACACACTCTCAAACACACACACACACACACATGCCTGCCGGGGGTATCTTCTTGGGATCACCCTTATTGATCTAAAATTCTGCAGTGAAAACTTAACTCACGTACAGTAAGATGTCAAATACTGGTCACAAATAAAAATAAAAGTATGGAAATGAAACTTGAAAGAGGACCGAAAGAGTCTTTGAACTGCAGTGACGAGGGGAAGCTACAAAGGCATGTCGCATTCAGCTGACTGCCAAAACTGCCGGCATGAAAAAGATCCTCAACCGCTTTAAAGTGAGTTGTCAAAGCAACAGTGGGTGTCACGGAGGCTATGTAGGCCACGTTCTCGGTGTATCGTTGACTAAATAACAGGCAAATTACTTACTAATACAAGATGAAACGTTTCAGGGATGATTGCAACATGTTACAGCAGCGTATTGCTGCAACCATGACAAAAAAAAACAACAAAACAGTTGCTCAGTTTCATGTCATAATGAGAAATGTTTTTACGTTTTCATCCTATTCACATTATAATGACACTTTTCTTGTTATTACTAGATAATAGATCACTTTTTATAGCTGATGTATGCTACAATACTGTCAGCCACTGGATCTTTTTCTTGGTAGAAGTTGGAAGTTTCTAGTTCTAACTTAGCAACTGAAAATTTTGTTTTATTGATAAACTGTGAATAATAAACTCATTTTGTGAAATAACAAGAAGGTAAAGATAAAGCAGTACGTTGCAATTACAAGAAATGTTTCTTGTTAAATGAAATACTTTAGTATCTAGTTATAAGATGAAAAGCATGTCCTTATAACATGAAACCGTCTTGTTATAAGGTGAGATGGATCTATTAATAAAGAAAAAAAGGACTGTGTTAATATGTATTACTCATTATAACAACCTGGGCAAATATTTTGTCAAGTTGGCAGCAATACGCCACTGGACTGGATCAGATTGATGAAAAGTGACTGTTTTAAGCAAAAAAAAATTAAATAGGATATAAAAAGATCAACATTTGATATCATTTACTTTTATGAGCTATTTCCTCTCCATCCGTATTGGTTTATGTATTTAAAAGTCCAAAGGATAGCTGCAGCTCATTATGTCTGTTTCCAATCATTCAACATGTTGGCGGAAGTGTTCAGTGTAAATACTGCCAAGACTTTCATCCTCCAAACAGACGCACACCTACACACACTAATACAAACCACGGTGTGCTACAACTACATCTAACTCACAATACGCATCTTAAAATATCTCAGACATAGTAATAAAAGATCAGGTTACTGTATATGGGCATGTACTACATTTGTAGTTGTTCCTTTAAAAAACATTACACCTCAAAGAATTTTTTTTACACATTTTTAGATTAAACATTTTTTTTACACCTTTCTTAGATTAAACATATTATTATTACATTATTGTTATTATTAATAATTTTTATACTACATACAGTAGCAGTTCAGGTAAAAAAGGGTTAAACAGCAATTAATTATTGGGCTGTGGATTTGTGTGTGTGTGTGCGTGTGTGTGTGTGTGTGTGTGTGTGTGTGTGTGTAAGTGATAGAAAGAGAGAGACACACCTAAGGATAGTCATAGCAACATACTGGTATTAAGAAGTATCATTTAGACATACACACTCACATGCAAAAGACTTTAAAACTTAAAAAAAACACACACCATAAATGACTGAATTAGCATAAAATCAGCTACACACACACACACACACACACACGCACACACACGGAGCGTTTTAATTACACTATTTTATAATGAAAGGTTGCAACAGATTTTACCTTCAAAAAGCTACAAAACACTTGTGAAAGTCTACAAACTGAGATGGACGCCATCAATATACTTATTACACTGCTGACTGATTTCATTAACTCCAAAAGCCGTTTTCACTTAGCTGATTTGAAAGCTCCAAACAAAAAAACATAAACCGCGGCTGTATATTAATGAAAAGTGAAAGAAAATTAAATTAATGGTTTATTTGGAAAGCAAACTGAAAAAGTCATTCATGTTTACTCCCATTAGGAGAGATGAGGAGAGAGTGGAAGGACACTACACACACACACACACACACACACACACTACACAACGAACAAACTTTCACCTTTGGCAACTCAGACACATCACCTGTATGCTCTAATTAGGCTCACTTTGCACACAAACCACATGTAAATGTAAGTAAGATTAATACAACTCCCATATTTGCCTGTTAAATATTAAATATGGCTTTAATACAGCTACAGCCAGCAGCTAATTAGCATAGCTTAGCATAAGACCAGAAAGAAGGAGAACATTTTTATGAACACATTCAATTGTATTTGTTTAATCCATTAAAAAAAATAGTTTAAAAATGACAGGTTGACAGGCTTAGCTTAGCTTAGCTTATCTTAGCTTAGCTTAGCTGCTGCTAGCTGTAGCCTTACATTTAATGGACAGATATCGTATAAGTCTACTCATACTTCTTTTCTTTTCATGCATTTTGGAAAACTTCTGAGTCGGATGGACAACTTCACTTAAGAGCAGCAAATGAGACTTGACAAAGTTAATTCTCCTCATCTTTCTTTGGTTAGTGCAACAGAAATTAGTCCTACGTTTTTTTTTGTTTGTGTTTTTTTTGTTTGTTTTATTCTTTCGTTAGCTTACTTACATAGGTGACGGTCAGCACTGGATTTTCATGGTTGCCTGGCAACACCATAACAAGGCAGATTCCAGCACCCTGGTAATCTCGTCATTGCCTCCGAAACAAACATATTCAATAGTACTCAAAAATAACCACTGTAAGCTTCATGAATTGTTTTTCTTGCTAGGAGCACGGTTCTGCCTCAACTGACCAGGTTATAGAGCTTTAAATGATGACAGATGAATACTTCCTCAATCCCAATGTCAGTAAATCCTTTGATGAATGAGACTGCTAAAGAATCTCGATTGAGCAAACAGAGACTCTTCCTTTACATGCCACTGATTCTACATGTGGATCATAAATACAGTACACATTCTTGTGGCATTTCAGGGTTTGCTCAAGCTCATGTGTTTGGTCTATTAGGCACCCATACTTAAGATTCAGCTCTGTTGCACCGGAGACACATTTCTCATACATACCCCTACATAGATAGACACACATACAGATATCTGAGTCAGACAAATGAGCACACAAGCATGCATGCATCCGTGTACATATGCAGCCACAATAAGAGATCCATCCATGTGCGGTACATTAAGTCACTCAAAAAGGTCACTGCCTTGTTTCAACCAGTGACTCAAACCGCAACTCAAAACAGCCACCAATCCATCCACATTAACATTCGACAATGTGTGCAAGCACCTGGTAAAATTCATACATACACATCATAAACGCTTGAGTATTTTTCAAACTAATATTAATGCAAGGCAAATTATTCCTTCATCAGTAACTGTGTGGACACTCACATAGACGACGTTCACGTAGTCGTCATCAGAGAGGGTCTCCAGCATCTTGTTGACGGACGTTCGGATGAGTTTGAGGGTGAGACCTGAAACGCTGCCGCTCCTGCAGTTTGGAGATAATCCATCACATAAACAAAAAGGCAATCATTAGTACATTTTTTCCTCAGTTTTAAATGGATAAGAAATAACTGTACTGTAAATGATAAAGTTGTTTAATAAACCAAATGGTTTTTTTTTGTTTGTCAGCGTCACAAGAGAACGCCAGCATCAGAGCCTTCTGGCACGCCAAAAGAAAATGAAATCTGGCTCTAAAAAGGATGAATCATAAGGTTGTCACTCACGCATCCACCAGGATCAGCATATCCTTGGGTGACGCCGCTCCCTGAATGTACCTGGTGAGTAATAACAGACACACACACACACACACAAACAGTTCATGGACATTGAGAGTATAAAGAAAGAAAATGGAAAACAAACATACAGAGAGACACAGTGACAGTATTATATATACATTATTTTGAATTAAGTTTTAGAAGTTCTCAGAAATCTATACAAAACTGAGACTACAGCACACAAGGTAGTAAACAAATATCACTTTCTATCATTTGCATTTGAAATCAATCAGATCTTTGTGCCGTTTAATTATCACTCGTCACCCATTCCTTTAATAAACAAACAGTTTTGTGCGTCTTTGTTCAGAGTGCTCGGTAGCCGACGGGGCTTTTGAAGCTAATGAAATTTAATAACATGGTTAAAAGAGTATTGGTGGCTTCCAGGCAGATTTGAATCCTTTCTGGGAGACTAATGAAGCCATTGTATCGGTACCCTTTGATCTACAGCGGCTCTGAAGTGTTTGTTTCAGTGTGTTTGGCTTCGGTCAGAGACCTGGATTTAATTGTTTTACACTGTGAGTATGTGTTTATCCGACATGCAAATCTAATTTTTGCAAATGAATGTTTCATATGACAATTACACAGGTAGACTGAATGGGCCGTGTGCACCCTTGACAAACACTAGAGAAATAAATGAAAATGAGATGATTACAGGCACAGAAACAAAACTGCATATCCCATAATATGCGGCTGCACTCACCATGGTCGTCTGCGCACATCGTAGAGGTCGATCTTACTGGCCGAGTTGCTTGAGTCAATCCAAGGGGATGCTGGGATTCGGTAGAAGGACACAATAGGGAAAGAAAACAATGCATATTTCCCAAAATACCAAACTATTTCTTTAATGCAATCCTTGAAGTATGCAGGGTACTTTAAAAGTACACTCTCGAGACTTGTTGAGTGTAAGATTTTGAAACGTCAGAAACGTGACAGTTAAATCTATAAAACGAGTCAAAATCAAAAGCCAACAGCAGCCCAGTATTTAGAAAGGTCTGGTTGTGTTTGCATGCATCCTTCTGCAATATGATGAAATTGTCTTTTTTGGTAGCAACACTTTGTCTCCATCACTGACCACAGGAAGTTCAACAGACTGTTGAAGAAACCTCATTGGCTGCTGGGCTACTCACCTGGGTAGTATCGAGCCAATCCCGTTGCAGAACCGAACACCTGCCAGAGGAGCGAGGGATCTTCCTCTTTATTTTTGCGGAAAACATCCTCTAAGGCCTCTGTCCAATTTAGCTCATTCAAAATGATGGTAGCTGGAACACACACACACACACACACAAACAGAAAATACATGATTAAGCGAGTGATATTTGTACAGAAGTACAAAATCATAAAAATCACACAAGCATAAAGTGCCATGACTTTCCAAAAACCATTTGCTCTGAAAAAGCAATTCTGAGGAAGACAAACACAGATTTGCCAGTATTAAGACATTGATGGCTGAAAGGAAGCCTTCCTGCAGATATTGAAACTGACATCAATCTGCTATGATGATATATTTCTATTTCTTTTAGTTTTTTCCCCTCATAACACACACCATCAAAACACCAAATCTACAGTGGTGGAAAAAGAGCAAAAGCGAGGAGAGAAAGGTTAAAAAGAAAATGATTCCCTTTGATATCGGATACTGGAATAAGACAAAATCATCTGCTGGGTACTCAGGGGACATATATACAATAAACATTTTGTTCACCTGTTTGTCTGCAGAGCCTTTACTGGCTGGCTTAATGCTCCAACAATCTAGTCTGATCCAAAAAGCCAATGCACTGCCTGGGAGAGTGGGCTGCATGTCAAACTGATGCTGTGCGTGACTCATACTGGTGTGTGTGTGTGCGCGCGTGCGTGTGTGCATTTGTGGAAGCAAATGGATTAAAGGAACAATGAAAAACACAGAGAGACAGGCAGGAGATCCGAGACTTGCTGAGGCAGAGTCATACATAACAGATAACAAGAAAAGTGAGGGTGACACGTTATTGTGATGCACCTGTACCGGTAATTCAGTTAAAGAGTTACTGTATATGGACAGCTCAGCAGGGGGTCAAGAGGCTCCGGACAGAGTAACCATGGCAGAGAGAGAGAGAGAGAGAGAGAGAGAGAGAGAGAGAGAGAGAGAGAGAGAGAGAGAGAGAGAGAGAGAGAGAGAGAGAGAGAGAGAGAGAGAGAGAGAGAGAAAGAGAGAAAGAGAGAGAGAGAGAAATTCAGTTTAATGCTTTGACATGCTTCACGATAATGCCAAGAAATTAAAATCAAATAATTATGGGATATTACTGACACACATAACGTCCTGTCAGCATAGATCTTCTAACCATAGAAAAGTGAATTCAGAAGCCGATACTTTCTTTGTGTTGTAAAGCCTCAATTTCAAAGATTTGAGTACTGGTTTATTTTGATGAAACTGCCACCAAGAAAAACACTGTGTACTCATTTATCAAAGTAAATAAGCAATGCCCAGCTATAAAACCTAGAAAAAAAAATATTGCTTTTTCCATCCAACCCGCCCACTTCTCCCTTCCTTTTTTTTCTGTTCACTGGTCCCATGGTTCTCAAGCTCCTTCTGGCTCCTCTCTCCCTCTCCTCCTATGACCACTGCCTTTACCAAAGCTCCATGTCCATGCTTTGTAAGATAAAGAGAGAGTTTAGGCCAATACTTAAATGGCTCCCTGTGGCATTGTAGAGCAAAGCGTGTCCCAATGATAAGTGGTGACAATTTGTTCAGGCCTGATCTCTCTGCTCCCCCGAGGATGGCCGTTAATGGATTAGTCCTGCTGGTTTCCGTGACATCAGTCTCAGGGTAACAAGACCTCATACGGAAACCATTGGTATCTTCTCCCCACAAAGCTGCTCGTACTGAACAGTGAACTAATAAGGAGAGAGCACATTCAGCATTTCATTTGGCCACCAGCTGCCACTGCACAAAGTCGATATAGTGACCAACCTATTAGTTGATTTGTGTGTGCGTGTAGACACATTTCAGACAAGATGGAAGAGAAAGATTATATAAATGACCGAGAGTGTGTTTTTACACACTGTGTGTGTGCTTTTATACGTTCCCTCTGTGTAAAAATGACAAAGCCATTATAGTCTCCCAGAGGGATGTGGATGCAGACAGACATCACACACATGGACAGACATACGTCCCCAAACAGGCAGGTCAGGCACCGCCGATGAGCCCTTAGCAACAATATCAAAAAGGCATGCCATGGCAGTGTCCTCAAATCTCAACAAATACTAAAACAAATCACAGTTTCAGCGTAAACAGATCCATCTATGTGGCAATGTGTCTGTTGCTGGCTCGAGGTCACCGTGATGAGAGGGAGAAATGAGAAGTATCACCACAGCAACGCAAGCTTTGGTCAGCTCTATTTGTCAAGTGCAGTGTCATGTCCTGAGGGAATCTGTGTGTGTGTGTGTGTGTGTGTGTGTGTCTGTGTATACTCAGAGCAACAAATCTGGATAATACCAATGTCTTAAAGAAAATCTGACTCATCGGGCATGAATACACGGCAACTGAATATGGAAAAGAAGATACTAAATATTCCCCCGTGAGTCATGTAGCTTTCAAAAACAAATTAAACAGGATTGTAGTAGTGAGCGATGAGGAAGAGGGTGGTGGGAGGAGGTGGAGAGGAGGGAAAGCTGCTCTCCTCCATGCCAACCGATGCCCTGCGGTGTCCCCCCCCCCGTCATCAGATAGCTGGTGGCTGGAACAGCCTGCGTATTTGAAAGTAATTACATGGTAGAGACCGAAGTGGTGAGAACCTGCAATCATCATATCAGAAGGGACTCGATGATACTACTGCCACTCATTACTGATCGTGACGTGAACACATCCCTTTTACATGCGTTGACAGTCCAGTGACTTTCACTGTATTGCGACATTAAACACCCCCGACATACACACTGACACAGTCTGTATATTTAACGACTTAATAGTTGCAATCACCGGATCAGCATCAGAGTATGATGAGCATCACCCGTGCTAATTGTTTTCTGTGAAAGCCCACCACTTAATTCCTATATTTCCTGTCGACGCATGTCAACTCTTCATAAACATCAAACAGCAATTAAAATCACATTCAAGACTGGCACGTTACAGATGCTGTATCCTGATTACTTTTCAGTCAATGCGTGCTATACACTCTTAGCAGCTATAACCAGGGGTAATGGATAACGAGAGATGGACACCAGCACACACACTCACCTACCATTTATATTGCTGTAGCATGAGAAGGATGTTGAAGTCATAAAAGGTGAGAAAAGCCTTTTTGGTAATCTCCACTGCCTCAAGACCATAAAAAGGACTCGTGCACTGTCTTGTTGCACATCAGGAGCAATTACTCACACAGCACACACCCAGACGGCTGTATTATTGATCGACATAGGTTTAACTTTTTTTTTTTTAAACCCTCACTTGGACCGTAAGATTGCAAAAGTTAATCAGGAGAGAATTCAGGAACAATTACCGTTAGTATGTGACATACTATCAAGTTTTATAGACGGTTAGAATAACAGGAATTAATTACAGGAAGAAAGCTAATTTTGTTGCAGGCTGTGAAAAAAAAGGGAGAGTTGGAGGGGAATCCAAATGTGAATCCTAATCAGCGGATTAGAACATCCTGGGAAGGAATCCAACTTGTTGCAGGTCGCAGACGTAAAGACAGTAGGGGGCAAATGAAATAGGACGTGTATCAAGTAGCATAAGAGTTCAAATAGAAAAAGAAAAATCAATTTATACGCCGTGAGCTTTGCCACAGGGGATGCAACTTCAACACACACACACACACACACACACACAGTGCCACAGTATCGCAGCACATCACAGTGTGTGCGTGTTTCAGGCTGACAGGTGCCACACAGCGTTGATGCAAACAGGCATGAGACGAGCCTCGGATCTCCTGCCAAGGCCATGACGCTCTCCTCTCATAGCGTCCCCGCCAATCTGCCTAATGAGCGAGAAGACGCGGATACACAGCCATGAGATCCATATACAGTACAGTAGGCGCATGTGATGTGACACACACACACACACACACACACACACGCCGATTCTCACACCCCAAGTGTTTCTTCATCTCTGTCTCTCAAACACATTTACACACACAGACCAATTCTGATTCATCTCCAATGTGCGTGCACACACACACACACACACACACACACACACGTGCATAAACACGATAATGAATCCCTTTCTGACCACCCACACTGGATCAGCAGGGAGAATAGATTCTAATCAGCAGGACTAATGCGGGGGAGAAAGACAGAAAGATTTGTCTCCACACACCCCACTATTAATATGCTTAATAAAGTAGAGCGAGGGATAGCGTGAGGCGAGGATGGAGTGATAGCAGGTGGGGTGAAGGAGCAGAGCTGTGGAGGAAGAGAGAGTAAGGACAGAGAGATGAGTGCAGTGAAGAGGAATAAAGGATCAAGTCAAAGACAAAAGGTGACAAAGAACAGGAAAAAGGAAGAAATCAAGCAAGCAGAAGGGAAAAAAACAGGGTAGGGATGCAGAGAATGTGTAGTGCAAATTAAAGAGGAAAAGGTGAATGACACATCTCTCCTTCAGCATCAGTAAAAGCTACAAGGACGCCAGTCTTGTCTAGACAAAGTCTCCTAATCAAGTTACCAGTCCTTCCTCCACACAACAAGATAGAACATCAGGGTGTGTCTAAGTGTGTGCGTCTTCTTGGACACACACACACACACACACACGGATACACATTACTATGGCAACGCTGACAGTGCTGGCTAGCCGAAGTGGCATCGATGTGGCAGGCTGTCCTTGGAGATAGAAAGAGAGAGAGGAAGAGAAAGAAGGAGAGAGATGGAGAGAAAGAGAGATATAACCAGAGCTCCACCCAGACCCCACCCTCGACCACCACAACCTATGAACTAGACTTTTATAATTTGTAAGTGTAAAATGTACATTATTACATTATGTTTTTCAAGATAATCCCAATCAAAGCTAACAGTGTGGCTATATAGATACCATTAGTGGTTAAAATATATGTCTTTTGTATTTCAAAATGTAGAAAAACCCTAAACTACCCTCAAGATAAATGAGAAGACACCGTTATCACATCTTTACATTCGGTATGAGACTGGGAAGCTTTGTTTATCTGAGTATTAAAACGGGAAGCCTGGAGGAAACGGCAAGCCCCAAAGTTCAACAGCAACGGCATTTTCTGACCCAAACAGCTGATCTGCAGCACAATGAAGTACGCGGCATGCGTAAGAATACAGAAGTTCTATGGTTGAGATAATGTAGTGCCTAAGTAAAGGGCGAGGTAAAGCGATGAAGATATTACAAATATAGCGTACAGTTAAATTGATATTTTTAGATTTGTTGTTGCTGGCCCTGTCCACAGCAGATCAGCTTCCGTGCCGGTACTCCCATCTGCTTCTCCACACTGTGGTGGGGGGTGTGTACCAACCCGAAACTACTGCAAGTAATAAACTGACTATGGGTTTTTGACAGGTATACAAAAAAAATGTATAAATTTGAACTATCCCTTTAAACAAAACACGCACAACATGGAGGATATAATAGAGCCATCGACGGACAGGGAATAAGGAAGAATGAGACAGGGGACAAATATAGTTATAGAAAGAGAGCAAAAGACAGAGCGATGAATCACACTCAGAACAACCCTCCTCACACACTCCAACCCTCCCTCCTGCCATTTCATCACTTTAACTGCAGCATGTAAAAATAACTGAGTGCATTTGGCCATTTGGCAATGACGAAAGCGTCTGCACAGTTCGAAGGCTTCAGAGGCCCGTCACTCTGCACATTTATAGTCTAACTTATGTGGAATGACTGACTCTATAAGGGCATTAAAGTCATGTGACCGAGTCCACTGCATTTAGCGAACCCAGTGTGATGACCATTATAGAAATTCATATTGAATGTTCAATCAATTGAACGCTCGCTAAGGAACACCATGAGCTCATGCTGTATGCCATGAAGAAAAACTGTCACGGATAATTGAGTGAAACAAGTACATGCGTGTGCGATGTGTGTGTGTGCGCGAGTATGTTCTGCTCCCGTTTGTGGTAAAACACTTACAGTAGTAACCACCTTTTCCCTCAAGCGTCCTGAAAACAGGATGAACTCAGATTTTATGAGTCAACAAGTAAAAGTGGATTCAAAAAATGCAAAAGCCGTTTACACATTAACATTAATCGTTAGAGTACACCGTCTATTTCTCATTTGACACTGTAAGGTCATAATGGATAAAAGCCCAATTATGTGTCTCTTGATTATGTAAATTTGTCTGAAGGAGTTTAAATCTGGCCACATTCACTAATAGTCACTAACACTCACTTTATTACACCACAATTTAATTATGGTGGATCAAATCTACTTGTAATGGTGGTCTGTGTGTTTTCCTGCGGTGCATAGTGGCACCAGACACACTTGTGGGGGACGATTATGGAATGAATATATATATATGAAATTGTGATAACTCTATAACTCCATGAAAAATGAGGCTAGCCTGAATCCTATAAGTAATTAAGGTACTCCTGAGCACTTGAACCCTACTTATCCCAGTGAGGAGCAGTAGTAAACAGTACATGATGCACGTGAATACATACAAATTTTTCTCTCTCCTTTGCAACTATATGACAGTAGTCAACATTGCTCATTAAAGAGGGAAGAAAGAAGCAGCAGACATGTGAGTGTAGGGAAGGTACCGGTAGGGTCAAACCCTCTGAGCAAGGACACATTACACGACGCGTCATGTTTGTGAGCGTACAAGACAACTATTTGAAAAGAAATGGCATTTCCTTTACTTATAATATAATATATTAATATAATATTAGCAAGAATAAGAGTTGACAGCCAAGCTAGAGGCACTATGATGATGTAATTAGGCACACATTAGCTTTGAGCTAAATGCTAACACCGGCATGTTTAACATGCTCATAATGACAAACACTGCTAACACGTCAATGTTTAACAGATGTAAAGTTTACTATGTTCATTTATCTTCGTTTAGCGTGTTAGCGTGTTAGCATGTTATCTTTTTCTGTCTCTCCTTTTGCTAATTGGACACATTATTATTTTAACCCGGCGATGGCGCTGCAGTAGATGAAAAGATAAGGGATCAAACAAAGACATTATAATTTATCCTGAAGGGAACATGAAAGTTTTGACTAAATTTCATGGAAATAGTTGTTGAGACATTTTTTAGTCACAATTACAAATATCAACCTCAAGTTGGCGCTAGAGGAAAAGGGGATCACCAAATTCACGAGGCAATACATCCAGTAGTTTTAATAATTCAGCGTGGACCAACGTGGTGGACGACCTTCTCCATCCCTAGAGCCACTATCCTGGCTATCCTGCCTAAAATGTAAAAGTAAACTATGTGCAACCCTGTGTTTATCTGATAAAGAAAACAGTGATGCACACACACTGAACGAAGCATACATGAGAGTGTGTGAAAAATACACCAAAATAACTGCTTCACACAAGAAGGCAGAGAACTGGTGGAGTCCTTGATATTCTGTGCAACTGTCCCAAGAGGTCAGCAGAGCCAACGATGGATGAACGAGAAAGGAGCAGCTGGTGACCAGTGTAAAGAGAGTTGATATCTGGGTTATATATAGACAAGAACGGTGTTGAACTGTCAGACAGCGCTGGGAGGCTGAGCTCCACATCATGGGAACATATACTGTACTGGAGATAGTGATGACAGGGATGCAGACACACAGAGAGCGGTGCGGTTTGGTGGTTGCTGTTTATGACTTTAATCTTTAATAGAGAGGGTTTATTAATGTGCATGCGTGTTTCAACTTACAGCCTTCATATATGTCCGTGGGGATGTGGACGGCGGTGGTGTTGTAGGAGACGTATCGTTTGAAGTCGGGGTCTATTTCGAAATCACCTGGAACATATCGGTTCTTCTTCTCTGTCTGATCGAGCTGCACAAAGAAAAAAAAATGTCTTTTTGCAAACCATTTTATGTCAATGTCAATGTTGAATATTCACTGAAACATCACTCCTGACAGATGGAAAGAAAAAGAAAGGGACAGCAAGATTGAGAAAGTGAGAATCTAAATTTTAGGCAGCGAAACATAAAATCAGGCATCCACATAGAGAAAGTATAAAAAGGGGAGAGGGCCTGTCAGTTAAATACAGAGTGACATTCATGTGCTGTGTGTGGCTGTGTGTGTGTGTGTGGTTCTCTTCCACTGGGACAAAGAAAGGAATTAGATGCTCATCTCTGGTTATCAGAGCAGACAGAAGATGTGTGAGGCCAGGGGAGGCATTCAGTATCCCACAAATACACGTTTTCTGATTGCAGGGCCCAAAACATGAATATTATATAACATAAAAAAGACCCCTGCTTATACATAACACAAGGATACCTAATAATAACACGGTATGGATAACACATTCTTACACATGCACTAAAGATGAGGATCCGGTTATCAATAAAATTTTAAAATCAAGGTTGCCATGGTAATGATCTCTGTCTGTATCTCCAATTACAGTGACAGGATATCACAGTTGTGGGATTGAAGTTATACTTACGTCATCTTTGGCATTGTAGTAAACAATTTTGTCGGACTGTGAAGAGATTGAAAGAGAAACGGGCAAAGATTAGCGACGATTGAGCAAACAGAGGAAATGCTAGTGCTAATATTAGCATTCTCTATCAACAATAAATTTTATGGAAATCTTATTTTTTTTAGAGATATCTTGCACCATGCACCAAAAAAAGACAAATGTGTGAACAAACCGACATACTGACTAAATGCTAAAGATGCCTAAAAAAAAAAGTGGCTCTTAAAACTCTACAAAATATTGTAGGACACATGTGGAAGTGGAGGTCTTGCAGAGCAGCGGTCTGTGTTTGACACTGAGGATCAGTGAAGTAAGTGGTGTTGTTTTGCTCTCACACCACTGGGCTTCCTGTCAGTACACAGGCTAGCCGGGCGCTAACGAGCTAGCCTGGCTGCTGACATAAGGATGCCCTGAAGCTACAGGGCTGGTTCACTGACTCTCACCACCTGCCTACCACCTCTGGAGCTACAAGCCAACAGGAAAGCAAACAGATCTGTGATTCCTCCTCTCACTGCTACAGTTACCTTATAGCTCAAACTGTTTGTTATTTAGCCACAAAATAAGTGATTCAGCTGTGTAAACTATGTGAACCTTTGGCATCTGCTCTCCGTCTTGTTGCAGATGTGTAAATCATAGCGTATGTTTAAAGAGTAGTAGTGAGCTAACAAACAAGAAGACATACAATATAAGAGGAGACAGTCCCACAATGCTCTCTGTCAGGTTATGTTACTGTGCACCTTAAGAGGTGATGATGATCACACCATCATCACACCCCTCAGAGGAGGCTACTGCAAGAGCACTTAATGTGAGAGAGACGGAGAGAAAGGGAAAAATAACTAAATCATGTACGCTATTACTTCTGTGCCATGTTATGATTGGTGTGATGTGTACCTGTGTGTGTGTGTGTGTGTGTGTGTGCGCGCACTTTGATCACACTCTTACCCGATATTAAAATATGATCCGTGTCTGTTTATCTTAAGGGAAAATGCTTGTTAATGTATTACCATCTAATCTCTGGCAGGTGTGCCTGCAGTCCTCGTCTACATTTACATCACTTAATATTACATCCACTGGAATACTCAAACATGATCTTCCACCAGTCACCTCCAAAGCCTACTCTTATATTAAAAAAAATAGATTAAATCAATAATATAGCAATTTAAGAAAGTTCAATATATAATATCCAAACACAACATTTGATCTCTGTAAAGTAGCTGGATACAGCTTGTGTTTTAATACTGAGTGTAAATTGGGCCAAAGTCATTATATTACACTGAGCAGACACATAAGTGTTTAAAGTCAGCAGGGAGATGAGCCCAGTAGGACTGGCCCAGTTATCAAGGGTGACAGAACAGATGCGTGCGCTTAAACATATATACACACACACACACAGGCAAAGATGAAGACATGAAACAACAATCTTAAAACATATATTCATATATATATGCATCAACAGTTAACAGAAGTCTCTTGAGATATTCCTTGGGAAAATGGAAAAAGGTTGGAAAGAAGTTGATTTTGTGCTCTTCGCTTCAGTGTTCACTCAGTATACACAAAGCTGGGGAGTTATGTAATTGGTTCAGGTATGCAGAAATCCCCATAACATTAACCAAAAAAAAATAATTACGTTTGCTAGCCAAGCCAAGCATCCCGGGCCAAAGGAATATCAAACTCAGTCAGTAACACAGCAGATAAATTAATCTATCCCCGGAGAGGCATTTCCTCCCCCTGTTTACTAAGTGCAAGGCACCATGCAAGAAGTTGAGTAATGGAAAACTTTTAATGGAAAAGACTAATTAAGGTTTGGCAAACAACACTGAAGAGTTTTTTTGTTTTTTTTTTAAAGCTAATAGGCTAAATGGTAAAGTTGAATTTCTTTTGAAGTTCTTCCGCCCCATAATGTGCGCGCAGTATCGTTTGTTATAATGCTGCCGAGAGGCTTTTCTCACTGCAGAAGCAGAAGGAAATTTGCAATTTGCATTTATTATGAAAAGGCCAGAGCTACAGTAAAACACAACACCATGAGCAGTGAAGAGAGAGAGAGAGAGAGAGAGAGAGAGAGAGAGACAGAGAGAGAGAGAGAGAGAGAGAGAGCTGCACTGTAATTCTCATGGAGGCTACCGTTGTTGAATGGGGAGCAGCATTCACAGGGCCAGCAATCAGGAAAAGTAATTGAATGAGTAAAATAATAGTGTAGTATAATCTACTGTACATTCTCTTCTAATGTATTCTTAATACTGTGATTAATGGACAATATCAGCAAGTGTGTGTGTGTGTGTGTGTGTGTGTGTGTGTACGTGTTCCTCATTTATTGTTTAGGCTAATTATGTACAATAATGAAATTCAATCTTGTATAAAGTCATTACAGCACCATTGTCATTATAATGAGATTTGCTGTCCAATTATTGCAATCATTTTGAATCATGAAAACATGCCCACCCCCTCCCATCCCCATGATCCTCTTGTGGAGTTCGCAGCACCATTTGATCTGTATGTAATGCAACCAGTGTTAATGCACATATTAGATCCGGCTCACGCCACTCACTCACCTCACTGTCGTCCCTCCACTCGTGCTCCATCTGAAACCTTTCCGCTTCTGTGGCGAGCCTCTGAGAGAAGACGGGAAAAAAAGAAATACTGATTATTAGCCCGTGTTTAATAAATGTTCCTAGGAAAAACTCAGCTCTGAGGTTATATTACTGTCAACATCATGATAACAACAACACCGGCTTCACTTTGTACAAGACAGACAATACAGATTTGTTGATTTAATAAGACACAGGCAGGTCAGGTGGAGACATTTCTAAAAATCTAAATTTAGAAATAAATGCAGTAAAAAAATAAATATATATATATATATATATATAGGCATGATTAAATATCACTGTTGCATGTGAAATCATGTTATCTAACCCGCTGGCAGCTTGAAAAAAAAGTGCTGCTGGTGCTGGAACAGTGTGTTCAAGGAAAAATACCTTATTTCCTCTCAGCACCTGCAAGTGTAAATTAGGACTAGCAGTGACACAATGCTGCACTAAAATTAGACACCCACCTCTTCCACCCTTCCCCCTATCTGGTCTTGATGACTAGGTTAATGGGTTTATAATGGGCCCAGCTTTTAATCTGTACCTGGTCCAGAAATGTAGTGTACTATTAATTTCCCCGGGGAAATATCGAATCCAGCTCTTCCTGCTCATGTGTACGGGACGAAGGGTTTCAAGTCACACTGTGGGAGCAGAGATTTGACGGTGGCGAAGGCAGTAAATTAATTTATGAAATAAGAAGAGGAGGGGGTTGAAACAATGAATTATTGAATTAATTCTGGTGCGAAATTAAACAAGACAAGAGTCAGATTTTTTGAATCATATGCTTTACTTATTATTCACAGCGTTTGGGTGCAAAAATCAAACTTGTGACGGTTGAGAGAGCGAGAAAAGTTTTCATCGAAACTTTGATAAAATTGCATTTAAATGCAAATGTTTCACTCCAAACATTAGCACTTATTAAAAGACCTTTTCAGAATAAAAGTGTTTTTAGCTTCTTGTTCCCATGTTGCTCCCTTTGCATGTAAGATAATAAGTCAGGAAAAACTGGGATGAACGTACAGTATATTGACCACGTTGTGACATATTCCTAACTCATAAAAGACTACTATAAACGTAGCATCGTTTGAAAGTGCTGTTAGTAATGAGATAAATTAGCACGTCAGAAATATGGCCTTGTTAATGAGCTGGAATATCATTTTATGATATCAGCAAGCTGCTATAGAATGACTAATGAGAGCATATTGCCGAGTTACAGGACAGTTAATGAAGATGATCTATTCCTGGTTTATGCTGCGCAGCTTGATGCTTGAAAATAACGACTCAGCGCGTGCATGGGTCCAGATCTTGTGTAGGGAACAGCGGCAGTAATTGGCGTAGCAGATACATGACTATGAGGTTTATAGTCACATACACTAAAAATATGAAAAAAAAAAAGTATAGCTGACAATTAGCAAGCCAGAAAGAATGTTTAACAAGCTGCAAATTAGCTCTCAATAGTAGATCCCTACATGCACAGAATGTATGAATGAAGATCCATATTTCCATATAGCCGTACATCTGTATATAATTGGAGCAAAAAAATTAATGCAAAATAAGATGGATAAGTAAATACTGTAACTCAGTCACTTTCCTCACACACATACACTACAACACAAACGTCCCTCTTTGTGTCTGCATGTATCTAAGAGCCCTGGATTACAGGTTTAAAACGGGATAAGAGGACATTGTGCACTTTGTAAGCGACACACTGACATGTACTATGTATACATGCACACTTGCTTTTTTTTTTTTTTGACAAACATTCCTGGCAGTCTGATTAGAGCATCTAGTGCTGCCAGGACAGAACGCACAATCACACAAACACAGACACACACACACGCACACCTGCCATCTCACTGATGTGTAGGGAGGCACGGGAGAGCAGAGGAAACATGAGCATCTGCTGTTGTGACTGGCAGCACTTTAGTCAGATCTATCCTGCTCAGCCTGTAGGGAGCCAGGAGGAGAGTGGTGAGAAAAAAGGGAGAGAGAGAGAGAGAGAGAGAGAGAGACATTTGCACTCACACACTCACACATACATATACAGACACACAGACACTGAGGCAGACTGGCACAAGACAGAAAACAACTGCACAGTAAGTGCATGCAAGTTGGCAAGTTAACCCTAGTTATTGCCCGGCTACAAGGTTGACAAGGGGGTCCTGCACATGCACACACACCTACCTACAGCATCGACTCACATTCACATTCATATTCTCTGTATATACTGTAAGTCACAGTTTTCATCAACTCGATTTGTCTTTTTATATCACTTTATAACAACCAAATGAAGCTTGATGATGCCTCCTTGAATTCTACAGACAAAACCCGTCCAAAAACAACAATAACAACAACAAAAAAAAGACAACAAAACAATATTGATTCTTAATTTTCGGCATCATGTAAGCACATTTATTCCATAGCACAGCTGCTGCTGTCGAGGCCTGATGGTGACTGGATATGATAGAGGCAGAGAGAGAGACAGAGAGAGAGCAGTAATGAGCAAGACACATCAAATGTATACTCCCTCTCTGTATGCATATACTGTACGTCTGATAAGTTTCATGTAGGAAAACAGAGATGACAAACAGAAAGCTGGAGCAGCAGAGGCACACAGAGAGTGCGACAGCTGGGATGACAAAAGCAGCCAGACAAACACGCACACATGCACATACACACACACACACACACACACACACACACTCCAGGAAGTAATGAGTCACTTGTGTGCAAAAGCAGACACACATACACACTCTATGCCTGATTCAACGTTTCCTGCAACACTATAGATATCAAATATTAATGTTTTTTTGGTGAGGGGGACAGAAATATGTTTGCACATCATTGCATCACATGAAAAATGAAAAAAAAAAGAGCCTTTAATAAATCCCCAGCTTGCAATATGTGGATAATCATCTATATGAAAGCAGTGTCCACATACTCATTGGTGTAAATTACTCTTTATCTTCACAAATGCATTGTAGCAGGTGCATAAAATCATTCCTCTCCAACAGGAAAGTTACTGTGAGATGGTAAAATGTTCTATATGCTTTGTAAAAGATTTGCCATACCATCTGTTTTTAACTTCTGTGCGCCGCCCCCTCACTGCTAACTGTGTATACGTTGTTGGCTAAGGTTGACATTTTTAAATATGTTTCATACTCCTCTGGCAGGGAAATGTAGAGCAGGAAAGCAGCCATTTTGGCTCAAGGGACAGCAGCCCATGGCTCGACAGCAGATATAGGGTGTGTAATTGGCACAGAGAGGAGCCTCAGCAGTTATGACCACAGGAAGACTGTGATGTGATGGCACCATGGTCTTGCATGACGACACTATTTATGTCCATCGTCTAATATAGAGACTAAACTTTGAATGAATTAGTCAACTGATAGTAGCCAAAAGTTAACAATCAGTTTTTTTACAATCATTAATCAAGTAATTTTTCAAGTAATTTTTCAACAGTATTTTAGGTTTTCGAGGACACTCAGTCCATGTGCCCCCGAACATAGATTCAAAAGTAAAAGTAAAAAAAAAAAAAAGTATATATTTTTCAAAAAATTTGACAATATTTTCCATAATTTATTACAACAATAGTAAAAACGCCTTTCCTTCAGCCGTCCTCTACTCCAACCAATTTGACTGTTACTGAAGAGGTAATATTTTAAGGTCTCAAGACTACTCACAATATTAATCATACTCACTGAGATCACTCCGCAACAAGCTAGTTACTCTGAAAGGCCCACTGTAGCCCGGGATGCCATCAGCATAAATGTATCTGGCAATACTCCCCGGCATATGACATGAGTACAAGATTTATGTTGTTTATTCAGCTATTCTGAAGTTATAAATTGGGACAATCAATTCCACTTGAATTACTTGAACGTTTTGTAAAAGACGTGATTTTGTAAAGTGACTAATTGCATAATGGCTTCCGCTCAAAATGCAATCAGCAATAGAACATAAATGACTTCAGTGTAGGATGTGATCTTTGTGTTCAAGTGGACGAGGCACTCGTGGGAAGTTGTACGACAGAAACTGAAGTTTTTATGTTACTGTGTGATAAAATAATGTGTGTGAATGCGAGAGGGGAGCATAATGAGTGTGTCTGTGTGTGTGTGCGCGAGTGTGTCCGTGTGTGCCTACCCTGTGATTAGGGCTTTAACAGCAGCATCTAATGAGTCACAGCGTGTCATCCAGTGTCGGTTTAATAACGCACTTCCAGACACTAGAGATCAGTGACTCCTCTGTAATTACGCACCACTACATAACACAGCGCTTAAAAGAGCTCTGTTCAAGTGCTCACACTTTTGCTCTCATCCTTCTTAGACAATTTAATGAACATCATTGCTTACTGGAGAGGCAATTTTTCCGTTTAATGCATGCATATGGTACATTATGGTGGATGAGGGCACTTAAATGAAGGTTTTCTCATGTTGTTTGCCCAGTGTTGAATACAGACTGAAAAGAAAAAAAAAAAAAAAAAGGGTCTGAGAAGTGATTCATTTTGAGAGTGAGGAATCTGTTTGTGATGCTCACGTTGCTAAGCGACCAGGATGTCATGGTAACCTACCGCATCCGTGGTCCATGCACTGTGTGATAGCGACACAAGAGACTTAAGATATTTTGTTCGTCATCTTCCCGTCGCAGCGCAGGCCATCTTTCTCCTCAAGCACGTCAAACTTAGCTGAAACCTGCTTCTCTATGCCAGTGACAATAGCCCACTCACACCTAAGAAAACGTGGTGAGCAAAAAAGAGAGCGATTTTTAACCAACAAGAGAGGCCAAGGTTGGAAAACAACTGTTGTTTTCATTTCGAAAATGGCGAAACAATTGTGGCTCAGACTCTGGTTGGGCAGCCAAAGACTTTTGGATCTGCTGCCAAATCGATAATACAATCCCAGGCCTGAAATAACCCTCAGCGACCAATATTCAAATAGCACAGTCCTCAGCTGTCCGTTCTGTGCTACCTCCCTCATGCTCAGCCTTTTTTGCTGGAGCTTGTTTTACCTAAACAACAATGTTTCAAGAAACAAAGAACCTTGCACTCTTTGTTATTCATCACTGTCTCTCTTTTATTCTTTTTCTCAATCTGATTTTAATCACATTTTCTCTCTCTCTGTCAGTCTGCTCTTCTCCGTGCAAGCAGTCTGTCTGGGGGAGGTCTTGGCAGACCGCCATGTCCCCCTGAGCAGGTGCCTTTGTCAACAAACATCCCTCAAGGTAAAGCATCAGAAGGAGTTCCTTGAACAGAATAACCTTCCTCTTGTCAGTCGTCTCTCTGCAGTTTCAAGCCATCTTGTGACCAGCCATCAGCTAAAACCGATGTTGGCAGACAACGCAGTCCTCCTTGGCTTTTATAATGTCAAACATAAAGACTGTAAGACTTTTACACTTTAAAAGGACATACAAACCAGCCATGGATGGATATATTTATTGTCCCAACTACATAAACATTTCAGGTATAAAGTGAACTAAATATTTTCCAGTAGTTACCTTAAACAAACCTTACGTATTAAGAACAAAACATTATTTTTTAACTTAAATTGCTAATTGAAGCTGGATCAAACTGCATTTTATCAGTGTTTTCATCATCTGGAGTCACCATATCATGAAAACATCAACCAGAATTACTTTTATCCAGATTTTTTAGATACAAATTTGGTGTTCAGCCCAATACCGGCGCCTGTTTGTTGAACAATCTGTTCCCTGGCGTGTCCTGCTTTTTAAACACCACTATGTTCTCATCCTTTTTATGACAAATGAACATATCAGGAGATCTCTGCCGGTGTCACTGTGGGAAGGAGGGAGGTTAACCATACACCCATCAAAGAGTATTGGTAAGAGGAAGGATTTAATAATGGATGAGAACAGAGTCAGGGGAGTCAGAGGTGGCCTGGATGTCAGAGAGAGGCAGGATTAAAAAAAAAAAAAAAAAAAAAAAAAAGAAGCTCAATGTCTGTGCGTTCTGTACGGTGTGTGAGTTCATTTGCAATTAATCAACAAGTCACACCTGTAACTGCAGCTCACCGGCACGTGAAAACGAGCGCATTGGTCGACGTAATGCCGGGAGCAATCGCAGCATAGTACAGTAGAGGAGGATCTGAGTCATAGACACACAAACGGGTTATCTGAAGTCAACTGACCTTTAGGGAAAGAAAGGTGCAAATACTTTATATACAAGCGAATGCAACACCAGAGAGAATAGACAAAACTGTGAGCTATTACCGTATCTCCATATTAACAATTCTCTCCATGACTGTCTTTCACCCCAAATGTTTGATTCAGTTATCTACAGTAGGAAGTGCACAATAATACCATTAAGAAAAATGTGAAAATCAATAGACTGGCTGCTTACATGTATGAAAAACTGTAAGTTAATGGTAAAACACACATTGACAAAACACACCTAAGGAGGAAAGAGAAGGTGGAGATAAAGGAGGCAGGCAGGACAGAGAGAGAGAGAGGGGAGATCAAATTTTGTGTTGTTCTGAAAAGAAGATCCACCTACATACATATCCAAGAAATAAGAATGGACAGAAAGGGAGGAAAACAGGGCACTGCAGAAATGGGGAAAATGGGAATGAAGAGTGACAAGGAATCAGGGTGAAGTTATAGGAAAGGTTAAGAGTGAGTTAGAAGCAATGAAGAAGGAGGAACGGGAGGACACGCCCGGACGAAAGAGTAAAAGAAACAAGAGGAAAGATAAAATATCATGTGTGACATGTGACGTGTGTGTGTGTGTGAGCACACAGATCTCCAATCCGTGTGCATGTAAAGGTTGAACAAATCTCCTGAGTTGTATCAGCAGTGAAACTAAGCTGAGGCAGCAGCTGCTTAAAAAATCTGTCTCATCTTCAGAAATATCAAAGTGATCTAGGAGACAACTTCAAGTCTGGCGCACGCACGCACGCGCACACACACACAGCTATAATACATTGTTGCAACAGGGGTTTGTCTGAGGTAAAAAGTTTTTCCAGTTTTCCCGGCATAGCAGCGGCTCTCGTATCCTGTTAGGAATTCGAGTTTAATTTGAGATCCTTTTAGAGACGACGCACGCTGAATGCAAAAAAATATTGTGGCGCAACATGAAAGAGGCACATTCTTTGATCGGCCAGGAGTGATTTAGAAACAAAATGATTTCCCCAGTCAGATAACCGACGTTTGGGGAACGTTAACTTGAAATGGATGAGACAGAGAAAGAGAGCTATACATCAGGCCCTGGCGTCTATCTACGCCACAGTAAGTCTACTAAGATAAGCCAGTATTTATATTCATGCATAATTCTGATAATTATGGAATTTGTATATGGCTAGAATGAAGTGACGAGTGTAGCTTTTCTACAAAAGCATCAAAAAACAGCTAAAAGACAGTCCTGGAAAGTCTGATTTTAAACAAATGATGTGAATGATACAAACATTATCTGTATCATCACTTTTTGTTGTGATGAAAAACGTGTCGTCTTCCAAGCAGCCACAGCTGCAGACATTTGAGCGATTGCATGTCATCAAACGGAGCGATTTAATTGAAGTGACGGCATGGGCAGATGTCAGATTGACAGACAGCAAATCTGAGCAGGACCTTGATTAAGTTAATGACAGCAGCCATCATTCTAATGGGATTATGTTCATTAACAATTGCTGGCAAAACACACACACACACACACACACACACACACATACAAACACATGCAAAGCATAGCCAGAGGAGACAAGTTGCCCTCCTGTAAAGAGAAATGCCACCAGTCAGAGAGGCGGTGTCTATTCTGCTTATTTCAAGCACACCACAGCCAGAACTGTAGAGCTGCAGGAGATTGGCATGCAGAAGATTTTCTGTGGGGTTTTTAAAGGGCTCTAGCGTGATGTCTTATTCATCCAACGTGTTGTGTTTTCGCGGTGGTGTCTGTTTCTACTTCACGCGCATATTACAGGGAAGGTGACATCATAATGGCAATCCATCAGAAAAGAGATAAACATTTGTCAACAAAGATGAAGTTCAGTCCATTAACATGTACCATTACACACACACACACACACACACACACACCGCGCTTCTGCTATACCCATATAGCCATTTGAGGTCACTGTTTATTTCCGTGGCGTTCAGCTGCATTTCGTGACACAGATCACGCCGTGCAGATCATTAAAGTCGCTACAAATCATCAAAGCCCTTATAATTATTTTACCAGAATCTTCATCGTCAGAATTAATGTATAATAATTACATGAGGGGAGCAGGTTCAGGGAAAAATGGGTCTGCCAAAAATGCCATTAGCGATACTTGATCACGAAATAACTAGAATTCAGTGTAGGAGTATCTGGGGGTGGAAACTTTCGCTGTGTGCAGTACACATACCTGTTTTCTGATTTATACTTGTGTGCGTTCTCTAATGAGACTCAGTTGAATGGCTTTGAAGGTTCACACTCTTCTATGTGTTAGAGAGAGAGAGGAGCGGAGAGTGCTGCATGCTGAATTGAGCACTAAGTGTATTGTAATGGATGGGAGGTCTGCAACAGGCTTCTAGTCTTTTTGTGTGCTGCCTCATGGGAGGTGTGGCTTGGTGCACTCACGGACTTCCTACCACTTTCCCTCTCTTTCCCGCTCAACATCATTTCTCTTTAACACGCATCAGGCCATTCAATTTCCTCCCGTCGTTTCACTCAGACACAAAGCTATAACCTCTCACACGATCGCTCTTCTCTTACACGATCACCTCATGCTGCGTGTAATCAGCCTTTCTAAATGGAACGAGGGGAGAAGGGAAGGTAGACGTAGGGGGAAACAAAAGTAGAAGGATACTGAAAGAGGTAAGTCAAAGACAAAAGGATTCACAGCGGCGTATAGACTGAAACCAGTGCAGAGAAATATTAGATTAGTGGAGATCGGGTCAAGAACATTACAGACTCTGCAGTCGTGCTTCGCCTATACCTCCATTTCAATTCATGATTCAGTTAAGTGGACTTGTGACTATTTATGGTCCCTTACATAAATCGACTGTCATAAAGCTGGCTCAATTCCACTTCATTATACAGAACACAATTTACGGGAGCTATGTGCACCACTGTGGGCAATGACAAATAATGCAATTTCTGAGAGGGACAAAGAACATCAGCATATGGTCAGGTTAAAATATATAATAAAAAAAAATATATATATATATATATATATATCTTATCTCTCCTTCCCTTGCAGTTTTCACACTTCCAGCAAAAGCTAAACAACTGTTGTTAACTTGCGCAGGTGAAATACACAACAGATGGTGTTGACAAATTGTCAGAACAGAGCCTGGAGTTTAACATCTCTATTCTCTCACTAAGCTGCCGTGTTTCTCTCCCAAGGTGCAACACAACAACGCACAAAACTAATTGTCCCTTATCCTCTGGCAATTATTGGAATGTAAGAAAAAAAAAAAAAAAAAAAATGCCTGGCTGGATTGATTGATGGGGTAATCAATGAGAATGTAACTATGGCAACAGGCTGTCAAGCCTTAATTGGATATTTCTGGCTCTCGGAGGCAGATTGATCAAGACCGACAGCGTCTGGAGATCCTAATTTAGTTGGCCAGGTACGCTGCTGCGTTTAAAGTTAGGAGAAGTCAAAGGTTATTTGGATCAATTTAACTTCGTGATTTGTAACTACTTTTAGTACACTAACATTTGGCATTAAGCACTAAATACAAATTACAGCTGAGGTTGATGGGAACATATTGAAATGTTGACATGATAATGATGACGTTAAATATGAAAAGATTACAATTCATCCTGTGTTGAATATGAATGTGTGAGTGAAATTTCATGACCAGGGGGTTAATGTCCAACAATCAACATTCAACAGATATGTCAGTTATTTTCCAGAGTGGATGACAGACTGACATCGTCATCCTTAGAGTTAAAAGTGTTGCAGTTATTCTATGTTTTCTAAAACAACCAGAAATGGTTCAATGTGGTGAACAGTGTCAATAACACTTCACTACTAAAAGAAAGCATTTGGCTAGAGTAGGTGTGGATTAGACACGAGCGCAAAGTAGAGCTCAGTGATCACAGGAGAGACTAAAAGTTCCTGAAAACACGGTCGTCTGTGACATTTGTGAACACACACACACACACACACACACACACACACACACGAAATGAGGTTTTCTGATTTTCTGGCATATAGCAACCCAGACTGGTAACTTTGAATTAAATCATGTAGCTGGAGGATGTCTGCTTGTATTGGATCAGTGCATGGCCTAAAGCAGTGGCTGTGTTCCAGCGTCTGTTCTGACGTGAATTGAGGAGAAGCAGACTGTTTCTGTGTGTTTACTTGGGCTCTCTGGGTATTATGCTAGGGAGAGACGCTGGATCTGATCTCACTCACTCAAATAGAATTTGCATTGTATTTTCCCCTCCCGTCTCAAACCAAAAAAAAAGCCAGGAGCTTTTAATAGTCAGATTGATAAAAAATCACTACTGCAATAACCAAACTTTATTCTCTACTCAAACAAGTAGCAGGGATGATTTCATGTACGGGGATCACACTCACCTTCAGGGCTTGGGAGCGGTTTGCCAGCAGTTTCTCTATGTTTCCTGCAGCCGTCGCCACCAGTTCCCGTGCGTTGTTCGTCTCCACGCTGAAGTGAATTCTGTGTTTTTTATATATCTGAGACAAAAGAGAGAAGAGTTGGGGTCAGAGGTAAAGGAGCAGGACACCATGCTGGGCAGATCCCTCTTTCTCTCTGATGATTACTCTCGGGGGCGAGGTGGAGGTAAAGATGACTATGTGTTAGTATTTATTTTTTTTTTTCAATTTTGAGATATTTTTTCTATCCACAGACAGACTTACTGCATCTGAGGTTGAGTCTTGTATGATTAAACTGATTAAACTGCAATGTCAGGTTATGTAACAAGACCATTAACTGTGCTATGGAATATGTTCCAGCAAAAGAAACAAGAAACATAAATGCCAAACAGCCAATTATTTAGCAGCCTAGAGGGATTTCACTGTCCGACATTCAAACCACAGAACTGAGGCACGTGCGTGTTTGTATTCATCCTCCAGGCGTTAGTGCAAGAGCAATATTAAAGGGTAATACCACTAGATTTTAGATTTGGATTATTTGTTATTCCTGTGACCTAGAACGTTATAATCAGTAAGTTTACCAGTCACATTAGAAAGATGCAAAGCTCCAAGGAGATGTAGTATTAAGGGACTCTGGGATGTTTTTCTTAGAATTTCTATATTTATCTGATCTATATGGTATACCACATATTCGGTGTGTCTAAGTTAAAACTACTGCTATCCCCGCAGTACAGGCGCAGCCGTGTCCATAAAAGGTCTACAAACTCCAGGCCCAGTTTTAATTTACAGGATGAAGTGAACAAGTGATCTGGTTAATTCTCATTCATGTATTATTAACGTGAAAGCTGCATAACGCCCCGCTTTTAAATTCTGCATGTTGTGTACAGTTTACACTGTTCAAACAAGGGTGTCCCCTTTGAAGCATCCGTTTAAAAGGGTTCACTTAGCCACACTTTAAGATATGTCTCATTCCCAAAAATTATATCTGCTTACAACATGTGGCACAAATCAAGTAAAAAAATAAAAAATAATAATAATTTCAGTGTTGCATTAAAGCAGACTAATTACTAAAAATCTTCTCCTTTATCTGATGCGGGGTTGTGTGAATGTGCTATAGACATACATAGTAGTGACACTGATCATATCTGATTATGTACATTGCAGGGTTATGTCTAATGAGAAGCTACTATATATATATATATATATATATATATATATATATATATATACATATATATATAGACTGGTGATGTAATGTGACAGCTGAGGTCGTGCAAGGATTGGTTAATGAGAGTGAGGATAAGTGACGCGACAATTCTTGTCAATATTGAATCTGCATAATGGCTTTTATTTAAAGTTCAACTAAAATCCTAAGAAATCAGCATACACTTTGTTACTAGTCAAGTTGATACTGTTGTAAAGGCTCATAATGGTATAGCCAGCGCTAACTGGACTAACAGGACAATGACGTACCCCAGTCAATATCTCACCACAGTGTTTCTCCAACACTAGCCCTTGTGACAGGATGCCATGCTTACCTGTATTAGGTTTTCCATGCCACTGGCTGTGTCTGTTAATGTGATCAAGTCTTTTTGCATCTGCTCCACCCATTCCTTTATCCTGAGAACACACACACACACAATAAAAACAACAAAAAACAGTCAATTAACCAATCATTCCTCTGCTTATAGTCTAATCAAATGTGTTGAGTCCAGACACTTACAGAATCATGTGATGTTAATGAAGTATTACTGCTTACTATCACAATATGGTAAATAAAAAAAAACACTGTATGGATACAGGAGGAAGCATGAAATAATAATGTTTAGCCAAGTGAATACATTGCTCTATTAAGGCAAGAGTTATTCATAGTTGTCAGCAAGAGTGTCACAATATCTGGGGTGAGATGCTGGTTAATGTATTCTTCTGAAGAGAAAGTGGACAAAAAAGGGAAAGAGAAAGAGACACAAAAAAAAGCAAGAAAGACAAAATCCATCTATAAAAATGCATTTTATACGACTTTCAGGACATAACTTTTTTTATTTCCTAAGTAAAAATCAATTTATCCATTTATCTTGCTGCATTTCAGAAGAATCAGCATCAATACAAGCAGTATTCTATGACCCTTAAGCGAATGCCTGTGTGTGTGTGTGTGTGTGTGTGCGTGTGTGTGTGTGTGTGTCCATGAACACATCGCAACAGTAATTACCAGCATGTCTAAACTGTTATAAATCAACTTCATGCCTCTTAACTTAGCCATGAGGATTTTTTAAGGACATTGGTTCCTTATATGGGCTCTCTGACATTCAGTTCAGGTTGTGTGTGTGGTGTGTGTGTATACATGAGTGTGCATGGTGTCTCTCTGAAACCATATCCAACCTACCGCGCACTTAAAACACCAATGAATCTCTTTACTTGGCAGCCGAGACGTGACACGGCCGCGCACACACCCTGCGTGTGCACAGTACAGAGATTTTCTATGTTTATAAGATATATGTTTATGTTCATAAGAGTCCAAACAAATAAGCGTATATCCCAAAATGTCAAACTTTAAGCGTACTTAGCAGACATTTTATTGATTTTGACAGTTCTTTCAGCAATCAATGTCTCTACTGTAACCACAATACTGACCTAAGATCAATAATAAAAACATAATCCATAAAGAAAAAATGACCCTTTCTTCCCCCCCACAGTGTGAATTAACCTCTTCACCTTCCATACTGCTGAGGGGCCTCTGACATATGAACCATGTCTATGTTATCTTATTTAAAAAATACAGTGTAATATGAGCAGGGTGAGCTCACACTGGAAATGTGTGGCATAGCAGTCAGATAGTATATTTAGCCCTCTGAAGGACAGCTGCTTGTGGCTGTGGGCAGATATATTATGGGTGTAGTGTCAGCACATTGCTCTTTCTACCCCTCTTCAAAAAACACATACTGTATATATATATATATACACACACACACGGGGAAATAGGAGGATATAATCTCAAATTATTTTACATAAAGGTTCATTTATGATTCAGATTAATAATAGACCCTTTTCACGCCCGTCTGCTGACAACTTCAGGGTCGAGATAAGGTCCACTGATCCCAGCAAGCACATGGGTGGGCAAGTGTTGGCCTTAATAAAAAAAAAAAGGGCGGGGCATTACAACAGATGTCGAATAGAAATACGGTGTGTGTGTGTGTGTGTGTGTGTGTGTGTGTGTGTGTGGGTGTACAGTCATGCTCCATCAAAGAGGGCTTGAAGTTCATTATCTTGTGTTCAAACATTGGCTAGTGTTTCATCAAGTGTTAACCTTTACTGCTTTATAAACAGTTCACTTCATTCAATGCCATGTTCCAATTCTGATTTGTTTGATTTATATATTTTCCACACTTTCTGAGCACATTGCAGCATATACTTATAATATAATTGAGCCACGTTACTGAAAGTGTGAATCACTGAATGTTGCAGAATCTCAAGTTTAGTATTTGCATTATTAGGATATGAGGCAACAAGTCATAAACTAGCTGACATTGGTCTTCAACACAACGTCTCTGCAGACTCCTAATGAACAGATGCAAGAAGAAGCATATAATAACAAATAAAACAAATTGCTAATGGCTCAATCGGACTCCCTGATCTTGGTTTAATACAATCTCTTATGTAAAAACTGAAAGGCTTAACCGCTCCCAGAAATAACCATCTTCCTCTTATCAGACTAAAGCATACATTCCCTGCATAACACCGGCGTGTGTGGCTTCCTCAGAGAAGAAGAAGCCTTCTATATATTTCTGTAAGAGTTTCTAACAAAGAAAAATGTGCAAGAAAATAAGTACAAAAAAAACACAAGTAAACGAATGAGGGGATGGAAACTTGGAGCAGGATATGGAAAAATGAGATCGCATCATTATCCTGTCGCCTGCTCGGCTCCTATTCCACCCCACTCTTTGCGCTCTCACTCCCTCTCCTTGGGGAAATTAGAGAGGGGGTCTATGTGGGGAAAAAAAAAAAAGGAAGTCTCCAAAATGGCTGGTGAGCCACGTAGAGCCATTTGGCTACAGCGGTTGCAGACTGCAGGGCTGGAAGTGAGAGGAACCATGTGAAACTCAGCCAAGTGTGAGACCTGCAGGCATTACAAGCAGGTCTTTTCTCTCATATTTGTGATATTGAGTCATTAATATCATGCACTTATGAAGCAGACTGTTTTTTTTTCTGCAATTGTTGAAGCCCCCTTTATCTTCTGTTCTTTTTTTTTGATGAGGTCAGATGAGTGTAGTGTGGACCAAAATACTACAATATCTAGAGCCGGATGTTTTTATCACAACTATGTAATCTGTACAACTATGAACAGTCGTTTCTACACCATAATATACCTGATGAATAAGCAATTTTAGACCAGTGTTGCTGTGTTGTGAAAATTTAAAGGGGCGCTCCACTTTATACATTGAGATCAGTTTACTCCTCACAGTTGTATAATGTCTGGGCTTTGAGGGAGCTTTCCTGGGACGTCTCAGACTATCCCTGCTTCCATTTTTACCAGTTCCACCAGTTACAACAGTCTGTCTGTTACATGTGTGCAGAGGTGAGGCAAATTCAACTATCAACAGTTTTGCCTCCAGACACGGTCAGACAATATTTCATACAAACTAGTGTGTCTCAAGCATTCCCTGGCCTTAGAAATGTTTTAAAGTGCAGTCGATTTTGTGTGGAAAATCTATCAAATAGATGACTGTTCTCTCAAACAGAAAAAAAAAGAAAAAGAAAATAGATTTCAAGTAACATAAACTGGCTCACACACACACACACACACACACACACACTTTGGACCTGGACTGGTTTTTGTGCTCGTTACATGTACGAGTCACGATGATGACCTGTGATATGTGTTGATGGGCGTGAAATGTGACTCCAGGTGCATGCAGGTTCAGAGAGAGCAGGAGCTGTTCAATAGATAGTCTGAAATGGGAAAGATGACACATCAGTCACAAGCACACACACCTGTATGTACCTGCGAATTAAACGGTGTGAAATTAGATAAGGCGCAGACAAAATGCTGCCTACAAATCGGCAGGTACGCGAGACTCTCTCTCACTGCTAATTCAGTTCATTCCTCATCTAGACTGACGATCATTAGCTCTAATTTGTGCTTGACCTACGCGGCCTCCGCTACAGTAGCTGATGCGTAGAGAAAGAAGCCCCTCCCCCCCTCGTTTTAGCCTCCATCCGTCTAATGACTAGTGGAAGAAGCTGCCTCCATCAGGCCACCTGTCATGTGTATGTGTGCATGCATGTGTGTTTGTGTTTAAGTCTGTATGTAACCAGAGCACTGGGTCTTTCAGAGGGCAGTAGGGGGGTTTGCCCAGGTCAAAGGTCGCCGAGACAGGTGCTGCTCATTTGAAAAAGCTCTTAGTATAATGAGGTGGGTGTGTCTAATTTGTCTGTGTGTGTGTGTGTGTGTGTGTGTGTGTGTGTAGAATCAGTATTATATAACCCGCTATTTAGGGTGATGGGCTAGAGCATGGTGAAGCTAGCAGACCAAGACAGCGACTTTAAAGCTTCATTTTACATACGCGATTACTATGACTTTTGAGAAATAACTATTTACAAAAGTTTGAAAGGATGAAAAAAATTAATTTCCAATTTCCAACCATTAGTATCTAGAAGAAAAACAAACAGCGTTGCTCCACCAGTTAAGAGCAGACTGTCCAATCCGAGGGGTGAACACATTCCCAGAATAGAGAGCATGACTCAGCGTGAGCACTGCTGTTTTACTTCGGACCGCATTAACCCCTCCGGCCGACCTGTGTGTGACTGCGGGGGGGAGGCTGTTTGTGTTCTCCTCTCCCAGTTTTAATACTTCAATAGCACTGCATCTGGCTGCTGGCTGTTGTGCAGCTGTTGGCTAAACTTTTTTAGTAGAGCACTTATAAGATGATCAGATCAGGAAGTGCCATCAGTATAAACAGGGTCTGGGTGTTTTTCCTAAGATACATTAATTATGAGGTAAACAAAACAAAGGTCAAGAATGAACTTTATAAGCCAACACAGACAAAGAGTCCTTAAAAATATAATATGAACATGAAAATAAAATGGAATTATTATTTAATATAAGCTCACCTAAACATGTCTTTGACTAATACTTTGTTTCTGCTTTTCAACTCATTAAAAGTAAAAAAAACAACACAGTAATCAAGCTTTAAAAATGGCTCCCAGATGGTGTTCATGGTAAGAGAACCGGGAAGATTTAACTTCAAGGTTCTTCTGCAAGTCCCGTCTGTACTTTCATACCAAACTTTATCTCTTTCTGGAATAAAAAGCCACAAGGGAACCTTGAATAAACACTGTAAACACTGTAGACTGTACTCTCATGCTTTAGGCTGTCACAGTGGTTAGCAGGCAGTAATCTCATTTTAACTCAAACTCTATGCTAGTAAAAGTCTAATTTAATATAGACTACCTTATATTATATGATCATTCAGCTGCAGTGGTTTTCAGGTCAATCCGTGTCATGTCCATTGCTTCATAACTAGTTTATTTTATGTTTTTCCTCAGTTTTTACTGAGGGATTAACCTAACAATGTAAACAGACCGAGGCGAGTGAGAGTGAGAATATTGATCCAGCAATGCTGGACGCTACATCATTTCAACTGAATCGCCAAAAAAAAGCTCGCCACACGGTGGCTCAGAGGCCCAACGTGTCCGATGTAGCCACAAGAATCCAGGGCTCAACATCCAATCACAGAGTTTCCACTCCAGTGCCCTCTCGTCTTGTAAACATCCTCATGTTTTTTATACTGAGAACCCAGTCTGCGGATCCACATTTGATCTCTTAATACCATGGAAACCATAAAGGAAGCATCCGACCCCCCCACCGCCCCCCATTTCTTTATCTCATGTTCGTAGAGTCATGATTTCCTGCACTGGGAGACAGTTTGAAACCTTTAAGTCCTCCTCTAATAATAGTAATTTGGACTTCTAATCTGTTCTTAGAGAGAGAGAGAAAAAGAGATGAGGCTGACACCAGTATGGGAAGCAAAGGAGATGCATGAAAAAGATAGGGATGTTTGAGGATGACAGTGTGGATGTATCTGAGCCACTGGGGGATCGCTAATAAGAGCTCCGACTATGATGCAAGGCATCTAATAAGCAGCAAGCTGACGGAGCCTCGTGGAAGGCTAACAGACTCTTTTTGTCTCTCTTCCTGTCTTCTCATCCTGTTTTTACCTCCTTCTCATCTTAACTTTTTTTTTTAATCACCTTCTGCTTGCTTTATCTCTCTTTCCCTACATTGTTTCTTCTTTCCAGTCCCACCTCTGTGACTCAACAGTCTGTTGTTGTTGTTGTTGTTGTGTATCATGTAAATCTGGAATGCATTTCCTGTTATCCTCTCTATTGTGGATAGCTTACATTTTCATCATATACATGTCACATCATTAATAACCATATTCGCTCCCTAATGCATTTACTATATAAATAAACTCTCTGCTAATGCTAGGATGTTGCTTCCCTCCTTCTCCTCCTCCCTTCTCCTCCTCATCCTCCTCCTCCTCCTCCTCCTCGTCTCACATGTATCACCATGAAGCACAAAAGGAGACAAGTGATGATATCGTCTCCTTCACCGGGGTCAATGACACCTTAATTGCAGGCTTTGTAAATCTCACGGCCTCATTATATTCTACGGCGAGACAAATGTTTCTCCCTCTCTTCGACTGTTTTCCTCTCAGCGAGTCAGTCAGCGCGTTTTTTTTACCACGGCCCCCCCTGTCTAGATCTGAAGAGCCATATTTAAGTGAAGCCTTGACAGCAGTATTGTCTGGGCTCTATCAAGCACTTATGTTAGGGCGTATTATAGCTCTGGAAGAGCTGACTAAACAAGTATGAGATCATTATCAAATAATGGGGTGGTGCTGGCGAGCAACGGTGCACCAGAGAGCAGGTGTGGGTTACATTTAGCCGATTCCATCGGGATTTATTTAACGAGAGAATTTATGGCCACAGACATGAGAGACTCATATTGATGCGTTATGCTCGGTTTAACTTTGAACCAACACTATAGATTGCTATGTATATAAACAACAACAACAACAACAACATGCTAGACAAGAAAGAAAAAGTGAAGTAATGCTAAAAATGATTTGTTGATGAGTTACATACTTGACTGTGAAGATAATTTTGCTGATCATTTCATGCCAAATATTTGCTGGTTTCAGTCAAACGTGAAGATTTGTGTTTTGTATGAGAGCAACTTGACTCATTTTATCGAACAGTATTAAGATGTCACCTTCAGATCATTTTACAGGCTAGATGATTATTTGACTAAATGAAGACAAACATTCAAAGACTGATGAATCAGAAGAAGGAGAATATCAGTGGATATTTTCATATTTAACCAACATAAGCCCTATGTGAAATGGAACATAAATCAGACCGGACCATTTGGATCTAAGCACAGTGCTACTGTCTGTCCGCTGGCGCCACAGAAGACCGAGGGTCAAACCCTTCTTGCCCTTGTCCACGTTTGACCTCACACTCTGGACCATGGCTCGCTGGGACTGACTCGCCCCCCCCACCCCACCCCTAGCGCCTAGTCTTCCTCGTCCACACCCTCCATGTCAAACGGCATATATACGTCCTGACAGAACTAACAGCTCCCATTCTATCACCTCACCCTGCAGGTGTCTCGACACATTAAATCTGAGGGAAACAGAGCTGTTGTGACACCTGCAAGTGTTTGTACTCTCTGCAGAGCAATCACACCTGCTGGTGAAATTCCAGCACAATACTTGACCGAATAAAACAGCAAAAGTAAATCAACGTGTCATTTCACAACAATACTGTAATAATTGTGAGTCAAGTTGCTATTTGCTGAATTTTAAGAAATGCTAAATATGTCCTGGTTATTGTATCATTGTTTATTGGATTAAAACATCGTCTCTTGTAAAGACACATGAGGATCTTAGACAAAGATTTTCTTTTTTTTCAGATTCAGATCTTTTTCCTCTTTTTTAGGTTATTAATTATAAATAATAAATCATTATTCTGCTCGTCTTGCTCATCTTTACCCCTCCAGCCTTATTTATCTCTGCTACATGTCATTTTAAACTCCGCTCAAATGACTAAAGCCGCCCCACATCCCCGCCACCTTCACACTTTCTGAGCAAAGTCTCTACCCACCCATACATCAACTCCACCCTTCTGCCTCACCACACAGACACACACACACACACACACACACACACACACGATGTCCAATTAACGTCAATCTAAACGCCTACACAAACAGACTGCTGTTAGTGTTGTACTGAGCACTAGTCTTGTAGCCTGAACACTGCCATTAACAGCTCTTATTCACCAATACGACTCCATTACGGGGCTCAAGCAGAGCCATCACAGGCCATCACAGCTCCACCTTCCAAAATACTACACATCAGGTGAGTGGTGATACTTTAAGCACTTAATACTTCTAGTGTGTAATCAGGATAAGTTGGCATATTGAGTCCTCACATTTTTAGACATCTATAAGAAACTTTTATTTTTCAAAAATCAAATAATAACCACCACTTTCCAAATGTTATTCACAACAGTACCAAACATTCCTGTTACTTTGCTGACTAGTGATCATTTTGCCATGTTCTCTTTCTCTGGCATCTTTGAGACATAGTTGTGATGCAGGCTTATAAATAAATGAACCTCAAAATAAAGGAGTGGCATGTGCTTAATTTGCAAAACGGTTGTAAAACTCCTTTATGCTTTAACTTCGGGTGTATACAGATGTGCTTCCTGTACCGTGCAGGGCTTCCAACCAAACAGCTGTTAGCTATTCTCAAGGTTTCCCAGGCAACAGTGTAATGGAAAATTTTTGGGGAGTTTCCATGTGGCAAAAGGATATGAGGAAGTAATACAGCAGCAGGGCTTATTTACTCCCAAATTTTCTTTTTTTTTCACATACGGCAAAAAAAAGGGAAAAGTTTCTGGATGTGAAACTTAAACCGGACACTAAAGCAACATGTTAAATCTATACATAAGCACACAGGGGGAGGGAGCACATGTGGAGGAAGCACATGGGGAGGGAGCACATGTGGGGGGATTTATGGGAAACCCACTGCCACTCTACTCCCCTCTGCCCTGTGTCTACTTACGTCTCGACACCCCGTCCTCAAAGACAGAGGCGGCAAAAGGGGAGAGAAAGAGGGAAAATAAGTGAGGAAAAAGAGGGAAAGGTGTGGAGGGAAACAAAGATAAAGAAAAACTGTGAGAGAGAGGTGAAAGAAAATAAAGTGAAAAAATAGTGAGCAAACATTAGCTATGGGCGCCGATCTGGCGTGTGTAACAGATATAGCCCGCCAGCTGCTTGACACTAGGCAGGAGCATGCCTCCTGAAATATACCTGCTAGCACCAACTCCCTGGTGGCTAAGAGGTGCAAATCACAGCAAGGAAACCCTAGACAGCCCTGAGCTGATCATCTCCATCTGTTCATTACATTTGATTCATCTTATTCACACATCCCCGCTTCATACTCGGTTAGTTTGATTTGACACTGGAAAAAAGTTGAAGGAAAATCTAATTTCTGATTGAAACTCTGCTGTTTTTAAATTCTTTCTTTATTCCTGGAATCATATAAGAAAAAAAATAAAAAAATAAAAAAATATATATATACTGTGATGGGTACTGTGACTGTCTTCTAGCGCCATGATGATGTAAAGCAAATGTAAGATGTAACAGCAGCATTAACCACGTTTCTTACAGTATCGGATTGCAGCATCTTCAGATTAAGTCATGATTATTATTATATTCATCTCTATATTCCACAGATTTATTATCCTTTCATGACTAAACTGTGTTCAGTATCAGTAAGTTAAAGCCTCTGGCCACAACGTATCCTCTTACAGTCCACTTGGAAATAAGATGTATATGGGTGGCCTCTGCGTGGGAACTGAGCCATATTCATTACCGACCCCTGTCAGTGTCGGTGTCACTGGGATCAAATGAGTGTCAAGACGGAGACAAAGATATCATGCAAGACAAAGTGGTAGAAAACTAAACTAATATTAGGAAAATTAAACCTGAGATGTATATATAACCTATAGTAACCTACTGTACATTACATTATCCCTGCCTCACAACTGCTGCCCATGTTGCTCCCTGTTCAGATGAAATGCCTCCTCACATTATGCCCAGTGATCGCCAGAGACGAGGCCGCAAACGCAAGAAGCATGGGTCTTTAGCTGGTTGAGCATGAAATCTAGTTAGCCTTTAAAAAAAAAAAAATAGGGTGACAGAAACTGTGGGAAAGAGGAGGATGGAGACAAAATATGTCTGAGGCGAAAAGCCAGAAAGAAGCATATGATCGAATCTTGAATCGGATGGCCGGATTCAACACAACGCATTGGCTCACTGGTGACACAAAAGATTCGTCTCTTGTGTTTTTGGATGCCGAGCTGTACACAGCAGCAGTGTCCATACGCAGTGGACATATGTGATCAACAAGGCCGAGTAGTCTGGATTTCCTTTACGTCTCTTTTTCTCTCCATCTCCGTCTTTTCTTTTCTTTTTTTTTATCTCCTCTGATCTCTCAGAGTGCTACATGGCGCCGAGATCTCTGGGGCAACGTCTATGACATCAGACTTTGCATTTCAGATTCGATGATGTTAATCATCTGCCTTCGGGCAACAAAGATAAGAAGAGAGGAGAGAGGAAAAAGAGAGAGACATAGGGAGCCGGACGAAAAGGAAGATGGACAGGGAATGAACAAGATAGAGGAGGGAGGGAGGGAGGGAGGGAGGGAGGGGTGAGAGGAAGAGAGGAAGATCTGAAGCAGACAGATGCTGGCATGTGGGGTTAGAGATGGAGCCCAGAGATACAGTCACACCTCAAGCCATGAGACACGGTGGTAAAATAGAAAGATTCATGACAATTCCAGCGTACACACACCGTAGGCAAATATCTGGTTCTAGTCATATAACGCTGAGCTCCTTGAGACCTTGTTTATCCACGTTTCTGAATCGCCTGGAGGAAAACTCGCTGGTTCAGTCTCTCCATCCTTTGCCCCTTCTAGCGTTTCTCGGCTTCCCTCCGTGACTTTCACCTTGAGGAATCAACACGAAACATGTCTCTGAAAATCACCATCATCACAGGAGTTCACCCAAACCGGTAGTTAGTTGAAAGCTGTGAGAAAGCGGGATGTGTAACAACAAACCGTGCCTCCAGAGCGAGAGAGATGGTCATCATTACAGACGACTGGTAAGCAGATGTCAAAATACAGTTTTATTCATTCAAATAAAAATCATTTAAAGTCAGTTTTCTTGTTAATTTTAATGTTTCCCCCCCCCCCCCTGCCAATTCCTCTCCAACTGTGTCAGTGAAAGTGGGTCTACAGCTCACCAAGCCTGTGTGAATATCATGCACACAACCCACAGATCAATCCACTTAGTGCCATGAAATATAGGGAGTGGGCAGGCCACTCTGCTAGTCTGACATCATTGTGCTTTGGCTATTAGGCTGAGTGCCATCATGGCTCACCACCTCTCTAGGGGACATGCACTTGGGCTGCATTCAAAACCAAAACGCTGCATGTCGTCCCGCCTTGGTTCGAACCATCTGGAGTACCTTAAACCTGTTGATTAAGTGTATTAAGGTGCTGCACAGTCGCCCCAACAGGCTCACACACACCTACACGTTTCTGGTTTTATTTTAAATAAATGTATTCCTGTGACCGTGGACATATCATCTGTTACATCTATTCGTGGTTGCACTGCAAATAGAGACGCTGGGAGACAAATTTAGACACACGGAGTATCACGGAAGTTCATGAAGTTACCATCTTGCAGGGCAAGCGGGGGGGAGTTTTTAGCTCGGGTTGATTACAGTAAATGGGATGAATCATAAAACATATTTTGAGATGTATGTTTGGGTGCAGCAATGCTTTTTAAATCCAAATGAAGACAAGTCAGCTGACTACTGGCCACAAGGGGGTCTTTGTAGGGTCCCACATGGTGTTCAGCAAAATGACAAATAGCAGTTAAAGAGTTCACCGCAGTAACATTTTGATTTTGAGGTTAATCTGCTCTGATATTTATCTCATCATCATGTTGGTGTTTAAGACAAACACAAACTATAAAGTGTGGTGATTCTTCAGGAAAAGTTTGGGAACACACTTTGAGACGTGTGGTTTGATCCATGTGACAGCCAGGCCGCGGATATAAATATCAGGTTTCATGAAAGGTAAAGTTGTATTGAAGTAAATGTGCAATCATCATCATCACTTGGCCAGAGACACTTTGTGCTTCAGGATAATGTTGCACCAAATGCAACTCAGAAAAAAAAACTGAGGATTAAAACATTTTTTTTTTTTTTTTACTATTTTGCATTTTTATATAAATATATATGTTTCCAACTCAAAGGATCAGAGGATAAATCTTCCAAGTTATTATCCAAGACTTTCTTACAACCCAACAACAGGCTGTTTTCAAGCTGTACTCACATCTTTGCTGTTGGAAATTGTCCGGTCGACACGGACGAAATGGTTGACAGGAGTAAAAGTAGGCAGACTGAGTAATCCATAGCTTTTCCCATTTTTTTCACCCCCCCCGGTAGAAAAACCGGGATCCAGACACGGGATAAAATGCACACAAAAAAACAACAACAACAAATGGTCCACAAATCCACAGCGTCGCGTTTACTTGTCACCTAAACGCCTCACGCCGCCATCGGTGCGCGTTTGGAGACAAATCTCTTATACTATCTATGTCCCTCCCACCGGTGGAGTTGAGGAGTGTGTGCTGTGTGTGTGTTTGTGTGTGTGTGTGTGTGACAGTGAAGTAGAGAAGTGTGTGTGTGTGTGTGTGTGTGTCTCATGCAACGATAGGCTATTAGAGCAGATCTACGGCTCTCAGAAAAGGGGAGGAAGCATTGGTTTATATCTCAACCAGTAGTTGTTTAGCGATGAAGCTCCATAACTGCAAAACAAAGTGAGGATGTGTGTTAAAGTTTCATTTTCTCAATGTGCTCTATAGCAGCCTGTAATATTATATATTTAGACAAATATTTCCTGACAAACGTGGAAAAAAATTAAATGTTGAAGAAAAATAATGTGACACTTAGATTATATATTATAATGTATATATCCTTCATATATTTAGAAGGGTAATTAGTGGTCATGACTTTTTTTTTATAGTGTGTGTGTGTGTGTGTTTTTTGTGCCATTGTATCATCACCATTTTAATACCATACAGCCACCTTTTCAGTAAGATTAATGGAAAGTCTGCTTAATCAGTTTAATCAAGTCTAACCTCCAGCAGTTGTAATTTTATGGCTTTTTTTTTCCCCTCCTTGGAATAAATCAAATTGTTATTTCCTGCTTTAAATGTGTCGCCTTAAAACACATATGAGCTCCAGTCTGCAATATTAAACCTGCCAAGTCTGACTTTTGATGGGCTTTTTTCTGCATCCGGGATAACAAGGATACACGGAGAGCCAGGTGGAATATCTGACCAGGATAACTTTACTCGACTCTGGTCACACGTGTTGATGTTTTTAAGCCCTCACATTCAGCAAAACAGTAAGTAGAGAGAGAGAGGGGGAAAAAAATTCACAATTCCAATCTAATAAAGTCTCCCTGTTTTATTATGTATATCATAATCAGTTTTCATCTAATTTGCAACAGTGCAGTGCATCCGCTTATGCAGAAATGTGCTAATAAATTCCACTTGCTCCAAGAGATGTGGCTAATTTAATATGAAGTGACATTTCGCTTTGCTGGGACAATCAGCAAGGTAAATACCAGAAGAATATACTGTACTTTCTAATGAGTTTCCCACCAAAGCGTCCTATTCCCTTAGAGCTCCTTATATTATATTATGGAAACCCAAAGTTATATTTTCCAGTTTTTGTCTACTTTGTTTGTTCGTGTGTGTGTGTGGACAAACAAGGCAACGTCTCGTTTGTGTGCTGCTATTATTTGAATCACACAAATGGATTTTATTGTGCAAAAGCCGTTTGTGTTGCCCCACTCAGGTTTCACAGTAACTCATATAAAGCTGCTCCTCTGGGACCTCTTGCCAGGCAGGGCTTGGAGGTGGTGGAGAGGAGTGTATTTACCCAGCACCAGAGTAGAGGCAGGGCAGGTAAGAGAGTGTCAGCCAGGTAGAAAGAAGACAGATGGTTTGTACTTTTATATTATACATATAGAAAAAAAGAACAAATCAGAACACCCTTTTATACGATTATTAGTCATTTCCTGTGATGAAAATAAAATAAAAATAATAAATAAAGCACCATGTGTACACACTAAAATCCAGCACCAATCCCTTCATGCTGCTTCTGTTTTTGAACCAGGCGAGCGAATGCAACACTCTCTTAAACAGGATTATCCGGGATTTTCACCGGGATTAGTTTGTTTTTACAAATGCTTCTCAAAAATATTTATAATTCAGTTTGACTAAATACATCCCATTCACACAAATGATCAGAGCAGGGGCAGACTGTGCTGTTTGGTGTCATGTTTATCCTCAAACCTGCTGAAATCAGAATGAAATGACGATGTGTAATATGACTTGAGTCACTCGTAGTGACGTTTTAACCTTTTTTTTTTTTTTTTTTTTTAGCTCCTTGTTTGTTTTAGTTTAATGGCCCACAGCTTTAGTGTTTTGATTGTCACAGCGCTCATCTCTACCAAACCAACAGCTAACAGCAGCCAAACAGTCAGCAACAAGCTGGTGAATATAGCTTTGCTCAGGAGTCGATGGAGAGCAAAGAGAGATGAATAAAAGGAGAATGAATCATCAGGTGGCCAGAAACCAATTTCAATGAATTGCTTAAGGTTGCTCTGGATCTGCTGGCTGAGTCTAAACTAAATAACAAACGCAGTTACCTGGTTAAAAACCGGCTACACGTGGACCCCGATGCTGATAAAAATGCATTTTTCACTGTGCATTTCAGATCCAACCTTGTGTAAAGGTTGTGTTTTAACCTGTTGACCACAAAAAGTACAGTTAGCTCGAGGTCATGTTTCCAGAACAGTCAGAGGTAAAACTCAAAACAGTGACAAGAGGGTTGATGTAAAGGTTGTGTTTCTGAGCGAATTAAGAATGTGTGTGTGTGTGTGTGTGTGTGTGTGGCAGGCAGCAGGTGTGGCCTCTATCACCAGCTCCCGACCCCACCCACCTGTCCAGGGAATTGCCCAGCTGCCGTCGCCTAGCAACCCCCTTTGCTGTCTCCACGCCGACTCCTCACAGCCGAGCCACAAGGCTGTTGTTTTCAAAACCAGGGAGTGCACATCTTAACATGTGTGTGTGTTTGTGTGTGTGTGTGTGTGTGTGTGTGTGTGCTCACTCACGCTGGGAGCAGCACAGAGAGGGTGAAACATTATTCATTATAATGAAGAAGAATATTACCGGTAAGATGCTGTGAAAATAAAGTTAAAATAATAGAGTTTACAAGTGAAAACAATACTTTATCACTTTTCATTGGTTTTCCTTTGAGATATATAATTCCTCCCTTTAAACATCGGCCATTAAGTTATTAATAATAATCGCTTCCAACCAGCTCTCTCATCTTCAAACCAGGAGGCAGAGATGAAATAGTGCCTATAATAAGGTTCAATTTTCTAAATATGAAACAGCTCATTAAAACACATATGCGAGGAAAAAGCCATTTTACTCCAATTATATGCAAATATGATCATGACTTTTTCCACATCAAATTACACTTTATATAAAAACAAGTAAAGAAAACACACAATGTTTTCTGAATCTGCATCTGTGATCGTTTTTTTTTTTACTTTTCTTAATTCTGACATCAGTGATAAAATGTGAATTGTAAGCATTTCGGAGAGCACTACAAGACACATGACATGATATAATATGATAAAGCATCGGTCATATCTGCTCATATTTTTTCAGTATCTTGCCAGACAAACAAATTGATGTATATACTGCTGAGACTTCATTAAAGAGGGAAAAAATAAAAATAAAAATCTCAAGAAACAACATTCCTGCATTATATTACAATCTGCCATGCACAATCTACGTATTAATTTGTCTGGGCGAGTGCGTTACCCTGGCAACAAATGATTTCCGAGTTTAAAGTTTAATCGGCATCTCTCCCACACAGTGTCTTCTTGGCAGTGATGATGGGGCATGTTTTGTCTCGATGGAAATCTTTGAATTTGAATGTGATAAAGTTCAGCGAGTTGCTTCGACAGTTTAAGCTACATCGTTTCATGTCTGTATTATTTGTAAATTCCTCGTCACTGTTGGATATCTACATCTTTGTCCTCGTGATTGATCACCATCAGATCTGACACAAAACCAAAAACACGTCCGTTCTCTTGCACCGAAAGTCTCCACGTTGGTGACGGCTGCCATGGTTGTGCCTTGTTGACTCAGTGGAAGAGAAATGATGGTGAGTGTGTGTGATATGATGTCTCATCCAGGACAGGGGGCGGCCTCGGTCCCCTCTGTGCACTGACTGATCACATTACGATTAGTGAAAACTATTCTGTCAGGAGAAGAAGTTATGACCCAACAAAGGAGGGCTTTCAAGGCACCCAGTGACAGGAAGTTGGCTCAGGGGAGATCCAAGGTGATTAAACATGAAGGGTCTCAGCTATCTGCTTTGATCTGCTACAAAATCTTGTTTCCTTCAGACAAAATCTGGTTTTTGTACTTATGGAGTGAATACAGACATGGCATGTACCGTAGTAATCATCACATACAGTAACAGGTGGCTCTGATTAATGTCCTACTATTAATGTTTCTATATTAAACATTAATTTCTACCTTGAATGTATGTCCAAACTTCCTACAACTTCATCTTTTGACTTATTCACATTTATATCCGATATCATGATACTGACATTAGTCAGAGGTTAGACATCCCTGTCTGTGGATCTGTACTTTTACTTTTTCAGATGTCAATTTTAAAGCATGAAAACAAATTTAGCAAAGCAAAAAATAAATAAATAAATAAATAAATAAAAATGAAAGGTCTGGTCATTAAATCAAAGTTCAGATGGTTTTTACTCTCTGTCTGTAATTGTGTTAAGATGTCGAGTGGTTTGGTACGTGTAATTTATCACAGAACAGTAGCTACACGAGTGTTTTTACAAAAGTTAAATGTAACACGACAAGGCTAAGAGTCCACAGCTATGCTAGCAACAAGCCAAATGCTACGGATGCTAACATGGCTAACAACACGATGACAATGCTAACTTAGCAGGCATACTATTTACACTGTTCACCATAGCATGCTAACATTAGCTTTTTTAGTAAGAAACAAAGAAGCTGAGGATGATGGGAATGTTGTTTTTTTTTTTTTTTTACAGGTATTAAGTAATTAGCACTGGACGAATTAATTTCAATTAAAATCATAAACGTGAACCTCATGGTGGAGGTATATGAATAGTTAGGGGATCAAAACCATAGGATTCATCCTCTATGAATATCTGTACAGTATTTCTTAGCAATATATCTGCTAGTTGTTGAGACATTTGTGTCCTGACTAAACTGTTAGCTTTAGCCGTGCTGCTAGCACAGATACAAACGGTATCTGTTTGATCGCATTTCTTATCGAGAGCTAATCCGTCCTGCAACAAGAAACACAAACAACCAAGTAATCCCTTCAATTGAATGTTGTTGTTTTTTGGAGATTAAGACGATGCTCGATAGGTGTACGCGACCTTGCACTGACCTTGGATAATCGGCCCTCGCCAAATCTCGGCGTTTTGATCAGTGAATCACAGACACGGGGCGACAGCGGCGCGCTTGTCTGACGCCGGCTACGTGTTTGAAGGCAAAAGAGGGGAACAAACACGTCTTTAGAAGTGAAGGATCTGAGGGATCTATCAGAAAGAGCGAAGGAGGAGAGAGCAGAGGGGGATGGAGAGGGGGAATATAAAAAGACAACACAGGAAAACATAAAAAGGGTATAATGTAGACAACAGAGCAGGATCAGACAGGCAGAAGCTGGCATCCTTTCATCAAATTGTGATTGTTTTCAGCAAGAAGCACATAAAAAGTCAACCATGAGATGTCCTTTAACACTTTGCATCCTTCGCATTGTCACATTTTCTACATATAGAGCTCTCAAAATTTTTTAGGATGGATGACGATAAGATGATAAAGTAAACTGCTATACGGTCTTACCCTTATATGTATAGTACCTCAGGGATTTGAATGTAAATATTTCAGCCTCTCCTAACATAATGCAATGTGGCCCGTGACGACTTTCTGAACACGGCTCGTGTCAAGACCTCAGCGCTCTTCTATATTTAAAACCTTTTCTCTATTTTAGAGTACAGTCGAGACTCGGCTCCATGCAGCTACCAAAGCCATTTACGGTGTCTGCAACAGGTGTCCATACGAAGATTATAATTACACCAGAGCGTCAGCCACGTCATCATCAGATCTCACACAACAGATTAGTGCGTTTAACAGCAAACAGAGGATGCGAACCCTGTTACCAAAGCAAAGCACCCAGAGGAACCGATGCTAGACTGATTTTTAAAAGCGAGTCATGTGTTTTTTTTTGTTGTTTTTTTTCTTATAAAATCTCTCCTTCCAAAGCATTTTTATTTCGGGGCAGACTCAGGAAGCAGAAGCAGGTGGTTTGCATTTTGCAGCTGCAGAGTCACCACCCAGCAGGTGCTGACACACATTATCTATCAGCGCAGACTGTCTGTAAACACACACACACACACACACACACACACACACCTTTCTCGAGCTTCTCTCTATCTCTCGTGCGCACACCCTCTGGGTCTGAAAAGACATTTTAATTCAAGTCATTTTCTTATAAACTCTGGCCTCATGAAGCTGACTAGAAGGGGATACATGGAGTCAAAAGGTCTAAAATAAATACACAGAAAGACATGATCTGCAAAAAGAGATTCTGGCTCCCCCTGCAGGCAGAAATATATAAATGCTGCCATTCAGATTTATTGTTTTTTGCTGTCTTTGTATTCTTATGAGTATGGCTAGTGGTGATATGTGAGCTACTGAGCTCATGTGCTGCAGTCATTATACTTAGAAATGTGCAACACTTTGAACCTACAGGACATTTGTATTTAAAATGTAAAATGCTACACATGAGTATGATGGTGCAGAAGGAATAGGAGCATAAAACTGTACCGTTGAGTAAAATAAACATAAATGTGATAAATGCTTTTTGTTGCAAGAACAAAAAAAAAAAAAAAAAAGAACAGATGCTTAAAGTGTGAAATATGTTATTGTTGTCAGTAGTAGCAGTAACGTCAATCACAGGAATAAAAGATTTTAAGCCTGCAGATAAACTTCATTCATACAGGAGAAAAACACCAGCTGCAATTCACGGTAACGATTAATTCATTTCCAAAGAACAATGACGCAATCATCAGCTTTGTTGTGTTTCACCGAGCTCTGGTACGCTGTGGTTTCAGGGATTATGGCAGGTGCCGGAGGCAAAAGTCAAACAGTCTTTGTTATTTGATCTATAAATTATAAGCCTTTGTTTGGCTTTCAAAGGTAACCACAATTAGTAAAAAAAAAAATCCTGACCCCGCCCAAGAGATATCTATTTCAATTATGTCAAACGGCATAAGCTATTAATAAAGTACCTGATGCCAAAAATGTTTTGGCTGCTGACACGATCCTATGCGTGTACAACAGAGAACGCTCTTAAGTGTTTAAAAACAAGTAGAGACAATAGATGTATGCAACAGCGGTGGCATTTATGATGCATGAACGTGCTGTTGGGATTTATGGTGTAGCTAAAGGGGAGAAAGAGAACAGGTGAGCTGAATCTCCCTGACGACTTGACTCCACCCACCCCAGGCTCCAACAAGGTAAGACTATGGAGAGGAGCTTGTTAATAGATCTTTAGATATTATTCTGTAACATGTCCTGTAATACATATGTTATGTTTTACACATAAGTAATGGCCCAGGATAACTTATACAAGCATAAAGGCCTACACACACATCTAATCATCCAAATAAGTGAAAACACCTGTTGTGTTAGTGTAGCATGGGGAACGCGTTACCATGACATCGTTCACTATAAAAGCACATGGCACCATCTTCTGGCTATATCCTGTTATCTCACATTATTGTTATTACATCACCCTTTCCATTGTTATGATTAATAATGCAAGATGCAATATATCTCAAAGGCAATACACAACAACAACAACAACACTTCATCTGTACTGATATTTAATATTTAGACATGGGGCAACAGCCATTTTTACAGCACAATTTGCATAATTGATCAATACCTCCTGTATACAACCACAAAACCATGACAGTAGATTTTTTTTTTCTCTGTTTACTTACAAATGAAAAACCAGACAGGTTTTACAAGCATAATCTTTGTACAGTCAGCATACGTCATTTATAATTTTAAGTTCTCTTCATAATTTTCCTTCCCTCTATAACATTTTGTTCTATATCTTCCTCTACACATCATTCAGGGTTGTTGTTTTTTTTTGTGTGTTTTTTTTCTATAATAATAATATCTGGACACAAAAATAGTATGAACCACCAACAAAACATGCAACATCCAGTGTGAGCACATTTAAATTCTCCTGCAACTACTTGAGTTGTTAAGATAGACTTCTGTGTTAGACTCTGGTAAACCTTTAGTGTTCGGTGTAAAGGGTTCGGGTAAAATCTGGGTCCATGTAGACAGACATAAGGTCGCATCTCAGTCTATCCACTGTACATTGATCAAGAGAAATAAAACAACTTCCTGTTATTTCTATGATCACACACACACACCTTTTTCTGTCTGCTAAAAGACCTATTGCTCCCAAACCCCAGTATAAAAAAGCTATGTATGTATTTACAAGGTTGGAAATAGAGAGATGGCATGTGTGTGTGTGTGTGCGTGTGTGTGTGTGTGTGAGAGAGAGAGTATGTGGTACTCTTTGTGTGTTAAAGTGTTCAAGAGATTGTTAAAGTTGATATTTTTAGACAGACAACACTTAAAATAAGAGATATGCATTAGAGCCAATGACATGCATGGACTTGGTATGAAGATGCTACACACACAAGCACATGAGTATTAAAATGACAATAAAAATAATAATTAAAAAAAACCACACTGAACTTAAAACTACTATTGTTAATGTCCATTGATTATAATATTGTTGTTTAGGTTGTTTTTTTTTGGTCATTTCTCATACACATACAGGAAATTAAATTATTCAAAGAGAGAGTGCATAAAAAAAGGGAATTATTTGAATAGGAATGTTTTTTTTTTCTTATCTTGATTCATAACAGCATGGAAATTAAGGTTGTGTGTGTACATTTCCATATGTGAGTGTGTGTGTGTGTTCGTGCACAAGGGCAAAGTTGGTTCTCTGAGTTTTTCAGGCCCTCTAAACATTGTAAACAAGCACTACATTGTGTATAAAAACAAAAAAAAACTGTATGTACACCTGATATGTACCGTAAACAAATATAATACAACATATGAAATCATCTCACAGGCAATAAATAAAGATTCATATCGCAATACAAAATAAAATAAAATAAAATAAAAAAATCATATTAAAACCATAATATTGTGTGTGACGTAAAACACAGGTAGTGCAAGAAAAAAAAAAAAAAAAAAAAAGAAATTACAAAGTGCCACATTTCAGTACATAATTTCCGGCAAGTCAAGATGCAGTTATTGTACCACCTAGATGTTGCATAGAAATCACTCAGATATTCAGTGTCGTTTCACTGCTAAGTTTGACACAAGTGAAAGTGAAAAAGAGATAAACCAGCTGCCTCTTGACCTGCGTACAAGCACACAGGATGACCTTTCTCAAGACTATATGGGCATGATGGATAATTCTAATTAACACAACATTAATGTTTTCAAAGTGTAACTGGTAATATCAAGACAACACAGATATGACAAAAACAAAACAAAACACCAACATGCTGATTTAATAGCATTGTCGTACCTCAGAATGATAATAGTGCTTTTTCATGGATAGTATTCAATCTTTTTGTTCGCTACAATATCTCCTGATGTTGCCTTTCTTTTTTCTTCGCCTCTCTACTTCCTCACCTTGGAAAATGAATAAATAAATAAATAAATAAATAAATAAATCTCTCGTTATCTGATTTGAAGGAGAATAATGACGTTGGTTTTACATTCTAAGCAGAAAAGTGCAAAATACCACAAAAAAAAAAGCGTGCGTTGTTTGACTGCCCTTATGAATTAAAGCAGACCGGTAAAATGTGCTCGTATCTCACAATGAATGAAGAAAAAAGAAAAAATGTGTAAATCTCATACGGTGCACGTCTCACATTCTACGGGGCGTCATGGATAAATAAAACTTCTATGTCACAATCATCAAGACTCGATTGTCCATGATCAAGATATCTATATATCTATCTATATATTATGATATAATTAATTTCCAGCTATAACATTTTACTTCACTATATACAAGGTGAACCTTAGAGGTTGTTGTTTTTTTTTTTTTTTGTGCAGAACATGTGGCACTGCATACCAAATAGATAGACTCATGCGCACAATATATAGTGTCCAATTTGACAAACAACGATCATCATTTGATAGAACGCAGTTTACACTTAGGGAGAGAAGACTCGGGGTCCAAAGTGAACACGTAGATGTTTTTGTTAGTAAATTCAAAAACATGCGTGCAGAGATTGATTTATTTTTTTTACCTCTCTTGAACTGGAATGCTAGGTAGGTGTGTTATAAAATATACTATGCTTCCCAGGATAGATTATTTTACTTAAATAATTGAGGAGAAGACAAATGATAGAACTCTACACTAATATCATAATACAAAAATAAATAAGAGGTCTCCGTAGCGGAGGCTTCAATATTTCATTCCCAAAAACGCTTCGTAAATCAATAAAACTCTGTGATCATAATAAAGCGATGAGGAGAATCTTTCATGAATAAAACAGATAAATAAATAAATCTACATGTGTCCGTTCCCTGTATCTATTAAAATGTTCTCTTCTGTGTGAATGAATGTGTGCAAAATTTGATGTAAATAATCGTGTGCACGTGTTGTTTGTGTGTGTGTGTCTGTGTGTGTGTGTGTGTTTGTCAATGAAAGTGTGTAATACCTGGTTGATTCCGTGCTTGACTTCTGATCTCAGCCCCGGCTACACTACACTGTACATCCTGTAAACATGTGTTAATTTCCTGTAAACACACAACTATTTCCTCAACATGTCACGCATCCTGCATGATGCATGATATCATATCAGATCATTTCTCATTCTTCTGCCTCTCTAGCAAAACTCAAACTTTCCGAGCCCTGAAACAAAGATTGAAGAGATATTTCGCCACCCCTTGTCCCGCCTCCTCCCCTCTGGTTTAGTCTCATTTATGAGTGGATCTGAGCGGTGCTGACGAGCAGCTTGTGCCAGCCAACCACTCGCTTGCGTAGGTCGACTTTGTCCAGCCACACATAGGCCTCCCCGATCAGGGTCTTCTTTACAAACTTTCCCCCGTTGGACACCAGGAACAGCTGATATGAGAAGAATGAAAGAGAAAGAACAAAGTGTCATATGATGATGAGTATTTAAAGGATTCCACCATGTTTACAAGACAATGGAGAACAAAGGATAACAGGTCTCTCCCTCTCTATACTCCTTACCTAGGCTTATTGAACACTACATCACTAAATGTACCAATAGATAAGACAAAAAATAAGTTCTGTAAATCCTTCCTAGAAACAACACGTTTCTTTTACGAGGCGGGGTGGGATTACCTGTAAAGCGTGTCCAGTTGGGTTCATACAGAAGCGGAAGGTTTCATTGAAAGACGGCTCACGGTCGTGACGACACACTCTGGTTTTCTTCTTGATGATCCTTTTCTGGGTGGCGATGTTCACCACATAAAGCTTTACATAAAGATCTGTGGGCAAAGACACGCATACTTGAAATCGATTGCTTTTGTTTGATATAATTTTTCTATTTTATCTGTTGTCTCTGTATATTTGCAACTCTACCTTGTAAAATCTGTGTCATGTTTTGCGTGTACTTTTGTCATTATGTTATGTTTATACTTTTTCATGAAAGAATACAGACAGAAACGCAAACCAACTATATCAATCTTAATTTGCCTTTGAACTAAAAACTATTTTACTGAAACATTTAATCGAGTTTCAGATCTGTCTCTAGTCACCACTAGAGGGCAATGAGAATGTAAACAATGAAGAGAGAAACACCAATCACCCAATTCAAGTTTAGAAAAATACTCACAGATGTTCATAGACATAGTAATGTTAAAGTATTGATGCTATGAGTCACTGATACACACATGCCGAGCAGCTACACTGTCAGTGGAAATAAACCTTTGTGTAAGGATCACATTTGTTTCTTTGTTTTGTTTTATTTTTAGTATTGACGAGCATTCATAGAACTGTGCATGTGTGCTGTTGCATGCATATGTAAAGATGAGTTATTTCCCATTACCTGGCAGGTGGTCTGGACTCTTGAACTTGTAGGTGATGTTGCGACATTGAAGAATCTCGAGGACGAGGTGCTCGCCCTCCGTCTTCATCTCCTTCTTCAGGGCGATCTTTATCTCTCCCATTACCTGGGACTTACCTAAATATAGACACACACACCATTAAATATACACTGATTATAGGGTTGAGGTCGTTATTCAATCCCTATGCTATCAACTCCCTCTCATTTTCTCTGGTCTCTCAGCCCCTCTTGGAAATGACACTACTATGGCTGCCCTCTACTGGACATTAAGTGTATTTTCAGCGTGAGTAATCTATAACATGGCCTGTGAGCAATCACATTTGTTTGTTTAACAAGAATGGGGAGAAGTTATGAAGAGCTCTGTCTGGCCTCTCGTTGCCTTGGCAACTGAATTGAAATGACAATTTTGAAAGCTGGGTCAACAAGGCCCTGGCAAACTGTATGTGTGTGTGTGTGTTGTGTGTGTTAGCACGGGGAAGAGAGACACTAAAACAGAGGGTACAGTGAACAGGTAATAAAGAGATGAAATAAAGAGCAAGGATGTGTTAATGTGTTCATCTGTGTGTGTATTAACTCTCAGACTGCGAAATGACGAGCCTCTAGTACTTTCTATATTTTCAAGGTCTTCTTTGCAGCTTTGAATGAGTCATATTAACTTGACTCAACTTCAAAAGTGGAAATTCAGGAAATTAGCAAAGATAAAGAAAAATAAATTGTTAGTAAGACACATTTTTTAATGACACATACAGACGTTTTCATACTGTACTTGCAATAAAAACAGGCACACAATACACACATATTAACGCAGTTATGAATGTACAAACACTCAGAGATGTACATGTATGTCTAACCTTCAGCGTCACCGTGTCCCATTGATTTCACCACATCTGTGCCGTTTGGGATCTTTCCACTAAAGAGAGAGGAATCCGATTACAGATCATTAAACTACTATTATTATATTTGAGGTATACCTTCTTTGAATGGAGGCAGGTGTGTCAGAGTTGAGAACAGTGAAAGCAGTTGTTAATAGAAATTTATAAAATGTGAAACTGACAGGCTCTTTTAAGAGGAACGTCCTGAATTAGCTGACTCACAATCGGGGGACCTGGAAGATGGCACTGTCCACCTCGTTTGTCTCTCCTTCCTCGTCCAATAGGCTGTAAGCGCTGCCACTCAGGCCGCTGTCCAGTGAGGCTGCTGTGACGGGGGCATCACTTGATCTGTAGCTCGACCGAGCTGCGCAGAGATACGACCACACCCATCACAAGAAAAAAGACAGATAGAAAAATTGCACCTCTGTCGGGTCCAAGAAGGTAAAAACTAGAGCCAAGAAGCATTAGTTAATACCTGCTGCAGCAAATAAAATCTATCACCGTCAACTTTAACACTCCAAATATATTATGTCACGGTCAGAAGGGAGGCTTTTTTAAAACACACAAGACTGGTTTGTAATGAATAGCACACAAACACTAGGACGAGGACTAGCAAGAAATATTTAGAGACAGTTTACTTTCTCTCAGACAAAGACAAGACTCACATATAAAGCATTAACATGAAACAGACAAATAAATCCAGAGAAATATTACATACATATGTTTATGCGAACATAACACCAAACATGAGGCACGTAGACCCTACTGACATTGTTAGTCATCTATATGTAATATTTATAATAATCTTAAATCTCAATCTCATCCTATTTAGTTAAAAAAAAAAATTACATCATTAATGTTTCAAGACTACAAAGAGTTTAAAGGATGTTTTTATAAGTTTATAAGTAATTCTTTAAGAAATGCATGTTTATGTTTATGTTTAAATGTTTTTTTTAAATTGTGATCGAGTATGAATGACGTGACAAGCGTGAATGTGGTGCAGAACAGGATCCATGCCGACACCGTTTTCTCTTGAGCCATTCAAACACAAGATTTAAAGAGCTGCACTAATACCAGTCCAGTGAACCAAAGGGAGGGAGTCGAGACGCAGCAGATGTAGCAGTGGTGTAGTATTTACTCTCAGTGAATCACTTCGTTCCTGGTATTAGTGAGCTGTGTTGATGGCTGTTAAGGAAGTGTGTCTCGCTGCATGGATCTCTGGTGATGTGGCTGAGTGCAACTTTCTTTTTTTAGCTTGTAAGACTCCCCTCTCTCTTTCTGCAGGTGTGCGTTAGTATCACTGCATCCTCTCTTTCTTTCATTCTTTCTTTCTCTCTCTTTCTTTGCTCCATCTGTGCTTCAGTCACACGGCAGAGAGGAGACTCTTGGGCAAACTCTCACCTCCGATGCTCTGTGGCCTCTCTTCTGACACGGCTTTCCTGAGGGTCAGGTGTCTGCCGTCTGCTCTGCTCCCTTTGGCCGACACAACCGATGGCAGTGCAGGCAGCCAATCAGACTGGGCCCTCTGAATGGTGAGCACACCCACTACGCTGTGTCTCTGGTGCCTCAGTGAGAGGCGACCTCTTTGGCCTGGTTGTGTTTTGTTTTTCGCAGGCGCAGGTCAGATGTCGGGGGGGGGGGGAGTCAACGCCAGGAAACACAGGTCATGGGTCGAAGTTCAAGATGGAAGGAGCAAGATGGAGATTCAGAGAGCGGTATATCTTCACCATGGCAACCAGCTTGACTGTCAATCACATGCAACCACAGTGTGCAGTGCACAAATCGCCCCTCCCGCATGTCAGTAAGGGGCGGGGTGTGCAGCATCTACTGAGGTGCATTGTGGGTCCGGTGGTTGTTCAAACAAAAAAGGTGGGGAGTGGGGAGGGCGGGGGGTGGCGGACTGCATGCACAGCCATCTCGAGGAATAGAGCTTCAGAAAAGCTGGTCTTTGTTAACAAAATAGAAATAAAAAATAAATCCAAAAAAAGAATCCAAAAGAGGTTAATGATATCTTGGGGAGGGGGCGGGAGTGCAACTTTCTTCTGTTTTACTGCTTGGATTAATCAATCCAATCTCTTTTATGGTGAACTCTGCTCAAAGTTATAATCTGCTAGTCTTATCATTTGAGAGAGCTGCTTACGTCATCGTCCTCTGACTTGAATTGAAAGATTTTGCTCATTTCTTCCATCAAAAATATGTCCTGCAAGTCCTCTGTTCCTCTTTTAGATTAACTTTTCTTTCTCTTTCTTGTTCTACTCATCTTAAGTAAAGTTAATGTGTTTACATTACTATTAAAAACAGCAAAACAAATGTACAAATTTCAACCTACATAAAAATAATTATTTCTGTTTTTGTTTTATTTAATATTATGGTAGTATTAGAAAATCATGTTAATGATTAAATGTTTTTAAGTCATTAGAACTGGCCTTTAATAAGCATTATGCCGCTTTGGATTTATTGAAAAGTGGTCAAACTTAGGAAGGTCAACGACAGTGTGCTACAGTACAGGTGAGGTGCTGGCTTTACACACTTGTGAGTACATACAGAACAGAAGCGGTGAGGTTTGACACACTGCGATTACAGTGAGGAGAGGACCAGGGGGTGTAAGAGGGTGAGGGAAACCAAGAATAGAAAAGGAAACTAAAGCAACAAAAAGAAAAAAAAAAAACTCAACAGAAGGTTGAACAGATGAGTGCGAGGAGGCCATGCTGCGTAGGCTTTATTTGCGTCTTGGTTTACTTGGTTGGAGGCGTTGCAGCGGCTGCTGCTGTGACTGCTGTGGGGCATCGCCCATTGCTATGGCAGCGCCTCCACTGCTTCCAGTGCTGCTGTCCTGATGGTGTTGCCGTGCAGCGCTTTTGCTGGTGCGTGAAGCGCCGTGCGAGCGAGAGTGTTGGCTGTGTCCATGGCTGTGGCTTTGGCTCTGGCCCTCAGACGGGGAAGGCTTCGATGTGCCAGGGCTACTGTGAGATTTCTCGATAGTGGGCACCTGCGTGTCTAAAACAACCAGATTCACCAAATTAACAAAGAAGCTATCTTTTACTTTAGTGAACTTAGCGTTACCGGAGTTTAAACTTTTGTGAATAGCTGGTTGGTGAGTCACTATCTGGTCAGCATGGTAACTGCCTTATTACATCTGTGATATTGTAGCATCCTTATTAAATTTGACGGATGATTTTTTTTTTTTTTTCTAAATCAGGGGAGCATTCAAAGCCTTCCACGGCCATATTGCCCTCTGTGTTAGAAGAAAGATAGAGGGAAGCTAAGGCTAGGCCTCTGAGCTGGGTGACATTATGGCAACCAAGAAAACAGACCATGAGAATGGAAAAAGCATGAAGCTGAAGCTAAATGGATGTGCAAAATGGGCAGAGGGAGAAGCTGATAAGAAAGGACTGCAAAGTGCATAAGAGAGAGAAACAGGTGGACAGAGGTCGACACCAAGATAGAGGGACAGAAGCAATAACCAGTGACAGGAAGAGAGGGAAAAAAAAGCAAGAGAAGTCGGAAAGAAAGAAAACAGAGAAGAGGAAAAAAGAAAAAAAAAAGAAGTAGCGTACAGAAGGTTTGTTAGGGGATGACGATGATAAAGTCAAGCAGATGAGGGGAATTCATCGTGTCCTACCCTTTCCCGGATCTGGAAAGATCCCGTGGCTTCGGCTCTTGATTACAGATGATTTGGGTGAATCCTGGTTATCATGAAAGGAGCTAATAGTTTTAGGGGAGGAGTGTTGTGAGGAAGGTTTAGAGGTACTGTGTCGGTTCTGGCCTGAGTGGGAGCGCCGATGGTGCTCCCCCTCGCTCTGCTCCTTCAGGGGGAGCCACCGTGGGACATTGTCCAGTTGAGCGGTGTTAGACAGGTCAATAAGAACCTGGGAACAAACACAATCAGTTTAATGAGTGTGTTTGTGCCTAGAATGTATTGATACACACCTGAGGTAAAAACAGATACTGTGAAAGGGGTTTACCTCTCCCAGGAAATCATTTGAGGAGCACTTGTCGTAGTCCCACACGCTCACCTCCAGCGTCTTCTTCCTCAGCTGAAACACACACACACGCACGCCGTTAAAGAGTTCATATATCTTTGTAGTACCTTATCTTAACAATGACAAAATAAACCTTAGGGGGAAAACAAATACGACCTAAGCTCCAAGTTAAAGGAGACATTTAGTGGGTTGCAAAAAACAGGAAAAAGACAGAAGTCCATAAATTTGCTGTGACTGATACAAGCCCAGAGAATCTAAAATGGAATATAAAATTATATAATTGAATCCCAATGGCATATCCATCTGTTCTGCTAAAAATAATGGCCACTATACTAGTCAGCATGCCTGCAGAGAGAAGCCAATATGTTGTGTTGTGTATTAATTAATTTTAACGTGAAATTCTCTCTTGTTTGTGTCTCCATGTGTTGACTGTTTGCTGCAACATTATAGAAAGAGTATAAAGGTTATTAAAATCTAATTCATCCTCTGGAAACCATGAATGTTGCTATGAAATTTAACAACAGTCAACATCTCATCTGTCTGTCTGAGGGTACACTGGCTGAACACACTGACCAGTGACCACATACAGTACCTGCTCCAGGTGGATATTCTTATAGATGACAGTCTGGTTCCACTCAGGGTTGAGACTCTTGCCTGCGTGTTTGGACCTCCTCTTGTTTTCAGCACTGGGGGAACACATTAAGATAGTCGGTCAGCTACAGTACATGTAAAAGCAGGACAGTTCAGGGGTCCACCACAATGCAGTGAGCACAATATACTGGAGCAGGCCACAGTGTGACAGTAGAGGGCGAAGGAATGAATGTGATGCACATTGTTTAGAAGCTAGCACAATGTGACAGTGTTGATGTATGGGGCCTACGTGCATGAACGGCAGGGTACAATGTCAGGAGGCGCTGCAAAAAAGTCCATTTTGATGTCCATCATTTAGTCTGATGAAAGAATTGATGTCCTAAAACATGTGGAAAGTTATGTCAGTGAGCAGAAAGTTTGACTTACTGGTGCCAATACTGACTGGGATATAATCAGGTATTCTGCCAATAATTAAATAAAACAATAACATTTCATTTTAATTGTCAATTTATGATGAAATAATTTGATTCTACTGACTGAAAAGTATATTTGACATCACAGCAGACTCACTAGACTAGAATGAATGACTTATTAAGATGGATGTTTTTTGCAGTGTGTAGGGTTTGAGTCAGTGTGTAGGGTAGGAGTTAGTTTGGTAAAAAACAAGGGTGATCTATATTAGAAAATAATGAAATGAATAAGAAACTTCAGAGCAAAATAATGGAACTGTGTATTGAATGTGGTGAGGTATCAAGGGTACCGTATGATGTCTGATGTCGGGGCACAATGTACGACATTACTGCAGGATTTTAATCACAAAACAGGGACAAACTAAGAGGTGTCAGGTGCAATGTTAAGGTTCAAATTACAATGGTTAGAAACAAAAAAAAAGAAAAAAAAGAAGAAGCGCTCTAACCAAAAAACACAACAGTTAACAGAGGGAACTGTATCTGTTAGGTTTAAGAGATGGGCAGATGTTAATATTTAGTGACTCTATTCCTCTAAAAATGCAATGCAAGCCTAAATGTGAGGGGAACATCACCAGGAGAAGAGTGTTAGTGAGACTGAACTAATCGTATTAATAAGGTCTTGATCAGTTAGAAAACAAACTTTGTGACTTTTTGTTACTTTGACCAAACTGACAACCAAATTCCAACCAAAACAGAACCAAAGGACTAAAGTGTCATAATCAGAGTGGGCAAGTCACATACCTGGCATTCTGGACAACCATGACCTGACTGAGGGGGTCCAGCATGCATTAAATATAGAGAACAACATACAGAAACAATAGTCAGAGGGAGGTGTGTGTGTGGACTGTGAGTGGGTGTGTGGGAAGGGGAGATTGCTGCAATTTAGGTTTAGCGTGGTGTGCTAAGTGTCTTTTTAAGGAAAGGGGCAGGAGTTGTGCGCTGAGGCAGTGGATTAAATGAACTGAATATATGTGTGTAGAGGTTCTTTCAGGTAAAAGCATCCTTTGGCAATCATAGTGGAGATCTGCCACTCGGCTGATTGCATTTATAAATCTTTGTCACCTGAATGTCACTCTTAGTAAGACTAGAAAGTCATCCATTATTCACTGATAAACTGAATTTAAAAAAAATATATATATTGGTTGTTAGAAAATCATCATCACGTTACTACTAGTAGATTTTGTAGTTTTTGAGATGTGAAACTCAGGAGGATTGTAACTTCTCTCTGCTGACACCTGAGGGCACCTGATAGCTGTGAGAGTGCCCGTGTATACACGCATGTGGCATATACACGAGTATGTGCATACATGTTTGTGTAACTACTGTGGCTGCAGGGCTTGTGGGTGCCATTCTCATACCTTCTTAAGCTTAATCCCAACTGTGTCTACAGCGGCGTTTGCATCTATGCATGTGTCAATGTGTATGCGAGAGTGACGTCTGCAAGCCCACAGCTATATATTATTGCTTTTATCTCTCTCTCTCGAGGGACCTCATCCAGCAGAGAAGGTGGGAGAGTCAATTACATTACAGCGCAATCACAGTGAGGATGGAGCCCTGGACTTATGCGGGAGTGTGGATCATATTGCAAGTAAATATGAAAGCTATTGATTTTGACTTCACGCACACCTACAGTAGAACACCCATCAACAGGGGCAACATCAGCACAAGTACGTTATCAACCTCATATCATTTACATATTATTCGTGTCATTTGGTACAGATAAGAGGCTGATGAGTCCCATAACAGGGTGTTCGTATCGCTTGAAGCCACTGGAGCAGCATTATAAAAACACAACATTTGATAGACCTGATGTGCAGTGTGTAGGTGCTATGGAACTGATACCAAAGAAACAGTGTGTGCTGCACATTGAAAGATGTCATGGGTAAGCCAAAATCAATTGTAAATCGATTTTAAAATGAATGGAAATTAGGTTTGAGTTTAACAAAGTGGCTGCCTTCATAGCCTGGATGTCAATGGGAATATCAAAGCAGGTGTATCACTTAAAGTGCCTCTCCAAAACAGGCTGGAAGAGACGGTACATGATGGAAACAGTCCTATACATTTCTATTTTTACAGTATGAAATCAATAAAACAATGTTATATTTTACAATTTTTATATAATTTCTACTACACTGATTATTCTCCTTTTCTGAAGTCCTTGGGGTGTGCTTACAGTTTCCACACCCTTGACTCACCCTCTCCCTGGTAGAAGATAGACTTTTACAAATGGGTCAGAGTAGCCATTGTTGTCCCGCGGGGCGAGATTTCTGGCCTGCAGGACATGAACGATCAAGTTGCCCAGCTGCTTGTCGTAGTGGATTTGAAGCTGCAAAAAAGATGCACATTGAATGACAGTGGGTTCAACAGCATTCAAGGGAGAGAAACGATATGAGAAAACTGATTGAAAATTTACAGTTTTGGGAATATAAATTCAATGATTCACTTTGTATTTTATTGCTTTCCAGTTGATTTAATGTTTTTGAAAAGCAAAAAGAGCTAAAATAGCTTAAAAAACCCATTCAACAGACCTGTATCTCTCCAGATATGGGATGGGACACGGTCTTCGTTCCCTCGGCAGTCTGTAAGAGATGAAAGCAACATGCTTAGTAACCGCTAGCAAAAATCTGTAGGCGGAGAATTTGTGTTTACTGGTGGCTGTTCATACTGTACACGATATACTGTACTGATACTAAACTGTATCTTCAAGTTCATGTATGCATCTTCATTGTTACCATGAGCCATTGTCACAAATATTTGGCAATTGTTATGTTGATATGTTGGTGTGTCCATTAGTCCTCTGGAGATAGAGGAATAACCAGAGAGCACCTGTTCCTGTTCAGCACTATAATGGTGTTAACAATCAGGGATTCTCTGTAACTCGTCCTGTACTTGCCTTGCTGCTGCTGTGGCGTTTCTTGCCAACTGATGGTGATCCAGGCTGACCGGGGCTGGAGGTCGCTGAGGTGGTGGCTGGCAGGGTGGAGGAAGAGGTGGACGAAGGAGCCTGCTGTTGTGAAACCTTCTGCAGCTCAGCTGCCAGCTGCTTGGGATCAACACCTGGAGACCTGGGAGGTCTGTCATCTAGAGAAATCACACCAGATCATCGTTACTCAAAGCAATAAATGCCCAAACGATTTGTACAGAAAGAGATAAAATTAATAGCTTCACAGCTGACACATAACAGCATTCTGGTGCAACCATAATTTCCTACTATGTCTGTCCAGGGATTCAAACCAACAACCTTCTGATCACAAATTTGCTTCTTTAACTTTTGGGCTACTTTCAAGTCTTTTGAGAACAAGCTAATATTACATCCGTAATGCAGACAGACAGAAGAGTATATCATAAGTAATGCTGAACATGAGAAAAAGATAGAATTGTGAATGAAGCAAATATGAAAAGAGAGTAAAAATTGTACGAGACAAAAGTTAATTAGAGGAATACTGAAGAGGAGGGATGTTGATGGTGTGGAGTTACAGAAATAATGTAGCTTACTTTTGCTGTGCTCCTGGAAATCCAGGTGCTGGGACCCTTCAGACTCAGCCAACATGTTGAGATCTCTGAAATACAAGAATAAAACATAATATGTAATATCATTCTGAAAATTAAAACAGGAAAAAGGAGAAAAGAAGCTGTTAGATCCAATCAGACCTTGGGTATATAACAGGGGAACTAGCAATCATGACTTAATTTTAAATATTTAAAATGGGAAATCAGGTTGTATATTGAAGTTGGGTGTTTTCAGAAATCAATGTGTGATTAGGGGGGAATTTAGCTTTAGGAAGTCATGATAATGATTGAAAAAATGAGAGAAGGGGAAGTGGGGGAATTATAGAGACAAGAGAGGCAGGAAATATGAAAAGAGCAATGACTGGATTGAAAAATGATACGAAGGATGAGCAAGGAACATACAAAAAAAAGAGAGCAGGAGAGAAAGATTGAAAGTGACAAAGGTTGTACTCACAGTCTGACACACACGTCTGCCTCACTGCAAGAATGCCCGACGAGCCCTTGTACCTCCTCGTAGGTTTTCCCTGTCAAAAGAACACCATTCCACTCCAGGACCTGCATTCCTATAGAAATAAACACACACAAGCATACGTGGGTCTGATGATCCATAAATTCCCATGTAAAGTATTTTTATCTCCAAACCAAAACAAAATCAAAGCCGTGAAGTGAGAAGTTCTTTAAGTGAAATATTTCAGCTATAAAAATTATTATTTGCAAGACAACACTTCAAACATTTCAAGATATTATGACCTGGAAAGAATATAAAATCCAATCAGTTTCTATTTTCTACAGCATGATTAATGTCACATACCGTAGAAGGACAAGGCCATTTTATTTTTTTTTATATTTAATTTAGCAGTAAAAGCTCGTATGAATACACACAGCACAGCAAACCCACTGCATCCTCCAAAGCACACCCTGCCCACTGGCAGGACTTACACAGATTGAAGCAGCTCATCAGGAGGGTCTTCTGTTTGCCGCGATACTCTCGAGCTGCATGTGTGAGTGACAAGGAGGCTACTGTAGTTTCTGATATTATTCAGTAAATTGGCCACAGTGTACGGCTTGTGTAACTTGAATTTCAGTGATAAGACAAACAAGCATCTACTCCGTATACACACACACACACTCGTTCCCTCTGTGACACTGATCCTCTATGCCTGTTGAATCTGACAACATTTCTCCAGTTTTCACACGGCTGAGAGCAAGACGCCGCGTTCCCACTGGCAGAACCAATGTACTTTGCAGCCGTTCTGCTCGGCGTTGATGACAGGATTATGGGCGTTATCATGATTGAGTTGTCTTCACGGCTAACGGCACCACAGATGCACGCTTGACTCTTGAACAGAAGCAATCATCAGCAACTTTAACCTATACTATAGACTTTTTTTTTTTCTGAGCTTGGAATAAAATACGCAAGACTAGAAGAGAAGGGCTGGAGAAAGATGGACGATACAGAGTGTGATTCATGTAAGTAGTAGAGGAGAACAGCTGAAAGGGGACTGATTGAAAGTGTTGGGGGAATACTTCTAAAGCCTTTTTGTGGTTCCATCTGATCATTTCCTCAAGTGAGTGTGAAAATGAACCAAACCGACCAATGTTTGTGTACAAAGTCAAGAGGTTATGATATGTCTAATGGCTAATGTACCAGATATTTTCAATGAGTGAATAGGTGACATCTTTGACTCGGGTTTCCTTTTCTATTTAACCCTATTTGATAAGATTTTGTCCCATCTGATAAGAGTTTTGCCTGTTAGATGTTTTATTACAGAATGTGTATGAAACACATGACCAAAAACAGGGACCCCCCCTGGACCATACTTTGAGAATCGCTGCTATAATACGTCCATGATGTTGACTTGGTTCAAAGCATTGCTATGTCTGCCTCACAGAGCCGCTAGCATGGTTGCATGACTCTTAGTTTTACATTTATATTCCCGTGTTGTAAAAATGTAAACATTTTTTATTATTATTTTGTTGGAGATCTATTAAACGGAGATGAGAAACAGCAATGTGAAAGGATTGAAAAAGGAAACGGAAGGAAAAACTGAACAAGAACAGAAAGTGTGAAAAGAAGAGCCCACGCTCACACACAAACACACACACACACACACAACCACAGAGCACAGACAGATGGATTGCACACTACACAGGTCCAGACTGGACTGTATTTCTCTCTCCCTATCTCACCATCCATAGATCAACGGTGTGGCAGCTTCAAAAAGACTGAGGCCACAGCTTTACCATTTTTTCCGACACCCTCTATGTGGCTCAACACAGAGATTAAAGGGGACTATGAGTAGACAGATGGACTGGGAGGTTGAGAGGGTTAACTGTTTCCAGACTCCCCCATGTGGAATCAATAACACCTCATGAAATGGTGTTCCTGTTAATATATCACATAGCAATTTATCCTGAGGTGGTGTCAGTGAGAGGTGTGTAAGGGTCATATATCTGTGGGTTACTGCACAATGGTTACTTGGTGAGTTGACGGCGAGTTGTACTTGTTTGCATCTCTTTGAAATAGAAGTGGTGTGACTGCCTGCTCCTTGAAAGAATAATTATCCAACCATAAATCTTCAATATAATTGGCCAGAAGGTTTTTTATGAATGCAATATTACTAAAGCTCCTTACCTTTCAGCTTTCCTTTTTTTCCCCTCATGTTTTATGACCAAATAGTAGTCATGGCCCCTCATCAGAAGGTGATTAAACTAAATTCAGATTAAGCCCCCTTTTTTTTTATGTTTCTCTCACTCAAACTGCACGTTCAGTACTGTATGTGAATCACATGTCCAAGAATCGTAAACGAAAATAGATAATAAGCATGAAATAGTAACATATAAACTTGTGAAATATAGAAAATCTGTAGAATATATTTTCAGATTTTTTTTCTTTATACAATAAAAGTTGATCACAGCGATTTTTGCACAAAGGGATTTAATTTAAGACCTTACCTTCGAGAATCTTTCCTGTTTGTTCTGCAACACCACCAGGTAGGACTTTGGCAACGTAGGCTCCGATGTCTCCATTACTGCCAGGGACGTCTTTCCCTCCAACCACGCGGATACCCAGACCATTTCCTGGTTAGAACCATAAATAAAGTCAGATGAATCGTCCTACTTTGTGTCTGTCTCACCAAAACAAATACTGTGGACACCTATACAGACACCAATATACATGCCAAGCAGACAAATCATGTGTCTATTAATCATCTCTCCGCGGGTTTCACATAAAAGAAACCAACCCCCCCTCCACCACCTCCTTTTACAGTACAAAATATGACTATAGAAGCGAGAGCAAAATGACTCAATTCACCACAAAAAAACACTTCCGTCGTGGCCACGTTCATTAATAGTGCAAATCATTCCTGAGTGTGAGGGATACGCCATTTTGAGCGTGGCAATGACTGATGAGCATGGAGAGTAGCCAAATCAAAAGGGAAGCCAGGAAATGAAATGTCTGCCTGCTTTGAGCCTGGAGGAATGGTGTGATGGAACGTGACGGCAGGGGAAGAGTGACTCGTCACTTTATTGAGATTTGGCATGAATATCAAGTAAATAAAATGCATGAAGCATACTAGTCATGCACTGTAAACCTAATGAGATGTTACGATCCATATTAATGTTTACATTTGACTGTTTTTTTTTAAATCATGTTTATCTATCTTATCATTATATGAAAATGATGCCTATTCTGTACAAAGTGCATATTTGATGCAGTCAGTAAGCAAGGGGGTCAACAAAATCTAACGCATGCATCACAATCAATAACACATTAGCTTGGAATACACCTCTTTCCTCTCTGCACACATTTTATTCCTATTATTAGCAATGTGGATGTTGCTGATGTTATTGAATGAAATAATAAATAATAATAAACTGTGATACTTTACCTGAGACACTGCGATCTTTGGGATCCCTCTGCAGTTTGACTCTGAGGTGAGGGAAGGGGTAGTACGGGCCTTTACCCTGTGGCCCATACACAATAGTGAGATGTTATGCATGTACACGGGAAATGGGAAACAGAATGAAAGAATGAATACTTTGCAACACTTGTTAATATGTGCCATATATACCACATAAATTGACTGATATACAGGTGATTAAGTGCGGGTGCATGCATTTGTTTACTGCTTGTACTTGGTATACATGCAAGAACTCCAGTGTCTGCATGAACTGTATGTGTGTATGTGTGTTCTTTCCTGCATCACCTGTCTCTTTTCTTGTCCGTTCTCTGATCGTCCATCTCTGGGTTTATCAAACCAGTCTGTCTCTTCTCGTCTTAGGTGGTAGGCTGCAGGAATAAAAAGAAGCAGAACAAATCTGAGAACGTGGAAAATCCTAATACAGAGGATGGATTTCCTCAGGTCAAAGGTGATTACATGTCATTAAGCAAAACTGTATATGTGAAAGGACATATCAATTTGTGATTGGTAAAGCAAAACACAAGGGCCAGAAAAAAAAAAAAGTTTATTGAATTCCTATTGAAGGGGGGAAAAGGATGCTAAGCAACACAACATTTTCACTGGTATTGCAGAATAAGCATAAAAAAATAACTGAGTGTGCATAAAATCAGTATTAGTACAAGTAGTATAATCTGCATCTATAGTGTGGTACATTTTTATGAATGTAAATGTTGGGTATGTACATATTTCAGATTATTATACAACTCCAATTTTCAATAAAATGCATGTGTTGCTTTCGAAACATGTATGTATACTATGTACGTTTTACCATATGACATTTTTTGCAATGTAAAATAACCAAAATATTTGGAGAATTGGAAAGGGTGTTAATGTGAGTGTCTTAAACCTCCCCAACATTTAGTCATCATTTCATGAAGATGTGCATTTGACTTGTGGTGCAGGTTAATATGTTAGTTAATAGATAACTAATGAACTAATACTCTACCATTTGTTGCATCGTCTCTGTTCAAAGGCATCAGGGAATCACTTAGGGCTGGAATCAAGGCAAATTAGTTTACATTGCAAAATGCTGGGATCCATATGATATGTTAGGTATATAGGTATATTAACACATAGTTATGCTGTGTTCACAACCAGGGATTCCTAAACCAAAAAAGATCAACAATGCTATCTTCATTAGAGTCTAAACTTAGGCACTCAAACTATCCTCAGCTTGAAAAGTGACCATCCCTATGCTGTTTTAATAGTACTTAATAAAAGACATTAATTATCATGTATGGACATAAAGAGATTTTAGTCATTACTGGAATGATAGGAAATGTATTGTTGATATATTTAATTGATGGTTTTGGGCTTTTACCAAACAGAACATAACAGATTTACCCAAATGTATGTTCCTGCCAAAACAATCATTTCATTTCCTGTTGCAATAGGACACTGTTCAGACATATTGTACAAAAACTGCGTCCTCTAAGTGATGACAACTCAGAATCTGCTTTCAGTAATAGAAAGTGTAGAGAAAAGGGGGATAGCTGCAGGAAATAATGCCAGATTTGCAGAAGTATTTTCAGTATTCTTGCATTATTGTTTTTTTTTTCTCATATGATTTTCATCTTTTAAAAAATACAGAAAAAAATTGATTACTTGGAGGCAGTAATAGCATAAAGAAATACAGCATAAAAAGATAAACAGGCTTAAATATATTCCATGCAACACAAGATGTCACTGATGTATAACAATACATACAAACAAAAAGTATTCACGACAAGACATGCAAGTTAAAGTTGTATATTTATTACACACATATTAGTGTTGCAACCAAATATCATGCAATTCAAAAAAACAAACAAAAAAACTCAAGAACCCTGTACTGATATCTGCAAACTGTAAATGGATGTACTGTAAATGAACCTATGTTTGTATAAATATCATTATAACATTTTCTGGCCTACAATTTGATTATCATAATGAATACATTTACATTATTAAATATATCAATAATCTCCACTATCCACATCACATATATCAACTATATGTATATTCCAAAACTGTAATTGATATACTACGGGCCATATACTAGAATTTTGAAAAATAATTGTAACAGAACTGGCTCAGCTGACAGAATTTTGTACCAATTATGTAAATTGTGCAAGAGGGGGAGGCACTTTTTTCGTGTATCATTGGTGATTATCGTTTTAAAAATCTGAGCTGAGTTCTGATGGTTCATTCCACTGTTGTGGGTCAAGCCTTGTTTTCTTAACAAATATGATTTGAATAACTTCATTATTTAAATCATTAAGACTTAAAGTGTAAATCTTCATTTCTGAAGTGGAAGTGTTGTCTAAATAAAATGTGGACTGCCACAAGTGAGCATTGCTATTTGAGGAGGAAAACCTCCCACACAATGTAGCTGTAAGTTATCCCAAACAGTGTCAGGCAGTGAACTAATATGGAAAAATGTTATACAATATTTGAAATACAAACAGAAACACAGTGCATGCACTATACAACATAGAGCAATATGTACAAAGGCATGCATGCACATGAGATACCGACAGAAATATACTTATACCAGAGAAGAAAAAACATTCACCAAAGTTAAGGTTAGACATGAAAACATAAAACAATGCGCATGCAGATTTTCAATAAATACCCAACAGCTAAATATTATACACATTAGTACTAAATGCATGCAAGACAAACGATAACCAGACACTCTCAAGGATGAAACACTAAATAGGAAAAGAGTGACAATGTTACAAGTCTGTTTTTTACCTTCACTATCTGACATGGTACCCTGAAGGTCATCCAGCAGCACATAACCCCTACCCCTGGTTGGTTCTTCCCTGATATGTTGCTGCTGCTGGGAATCCTGCAAGGATAGACAGGAACCAAACTGGTCCCTTGAATCAGCTGAGATGGGTGGCAGAGGTCCTGCTGATGCACGGGCCATGCCCATTGGCTGCCCAACGGGGCTCAACGGACTCTCTTCCTCTGAGTTTTGAGCTACTATGGGTATTCGGCCACGGCCACTTTGTACAATAGGAAGGCTGGTAGGTTTGGTGCGACCAGAGGGGGTCTGATAACTTGGTCCATCTCCAGATGTCTCACTGTCCCCCTTGAGCCTCAGCGAAGAGCTGGAAGGGTCTCTTTTGATAGACAAGTCCAGGCCATAGCAAGATGTAGGCCTGGATGAGGGTCTTGAGCGACTACCACTAGGATAGGCAGAGTCTAAACCCAAGCTTTGGCCCAGGTTTAGTGAACCAGCTAAGTTAGCACCCAAGGTGGACCCTAGGTATTTTTGCTGCTCTGCAATATTCTTTCGAAGGCCAAAGGTAATCTCATCCTGCATGAGTCGGCTAGATCTTGGGGATCCACTGGTAGACCCCAGATAACTGGTATAGTCCGTCTCCAAACCCCTGTTGTCTGTAATAGAGGAATACTTGGAGGAGATTTTAGGATCTAATAGTGGCGTTTTGTGTTTTTGGTACAACATGGATGCTGGGAGTTGTTTAGCTGCCTGCTTCTCTAGAGTAAGTCGACTGATGCTGTATTTGTCTGACTTTGGATATTGTCTTTGGGAGTAACTAGAGATGCTAGTGCTTGGGGTGTAGTAGTGCTGAGAGAGACCTGTCAGTTGTTCTAAGTTTTCTGTTCCACCTGTACTTCTCCTAAACTCTTGTTTGAGTTGCTGCTTCAGGAGTTTCAGTTCATAGGGTTCCTCCATTGTATCCTCTTCATCAGGGGTCTTTCCAAAAGTATGGAGTCTGGAGGTAGATCCCAGATAGTCAGTAGACCCCAGATCTGCAGCACTCCTGCGTAGCAGCTTCTCTGCTTTGGCCAGTTCCCTCTCAGCCAGACTATAAGATGAAGACAGACCTGTGGAGCTCTTCGCCAATTCTGCAGCATCTTCCAGCAGCAAGTAACTCCGAGGTGTATGGTGTTCAACATCTGTGTAATAGGAATCAGAGACAGACATGGGACTACTTGCTATACTTCCCACATCCAAAGCTCGGAGATCAAGGTGGTTGCCATATTTGTCATATTTGACTCCTAGGTAAGCAGTTGATGTGGGATCAGGCTGGCGGCTGATGACATCATATTTAGTTGCATCCAGCTCTGAAAGAAGGGCTGCTTGTCTGGCAGCTTTCTGCTGCAACAGGAGCATCTGGTGGTAACTCTGCTGCTGGGAGCTTGTGAGTGAGGGGACAGAGGAGTAGATAGAATGAGACTGGTAGGACTGGGGGGTCTGGTAGAGAGACTGGTATTGGCTTTGAGGGTATTGGTACTGGGAGTATTTTCCGTACTCATGCTTGGTTTGAGGTGGGACAAAGTCATCCAATTCGGACTGAGGAGCTGTCCTGGGACGTTCAAGACCATGACCTTCAATCTCCTCATCTTCGCCATCACCACGCCCACCTCTAGTCTCTCTAATATTACTAACCTCACTGTCTGACATGTAGTCTCTGTCCTCAGCAACACTCTGTAAATAGGCCCTTTCTCTCTTCTCTCTCTCCTTTAGCAGGGCATCTTTTCTACGATTAATGCCCATCTCCAAGTATCTAAGCTTGGCATCAATCTCTTTCTCCTCCTCATCAAGCTCTGCTTGTCTTTTCCGGAGTTTGGAGGACTCACGTTCCACCAGATTCAACTCACGATCAATATCTTGTAGAATCTTAGCACGTGCCATGTTTGAATTGCGACACATCCTACGGCGAGCAGAACCGGTGCTGTATGCTGTCTGGCCACTGGCTGTTGACTCATCCTCTGACGGTGGATTGGGGAGAGTCCTCTTCACTTTCTTTTGAGTGCCTGTTGGTGTGCCACCAGAGCTCTTCTCCTATAGTAAAAATAAAGAAAAACATATTAAGATTGCAGGAAGTGAAATGGTCTTCTTAATCCCCAAAATAAAAGAGTCAGCTGTTCATGTAGTCCTCAGAATTTGAATAAATACATTCTCTAAACAGTATTACTCAGATAAAAAAATAACTTGAGATAATTGCTAAATTAGCAATTAATAGCACAATTTCAGTTATGTTACCAAATTAAAAAAAGGGGAAATGGCAACACAGTTTATCAGTAAGTATGTATCAGTAAGTTACCCACCACTCAGTAAACTGTATACGGTACTCTTAAATGTACTCTCAAAGGAGGTAATTTATTCACATTAAACCTCTATGGATATCTGACAGCTCAATATTTTCCTGCAAGCTCAGCTCATTTTCCAGCTTTTTATGTATGCATGAGATTCTCAACTGTGAATTTCCTAAACAGAAATCTGACTTTGTACCGCATGAAGGCCAGGAGCAACATGGGATGCCTAAGTGGGTACGCATAACCTATTCAGTTGATTTTTTATTTTCCTTCCTTCATATCTGCACATTAAAATTAAAATAGAGCTTTGCACATTGCTTCAAATGCTGTTCATAACACATAATATAATGTGATTGTAAAAACTTATTTCAAGTCTGCATTTGGTAACTTTGCTCATGTCTCTATACTCAGAATTAATGTTTTGCTCCATCTCTTAGTCAGAGGTAACAGTTACACAAATGTGTATTTTATTGTATAACAGTTCAGTAAATGGGTACATCTGTTACCTCCTACATTATAGTGATTTAACTGCAACTGCAATTTTCTTGTAGGCAAACATTACACAACTACACAAATTAAATCTCCATTCTACTGAATCATTCCTTTCTTAGATTTATCTTTTGCGTTTGAGCCATACAAACTGTTTAGGAGCAACTCTGTGGTGATGAATAAGGCTGCAGTATTCCTAATACCTCACAAACATGAAAGAGAACATGCAAACTCTTGTTGTGGGGCAGCAGTGCTAACCACTGAGCCATCATGCCACTTGTGTTACATAAATAACATGATAATTGCTTGACCTAAGTAGATCACATTCATTTAAATGGCAAAATGTATGTATTGGTTTTGCATATTATTAATCAAAAGAACAGTCTAAACACTAATGACATCTCCATGCTCTTAAAATTAGAATAAACAAACTTTTGTGCTTTTGTCAATAAAAGTGATACTTACAGTATAGAGATCACCATGCTGGGTGCCAGATGTTGCCCTTTCTTCTCCTGTTGGACTCATGGGCTTAGGGTCAGACATGGATCTCTGCATGGATTTTGGTCCCCTCGGACTTCCTGGAGAGGCTTTTGATGGATCCGCACTTCCTCTTAGCTTTTGTGGGCTTGTATCACCCAGTGATTTCTCATAGGATACAAACTCAAGGGATTTGCTAGGGGATATACAGGGGGATATGGGAGAATAGAGCACTTTGGGAGATTTAAGAGGGGCTTGAAGTGTAGAGGACTCAGCTATGAGGTTAGGGGACTCGCCTATTTCTAAGGGGGTGGGTCGTTTCTTTGGTGAGGTCCTTTCAGAGTCAGACAGCTCCATTCTAGTGTCCATTCTAATGTTCCCCTCTGTATCAGTTTGTATAGATATCTCAGTGTGGGCTGAGAGTGTGGACACCTCTGAATGCCCTCCCCTGTCTCCCCTAGCAGTGCGTGGCCGGGTTTGCCTGCTTCTAGTTTGAGCCTCCCATTCCTCTTGATCCTCATCATCAGTCTGTACACAGCTGTCAACACTCTTTTTAGCACTTCTCTTTTTTCTCCCTGCTGTGTAAGCTTTGCTGACTGTCTCATCCTCTTCATCTGTCTGGCACCCACTATCAGTGATCTTTCGGGATAGGACTGTGCCATCAGGTCCTAAAACAATTGCCTCCTGCAAGCCATGTCCTGGCACATCCCCACCTGGGTACATCTGACGAAGCTTTTGCTCTTCCAGTTGCATGCGAAGTTGCTCTTGGAGTCTCTGAATCTGCTCAAGCTGCTGCTGTTGCTGAGCATAAGTTTCTTTTTGCATCATAAGGTGAGCCTGTCTTTCCTCTTCCTGTTGGGTCAGAATATGCTGCTTCATGGCCTGTAGCTCCTCCAGTTCCTTCTGTACCAGGAGCTGTTCTTGCTCACGGAACCGCTGAATCTCATGGCGCTCCCACTCTAATTCCTCAGCAAGCCGCTGTTGCTTGAGTTTTTCCATTTCTAGCCTTTCACGCTCTGCTTGATATTGGCCATCCCCAGGAACCATGGGTGAGGAAAGAGCCTCCAGTGAAGCAGCTATGGCCTCCAGTGATGCATCAGTGTAGGAGTCAAGAGATAAAGAGGTTGTAGCTATGTTGACAGCATCAGCAGTAGTAACCCCTCTAGATATCTCCAGATTGAGTGGGGCATTACCTTGTTCTTCTGCTGCAGTAATGGAGATGGTGGACAGGAAACTATGGGACCGTGTCAATGGTAAATTCTGGAGATTGGACAGGGAAGGCATGGTGTCGCTGGTATGCATACCTGACAGGGAATTGTATGTTGTACTAAAGATGGACCCAGGTTGGGTGGTAATGGCATACGTAGATGGAACTGGTGCTGCAACAGAAGAATAGACAACCCCATTTGAAGACCTCAAAACACTGCTTGTACCAAATAGTGTACCAACAGCACTTGTGACTCTTGCTTGGGAATAGGGGGGAATTGTCATTCCTGCGTATGTCCCTTTCTTGGAGTAGTCAACTGCTTCACCTGTCAAAAGTCAAAAAACAGCAGTTGAGTCCATAAAATGCAGACTATTTCAATGTTGAAGTAAGTCATGCCTTATCCAAATCATGGAAAAATGTAGAAAAGGGATTAAAAAAAATCCAATCTTCGCAAGCATAAACAAAATGTACAGTAACAGCATGCAGACACATGCAAAAAATAAAGAAAAATGAATTGTCCATGCAAAACAAAACAAAAAGTAAAAACAAAACAAAAAATGCCATGTTAGCCATAAATGAGTGGAAGCAATTCAAAATTACATTTAAGTGACAGGTCTGCAATGTCACTGCACTGACCTGCATCAGAAATCTTTGCTGAGGTAAGATCTACTGCACCGTCTGTGGTGCCATTGAAGTTATAGCTGTTCTTACTCTTGTAAAAGAACAGACCAGCTTCTGCTAGATTAGTGTCAGACATTGACGGTTTAATTCCACCAAACCCTCTCATGCCATAAGGTGAGCGATCATACTGGTAATGGTCATCACGATATCCAAAACGATCTTCAGGCAGGGGTGTAGTGGGTTGCTGAGTGGTGCAGCTTCCTGCAAATGGGAGCTTGTACACAACATCACAGCATACAGCTCGTTTTCCTGCAGTGAGATCGACTGGCTTGCCATCATCATCTGTGATTACAGCTGTGACCACTTCTGCAGAAGCAGCATCCACTGACACCAAAGTGTTGAATGGTTTTGTTGTGCTAAGGTCAACAGCTCCTGACACTGAGATTGTTCCTGTACTTAATCCGTTAGCAACACAACCTGCAACAGAATTGGGTGCAATAGTGACAGGGGTGGACTGGAAAGTTCCACCACTTGCGCTTGATCCAACTGAGAGGTTAATAGGGATCTCTGTAACAGTATGAGTAGAGGGCTGAGAATCAATTGGGCGGTATATAATTTGAGAAACAGGCTCAAATGCTTTGTTTTTTGTTAGCTGAAGGGGCACTGAAGATGCTTGGCAGGTGTCTACATTGTCACGTTGCTGGATTGTAGCAGCACAGGTTACGATGGTGATGCTATCAGTCACGATAGAGACAGTGGACGATTCAGCGCTGAGGTTGACCACAGGTGAATGTACTGCACTGTTCTGACGACTGACATCAGTTGCAAAGGACTGACGTCTTGAGTCTGGACCAGCTGACAGGTCCACACCATTCATGCCTGATTCTGGATCCCCCTTCATCGTCCTAAGATCTACCACCTCACAAGGTTGGGCTGCCTGTCCATTCTGTGCTGGTAATTGGGGTTTAGGTTTCTCCAGTGAGATTGGGACACCATTTGCCCTTGGAGTTGGTACTGGTGGTGGTGTCCTTTCGTGAACAACAGAGACAGTGGTTCTTTGGACTTCTGTGGTGACCACTTGAGAGATGAGGTTAGGCATAACCACAGGTGGCTGTGCTGAGGCAGATATAGCCTCAATTATGTGACAGGAACTAGATACATGTTTTTCTGGGCTGCAAATCTCTTGACTTTCAATGGATTCTGTCACTCGTGTGTATGCCAGAGGCACCCTGGTTGTTTGAGGAGGAGTTGGTTGTGAATGCTGCTGTAGATATGACTGAGGTTGAGGCTGTGGTTGTTGATAACTTTGGGGCTGAGCTTGGTGTGAAGGAGATGCTGGGCTAGGGCTAGAAGGAGCTAGAGTTGTGACACTGTCTACTGGAGAGCTGGGCTGGGATGGCAGTGTGATGACCACATATGTGTCACGAAGATTGCTGGCATATCTTGGAGAAGAAGGGGAAGGTTGAAAGGGCTTAGTCTCAGAAGAAGGGCTCAGATTCAGGGCTATCTCAGTAGGACCAGTGGAAAGTACTGTGGGTCTAGGTGGATGTGGGACATGGGCAGGTGAAGAAGGCTGGGAGCCAGGCTTTGGTGCAATTGGTGGTTTAACACCATGTCCTGGTCTGTGGCTATCCCCAATCCCAGAAGAAATGGATGGCTTTGGGGGAACAGGAGGGGGGACATGAGGTTTGTATGTTGGTGTAACTGCTTGTCTTGTAGGTGATCCTTGGGATGTAGTCATAGCCACTGTCTCTGGTCTGATTGGAGTTGATGAAGCCTGAGACGGAAGTGGCACTGGAGCCTTCCTGGGAAAAACAGTAGGTTTTGGTGGGGTGGGAGGAGGCAGTGGTGGTGCAACAGGTACTTCTGCTGTTTCCTGAGAATTAGCCCTACGCAGGACGCTTGGCTTAGGGGGCACAGGTGGGGCAGTTGACACAACGCTGGGTATACTAGGTGTGTACTGGGGGACTGTAGGTAAGGGTGACATGCTGGCAATCACAGGGGTTGATGTTCTTGGGAATGCACTTGATAAGTCAACAACATCAACCTCGGATGCTACAATAATGGTGTGAGGTGGCTGATCTGATGTGGATGATGAAGGAGACTCGGAAAACACTGTCACAGGATTGGTTTCCATAGTTGATGTCGCATCTGATACTGCAGTTACCTCCTCTTCCTTTTTAATCATACTCTCGTCATCAGAAGACAACTCTCCTGAAGAGCACTGCGTTACCTTTAAGTCTGGAATGGGGCGGAGTGCTCTTCTAGATTCAGTGGCCTCCGTCTCTGGCTCCTGCTGAGTAGGACTTGTTCCAGGAGTCAATCTTTTCATTAGCTCTTCATAGGCAGTTTCAGCATCCAGCAATGGCTTCCCATCTTTGCCTAATGTTACTGTGCTACTTTTGGAGAAGGTATTCTCAGCAGGCTGCAACACAATTTCTGGGTTAGTGCTTTCTTTCTTTGGTTGCATACTTTGATATTCCTGCTCCAGCTGAATGAATTCCTTTCTCTTCTTGATCATGTCTTCATACACTTCATCTGGTGATCTCAGGATTTTGGGCTGATCAGGAACAACAATCTTCTCTGGCTCTCCTAAATCAGCCGTTGAATTGTCAATAAGAGAGGTATAAGCATAATCTTCAATGAACATGCCTCTATAAAGGGACTCTTTTCCCGGTTGAATCTCACCTTTGTCAGCTGTTGGAGACTTAGCCCTCAGCATTATTTCCTCATAAGCCTCATCAGCAGATTTGAGAGACTTTTTCTGTGGTTTATCAATATTTTGATCATCTGTTGGGGAGTGAAGAGATACTGATGTAGGCAGTTGATACGTTTTCTGGACTGCTGCAATCTTTGCAGCGTGGATTTCAAACCCTTCAGGATCTGATTCAATACTAGGGGAGAAATCAGAACAGGATGATCGTCTGATCTCCTCCATTTCAGCTTCTTGCCTCAGTTCTTCAGTTGGTGAGGCATCTTCAATGGGAGACAGGTTGCTTGGAGGTGTCTTTGGACGTTCGCGCCTCCTCTGGGCTCGAATCTCTTCTTTATCTTTCTTTGATTTTTTCCCTGAGCCCTTCTGTTTTTCTTGCTCCCTGAGCAGTTCCTCTTCTTCCCGCAACTCTTCTTCCTCAGATGAGTCTTCAATAGTCGGCAGCATTTGGCCAGGTTGTCTGTGTTTGGCTTTCCTGTGTTGTTTACCCTCACCGGAACGAATGTGGCTGGGACTACTACTGTCACTGTCTTCGTCCAGTGAGGAAAGGGATGTTGGAGATGTCCCAGGAGTAAAGCTGGATGCATGAAGACTGGATGACCCCTCACCTCTAGACCGATCATCTGGCGAGTCTGTAAGGCTTTCCATCTCAGGCTCTCCATCATCATTAGGTACATGCATTAGGCTGCTGGTTGTATTCAGCTCCATAGCTTGGAATTTGCGAACTGCAGTACCACTCTGACGTTCCTCCTCTTTTGGTTCTGGTCCCTCATCTTTGTCAACTTCAGATTTATTCAATGAGCTGATGAGTTGCGCATCATCTTCGTTATCTGGACTTATAGTGCTTTTCTTGGTAAGTCGTCTGGCCTTTCCTGATGTGGTCCTCTCTACAGCCTCTACAGTTTTCTTTTGTTCCATTTTTTTCTTCTCATCCTCTCTGATCTTTTGCCGGATTAAGTTCTCCTCATCAGATGGAGAAGCATCCTCATTCTCACTCATTTCTATTATTTGTTTCCGGATAAAGTCCTCATCATCCCCTGACATAGGGCTTTCTTTCCCAAAGCTTTCACTGCTATCTTCGAGTGAATCTGCCCTTATATCCATGGGCACAAGCAGCTTTTTCTTCAAGGTACCTTTGGTATTCTTCTCACAAAGTTCTCTGTCATCTTCTGAGCTAGGTGAGTCAGGTGAGAGAGGAAGCACCTCTAATTTACGTCTGGTCTTTAATGTATCCGTTAGTTTCTTCTCATCATCCTTTGGCTGTGTGCTTGGCTGGGCCTCAAGAATAGGAAGGACTGTGCTTTCCAGCTTTGCCAGGTCTGAGGGGCTGGTGGGACTGCCCTCCTTGGCAGCCAGTTCTTTCTCTCCAGGCTCTTTCAGGGTATCAACTGTTTTGACCTGTTGGATGGAAATAAGACATAATTATGTTTTTTTTCTTTAGATATTGCAGCACATCAAAGAAAATATTGGATTGTTAAAATACACAACATCTGTGCATGTACATACTTAAGGAACCTTTCCTGATTAGAACTAATTAGTTATAACAGTAAACAAAATAACATCTTATAGTACTTTATTAGTTAACTATATCAGTAACTAAGCTGATACATACAATCTACTACCACTTGTGCTAAATACTATGGTCACCTCATCTTCATCGCTGGGCTTTCCCAGAGTCGGTGCTTTAGTCTCCTTTTTCTCCTCCGTGTTAGTTGGGTCTTTGTCCTGCGTACTAACTACAGAGTCTGAGATCTCAGGTTCTGCTACAGGGACTGAAGCTACTGATAGAGAAACATCACTTTTAAAAGCTGCCTCAGATATTTCATCCTTCTTTGATATTGTGGTCTCTCCTACATCAAACTCTGCAGTGTCGTCTTTGTCGAGGACTGTGCTCGCTACGGATACTAAAATAGATTCCTGAATGTTGCCAGCAACAGGTTTTGACTCAACCTCCTCGTTGTCATGTTTTGCTTCCTTCTCACTGATTGACACTTTGCCCTCAGTGATGTTCTCAAGCGGTTTCTCATCACTGCCTGTTAGAGCCAACATCTCTTTTTTTGCTTCATGTTGAATTTCACCAACGCTGTTTAATTTTTGTGAACCAGCCTCTGCCTCATCCTGGTTGAGTTTCTCCTCACAGGTTTTATGTCTGACTTGTGTCTCACTAACGACAGCTGAGGGTGACACGATCTCTACACTTTGCATTAGCTCTGTGGTATTGACCTTTTCTTGCTCTTTAAAATCAGATGGTGGGAGAACAGATGTCGCCACTGCTTTCTCAGATTTGTCATTTTCTTTTAACAATATATCTACAGGTGTCTGATTTTCCTCTTTCTTTGCTTCACTCTCTGTGTTAACTAAAGATATTTCTATCTCCTCTGATTTGGCTGGCAATGACTCTGTCTTAATAAGGCTTTCCTCTGCATGTGATGGCTCATACTTTGTTCCTGCTTCTATCTCGGTATGTATCTCTTTTGGGGGGATTTCTTCAGCAACAGTCATGGTTGTCTCTTCTGATTCTTTTTTCTCTTTTACACAACTCACATTCTCTGTTTCATTAGGTGAGGATTCTACTTCATCAACCTCCTCTTTAAGTGTTTTCTGCTCATTTGCCTTCTCAAGTACTTTCTGTTCATTTGTCTCTTCTTCAAAAGCTTTCCTATCATCAGCTTTTACCTCAATAGTACTCTCTGTAGGTGCATTTCTCTGAACCTCTTCTAAGGCTTTGCAATCATATGATTTTCCCTCAACTGTTTTCTTCTCAATATCTCTCTCCCCGATAGTTTCCTTGTCAACAGCTTTTTCCTCAACAATCCTCTCCACAGCAGTCTCCTTTACTGTTTTAATCTCAACTGATTTTTCCTCAACAGCTTTCTCAGATATTTCCTGCTCAGCAGTTTCCTGTTCCTGTGGCTTGTCAGGTTCATGGATCTCAACTTTGTCAACAATAGCTACAGGATCAAAATTGTCTGGCCTTGGTTCAGGCTGAACAGGAATTTCCTGTGTGACTTCTTGGGGGATTGAGGCAGCTTTTGGCTCAACTGAATTAGTTGGTACCTCTGGAGGTTCTTTTGGCGTGGGCTCCACTTTCTCATTATCTGTCAGGCAAGCTGCAGCCTCATCCTGAGAAATCTTAGGATTTGGCTCTGTTTCTACCTCAGCAGGGACTGTTGTCAGGTCGAAACCTGTATTAGTCAACAGATTTTGTGTTTCACTTTTCACAGAGAGACAAAGGTCCTCTGTCACTTTTTCAGAGCTACTTTTTTGTTCTTGAACTGCTGGGCTTTCACTGACAGTTGCACTCTGTGCTTGCTGCTCAGCATTAGATGGCTCTGTCCCAAGGTGAGTATGGTTCTCTGCCACTTTCTCGCAGCTACCCTGCTGTTGCTCAACTGGTGGGGTTGCACTCTGTGTTTGTGGCTCAGCATTAGATGGCTGTGTGTCAGGATGAGGGTGACTCTCTGTTATTTTCTCAGAGCTATTCTGCTGCTGTTTATCTGCTGAGATTGCAGGGATACTCTCAGCTGCACTCTCTGAAATTAAAAAATCTTGTTCAGGATGAATTACAGGCTCAGATACTGGTTCAGTTGCCAGTGGTTGTTTTTGTTCTTTTGACTTTAGTGTTTCCTGAGGGCTGTTATCAGGAGGAGGGACACTAACAGAGGGAGGGGCATCATGATCAGGTGAAGCTAGGGCTGGTGTGGGAATGGTTGTAGGCATTACCTTGGTCTCAAGAGCTGGTAGGGGTAGGTCTGCTGCTTCTACTACAGGTTTTCTATCTACAGCAGCAGGGGCAGGAGTGGAGGAGGGGGCAGGAGCAGGTCCAGGTCCAGGTGGTGGCTTCTTTAGGGAAGCCATGTCTGGAGGTGGCATATCTCCAAGCTGACCAGACACGGCTCGTTGGGTCTGACAGTTGAGGCAAAGCCATTCTTTCTGTGAGACAAAAACAGTAACAGATTAGTAATTAATATCAATTCTTAAAAACTGTCCAGTGTTTTGTGTTTCAACCACTAAATCAGTAAGCAAAGTAATTGGTATAGATTTGTCATATAGTATGTGTGGAGCTCCTGGTTTGACTTAAACAAAAACACTGCTTGACAATCCCGGCAAAAGATTCAAATTGGAAATCTATTTTCTTAATTCTAACACAGCCGTGTGAAACACAGTGTTTCTATGTAGTTAAAACGTCACTGTGACAAGGCAAAAACATGTAATGTAACTTCTTCTATTTCTCTGGGAGCTTTTACATTTATGGGACTTAAGAGATAAGCTTATGCATATTGCATGGTAATGGGACAAGGGTTTACCAAGGCATGTCAGAAAGGGTTGGGTGGCCTGTGCAGACATTTCATGGAGCAGACTTAACAGAGAGACTGTGTTTGAGTTTGTTTTTATGATTGTATCATTTGGTATGTATACACTTTAAAACCATACAAAAACATAGAGCTCCTGGCATCATAAATGTGTAAATTAGTAAACCGCAAATGTTTTTTCTTTTCTGCTCCCTGAACGGATTGTTTAGTTCCAATTACTCCTCTCTCTCTAAAAGCCAGGACCCAGTACAAGCCAAATTAAAGAATGTTTTCAGTTATGTTTATTCTTCAATAGCTGTTACCATTATTTCCTCCTTAAACTTACCTAGGATGTAGTTTTACCTACAGATAAACAGTGTTTGCTGACACCATTGTTCTAATCTGGTCTGTCCTGTCGTGTCTTATTTTTGTTGTACATTCCCAGATACCCACTTTAAAATGACTCTATACTAAGACTGACTCATAAGTTATTCATATCCAGTACTGATCTTCTTTGAATATAAATGAAAGTGATTATAAACAATCAACATTGAGGTGTTGATGGTATTTTAAGAAAAAAAAAAAACAAGAAAAACAGCTAGACTGTGCAAACACACACACACACACACACACACACACACACACACGTGCCTATCCAATGTGGGGACACCAGACCAGAACATGCATTAAGGTAACCACACTCACACACAACACTGACTCCCAGAAGAGGTAATAGTCAGCATGTTTTTATCAAGCCTCCACTCTGACATAAACACCTCATTAAACATTTCGCCACAGCTTCTCAGAGCTCCAACAAGTCTCTCTGACCCCCCTCTTATGAATGTCTTTGCATGGCTTAACAGCAGGATTTATGCTAAATTCAGCCTTCAGAGAAGATTGTTGCCGGCATGTAAGCCATGCAGCAGAAAAGCCACCTCTATCCAAACACAGAGAGACAGAAGGAAAGAGTGAGACAGAGAATGAGTGCAAAAGAGCAGGACAAATTGAGATAATGTAGAAGCAAAGTCAGGATATGAAGCATCATGTCATGCCACACCTAAACACTATGAAGCTTACTCTACTTAGACAATAATATAGCTGCACACAGATCTGTGATAAAAAAAAAAGAAGGAAAAAAAAAGGTTTATTGTAACATGTTTATTTTGGTGCAATTTCAAAAGTAACTGCACCAGAATTTGCATCGAATTTACAACTCTTGTCCCTGACAGGACAACATACAGAGACGACAGTACTCCTTACATCTCTATGGTTTGCTGATGTTAGTGAGTTACATTCCCAATTCAACAGAAACCAAGTTAATCCTCGGACATGATGATGGACAAAGTACAGATACGAGTGCCTTTGTGTGTGTATGTATGTGCGTGTACCAGCACGCGCTATCAACATGACCTCTCTCATTCCTTCCCATCCAAGCCGGGAGTTTCTCCAGCTTGACGGCTCTATCAGTTAAAGTAGAGAGAGCAGCCACTGAGAGCCGGAGAGATGGCTGCCGATAGGAAATGCAAAAAAAAAAAAGAAAAAACCCTACTGAGTCAGATGATCGGTCAGCCTCTGCCACTTCAGAGCCTGTCATCACTGACGTTATAAAGACGTCAAAGCAAGCACACTTAGAGCCTTTACTGCCCCCTTGCTCACTCAATACACTTGGTCAGTGTGTTTCTTATAGCTTTTATTGACTATCTTTGGGTTTTGGGCTCTAGGAAATTGTGATTCAACCAGTGTCTGATAAGTCATCACCAATACCGTCAAACCTATCACAAATTTAATTTATGGGGTGATTCCACATGGTCTGAATTAATAGGAATGGGGCACTTCTCTTGTAGCTTTGCCTTGTAATTAACACTAATGATACATCTGTATATTTTTATATAATGATTTTTTTTCCTCCATACTGCAGCTTTCAAATAAATGTGACATTCCTGTGTATGTTTCTGTCTGCCTGCTGTGATGGCTTCTGCAAACAGCGGCAATGATGATTCATTAAAAACAAGGGAGTCACTCACTCACATGACTACCTCACAAAGATTATTTCCAGCATTACGTGTCCATGGATACCAAAGAGTTGACACACAACACCCACAGATGGGAGCTTGTGACAGTGGTGATGACATACATACATACACCCTGAAAAACGTACGCTTTGGAAGGAAATGACAACCTGCCATCTCTTCCCACATGACATGCTCTCAAATAAACACAAGCTCATTCATGAATGGATGAGGTGAGTGATCCAAATTTTCCGTCTTCTTCAAACTTCCTTTCAAGGACGCAGGGAAAAGACAAACTGAAAACCACAGACGGCAACCAGATATGAGACGAGATGGACCGTACCCATGTTCGGTTATTGTTTCCAACTGGGAGTTATGAAGGTCGGTGCAGCTCTTTGATTAAGACACGGGATCCAATGAGAGTTTTACCCATCTAAATTTAGACAGAGCCTGGCATAGAGAGTGGGAGAAGCAGAGGATCTAGAGGAGGATGGGCCAGATGGATAAAGAAAGACAGAGGATGGAGGGGGGGGGAGAGAGGTAAAAGTAATGGGAGAACACATCAGGGGGAAAAAAGTGATAGTGGTGTAGACATGAGTGAGGGAGACGAGATAAAAACAGGAGGATGACGAGGAGTAGTAACAGAAGAGAAGCAAGGATAGACGATGGGCAGGAGGATAAAGGGTGAAGCAGTAGAGGCAAATAAGCCTAATTGTCATTGGAGGTGACTCAACACCAGCTACTGCCAACAAGCTTAACATTATCACCCCGTAAATCTGCAAATCAATTTCTGGGAAGTCGGGACAAGATGCGGTTCATGATGATTGCCAGGAATGACCTTAAAAAATACAGACTGAGAATTTGGTACATAAACATACATTGATACAAGGAAGTCCCGCCCCCTCTTATTGATCAGTGTTATTCTCATTGAGGGGTTCTGTCATGATTCTGTCTGAAAACCAAAAAAAGAATAGTTCAACATAGGAAATACACGCTTCATTGTCAAAAGTTACATACCACTCACAATATTTGTCTGTTAAATATGAGGCTATGGCCACCTGCTGGTTGTCTTGGCTTAGCATAACACGGGGGTACACAGGGGGTAAACAGATATAGCCTGGCTCTCTGTCAATTGGTAACAAAATCCGCCCACCAGCATCTTGTCTTGTGAGCTTCCTGGCATCCTCACGAGCATGACAAGACTCAAAAAAAGTCACTGTGCATGGCCACAATTTGATGTTTTTACATTTTTTATTTTTCTGTCCCCAGGGTAGATTTTCAAGAAAAAAAAAAGTTTTTTTAGAAAAAACAATTATTGCATTTGTCAAGGTTACGTTGTAGTAACTAAGAAAAAAAATGTGCCTCAGTGATGACATTTGAATACTTTTTATATTCTATTATATATTTAATATATTTATTTTTTTCATAGTTTATACAACTTGACAAATGCAATAATTGTTTTTTTTCTAATAATAATAATAATAATTTGAAATCTACCCTGGGAACAGAAAGACTCCCTTAATTGAAGAATCACCCACATGCAAATATGAAAGTGGTATCAGTCTTCTTATCTAATGCTTTGTCATGTTTAAACTATTCCTTTAAACATTGTGTTAGTATGACATAAATACTTTTTGAATGTTAAAGCAATTGTTGCCATATTCTGTTTCCACATGATATATTTCTGTCTTGCAGCCATGCATTATCACATCTGAATATATTTACTATATATCAGTAATGAAAAACTGTTTCTCAGATTGACAGTTCCCCAATCATGAGATTCATGGCTTTGCAACGCTGAAGTTCATTTGCATCAAGCATCAGATAAGTTGAGCAAAAAAAACACAGTATAATCTTTACTGCATGAAAAATAATGATGTTGAAAGACTTGTGTCCTTTCTGCAGTAATTGTCTTTCAGTGCTAAAGCTCTTGCTGAAATTAAAATCTGGAAGTCCCTGCCCTTTTCTCATTGATGGGTGTTGCTGAGTGGCCAACTTAATTAGAATGTACTAGACTGCAAGTAGAACATCACAGCATCAGCTCCTTTGTAAGCCAAAAAAGATCTTTGTCCTAATAAACGTCCCAATGATATAAATGTTCCCATCTCGTGTTCAATGTGCTGTATGCACCCTTTTCAAGGGATCCATGCACATTCCCATTTGAATCATGAAACTTAATATTATGCATGTGGCGATAGCCTAAAGGTTGGAGAACTGGGCTTGAGACCAGAAGGTTGTTGGTTGTTGAATAAAAGTTAAATATGCAGGTCTATATACAAATCTTTTACCTGCCTTAAAGAGGACAGATGACAAACTAGGAGCCTGAATGTTTCTGTTATCTCTTGACAAGAGTATCAGGTTATGTTGTTGTTCCCTTGTGGATTGATATTCTCCTGCCAGATGAGTGAAAAGGTGTCAGAAACGAGAGAGAAAAGAGCATGCGTTCATGTGTGTCAGTAAATATGTTTTTAAAGTGTATCTGGCACAAAGGAAGAGGTGTGAGACAGCACCTATATATACTCTAAGACATGGGATTAAGGAGAGAGAGAGAGGGACAGAGAGAAAGAGAGAGACATTTGTTTCAGGGAACTCTCTGTCTGCATCTGTTTGTTTATTCACAACCCACTTGTGTGTATGCGTCAGTCTCCCATCTGAAACAGAGCAAGTTACTGAGTTTAGCTTGAGACACTCGAGGATTTTCTTTCTTCTGTCATCCTATATATTATATTCCACATGACGGGCATTTTAATCAGAGGAGCCATGCAGCAAAATAAATAGATGCACATTTAGTGGCTCCAATCTCTGTTAACCTGTACTAATTAACCTGTACTAATTAACATTTTTTATATTAACAATGTGAACGAAGTTAGAACGATCGCCCAAGCACATTGTTTACAGTTTTATTTAACCGTCACTGCTCTCATCAAACTTGTTTCCAGCCGCAACAGGCAACTAGCTGGTGAACATAGTGGAAATTTAACGGCTAAAAAAACCCCCCCACATACTGTATTTACCTTAGTAGCTGGTAGAGACTAAAATACAGCTAAAGGGAGAGAGAATACTGGAGTTACATTTGTCAGGAAGTCAGAACTATGACTCCAATGATGTGATCATTTTGCTGCATGTTTGCTTGAGGTGTAAATAGGCAACTGTTTGCTATTACTTACAGACATAATGACTAAGTGATAATGTGCTTTAACTGGAATAGCCATTTGGTTCTTTGTCACATTACCTTTACAGTTACTTCATACACATCAATTTACGTCACCTGCAGGTGTGTGTAACCCTAATCACCTGCTGATAAATGTGTTTACCACTATAAGGCTTATCAGTGCAGGTGGACAGGGGAAAGGTACCAGAGGAAAGGAGAGAAGAAACAGAAAAGAGGCAACGAGGGGGGAGGAAGAGTCCCACACACCTTTCCAATCAGTTTAAAGGTTAGGCTTAATGAGATGCAGGCTTTGCTCGACAAAAAACTTGCTGTTATTTAAATGAGACACACACACACACACACACACACACACACACAGCATACATAATATTTTGTCTATAAACTACATATATCTTATAGAACAGTGTATGTTTAAATATAATCTCTAAAAAATGCGCAATAAACATTTTACCACATACACGGTTCTGACTTCTTCTCATTTCTACAAAACACACACAAAAAAGAAAGAAAAGCAACTAATAACGTTGACAAATCAACACAGCAACATGACTACTATGTTGAGTTCAAGTCTTCGCTGCTGCCTTGTACTCTCGAATCTTTCATAATGTCACAATTCTTGCTTCATCAGATGTTTCCGCTCGACAGTAAAATTATGCCTATAGGTGCCGTTAATGTGACTCACAGGCTTGAGTCACGCATGCTAAAACAAACCGCAATAGTCAGGTTGTCATGGTCTGATCTCCTTAGGGCAGCATGGGCTGGCACCCATATCCTTCGTGAAACCCCACCCCCCTCCTCCCCCACTCCCCTGCTGAACTCGTCTTCTCGTCACAATCATCTCTGGTTTAGGCCCGTCCTCCACATTCACGTTATCCGTCTGTGTGCTTGCTATTCATTTCACAGCTCTCATATATCTTCTTCTGTCATTGTAATAAGATAGATACTAGATATTATCTTTTTTTTTTGTTATAAATACATAAAAAAGGGCAGTTTGCGACTCTGATCTAACAATTACCTCCCAGCTGCACCGTTTCTACATTGTCCAATTTAATACTTTAAAAACCCACTTGCCTGTCAGGTTATTTAATGCACCAAAATGATTTTTTTGGAAATTAAGCCATTTCCTAATCCAAGCTCTGTGTTTAGCCTCACCGACTGAATATCAATTTGAGGTAGGGGGAGTCGGCGTCAAATACTAAACCAACTTGCCGTTTCAACTCTCAGAGACTTTCCTGTCACTGCAGTGAAGTGTTTATTGAAAGGGGAGAGACAAATACAATACAACAGTCTGTGCTAACTAAATGAGGCCGGTGTCCCTGCCTCTCTGTCTCACCGGGGCTCAGTGCTGGCACAAATGATGTCTTGGCTTTTTTTCAACCCCTTTCTTGGCACCAACTGGCTCAGTGGCAAAAATGTTGCCCTTGCTAAGCATACAAGCACCGGTAAATTAGAAAGGGGATAATTGGAAATTATTCTGGAGTGGAGTTGGGGGGAAGTGGCTGCTTGCAGTGCCTAAGGATGATTCATTTCAATCATAGCATTTTTTTTTGCTATAAATCACATCACTTGTCATTGCTTGAACAAGAAATCCTGGATGTGCTTAATACAGCAGACAAGACAAGTTTTTCTAGTCTGAGTACAATAGCATTTACAGTATATTCACATTTACAGTGTGTAACATTTAACATTTACCAAATTAACCAAAATAATAAACCTCTCCACACAGACATATTCTTATTCTGAAGCACACACACATAAGCACACATTAATATCTAAAAATAGCAGCTATACCAAGGCTTCCCATGTAGCCATGTGGGAGACTCTGTGGGGAGTTTGGTACAGCAGAAAGACCCTTTTAAAAAGGAGAAAATATGAAAGAAGGAACACAAAAGAGACTGAAGAGAGTGTGTGTCAGAGAGAGAGCTGCCCTGCAGTTGCTTGTGTTCTTCCTTTTGTGGCTCTTTTGTGGCTGTGACTATTTCTGTACACTGCAGCCTCCTGGGCAAACGATAGGAGAGCTGTGAGGCAACTGGACTGTATACACCAGATGCACTGACTAACCTGAGTCGCACACAACAGATTCACGTAACAGCCGGGTTGTACATGCAAAATAAGACTGTTGTATGTAAAGAAGTGAACTAGCTAAACCATGCTGGGCCTTTACTGTGTATAACAGTCAGATAATACCAAAGGCTGTTGGTGTACTGTACATTTACATGTGTGAATGTATGACCATGGAATAAGCCTTTATCTGCCAGTGTAGACTCAGGAGGGTTCAGACTGTGGGAGGAGGTGTGGGCACAACCACAGAATAACAATGAGTGAGGTGAGGAGGACACAGGAAACACCACGCAGTTGAGTGTGTGTGTGTGTGAGAGAGTGAGTGAGTGTGTGTTAGCATATCAGGCATCAGGGACATGAGGATGTGCAGGACGTGAGCCTATTAAAACAAACACACATAAACAGCCACACTTGATTCATATCATTCACTAGAAGCTTAACCATATTGTTATGTGACTAAACCCAATCCTTAACCTAAGCTTAAGAAATAAGTCTTAAAATAAACTGTTGACTTTTGTGCAGATTAGATTTCTCTTAATAAAAGTGTCCAGTCCCCAGAAGTGCGTCAAAATATGTTTCCCACCATAATGTGATTAATACAATTATGTAGATACACACACATCTATGAAAGCAATGGTCTGACATTTTACGAAATACATTTGTTTGCTGTCTCACCCAGATGAGAAGATCAATAACAATTACATCTTTATGCATTCAGACAGGTCAAGGAAGAGTTTAGCCTAGCTTAGCATCTTAGCACGGGGAAACAGTACACCACTTCTATCATATGTGAGCAATGTGCAGAAAGTTAAAACCAAAAATCTTATTTATATGCATTATGCAATTTTAATTATTTGTACATTATGTTTATTTATCGTGCTGTCATCAGTTTTGTAAATTCTCACAATTGTCCCGTGAACAAAATCGTAATTTGGTGACTACATAGTTAGCTAATAAGCTGGAGCATGTAGTGTGTGTGTGTTCATTTTGAATAGAGCCTGTATCCAGTCTTTGAGCCTGAACTACACTGCTCACAAAAATTAAAGGAGCACTTTAAAGAAACACATTAGATACATCAGATCTCAATATGAAGTTGGATATCTATACAAATAACGACAGGGCCGTGTCTTAGGAACAAAAGGATGCCAAGTCTTTTAATGGAAATAAAAGTTTTCAGCCTACAGAGGGCTCAATTGTGTCGCGGCATGCTCCTAATGAGACGACGGATGGTGTCTTGTGGCATTTCCTCCCAGATCTGTGTGAGGGCATCCCTGAGCTGTTGTACAGTCTGAGGAGCGACCTGGCGGCGCCTAATGGACCGAAACATAATGTCCCAGAGATGTTCTATTGGGTTTAAGTCAGGGGATTGTGAAGGCCATTCTATTGTTTCAATTCCTTCATCCTCCAGGTACTGCCTGCATACTCTTGCCGTGCATTAGGAGGAAACCAGGACCTACTGCACCAGCGTAGGGTCTGACAATGGGTTCAAGGATTTCATCTCGATACCTTATGGCAGTCAGAGCACCATTTCCTAGGCAGTAGAGGTCTGTGCGTCCCTCCATAGATATTCCTCCCCAGACCATCACTGACCCACCACCAAACCTGTCATGTTGAACGACGTTGCAGGCAGCATAACGTTCTCCTCGTCTTCTCCAGACTCTTTCACGTCTATCACAGGTGCTCAGGGTGAATCTGCTCTCGTCTGTGAAAAGTACAGGGCGCCTGTGGCGGACTTGCCAATTCTGGTGTTCTTGAGCAAATGCCAGTCGAGCTCCACGGTGCTGGGCAGTGAGCACAGGGCCCACTACAGGACGTCGTACCCTCAGGCCACCTTCATGAAGTCTGTTCCTGATTGTTTGGGTAGAGACATTCACACCAGTGGCCCTCTGGAGGTCATTCTGTAGGGCACGAGCAGTGCTCAGCCTGTTCCGCCTTGCACAAAGGAGCAGGTATCGGTCCTGCTGAGGGGTTGAGGACCTTCTATGGCCCTGTCCAGCTCTCCGAGAATAACCACCAGTCTCCTGAAATCTCCTCCATGTTCTGGAGACTGTGCTGGGAGACACATTAAACCTTCTTGCTGCAGCACGTGTGGATGTGCCATTCTGGAGAAGTTGGACAACCTGTGCAACTTCTGTAGGGTTAAGGAATCGCCTCATACTGCCAGTAGAGATAATTACGCAAGCCAAAATCAGCACGAGTGGAAAACCAGCCAAAAAAGATCAAGAGGGAGAAACTTGAAATGACCCAGTCCTGTTTTGAGGGTTTTCTAATTGTTGCCACTGAAGTGCACCTGTTGTTAATTCCATGAACACCAATACATCTGAAATTGATTAATGAGGCCCTCAGCTGCTTAACCAACCAGAAAATGATCAGACAGGTTTAATTCAATTCATGCCAGGCCCAATAAAAAAAGTGTTCCTTTAATTTTTGTGAGCAGTGTAGTCAGATATGAAAGCTAGATAAGGGCTAACTATACATTTTTATTAAGTTTCAAAATGGAAAAACTCAGTGGCTACGGCTCAATATTCTTTGAAGCTTGGTGAAGAGTTGAGATCTAGTTAGCACTCTTGGTGCAGGTGATACAGGCTCAGTCTCCTCCCTTAGCTTGGATTCTTTGATTCGTGCTTGTTAGCAAAGCGATGCCTCTCCCATTTTACATAAGACCTCTCTGATGAACACGCTCATTACTGATAAGGGCAACATGACATGGAGCCTGAGCTACAGTAACATCGTTGAGCAGCGCTAGACGGAGACACACATTTACAGACTTCCCCTACATCAAAGGAAGTGACAGTGAGAAAAGCAGAGGATAGCACCACTAAAGGAGAGTCTGACACAGAGAAAACACAGTTTAAAAAGGAGGATAAGTACCAAAAAAACCCACAGGCATTAAGTGAGTTTCCTCTAGGACATATGAAGATAGGAAAAGATTAAAGGATACAGAGAAAGAAGACACCAAACAGAGGGATCAAGATGTTGAGAAAAGGTCACAAAAAAGAAACAGAGGGAAAAGGACAAAGAGATGTCGAAAAAGAAAAACCATTAGGGCGACTACTTTCACAACTCATATTGATGGGGGATTAAACACAAGCCTCAATAGAAATGAGAGGCATCCTGTTGCCCTTTAAATCCTTTTAGGAAACAGAGATTAGGCCTACACACACACACACACACACACACACACGTGTTGACACGCACAGTAACCATGCATGCATGTACCTCTCACCCTTTACATCCTCGATGAAAAGACATGCGACGATAGCTATACGGCCCACATCTCTACACACGTATTGTAGCGATGACACATATTGTCATTCAACCCTAAAGCAACACACCTACAGTATATAAACTCATATCAGCCTTCCCATTATACCCAGCTAACTCCACAATCTTACAAATAACACACATCCGCACACACTCACGCACACTCTGACCCACTCACATGCGTCAGCAAATGAACCTTTGCTGACAGCCGACATTATGACAGCGAATGACACAGAAGCGAGGCAGCGTACGTAGGGGGGGTAGATGATTCAACCAAGGTGTTGAACCAAACTCGTTTCTATTTCTCTGGCAATATGATAAGATGATGTTGAAAGGACTAATCTATATCCAGTTACAGCATCAGTAGCAATGATGACCATCTCCCACCAGCATAATTACATTTTTCCACATGCTTGGCCTCAATTAAATGATTGTGCAGTTCGGCTCCTCATTACCACAGCAAGTGTGTGCGATTAAGAGCTGTAGCAAAAAGACAAGAATCTGGAAACTGAAAATATGTTCTTCTTAGAAAACAATACTTTTGTTTGCCATTTGCCTTTTACAAAACAGAGGTTTTTTTTCTCATGAGAAATGAAATTGATGTGGCAGAGTTGTGAGGTTTATTCCCAGCTTAGTTCTACTTGTTACAGAAGGTTCTTCAGAGAGCCAGAAATACTCAGAAGATTACTAAAGACACAATTAAACCACCAGCTAACAAAGTAGCTAACACGCAAAGCCAGGATAGAGCTGCTGGTTGACAAACAGTTAAGCGTGCCCTGAATCACATGACCTACTATGTCAAAAGGATATAATCAAACATCCCAAGTGAACTTTAGTTAGTTTTAATGCATGGCTGATCATTTTCAATGAATGTGTAAATTATGAGCAGAACAGCATATAGACAATAACTAGCATAATTTGTGTGAAGCATGTGAGAATATGTTTTGCCTGCATGCTGCGAAACCAACTCAACCGAAAGCATTTTTTGGCCTGTATTCCTATAATATACTGATCCTACACCATAGAGAACCATCTGTTCTGTGGAACTCAACACACAGTCTTGTGATGGTGCTTCCATATGAGACAACACACCATGGTAACACCAGCAAACCAGGAAGATAAGCAGGCCAAAAGTGTTTGGTTTCCACGTCATCATTAGGCAAGAGAAGGCGGTGACAGTACACACTCTCACATACACACACATCATACACAAGCAGACATTTACCTTTACATTTTTTTTTTTTTTACAACAATGCATCTGACTTCACAATAAAGAAATGCTAACCATAAGATAAAAGTTGTACATTCCATATAGCTGAACAGCCGTTAACTACAAGCGCACACGCATTCTGTACACACACATGCACACAGTATTCAGTTTCAGAGTCAAGTGTCAATTGTTTGAAGTGCTATTTGATGATGGGATGTCCATTTAAACAACCTAATTTATCTTCACATTTCTGGCCGCCCTCTCCACCAGAGAAAGCTTGAAAGTAGCGAGACTGGCATTTTAAAATGCAGCATAATTGACCGCATCCATTCATTTAGTCATCAAGCATGTGCAGATGACATTACAGCAGTGTTTATTTGGGCTCAGCTAATGCCCTTAGTATAACTAATAACACGCTTTGCTCTTGTCAGAACCCACTGCTAGATGCTAGTGAGGAAAAAGAGCTGAAAACTCTGTCGCTCCTGATGGTGTCTTACAGTGACCCATTTCAATGAAACATGTAGTGGATGTTTGCGTTCTATTTATATACGACAGAATGCATAAATTACTGGTAGGTGCAGTGTGCTTAAAGCACGTGAAGCTGCAGGTCTTAAGAAAGCTGCAATTCTGCTAAGTTTTCTTACCTCTCCTAAATGGGGGGTAGGATTAAATCCACACAGATTGCACACTGTTTTCTTGCACTGGGTGCAGAGGCTGTAGTTGGGCGTGTCTGCTGATCCCATGTTCAGATCCACATTACAGAGAGGGCAGCTTTGCTTGGTTATGGGGCCTGAAACAGGAGCAGATTCAGGCACCATCTCCTCCCGCTCCAAAGAAATGGTTCTAGGAGCTTTCTTGGATTTAGCAGGTGGAGTGTCGGGAGCAGAGTCCGAATCAGGGGGTGACCCAGGAGCAGAGAAGGGGGAGTCAGGAGGTGATCCGGGGCCAGAATCTGGAAGGGAACCTGGTCCAGAGTCAATAGGGGAGTCAGGTGGAGAATCTGCTGCCTTCTCACCCTCTCCAGTGACAAGATTGGTGGCTGAGCTCAAAAAGGACGATCCAAAGCTGAACACTTGAGATGCAGCAGCGGGAGGTTTTGCTGATTCTGTCAACCCTCCAAAGCCTCCAAACAACTTCCCAGCCACTGACTCCTCCTGCTTTGGCGCAGCCTGTGCTTGAGGCTTTGACGATTCCATCAATCCACCAAACCCGCTAAACAATTTCCCTGTAACGGACTCTGCAGATTGTGAAGAAGCCGCAGGTTTGGCTGTGTCTGTCAAGCCTCCCAGACTGATACCTCCTAACCCCCCAAAAAAACTGGACTCCTGTTTGGCTTTAGCTGGAGACTGCTGTGGACTGGACTTCTGCTGAATGGGGCGGCCTGTCTTAGGATCAATTTTGGGTGATCCTGCTGCTGAGGAGCTTGGAGAAAGCGGTCCTGGAGAGGTAGGACCCGGGGATTTCTGCCTCGGTGTTGTCGGAGGTGTTAACCCTTGGTCAGTGGTACTTTGCTGCTTCATCAGCAGTTTGCCAGGCTTGCCAGGTGTCTGTCTCTGAGGCGAGGGTGGGGCAGAGCCTTGTTTGGGCTTTGTCATGCCAGGGGGATCCATGCCTCCCATCGCTCGCTGCATCTGGCAGTTCAGACACAGCCACTCTTTACCCTGTGCAGGAAGCAGAAGGGGTTTTAGATTTGACTGGAACAAATAAACACACTATTTTGAACACAGACATCAATGGCCTGTGTAATTAGAGTATATACACAGGCAAGCATAACCAATTAAACCCCTAAAATATCCATTTCTCTTTTTGTTTAGCATACAACAAAGAACAAATTCAGAGACATGGCCATTAATTATTCTTTCAAATGATGCGGAATCCTGTTTTCCCAGCCAAATTGCTTCTTATAGCATGACATAATTAAAATCTGGCAACAGTTACATAAATACTAATCTTTTTTTTATCTATAAAAGTTCTTTTTTTGAATTATTGTTTCAATTAAATTAGGATAAAAATTATTGAAACACATGATTTTAATTCTGCAATGACACAAAAATATCAACTACAGGAACATTTTCCGTGAAAAAGTGATTATCGTACACAAACCTTTAGCAATAAGGCAAATACTAATACTCATTTATTATTCTGTTTATCATCTGTATTGTATCCGTTTAGACCATGATAAACAGTTGCCTTCTATTGTCTTGGTTCTGAGTATATTGTATAATTCAAACATGCCCCCCATACTGCACATTATAGAGCTTTTATTCTAAATGTTATAGGCCTCAATCAAGTAAAAATCACTTCCTGACTTGATCAACCTGCCAAGAAATTGACCTCAACCTTGATCTGCATAGTAGCAAATTCTAAAAAGATGATCAAGCAGAAGAAGCCAGTCATAGGCTACTGCTGGGCGGTAATCATGACCCACCAGCATTTACTGTCCATGCGTGACTGTCGTCACTGCTTGGCACACTGTCTTCCTGTGGCCACGACATGAGTCACCTTGATCAACATTCCCTGGGTCCATATGGTCCCTCTGTTCCTCAAATTGTGTGCCACTCTTATGTAATGCAATCCCTTTTCCAGGCTCAGAGAATAGCATTATGCTGCTAACAGACTAGTATTAGATTTAACTATACTGTAAAAACATACACCCATTTAATTAAATTTTGCATGCTAAAACTATATTGTTTTATCTAAGAAATGAAACGTGCCTAGAATTTCCTCCTTTTGTAAGAAAAGATACATTTTTAAGTCTACATACTAGAGTAAATATGTTTTAGGGTTACGTTTGTGCCATGTCATGTGGATTTAGCAAATTGACTATATAGATTTTACTAGACTAGATTCGACTAGATTTAATATACAGCAAATGTAATAATATAAGACATATCCCACATTCTGCCATCAATAATATGGGCTGTCTTGGGTATGATAGATATTCCAGTATACTCAGCAGTGGATTGGAACTACGTTTGACAATTAGGAAAACCGACGGCTACATACAAAATGCTGACATCAAAAGAACTCATAATGGGACCGTATTGAAGTTGTAAATATTTTCAAAACTTTGAAAGAAAAAAGTGAAAGGGAGTAATTAACTCTTACCGCCGAGTCTGGGGGGCTGAACCCACAGAGGCTGCAGACCTGGTTCTTACACTCAGTACAGTTGTTGTAGTTGGGCGGGTCTTTAGAGCCAGTGTTTAGCTGGGTGGTCTTACACAGTGGACAGAGTCCACCTCCAGGCTTTCCAGCCCCCTGCTGACCTGGAGGCCCTCCACTCTTAGCTGGTTCCCCAGGATGAGCCCCAGGGCCTGGTGGCCCTTGCTGCTTGGGACCAGGCTTCACAGGTCCCTGTTGTGGGTGGGGGCCTTTTTGGTGTGGAGGACCACCTTGTTTGGCACCTTGACCCGGTGGTCCTTGACCTGGTCTGGGTGCCTGTTGTCCTGGGGGTCCTTGGCCTGGCCGCCCTTGACCTTGCCTGGGGTCCTGCCCAGGGGGTCCTTGGCCAGGAGGACCCTGAGCAGATTTGGGCCCCTGCCCTGGTGGTCCCTGACCTTGCCTGGGTCCCTGTCCAGGGGGCCCTTGCCCTGGCCTTGGCCCCTGACCCTGTTTCTGGGCTCCTCCCTGTTGTGGTCCCTTTGGACCTGGCCCTTGTTGAGGGCCCTTGCCCGGTGACTTTCCTCCAGGTGTCGATGTATCTCCTTCCTCCTCGTCCCCAAATAGTCCAAGCTTGGGGATGTTGACAGCATCGCCCATGGAAGATATGGAGGAGGAGACAGAGGAAGTCATAGACGACATGGCATTAAGGGGGTTGGCCCCACTGAGGAAGCTGGAGCCAAACATGCCGGATGACTTGCTGTCAGTGTCTTTTGGCTCTTGCCGGAATCTGGATTCGAAAAGGCTGAGAGACGAGGGGCTGCGGCCCGGTGCAGGCCTACCAGCTGGACCCTGGTTGAATGCGTCTACAGTGCGGCTCTTACTGAGACCTGTTGGGCCCCTGGAGGCCCCTACCTGCTGGGGTCGCTGCTGGGCATCAGACTCTGAAGGTCTGGGAAAGACAAAAAGAAAACACAGATTGTATGTATGTATGTATATACGGGGCAGTTGCTACCTGTGCATGCCAACACTACTGTTATTGCTACTGTTCATTGGTGTTTACTTTGACAAAAGCCAAAATAGTTCTATAAGCAAAGTCCACACCCGAGTCCAACTCTCACCTGACTGCCACAATGAAAATAACAGACCTAACTGTGAAGTAGACTTTATGATATGAATAGTTCTGAAATATACTTTAACTCCTTTGACTACCTTATCTGTTAATGTCTTTATAATGCCATCTGAAATAAGAATCACAAATACTACAGGATTAAACATTACACTGTCTGAAATAATACTATAAATAAATACATAGTAGACTGACATGAACAAAACAACCTAAATCTTTTAGAAACTACACATAAAGCGGCTGCCCTTCATGACTGCTTAGCATATAGGATTATCAATAAATGAGATTACATGAGACAACCATGACTGTACATGGTTGTTTCATGTCATGGTGAAACAGAATTGTTGTAAATATGGATGGTGATGTGAACAATTATCTGCTTTATCTGCCTACTATGTCATTAATCTGTCCGGTCCATTTGAGATTTCTTTTTTTATTTTATCTCAAACAATATTAATAAAGATATTTTCTAACTCAATAGATCATCATTGTGATAACAATAAAAGTTAAGGTCATGGCACTGGTTCTATGATCTTAGGCCTTTCCAACACATCAGTGAACACAACATGTGTAGCTAACAGCTCCGGGGTAAAGCTGACAGGAAAGTGAATACCGCTGAATGACAGAGCGTAGATCACTGAGGTAGAGAGGGAAAAGCTGGGCTCCATGGGGATAAACAGAGACATCTTAGTCAACATAGACATCCTGTGCATACATTGCCAAGCACAAATGTTTAAGTCAACCGGATCCTTAGAGAAATACATCAATGGACTAATGGATTGATGGAATATTGTTTTGTTATTCACTGATGATGTGTGTATACAACTTATATAGAGATATTGCAGAAAGAAGTATTATTTGCCTGCTGCTGTTTGCAAGTCCCCAGCGCATCTACTATTATGTCAGATATAAATCACCCTCTCAGGCAATAGCGTTTAATAATACAGTAATGAATACAGCAATCTGAACACTGAGTAATGCTTGACTTTACAGCGTAAGAGCCTAGCAAACATTACAAGTAGTGGCGTTGCAATGGCAGCTGTTGGCTGATCCACTGCAGCGTGGATTTCAGCACAACGGACAGCGACCAAACTCACAGTAAAATAAAAAAACAAAAAAAACCCCCTTCTGTTTAAATAAAGAAAAAGCAGACAACAGCAGGAGGGAAATCTATGAGCGATGACATTAACGCTTCTGTTCTATTTATAGTCAGATTAATATTGATGCACCCCTCCCCCCTATCTCCAGCTATGATATAAATAACATTTATTTCAATTGGAGCCAATTAACGATAGAGCACATCATGATATTCCGTCTGACCATCGAGCAATATTTCACGGTTATATGAACTATAATGAAAATCTGAAGCATAATGGAGGTGGCAGCAGATTGTTTTCTGCTTCTCTCTTCACAACACAGCAGCACATTTCCCGATCCAACTCCAATCTAGCGCAAATACTGAAGTGGACAGTTGAAATGGCATTAAAAAAAATAGGAGAAGAGTGAAGCGGATGCAAGTAACGGATTTGTTTTGTTGGGTGTTAAAGCGTCGATCAGAAAAAAAAAAAAAAAACACTGGGCACGACAGATTTTCTTACCCAGCAGGCATTTCGAAAAATTTCGCACAAATACTGGAGGTGTGTCTCCAATACTCTGATCTCACACACAGAAAGAGAAAGACAAACACAATGCGCCGATTTAGACTAGTTTCAGATATTAAATCTAAGAAATGAATCGTTATGCTGAGTGTTAAAAACGAGGTTTGTGTATCCATGTAGAAAACAGCAAATACACAATGTTCAAAGACGCAGTTTACCAATTGGATGTGTCCCTTAAACAAATAAGAGCTAAGATGTATTGGACGAGAGAGACAACAGCTTTTCTCAATAATCAGATGTTAAAAAATGAATCAATTAAAGTGAGCTTTAAGAATTGATTCATGTCTTGGTGCGGTTAAGATGATTTTAAAAAATGGGCGTGAACAGGCTCCCTGTCTCTTTATATCAGTTAATGATGCCGCTCACAACCACAACACATCCATTCGTTCTCCTCAAACATAACACTGTTAATGGTTAATGTGGACATTTTAAGTGCATCAAAATTTGCTGATAAAAGCCCTGCCTTCGTGCAGCTGCTGCGCCTCCGGGCTGCCTGCTTTGCGCCCTTGACATCGCCGCGGAAAGCTGCCTCCTCTGCTCCTCGCTGAGTTCACTCAGGTTGACCGGAGTCCCACCGGGGACCCGGACGAAGCCGCCCTTCCCGTCAGGTGCCAGCCCCTCCGGTAGCCCAGACAGCGGCCCTTCGCCTCCTTCCAGGCTCGCCTCGTTCCCCATGATCGACCCCTCCCGTCCCCTGTATTCGGATCAATGCACGATCCGAGCTCGCTCCGCGTTTTTATCTCCAAAATGCGCAGCGAAGACGATGTTTCTCTGTGTCTCGGAACATCTCAGATGATTTATTTTTCAGTGGTCACTTCCCTTTCCCGTCTTGTCTTTCCATTTCTCTCGTTTCTTCTTGTTTTTCTGTGTCGCGCATCTTCTGCAGCTGCACACCAGTTACCACAGTTTTCCGTGAGGGGGGTCTCCGTTTTACTACAGCTCATAGTCACAAAAGGTGGCTTCCGGAAGAATTTACAAAATAAACTCCTGGTTTACTGTTAATAGTGTAGATAGTATTTGCGTTTTTATATACCAAAAATAAAGAATACGGAGCCTGTAGTTACAATAACCAATAAACATCATAATTATACATTATACATGACATAATAATTGGCCAAATAACACCCTTAGATGAGTTGAAATAAATCTGTTTGCCTCCAATAATCTGGATCGCAGTTTCTAGTTTGGTTCAGGTACCGTAACACTTTATTTAACCTCTAATATAAACATCTTTTATATTGAAACCAAGACTGTACAACTTCCGTCTTTTCTGTGTAATATTGGGTAACTTGATGCAGATTCTCCTCACTCTCCTGCCCACTGCGCATGCTCCGCTTCTGACAGGTGATCAGAAGACATCAGCGGAGTAAAATGTGTTTTTAAAGGGGACAAACTCGGCAAAGCGTCTGTTTACGGATGTCAAACTCAAATTCAAAGTGGGCCAAAATGGAAACAAACTTTTAACAGTTTTGCTTAATACCACTGGATCAAATAAGAAATTAAATCTATTTCAAAGCCAACAACAAAACAACCGAAAATAATATGAAAAGCCAACTCTTCAACTATTAACAGTTCGTGCCTTGGAGTAGAAAAGGTGCATAAAGAAAACATATATCCAAGCTCAGTCTGCTACACTATTTAATCTGCACATTAATGGAAAACTCACTGTTAGAGACATTTTGTAACCACACTAACACTCACATGGACCAGGCTCATATTTAAAAAACTATGGCAATTTACCTGGAAATACCTCATAAAACTTTGACCAACGCACTTTTTAGACTAGGCAAGTTTAGCAATCTCTGCTGCCACAATCAAGCTAGCTAGCCTTTACAGTAGCTTCACGTTTAGATTTTGCTTTCACGAACAATGTTTTCCATCTCCTCCACCTTCTGCTTTACCTCCACATCCTACGTCCCATAATATTTCGTTTCATAGCGTCTTTTTATGTTATTTACCTTCGTTACAGCCATGTTAACTCCGCACACAAGTCAAACAGCTCTGTCCTTTATATTCATAAACAGATAATCTGCCTCCAACCTGTCTTGAAAGCTCCTCTTGTCCATCTTTCATTTGGCCATTTTTCTGGAGGGTGGAGTTAATTTGCCCGACGTGACCGTAGCCTTGGCTGTTAACTACTGTCAACAAACAACAATGGCCGCTTGCTGTTCGCGACTCCGCGCCATTATACTCGCAAAGCATTCTGGGATTTGTAGTTTTAACGGAGCAAGCGGTTGACATGTGATTTTAAGGAGTCGAGGGGGCTGAGTGGAACATGGTGCACAGTTGGGGGTAAGTGAGAGTTGTAAATATTGTTTGCACATCTCTTCTTCCTTGTTTTTATTGATTTTGATTTTATTGATGTTGTTTTTATGTGTTTTAAATGTTTTATGCTGTTTTTAAATGTGATGTGTACGGTGACCTTGAGTGTCAGAAAGGCGCCTTCAAATAAAATTTATTATTATTATTATCTTCATATACAAATGGCTCAGTACTGTGGTATTTCAGTGGGATGTTGCAAATATCTCATTTTATATCTAAACTCTTAATCTTCTCAAATATGTTAATATGCAGCAAAAGGCTGGCAGAAGCATGTGGGGGAAATCAGGTTGACTGTAACCAGCAGGTGAATCACAATGAATTCTGTATCTAGTGTATACTGGTGTCGACGTGAACACTGCATGTGATGAAATAAGCACAGTAAAAGCTCCATAATAAAATAAGAAGACACACAGGCTGCATGTTGCATCTTTAAAACATCACATGCATCAATATCGACCCGTAAAACAAAATGATGCAGTACAATTGCATTACATCAGCACATATGTAGGAACGACTGCAAAAGCAACAGTATATTTAGCTCCACTGTACTGAGAATATGCACAACCAACAGACACCAGATCCAAGCAAGTGGGATATTAAAATACGTCAGCTCTGCTGTACATCAAGCGGATGTGTTGCAATATGACAGTAAGTGCTCATTTGCTGTGTGTGTGTGTGTGTGTGTCCGTGGAGCTCTGGGGTAGATGTGTCCTTAATGCACCCATACAGCTCAGAGCCCGTTATTACCTGGGCAGGGGTGGGATGGGAAAGGAGACTGGGTGTCTGGGTTCTGTAAGGAAACAAAGCCAGAGAACATATGCAGTAGTTCTGTGTTTCCACGGAAAAGCTTCTTAATTAAAACAAAAAGGGCCACGTGATACATTATTATTACATTATCATTTAAACTAAATTTTAGATGTGATGGCATCTGCTGTGCGTGGGACAAGTCTATCATTCACTACATGGTAAGTGTTGTGAGTTGACTATTTAAAAGGTTTTACATAAGTTTACACAGGAGATTTAATGATTAAAAGATGCAACATTGTTGTGTTAAAAACAAGATGGGGGGAAAAACAGTGGGCATGACAGATTTTATTACCCAGCAGGTATTTTGAAAATGTCAAGTATTTCAAGATAAAGTTGGCACCACTCTCATATCTGTCTAAATATGAAGCAGGTAGACAGTTAGCATAGCTTAGCATAAAGACTGAAACGAGGTGGAAATGGCTAGCTTGACTCTGTTCAAAGGTTTTACACTTTAGCTTTTGTACGAATTAAACAAATGAGATAATGCAAAGAGAATAATCAGTGACCTTTAGATGCTAATAGACCTTTTTTTTAACCCTTCTACGGATGCTAAGCTAAGCTAACATCTCTCTCTTGGTTCATATTTAGTGGATAGATACGAGACTGGGTGCTCTCAGCTAGAAAATGAATAAGTATATTTCTCAAAAATGTCAATAATACACATGAGGGGAGAAATGGTCATATAGTGAATATGTTTTTGACCTTGGCGGACGTTGTGGCTACAGGGTTCAAATCCCAGCCATTGCTCTAAGCTTGTCACCCTCACTGTTTTCTGTCATGCTTCGCTCCAGCCAACAAACCTCCGTATTATACACATATTTTCTTTATCCTAACATCATTTGCTTTTCTGTGTATCTTAGGCACAAATATTCTTCTTTTCTTATATATATATATATTTTTTTTTTTCCTGAGGTGAGTTTTGGTTTGTGTCTTCAGTGATAAACAATGATAGGGTAGCGATGGCTGTGCTCCTCCCCTTCTTCACACTGATCGCTGAAGCATGGCCTGATTGTCTCTACTCCATGAGGTGGAAGCAGCTTCTAATGTACATGCATGCAATATGCAACATCAAAACACAAGCCTGGGGACAAGCTCTCTCTGAGGCATACACAAACCCAGCAATTTATACAGAGACACACACACACACCTGCATGCAGTGTTCACACAATGTGAGCAATGCTAACAGGATCAAAGCCCCTTTAGGCATACTTCTATAACAAAGAGCAAACAAAAATACTGTACAACATTTGGATTTCAATTATTTAAATATATATTCTGGTCAACTTCACTCTCTGAAATTGACAGTGTGTGTGTGTGTGTGTGTGTATGTGATATGTGTTTTTGTGTTGTGTACCCTGGCCCATGTAACTTGAGTCTGGTAATCGGATAACACGCACTGCATGATGTTCATTAAATTTGAATACTCAGTTGGGGTTTGAGGTAAAGAAGCTAACAAAGGCTATTTCTTTTGCTTCTTGTGTCAGTTTAACTGGTCTAATATATATACCAACAGCAGCTTCACAAACACAACAGACAAGTTGACACATTAAAGACAATTCACTAGACAACCCTTAAGACCTAATATACCTTTGAGACTATATGTGTAGCGCAACCTGTGATGGAGTTCTCATCCAAACAAACTACTAAAACCTTCCCTGGAGGGCTTTAACTCTCACTCTCCAAAAAAATAAAATAAAATAAAAAACCAAAGTTACATACCTTAACTTTAAATGCAGGAGTGTGTATCAGGTGATATCCTTGAATTGAGCGTGATGAGGTGAGGCGTCTCCAGAGTGATGGTGTACTTAGAAGTGACGTTTAATTTCTGGTACATTAGGACTGAGCCTTTCTTATCCCCATTAGCAACCAATCACGTGCCTAATTCCACCCTCAACACCAATTTCTCCTGACCAGCGAGAGACACCGAGGACTAAAAATACCTTTAAAGTCACAGCGGCTCCCTTCCTTTCCTATGCTCACCCTTACTATCTACATGCAAGCGCTCAGGCACACGGGTACTGTAGGCATGCGCGTGTGCACCTGCTGCCAACACGAACACACACACACACACACATACATAAGCACAAGCACTGTGACAGAGACAAAGACACACTCCTCCACAGACATAAGAGGTTCCTCTAATCCGCTTTTCCTCTGAGAGATAGGCCAATCACACACGGCTCTGCACAGTAAGCTGTTTTCATGTAGACAGTGCATGAAGTCCTGTTGTAACTGTCACAGCTACAGACATAATGTAGCTGAGGGTCAGGTAACTTGTAATCAACTGAAACAAACAAGCAGAAAAAGGCCCAACATTGATTATTTCTCCCTTGCGAAATTACATTTTATCCTCAGAGTACTTCTCGTTTCCCCAGCAGCCACAAAAGCCTCTAAAGCTGCACCGAGAAGCCACGACACCACCGTCTACTGAACCCAGTAAACACAAACACCGAACGCGGATGACATAACTGTATTTACACATCACAGAAATCATATATGTCTTTCTCACAATACGTAGAGGCAGTTTCCTTCCACCTAAATTCTCTGTGAATACTGTTCCTCGACACACAAAGGAATCTGATTCAGAGACTCAACACAATGTCGCAGTTATATAAGTCCCTTTGTTGCATACAAACACACAAAAGCCTAAGCGCACACAAAGTCATGCAGATGTATGTGTGCAACAAATTGCACCAAAGCTTCAAGCTAATGTCTGAGATTTTATGGTATGATGTGTGTGAAATATCAGCAACACGTGCCAAGAACATTCAGTGCTTCAGTTGTCCTCATCTGCATCTCATCATCATGTCAGAGGTGGAGTCTATAATCTATAATCAGTCTATAATCACAGCCAGGAAGACCTAGCATTTAGTCTTTCAGTGGTAAAGATGATCATTTTTGGACAAATCTGAAATCAGTGTCTGTAAGATTTATTACAAGGAGGTTGTTATGGTGCTCGGGTGAAGGGCGTGGGAAGGAGACTTTACCTGGACGTTTAATAGGATTTACTGGTCATTGTCTGGAAGCCAATTGCCAAAGCCACTAGTCCAGTGGCTGATTGATGTAACAGCAGAATGAACTCCTTGCCAGTGAAAGGCGAGAACATGGAAAATTGTATGGTTATATATCTAAGCTGTCCCCTAGCCACAGCCGACATCCTTGATTTGTACATTTTTTCACTTTTTGCCCAGCTGGTGCAAGGCACTGTTTCTTTTTTTCTCTCTCTCTCTCTCTGCACCTTGCAGAGATCGCTCAGATAGTGTGTCAGTTCTCTGATGTCTTGTTCCTTGGAAGTTTTAATTCATTTTTAGAATACCAGTCATTTGTTTGTCTGTTCGGTAGCGAGTGCTCGTGCTAATTAAATGTATTCCAAATATGACGCTGCCAGAAATAAAAAAAAAACCACATCAGCGGGAGATTCTTCTGGAGAAAGCAGCACAAACCCCACAAGGCTCACCAGTATTATGGATGTTGTGTTGTCCTCCCCACTATCTCCTCCTCTCCTATTTTCACTCCTCATTCCATTTTCATTCTTCTTAGTGATTTGACAGCGGCTGACATCTTAACTGATGTTGCCTTAAGATCTAATGGTCTGATTCTTCAAGTAGTGGAAGAGGACTGAGATGAGTCTTTTAGAAAGAAAAAAGAAAATTCAGAGACAAAGAGATGAAAGATAATGTCAGAGTAATGTAGGTATGAACACCAGTCAAGTCACACACACACACCCCCGCAGTTCATGAATCATTAACAACACACACCTGTTGCCAAGGTAATGCGTCATAGCTGGCAACGTCATAACAAGGGGTAAGTCCCTTGTGTTTCGCTAGATCCAACACGAATGAGTCACACATTGAATTACAAATACACAACACACATGCCATAATGAAGAGGGGTTACATAATATACTCAACTCTTTCTATAGGACTTGGGTAATTTCCCAAATACTCAACTTTAATTAAAATCTTTTTCCTTGGCTTGTAATGTTACTAAAGGTGATGTTTGGACTGGAAAGCTTTGGCAGTCCTTGATGATTTAACAAGTCCTTGAATGTAACACTGCAGCCCAGTGTGAATCAGTATTCTCTCCAGAGACAAACAGGAATAGGTCATTGATCATCTCATCAATCCAAAGCAATCAGTGAATGGAGAGTGTGTGAGGTCAAACTAGTGTGCGTGCAAGTGCATGCGAGTCAGTTTCTATCTGTCCCTACACATGTGCCTTGGCTGTGCAGCTGTGTGAGGTGTCTCTCTTTATGACTCCCAACCTAGTAGCTCGGTGTTGAGGAGGCGGGATCACAGCTATAAATTATGGCTTCTTAACAATAGACAGGAAAACAGCATTCCCAGAGGACACCATATACACCCTCAGACTCCTCAGGAACATCAGTGCAGCGAGAGAGTATTTAAAAATGAACAGTAAACACATTTGTGCAAATAAGCTTGTGTTGAAATGTAATGGATTTTAATTGCTTGCTTAATTGTTTTTTACATGACTGCATTATAAAAAAAATGTCATCTATTTATTTAGAATGATTAAAGTTGCTTTTGAGTTGCATTGTGATAAATGTAATTTCCAGCATTTTTGGAGCTCATATTAGGGACTAAGAGTCAGGATATTTTGGAGTGCAAACTAATAGAAGTGTGATACAAGATACAAGGCCAAACAGTATATGATTAAACATCCGTATACCTACATACATATAGGCTGAATAACACATGAATTAACATTACATAGCTCAGCTATAATGATAAAATGGACAGTGGTATCCAAAATATTTTAATACTGTATATCTATACATATTTGTATACTTTTTTGGACAGTCAAGTAAATGCCATCAGTGAGAAGGAAAAGAAAAGAAAGCTGCATCTGGAGAGCACAGTGGGGTTCAATCTTCATGTAAAATGTCATCTAGCATCTAGGAGAGCTGCTCTGTATTAGATCCCTCCCCAGTTGCCATGGTTTCTACGGCAGCTGCCACTCACCTGCAGATTAATTATGGGATCACTTGAGAATTAGTGCAATGCACATTAGTGTCCCTTGCAGGACGTAGTAGCACACCTATGAAGCCTACAGCTGTAAGCTTCCATGTATGTACATGTTTGGACAAGTAACGGTGCGTGAATTTCATATGTGTCACTGCTTGTCACAGCAGTTTACACTGCAAAACCACAGGGGTGAAAAGCAAGGATGAATTCAGAGCTTTACAGATGTTTTAACGTCAGACGGAGGGGGAGAGATGCTCAGGAGCTTACAAGGGAAACAAGGAAGTGATGAGTGATGAGAAGCAGAAGAGAGAGAAAAATTCATAGAAAAAGAAGAAAGAGAGGGAGCAGAGTGAAGGCTCCGCAGTATATTTAATATACAGTAAAGTGTATATAGTGGTAGAGAGAGAGGACTAGCTGTGAGTTCATTAGATTGCTGGTGCGTTGTCCTGCAGTTGACCTAAATCTCCTCTCTCCTTGCCCACAGACTTGATTTCCCACAATCCTTTAGGCTAGCTCCCGGGAAAGAAGGAATGAGTCAGAGCTTCTGTATAGAGCCCACTTTCAAGAGTCATGAGGATATGCACACACACACACACACACACACACACACACACACACATATATATATATATATATGTTTGTTTATCTTATGGCAACATAAAAATACATGAGATATCTCGCCTTTCCTCTCTTTTTATTACCACAGTCTCTGGGCTTCCCTGACAAATACAAACAACACTGTGACATTAACAGCAGTGGACTGATGTCCTCTGATCAGGGTGTCATGATAAAAATTTAACCAGCCATATGTTGTGTGTGTCCCACTGGTTTTAGGAAACGGCTCAGACAAATTTCAGAAATCAAGCCTGTGTGAATTCTGCCATTAGTCGAGCTAAACTGTGAAGTGGCGTTGCCATTTCTCAAATCAGGATATAACTGAAATTATTTTTTTTTAAAGAAAGACACACACGCACACACACAGGACATTCAAGGACAGTTGCCATGGTAACAGAAACCGCAAATTCATAACACGTGTATGAAACTTGAGGGCAGGGAACATGATTGCACCACTTTAATCACTTCAGCTGACTTGTACGCACACACATGCACACACACTCACGCATGCAGTCATGTTTCTATTACTTCAGAGGACATTACATTGACTTACATTTCCTAGAGACTTATCCTTACCCCAATCTTAACGTATCCCTAAGTGTATCTTAACATTCAATCATATCTTCATCCTAAAATTAATGATTTATGTTACGGGAACTTTTTTTGTCCTCATAAGGGAGGTGAGTCCCCACAACATGACTGAAAACAGATTTATGCCCTCACAATGTGGGGAATACCTGATCCACACCATGTTTGAGCAAGGAAGCATTGCTTTCACAGGTGATTGTGTCTGACTGACTATGCTAAGATGCTAAAGCACCCACCTGGAGCTCGCTGCAGGTCCTTGGATGGGCTTTCAGAAGCAGGCTGCAAAGGCAGTTACACAACACTGACCTCTTGTGGTTTTTAATAAGCTTTGCCACATTCTCTGTTGGCCACATTCTTCTTTATTGTTTAAATTTTTGGTAATATGTTTTTTTTTTTCATTAAACACACTTTGACATGTGACAGTAGAAAAAAAAATGTAAATAATTAATGTAATTAATGATGGCTGAATTCCATTTAGCTGCGTCAGTTCTGTGGTCCTGGTGTTGTACATGCTGACTAATTGGCACACTGAATGATCGATAATGTTATTAGTAACACCTGTGCTTTTTATACTATGATATGTATGTTGTAATAAAAGACCTAATTTAAATTATCTTAAATGTTAGTTGCAGAAAAAAATAAACTGTTGTACATTTTAACTGTTTGTTCCTAGTATTAGGTATTGTGTCTTTTCTGGTTGGTTCACTTGAATAAAAAGAAGAAAATGCCTCTTACCTTTACTGGTATCAAGCAATGTAGATACTGAGATATCCATCTATGAGACATCTGCCTCCATTACAATACAATACCAGTTTCATTTGTTTGTGGTAAAAAAAATAAATAAATAAAAAATTCACATTTAAAAAAATGCAGAATCAGGGTCACCATTATTCTCAATAAAACAAAGATCTCGCTGCGATCAGTTTTCATTGGAACTACTTTCAGCCAAAAAAAAAATAGTCCCTGTTAAAACAGTGTGTTTTGTAGATTATACAAAGTAACCAGAACAGGGTCACAGAGCTGCTAACAGGCATGGCTATATTTTTGTTTTTATATATATTTTTGAGTATCATCCTTCAATAAGACTTATATATTACGTTCCTCTTTACTAGGAATTCAGTCTAAATTATTCATAAAATCCATAAATACTGTTTAGAGCTAAAAGAAAGTGTTTTTTTCTTCTGCTAGCTGTAGCAAACATAAAATTGTTCAAAGCAGAAGCTCATAACGCTGCGTGCATGAATATTTTTCGACTGAAATGAGAACAAACGGACACTTTTGTAACGGAGATGTTTATTTAGACAACTGAATGCATGCCAGAAAGAACTGTGTTACAGCAGCGGTAACTTTCAGCTCTCTCGCTTTTCTAACTGAGGGAGAGACCCGAATTATGGACACACCAAACTTTGTGAGTTTTGGTACAGAACTCTATCTGTTCTAATTTATTGCATTGACACATTTACTCTTGTCATGTATTAAAAGGGACAGGGGAGACGGGGGGGTCGGGGTCGGGGGAACCGTTGTTGAATCTAAGATCAAGGAGCTTGTATGTCGAACAGCTTTGGCCAGAGTATCATCGAGTTGTTATCATCAACATTTTGGCAAAAAGGACAAACGTAATTCACACCTTGCTTTAAGGGAACTTTACCTCTCACACAAAACACTTAAAAGAGACAATAAAAAAGATGCACTTACTGTAGGTAGCATTCACATGCAGTATAACGCGTCTCCTCAGACTAGATTTAACATTTTTCTCCAACTATTTCTTACAGAGATTCACAGCTAATGTTTTTTTCAGTCGGGGGAATTATCTTACACATAATGGCTACTGGATGAATAAAAGACATGTCGGATGGATGTGGGAGAAAGGAAAAAAAAAAAAAGCACTGAAATGATCTGTTACGAAAGAGACAAAATTTGTGCTTATTGTTGGTGGGATCTCTGTCAAAAACAATTTGGTTAATGACACAAACCCCTGTACTCGTGCTCCTAAACTACTTAACCCTTTATATCCCCAAAAAGGGATTCCTTGACACAAGTTCAGCCAGTTGGTCCATCAAAGTTTTTCCTCTTTTTTTTTCTCCTCAGTTGCTGTTGCCATCGTTTCTCCAATATATATATTGATGAGCCAAAAATACCATAATATCAAAAATAAATGCAACCCTTTCACAAAACAATGAGCAATAAATAATAATCAAGTGGTGTTCTTGTACTGTATATGTACTGTATATACACAGAGAGTTAAGTTTGTTGTATATATGTACACAAAACAAGTGGCAGTCTATTTTTCAGACTGAGTTTTTAAGCATAGCCTACAACTGGAATTCGTGCCCAGGCTCTAGAAATTCCAGAAAAAAAGCAACGACATAATAACTTACACAGAATTCCCGGGAGCAGAAGGGATAATGCACAATAATCAGACGACTATGTTGCTTTGTATTTTTTTTGCCCCATAATAGAAGCACTGGTTTGGAAAGGAAAGTAAATATAAAAGAAAAAAATTGTAACATTGTTTAGGTAGGGTGTAAAAAAAAAAAAAAAAAAAGCCTCTAGAGTTCCATAAAATAACTAGCTTATTAAAACACTGATTGACAACAACATGCACAATGCTTTCCCAACCTCAGGTGGAGAGGGTTATGATGTTGCACTTTCTATGCACTGTGGCATGACTTTGCAGTTTTGCATGTAACAGTGCTTTCTATGTGTCTATATCTTCCGGTGCAACCCTTCCCTATTCCTCCTTTAAGGGTTCTGTTGTTGTTCTTTTTCTCTTCAAGCAGTTCTTGAAAGTGAGAGTTTTTTAATTCCTTTTCCACGTCCACTACGTTGCAGTTCACATGCTCAGGTCAAAAGAGGGCAGGTTGCAGCAAATGCATATTTCTGCTTCCATAAATGTCTGTGTATCTATTAACGTCTCCAGAAATGTCCTCTCAACATATAAGTCAAATGTTTTTTGTCTCAAGTCTTTATTTTAGTAGCTTATGTACAGGAGGTTGAAGTGTCTGCCAGGTAGTATCCCAGGCAACCAGCCATATCCTCACACATTTACAGTATGCATTCCAGTTTTTCAGTCTTCCTCTCATCTTTGTCCTCTTCACAGGTTATGTGCATTCGTGTGTATGTCTTTGAATGGGAGATTTATTGTTATTACATGTGTGCACTTCATGTATTTCTACCTACGAGTGTGTTTGCTGTTTTTTTTACGGGTCTTTTTTCTGGCTGCTGTTATGGAGAGGTCACTGAATCATACATTGGATACACAATTCTATAGAATGTGTTTTGCGTGTACATGTGTGGATGCATGGGTTTGTGCTTGTGTGTAGTTCTGGTTGCATGTGTGCATCTCTGTGCTTAGTTTTGTTTTGTTTGTTTCTTTCTCTCAAACACTACGTGGGGGTCTTTGAAGCTCGTGGGTCCTCCTGTTGCGTCCCTTCTTATTTTCCTGCATCCGTCTCCACTTGGCTGTGTGCTGGCTTCCTGCCCGAGACCCCCCAGCAACCTGAGAACCAGCCAGGCTGCCCTGCCCTTTCTGCTCATTTTGCGTCTTCTGGTTGTTCTTAGGTGCCTGTCCGCTTAACATACCCAGGTTTGGTTGACCTTTCTGGGTAGTCTGACTCCGTGCTGGCCCTTCCACTGTTGGAGCTCCGGCCTGGAGCCATGGCCTGCTCTGTGGTGGGCTGGCTTGCTGCTTTTGAGCATTGGGAGCCAAAGCTTTCGGCCGTAATGCAGAACTGGGAACGCCGGTGCTGTCAGGTTTACCCTGACCATTATTGTTAGGTGTTTTCACCCTCTTCTGTTTGCGCTCTTTCTTCCAAACCCGATCGCAAAACTCCTCCACACTGTTCAGGTCCGGGTGGTCCAAGAGAGACAGGAAATCTCGGTACCACAACCTGTGCTTAGGTGAGTGACCAACCCCACCTCCTGCACCGGGTAATCCAGGAAGGATGTCTCCCAGTTTCTGGGCGGGGATGACCTGGAGGTTGAGGCGCAGCAGGGGCTGGATAAAGCCGTGTTCTACAGCCTGGCAGTGGTAGACACCCGTATCAGTCTGAGCTAGACTGCGTATCAGCAGGCCCTGCTCTGTACGCAGCACCCTGTCATCTAGCTTGATCTGAAAAATACACAGGGAGAAAGGCAAATAAATATATGAAGAATATGAAATTTGATAAAGAGTAGTAGACTTCCAGGAAGTCTAGATGTCTTCCAGGATTTACTTCGCAAATCTGGAGGACTGAGATCTGGATTTAGCCAAAGTTTCAGTACAAGCACAGCTATGTTTATGCAGATAACATCATTCATTTGATAGGACTCATTTCACTGATGCGAAGGTGAAAAAATTAAATATGCACATTCCTGGTAGATAACTTTGTTACCAGAATACTGTACTTCTACTGTTTACCTCCAGATCGTTGTGACCTCTGTGATAACTTTCCATAATTCGCAGTGTTTTTGTGTCTGATAAGCCTTTAAAATTTAAAAATAAAGCTGCGCTTCCTGGATTGTATTTCATTGTCTCAGCGGTTCCTGAAACAACACACCCTGAACACCCAGTTAAACAAATATATACTGTAGCTACGGTGGAAACTCTGTTACAACATAAGCTCAAAAGTCAATCTAAACAGCCACACCCCACAATTTCAACCCTTTTCTAGGTCACTAAGGTTAAAGGGCCACAGGTCATCGCAAGATAACACAGAGGAGAAAAGATGCTGCCCTTTGGCAGAGAGATGATATTTTTTCTGCAGCAATCTTATTAGTTTAATCGTCCAGCTGTTTCTTACTAACTTACAAAGCACTTGTACTCTTCTGTATGCTGAATTTGCATTACGCATTTTACATAATGTAACATGGAAAACAATATATGCGTATGTATAAAAATACACACCTCATGCTTGCGATCGTCATTGGGATTTTGCAGCTGCCAGTAGATGAGTGCTCTCTGAGACTTAGGGCTGCACTCCAGAAACATACTGCTGTTTTCCACACCATACACACTCCTGTCCTCCACGCTGCTTCCTAAGCCGTCCACATCGTCTACTCAACACCCAAACACACACACACACAGAGACACAGGTATGAGAAGTGTGTGGCAAACAAAGGGAGATAGGGATGTGTAATTCAATGAAGTCAATAAGGTACCGTGATGCTGAAGGTCTGAGCACTGGGAGAGAGGGTCTCCGTTTCTGATGTCCTGTCGCCTGGTTCGCCTGAGAAGGAACCAGAGTGTTGTAATGACATTGAATGGCACTTGTGAACGCATACTTAGATGTACTGGCGATTTAAGCAACACACGTTCTCCAAAATACATCCGAGAAGTACTTGTCAGATGTTCTATTCGCTGTATTGTTTCATTTAAACCACTAGGGGGCAATGTTGCACAATGCTATTTCACATTCAGACCAGAAAAGGTATATTTATTCAACCTTCACTCCACAGTTAAATCACACGGTTGAAGAAAAAAAAACAACCAACCCCCTGGCAAAATGTAAGAAACATAAACCTGCAAAGCAATAAAACAGCGCGTGCTTCATTGCCTTCTGATGAGCCGTTATTATGAAACACATACAGTATTGTTTCGCTATTGAAAAGCAGCCTCACACTGTGACTATGTCATTCAGCTTTTTTTTATTTTTTATTATGATGGCAAGGTATTTTTCATAAGCGGGCTTTACTGACTACGGTAACTGCAAATGTGTCTCCCCTGTTCCTAGTTGTCATGGTCACATGTAAAATCTTTGATGAGCGCTGTAAAAAAAAAACTGAGCAGTGAGAGGTGGGGTAAGCCAAAGGTGAGGCGAGGACTGGAAAGATGGAAAATAAGAGAAAAAAACCCCCAAAAAAAGTTAGAGGTAGAAAAAGAAACAGATGGAATGAAATGGTCGGTATATTTGTGTGGATTCTGCTCATCCATCTTCCCTCCATTACTTCTGTATGTCATACATTTTGGGACTCTTTCTTACGCAGGTCCCTCTTCTAAACTTTTCCTGGGCTAACATTCCTATCTTTTTTGGCTGTCTGAGCACGTGTAGGCTGGGTGTCTGGTTCTCATTCTGGGAGAGAGTGCGGGAGGGAAAATATTTGGAGTGTAGAGGAGAGCTGAGAGGAGCCGGTCCTGGCCTTAACCACGGGGTGTGCCACCTCCTCTGTAACCCTGCCAAGCTGGAGTATACCCACTGGTCTACTTCTGCTGGTGTGAGAAGTTCTGGATGAATGAGATGCAGTGGTGGTGTTCTCTCTCTGTGTGTGTGTGTGTGTGTGTGTTTGTATGTGTGAGGGCTGTAGCGGTCAGCCTAATCCCGCTGGATTCAGCAGAGGGTAATTTGAGGGTGTGTATGTTCATACCTCCTGGCTGCAGGGTGAAGTGGTCAGGAAGCTCCTGTTGGCTATAATTTTGTGTGTGCATGTGTGTGTGTGCAGTGTAAAAACTTAGAACAACTGTTACTAGCAGAAGTTATAACCCAGGTTACTGTATTGTACCTTTTGGAATGCATTCGTAGCCTGCATGTATGAGTGTGTGTATAATTACTGTATTTTGTGCCTGTGTAATATTCCTACTCCAGATTACTTCCATGTTTAGAAGTTTGGCATGTACCGTGTATCTGTGAGCACATGCTCATAGGCCAGTGGAGAAACGAGGCTGTATATTGAAATGCCCTTAAGCAAAGCATTTAAAGCCAATCACAACAGCAGAATGCAGGTGCACTGATAACTGCCAGGTGTGACGACATTAATACAACAGCAGGATGTTGCTAAAAAGGAGCATGCAGTTAGGTCATGGTATGAGGTCCATAAAACGAGTAATGATTTACCACCTGAAACACCTCAATGGAAAACCAAACTCATAGCAATGATCTCTGATCATAAATTTAGTTTTTTAAGCTTTAGCACGATAGAGGGATACGATATAATGAGCTTTGAACAGCTAAAAGAGAAATATGATTTATCTAACAAACATTTCTTTTATTATTTGCAGCTGAGGGCCTTTCTAAAAATCCTCCGGGGCGAACAAAAAAAAAGATAGAGAAGGTGCCTAGTAAGCATAATGAAGGTTTAAGGCAATTTATTACATTGACTGATCGAGAGTGATGGCGACCCGACTTGGGCATCGCTATAGATGAGGACCTAATGTATGTCAGAACAGCATGTTCACCACTGTAAATAAAAGTTAATCAACACCTCAGAAAATACACTGGAACAAACCTACAATCTCAAATGTGTGTTTTCAGGGAACGACGTTACATCGCACATTGCAATGTGCTAAAGTAAAGATTTATGTGACACACTGACTTAAATTACGGATGAGCCATTAGATCTTTGGATCTTTCCACTTCTCTATATTGAAATAGATTTCAGAAATGATTAACTGTATGCCCTTGGAGAAATTAATCTGTGAAAAACAGATATGATGTATTTTAAAAGGATCTGGCAACCTATTTATTGAATACATTGGAACCGTTACCTCTGTCGACTCGCTCACTGTAACCTTCGTTGACGTGTGCGTGCTCCTACCTCTTGGCTGTAGGAAAGTATCTCGAGCACTCGCTGCCGTCCCAGGCGCAATAAGGGTCTCTGGCCAGACAGCACTCAGCGCAAGCTTTCCCATACACCTCGCAGCGGTGTAAAGACATCTGCGATACACCCAGGGCCGAGCCAAGGTACAGCTGTTGCTGTTGGAGCCAAAGAAACAGAAACAGCAAGGACATAAAAATCAAAATGTTTCTTGTGTGGTTTAGTTGAATAGATTGTAAAAAAGAAGGTGGTTGTGAGTTTGGTTCCCAGTAGGCACATTAGATGTCCAGAACTTCTCACTATTTTGTTTTTCTTGGACTTGTCAACAACTTTTGGAGAAATTATTACGGGTGAAAACAAGTTTTTACCTGCTTAGTCGACAGCTCCATAGCAGTAATGGGAGTGGGCTCCTGCATAAAACAAATACAACCCATGTCATGTCTCATGTCTATTTTCATACTGCATATATACAGTTTATTTTTTAACACTCAATTCTCATGCCATACCCTAAAGACGGTCATTTCTTCCAGCACCACCTCTTCCAGGTCATGCCAGCTTTCTCTAGGGATCGTCACCACCTTCAGCACTGTGCCCATGTCTGCAAGACGACAGACATCCACATACAGTATGTTTATATATACACACATATATGTACATATATTGTGTTGACCATGTAAGAACATTTCTGTTCCGATTGTTCTGATTTTTCCTCTACATGTTTACAAGCATGTAAATCTGGGTATTTTTCAGTATGATGTCTGAACTGCACTTCTAAGAAAGAAGCAACAAACACACACTGTGTGAAGTTGTGTACCTGTGCCGATGAACATGACATCGTACTGTCCGTCCTCTGCCTCCACTCTGTCCACCACAAGCTGGGAGAACTGGTAGTCCACGTCCGTCCGCACCATGATGGGACGCCCTCCTATCGGATGCACTGGGTTGTACATGGCTGGGTGACCCCTGGCGAAGGTGATGACGTCATCGGGAAGGTCCTTGGTGGAGTCAAAGCCTCCAAATGTCTTACTGGGGCACTGAGGAGGAGGAGACCGAAGTGAGAGGGTGATGGGTTTATTTATCAAATTAAAAAAACTCTAACAGAAAACACACATTTATGGAAAACTGCTTATGTTTAGACTCACAGTCCCAGGGCGGGGGTAGGGCACTCTCCCTTGGAAGGGGACCCACTGGTAGTTGGGTCCATCTCTGTGGGCGTAGGGACCCAGGAAAACCCTCCTGATGTCTGCCATGTTGTACATACACACTGCTGAGCCTTTAAAGATGTTACTGTGGATTGAAAAGCAAAGGAAGAGTATAGCAGAGAGAAGTGGAGAAGGGCCAACAGAGGAAAAAAGAGTTTAAGGAGAAATGTGAGATAAAGGGCGGTGAAATAATAATAATAATAAAAAAAAAGATGACAGAGATAAACAAGGGATTCATAAACGATCAGTCACAAAAAAAGGGATTAGGAGCTTGTGAAAAACTGCAGAAAGACAACAAAATGAGCTTTCATCGCACAAAGACAGAGGGGAGCAAGGTTGTCATTACCTAAAGTATAGAAATGACAGATTGGAACTTCTCTCTGATTGCTTTCAACCTCTCGAGAACAGACAGGAATTTGGGCACATCACCAACAAAACAGTAGACCTGGTTCAGAGCATATTTTAAAATCAGCTTCAAAAGTTTTGTGAGCGCTCGCTTGAGCCAAACGGGTGGATTTAGCTTTCACTCGCCAGACGAGGTCCAAACCAGGAAAGGTCAATCAATCATGCGAAAAAAAAAAAAAAAAAAAAAGGGAATGATGTGGGGGAGTTTGTGTTTCGATTTATGCTCGTCCCAGAAAGTTGTGAATTTGGGGGTTCCACAGGAATATTTCAAAATACATCGACAAGAGTTATTATAATATTCATGTGCAGACTGATTGACAGAATTATCTGGCTGTTTAAATATCTGAGCGACATCCATTAACCCCCAGATCTGGTTCACATAACTATCTGCTTGTATGAAAGGTGTTTTAAAAAGTCCATCCATCAACTTTGTGTCACTTTTAACAGATGGCACATTTTCCTTCGCTTGCATCTGCAGGAACCAAATGCTCCAGTGAGTTTCAGGACATCCTTTGTCTTTGGCTGACTGCAACGGGAAGTTGTATCAGACTAATTAGGGATGTGGTTGGCGTACACACACACACAGCCGACAGTACTCGCCAAAGCATGGAAGATGAATGGATTAACATTTGAAAATGTTAATTACAGAGAAATTCAATTAACTCCAGGGGCAAAAAAAAAAAAAAGACACTCCAATATCTGTGCTTAAGAAGAAGGGCTAACATGTGTTTGTACAGATACACACAGTGAGAGAGGGGCACGCAAATTCAGTCAACCTCACAAAAACACACACACACAAACAGGGGCACAATCAAACGTTGATCTGTCAGTGGCAGCTTCTTTGTGCCTCATTAAGCAGTGATATTAAAAGCCGGTCCCTCCGAATCTCTTGCTTTATTCATCTCTGAAAACCGGCCACTTAGAAAACCAATTAAACCACTCCAATTCCTCAATGCCCCATAATTGAATTTGTGTGCATATATATGTGCGCACACGGGCACGTAGGTGTACAACTACACGCCGTGCGCCGACCTCTTGGTTTGAATACGTTCCACAGAGTTGAGAAAAGCCATACGGGCCCTTGTGATGCGAGGCGCCTGTCAGTATGCGTTAGCCTGCGCCGCCGTTCTATTCAGCCCGTCTTATCATTAGCCGTGATTGATGGTGAAGTGAACAGACATTACTGGACACAAAAAATCCCCCTCCTCCTCCTCCTCCCCGAATGCAAATTCGTCGTCATCACGATAAGTGCCACCATCTGTGCCATTTCAACTCACTTATCTGGCTTCCCCCATGCCTTCACCTCTCTGCATGCTTCAATAGAACCACACCCAGCTTCTGAAAAAACCCTATTCAAAGCTGGGGCGGCGGCCAGGGGAGAGACGTGCGTTACTGCTGAGGTGAATATCATGTTTCTCTCGCTCCCTCTTTGTTCCATAATCTGATTTTCATATAAGCCTCGGCCAAGGTTTCGATAAAAAAAATTAAATAAAAAAAAGGGACAGGTAGCGGTGGAATCGGCTAAAAGCAATCTTCAATTTGAGAAGCGAGACGTGGGGAGGGGTACCGTATGAGGGTAAAGCGACCATAAGACACCTGTAAGTGGATTATGGGAAAGGGAGCGCTGTCTGGGAATTTAACAGAGGCATGCTCGGTCGCTCGCATCTTGCCGTGTCATTTAAAATGGTTAGGAAATTACAGATAAAGGGATTGAATAAAGGACGTGAAAAGAAAAAAAAATCCTTGAAGGGAAATATGAAGCATGTGTGTTTTTTTTGTTTTTTTTTTGTTTTTTTTAAAATGCAGAGGAAATAACTTGTCCAGGACAGCTGCCTGTTGAATAAATGTCATCGTGAAAAGATCTGGAGAGGCATGTACCTGGATGTGGTGAATACAGCGTAGATAACTGGATTCTTTGGGTCCTTGGAGCTCATGAGAAACACGTCCTCTGAAAATACAAAACGATACTGAGTGAAGGTGAAGGTTTTTAACAGCATGACGAGGATCTGAGCGTGTGTGAAGAAAAGACGACCTCACACACACACACACACAAACAGGTAGGAATGGAGGATGCACACTTACGCAGCTCATCAAAGTGTGTATCAATGCCGTTAACCCCTGGTACTGAACACATAAGCCGGGCCTTGAGGAAAGTGGTCCATTTGTTCACCAGACTCCTGTGACCTCCCATGTCATTCTGCACGACAAACACACTCAACATCAACTCATATCTGCGAACACCGACACACAGTTACAATATTTCTATTGAGAAAACACAGATACACAATTTATTCATAGTCTTCCCATTGCTTAAGAGACTGTGACGGGATTTTTTTTGTTGTTGTTTTTTTTGTTTGTGTGTGTTGTTACCTTACACAGTTGTCCTATCCTGGCGATGGTAGCCTTGCCCGTGTGCTCTCCGTCCATGGCGTTCTCTTTGAAGAACAGGAAGATTTTATCGTCTTCGGGATTATCGCTCTCTGGGATCAGGTTAACGCCGACGAACCTTGGATCTAAAGAGTAAAAATATTGTACGCAGTTCAATGCATTACAGAATCATTCAAGACATTAAAATGAGTATAAATTTGTTCACACACACACACTCACATAAAAACAAACTAAGTCACACACACACCTCTGCACAAATTTATGATCCAACCTCTCTCCCGACGGCAAGTCTTTCACCCCTATTTTACACCTCTAAAACCAATCCCCCATGATATTCTCCAGTCACGGCTCAGTAATAACAGCCATTCACTTTACACCCTGGTGTTACAGTATCTGACTCTACCCCAACTGTGCGCTCCAAGTCCAAATCCCACATAACCCCTGTCTCTAGACCACATCCTCGCAAAAAACACATGGCTCTGATTGTCCCGGGTGAAACGCTTGAATAAATTTATCTCAACTTTAAGGCGAGAGGAAATCAAAGCTAAACTGGGTGAGCCGAGGCCTTCGGGGGTTTTTGGGATATCTCTGACTTAAAAAGGGTGCACAAGGACTGAGAAAAAAAAAAAAAGTGGCCACGGTCACTGAGGCATTGCCACACGTAAAATGAGCCTGTGTCTAAAAGCTCGGGGGGTTAGCTGGAGGGAAACAAGCAGTGCCATGTTACGTCTCTCTATGGCTGTTTAGGATATAGAGTAGCTGTGAAAAAGGACAGTGTGGCCAAAGTGGGAAGCAGATTTATAAGTGCTGTGAGAGGTGTGAGACCTCTGGTATGAATCATGTGTACCCCACACATGCTTTTATACCTCTATTGTGAATACGTGCTATTAAATCTACACATTCATAAATTCGACTGTGTGTATACACTGCCGCCAGTGAGGTCTTACGATTCATTGCATTTAATTCCCCAACTAAAAGGTCGCTTTAAGGTTTAATCCGACCTCCATGTGAGTGAGAGGGCATTAAAAAGGTGAAGAGATGTGTAAATAAATTGCATGAATCAGTAGTAAAAGTCGTAGAAGAAGTCAAAGCTACCTGTTAACACTAAATCTGCTATTAAGAATTCATTCCCCAAGTTCCTCTTTTGTTCCATTCGAGTAGCATCTAACCTTGTTGATAAAAGGCTCAATGGAATATCCCCATCTCAGTAATCCATGCAATTACAATCCCCCCCTTTGTGGTGAAGGAGTTGGCTTTTGCTGAGCCAAAGGGATACAATCCCTGGCGTATTTGTTTGAACAAGGTGAAAGATCGATGGGGATTAACATGCTAACAATGACTCCTCCCTTTTTTGAAATCGCTCTTTATTAAAATGTCACAGCAATCGGCACTGCAGAGACCAGTGTTTGTGTGATTTTTGATGGTGCTAGGGGGGGAGTAGAGAGAGAGAGAGGGGAGGGGGGATGGCAAACTGAGAGGAATTTGACTCCACTACAGGAAAACAGCTGAGAGCGGATTAGTTCTGTGGGAAAGAGGGGAAAAAAGGATGGCACAGCTTGAGGGAAAGGTTCAAACTGACCTTCTGTGGCTCCCTAAGTCCTCTGCGGTGCCGAAAGATAGCCAGACAGACTGAACAGTCAATAACCCTCAAGTGGCCGTGCTAATCTTACTAGCACAGGCAAATCCGGTGATTTTGTGAATGGGCTCTGATATCTGATGTCTACACATGAATGGAAATGATTGGAGACTTTGTGAGGTTTGTGAGAGAGTCTAATGCTTCAAAGTCCGGTGAAAAGCTCAATGGCGTTCTTTCTCCACAAGTGTCCGATGTTACTTTAAAAGCAAAGTTTGAGTTTGTGAAATTTGCTAAACCACATGTGATAAGTCAACCACACTAAAAACCAGTCGTGTCAATCATCATTAAAAAAAATGATAATTTTTTTTACCATTCAGCCATCTTGAATCATGCTGCTCTGTTCTGATTGGATGATGATCTCCCAGGGTACGGAAAATAGCGAAGTCCCTTCCCATAAAATCAGCAGATGTGCCAGAATACAGCTCTCCATCTGCCATGTGAGAAAGCATGGTTAGGAACAAATGACCGGCTCTGAAGTGAATGCGTACTTCCTGGAACTAATCACAGCAGCAGCAGAGATCAAACTCACCGATCAGGAGTGAGGCCGAGAGCATTTTGGGGTCATAGGGGCTTTTCCCGCGGCCGTTCTCGAAATGCGAGGCCAGCCGAAAGATGTTTTCCTGTAGTAGAAAAAGGTCAAAGTTCATAAAAGAGGCCAGTGAAAGCCACGTTAAGCCTTGCTAAAGGTACATTTATAGCCTACGTTTCAAATTACAATATATTCTTCTTATAGCAGTTCAGCCAGACAGGAGCTATAGGGTAGTTCTCTATCTAACCCAGCTGACTTGCCACAGATCACCTCTGGAGTCTTTAATATATTAAAAGAAAAGTCACAAAAGAGACTTACTCAGTTTTAAATCAATTACTGACAACACTACTTGAAATTTAAGTGAACACAGGCAGGATTTTCTATACTGAAAACCCGCATGGTGCAAACACTCATTCACCTCCCCGTTGTGGGGACCGCGGGAAGCCACGCCGGTACATTGATTAACCTGTAGGCCTTTATCAAGATGACTGATTAAAGTTTTTATGTAAGGGAGAGGTTGTTTAATTTCTGACTGCTGGAGTCGAACCGTGTAGTGACCACTTTTTTTTTTTTTTTTTTTTTTTTTTAACATAAGAAAACATTGATGAGAAGATAATCAATGACGGGGAAAATGTGTGTGTGAGCTCTGTGCAGTCGCAGTACAGGAAACGCTTTAATGAATGCTCAGAGATTTAAATTACCTTTTGCATATATATAACTGTTTAAAGTGTGAAAAAAAACGTTTGCTGGACATTAATGCACCCTTGTGTTTGATAATGTATTACTACCTCTGCCCTCTTGCCCATTTCAAGGAAAGCACAGATGGGGTGGAAGGCTCCTGTGCCACAGATGTACAGGTGGGTCTGGTTGTATGGTTGAAGAACCCGGATGAAGTTAGAGCACTCTTTCTGGAAAAGAAATGAAAAAAAAAGGAACATCAAAACTGAGTCATTTTATATAGTGAGACATACAGCTGGCAAAGAGATTTAATATTAAATACATTTTGTGTATGAAATACCAGTATTTGTTTATGTAGTTTTCCTACCAGTGAAGTATATTATAATGCAAAGCATGTGAGACCCGTGGGATTTTTTTTTTTTGCAAATGTTAACGTTCTCTTTAAATTAAGTTTTATGCTTTATGACAATAACGTTGACACCTCTAATCGAAAAATAGCTCCGACGTGACTGAAATAGAGACTAATAGAAAGCAAAGCATAACGGAGAATAAAGACTTCTATTTAAAGAGGGGACTTTCCAGTTGGGTTTGGAAAAGACTCCGAGTCCTCCTTCAAGGAAATCCCACCTGTAAGTCAAATCAGGCAAATTTACTTCAGGGCTTTGATGATCCATGTGTTTGAATTTACCGAGGGGGGTTATTTGGGTTGGCGCTCCAACACATGTTGATAGTCCCAGTGGTGTGAGACTGTTTATTAGAGTGCTAATCAACGGGATTGGTTAATGTAGGAGGGTTATTAGCAGCCTGGAGGAGTTGATTTGGACACATGTGTTTAAGAGATTAGGCTGGCTTTTTCCTAATTATAAATACATGCTGAATATCCGGGCTAACAAATAAGCACACGTTTTGCTCGGGGATTTGGAAAATGCAGCACACTCATCACATCACATCACATGTGGACAGCTAAATTATCCTTCCCTTTTCAACACATGTATCTCTTCAGGCTTCTACACATTTCAGTTTGATCTCTTGATGATGTCCCTCATATGAGGCATAAATGGATACAAGGCTCCACTGAGTTCAGGTTGGAGTGATGACATTTTCCAGTTCACAACCAAATTACAGTAACTCTGGCATTGCACACTGCAAGAAGTCTTTTCCAAAAAAAATCCAAAACTGTTATTCAAAACAGCAGAAAGCGATTCTCTGCTTTAAGGAAATAGTTGGACAACTTGGCAAAAATACACTTATTTGCTGTCTTGCTGACAGTTAGATGAGAAGATCGATACCACTCTCACATTTGTATTAAATATGAAGCTGGAGCCAGTAGCCGGTTAGCTCAGCATAAAAAGGCTGGAAATAGCTAGCCTGTGATTGAGCAGTTTCTAACCGACTGGGATTCATTTAAGCATTCAGCATCTTTCGGCTGCACATATTATCATCATTACCCCGCTATCCCAACAAAGTTCGCACACTCCAGCTACTTGACTATTGCCCGGGATCACAGAGGAAGAACTTGCATGATGTCTTGTGGCCGACCTCACCGCTGCACGTCTGTGTGTCTGTGCAACTTAATGACTTTACCCTCTGTGTTTCCTATTGCTGAACAGCAGGAGCACATGTCCCTAACATCATTCTCACGCCCCTTATTATATGCATTTTCAACTCACATAATCCTCCCCCCCTAGTGTCAGCTCTGTTTAGGATTTTACACGGCCGTCTTCAAGTTAAGACTCATTAGTTATGCGGTAGGTAGGTCGCACCTAAACACTGACAGGCGTTGATTATGCAAGTCACTCTGTCTCGATCCCAGGTGAAAAACGGCTTCCCTGATCACAAACCATGTCATTATGTGGAAAAACCACAACACCCACAGAGGATAAATGAGTCATTATTGGATCAAATTAATGACTCTCTTTAGACAGGGTATAAAAGATGACTTTCCATGGGAGAGAATGAGTGGACAGATCTGTATGTGGGTTGATATATATATTATTATTATATATTATGCTGAGGTTTCTAATTGAATAGATTTCCATTGGAAATGTAGGATAACCCTGGATTATTATTTTTTTCCTTCAATATCTCTAATAGCTGGACAAATATTTGGAAATGACATCAGGCAGTTCTGTGAAAATGTGAAACCACATTCCTAGCATCAGAAACTCTTGTTTACCGAGTCAAAACGCAAACGACCTGGGCCATGTTACACTCATCTTGCCAAGGAGAATGATGCAGCCATCAGGCATTTCGGAGGGGGGCAGCTGTTACATTTGTTCTGCGGCTGTACACATTGTGGTTTTGGAGAAATGCATCACTTTGGGAACTCTGAATGCTTTAGTAATGTCCTAATCAAAGCCCCTTCGTGCTGCACTCCGTCTGCGTTCTCGCTGCCTCATTTTCAAGGGTAAACATTTTCACAGCACGCAAATAACTCACCGCCATTCTGTTTTGTACAGTTTTTAATGCTGCCAGAGCTTGCTCTCTTTCCACTGTGTGTGTGTGTGTGTGTGTGTGGGAACATCGGTGTCGTTTTTTTTTTTTTTGCCTGTGTGTTTGTGACTTTGCGTTTTGTGAAACCCCAAAAAGCCGGCGGTGAGTTAGACCCTGTTGGAACCGCTGTCATTTAAAAAGGTACTATGTAATTCTGGATAATCTTAAAACCCCCCCAATGCTGCACTCTAGACTCATCCAGCCATGAAATTAGGGTTACAACACAGAGAGGGCTATCCAAACAGCAACGCAAAAGATAACACACTCTAATACCGTGGCACACACAAACAAATCCGATGGCGTGTTTAGTATGTGTTCAGCAAACTTGCTCGGGATTGCACATGTGAGCTAATACGCTGCGCCAGATAACGAGTACTCAAACAACACACTCCCACATAAATATGCACACATGCACGCAATCTGAGGAACATCTATAAATATACTCCCAACATACACCGCAGGGACAAATAACCTCTAAGGTCATTGTGCTTGTGCCAGTGAGACACTGTGTACACCTTACTGTCACTGTCGTACAGTGTATTTCTGCGTGTTGTTGGGTGTTGGTGGGGGCTGCCCTATAGAGAGTAGCGTGTGTCAGAGCTCAGATATGTAACATGCCTACTATCACTTTTAACTGAGTTAATTTCCTACCTCTATTTCAGTCTTGTTAGGATTTTTTTTTTTTTTTTTTTAACATCGTTAGATCACCAAAAAATCTCATTCCAGAAAAAAATTCAAGAATCACATGAAGCTACACAAAAACACAGCACTAGAATTGGGAAGAGCTCAAATGATAGGTTGGACTTACCCCAAGGTCTTTCCCTGCCCACTTGCATTCATCTCTCTTAGAGGGGGTGGCAGGCCACGCAATCTGTGCAAACGAGAAATGGACAGAGTCGCATTATGCCGAGAAAATTTATACGTTTCACGAAACAGGGAGGCTGTGAGTCAACGTGATGAATCGGAGGAAAGGAATATTTGTGTAATTCCAGGAGAATGACTTTGGATTTGTCCTGTTTTATATTGAGAATCCATGGTTTACTCACTCCTTTATTTCCCTCTGCAGCCCTCGCCATGCCATTAAGTTTTGTATTTATCAAAAGTTTTCTACAATAGAGTTACAGTTAAAATCCTGACCATATGGTTATACTTTTCACATCCGAGTATGTAGAGCATACTTGAAGAGATAAGACTCATTGTCAAATGCAAATACACAATGGTTTTGTACAGTCCTTAAAGCAAATCCATCTGTGGCCCCCGGTGTCACACGAATTACAAAATACACATGGTAAGTATGAGTGTGCATGTGTGAGCTGTAATGAGTTTGGGGATTATTATATACTCAAAAACCGGGGTGATTTTTTCACTGGTGGCCTCACAGATGTGGATAGACAATGGAAATGTATGCACATGCATGTGCTGTACATGTATTAATATGTCGCATGTATTAATATGTTGCATGTGCACGCACACATGCACGCACACACTCTCTATTCCTAGACTTTATCTTCTCGATAGATCAGCTGAGTTTTCCTCTCTCGGTAATCTACATTGCACATTTCAAGGTAATTACATTAGATTTGCTTAATCACTGCTTTTTGGTCTTTATCTTGTAATGATGGAAAGATCAGAACAAAAGAGCAAAAAAAGGGGGGGAAAAAAAATACACATCTGAGCCAAGGGCAAAAATAATTCAAAGACACACTCTCCTTTGCATTGACTATGCATTTTTGAGCACTTTCATTCTCCTGGTTCAGCTCTTTGCAGCCTGCAGGCAAGTCTGTGTCAGTCTTGTGTGTCTATGATAGCGGGCCGAATCAGATAAAAAGACTGTTAACCTACTCCAGGTGGAGTAATGGAATTATGGACAGCCCTGTCTGGACCGAAACAGACAGTGAAAGGGATGAGGGGAGGGAGGAAAAGGTGGAGTAATGGACTCCAGAGGGAGCAGCGGGGAGAGGAGAAGAGAAGCTCAAATAACGCTAAGAATAAGATTTCATTCAACTCTAACACAGACGTATGAACTTTAACCAAACTGCATTCAAAGTAAAGCTTATGACATCTGAATCTGACCTGTTTGTGGTCTCTGTTGATGTTGACAAGGTCGAATGAGAAGATGTGGTCTTCGGCGCCGACCAGTAGTCTCCCTCGCTCCTCATCCAATAGGAAAGCGTCATAGCTTGAGCTGTTAGCCAAGCCATTGAAGGTGACCAGGTTGCTGGACTCTAACATCTCTGGAAAGGAATAAAAAAAAAAAATATATATATATATATATGTGATTGATTTTTGGATCTATGGATAAATGGATGAAATAAAGCCCTGCCTCAGTAAAACCTATTATTGTTGAATTATTTATGTGATTCTATCATTAAATAAACTATATATATATATATATAAATATTCTATAAAAACATTAATATTCACAGCTAATATGTTGGAAAATTTAAATTATATATACAGAGAGAGAGAGGGGGGGGGTACTGCGACAAAATATAGTTCTGATTAAATGATTGACATCTCACAAGAATCAATATTGGATAGTAGAACAGTAAGATTTGTGTTTTTCTTAGCTTCAAAGAAGAAATATAAGCATCTGAGACACACACACACACACGCACACGCGCACACACACGTCAGGTATAGCGTGAGACATTTGAAGTGAAAACAGCATGTCCCAATCAGGGACACAGTTCAGACTGCTCAGCCGTGTGATTGTGTGATTGAATAATTCATATGAAGTCAGAGCCGTGGGAGACTCTGTGTGTGGAAGTATGTGTGTTTGTGTGTGTGTGTGTGTGTGTGCCATGTAGTTGTAAATGGTGTGTATTATGTAAATTAACATTAATGAGTTTGTGCCACAGTACACATGCACTTCCACAGTGTTCCAGTCCATTCAGGTGTACCAAAAGTATAAAGTGCTATGAACTATAACTATAAACACTGCACTGTCTAGCTATATGAAAAAAAATAAAAGTCTTTATGTTTGAGCCACAATCAGTTAATGTTTGATCACCAAAGATGAGGTCCACCAACTCTGAAGAGTCACAAGAGCAAAAGTATTATATTAACAAAAAAACACACTCCCTTCCTGACACCAAGTTAACCTGGGATTACACGCCAGGTAAATATTAATATTAAAAGTTCTTGTTTTCGTGAACCTTGGCACATCTTAGCAAGAAAAATATATTATTTTACATAGTTATAGTTGTTGTTATAGTGTATATATATTGTTCATCATCAGCACTAATAATACTTTATTTTTCCCTTTTCCATCATCTATTAACTAGATTTGTTTTTATCATGAAGAGCCCAAATTAAACCAAACACATATAAAGGAAAATTGGCTCCCAGCAACAAGTAATGTGAAATATATCAGTCAACAGTGGCCCAGTTTTGCTCATGCGGTGTAAGCGGCTCTGAAATATAATGAAAATAACATTTGGTTTAACAAATAAATAAACAGAAACTGAATTCACCCGTGAACCGTCTGCCTCCGGCTGGTCTGCTGGATACAGAACATGTGATTTTCATTTGCACCACAGGTACAGTCTTCAAGTACATCATCCTCACTATCACACAACGTCATCCATCATCATCAGTGTCACCGCATAGAACGGACACCCGCAATGCACACGATATATATAGAAAAACACACACATGTGCACACAAACATATATACTGTATACATTCACTTCACACACACACACACACACATGCGTGCAGTCCCGTGGATTGTGATCTCCCTCAAAGCTCTGATTGACGCGCTGCTATAGAAGCCATCTGCGCCCACTCACAGTGTGTAAGATCTTGGACATCTGTGTCTACAAAAGAAAAAAAAGAAGGGATTTGATGGAAGGGGAGATGGAGGAAGTGGTGTGTCAACCATGTCTGCGTATCCAGTACCAGCCGAGTGGAGAGGGAGTGGTCGTCACCTAATAAAGATGGTGGCAGCTCATCTGTGTCAGTTGGGTTTCAGTTTTGAGACCAAGGGTAGCTTTTGGCATGAATGAATGCCTGTGGATGTGTGTTTCTGTGAGAATTTGTACTATACCACATGTGGGTTGAGCGTATGTGTGTGTGTGTGTGTGTGTTTTTATAATGACCTTACTTCCATGCACACCAACCTCCTGGCATACAATGCAAGCAATGTTACAATACTCTAAAGGTACAGAATAAAAATCACACAAGGAATTTAATTTTGAAGTTAAAAAACATAAGTATGACACATGACATTGCAGACTCAGGAAATTAGTTAGAGACAGGAAGTAAGGAAATGTGATTTCCAGTCAACAGAACACTAGAGGAGGTCTTCTTATGTTTCAATGGCGAAGTAACGGAAAGAGAAATGGATGTGGCAGAAAGCCAAAACAGGGGATAAAAAACGGGAGCGAAATGGAAAAGAAAATAGTTTTAGACGAGTAAAAGAAGGGGGAAAATGACAAGTGAACAAAACAGAGGAGAAATAACAACTCGACTCCTCTTCACTGCCATCGTGGTTATATACGTGATGACCCGAATCACGTGAAAGTGAGAGGCTGGAGCTCAACCCAGGAGCCAGGAATGCGGTCCAATATGGTAGCCTCCGAAGTCTGTCACGAAAGGTTTCCCCCAGATGGGCCAAAGAAGAAAAAAAAAAAAAAAAAAAAATACACGAGCATATTTCAACACGTGGAGGTTTCCGACACAGACGAGGTAGCCTGTACGCACGCAAATACACACAGAGAAGTATTATCTGAGCTGGGATCTACTGTGGTTTAGAGAATTGGGGGAACTGGGGCGTGATCACCTAAGGACCTCCAACCTAAACACAGACACGCTCGTTTAGAAAAGGGAAGCACAGGCACATAGAGAACACACAGCGCAGCTCATACAAAATATAGTAAGCAGGCAAAGGACAAGCATGCATACACACACACACACACACACACACACACACACACACACACACACACACGGGTTCAACATGATTTCACTACCTTTAAAATGCACACCTACCACACCCATAAACTGACATACATATATTAATATTGACCTAAATGTTTACACCGCATCAATTCTCCCTGAACACACACAGACACACAGACACACACGTGCACAGACACACATACTTCTTCCCAGACTTAGTTATAATCCAATCAGTATTTCTGCTTATGCAGCATGAACTAGTGGAACAGTGAGCACACTCAGCAGCTTCCACCTCTTGCACACTCCCTGGCCCCTGTACCCCCCCCCAACACACGCTCAGAACACACACACACACGGGTTCAAACACACATTTTCTCATGTATGTGTGTACGCACATACACACGCCACACGCTCCCTCCCGCCACACACAGTCTGCTTACACTAGTCACTGGATACACAGAGACATTTAAACATATATGCTTGTGGGTTCATATGCATTCCATTTGCTGCTGCTGCTTCTCACTCACACACACACACACACACACACACACACACACACACACACACACACACAACTTCCCATTTCCATCCCACTTTCTCTTGTTACACACATCCTCTGTCTGCTCTCTTTCACTCACACTTTCTACACACATTCAGCCGCAGACACATATAAACATATGTGCATCCAAAGATTTTTATTTCTTCCTTTTCCCAATTTGTTGTTGAGTGATGAATGTTTTATATATGCTTATATATACACACACACACACACATTTATATACATACTAGATTTAGGGTTATGATTTTCATTTTCATATTCCGTCCATGCACACACACACTCACTCACACACACACACACACACACTGTATATTCAGGCAATTCATTCAAATAAATTATAATTTGCCGCTCTGTCATACTCCATTATGGAAAATAACCTGGCTCTTATCTTAAAAAGCCCCAGAAGGGAAAAAAAAAACAAAAAAAAACAAAGAACGAACTACATTGAAAATTCAAGTGCAATTGTTTGTAGAGTACTCTTCACTCCCTCATCCTCCAGGCAGGCGTTTTAGACGCCTACACGCCACGCAATAGCAGAATAATGAAACCCAGTGAAAGAAAGGCGACGGGGCATTAAATTATGTTTATCTGTATGTGTGTACAGCACAGCTGTACGAGGGTGTGTTTGAGTGACACGAAACACGAAATCCTGACAGAGGAAAACACTTGACTGAGATTCAACAGATGGGTAATATTCCATTAAACTAATGCAACACCTTTTAAGTGTTTCTCTCAACAAGAGGAGGAGAGCGTTGGAAAAAAAAAAAAAGTGTTTGAATAACACGGTTTACTTGATCATTCCCTGTTCCTCGACACCACCTTCTTTTTTCTTTTCACAGATGGGAGAAAGCGTGAGACTTAAGACCTAGTAGTGGTCTTTTATGTGGTCTTTCAGTGTGAGTAAGTCTGTGTAATACAAAGTACTGGTGCAGAGAATTACACATTTATCATTCAAACCCAAGGATAGCTTAAAAAAAAAAAGCAAAGGCACACAGTGCTGTTATATCTCCATTTCAATCTCCTCCGTCTTTCCAAACCCTGCCTGCGAATGCTTTCTCTTTTTCTCCGTGTGTGGTGCGGTGTACGTTTTCGCTGCTCTCTTGATGGCCTCAGCCACAAAACACAGTTGTTAGAAAAAAATAAAAAATAAAAAAAAAGACGAGACAGCCGCCTCATGGAAATTTGCGTTGAGCTTTGCTTAACAAAGTGTTCAAATATTATCCTAAGCTCAAGGATATTATCCACACATGCCTGAAAAGTTCACCTCCTCTCTTTCTGTTTTTTCCCCTCCCTCCCTCCCTCCCTCCCTTTCTCTCTCTTTCTAAGCACAGTAGCAGGTGTGGGTTGGTTTCCATGGTGATTGTCTATATAACACAAGCTGAGCCATTGGAGTTCTCATTCAGGTGCAGCTGAGTGGCAGCGTTGACAGGAAATCCGCGACCTGACACATTGTGTCATGAATTTTATGAATAGGACGAGTTGGCATGTGTGTTTCAATCCAAGTAAAAATGGAGACTGTGTGTGTGTGTGTGTGTATGTGAACAAAGTGTGGGTTGATTAATTCTTCATTACAACCACGCTGAATATGTGCGAAGTTTGCTGTTGAAGCCATGGTAATATTATTTTGCAGAAAGATGGGGAAATATATTTGCTCTACAAAACACTTTGTTTGAAACAGAAACTCACTTTTCTATTTTTTCAACCGCAGTGACTCATAGCCATAATTCATTATTCATTATGGGATGTTTTACCATATTATGCCTGATGAATATGACTCACCACCATCAAGAGTATGTTCAACCATGGGACATTTATCAGAGGTACTAACCAGGCAAACACAACCACACTTTTCTATATGAGTAATCAAAGTGTGTGTGTTCAATTTCACCATACAGCACCATTCATTTCCTCTCAACCCGAATACTAGACTTCCTCATCACCATTTGTGTTCTCCCGTGAGAAGGAAAGACAGAAAGTGAGGAGAGATTCAGAATACAAGAGCAAAGCATTACAGAAAGAGTTGACAAGAGAAGAAAAGCAGAAAGAGTCTCGAAGATAGAAAAAAAAAAAAATACTTTTCTGTCAAGGATAGTGAGAGAAAACTAAGGCAGAAACATGAAAAAACAAAACCGGTTGGATATGGAACCATTTCATTAGTGTGTGTCTCCTCCTGTCATTGGACGGCTGGACCACAGCGAGTAGTTTTCCACCAGTGCTGTGACCACAGACGGCTAGAGGCCTGGCCATGCCTGCCGCAGAAAGCCCACTCACACCACTAAATATTCGTGTATAACCAGGCTGCTTTAAATCTCTGGTTCTTATTACTTTTAGGGAAAACACACACACACAGAGACACAGACACATGTGCAAATATACAAATGTACCACTTTGTATGCAAATACAGTCACGAAACTTGTTTGAATATGAACGAGCAAAATGGACCGTGTGTATCCATGCACACAGGCACATACACACACACACACACACACACAAAACACGCGCTCACAAATCACTATCACTCCTCTGCAAAGCTGTGCCGAGAGAGAGAGAGAGAGAGAGGGAGAGATAGTGCTATCGCCAGGCAGTTTGATGGATCGACTTTGAGAGGAACCAGGCTGTGGTTAGAGCGGTCATGTCTGGAGCCGCTGCCTGTTAGTGCAGCCTGTCAGCCGCACGGTGTAGCTGAATGTCAGCTCGGCCATTTTTATTAGAAATTAATGAGGCAAGAGGCTACAGATCTGAATGTGTCCCAGACAAAGTGTGTGACAGCAAATACGTCGACGCGGAGACACTCGAAACACACAAATCCAGAAGCACAGATGCACACACTTCGGCTATGTGCAACATCATTTGAGGACCTGCAATGCAATTCATGAAAAACATGAATCGCATGAAAGAATCGATAAATACCACCACAATTATAGAAATATAAAAACCATATAATAAAACCATATAAAACTCCTTAAACATTTCGTGCTGGTTTTTTTTTTGTGTTTTCATTTTAAGACGAATAATGCGTCTGAAGCAGATTGAGTCTTAAAGCACTCAGAGTGAGTTTAAGGGATTGATATTTCGAGCTGACCTTAAAATGTGACATTAAAAAAAAACAACAGAAAATGTTCCATTTCCACTAAAATTGCTAACAGGGCCCATAATTATGTAAATTACTGAACATCCTCAGTAATATTAGTCTTGTGCAAAAAAAACGCATTATATATACCTGACTTTTACCACTCTTTAAATATATTTTCTGTCTGTCTGCCACTCCCTTTTTTCTTTGTCTGTGTCCGTCTGTCGTCTATCAGTCCTTCAGTCTGTCTTTCGGCAGAGATGTCCCCCTCATTTGTAACACGACTCTCTTCAGATTGAATGGTGTGCCCTCTCTCTCCATCTGACTGACAAGACTTAGCAGGTGGCAGGACCCATTCATACCCACAGTTCAGCAATCTGCACCACGCTGTAACCCAAGCCTCCATCCCAAACACAGATGCAAAGACACAGGATATCCCCCCCCCCCCCCCCTTCCCCGTGTGCATGTCTGTGCAGTGCTTATGTACACACAATACATCTGAACATACACAATTGCACATACAAGCAAACAGACAAAGCGCTCACGCTACCTCCTGTTGTGCGACCTATGAAGCACACTGCTCATTCGGACTGCTGCTGATAATCATTTTCTTTTTTAAATTTTCTAAAGCAAACAGCACTGTAATTAGGTTTTATGAATACTGGGGAAAGACATGACACATTCCAAAACACACACAGCAACTTGGAAAGCAAAACTACGGACGCAAGCAGTCGAAAGGCTGAGAAAACTCACAAAACTACGCAGCCTGTATACTGCAACACATGGGGTAATAACACAACGCAATCACTCCTCCCCGCATCCCTGTACTAGTTTAAAACACATGCATGTAAGATGAGACGCATATGAAGCAATTTCTGAATAAGCACAATATCCACAGTGCTATTAAAATAACTGTATTCGTATGTAAGTGTAAAAATGCAACAGAAAATAAAACATGTGGCAGATTTTTTAATGACTTAATGAATGGCTTTTTTTGTTTTGCAAGCGCGGTTGCGTGGTTGCACATTTATCTGTGGGGCAATGGGTGTTGGCACAGATACACACTTACACACACTTCATTATGCCAGCTATCAACTTGTGGACTAGTGTGAGGGGAGCTTAACAAACACTGTGGTTAAGTATATGAGTCAATGTAAGAAAATGCTATATATTCTGGTATAACACACGCGGGCATATGTGAAAATAAAGCTTATATTATTGGAATGTGGCTGTGTGGGAGCAAAGATGAGGGCAGTAGTGTGTGTGTTTTTGTGTGTCCAAATAAGAGTTGAAAAGGAAGGATAGCCAGAAGAAATGTATCAACTGAGCAGCAATCAAAGAGACAGGAAAACAACACACACAGAGACACACACACACACACACAGCCCACTTAAAGATTGTACTTAGGGTCTGCGGTGTTGTGGTTCCTTGAGAAGCGACTGAGCCGCAGGAGGGGGAGGAAGGGGTAGGAAGAAAAGAACGATGAGAAAGAAAGAAAGAGAGAGAGAGAGGGGGAGATGGAGGCAGACATCTCCAAAGTTGCCGTGTTGGGAGAACACCTCATAATTATCTACATCCGCTCTGTCAGCCCCAGCCCGCAGAACGGACAGATACAACAGAGAGAGAGAGAGAGAGACGGAGAGCAGAAGAGAGGAGAGACTCGGTCAGATGTTCATTCACATATAAAAGAATGAACAGACAAGAGACACACCGATTAACCAACACGCATACAAAACACCCACAAGCATACACGCAAGTAGATATTTTTCATAGGCAGGCACTCCCACACACAAACGTACACGGACGTGCTCACACAGACGGGCTTATTATGGGGCCGAGTGAAGACTGCATTGAGTGCGGTTCCACACCAAGTGTCTATTTTGAAGAGTCGCAGTCTCTTTTCTCAGTCTTTTCCTCCTCAGTTCCACCCATCCAGCCAGCGTGGGGCGGCTGTGATGGCATTAAGAGGTCATACAGTAGGTCTCCATAATTACACAGGCGGGAGGGTAATTATCAGGTTGTTTAACGAGGCCTTTAAAGTCCTAAAGTGTAGCTCGCTGGCTCCTTTTTTTTTTAGAGATCACAATAGGGTTCAGGTTTTTGCAGGTTCTACAGATCTGCCCCTTTTGTTGCTATCTGTGCATTCACCGTGATGTATGTGCATTGATCGACCTTTAGGGGTCAGTGTTCCTCCTGGTGGCTACTTACGAGATGAGAGAATGCTGCACATGCAGTGTGTTGAGGAATGCAATGGTGTGTGCAGGTATGTATTGATCCACAGGAGCGTCTCATTGTTTGATCCTTGCAGTTTATACAGATGTTGTCTTACAGTAGTGCAGCAGGAGCATTGACGGGTCTCAGTTGTGCAACAATAAAAGTACGGAGATAATTTTAAGATGTCGATAAGTGCGTTTTCCAGATTGTAGTATTTAGCAACAAATCAGTTTCCTGGAAGTTTTTTTTTTTTTTTTATCAGTTCAAACACATCAGCCTTGGATAAAATGTTATCAACATGCCTAATATCTTCGCTAAGCAAGATTATTTTAACATGGATTTGAGTTTCACTATATGCCGCCCTCTCCTTATGTTACTAGTTGAGGCGAGGAAAGTAAGAGCTATTTCCGTCTCAAGGATAGAGAGATAGAGAGAGAGAGAAGAGAAAATCATTAACTCTTGTGATCATGGTTCTGTCCCCATGAAGCCAGATCCCTTTTTGCAGAATGTCTAACTGACCCCAGTGGGAAATCATTTACTCTGCTACTTGCTGCGCCAGCCGTCCCATGAGAGGTCATTTTATCTACCTTTCCCCTGTCGTTCTACTTCTCAAACTGCTCACTCCGCAGTCGTTCGGCTGTCCTCTCGGGAATTAGAAAAATCCCCTCACTTTGTCTGACTCCCTGGAGGTGTGTCATCAGCGTTAATTTGAAAATGATTTCACGGGACCCTGCTCACTCACACGCTCCGTGTTTATTTGACTGTCCCCTTATGATTGTCCAACTCCAATGGCTTCGATCTCTCTTTCACTCTCTGCACATGCGGTCATCCCGCTCGAGAGACCGGCCCTCTCTTTCTTTTGCTCAGCGTTTGTTTGACTGTCCTTCCCCAAGAGGATTCCTCCTTGTCGTTTATTTGACTTAATTACTATGCTGGCTTCGCAGAAAGAGAGGGGATGAGTGACACTTCACTTAACGACCGGCCTCCCTTTTCGTTCTGCGTCGTCTACTGTAAGTCTGCCAGCTTTTCCTTCATTAAAGCAAATCTCCTCCCCTCCACCATCGCTCCCGCCGTGGCTCCATCCCTCCCTTCATCCACCACAGTGTGGGTGTTAACTGAGAATCGTCCCCTGACAGGCATCGAGGAAGCCATCAAACACCTGTGGGCCCGAGACACTGGCAGGCGGTGACACACAAAAGCAGTGGCACATGATCACATGATACACTCCCATGCCTTTACCACCCCGTGTTCACTCGCACAATAGACAATAGACAAACAGCAGTTTTGCAATTGCATATAATTGTAGAAGTACACTGAATCAAATGCTCTTGAAAGGACGCACACACACACACACACATAAACAGACACACATTTGTGAGCTGATGCATTCATACACAGACACATGCACAAAACCAGGTGTCTAATTATATGAGCGCACGCCAGACCTGACACATTTTTGCCTCGCTAAAACACGTACACACACACACACACACACACACACACACAGCAAGTCTTAGGAGGGGAAATCACAAGAGAGGGTGTTGAGTCCTCTCACCAAGACGTGGCAAGAACATTCACACACACACACACACACACACATATATATATACACACACACAACAAGTAGGCTTTGATGTACTTTTAGCAAAAATATTGCACATCCACTTAAGTGCATCTATCACGACAGGCTTCTCTTTCCCTGCAGACCCGCTCTCATGGTTTCGACGATACACATCCATCACTCATGCAGTCAATACAGGCTTTGATGCTGGATGACATCTCTCTTGTCTGGTATTATTGTCAGCAACATGTTCACTTGTCAGACTGAACAGTGAAGAGGATCACAAAAGGGGGCAGGAGGGAGCTATATTCGCATTCTCGAAACAGATGGCGGTGTAAAGAAGGGATGACATTTTCCCATCATGCCTAGAGGTTTGGCTTCGTGTGAACTGACATGATGGATCCCAGGGGATGTTATGATGAGTAGCAGGTAAGTTCAACTACGATTCTTTCCAGATTTTTTTTTTTTTTCTGCATGGTAAATGCATGTCATCACTCCTTAAAATCTTATATCGTGATATGTTAACCACATGCACAAGCTTATTAAAAAAGGTATATAAAAGCCACCGCCAATATATTTTATTTTAGATTAAGAGACAATCATCGTACACATTTGGAAGTTGAAAGGGTAATAAAGGAAAATATACCATAAACTGAAATTACAACTTGCATATCAAGGATAAAACATGTGATATGGCAGGCCTCTAAACATAAGTTACAGCAAACGTCTCGGCTAAAGATAGAAAATGAATTAGAGTCGTATTCACCCTCTTTGGGACTGAAACTTGATTTTTTCCCTCACAGCATAGATAGAAATTATCTGAGGAACCAAAGCTTTTTGGTGACAGTCAAAACACACAAGGGGACATTCAGTCGCACACGCATGCTGTCACATGCAAAAAAACGACAGCAAATCAGCCTGTTCATAAATTTTCAGAGGACATATTTTATGAGGGAGGCAGGACTAAAATAAAGAATTGAGAGACCACACTCCCAGCCATATACTTTAGGTCATGTTTTAGGGCAAAGAACCACAACAGCCTCCCTTCACTGACATTAAAAAAGCAAAAAAACCTTCCCAAAAATATGCCAAAAATGTTGCCAGTTATTTCTAGTGGAGATGAAAAGTCTGCTATTACAAAGAGCCTGATTTAGTGTAGGGTGTGAGAGAGAGGAGACGAGACAGAGAGAGAGAGAAAGAGAAAGAGGGAGGAGGAGAGGAAGAACCGGCGCTCCGCAGTCTCCCCTCAAAATAACACAGGAGAGAGAATAACATGTTTGCTGTATACGTCAAAAACTTACACGTGCACGGTATAAAAAAGAGACACACGAAACTCCCTCTCATTCTCAAGCAGCGCAATCTATTGCAAATGCATTACCTAATGCACGATTATTAAATCAATATACATATGCACAAAGATCTCCAGCTGTTGGATCCATTTAGGATACAGTAATGAAAAGTCAGGAAACCTTCTAAAAGAAAGGCTCTGTTTCAGGACCGAAGCAGATCCCCCCCACCTTTTTTTTTTTAGCATTTTTTGGGACAGAAGCCATTAAAACAGAGGCTCTACTGCATGTTCAGAACACTTAACAGGCTGTACAGTAGTAGCAGAAGGGGACAGCACAAGGGGAAAATTGGTACAGGGGCCAATATATACATTTAACTTCAGGCGAGAGCCATTCCTCAGCATATGGAACCAATCTGACTATTTGTAAAGGAGAACATTGAATTCTGAGAGACAGGCAGCGGGAGCAAGAAGGAAGGAGTGAGTTAATAGGAGAGAATAGAGGAATACAGAGATTAAGTTAGATGCTGTTTACTGACCGAGAGTGAATGAGAGAGCAGAAATAGATACACAGAAATACAGGAGGGAAAAAAAAGATAAGAAAGAACAGATTAAAAGATAAGCAGGAAAGAAAAATAGACTAGACAAGCTAGTCTACGCTCCAGCAACTACTATGGTCCCATATATATCCTGGAGCCAGGGGAGAACGGTGAATGGGCTTACCCTTGTATGACAGCTTTAGCCTGGGTACGTTGTGCTTGGGCTCAACTCCTCTTCCTGGCTGCACCGCCCCACACAGCAGCACTACAATGCCAAACAGGTAATCCATGGTGCTGGAGTGCTGCTGGCTGGCCTCCAGACCAGGGGGCACTCACACCCCAACCAGTGCCCTGAGTAAGTGGCTCCCGCTGGGGTACGCCGAGCCTGGGGAGTCCCTCTACACAAGCCCTGAAAGTGGAGGTTCCAGGGAAGGAGAGGAAGGGAAAAAAAAAATCCTGGTTGCGCTCCCCAGCTCAGAGTGCAGACTGTTAGGGGGACTTCTGGAGTGTGAAGTGGGTGGAAGAGTGCTGCTCACATGGCTCCCTGTGTGGAGGTCCAGGCTAGATAGTCCCTTGACTTATCTGTCCTCCCCCCAGGTGAAGGCTCAGCGATAGGGTGGCTTGATAGGCAGCAATGAGATGAGATGCAGAGCCTGTGTAAAAGGTAAATCAGAACACTTATCCAGAATAACAGGCTTATCCTTTTCTAGAGAATTTGGATCTCTTTCTGTCTTCTGGCTTCTTCTCTTTGAGCAGACACTCACAGCAACCCTCTAATCCTTGTGTGCGGCTCCACCAGACTGCGAGAGAGAGAGAGAGAGAGAGAGAAAGAGAGAGAGAGAGCTAAACCATCCACGGGTGCAGAGGGGAGGGGAGGAAGAGCAGCTGAGAGAGAGAGAGAGAGAGAGAGAGAGAGAGTAAGAGAGGGGGGCGGGATGACTTCAGAGCAACGATGAAACCAATATAGTGGAAACGAAGTATTGTTGGGTTTTTATAGTGTTGTCTCTTCCTCCCCTATTTCCTATTCCATCATTTGTTCTGTATTCCCTTTGCCCTACACCCAAACTCTCTCTCTCTCCACCTTTTTTTTTTCCTTTTTTTCATTGACATTTAGTTTAGAGTTTAGAGTTATCAACAAAAGGCAAGAAAAGTCAAGTGGCGCTGGTGTTGGCTGTGGGCAATCTTGTGGCAAAAATCGCATTTTTGATCAGTTTCTTATCAAATTTAAATAATTATAAAATCTAATGGAAAAAGTTTGGTTAAAAAACACATGGTATAACAACAGTCCCGGTGGATTACACACGGTACTTTGTAGGCAGTTGATTTGCAGGTCGAATCGTGACGCAGAAGTCAGGACAAAAGACTGAAGCGGTGTACAGAAAGCTCCCAGTTAAGTTAATTGGGCAACACTTTTTAATCTCGCAGATGCTCTGTGAGGTCTAACTTCTGCCAACATTTTGTGGGGTTTTTTTTTGTCATCTAGCACCTGTAGAACAGTACCATCTGTTCATCTTCAAGTGAACAGTATGTCCTAATCTCAAATCCAGTAAGTAAAAACTAACTTTAGTCCACTTTTCCTTGCAGCGTTTAGACATGCTGGTTTAACAAACTGACACAGGTACAGGACGAAAAAAAGTCCAGTCCTAGATGTCAATCAGTTTCCGATCATCATCTGGACTGTTGTTTCATAAAATAAAAAAAATACCGTTCTCGTTTTTAGGACCCTCAACATTACAAGTGAAAAAGGTTAAATGATTCCCCCACATTATCTATATTATTTGAATGCATTGCAGATAATATTTAAGGTGATTTCAGGATCCTTGGGTTGAAAGTTGGGACTGAAGTATGAAGGATTTAAGGATTTAATACAGTATTATCTACAGCGTGTGGACGGCAAGAAAAACAGTCATGGTCCAGGTAAAGGTCGAGAGAAACAAATTGAGATCAGGCAAGACGGGAGGAAAATGCCTAACCTCTATATTATATAGCCATAATCATATCCACTCCCTCCGACAATGTACATTACATATAAGGAATATCGGTCATTTGTATCGGCCCGCTGTTAAAAACATGTGTTACCTTTTGACGTTCGATTATAAATTTTCATATTTTTCAGAGAGTTACGGGGGAAATATTGTACATAAATTACACGGCACAGTTTTTCCCACGGTGCGTAGAGCTTTTTGACTTCCATCCAGATGAAACCTGCAAGTTAAGGAGAACACATGCTGGTAGTTAACCTGCATATAGTCTGGGACGGATCCTGTCTCTGGTAAAGTCATTTACATCAGCAAGGCAGGTCAACAACACCCCCCCTACCCCCCACCACCCAACCTCTCTCAACCCCTGCAGGTGTCTGTATGTTTGTGTGTGAGTGGGCACCTCCTGCTTCCTCTCTGGAGGGGGGGTGGGTGACATAGCAGTGGTGAGGTGATAAAAGCTTTGATAAACAAGAGTGCTGATGTGTCAACTCACACACCTCAAGACACTAAGAGCAAACAACCTGAGAACTGAGCTTGTATAGGAAGCGTGGCCCGAGCTTGCTTGTGATCTAAGGGTACCCTCATATTCGAGCACTCCCACTGGTGCTTTGTGTTTTGAAACTACTGTTGCCGTGTTGTAACGCATATCTGATCTGCCGGCTCGTGTGCGTGAGAGCTACACAAGTGCAACGTGAGTTTTCCTAAATAATTTGGGGGGGGGGAGTACAAGAAAAGTTGGCATAACATAACCAGTTGGGATATTTTTCTCCTTGCTAAAAGGAACAACAGGCTCTTTCTGGTTTATTACATCTTTTAGTTAGTTTTGGCGATCATTCCAAGTTTTAAATAAACCACCCAGGTTTAGCCAAATATGTTTGGAAGAGAAGGGGAGGGCAAGTGGCACAATTATTACTTAAACTGTTGTAAGCCGACGTTTGCAGACCGACTCCATGCTTCAGCTTTGTTTTTCCATACATATCATCGCTGTGGGCATGCAAAGTTTCCTGTTTTACTTCCAAATTTGGATAATTTGGCTCAAAAACTGACTTGTTTTCAACTTGTCTGATAACGATGCTCCAAGTTATTCTACCAACGTTGCAGAAAGCGAGACATTTTCTTAATGTCATACTTTGGTATGCTGATCAGATGCAGAATCGTGTGTCTTTACTTCTTGAATGTGTTTGGCCTGGATCTTGAGGTGCCTGCGTGCATACACGTCTTTCATTGCGTATTCACTTCCACAACCATGTTCTCGTATCTCATCACCCCTTTAGTCTAAACAACCTTTTTAACTGTTTACCCAAAACAAAAAGACGTGCGGACAGACGCATGAAAGTGCCCGGCACTCTCCGTCAGCCTCTCTCCATCGACCTCTGTCTCTCTTCTCTGCCCTGATCGGCCACCTTACTCCCATTCATCTGCATTAGCCAAACTAATGGTAGCCTAGCTACGTGCATCGATCTTCACCGGTGAAGTGAGATGTGCTGGAACACGCCTTTATGAGTTGCCCTTTCAGGAGTGCAGCAACAGTCCGGCCTATCCTTGCCTTGCCTTGCCGATCTATTTGCGACACCCCGCCTCCGGCACCCCAGCAGCCAAAGCAGCCCTGAGTAATGACGACTTAATAAATGGTGACACGCCGTTGGCGGTGGAATGAGATGCTCATTGACAAGGAGCTTCCAGAGGCTTTCAGCGCCTGCCGGTAAAAATAGAAGAGGACACGAGACACCCTGCTTATGAGGACACAGTGGATAGGAATAGGCATCAGACAGGTTTCTGTGTGTGTGTGTGTGTGTGTGTGTGGTGAGTGTCAATGTGCTGTTACTGATATGATGGTGTATCTTCATCCGGGGTGGTATGGAAAGTGCTGTTAATGTTTTGTGTGCGTTTGAGAAAATGATTACGGTAACATGAGCCCAGATGACTGTTTTACAGAAAAACATGGGAAATGTCCCACCCTGTCCTCCACACACACACACACACACACACACACACACACACACACGCTCCCCTTTGACCTTTCCCCTTCATTAGCACATGCTTAAAAACCACCCTGCTCATATCAGAAGTAACCTTACGTTCCTGAGGCCATCGCCACCGTTAGCACAAAATAACTAATTGCTGTACCGGTGAATGACACATCAAGTTCAAGGTAGGGACAGCCATCATTTCCTTTATGTCACAAGAGTTCCACTTCCTATTCATTTGCCGTTGCCAAACAAACACCGCCCACCATCCCACGTTACAAGGGGTCACGCAGCATCCTCTTACTCAGCAAATGACACGGCAAGTAAACAGGGATGAGGAAAAGGTGGAGGACAGTCAGGAAAGATGGGAGGAGGGACAGAGGAAGAACAGAAGCAGGGAGTGGGCGTTATAACAGGACAGCATTTCCTCATGTGTGTGATGGTAAATTGCTAACCAAGGTCCTAAAGCTGGGGGTGGGAGGAGGGAGATCATATGACACTATAAAAGATACACTACCAGATGACAAGTGAGGGAAGTGAAACTCTAAAGCATCAGCACATGGGTGACTTATACTGATGACGTTTACTGTACAACTTTTCCATCTAGACTATTACCAGTTGCACAAGCACTATGTCAGAATTAGGCGTTTACCTGAACATGTGGGAAAGGAGCAAAAAAAAAGAGAAAAAAACATCTGCGTAGGCAATCATTATTGTAACTCTGTAAACCTGTCTGTCTGTGTGAAAGCTGTAAAATGAACAATATATCACAATATATGAAGCCTGAAAGTACGTCTCTGTGAGCATGTGAAAGTGTCAACTCAGAGTTTCTTATATTTCTAAAACCCAGGAAAAAAACAACAAAAAGAGATAAAGAAGGTCTGAGATTTAGTTGAATTAAGACACATATACGTTCACCTCATTCCAAGTCATAATAAAAATAAATAAATAATCACAAAATATATAATTTCACTATGTCACGCTTTCGTGCTGACACCTGTTCCTCCTCTTGCGTGCTCTTTTTTGTCCTAATCTCACTCTTCAAACAAAGTGGCACTTTCATTAAAAATCCATTCTAGCGCTCATTAACAATGCTTCCTCTGCACTACAAGAGCCTCCAAACCCCGGCGGAGGGAAATGGGAGGCTTTCTTCCATTTCATTGCTTCTCAAAAAGGTCAAAGGTCAGCCTCTAGGTATACAATGGGGGTCGCGAAACCCCATCGTGTGCACGACGGAGCTCGGGTAATCTCTTTTTTTTTGCACAACTTTCCACCACCTACGCATACATACATACATGGTGCTCTGTGCGTGCACATCCAGTTTCCGCATCCACTCAACACAAGTACAGGAATGATGGGATAAATAAACAAAAGTGGAACCATATTGCACCATTGGAGAAGAAAACACCACCGAGCTGTAACATCTGTTGCAATGAGGGAGGGATGAAGGGAAGTTGTTGGGTGTATTTATTCATTGCTGATGCATTTCCATCCATCTTCGGGTGACGGAAGTCTCCTGTGGAAATTTGACTCACACAGATGTGTCCGCTTTGTTCACATGATGACGATGGTACAGGGGCAGAGCAAGAACCACTTACAGGAAACAAAATTTGAGTGAAACGTAACACTGATTCATAAAATTCGATCACTTCCTGCTGAGACGCGTTCACGTGGGGGGAGGACGATGAGTCATTTTGACATCAGTTGGCGTGCACTTGTTAAGCAACGATATTACTACGTCCAGAAAAGAGATGTAATCTCTTCTTCTTAAGTAAATTATAATATTTTACACAACAATAAACCAAAACCCAGAACAGAATGAGAACAGCAAGTACGATGTTATAGATGAATGACTGAGTGACTTCCAACTGGGATGAAAGACTCCAAAGTCGTTTCAGTCCAAAAGGAGGCTCATCGTGAAGCGCCACTGATGCGGAAAGGACCAATTGAAATCTTGAAGTAAAGAGGGCGTGGACTAATCCAAGTCTTGAAGGATTCCTTTAAATTGTATGTGTATGTAAATGCAAACATACCGTTTGTGAATGGGGTTTTTGAATGGGACTTAAGTCCGGGGTTGGGCTGAGACAACAGTGGAGAAGCTCATTATTCCTTCTATATAGCCAAATCAAGGAGCTTATACGCCTGGGAGAAATCACCCCTGCCTCCCAACAGCATTATGTTGTTTTTATGCCACGCCCACACCAGTTTAGATTTAGGTGGAAAATGATGTTTTCTTAATATAAAATACTATGAGACAAAAAAAAAAATGCATTTAAACTCTCACAAGCCTTACAGTATGCAGTAACAAAATGCCAAACAGACCCCCCCCAAATACACATCCCAAGTCTGGAATGCTGCTCAGCGCAATCATGTTTCATACATATCAAGTTAGGTATCAGCATCTATACCAACTAACATCTTCTCAAACCATAAACAGCTTGTATATCCATGTCTGTGTCACATGATCCAAGAATCCGACCGTTAACACTAAACTAACGCCACTGCAATATACGGTTAAGAATAAGTCTAGTATGTGAATCTCCTGTCAGGATGAAATTCTCTCAGTATTTTTCTCCCTCTGTGTCTGTACGGCCGACAGGGCAGGAACAGTGACACAGCACTCCATCCCGATCTTCTATTAAATATTTACATGCTTGTGAAACATATAAAAACTAACCGCCGGCGCTCGCATTACCGCTCGGTAGAGAGGAGTCGGATTTAATATGGCTCACATTCGCTTCCAAGAATATGTGTGTTAAATAAGGAGAGGTAGAGACAGACAGACAAATGGGTCCAACTGCATCCGTGCTGCTGAGCAAGTGTGGAGTGGTCAGTTGGAAAGTTTCTTTTTTTTTTTTTAACTTAAGAAATAAAAAGTAAAAGTAAAAAAAAAGCATTTATATCCCTCTGTTAAATGTCTCAACCCATTTTATTTAATACGTATCTGAACGGTATAATACTTTAGATTATGTGCATATAATTTAGCTGAGAGATTATGGCTGCCACCGTGTTTCCCGCTAAACCAATCATGAGTGCTTTTTAATTTTTAAAAACAAGAATAAAAATAATTCAAAATGCAATGATTATGACTTCAGTGGTTTTATACGTCAATCACGTTGCCCTTTTAAGGGTTGCATAAATTTGAAGATAATGTATTTCTCAATAATCAAATTATTTCTCACAGGCATGAGCGGGCATTGGGAAATTACTATTTTACTTCCAGGAATAATATTACGAGTTACGGAGTTAATCATGTAAAGTATCATCCTTTAAGATATACGGGTGGATATGAATTATGCAAAAAACACCTCACCACATCCACCAAATTTTCATTAGCTGCTTCTCCTAACATATTACACCTAGATGAGTAAGAACAGAACAGTTTTTCTCATTGTAGAAATATTTCCACTGCTTCTATTATGAAATAAAAGGCATATTGGATTTCATCATTTACAGGCAAAGAGTCGAGATAACCGACTTACCCTCATTTTTTTTTTTTTAGGAGTAGTGGGCAATTTATAGCGTGTAATAAAAAGTTGATGTAAAAAGTACTATAAATTACTGAAATCCAGGGAATAATAAGTAAATCCTAAATGAGAACAATATAAAAAAAACCCAATATTGATCACTACCATATGACCTCAGTGAATGCCATCTGAATGTTAAATTATGTATTTTAGCTCGGTTGCTGAATGTCTCTTTTTTAATATAGTAGATGCGTTGTGGCATGCGGGTGACTCAACCACCACAGTGATTTGCCCCAGCTGTGTGAACAGGCTGACACTTACACAGCAGAGAAAACAGATAATGCTGCAGTCTAGCACCGAATTTCATCACTTCTCATTACTTAACCTTGTTTTTCCCCAGATAAAAAAGACCTTACTCCTGAATGAGTCATGCCCCGCCCGCCCCCCACCTCCCTCCCATTTTTTAAACAATGTAATTACCTTCTTTTATTTATTGTTACAACCTTCTCCCAAAAATCCATTAGCACAATATTTATCAGTTCAAATTCATCAGGGCTTCATAATGCAACCTCAGGGAACTTCAGGCAACCTTTGTGCCCCCCCCGGCCTGTCTGGGGGAAGTGGTTCGAGTCTGTCGCCTTTAACTTTTTAGACCCCATGTCATGTAGAACAAAACTGTCATATAGCTTTACAGCATTCATATAGGGCCCTAGAAGAATACAAACCATCTGTGTAAACACACATTTCTGACAGGCGGCTATGGTGAGCGATGGGTCCCACCTGTACAAAAGCACAATGGGAGGGGGGGAAAAAAAAAGTCTCCCAGGCTTCTGAAGCGGCTATACACCTTCTTATATAAGTCACACAACCTCATGCACACTCATGCAGACTCTCACCGTATACCTGGGAAGAGGTCGTTCCCCCGATAAGAGTAATGACTGAAATGACTCACTTCAATTCGACAAGGGATAATTGAAGGACATCCTGCCATGTTAATGAGTGATATATCCCGCCGTCTCCTCCATCTCCAAGTGCAATCACCCACTCATAAATTGATGCTTCACATTCGCTGTCCCTTAGACACCTTGTAAATCAAGCGTAATTGACCGACAGGAGTGATGAAATGCAAAACGGTGCAACTAAATGACACCATCGAAGCGGCTGCATTAAAACCTCCTAGGTGACCAATTATCTTTCACACTTGCTCGGCAAATAACGCAGACAGCCAGATAGTGAAGAGCCAACTCCAACTCTACACTATAGACCGGTTATACCGTAGGTATAGAAAGAGCTACAGTTAACAATTAAATCTATTCTTTGATATTTAACAGATAAACTGTATTTATTATTGTAAAATGTGTGATTCTAGGAGCTTGATGGTGTAAGCACTACTCACAGGGCGAGCTGCTAAACTACTCTGAATGGTAACTGCAGACACATAATCCAGCCGGGAACATGCTAGTACTAGTCAGAGCTTCTTTCTATTTTCTCTGTACCTGGCTGTTTACTCCCCCCCTGGCATTTTATTAGTGGGATTGTGCATTATCATCAGTTGTGTCAGTTATTGAGGTTGCTAAGTAAATCTAAGTTGTGTTTGTTATCTCGGTTGCTGACGGGACATGACGTTCAAAAAGATAGTTTATTCAAAATTAGTATTCGTACCATCACATCCTGTCTTATACACGTCCGTGAAGCATTCGTCTTCCACGGAGTTTATATAAATAAAAGTCGATGGTGCAACACAGCTAATAAGCTATCAGTCAGTATATACAAAACTACAAATTAGACTTTACTGTATTTCCACCTGAGAAATCCCATTGAAAGTTGAAAGCATTCACCAGCATCTGTCACAATTTATCTTTTCTCAAGGGGGAGAAAAAAAGTTTGACCTCCAACTACTCATCATCATCATCATCATCATCACTTAAATCCTTTAAGATGTAAAGGGATCCCTTCCTTCAACTGCTTTCCCTGAAAGCCTGCAGACTGAGAGCTATTCTGCTCCACGCCTAAACTTAAAACTATTATAAGATGTGTTCAAAGCACTGTCCACAGGGTGATTAGATTTCATTATGGCAAATGAAACACACCATTACTCTTTACTGTAGTATAATAAAATGCCTTTAAAGAATGCCTCCATGAGTATGAAAGAGTGACAATGATGCTGAATTTTGACCATAAAAAAAGGCAGAAAGAAAAAAAAAGGAGGGATTTGATTCAATATAAATGTCGCAACAGGCTTCGTTAAACAGAATAAGTCAGTGTGTCATCCGTATGCTCGACCAGCACAACACAGTCCACCTGGGACCTGAAATAAATATCTCACGCTCAAGCATAAAGTTCCAGATTAAACAGAGAGAGAGAGAGAGAGAAGAAAGAAACAAAATCAATTTACAGGACAAATATCGAGCTGTAGTTTGTTCCACCAATTAACAAATGGGAACCAAAGCAGCAGCAACCGATGCTCATCTGATAGAGTAATCCTGATTTTTGCACAATATCCAAAACTCAACACACACTGTTTGGACAGTTCCCCCCGGAAACTCTGTTATCAGTGCACGTCCAGAAATGAACACAGGGAGGGTGGATGGCAAAGGGGGTTTCGTGGGGGGTTTGGGAGGACCTAGTTGGAAAAAATCAAGTGGCTGGTGGCCCCCAGCTGAGGCTGTCTGGCATAGGATCAGTCTCATTCCTGTTCAGTTGGAGATTCCTTTTCTCTGACCCGTCAGTCCTGTCATCTCTAAGAACTGATGCAAGGAATGCAGCTTGAAAAACAGCCTCTGGTCCTGCTGGTGAGAACTGGGCAAAGCTTACTATACACATTCTCAATCACATCATGCAATGGCATATGGACTCACTGTACTCTAAACCATCTTGCATTTCAATAAGGGGAGAGCCAACACGATACTGTACATACGTAGGGGGCTGTGTGTGTGTGTGTGTGTGGCGGGGCATTGGTTGATGATAAAAAAAGATGATACCGATGTATTAAGTGTCTCAAACAGCTGTATTGCACATGTTCTGGGAATGTATCATCACACCTTTGATGTGAAGCCTTTGTGATGGTTGTAAAATAAGATGTAGAGTAATGTACGGTGTGCTGTTAAGAGACCACATCTGTCACCTAAACAGTGAATGGTGCATAATGGTGCACTGTTCAAATAAGATAGAGTCAACTTAAAAAAAATAAAAAATAAAAATACCCTGAAGCCTAAAATCTATTCAGAGTTTTATCTGAGCTGTGCTACATTTGGATCAACTATTTTACACACCTGTCTGCTTCCAAATGGACACAAAAAAAACAAAAAAAAAAACTTTTCTGTGAACATGAATAAATGCAGCCATTGTTTGCTCCAACTTTCCAAGCTGGTGGCAGTGTGGTTCACCAGTCACCTCGGGCGTAGAAATTCATCACATCCTGTTTTTCCTGTACCAGTGAGGTTGGACAATAGCGACTCATCTCGTCCCTCTGTGTTTTTCTTTCGTGGGTGGATTCTTGGTTGGATGATAGATGAAGCAGTGTCCTCCTGTTTCCCCCTCTCTGATGTTTGGGCTCTGGATTAACCCTGGGCTCAGTGTGGTTGTTTTTTTGGTGGATTCTGCTCTAATCCCATGTGCTTCTGTCACACTGTGATGAAAGACAGCCTGTTGGTATTGGCTCGACGCTGAGGCTGACTCACAGGCACAGGTGCACACTCATGAGAGAGGAGAGGTCGCATTATAAGCCGAGCCTCGCGGCGCATTTACATCTTCAATAATAATCATCATACAAACAAGAAAAATAAAAAAAAGAATATGTTCGTTCAAGCGACATTCATAAAACAAATCACTCTAATTAGCCGATTATAGGGATTTCTACCAACAATCATCTCATTCACCCCAAAGCGGTGATTACACGCCGGTTTCAACTTGTAAAACTTGATTAGTGATTTCACTGCGACTAACCTGACAATTTGCAGAATTCTGTTTTTTTTGTCCCCTAATCCCTTAAAAGGTTGGAGGTTTTTTTTTTTTTTTAAAGAAACCACTCACTGTGTTCTTCACTGCAGGATTTTGCAGTGTTTAGCCTCCACGGTTTAAGCTATTTGTGATTAACATGTCTTCATCATCTATATACAAGGATTACCTTAAGATAACAGTTGTCAAGGGGAAAATATGTAGGCAAAACCTACATCACAAAACAAGACATGTCCTCCCTTTTTGAATCGTCTATTATTATCCACACCAGCGCTGTATAATCACACTGTGTACGCTCCACAGCAAGGACATGTCTGCTAACACCTGCACGCCACAGGTGTGATTATGTGCTGGAGTCAGCATCCTTCACGCTTTTCTTACATTTAATTGTTTATTAATAAGAATCCTTCAATTTATGGGGGTCCAACATTTCTTGTGTAAATGATTGCAAAGAGAGCATGTAGTTCTGCAATGCTTTTATTTTATTTATTTATCTGTAGGGACTATTTTCAGCATTCAAGTTTTCGTTTTGGCAAGCTAATTTATTTTTTGTCCTGTTCCGTTTCCTGAAAATGATTGAGATTGGCAGTTGGTTGATTATATAATCTGGTTGTGCTGGGTGCAACAAACTAAAATCCCAGTGGACTAGGTGGATTTCATAACGTGCTGTTCTTACAGCATAAAGCCTCTAATCCTGCCAGACAACCCTTATACTTTATGATTTGCCAAGAAACAACATGTTTTGATTACAGCCATTGGAAATTATCCTTCAGAACAGAATTCATGTTAGGGCGGAGGCCTTTTTTTTTTTTTTTTTTAGCCTTCTACCTGCTGGGGTGTGATGAGTAAACAGCGGCTCTGATGGTGGTTGGTGGTCTACAGCATTCAGTGGTTTACTGGGGATTCACTCCTCTGGGGAGCAGTCCTAAAGAGGAGGGATTACCTCAATCCTCTCTCCCTGCTTCACCCGTCCAAACTCCACACTTCAGACTCAAACAAAGGCTCAGGGACTGTGGGCCTCAGGCCCTTGGCGCGCTGCTAATCCCATTCCAGCTGGACAACAATCCGTCTGGCCAGTGGCCCCTGCAGGGCTGTAAAACCCCCGGTAAGAAGCTTGGAGAAGAAGTCAGACAGCTCGTCAAGGATGAGGACTTAATTAGCCATGCAAAGTCAACCTGGCTAATTGAAAAGATTCGACCTGAGTGCTGCCACGGGAGCAGAAGAGTGGAAGAGGGCATTTTCTGTGTTTTTTTCCCCCCCCTATTTTGTTCAAGGTGTTTTGTTGCCAGGCGAACAAAAATGCAAAGGATGAGGTACCCCTGCTGCTTCAAGAGTTGGCAACGGGGAAAAAGTGCCTGCTTGTAAGGTTAATTAGGCTGGACACAGTGCCAAGATAAAGTATGGGGGACATGTCTTCAAGTGTTTTGCTGGATCTGTGCTTAATCTTTCATGACGGGCTTTATCGGCGGGGTCAGGAGTGTAGTTTCTGGGAGTGATTCTACAAGATAGTTTTATTGGATGACTCGACACAAAAGAAATTGTGACTTTATTCACATTTCCATGTCTGTGTGCATCTATTTGTCAGTCTATGAGAGTATCTGTATGCCAAAAAGAAAAAGGCCTGAATGAAACAAATAACTTGTAGCCAGGTTGAACTGATGTCACAACTCAGTCAGCGCCCAATGAGCAGACGAAGCACACACACACACACACACCTCGCTGAAATAAAACAGAAACTCTCTTGACCTCCTCTCTCCATCAACACTCTGTTTTAAGCATGCCATCGTCACTCCGGCATAATGTGTTTAGAAATGTTGCACTCCCTCAACCTCTCCCGACTGTGTAATGCATTTTGCTACGCGACCCCCCCCCCCCCATCTCTCTTATCCATAATGTGTTTGAATACGCCACCTCTCCCTAAACACAGTGTGTTTAAAGAATGCCACACTCTTACCTCTCAAGCTCAATCACTGTAACGTGTTTGAAAGCACACGCTACCTCTCTCTCTCTCTCTTTGTGTAATTTGTGTCGATGATGCTAGCCTCTCTGACGCCACTTACACCTAATGTGTTTCAGCATTCGTAGCACACGTACACACACACTCATACACACATTTACACATACATAGTAAGAAAAGAAAAAGGACCATATAACTGAAGCTGAATGAAGATAAAATAACTAATTCATGAGGCGAGGCAGCAGCCAGTATTTGCTATCTTTAAAGCTAAGTTATAAATACTCAAAAGGATGAATTTGATAAATAATAATCATACTTATAGTAGTGTTGAATTGGGATGCAGTACAGGTTGACTGATTAGCACACCTCGAATCAGACTAGGAGGAAGGAAACTAATTAGTAAGTTGGCGACTGTCGAAGTTTTGTCGGATGGATCTTTCTTTCACGATAGCTTTCCGCTTCGTCGAGTCAAATGTTCCTCTCAGTTAATCCGCTCCTGTCTCTGTCTGTCCTCCTCCTCCTCCTCCTCCTAAAACTCTGACTTTGATCCACATCCTTCTTTCTTAAACCCAGCGCTGACCCAGAGATGTAGAAACCAATCAACCCGCAGCTATGATGCTAATGTTCTCCATGGGGTGACGGTACTGTGGACAATGTGGTCACATAAGGGATAAGAGTGGCTCTCTGCACACGGACCACGTCACTCATGGGTGAGAACAGCTAGGAGTAAAGGCAGTTTCAACTGAAAATACAACTTAGGAGCTGCTTTGAATTCTCTCTCTCTCTCTGTGTCTGGATGTTTGCCATTTAAAAAAAAATAAAAAAATAAAAAGATAGAGGATAACCTTTTATATTTGTGTCTTTCCTGTTAAACTTATCCCGAGAATTCAAGCATATCCCGTTCACATGTACAAATAATCCGCTGGCGCACACAGTTTGTTATCATCACAGTAATCTCTTGTCTGTTTAATATCAAATGCAATGCTTCTGGACTCAGCTGAAATAACACTGATGGTGTTTCAAGCAATTAACCTTTTCCACTGTGTAAATGGCTTGGGGGAGGGAGGAAAGAGGAACTCGAGTGGGAATAAATGTCTGCCTGTGCGCTTCATCCACCCTGGGAGGATACATGGCACGTTTCAGAGAGGCCCCCATCCGAGACAGGAGTCGGGCAAGAGCCCTGCACAGTGTTTGTGTGCATATGTGTGTGTGCATGTGTGTGTGTGTTGAAGGAAGGGAGACAAATGCAAAAGAAATCAGTATGGTCTCCAAAGCACCATTTGGAGTTAATATAATGGGGGAAGGGGAGTGATGTGTGGAAGCTGATGGTAGTAGAGGAGAAAGGGAGGTAAGACATTAATAAAAAGCAAATCAGTCAGGCTTGACATAAACACCCTTTTGTTCTTTGATGTGATGGCAGCAGCCACACAGTTGGAAACATGATACATCTTACACAGGACCGCTCCAGACCTCCCCGCCATTCCCTCTCTATTGCTTCATGAAAACCAAATATACTTTGGTTCTCTCTGTCTCTCTCACACACACACACACAGACACACACACTGTACACACTTTGAGGCTTAATACCCCCTCCACCTCCATCCCCTACCTTGGGGCCTAATACCCAGGGCTTGATAATAGTGCACTGTGTCTGTTACGTGTCTGCAGGAAGGAGCCATGAAATTACCTTCCTATGTATCAAAGGTTATAACATAAAGCTGCACCTCAATCACCAAGAGAATAAGACCTATTGTTACAAGCCAGAGCTTTTACGAAAGTAAGCGATCCTACTTAGAAAAAAAAAAAAAAAAAGAGAGAAGATGATAAGACTTGATATCCCTGAATAGTACGACTGTCGCCCAGAGTTAGGGCTTTACAAAAATCCAGGTCAAGCTCCTTCTGTGTCTTTGAGATCTCGGAAGAAACTCCTAAATGTGTGATTATATATTAACCCCTCAAGTGCAGGAGAAGCTCTGTCCTTGTGTTTGCAGATGTTTAAAAAGGAGGGTAAGTTTTCAATTGGTTTCACTTGGGGGTTATCTTGCTTTTGTCTTCTTGGAAGTCATAGTTGAAGTTGGGCTGAGGCTATGAAACTCTTTCTCTAGTCTTTTCTAATGATATAATGGCATGTTGTATTGAAACAGTGGCGTTCAATGACCCTAAACGCTACAGGTAAAAAGGGTCACAGTTGATTTTTTTTTTTTTTTTTTTTTTTAAAGCTTGAAAGGTCTCTAATGGCCAGAGGTCAGCAAGTCATGTTTGTCCTGCCTGGAGTAAATGACAACAGAGCAGGGTGGCGATGGACAGAGGCAGGCAGGTAGACAGATAATTAGATGGATGAGTAGACAGAGCTGAATCTTATCAGCAAGGAACAACAGGGAAGCAGACAATACCGGAGCTGGTCATGTCCTAGTCTCTTTGTTGGGCCCACAGAGGCACATTGAGTTAAGTTTTGTCCTACATTCACAGTGTGTAAGTAAACACTGTGTGGTAAAACTGGCGCTATAAAGCTGGCAAATACAAATACATTTAATGTGTCTAAAATTAGTTTGGGATTACTTTAGATGTGTCTCATTAGAATCAAACTTTGAGTTTACAGAAGCCAAAATTACACGCATTCCCTCATATATTAGACACACATGACTGATTTTTTAATTAAATATATATATATCTGTGATTGAATGTGGGTTTTTTCTGGGATGATTTTTTTTTTTTTTAAATAAGATGATATTCATTAACATGGACAGGCCATCATTTATTTAATTTAAAAGAGGATGAATGAACCAAGAGGGATAATTCAGTCCTCGGAGCAGAAGCTATTCTTGTCTCTTGGCGCTGTGTTGTCTAAAAAAAAAAAAAACTAAAAAAAAAAACAAACTGTGGGAAAGCAGTTAATTTTCAAAACTACCAAACTAGGCCCGAACTCAACTGTTCTAATTAAGACATAAACATTTATCTCATTAGATTAAATAAATAATAATTTATTTTAAACCCCAGTCTGGTAACACTTTACAGACTCACCGAAAACAAATGAGACAACTGTTAGAAACCAAAACCAGGCAATATGCAATCATTGATGAGAAATATACGATACCGTTTTAACCAAAATTATAGCTTCATATAATCCTGATACTACCAAGAGCATACACTGCATTAGTTGTCGGTCTGTCAGCACTTTTAGTGGTTTTTATTTTTGCCATGATTAGATCATGTTTTTGTTTCAGATGATTTTTTTTTTTTTTTTTTTCGACCACTGTGCAGACAAAAAGTACTGCCAAAAAATGTTACCATGGAAAAAGCTGGAGATTCATAATGAGCATCACAACACCGATTTTCATCATTGAATCAAACCCCTCGTGGAGACAGAAGCTCAAATAAATGTTTACTTAATCACCGCGGCAACGACAATAATTCAAATCGATGGCTGTTGTCGGTCAATGACTTTAGCGGGGGTCGATGGGTTCTGTCGTAGTGACAGGATCCCGCTCGGGGAATCGATCAGGCGCTTTTCATTAACGCTGAGTGATGGGCACACCAGATGAGTCGATCCAGGACTGACATTGACCCAGTTCCCTCCCTACACGAGTCCTGTGTCTACCCAAGTCCATCATCGCTGTCATCAATAACCAAAGGCCCTTGGGGGGGGGCAAAATCTGTATGAATTGATTTGAAAGTGTGCACATGTATAGTATCGGACCTCATTGAAAACCCCATATCCATCACAATGCTGCCTCTGTTATCAATTCGCCATTATGGTTTAATTAAAGCTCAGCAGATTGCGTCTCATCAGCGACGTGTTTGTTCTGTGATCTGAGTGAAAACACACTCGACTTTTGTCTCGCATAAAAGTGGGAATTGATTGAAACGAACAGTGGAAGTAAATCCAGCTTCTCGCTGCGCTAATTTCACCGCATCTCACGCGTCTTTTCTGTTCGCTTAAAGCCCCCTTGCACTTCTGTTTAAGGTTTGGGATTAATGTGTGTTTACTGTATTAACACGCAACTGAAATCACTCCTTAATGTAATTAAAATCTCAAACCTTAACCGAAAACGCCCCCCTAACCACACGCAAAACTGCGGATTTTGCAAACACTGTTTCTGGTGTCCTGAACTTTATTTGCCCACAATGTACTCTACACAATTTCCATGTGGGAGAAGAACGTAGCTCTGCCTTCATTCGAAAAAAATTAAGCCCATGAATATAATCCAGGAAGCAATTTCTCAGCAAAACAAATCTGTAGTAGACAGGGTTGGCTTTGCTGTGTAAATTTTAAACTTTTTTTTAACTCCATTTTGGCCCGTTGTGTCCATACTAAGCCAGTTGGGTGGTTTTTTTTCCCCCCCCCCACACCAAAAAAGTTGATTATACAATGCCATTAACTGGCATTTATGTTTATTTTGTCAAACAATGATGATTTGGTCAATGTGTTATTGCAGCAGTGCGGGAAACACTGTTTACTTTGGTTACAAAGGTAGCGTTTATGAGCCAGAAGGAAAAAAAAGTAAAATCATGTCAAATGAGAAACACTGAAGCGTGAGTTCGACTGTATTGAAACAGAATATGAGCGACGATAGAAAACTGGAACGGATGTTTAACCAGCTGTTACTTTTGATCTTTCTTTGCCAACTGAAAACAAGATTTTGTTTTTTGCGTGTGTTAATGTTCAGATCTCTATCAAAATGAACATTAAAAAAAATAAAAATAAAATCCTCACGTGGATCCACATAAACAACGTTTTTACGTTCATCCCACAATTCCCACCGCACACATTTTCCGTGTTTATATCCGTTTAACCTTGCTCATGCTGCAATCTATTTTTAACTGTCAATTCAACATGTTTTTTTTCTCGTTCACACACTGTAATGTGACAATCTTACAGAGTTTACCTCTCTCTCTCTCTCTCTCTCTTTCACTCATCAACAGCCCCCACCTCTTTCTCCTCCCAAAGGAGTCACTCCAACAGACAGGACCAATTTTCTGCTAATTGGGCCTCAGGAAATTGCTCCTCATTTTAATTTACTGTTGGACAGCCATGAAGACATGATTCACTGTTGCTTCTCTCTCTCTCCCTCCCTTTCTTCTCTACAGCCTGGGTAGGTGTGAGGATGAGAGAGGTACACACTGCACAGCACCTTCTCCCTCTCTCTCTCTCTCTCTCTCTCCTTCCCTTTCTTCTCTACAGCTTGGGTAGGTGTGGGGATGAGAGAGGTACACGCTGTACAGCACCTTCTCCCTCTCTCTCTCTCCCCTTGGAAAATGAAATGGTACAAAAAAAAAAGACGAAAACTGTAGCCGAGTTTAAAGGCTAACTCGCCGTGGCAACCAGATGCATTAAATTCGACATGTCCCAGGTTCGTAGGTCTGATACGCACATCGAGGAGTTGTGACTTATATGTACTTTGAGTGTTTTAAGTCAAAAGGTGAGCTTGAAAAGAAATGTAAATCAATGTGATCAAGTAGTCTGCGTTGGCCAGTTCAGCTATTTCAACAAACACAAACTGTCACAATATTATCCAAATCACCGGACAATGTTGTATATACATATATCACACACACACACACACACACAGGGACTATATTCATTGGACAGTGTATTAACCTCTGCTATCCGGTGATGACAGGCCAGACTGTGAGATCACCAGGATCAAATGACACGATAGCTGACTGAGCTGCATCGCCTAGAGGATTGCCCGGATAAGATTAATTGCCATATAGTGACAAAACTAACACAATAACTGTAACATTAGTGACAAATTACGACGTTTAGTAATTACTGAGCAAATATTGGGGAGAAATCGACACCGCACTTAAAGATTTCCAAACGTTGATAGCGAGGGGACGGGTGAGGCAGGTGTTCACGGTCATCGCAGAATAATTACGCAGCTGCGTTAAAATATGTTGAAAATTCATTAAAAACGTCGAATCCAAAAACTAGAAAGACGCTTTGACTTTTTTATAATGTTTTTTTTTTTTTTTTCGCGTGCCCTGTAGCGACAAAAAAAGACCCGAGCTGAACATTTGGCTATTTATTTTGTGCCGAAATTAAACTGTCAACCTTCCCACTGACAGAAGGCATGCTCATTTCAACTTGAAGTGCTCATGAATCAGGGAACAATACAAGAAGTCAAGGAGAAATGCCTTCACTCCAAAGAGGCGCTTAATGGAAAATTCCCCTCTGGTCTTGTTTCCCCCTCTTTTATTTACCTCGTGTTTCTCTAACAGCATCTATCATTTTCAGTCTCTATATTGTTTTGTTGTTTTGTTTTTTTTTTGACTTTTTTGCCAGCATAAGCAAAGTCAGAAGAATTGGCTTGAAAACTGTGAGGCTTGCCACTTCACTGACAGTTTGTGGACTGTAAGCATAATGCAACTTTAGATGTATTTAGTGGTCCAAGTTAAATCATATTTGAAAACAAGCTTTTGTTAAATTATCTTGGTATGGCTACATGCCATAGCACTGAAAGCCATGCAAATTACATTTATTGCATGTGTTTACTACACATTTTTGGCATCGACACTCGGAAACTCGTGTGTGTGTGTGTGTATGTGGAAGAAACGTTTTAGGAAATTAGTCAATTTTCTTTGCATGCAAGAAACACTCAAATTTGAAGAGACAACGTCTATTTTTACAAGACACAAATCTATTGGGCAACACACACACACACACACACACACACATAGCTCCAGCCCTTTCTAAACACACGCGTTGGAAAAAAACGACTGGATCCAACCTTGGTTGACATTCACACCAACACATCCACGGCGCCCCGAGGACCCGCTCTGACCCTCACACTTGTGGTTTATCTGCATCAACCAATCGATACACATGCATGTTTTAGTAGAGAATCCCTCAATCCCTGCTTATCAATACCGACATGTTGCCCAAGCTTCACATCCATCAGGCAGCCTGACATGTTTTTGAGCCCGAGCACCGCCATCCATCAGCGCTGGACTTTTTATAAACCCAACGACCTAATATGAATCAATAAGTCATGTTTTCAACACACTGTGTGGTGTCAATATGCAAAGCTGCGCTCCGACACCAGCAGTGACCTCCATTCAAGGACCTCAAAAACAAATCACAACAAAGGCCCTCCTCTATAGAAAGACAGCCTTTCAGGTATTGATGTACCATGCAGTAGGCCACTGTAAACAGGCAGGAAATGAAGTTTAGCATGTAATAGCGTTCATTGATCGTGTAGTTGCAGGGATTAGTGCACACACAAAGCCCCAGTAAAGCAGGCAGTCCTGATACATCTGCAGTATTTATTCTCTTTATATTAAAATAGGTGTCAAAGTGACCCATGTGAGCATATATGTGTGTGTGTGTGCATGACAAGACCGCTCTGTAAGACACACATAAATGTACAGACACACACACAATCAGAAACACGCTTTTCTTTCTTGCACACTCTTAAACGCACTAACACACACACACACACACACACACACAGAACATGAGCTCATTACACCCACCCTACTGCCTGATGGCTGCTTGACAACTTAGCACCTTCAACTTACTTTCACACTTTTCAAACTTCCTAACTGCTCGGCCTCTGTTCACAGCGGAGCTCATTCGCGCGGATCCTCGGCGGACAGAGGAAGAGGAAACAAATCACCCTGCGAAACTGTTTCCTCCCACCAAATCCACAATATCCTATCAGCAGTCCGACTTTCCACTTGCACTTTGATTGTTTACATACTGGCCAAATAGTGCTGTTCAAAAATACTCCTTAATAAAATTAAGAAAACTTTTTTTTTTTTTTTTTCCCCTCTCATAGCGAACAGGGTTTCTGTTGTGCCTAAAATCTCCATCCATCATGCAGATAGCTATGTGTCCCTCGAGGGGACTCCAGCACTCTCTTGCTGTTGTAATAAAGTGAACCTATCAGTCAGGGTGGAGCAGACTTATTACTGTCTGTGTGGCCTCCTAATGCTTTACACACTCTGTAAACCCCCTGCTGGTACTGCTTACCGTGCAATAACACCACCGCTAAGAAAAAAAACACGGATTTAGAAACAGTAGGAGGCAAACCGCGGGGTTACAGTACAGAGGTAAAAACAAATATTTATCGTTTACAAATGATAATGGTCACCGCTGGCAAATTTAATATTGCAAACAATAACAACTTACCTTATCAAGAAAAGAGTTCTTAGCGTCACATTCAATATTTCAGAGTTATAAATAATGTGAGCATTTTTTTTTTTTTATGTCAGAGGATTAATTAACTGGGAGGACAATGGCCAAACATATTCTGCAACCAAAAGGAAAACAAAAACAATGCACTGCACTGCGGTCACAATAGGGAAAAAGTGGAGCTATGGCTGCAGCAACAATACAAGGACACTTATCAAGGATGCAGCGGCACTGCAATGACAACCGGGACTTTTTTTTTTGTGTTGATTTCCCCCTCACACCTGAACACACCACCATCACCACCAAAACTATGGTGTCAGCACACCATGAATTATTACATCCAGGCTACAGGCTACAGTACAGAGTACAGTGAGACTAATGTTCGACTTTGTGCTTTACAGAAATGCATCCATCATTCAAGTATTTCACAAGTGGCGAATAACAATTACCTGAATTACACAGTTACCGTCCCAAAAAACCACGTGCATCACGGCGGACTCGAGTAAATCACAGCGTGAACTTTCACATACTGCACCTGAACGTTGTGGTTGGTAAGTTTAATGGTGTGGCAGGTCATCTGCGCTATGTTCAAACACCCCTGGGGGGGTTGGGGGGGCAAAAGAGAGTGAGAGCGTACGTTCAAAGCCCCTTCAATTACGTACAGCTACACGCTCCACCTGGGTGGCGACTAGTAAAGATACAGTGGGGGAAGGAATGTTATGGATTCATGCATGTCAGGTATCACCTGTCAAAAAAAAAGTGTGGAAGATATACAGGCTGAGATCTATAATGAAGAGGCCAGAGCTTGTAAATGAGCTTTCCATGTTTGTGGGTTATGGCTCTTTTTTCCTGTTGTCACACCTGTTTTCTCTCTTACTCTGTCACTGTCTCTATTTGCCCGGGTCTCTGGAGGTGAGATATTTCTATAAACCCTATGACTCCCCAGTTAACCATCTGAAACACTTTAAGCCATTATATTTTATATATTTAATCTTATCATTGCATTTCTATTTTTGTCTTTACATATGTCATGTTTTGCATGTTTATCTATCCTGGAAGATTTCTCCTTTTCTTCACCTTGCAGGTTTTTGCGTCCTTTTTCCAAATGTAAGCTTCTATTTGTGATTCTGTGGCTACGTAAAGAAAAAACTGACATGACTCGGCTTGTATGGCTCATAATTTTTTACGGCTCATTTTCCCTAAGAATTACATCACACGTTACGTGCCAATGCAGGATGCGGTGTGGTGGTGCCCTACTGTATACGTAGTCAGGCGGAAAATAGAGTGGGTGGGTGTAGAGGTCAACGTGGTGAGGGTGGGGTTGCAGGAAATCCGACTTTCTGTTCCATCACAGGCGTGTATAAAACAGTCACCCTTTTATTAAAATGCATTGATAATCTTTGTTTCAGTTAGTTGATCTTAACAGTATTTTATTTTGGCGTAACCTTGATCGTTTCGTAACCATACTGTCGTTATCGTGCGCAGATATCGCATTAAGAGAGAATTTGAAATTGTTGGTATTGAGCGTAAAAAAATAAAATAAATAAAAAGTTGGAACTGAATGCATTACAGGGTTTGTGCAATTACCCAAAATTGACATTGTTGTGCGAGACGGTTTTATTTTTATATGTTGAAATAAACTCTAAACTCTCTCTCTCTCTCTCTCTCTGTGTCCATTAAAGGAAGGAGAGAAGCTGTGATTAGGCTGTAGGTGCTGTGGTAAGCTATTATCTCTTTTGTCCCCTGAGTGTCTCCAGTTGAAGCAGGGAACATGCTGTAATTCTCAACCGTAGCCTGAAGCAACTATTTTAGGTCATCTTTTGAAGGACTGCTCCATTCCCCTTGCATCATCAACTACACACTCTTTTCCTTACCAGAGAGCTTTTGGGGGGGGGGGCAGTGCATCAGGGGTCACAAAAATTGCAATAGCTCCATCTTGATACCCATCACCTGTCATTATGTGACCCAGATAATGCACTTAAGATGGTTTGCAGGGCCTTGAGGGTATTTCTCTGTTTTAAGTATCCGATCAAAACTCCTTAAAATATCACTGGGTTCCCCCTGAGGCTGTGTGCACCAGCGACCTTTGACCTGAGAGGTCAGCTGACTAATTAGCCAACACCTCCGCGGAGCTCAGGAATGCTCTGTGCCAAGGGTGGGAATAAAACAGAAGTGGGATCTGTCAATTCCCTTCACTATAAACACTTAACAGGAAGATATTTGGAAAACAGGTGATTATTACGTGTGCACATTACAGCAGTGAGCAGTGAGTGTCAAGTGGAAAAAGGAGAGAAAAGAAAGAGAAGATGGGTTAAAAAAAATAAAATAAGGAGAGCTAGTTAGACAGGAAATTGAAGACAAACATCACCAGCGAACATAAAAGCATATTTGCATTTGTCTCCCTGCCTTTCCTGTATGTGATGTCATTTGTTAACTTCAATCTAATTTTACTGTATTTTTACTTTTTTTTTTTTTTTTGTTCCCACAGAGTATAGTCGCTAAAGGTATGGTTTAATGTGTTTAGACGGCGGGGTATGAGCTGAGTTCTAATGATATATAATGGTCTGTGTCCTACAGCAGTTTATTGGCTTTTCAAGGGCATAATGATAGTCAATGGCCATGCATTACATTTTCAGAACATGGCCCCCCATTAAGTCCAATAGGATCTTTCATCTTCTATGTTCCTGCTTGTGGCCAATAGAGGATCCTATGTCATTGTCAAAACCTTCTCCCTACGGTACAGGAATCAACTCCAGGCCACCTTGACACAGAATTCAGCATGACTGATGGTAATTGCCTTTTGTGAAATGCCAGGGCCACTGAAGACTCTTTTATTTTCCTCCCTTCCTTTCATAAAGAGCGGCTAAAATATATTACCTGATCTATACAGGGTAGGGGAGGGAAGCGGTTGTGCATCGTATGAAACGCATGACACATTCAGCTCTCTGTACTAAATGGCTTAATTATGCTGATGACATGTTGCGATTCATTGGCCTATTTGGACGCGGTGACTGTGGTCGAGCATTGCCAGATTTAGAAAGGATAAAAAAGACTATTGTGTGTGAGGATGAACGGGGAGAATATATATAAGGAAAGGCGTTTGAAACTGAAACCAGATGTGTGCGTGAGTATTTGTGTGTGTAAGTGTGTGCAAATATAGTGCTTGTTTCATGATTGGCCATAGATTTTTTTCAATTTTTTTTTTTTAGGAGTCTGTGGTTTTTTAGAGAAGTATGTTTGGTACAATTAAAGGAGAAAAAAAATGAGTAACACAGTAAGTTAAGACACTTACAAGAAACGGCTTGAGGTTTTGATGTGATTTGGGGAAAACAGGGAAAAGGACGACAATTTGAAGAAGGAAAACTATCCAAAAATGCTCTGTTGACTCAGCAATACAGACCACATTAGAGAAGGAGAATGTGTCATATGTGTCATGACATGTAATATGTAATATGTCATGTTACATTGAATGAAACGACAAAAGAGGATGTTCAAGATATTCAGAACTACTCAGACTGTGTAACAACCCCAAAAAAAAATTTAAAAACATTTTTTTTTTGGTTGAGGAAGTAATGAAAAAGTGCTCTGGCATTGCTCAGGACAATATAAGCCAAGAGACTCGTTCCACCACGGCTCCACCAATGTCCCCTTTCCTTGAATATTTCCAGCAGTGCCAAATAAAATTGTTCCAGGTGCACCAATGAAAAGGACGGGCCCCGTTTTCCTAAAAGCGGGTCCAAGGGCTGTTAAACAAAAAAAAGGCGTGAATTCAGCCAGGCTTTGTAATAGCCTCGAGCACTGGCCGGTGTCCCCTGTGAAGGGACGAGTGCCCTCTCTCACAATATCTAGTGGTGTTTTACTGACAGGTGTCTGCTAACCATTATAACACATGGCGAATTAGTTCTGTCTCAATACACACGACAGAAATATGGATACATAGCCCGGAGTGGATTATAATAATAAAGACCCTGTTCTGAACACATTTAATGACGTTATAAAAAGAACTAGTGTGGAACAATAAAAGAGTTGAGAGTTGAGATATCAGAACTGGTATTTGTTCAGTGCGTCCTTAATAATAACCATCTAATGTAGTTGCTAGAAAGTTGACAAAACCACTTCAAAGCTGCAGCATGGTTATGCAGCGTTATGCGATCCATAAAGTAGACCTCAAGTCTGCGAAGGAACAGGAATCATTACAAACTAACCACTCACGACAACTCTCAACATCTCCTTCTTCTATCTTGGATTTCTTTCTAACAGACTCCAGGTCTAAAAAAGGACCGGAGCTTTCTGTCCGAGGTTCATCAGTGTCAGTAAGCTGAAACCTGAGCGGAGGAAAAAAAAGGGTACCTCCGCGTATGGAAAGGTTTAGGTGAGTAGTAAACTCCTTCTTACGGAACTGATGAGAAACACCTGGGTGTCTGAGCAACAACATCAGCCAGACGAATCAAAGCCAGAATAGATTATTGAGAACGAGGCGGCACAAATACAAGACTTTTCTGATCAGGCAGGCCAAAGCTAAAAAAAAAAAAACGCACGCGAACGGCCGACCCCGAGCGACTTAAAATCACGCCATCGAGGATGCAACGCAAACAAAATATGAACAACAGAAAACTTGGAACGCATTAATTAAATACTCAACAGTGAGCGTTCAATAAACAACTTGAGGTTCTGCATAAATAACCCGAGATCCAAGTTCTAATCCGCAAAGAACTTCCCATTAACAAAAGCAAATATATATGCAACACACTGCGAGCCAATGACAGATGCCTGAGCACAAACAAAATCAAGAAATCTGCAAAACCGCTTGCGCAATTTAATGGATGCGAGATGCCCAAGTGAAACTCTCTCTGTGCCACTTTCTGTCTTTCCGATTGTGCCACACATGATTAACACGGGGCATTGGGTTCTTGCTGTTCTTCAGCAGAACAATGTTTAATTGGAATTACTGAGGAAACAATTAAATTAAGTTCTTTAGCCGCTTCTGCCAAACACTTCTCCCTCCATGTGAAACAATATGCGTGTTGGGTAAAAATCAACATTTCAAAGTGCTTACTGAATTATATTACTTCATTCATGCCGTCTCTGTGAAACCTGATTAGATTTCAACCAAAGACCGACTATTTTCAATGTTGTACATCAATTTAAAATAAATCTATTTTGGATAAAATCGCAGGGGGCTTGATGTTTTAATTTCCTCTTTGAGGGGACGAGGGGGGCTGTAGGCAAACAGTACATGAACGGAAATGAAACACAAATGTCTTATACCCTGTGGTAAGACAGGAGGAGGCACGATATGAAACCTGCTCTTCAATGCCTACTGGTGACGTGTGTATTTGCATGTGTCGTGTGTGTATGCCAAGAGTTATAAAGAGATGTCAAAAGTTTTTGTACTTTGTTTTAAAGTATGATTCCCCCCCCCTACTGTAGTCTATGTTTATACTCGTGCACCGTTTCTGTGCTTGCGTGTTGGCGTCGGTACTAATAGGTCTGTCAGATGAGAGGCTGCTGAGAGAAATTGTCATAGCTCAATGTCCAAACTGGCAGCATTCACTTTCCACTTGCAGTCCCAGGAGAGAGTTTGACCTGAGTGGAGTTACCACAACGTGCTTTCTCGCTGCCCAGTCGGTCATCTAACCCTGCATGCACACGCTCACACACACACACACACACGCACACACAGCCAATGTAACAACTGACACACTTTAGGAGACCTCTAATAAGACCTCATTCATTACTAACTACTTTATTAATATTATTAAACAGTCAGTCAAACTTTTTTTTTTTTTTGTTAATTCAAAGTTTCCTACGTATGTCAACACACATACAGAGAATGATCTTTGATAACATCATTGATCTTGAACCAGCATTTCACAAAACGTTTTATAATTGATAACAGGCAGAAAATATTAATGTTAATACTAATAAAAATAAATACATAAAAAAGCAGATGGATTATATGACTGGCAAAACCTCACAATATACAATATTATTACTTTAATGCCACACAAGTAGTGTTCCTTTTTAAGAAGTTAAAATCATTTATTGAGATTTAAGAAAACATCTAATGTTGGAAATCACAGAAAAACCAAAACATAAATAATTTATAAAATTATCAAAAATCAATTACGAGACAAGAAAATTCTGATAATCCGCCGGTAACTTCAGATTTCTCTGCAGCAAAATACCGAGTGAGACGAAAAAAAAAACGTCCCTCGGGTTAAAATTAGAGTCAGATTTTTTGGTATCACTATAGGTTATCTGGCTTAAAACATTTTCTCATAAATTCCAATTTCCGCAGAAAATGTCAAAACAACAATGGCTCTTCCTGAGCAGGGTCAGGCTTTGGCCTTCAACACACACACACACACACACACACACACACAGACACACAGATATGTAATTCTCCTGTGCATGCAAATTTTTAAGGTCATGTACTCGCAACACAGAATCTCTGCAGTGCACACACAGCTCACGAAAAAAAAAACTCTCACAGATGACGCCGAGTACACAGTAGTGCAAAAGGACAGAGAACTCCAGCGAGATTTAACAGGAAGCGGCGTGCCAACACATTGGCCAGACGCTAGAGATCTCACAAAGAAAACAGTTCTGTATTATTCCAAATCAGAGGAGCCTGTATTTGCCATTTTGCCTGTTCTGCAGCAAGACCTGTTTAGTCTTTGACTGATTTTACAGTAACTACTACTGTCTGTGGTCTACAATAACCACAGCACCAATGCTTTCATTGGAAATGAATGAAAGCAGTGACCTCACTGTTTTTTCGAATGGACCACCCTTAAGTTAAAGCTCACAGAGAGAAGAAAACGTGTCAGAGTTTGCGGCATATATATGAAACGAATCCCGCCGCCAAGACACCTACATTATGTTGAGATTTCCCATACTGGTTTTTTTTTGAGTCGAGGTGGCGAGCCGCAGCTGCAGAACATCCGAGTGCTGATGTTTATAAGTGAACCTGGAAATCCAGCAGAGTTCTGTCACCACTTTTAACAAGCCTCTGCAGAACGCACCACACACGCAAACACATAAACACGCACGGTACCGCAGAAACAAACACAAGCAGCGTGCACGCAACTATTCCCATATGCACACACACACACGCACACTCAGAGGGATAGAAATGACTACACTGCACAACAGTCCAAGTGACCTCAACCTGCAAATACCTCAGTGTTTTTTTTCTCCTTTACCAGCAGTTCTCTCAACACAATTATTTATCAAAAAATGTTTTACTTCTTTTTCTGCTGCAGCCATTTTTTTTTCTCTCTCAAAGAAAATTGCACTGAAATCAAAATGGAATTCATCCATCTCTGTCTCAGGGGCTCTTATTAATAAATAGAGCCAGAGTATGGTTTGAGAACTGTAAAGAGCAAAAAAATAAATAAAAAAACATTAGAGTGTATGTGCATGATAGAGATTAACTGTGGGAGAAAATGTGACGCTTGTAGTCCTGCTTGATATGCATATAGCTGTGTTGTGTTTGCAGGAGTGTTTGCTGCCCAGAGGACAAGTAGAAGGCACCCACTTCCAAATGACTCTCTCTCTCTGCGTTGGTGCTGGCTCAGCAGGCTTTGAGTCCGCTTCATTCGGCTCCCTGATTGCATTGGCCTTCTGTCCACCTAGCCATTGATTCCCATGCCCCAGCCAAGCATTTTTCTGTTTGCCTTTGCTCTCGCTCTCTCTCTCTCTCTCTCTCTCTCTCTCTCTCTCAACAGCTACAACCAAGGCTGCCTCAATACTGGTATTACCAGGGCGTTACCTGTATTAGTGACGAGGTCAACGGGTTTGAGAGGGGACGGTTCATCTGCAACGGAAGATGCATGGACCCCGGCTTGACATCATGACTTACACCCTGCTGCAATGGTAAAACAGAGAGCGTCTTGAGCAATCCCAGAGGTCAGGAGGTGCCGTTTCATCATTCCGCTTAAGAGGTCTATCAGTTTGACTTAGGTTCAGTTATTAGTATTTGAAGTCCTGTGAGGAAACACTTCACAAAAAAGGTTACAGGGGGTTAAAGGTAAAGTACATAAAAGCCATTGTTCCTCTGTCCTAAAACATCCAATCCGGGATGAAACCTTAGTTGCTGAAATATCTATCCTCATCACCCTCAGCTGCAACTGTCCCTCTTTAGCACTGAATCAAATCACACACAAACCAAACCTGCTGTGAAACTGATATTGGCTTTAAAGGAGAACTTTGCAGGCAGGCAAAAAAAAAAAATACAGAGGGCACATTGTATTTGTAATAGCTTTTTTTTTTTCCTAATAAGCATGTCTTTGATAATAATCTGTCCATTCATACAATGAAGACATTTCAGGACTGTAATGCGTGCCGTCTATGACGCGGTGCGATTCGATCCGGCTCCTCCACCTCCTGAGTTTCAGTGTGAGTAACCTTGCATTAGCACTGCCCTGTCATTCATGCTCAGCTACGAGGGAGATTTCATAATGGATGGAAACACGAAACCGGACGCAGAGGTGGGAACGTTCGCAGACACAAAATATTCTCGGAAAAACACACAGAAAGGAGTGAGAGTCAAGCCCTTGGAAGATTTAAAACCTGACAGATGACAGGACAGACAGGTGAGTTGTTTTTTTTTTACAAACAACGATTCTGAAACTGCATTCACCTGTATGATTTGATTGGAGAGCACCTGACGGGCACTGAATGTCTTGTCAAACTATAAATTATAAGAGAAAAAGAGACAAAAGAGGGACAGCGAGGGGAAAAAAAGACAGACCTAAAGAATTCCTCTTAATGAATTCACTCTTACCAGGCGCTTTAATGAAAATCAATAGTGTAATTTTCTACATAGATAACCCAATCCCTCTAAACTGATTCCCTCATTTCCTCCCGGTGCATCTTCGATTGTTCAATCAGGGAGCTGACCCCCCCGACAGCACCTTGCTAGATTATAGTTTTAAAAGTCAGTCAACTCCAGCCCTTTTGGGTCAATCCTACCACAAAGTTCACGGCGATTTCACACCGTACCACTTCAAAAACGCTCATATTCAGTAGCTGTTCCTCTTACTAAAACATGGCTCTTATTTACGACGTAATCGATATAGACCCTTCGGATCCGGAGGCCAATCAATATGATTACAGGGGCTGTTGAAAATCTGTAAAGACTTGCCAAGTCCCAATTCGATTGTGCTGATTGGGCAGCTTGAGAAGGTCGTCAGTCATCGAGGTCCCCACCCCACCGCCCCCCCAAGTAGCGTGCAGAGGTTTTTTTTTTTGCAGAAGGCTAATCAGGGGGGGGGGAACTTGACATATTTGTGCAAGTTAAAACCACAATTACAAAATCTGCCTTATTGAGTTCATAACAAACCAAGCCTGACTCCTCACTCTGAGTGTTTCCCCCTCTGGGAGGCATTTAAAGACCTTTAGCGCTAAGCAACGCTGGACCTCTGCTGCACCTTGTGCGTTACATACTTTCTTTCACATTGTGAAAACAGTTTTTGGATTTTGGGTGGGCCCAGTTGTTGTGGGCTGATTTCATTGTGCCACGCTGTTGTGTTGGCATTTCAACACTCGTTTCATGCCAGGAAATTTGCTAATGCTAGTTGGAAATGGGAAAGGTACTGCGAACAATTATAAACGTGTCTAGACACATAAACCATGTTGTTAACAGAGAAACAGATAATAGTCCTGAAAGTGAAATTAAACATCATAGCTTTTAGAAAGGTATATATCTATGTTTTTCAATACTAAATCAATAACTTTATGTATTTAAGCAATGTAGTATTCCTGGCATACTGTAGCACTGCCCATGTTAAAAATAGATTTGAGGATGGTGAAAAAAAAAAAAAAAAATCACTAATCAGCCAAATAATTTTTTACAATGTTTCTGGACCCCTGTCTATATTTCATAATACGTACTGGCCAAAGCCTATAAATCAACGTTTATCATGTGCTGGAACATCATAAATCTCAATATGTACATGAAAGAGGGGCCTCTGCTGATGCTGTGCCAGAAGGAATCTCATGAAAAGGAATCAGCATCCAGATGCAGTTAGCATGGGGTTTCTGTTTTGTATTTAATCTGTGGCCCCGATTTAGGACTGAGGTAAGCGTGAGCTGATCGCTACCAACAGCTGGTATGTTGCTTGTTTCCATTGTCTGGATCATCTGTCTTTCTTTTGGACAAGCAGAGAAATGGAGCTTATAAAAAGGTGGGCATGTAAGTGTCTTACGGGGGAAAGACAGAAGGTAAAACAGGGAAAAGTAAGGAGGAGAACAAGTGAGTGTATGGAGAGACAAAAAGAGATGCAGACAAACAAGAGAGAGAGGCTGGGTCTCATAGTACCTAATCAAACAACTTGACAGTGTGTCAACACACATCTGGAGCAGATATGCTGCCTCCTTCCATCTATGAAGGGAACTCCTCCCTTCAACACATTCCCTGAATGCATGGTGATCCTACTAAAATAAAAAATTGATATCAGTCACACTAAAATAAATAATGATCAAGAAAATGACTGACCAAGAAGACAAAAATAAAGCTAAAAAACTATTTTACTACCATAAGTTTAACTCCTATAAAGACTCCTTATGGTCTATGAGTACTTGGCACAGATTCCAGCCCTTTCATTGTCTTGTTTGGTCTTGGCAGCCCTTCTCTTGTTTTCGTAAACTGGCCCTTTAATCCTATCCGACCACAATTGATGCAAACAACACTGGGTATTGGAGTATACACCAGGCAATTGCACAAACACAAACATGTCCTAACATTTACAGCCATGATTGAAGTGGAGGCCTGAAATCTTTCATTCTGAGAATCAGGACGAGGCCATTTCCCAAGGACAGGCAGAGAGCGTGTGCGTGGGGCTGAACAGTGACCATCTGTGGTTTGAGGCATGTTCTGGGCATTATTCTTGGAGCGTGGACACATCGCATCTGATATTACTTCCGTACCGTAATAATAAACCACTTCATCTCTCGGAAACGACGGAGGACGACGCGGCCCCTTCCTGAAATTAAATACCAGATGCTGAGGGCATATCTCCTGATATGTACAGAAATGAAAGCCAATAGTAATGAATGTGCCTCGTACCATATGCTTTTAGCGCCCCCCCCCCCCCCCCCCCCCCCACTCCCACTCTTCCAGATTACAATGCCTCAAAATGGTTTTCAAATGAGGACAATGATTGACACACAGACTGAATAAAATATTAGTTTGTGACGTATTAGAGAGGAGAGAGAGAGAGAGAAAAAATAAAAATTTAATCAAATGAGTCAAAGGAAATAAGTCACATTGTGGATGACGGAATAATGAGTTGTAAGTAATGCACACGTGGTATGAAGACAAAAACAGAAACATATAATTGATCTATTGCGCAGGCACACAAACAAGCTGTCCTGAAAGCCTCTGTGACTTAACTGTGTGTGTGTGTGTGTGTGATCATTAAGTGAGTGTGGCAGGTTGTTTTTGCCCAGACTGCCCTTTCTGCATCTGTTCCCCATAGTGCCTCATTAGTGGAATTCCTATGGGAGCTGATGGGCAGGTCAGGAAGAAGGTCCCAGACCTTTGTTGTCTGTGAATCTGACAGAGCTGATAACATTCAGATCTAGACAGGACACAAAAGTGTGTGTGTGTGTGTGTGTGTGTGTGTGTGTGTGTGTGGTGGTGGGGGGGTGCTAATCCAGAGCCCCTGACCTCCCTGACCATGATCTGATGAGAAGGTGAGGCTGAAGAGGCCCATGAATGAGGCATCCCAGCATGCAACCTCAACTCCTCGTTGTTTCCCCCATCAAAGGTTTGGTTCTGTATCCTTGAGTCTATTGTTATTGTGAGCATAATCTGGCTAAATCATTAAAGGATCAGTTTAACCAAATGACCATAAGATTAGTTTGGTTTCATGTGCCAAGATTTGGAGATGTGTATGCTGCCAGGACATTACAATGAGAGAAAGTAATGTTTGCAGTGTTCACAGCATTGAAAAAAAAAACACATTTATACTTTAATAGCAACACGTCTTTCCACACAGACCACACAGTTTTGATTGGAAAGCACTTTAAATCCTTTGAGCACCACAAATGAAACTCCATTTACTTTGTTGTGGCAAAAAAATCCCGTGATGGATTTTTTTTTTTTTTTTTTTTTTTTTACAAAATATCAAGCCGATCTTTCCTATTAAATACTTTTTTACTCACTGACTCATTCTCCATCCACCAGCTTGATAGCGTTCATGTAATCACTTGAGTCACAGATAAATATCAGTAAACAGTGTGTGACGTCTCCCAGCTGGTTTTGATTTTTCTGCTGTCTTAGCAGGTCAGTCAGCGTCTTACACCGGATCACAAAACCTGAACATGATACCTCTGAAATCCCAGTGGACCATTGAGGTTTGACCATCGCTGTCCCTGAAATATATATATATATATATATATATATATATATATATATATAGTTGCATAAGTGCACATTTATGAACACAAAAACACACACATTCACACTCGTGGTGAATACCTAAGAGAAAATAATAGCATGCATGAAACACTAAAACATACGTACACACAAAGACACAAAAGGACCTCCAGAACTGTTGAAAAAAAAAATCAACACTTTTTTTTTGTAAGACGCCATCTGTGAATACACACTATACTGTTTACGACAGGTGTCAGCATATATTCTTTTTCCATATTAGAAGGACTTTCACTTCAAGTCAGTCACCTCTATTTGAAGTCAATGGGAGTTGCATTCTTTAGCTCTCGGGTACAAGGGTGAGAGGAAGTTCACAGGCCATCGATGCAAATGAACAGCTTTCACAAGCAATTTCACTCCCGATCCTACTCACAGAACCAAACGAGTAGCCATGGGCTTCTGTGAGAGTTGTGTTGCTCACGCTGTGGGACTTGCAGTCAAAGTAACTTGGTATCAACTTTAGTTTGATCTATTGGGAGCACAAAAATAACGTAAATAATGATATGATTTCAAATAAATCTGACTGAGTATTAAAGGCTTGTGTAAGAAAACCTGGAAAAGAATAGGAAACAGGCCCTGAAGCTTGATTTGTACCTTTTAAAGTGGTCAAAATGTGACCTGAGCATATCTATAATAGTAAGATTAACCTTTACACATTTCAGATATGCGAATACATTACAAAGTGCTTGAGTGCAATAATCTTTTTTTTTCTTATAAGTGTTGGTTAACGCCATTTTTTCCCCCAGTAAAATATGTGAAATTCCAAGTAAATAGAAACAACACGCTTCCCATTTGTTAACATTTGCCATTAAATATATCTATTTACACTGATAACGTCTGAGTTCAGTGAATGTACACAAATTTGTGCAAAACATAAAATTTTAACGAGGGACTGTAAACTTGTAGAATAGCAAGTTACCGCTAATTTCATAGTGAACCGAGTGTTTCAGATTTTTTTATTTTATTTTATTTTTTTAATGGTGAGCACATTGTCTTTTTCCAGCCCAGTTCTCTTCCACCTATTGATAACATGTGAAGCTAACAGGCTAATAGGTCGCGGCTGTCCTCACATAGCATAGACGAGTGCCAAGCCTTCACTGAACATCACACACTGCTTTTATTGCGGCTGAGCCACAGTCCAGAGCGTTGCGTTGCAAGCTGCTCAACCCTTTTACCTCCATTCTTTTTTTTTCTTTCATACATTTAGTGCCTTATTTTTGCTTCTCATGTGCAGGCCTGCCTGTCTCCCCATTGCATCACTCACAAAGAGTGTAGTTAACTATTGGCAGGTACTCCAAAATCTGGTTAGATTTAATGAAATGTGACTGCCCATTTTAAACAGGCCTCAAATATGAAACTGCGCTCGCTCCGCCTAATCCCAAGAGACGACGAATATCCGTATGAATGTGTCACATTTGTCTAAATCTACAGACTTGACAGCCAACAGTACAAACAATCGGTTTTAAGACTGAAAGATACCATGGCGCACTCAAAATATATAAATAAAGAAAATAAATTTCATCTTCCATCCATTTCGGTCACATCTCTTGCCTCCCCCCCCTCCGGTCTGAAGAATTGCAGTAGAAATTTTCCGCATCAGCTTGAAGGGGAATTGCACCCAGATGTGGCCTGAGCTCTGCTTACGGTCAGTCGCGGCTGGAGACGCAGGGGTACGAGGAGGTACCATGTGGGTTTTTTGGCACACTCCAAGGTGCAGTGAATAAACATGACCAGGCGGTGACCCTTACTAGCCAGCCTTGCCCTCTAACAAGCCTCCGCAAGTCCGTTAGACCTGTTCAGATATACCTTTAAGGCTGACCTGCTTTATTTCAAACTCAATAAGTGTCCCGCAGGAGATGTGTTATATTGCTGTACTGTTACAACACAGCCACTACACCACAACAAGGGCCTCTGCTGCTAGAGAGCGAACCAATACACCGGCAGGAAAGACTCTGGCTCCTCCGAAGGAAAATAATTCAAGCGCTAAATTGGGTTTTGATTCTTTTTCCTAACAATATCCAGCACACACACACACACACACACACACACAATGAAGGCGTGGAAACAGTCCCAGAGGATAACACGCATGGTTTCTAAAAGGTTATTTTTCATCTATGCGTTGCACATCCATGTCTAAAAAAATCAGCCTGTACTTCCCCGTAATGGATTCCTGTGCATGCACTTGGCCGTCACGCTCAAGTTGGCCTCGGTTGCATCATGAAAACACTTCGAGGAAACAGACATCCTCTCGTTTCGTCTAGTTTAAAACAAACCGCATACACGGCATTGACGTTGAACAGCCTAATCACAAAGTAGCCAATTCACTAATACCATCCATCAGGTAGTTAAACATGAGGGGGGGGGGGATTTTAGATAACGACTGGCACATTGTACAGTCCTACATCATCCTTCACTCATGAATCACCCACTCTGGAGGATGGAGGAGCCCATGGACATATACAGGATGCACATCTGACCAATTTTCTATTCAACCAAAGAGCAAACAGAAAAGATTTCACCGTCTTGGGCCAAAAAAAAACCAAAAAAAAACCCCCACAATCCTGTATTTTAACCCCAGTGTGCTACAGTTTATGGAGTAAAACTTAAGACATCAATTTGAGACCTAAAATTAATCTAATTTTTAAAATAAATCAGATTTAAACACTGAACTGGAAAATTAATAAGTGCTATAAAAACACTGTGTCTCAGTATTGCTTCCACTCCATAATGCGGTAGGATACAGTATTGTCACCTCAGCAGCTCTTCCTTACATCTGTCGCAGAGCTAGCGGCGACTCCGCGGGCGTTATCAGCTCCTTCTGACACCAACGCTCGCGGCAGCAGCACTTAGAATCAGCTGCAACTGCAGGCGTTTATTTTTTCACATGCTGAAGAGTAATTACAGAACGCTTGCAACTCGTTGGCGTTCGCCCCGCGCCGTAGTGTAATTATCTATCCGTACATTCCAAGGAAAAGTAGATCTAACCCAGCTGTGAAGAACCAGCAGAAAGGCAACATGCATTTATATCGAATTAACAGAATCCTCATTGACCGGTAAACTCATAAAATAGAGGTGATAATACAAGTTCTGTTCATAATTTCCAGTTTAAATATAGCAACAGCCTGAACATGCTAAAAGGTGATCGTCTAATCTTGCATAAATTAATCATAGTGTCTCCTGACAGGAGGAAACTATCTAAAAAAGTTTGGCGCTTAGACGTCACGTTGTTGTATAGAAGAAAATGTTTACATTTCCCCATGGCTCATCACCGACTGCGATCGGTTAATCGCACGAGTGGCATGAAATCAACAGTTGGACGGCTCTGCTTCTACATACCAGATTTCACCCAAGCGAAAAAAGGGTTATTCTGGGTCTGCCGCAAGATTATTTGGATGCTTGACTTAAAACTAAAAAACCACAAACATTCGGAGAAGCTTAATCTAAACCCTTGACTAATCAGACTGGAGACTTGGGAGTACAATGAGTGGTTTTCTCACAGGTACCGGAGCAGCAATGAACCCCCCCCAAAAGTGGGTTTGACTCCTTCACAAGTGGGCCCTTTTTTACAAAATCAGGGCATCTGCCAAAAAAGTATTCCAGTCGCTGGCTTTCTGCTGTTTCCCATACCGTTCAGTGCTGAAAAAGAAGCCTTTATGCTCATTGTGGATGTGTTACAAGTTTACACTGACCACCATGTGATTTCTTAACTATGCAAAGAGAGTTACTGTATATATAAAAAAGAAATGACTGGCTTTTCAATAGCAGCTCTGCTCACACATAAAAACATCTACAAAAAAAAAAATATGCCAAGGTTATTGTGTAAATGGATCTTAATAGTCTAGAAATAACTTTCACTATAAGTAAAATCATGTTATCAATGCTATCTTATCCTAATATGGCCTAACAGAGTCTTTGACAACAATGTGCATGAATTAAGGAATCTAGCCTGATGCTTCTCTAACCTGATGCTTCTCTGCCGATTATACTGTTATGTATGTGGTTTACCATCTAGTGAATACTGTATAATCCGTCAAGTCCACAAAAAAATTATGAAACCAGAATGAAATGTCAACAAAAAAGTGTTTATAAAATCTGGTTTGGGAACATTAGATTTATTTAGGACATGTTGATATTCACCATCATTTAATTAGACCAAGTAAACAAAACTTGGGCACGTTAACCCAATCATAAACTTCATAAGCTACTGTTACTGTTACAATAACTCATCTTCTCTCCAATCAGAACCTAATTTGCATTAATAAGTGGATCTTTTCAGATTTCTATTGATTTTTTTTTTCTTCTCGGCATTTACTTTCTATTTGTTCTTGAGATCTTTAAGAATTTTAAATAATAATAATAATAATAACTATTGTCCCAAAAGCAAAGAGAGGTTTCCTGGACCGTATTGCAAAATCTGCATGCTTGTTCATCATCGCAGCAAAAACAAATCCGCTTGAAGGGAACACTGCATTCTCTCCAATAACAATAATAACTGGAAATAATAGCGATCATATGTGCTGCTCTCCATTTTTGAAGAGTAATCGTGTCTTCAGAGAATCAGTGTACATCCATTATTGGTGATTGAAGGGTTTTTTTGCTAGGAATCAGTCCAAGCTGAGTACCTATTGCCTATTTCATAGTTCATATTCTGGGTTAGAGGTGATAAATTACCCTTTAAGGAGTTCTTGTGTGTGTCAATAAGTGTGAGTCTACAAAGTCCAGCAACACAGATAACAATTGGAAAAAAAAAAACTGCATCTGCACAAGTGATTGATGAACGAACTGATTGCTGATTTCAGCTTCTCTGTTTCTTGTTATTTGAGCAGGAGATTTTTATGGCATCCAGCCCACACTAAGCCTACTGGACATACTGTGTCTCTACACACAGCACACTGAAAATAAGTAGAAGACCCTTTAAAACTGTGTCTTCGTCTTTCACATCTTATCCTGTTGTACTGTAGACGGCCCCATCAGCCAAAACTTTTACCAGCTTCCCAAAAACTCTGAAATCGACCTGATCAACCTCCAAAACAACAACAACAAACAGTGTGTAGTTGCTGTCAGAGGTCACTGAAATTATCCTGTTTACAAATTACTTTGTGGGCTCACGGTAATGTGAGGCGTAAAAGCAGTGGGGGGTGGGGATAATGTAGAGTTGGTCCGAGCCCAGGAAGGCATCATCATCATCATAGTTCAGATGATCTCTCTCTGCGATCCTAACCGCTGACATAAAGGAAAGACGCATCACTGCAAAACACCAGATACACAGCCACGGCTCTGATATCAGATTCCTAACATAGTTTGTGTTATTGAAACGTAGCCAGATAGAAATGATACAGCTGGCCCTTTGTCATGTTGTGATTTAGGAGTGGATTTACACTAAATTTATTTTTTTTTTTTATTTCCAGGCTCCAGCCAGCACTGACGCTAGCATATAACAGTCCTCCTACTGACAGTATTTTGTCCGTGAGGATCTATCAAACTGACACAGTAAAAACTTTTACTGAAATCCAAAGCGGTAACCTAAAAAAAAAAAAAGGAATAATATAGAAATCTACACTATGTGACGTTTTCACTGACATGTCAACACCTGTGTTATCAGCAGGTCAGCAGGTGTTTGCCTCCGTCTGTTCCTCAAAAAAACAAGTCCAGCACTATTCTCCCACCAAAGATACCGACCTACAGTGAAAGTTCAACTGTCGCCCGCCCTTAAGGCACTTCAGGTCACACAAGTAGGCCACAGGTGGCAAAGTAATCACTATAAAGTGAGGACGGAGTCGGGGACGGGGGAAGGCAGACGCAAGAGAAGAGCTGATTTCTCCTCGGACAAACAGGGTCATTAGCACTTTCGGAAGGGAGTCCCGGCAGGGGGTCCGGACTTTGGGAGTTTGATCTCAGTGAGAGTGTGTGAAGCCATGAAATGTGGGGGCAAACCCAAACTATGGGGGAGGGCACAAATGGTAGAGCGATCACAGGGCTGCAAGCGGAGCACCGATTTAAAAAGAGGTCAGGTGGCTTTTTCATCTCCGCTAAAGGCGCTCGGCAAAAGTGACGTGATGCACAAAGGACAGGCGCTGTGTTGATTGACAGACGCAAAGAGGACGGGGTTAATGCTATTCTGCAAACATCCATACAGCCTGAACAAAAAAAAAAAGGACAACAAAGCAGAAATAACAAGAGAAAAGTAAAGAAGTCAGACTAGTCTCTGAGTTTGCACTGAGACATGGAGGATGAGAAATTGGACACATTAAGTGATGGATGTTAAACTGTCAGTTCTAATAGGCAGCGAGGCAGGAGCAGTGCACTGCTGCTTCAGGAGTCCAGTAGAGAATAGTCCAATGATCAACACAAGGGAGCCAATTAAAAGACAGACTTTGGCAGCCAACTTGCAGTACACTGACCCTCATGTGACGCTGGAAACACAACAGAATTCGTGGAGAATTTTTTATTATTTTTATTTTTATTTTTCTGCAAAAACCAACCCAGCATTTTCAGTCTTCACCCTACAGGCTATATTATCGATTTGTGGTCTCCTGTTAAATCACTGAGCCTCCGCTTTAATTATTTCTAACTGACTGGCTCCAGGAGAGTCTGGTTTCATCCCTCGTTATGGTGAAAAAGGGATGAGTGCTGACATCATTCCCTTCCTCTGATAAGATGGAGAACCAAATGACAAGGTCACTGAGGTGGAGGAGGTCTATTCTGAAGATAACACATTTCGGTAACACACGTTTCCTGCGGAGATCAAACACAGAGGCTGTTTTTTTTTCATTTTTTTTTCAGTCTACGATTGAATTTGTCTCAGTTCTCTGAGTTAGGTTGTTTTTCCTCTCACTAATTGGAGAGAAGACTCAGACGGATGCGCGAGATAGCTCGAACTGAGGAAGGTCACTGATATGAAGTTCCTCTTTTTCTTTCAAATGCTTTGAACTGCTTCGCGCCGTGCCACGTCTTTTCATAAATTCCCAGCAGACACAGCAAAAGCGCTATTGAACTATTGAGAGAAATCTGCCAGGTGACCACACGTAAGCAGCAAACATTTTGTTGGCAATAGAGATGCGTTCTAAATACAGTGGAGTTATTTCTGTATGGGAACTTCGACACTGAAAGAGTAATTATGCTGGGAGCGACTAATTATATGTTGTGCAATCAGTCTCCAGCCAATCAAAGCAAAGTAACAGCAAACAAACAGCTTTTTTTTTTAACTCTTGTGATTAGAATACTTTCACAAAAGCAAAAAAGGAAGTTAATACAATTCAAACTATTCAAAGCCTGCACCTTCATTAATTTTACGAGGTGGATACGGCACCTGGAAAATACATCGGAGATAATCCACAACATATGGATGGGCCCTTACAAGAAAGTGCTTGTTGAACCATGTCAAACATGTTGTCTACAAAGATCCTGTATCTTTACTCTGAAATAAACCCGAATGCTGTGTGAACAGAATCTAAAAATTACTCTAGAGTGTAACTGGACCAAATTGTAATGTCTCCACATCCTAGAAGAAACATTAGCGGACTTGGTGACAGAGATAGTGAGTGCGGAGTGTCAAAGATGTTTGAGGGGGTCCATCCGAGCCTGCGTCGTAACTGCCAGGGAGGGCGAGGCTGTCTGAAAATAGTACCTCCCAACAAGCCTTTGGTGTCTCCTCGTTTTACACTTATATGACCGACGGGTTCCACCTGACTGACAGTCACAGTGTTAATATACACTCACTGAAAACAAAATAAAAGCTCAATGAGATATTGAGCGGGTCATGGGTTTAAGGTCTTGTGGTTTTTTTACCATAAGGTACCACAGTCAGTCATCCTTGTCAAGCAGAAGTGATTCCCTGCGTCGTCGTGGTTCGTCAGCTGAGAGAAAAAGCAGCCGGTTCATCTATCATCATCTTTCCCCCAGCGGACTCCCACTGCTGTCCTGCTGTAACATCTGTCGAGTACCATGCCAGATATATTAAAGAATGATCGTATGTCACATCTGTGCCGTTCGCAATAACTGTAAGTCATGTGTTTGAAGATCGCTATATGAAACACATGTCTGCCTTTCAACCCGCAGAAACGGGGAGAGTTACAACCTGCTGCCGAGGGACAGAGATCAGTTGAGTTAAAACGCTTGCATCGACGGACACTTCTGCAACCAACACAAACCCCTAACCCCCCCTCAAAAAAAGGGGGTCAATGTTACTAAACCTAGTATCCCAGATATGGGAGAGTGGGAGCAAAGGTTCAAAATGTCAAAAGGGCCACTGTCAATCGAGACATCTGTCAGGAAATATTTTCTGTCCTTACATCTTCATCTGGTGTTTAGAGTTATGAGCGTCTGGTACAGTGGAAAAACAAACAACGAGCTCACATGCAACTCATTGGAATCTGAACAAAGATTTAACAGGTCATTGCACAACCAAAGAGCCTCTCAATCAGCAACATTGGATAGGTTGATGTTTGGTAAACATGCATGCAAATGTGTCCATGTGCTTTCAGTCTTGAATCTTGTGTATTGATCTACGTCTAGTTAAGACTTTGGGATTATGGTCCGTGGGTGGCGGGAAACTTCTCACCCCGTAACTATTTTTGGATCGGTCTGAGACACTGCGCAGACAGAGTCATCTTTCCACTTAGGGGAATTTCAGGCTGCCCGGGTGAATTCCTTTAACCTAGTTTGGGGATTGACTCCCTGCCCTTTGCCCCACAAATCATCAGGTCCACAGGTCCTTTACGGTTGGAGTCCAAGATGGCCGTCCATTGGCATCATGGTCTATTGGAAAAGACAAAAGGGAGGCCTGAGTGTGCTCGGTCGCATTCATGTGTGATTCTTTAAACAGGAACCTGTTGACAGTGGGGTGTCTATTTGTCATGTCGCTCCCTGCTGTTTGTGTTGGAAAGTGGTCATTCAAAATCAATCGTTACATTTCTAGAAACAATGACATGGTGTCATTGATCGTTTCCTAAGAGATAGATTGTAAAAAGTTAAACAAACTCCAAAGCCAGCAAAGCAAAGCTGACTTCCATCTATTTACCTTTATATCCTTGGGTTCTTCATATATGTCTACTGTACAAATATACAGTAGAGCTGAGGCAAATGATTGATTGATTAATCAATTATTCGTTTCTATGAAATGTTTGGTAAAAGTGAAAAATGCATCATGAGAGGACCAGGTAGGTGACATTGTCAAATTTGAGTGCCGTCTTAAAAAGCTGCACATGTTCACATTTGAGGTTTACTATTTTTAGTAATAATTAAAATTTTTGCTGATTGAGTTTTTGTTGATCAAATTATCAAAAAATAAATAAATAAATCACAGATAACACAAACCTTGGACCATCTCAGCTGCTTTCCCTGATTCAGAGAAGCTTAATAAACCATCTGATGGTTTAAAAAAAACAAAATAAAATACCAACAGAAAACAACTAAGGAGAAATATATCACGCAAAAAAACCCATCTCATGTTCATAAATGAACACAACTTTGCCTTCACTCGCTATTGTACCCATGGACATTTACCAACACAGGATCTTTTAATTTAACTCTTGTGACTCCTCCCGTTCGCACCCACTCATTCTATCTCTGTGTCTCCTCTCTCTCTCTCTCTCTCGGTTCCTCGCAAGCTGCTGCAGTCAAGAGGACGAAATCACTCCATCGGTGAGTGGCGCCTCCACTGTCACTGGCATCAGACAGCTCCAGAGAAGGCCATAATTAAACAACTCAAGCTCTGGTAATTACCCTACAGTGGTCCTAATTACCCCATTCTCAGGGCGATTACAGTCCACAGGGGGGAGGGGACCAACTACAAAAAGGCCCTCCTTGTCTGGGCCAGATGATGGCAGCGAGGAAATCGTGGGGCTTTAATCCAGCGGTGTCACTGAGGAAATGGTGGAAATGAGCAGGTACACGGAGAGAAAAGGACTATCTTGTTCTTGAAGGGACAGCGACAGGAAAAGAAGCTGTGATTCAACATAGAGAGAACAGGTAGTGGTGCAGTAAGCCACTTTATACACATGTGGGGGGAAAAAAGGGCAGCAGGATGCAGCTGTTTGGACTGTCAGAATAAAGGCTTTGTGCCCTCCATACACAGATTACAACCGTAACAAGCGCTACAACAAGATCAACAAGAAGTTGTTCACACTGATGTACCTTGAAACTTCGTCAAAAGGTTATAGTCTATCGCGTCCATCATACAGTGTTCAGGAGCGTATCTTACACAGATCAGTGCATCTCCTCTCTGTCTCAGCATTTTCAGTACGAGAGGGGCTCTGCTGCTCTAAGCATATCGCTCTATTCTCTGTCCCCCCTGAGGACATGCTGACTGGGGGAGGGATCGATGCTCCGCTCCAACAGACACCGGTGTGTCGATTCAGCACCTGGCCAGAGGGACACGGTAAAAGGGGAAAAGAATAAAGTGACATCTTTGACTAACTCTGAAGAACTTGTGAGATCCTTTGTGAAGGTGAATCATTTTATTGCTTGCAGAAGCCCCTTGGGACTGCCGCAGACCTGGTCCTGTCCTTTGGTGGAACAATGCAGTAAGGTGAGCCACGGCAGGATACGTGCTGCACCGCGCCACGACCAAAAAAACGTATCCAGCAATTCAATTTGCAATTTTAAGATCGTTTTGTTTGTTATTGATTGTAATGAAATGCTTAATGTTTGCACATTTTCTCAATCATTCACTCACTAATTCTCATCAACTGTTTAACAAACAAAATTCCTCAACTCTGATGCAACACCTCAGTAACAGCAGTAACCCAATGTGATGACAGTGAGCTGGTTGGATGAATAGGTGAAGACAGCAGTTACGTATTGTTGTAGTTTGGTCAAATCAAGGTACCAGTTCTGTCCACGTATCACAGACACAGATGTTCATGTTACAGCACAATACAGCTGCAAGGAGGAATCGATATTTTGAAAATAAACCGAAAGCAGTTGCATTCCCAAGTCTTAATCAAATAAGTTTTAATGTAAAGCAGAAGTGGGAGTTCAGAAGCCTAATGTAATAAAACACTCAACCCTGTCAACAACCAATTCGACCCACTAATATCAGAAATTGTCATCAGCTACAGTTCAGTGGAGAGGTTGTTTTTTTTATATATTTTGACTTTGAATTTAGAGGAAACAATAAAAAAGCTGCTTCAGGAAACTGAATCGAACGGGATTGCGGGAACACGCCCGACACCTTGCAGTCATTTGGAGCCATAATGGAGATTTGTTTTGCCAAAGTAACAGAACAACGTCATTAGCATGCATTTGGCATTATTCATACGTGTGCTTGGAGGATCAGAGCGGGACATCTGCTACGTGTTGAGTGAGCGAGGAGGGCCATTTGAGTGAGCGTGCCGAGGACCCTGATTGATGTCGCGCACAGCAGAAAGTCCCGGCGGTCCCATTAGCAGCTACAGTCTGCATTACTGTCACACCCGTCAGCCATGATGGAGGACTGCTTCGCCCGCCACAACCATCGGTAACCTGCCTATGTCTATGAAACGACACGCGGGGACAAATGAATCGAATGCCGCACTTCCCAAATGAACGCCGGCTGAAACCGGAGACAACGCTGTGCTTTAATGCGGCCCTCGGCCCTTGTGAAATTGCTCCCATTTCCAGCGGCGCGCATTTGGCATTCATCAAAATGGATATCACCTTTCATGCTCATTGTTGCCTCTGCGGCCCGTTCTCAGCCGTAACAACTCACTCGGGGTTAATAACGGAGGAATACTGCCGGATTACTTGGAAAATATTTACATGACAACACAATATGATATTATATATATACGTGCAGCGGACACAGTGCTTTGTTTTGTTAGAGTGATCCAGATGCGAGATTTCATTACTTCCTTTTTCTCTTGGGTGAGTAATATTGATATTGGCCTTATTCACAGGTGCAACACGGATGAGGCGTGAATCACCACACACACACACACACACTTAACACACACTAACTAATATGTGTCTCCTGTACAAGAGTATGCTACCTAAACTAAAAAAAAAAAAAATCTTAGTGTTTAGCATTCCTAATTGGCAATTCCCAGAGCTTCTGGCATGTCTGAATTACCCACAAAGCCCCGAGGGCCGTGCCATATGTCATACTAGTGCTCTTAAACTCAAATTAAATGTCTCTGGCTGTTTAAACAGCTTAGTGTTTGACTACACAAGACAACACAGTAAAACAAAAAGATTCTTGTAACCAAGTAGTAAGTCTCTCGCCCCCCCTGTTTTGGATGAAATTGCATGCCTTGTAGCTTTCCTGCAGTATTTCTTTTTGTGTAAATAGAGTTGCAGATCCTGTGCAAATATTCTCATATACACATGTATATGAATACATAGAGAACTGGAGGCTGTGCATATTATACATTTTGAAAAATGGACATGGACTGAACATGTTTTAGTACAAAGAAAAGTATTATACCAGAGGCAAAGTTTCAACAGCTCCTGCGAATGCAACACAGGTTCATCATCACTTCCATTGTGAAGAACATTGCAACACTATCGCAAATCCACTCCAACGACTCCTCCAACTCGTCTGACTCAGACTCTCAGCTGGACAACAAGAAGAAGAAAAAAAAAAAAGCAGTAGACAGCGGTGTCCGTAATGAGAATGGATAGCAGCTTGGCTACACTGTTTCAGCTCTAATTGATCACATGGCAGTGAAGAGTGATGGACCTCAGCGTGGGGAGAGATCACTGTGCATGTTCTAATTCTTGTCAGATCCATTCTAATTTGGCTCTATATTGATAGCTTCTCCCCTAGAAGTCTTTGAACTGATTTGCAGTGCATGTTAGGGTGCAGCATAGAGAGAGTAAGCGCTTTTTTTTATATTCATCATTCTGCAAAAAGTGGATATAAGTTGAGACAATTACGGATGCGTTCATGAGCGCTGCGTGCGTTTCTGTGTTCAGGTGCAGTGATCACTTCTGACTGAAGGCTATGTCGATACACGTATTAATGGTTGCTCTGAGCAAACAGCCGAGAGATGAATTATTTAATTAGGTTACTTTAACACTCGGCTGGCCTTGAGTTTGTCGCCATCGATCAGAATGACCAATAGCATGTCACACTTGATGATGCTGAGGGGGGGGCAAATGGGATGCTGGCTCATTGTCATGGTGATTTCATTGTATACATACTGTAGATGTAGATGTGGCCTCTTTTTTTTTTCCTCTTTTCTCAACATACTTTGTTCTGCGATCTCTCTCTCTCAATGGGTTTCTTCTGAAGTGGCGGTGTGCGTCGGTACAGCGTCACATTTGATCCAACACTATAACCCTGTACAATTTCCCCTTCTTCTGTCTTTTACTACAGTCCATGCCTCATAAATGTCATCCCAGTCTGTCTAAGCATTAATCTCTATGAAGCTGGGGCCCAGTGACTCTCCAAAACAAACCAGTCTTGTTGAACTGCTCCCCTGCTGAATAGTAGAAGCTTGGCAGAGCTGGAGGAAACAGAGAAGTATGGATTGAAAGGGAGGAGGGGTGTCTCTGTCCGTTTTTTTTTGTTTTTTTTTAGTGCAGCAACAGTGGGGTCTCCAATGGGAAAAATATCAGCAGCATTATGGAGTGGGCTTGAGCCTGCCATCACTATCAATGAGAGGAAGAGGCCTGTCAGAGCACACAAAGGAGAAAAAGACACAATCCCAGACAAAGAATAACAGAACAGGAGGGATGGAGGGAAGAAGAGAGGAGAAGAGGGAGAGAAAGAGAGAGAGAGGACACATGAGGAAGCGAGAGACAGACAAAGAGACAGATTAAAAAAGCATTGCAATTAGAAATGGAGGAGACAGTGCAGGAAAGAGCTAAAGAGAGCACCGATGGGAGACTTAGATAAACCATCACAAACAAGCTGGCAAACTGAACGAGATGGAGAGAAGATAGCAACCGAGAGAGGAAGACAAAGAGGGAAAGAGACAAAGAACAAGCAAGAGTGAGCAAAAAAAAAAAGAGAAATTAATTAATGACTTTGAGAAGAATGAGGCACAGAGGAACAATAGAGGAAAAAAAATAGACAATAGGAGACAAAATTAGATGAAAGGGAGAGAAACGTCCTGTCACAATGGCACATCAGAGCCTGCATGTGGCACCACTTGATAAGACGCGTCTTTGCCACCTTCCATGCTGGCACCCGCGTCCTCCTCCTCTGCCTTTCCCAACCATCTGTGCCATACAAACACACCAAGCTGTCCGTCAAGGAGCTCGCCACGCCATTGCCAGTTTTGTGACATCAGCCCCGGAGACCGGCTCCCGATGACAACTAGGAGCCCCCAGATCGGTGACATCATCAACCCAAAAGCAGAAAGTGCCAAACTGTTGGACGGAGGAGGATTTGAGTCATGTGAGCTGGGATTCCAACCACAGCGGCCTAATGGTTATTCTGGACAAGCCGCAGAGAGACTTTTACTGGGACGTTGAGAAGCTGATCGACTACACAAATCTCCTTTCCTTTCCTTTCCTTTCCTTTCCTTTCGTCTGTGAACAACTGTGGGTATTTGAGTTCAGCTTACACACCACCCAGCAGGGTAGCACCCGTTGGCTGGGAATGACTGACATCTGACAAAGAGGAGATGGGCGTAGAATACAGCGTGGCAAAGTTCAACACAGGGATGAATGACAAGCAGTAATCTGCTCCCTGAGAACAGAACCTCGCGTCCTCAGTGTTTCCCCATCGACGCCTCAAAGGAAATGTGTGGAATTATGTTAAAGAACTGGGTTGAATTACATTCATTTGGCTCATTCATGTCATCTAGGCTGGCAACTAACAATTATTTCCACTATTGATTAATCTGTTGACTATTATTTGAATAATAAATAGTGGAAAAACGTCATGGTGGTGTCTACAAATGTTTTTTTTTTTTCAACCATCAGTGGAAAAAAAAAAGCAAAAAAAAAAAAGCGGGATTTTCAATTTATAATTTTAGAAAACAAATTAAATCAGCAGATTCTGATAATAAAATGCAAAATTGAAAATTGTTGTGCTATTTTTCCATCAACTAGTCGATTAACTGACGGATTGTTTCAGTGCTGATGCCATTAACTTAAATAATCTTAATTAAGCGGATAACCTATCCACTCATAGTGATATCTATTCATTCAACTATTTTCGATGATTTAACTACATATAAGGAACTATCAAAAATACAGCAGCCGGATGTTTTCCCTCATAAAGTTGTACAAGACATTCACTTCCTCAATCCTTTTGCTGTATAATTTATCCATCCTGTAAAAGTTCAGCCATAACTACATGTGTGGACCCGAGGAAAAAAAAAACACATAAAAGTAAGAAGGGCCAAAAAGTTAGATATCCATGGCGACAAATCAGGTATCACAGATGAAAACTGAAAAGGGATGACAAGTAATAGAAAATGATAAAATGTCTACAAGATATCCTCAACTGGTTAGAGTAGAAAAATGACAGCACTTTCCATCTGTCTCACACACACACACACACACACACACACACACTCCCACACACACTTATTACACAACCTATTACTATTCTTGATATCCGGTGAACTTGAGAGTTCCTGTACTACCTGGCAGTATATAGGAGAAGCTATAACAGTTCTTCCTTAGCTCGGGCAGGTATCCAAACAGCCTCAGCAGGCTTTGATGAAGTGTCCTGTCATGATGTCAGCCTCCATTGGTCTCTTGTTCACCTGGGATCTCCCTCACTCTTAACAACTTCTGGCTGAGAGGGGGGAGGGGGGGGAGGGAGAAAAAAAAGGGGGGGAGGGTGGGCTCCTTGTCCACAGACTTTGCCTCCGCTTCTTACTTCTCCTCACATCATCTTATTCCTCTGAAGCCAGATAACAACAACATAAACTGAGATATAGACTATATTCTTATCTCATATCGCTCTTCTTTTCCTCTCCATCTTCCTCCTCCTCCTCCTCCTCCTGCTCGCTGGCTGTCAGCAGGTTAAAAAAAATTTAAAAATGGTTTCGCCACTAGCGAGGGAGAAACAATTACTCACGGCGCAGGCTGTGTAGACATTAGACGCTCTGTACTCCTCTGCGATCTCAGGGCCATGTGTTTCTAATTAAACGGTGCACTGGAGGAATTATCAAAGCTTAAGATTGCATAATGAGCACTGGCAGAAATCTGTGGCAGGCGGTGACACTCTTTGTCTCATGAGGCGCGCACGGTGGTTATATTGAATTAAAAATTAAAGCGTGTCGATGAATGTCTGAGGGGAAACAATTCATTTTTTTTTTTTTTTTTGAGAGGATTCTGTCATACACATGTTTGTAAGAGTCGTTTATGTCATTTCTAAAAAAAACCTGAGCTCAGGTGGCAGTAAAATAACAAGATAGAAAGGGATTCATTCAAGGGGATGCTTTTGCGAGGCTGTTTCTATTCATGGAGAAAAATTCTGCCTTTAGATGCCGTTTCTGAGCCTCTTGTGATGATGATCAGTAACACCTACCCTGTTTTTCTCCTCACCAGTGTTATCTGTGCCATCATCACACAACACCAGTTGGCCAGAGACGGACACGGCCGGTTTAGCTCGCCAAATGGAGGCATGTTCATCTTTACGCAGAGAGAGAGACACACTTCTGTAATAAATGTCGAGCCAGTTTCTGTGAAACATCACACATGAGCACAGTACACGCTTACCACACAAAGCACACACACACACACAAAAAACACACTTAAATCCTGGTCTCCATGGTGATTGTTTTAGTGCCTATGTGAACTTGCCCCTTGCATCTGTTTCTGTTTGTTCCTTGTGTAAAAAAAAAAAGACAAATCTAAACAACAAAAAAAAAACAATTATTCATAACCACATGACTATTTTCATTTCCCACAAAGCACCATAAATGAGCGCAATAAATACTCAACAACGGCAAGTAAGTACAGCAAACAAATGTTTTTGGGGTTTTTTTTAGCTCGTTTTAGAGAAGATTGCTGAATACACGATTCGAAATGTCCACCGTTGATACACATAATCAGCACAGCCGTCGGCAGACTGTCCAAGTTGAAGGTTTACACGTCCAACAAGGAGGGAGGTTAGAAAGAGTTGCCAAAACGTCCCTTTAGACCTCCGAGTCCATCTGGTGGATGCAAAGAGAATCGCACGTAGGTTACATTTCGTCTCCTCACTCGTCATTTCACTACAGCCTACTTATTTTAATGCTCAATGCAGACTCTTGCCAGCGCATTAGTGAAAGTACTACGGAAGCAAATTGGATTTTCATGGGGTTCATCTATAATACAAACGTATATAAATACAGTATATGACCCTGAACACTTTATCTCTACATCTCAATATGAGAATCTAGGAAGACGCCAAGAGTAATGTGAGGCATGTGTGTCAGAGACAGTCTTAAAACTCTGTTATGTGTAGCATGGATCCTATTCTGGCGGAGGAATACAAGTGTGTGTGTGTGTGTGTGTGTGTGTGTGTAATGGTATGCTCATTTTAGAGTCATCCAGAGTTTCCCTTACACACGGAGACACACACATTTGTGGTCACGGTATTGGTGAAAGTTTCCTTGCCACACAGAAGAGGCAGCTTACCAATGTCTGCTGAACTGTCTGAACACTGAAAAGCACACTGAAAGGTTCAAACTGTTGCAGATAACTTTTGTTGTCTGGGATTTAAATCACCTGAGAGGCCGAAAGCGAAACAATAAGATAATAAGATTGGGGGGGGGGGGGATTTCCAATGATACTACAAATTATGAAGTTCACACAAAATGCAACAAAGACCACAGTTAGAAATTGTATTTCAAGTTATGTAATATTGTAATCAAACCCTGTGCAATATCACTATATGACAAAAAAATATTATAAAACTATAAGATATATTTAATCGAATACACACTATGCAAACAAATCACCACAAACGCACATCGTATTCAACACAGAACAAAACACAGATTATGTCTTGGTCTTTTTTTTCTTCTAGAAAGTGGATAATGAATGGGTGTGAACCTAGAGAGAAATGGACTCCCTTAAACTGGGGCAAACCAACTTTAATACAATTTATGAATACACAACCAGCAGGTTTTTTTTATTATTTAATCTTAAACTAAAAATTACATGCAGAACAAATAATATTGTTTTAGTGTAGTGTAGATTTCACTCACATTTACAACATTTAATAGTGCATGCAATTGAAAGTAAACACATTTCTTTTTTTTATTTCTGATCAAACTACCAGGTGGGTAAACTCAAAGCTCATGTCTGCTCTGCAATAGTGTATCAAGGGTATACGATATTGAGTTTCCTCATACGGGCCTACTGGTGGGTTATTACCTATTGGGGAGCTACTTTATATAAAAAAAACCCTGAGCACAAAGCTATCCTCGTTTATAAATCACATTTGGCCTGTAATCGTTTTATTTGCAGATATGTTACACAGATGGGGACGCAGCAGTCGCCAGGACCAACAACCACAACATTTAAAATCATGTTCACCAGACAAATCCTGATTTATCGAGACACTTTCCATCCCTAGCCAGTGTTGCAAAAAGGGGATCCAGATGTAAAGACAGTGAAGCTCCCACAGCTGCACACCTTAAGGCCTGACGCGCACCTTTTTTTTTTTTATCCAGGAAGAAGAAAATTAAGACTGACTCTTCAAGAGCACGAAGCATAAACACATATCGCGCTCCTGTGAAATACCATGCAGTGTTTACATTTTCAAACCTGCGTTACAGCTCTATAAATGTCAAAATGACACGCATATTGACGCTACGACGAAGACGAATACAAAATCGAGTGCACTGCTGCTGTGAAACTGTCAATTAAGAATATTGCTTTCTGTAAACGCGTCATTTTACTAGACGAGACCCGACGTGAGGAGATCCATATGAGGGATGTCGGATCATTCAAACAGTAATGGCTGATATGAGTGATGACAGATGTTGGACTAGTTAGAGAAGACAATTTAGGTTTGTTGGGAGGGATGTGACAGCACTTTGCACTACGGCAATGCATGTGTATTAAATGTATTTAAATAACTGCAAGTTAATATGAAGCTTCTTGTTGTCTGTAGTCGTCTATCCAAACAGCTTTTTCCTCCCTTTCAAACCAATTTGCCATCTGTCTTTATTGGCTGCATCTTAACTCTCAAGGCCGCGTGCTCTAATGGCAGAACGTCTCATGTTTAAGTGTTTACTTCCTGAAGGGCATTTGAGAACCTGTTTACTGAATATATAAAAAAAAAAAAAAAAAACTCTCCCTCTCTGTTTCCTTTCCCCCCCTCGAGCTCACGCCACTCTCATGACCGAGTCAAGGTCAAGCTCCCATGCTCTCCTCCGTGCCATCAATCTCATCGGGAGAAGCGGAACTTCCTCTCACGCTATTTTCTTCCTGTGCCACGTATGATAAATATACTCTCCCTCCAAATAATCATCTCTGAGCATAAACAAACACAGGTTGACTGACTAATCTGTTTTTATACAACAGTCGCGTATCCTTTCCAGCTCACCAGTCTGTGTTTAAACTAATGCTGCTGTTCTTCATTATTGAAAAAGGCGGTTATGTCACGTTAGAAATATTATTGATATCATGTGTGAAAAAAAACAACATACATGCATGTGTCAACCATAAAAAAAAAAACAGTACAGTCTTTGGTAAAAAAGACTGGATTTTAGTTGCAGTTTTTTATTATTGAGTTGTTGCTGCTTTTTCCTCTTTATGGGATTTTTTTTTTTTAAATATACAATATTTTCCAACACTACAAAGCTGCGCATATAGTTTTCATTTGTGCATGATAACAAACTGACAGAGCAGTCCATAGGGTGTAGAGACAGTCTACGGGCCAGCTTGTAAAAGTTTACAGACTCCAACCCTCGCCTTTTAACAGAAACACCACCGAGCCCGTATAAATTACAGTGGAACGACACCATCAGTGAATGCCAGCGTTCCCAACATACTTGAAGCATGAAATTCCATAGCCTTGTTGGCCGGCTTTCACCACATATAAAGCAACACAACATCCATCTCTTTGAAACGCATACTTCTGACCCAACAGACAGATCTCTCTTTGACTCATGCCGGGAAACAAGCCTGTCGAGTACGACGGGTAACGTAAACAAATCTGATCACATACCGCAAATGACAACAAGCCACGCAAATACGAAGAACGGGGTGTTAAAACAAACACACCGATACGCAGGCCTAAAATGTGTAAGCATGCAATCTAAACTGTCTGTTTTTCTTAAAGTGGTTGATGCTGGTCAAGGTACACAACAGGGCATCAGTCAACCACTACGGTACCTGTACGCTGTATGTGCAACAATACATCACAACGTAGCTGTTTAACCTTCCAACCACCCGGACATCTGTTTGGTATCAATCAACGCCCTCATCAACGTGATGCTCATCATCATTATCAGACAGCAGGCTTTGTCTTGAAAGACTTTCTGAAGTTTGTTTCCATCTAAACTTACTCTCCCATGGACGAAGACCCTCCCACACGCTCATTGAAATACACACATACTTCAGAAACCACAAGTTTTCTCAACTGTGGTCGTCGTCTGGGATTGGCACTCATAGGCCCATTTCAAATCACTCCGTGATGTGTTATAGTTGTCTTTAAATACTACTTACAGCATGTCAGGGATTCAGTATATCACTGCAGTAGGTATAAGTGTTTTAAAAGGATGGAATTGACACATATGTATTAAATATGAGTGTATTGTATATGCAAAACATAGTGTGCTTCAAGACAGTAGTACCCAACATTTTTAGTGTGGCCGCTTTTTCTACTTTTTATACATTATCCAATAATTTATATGCAAAAAACAAAAATTACAACAAAAAAAAAAGTCAGAATAAATGGCAAAAATGTTTTTTCTGCTCTCCTAATCTGGGGATCATCTAGCAAAAATTGATCAGATTTAGGGGGATTTCCGATTGATTTAGTATCCTGAGGACTTTTCAAATAATTGAATCTTAAGACACCTCAATATACAGCACTGCACAGGCTTTAAACATCACTTATTTGCCACCCACTCTGCACGCACATACAGCAAGTTGTGCGTGCCCCTGATGAGTAATCATTTTATAATGGTGCACAGATCTCAGGGATCTTAATCCTTGACGTCCGCTGCTGAAGTTATCTAAACATGCCATCTCCTCCTGCCTTTGATCGCTGTAGAAATCTGTCAAACACATTTATGGCCAAAGCTAATATGTTGCAGGCGAGAGGCTTGCAGAGGTGAGTCGGAGTATGACGGTCAACATACGGACTGTAGATCTAGAAACATATTCACAAAACATCCTTTAGGCTAAAAGTCATTCCTTATTGGCCGAGTTTATAATGATAGTGTTTATATAGCAGGGTACAAGTGAAACAGCTCATGCTATTATACAAATATTATAATTTTTGCAGGTTTTTGATGAATGCACCTGCAGTTCGTACACAGATGATCCAGTCTATTTGGATCTGGGTTGGGTTTGCAATGTTCCCTTTGAAGCTCATATTCAGATTAATAGCTGACAAATGCTAACAGACTTCAACCCAATCTCACCCACCTTTGTAACAACGTCTGTAATTGTGACAGACTCGACTTCAAAGTCTTTCCCCCTTGAACGGTTTACATTACATTGTCTGTATGGTCACATGGCTTCAGGCGTGTCTAGTCAGCTATGGCCAGATGAAGAGCCAATCCACGGACAATGATGTAATTCTGGTTTTCGGTTAATAGGACGCTTAATGTCTTCCTGACTTTAAACACAAAAACACAAAAACAGAGGCTAGGCGTGTTACATTCAACACAAAAGTCCTTTCCCACACATCTATTATGCTAAAAAGCACCACAGCATTCAATCACCACAACTAAGGCCTTTTCACATATTGAACACAGGTGCACATACTGAGATAATATTGTTGTGTTCTGCCAGAATAAGTTTTATAAGAGCGCAACAAAAAAGTCTTATAGACACAGAAAAACCCATAACCCAAACATGCAATAGCGCACTGACGTAAGAGGGACATAAACCGAACGGGGTTAAATGCATTCAGGTTCGGCCTCATTGAAATATCGTCCCGCTAACTATGGTGTGATGAGGATTTGCTGTGTGTGTGTGTTTGTGATGCAGAGAGGCCTCAACCCTCAACACAAATGCGAAGAGTGAATCTCCAGCTGTTCCTAATTCTCCCCCCTTATGGGTCTCTCCTGGCAAAGAGCATAAGCCGCATGTTAATGTGTACAACCTCTGGGTTTGTGCGTCCGTTTCTATCTTGTCAGCGTCAGTGTGCCCTTTTTCTTGCATCGCAGTATATATATATGTGTGACATCTGCAGGAAATGAGAGCCATCCTCCTGTAGCTGATGAAGACGAAAGGACTGACAAAGCTCATAGGCTCACTGGAGCCAAAAATGTTGGAGAACATCCAAACTTTTAAAACTTTTTGCCCTTTTTTTTTTCCCCCTAAATGGGTGACAATGATAAATTGCTCCGGACCAATACAGTGTCTTGTAAGTAATCTGGAGCCGAGGGGGAAATGAAGGAAATGGGGAAAAAAGTTGTGCTTCAAAGACAAATAGCCAAGTCATGTGGCAACAATATTGCACAAACAACCTATGTGCATGGTATATTGTATAATATACCGAGAGTTATCTTATATGACTAAATATAACTCACAAACACTACATGACAACCAGGAATGCCACCCTGAGTGTTGAGCAATACCAAATATGGCTAAATCAGGTCAGTTTTTTAGCAGGACAGAAGTATTGTTTGTTAGATTAATTCTTCACTAAATAAGAAATTCTTTGTCTCCCTCTAGTGGTGTATTACTCTATGTGACAGAGCCTTCATATGCAGAAGAAGTATCTAAGAATAGAGGTCATGTGCCGTGCAGATTATAAAGCCCTCTGGGATAAACTTATGACTTATTTTGGGCTATATAAATAAACTGACTTGGACTTGACATTATAGCCTGATTATCATAATGCAATAAACTAGAACGCTGCCAAAGTGCAATCATGGCATCATAACCGCCTGTCTAAACCAATTCTAAATATTTATGTTTCATTAATACAATGTGATTTCTTAATGCAACAATATTGGAAATTTGGGGCGTTTTTTTTTTTTAATGAATATTTTCAACCGTACAAGTCAGTAGTTTGAATTCATGCCGGCGTTTATGTCATTATATCAAACAGCCATGTTCGTACACTAGCACCCTTTATTAGTATGTCAATCACGGGAAGAAAACAAAACCTAACAGGTCCCGATTACAAAAGTACCGAGTCGTGGCAACAGTGATGTGTTTTTCTTTTACTTAAAGAAAAAAAAAAAAAGGGGGTCAATATCACTTTAACTTTTAAACAGCAACAACTATAATCAGACAGCGTGTATTATTCTTACTTCATATTTTACAAGCCAAACTAAGATTTACCACCACTATAGCTGTAATAAGGCTGCTCAATAGCTTCATACATAACAGCTCTAAGGAGATGTCAATAGATAAGGCAGTAAAACAACAACAACATAGTCCTTGCATTCTTTGGCTCACAGAAAGCTCATTGTCTTCATTACGGATAATGAAAACTTATAATACTGCATAGTGTAATAAGTGATTAGTGCCTACCACTAGGTGGAGCTATAAACTCAAGGATTATTAATTTTCTGTAGCATTAATTTCACTTTTTTTTCCCTTTACTTATTAGATCTAAATGTTTGTTGTGAATACACTTGTGTGTAAACATTAGTGTTCAGTTCATATAATGATAACTACGGTTCATCATTTAGTGCTACTACAAGAATATTGACATGAATATAAAAAGATAAATAAACTATATTTAATTTGCTGCCAAAATAACACAGTGCATTTTCAGCTCCACTTTATAGATTTCAGACACAGGCTTAAATGGGATTTGTAGAACTAGATAATCATTCACCAATAGGATTGTGATAGAGGCACATTGTGTTTACAGATTATACAACCATAAATGTCCTTTCATCATTAACACCCGTGTACAAAGTGTTTCCCTTCCCCCTGTTTGTCCCGCACAAACTGAAAGCATGCGTCTAAACCAAAGCAACGATGCAACCACACATGATGCTCCAGGACGCCGAGATCACAGTCAAGTAGTAGAAGATTTTAAATCTGGATCAAAGATCACCACCACTAATGGCACCATTTGTTTTTTTTTTCACTGCAATGTGGGTGACCTGGAACATGTCTGTGCAGAGCTCAAGATTAAAGAGGTTCAAGTTAAGTGTCAGAAGTTGATTGTTCCATCTGCCTGCTGAACGTGTTGTGATGGAGGCTCAGTGTGCTCAGTAAGGGTCCATGTTGATCCTTCTGTACAAGCAGCAGGTGAACACCATCCCACAGATCTGAAAAGAGGAAGCGTTATGTCAAAGATTGCTGCTCAGTCACTGTGAAGAACTGGAGGATTGACCTGCTATTGACTGCGGAGAAAGAGGGGTTAAAAGGTGAGTAGGTTAGAGACTGACTATGGGGATTGTCAGGAGTCAAGCAGCCATTATTGCAGCAAAGTGTGTGTGTGTGTGTGTGTGTGTGCGCACAGGCTTGCACAAGCAAATCCTAACTAAAGCACTGGGGGTGGGGTACAAAAGCAGATATAAGCGCAGTAATCATCTTTTAATATTCTGTTTCTACACAGCAAAATGTTCTAAAAACTTAACCCAACAACAACTGTACTGTAATGCAAACTGATAACATTTGATTACCGTATGTAATTGGTGATTATAATTATTATTGAAAAAAATAAGAAAAAAAAAGTCAGCAATGAGGCATGATTTACACCCTACTGTAGAAAAGGTCACAAACACAGCTCAACAGGAACAGATACTGACTGAAGCCACTGGTCAGGCTCCATAGATAAACAAAGCCTGGTCAGCATTGTGTATTAACTCAGAAGAGAAATATTTCATCAACCTGCCCAAAGAAAATGGCAGGTGCCTGTTAAGGTTGTATATATATGGGCACCTCAAACATACATCCAGTCAACAATTTACACACTAGCAAAGAAACGCAAGGGTTTGGGAGTATATGTCTTATTTTAGAGTGCAAGTAACTATAGCAACAAAATCAATGCTTCACCTACATGACAACATATCAAAGTAATTAATTGTCTCTGTATCGTTTCTTATACCAATTACTGCTACTAAGTCTTATGCATAGATGCATCAGATCATAAACTGTTAAATAAATAAATAAATAAATAAAAGGTCTGAGGTCGGAAACCTTGCAAATAAAGTACAACTGATCAACAACGTGTGTAAAAGTCTGTATAAAGAGGATTATTAAATAAAACAGAACCTCAAATCCATTTCCAGACCTTTTTACCATCTTACAAAATATGGTGAATCGTGGCGAAAAGGTTCAAATTTAAAGTAAAACTGTAAATTAAGGACAAACAACAAAACCTTGGCGTTCTTCTCTGTAGACGCTACAGTATGAAGATACGGAACATGACTCTTCATGACCATCATGCAGCAGCAGTTAAGTTTTGATTAATCAAGCCATTCTCATTATGCGTTTGACCTTTCACGAGCGATCACATCCTTATCAGCCCAATATTCACAAGATGAGGAGTAACAGTGAAGGCAAAGCCAGGCGAGCTACATGCTTCAAGCTCAGCAGAGATCACATTTGAACATGAATGTGCTAAAAATAGTAGCCTGTAGATTTTCCACATTGAACACAGAGCGGATAGTCACAAATAAGACAAACATGCAGACAAACATCAAATTTCCACAATGACCCCAAACCTTGTCTCGCCAGTTGATTAAACCACAAAGACGCTCTAGAGCTAATCACAATGAACTGAAGTCTTCTTCCTCTTCTTTATACAGCAGATAGATAAAGCAGGCTGTCAAGACTGCCCCGGCCAGCTACAGTGACACCACACATAAGGACATACAGTACAAAGCACCGTGGACAGGTTAGTGTGGTTCATACGAGACATAAATGTTGTTTATGTCATATGTTTTATGACAGAATCTACAAGAAAAAGTCAGATCTAACATGAATTTAAACATCTAAAACATAGATATTAGGGCAGGAAAGTGCACCAACATGAAGACGGACTGGAAAAGTAGACAAAGACAAGACATACAGTAAGTCTATAGTACAAATATACAAAGCAAATATACAAAGCAAATATATACAGCAAATATATACAGCAGGCTTAGATTGGAAAGTATTGAATTATACCGAGTCGGCAGTTTTGTATTTTATATGCATTTCTCCAGCTAGATTGTGGATCTATTCAGCACTTTATATATATGTTCAGCATAATCCTTTCACTTTGAGAATAAAAATGTCATTTTCACATGAAAGTGAGAGTTAATGGAAACCTGAGCCCTTAAATTTCCCTGAGCACCAAGAGGATAGCGGTGACCGGTGATTTCTCATCTGTTGCAAGCCTTCATTATTACGGCAGAAAATTATGTCTGACCTTATTCTCCAGTTCCTTTGTGAGTAATAAAAATGTTTTATACTGAACGGCAAGCGCAGTGGTGGGCACGTGAAATCACAGTATTACAGATAAATAAAATAAAAAAATCAATGCAGGTTTGTTTTGACTCAAGTTTCTTTTAAGTCGATTTACAAAGAGGTGGTGCACAGCTATAAAAGCACCGTCAGCCTGGACACCGTCGTATGCTTCCATGTACTCCAGAAGCTCTAAAAGCTTGGGTCCATCTCAGAATGGGACAAATCAAATAACACGAATGAACAAAAATCAGATAATAATGACTCGGAGGCTCCGGTGGGATGAAAAGAAGCGTCCACTTAGAGGTTGGTGGCCTTCGATGGTATATTCTCCAGTAACGGCAAGATTTAAACCATGTCTGCTTGGCTTTTTTATATGGTTTTATTAAAACAAAGGCCAACGGTATTCTGCTTTCTTTAACAACTGTCTACATGAACTACATATAATAATAATAATATTTTACTTACCTGCAGACAAGCCACTCCTATTCCGACAGCACCGATGACCAACAGGTGGTCTGCTAGAAACTGCTCCAGTTTAGAGATGCAACCACCCTGCAGAGCCAAAAGATGAAAGTAAAAAAAAAAAAGAAAAAAACATCTTACACAATGCATATGACTGATAACCTACTGACCTCCACCTTGTAGATATTGGAGGGGTGGTCTCTCTTGCCACAGTAAGGGGTGATGGTCTTGCAGCAGCTGTCAGGCACCAACCTGCCTTCTGCTTGCTTCGATGAAATGTACACACTCACAGTCCAGTCATGGGAGTTGTTGCTGCCGCAGCACTTGAACTGTCGAGGGAGGAAGGTGAACGTAAGGGAAATGTTTTACACCCATGATGTCACATACTGTAGAACAAAAAAGGTCAAATCAACCTTTGTGTTTGTGATATTAGGGCTTATATTCGATTCATTTATTTAGTTTAATACCATTTCCTTCAATCAGTACCCTGTCGGCTCTGATAATTCCTGCAAATGAACAGAGCGGCGTTTCCCCTCTTCTCAGAGACGTGGAGAAAATGACTGCAGCTCTGACTTTTCACTCCTCATTTTTGGAACAATACAGGCCTGCGAGCGACTTATTCTATTGAATCTCAGCATAATTTAAAACTATTTTGCCTATGGTAGCAACAGACAGAGTGATTGAAAATTTATTTAAAAACCTAAGAGCGAGTATATGGCTGCTGAAAGGAAATACAGCATATAATCTTATATAAAGCAAACTAAACCTATATTTTTTTTGGTAAATATAGTCTTATACATCTTGTTGTAGTCTGTCCACAGATAATGTGATGGCCTCCTTCCCTGGCTGGGCGTAGTTCTCCGTCATAGTCTGGTTGAGATGCTGCTTCAGCTCCTCACTCAGCTGGAAATATATAAACACACACACACACACACACACTTATTACAAATGGAACATAAATACATACAGAACATGGATGCAACAGTGTGTAGGAGCAAAGACTATAAAAAGAGTATTGGAGTGATAAGCTTGACATAAGGAGTGAAGGAGTGGGATGATTAGTGCAAAAAGACAGATAGAAACTCCCACACATCTATGAGTGCTGTGATTGAAAAGATAGATGAACAGCACACTGCAAAAAAAACAACAACTTTAACACGGCCTTTGTTGTGTGCATCCGTACACAGACACACACACACAATCAAAGAGATAGAGAGAGGACGACAGCTCTTATCCTTAAAATGATTCTATCTTGTACCGAACCCTTTTTCCATTCTGATGAATCACTGAACTTGCGACAGCAGAGAGTGCTCTTTGCAGACCGCGCTGACTGACAGGCAGATGATTGTGAGATAAGGTCCTGTGTGTGTGTTAGATAAACTGCAGATACCGAACATAACGCTGAGCGCAGGTAGGAAACAACCTACATTAACATATAAAAAAGGAAGGAAGAGAAAAACAGCGAAGCTAAAAGATCTACTGTAGATTCTCCAGTGACTCATCATCATCATCATCATCATCATGTCCTGTGACAGAGCAAAGACCAATAGAAAAAAAACAAAAAACATTTTTCACATAAGAAAACACACGCCACACTTCAAAAACTACTAAAAAAAAAAATTTCAATCTTAAGCAGTGATCACTTACCCTCTGGTAATAGACATAGGCCAGTACTCCAGCAACCAGTTCGATCAAGAAGATCAGCAGCAGGAAGAAGAAATACTGCGGATGAGAAACGGAGGAAGCAGTTCAACTAGAGAACAAGACTTCACTTCTTCAGACGTTTCAGCCTCGGAGTCATAAAAACAGTCGTCCCTCTCAGCAGAGTAATTTGAGAAAGTTGCTTGCATTGTGACGCCTCGATAAAGGCTTCCATCAACTGTCACTGTGCAGATGGCAAAAAAATTAGGCAACCAGAAAGCCATTTGACAGACTGTAGAATCAGATTTCTCTCGGGTATCTCTTAAGGAGCTGTTTGAAAGCAGCTCCTTAAATTATGTATCATAATTAACATAATACTTCAAAATCTTTATTAAAAGGTGATTTAAATATTTACCTTCACCATGCATTTGTATTATTCACTAATACACTTTGTATATATATATATATACACATATATACACACACCACATAAAGAAAACACACACACGTAACTAATTAGGTCCACCTGTCACAGAGTGGGACAACAGTGTGACAGCAGCGACAGCTCTGCTTTGCTGGAGGTCATTATAGAAAGACAGACGCTACAACCCATCCACGTGAAAAGTGAAACAAAGTGTTACGAATTAATGTGCCACACTTGGGCAAACGCTCACTTCTGTTTTAACAGTTATCACAGTAATTATAACAAGCAGAAGACACATACATAGTGTGCTCTGTAACTATTGGTTACAAGATTTTTTTTTTAAAAACAAAAAAACACTCAAGTCCCTGCGCGCCTGCTGCCCACACACACATTACAACTTGACTTCTTCCACACACACAAATGCAGTTACATACTGGCATCAATCATAGATCTCCTAAAACTAACCTAGAAAGAACACATCAGTACACACAGACTCCAAATCTTCCAAATACATGCACCTCCTCACTCCTGCAAGGCTGTTCCTCCATCCATCAACAGCGGGTACCTATAAATCTATAAATAGAAAATTCACCTCCTGTACGCTTCTCTCTCACCGAGTCCTGTGTCTCTGTAAAATAATGAGGACAGTAAGGGTCCCGTCAGTCATCCGTCACCATCCAGTGATAGACCGTAGACCAGGGACATCGTGGATGAGCTCTATAGTTGTCGTTTACTTCACATGTTGGGTGTGCATCCAGCTTCTCAGTGTAGATACGGACCACAAACTGGTAGATGTTTTTAATTGTGTAACGAACATGGGTCTAACGACTCACCGTGGACAAACAGCTTCTCTGCTCCCGGATGACGGCACAGCAGCCCAAGAAGCCAGTGACCACCACCAGACCCCCGGCCAGGATAAGAATATACGCCGAGACAGCAAAAGCGCTGGAGGCCAGCAGACTCAAATAGTCGCTCTTCTCAATCAGTGTCCAGATTCCTACACCCAAAACTGCTGCTCCTCCCACCTGAATGAGAAGGACAGAGAGAGAGAGAGAAAGACATGTTAGATTATAAGAGATCATATAAAACCAACAGGTGTTATAGACAGAGAAGAGACAAGATGAAAAGACAATATATATATATAAAATAAAAAAAAAGGAAATACAGCTCAACACTGAGTGAAAGGCCATGAGGTAAAGTGTGCAGGGAACAAACAGGATGATAAGTTCAACACTGTTCAATGAGTCACAGAAATAATAAATGAGAGAGCAGTGGAGAAGAGGAGGAGGGGGGGGGGGGGGGGGGGGGGGGGGAATGGGCACAATAGAGCAGAGAGAAAAGAGAAAATAGAAAAAGGGAAACAGAGACGTGGTTTTCAGGGGAAGCAGCAGTGAGAATGTAAGAAGTTTAGAGTCAGGACATAATGACCACTTCCTTCCAATCAAATCCTGGATAACAAACACAGGGTGGCGTCCAGATCTGTTCCTCTCATCAGTTTCACAAGCGCATGGATAGGAAATGCCTGAGTGTGTCTCTCCCATTCATCCTCCCAACCCTTTCCGTCAAAAGCTACATCATAACAACGCATGGATACATACATGACCCAGAGGGAGACGACTTTTCAAAACCTGTATAGAGACTATGTAGGTTCCTTTCGGACCAAAATGTGCCGTCTGCATCTTAGATTACAGATTTGATATTTCCTCACAGTAAGTGACTAGTTGAATGTTTTCCGATATTGCTATTTGCTAATCTGCAACGTCCACTGAAAGACTTGCATGAAGGCTGCTCTCCTGTATCCTCAGAGCAGAAATAATGCTAGATACTGCACGATGGCAGACCAGAACGACTTCCGCTTCAAGCGAGGAAAGAGGAAAGATCAAATAAGAGACTTGAGATGAACCCAGAGATTTAACCAAAGCATGAAGATAAAGTTTGATCCTTTTTTTCCTCTCTTGAAACCCTCCCACACACACACACACACACACACGCACAGATCTGTCCGTCGCTCAGCACGCTGACTCTGCTTCAGGCTTGAAAAGCGAACCCAGACGCTCCGTACAGTTTTAGTAGCAAACTGCAGCATCATAAAGTGTGGTGCCAAAGAGCAGGTTTGATACACTGTTTCACATCGTACACTGACAAGCCCTAAATAATCTATGACTCACTCGGGCCGAGTCCATAGCTCAGCTTCTTCAAACGGAGAAACTCTCTTTAATCCACTCCCCTGTTTGAACGAGCATTTAAAACATTCATACTGTGCACCATGAAGCAGAAAAATTCAATTCACGAAAACTTTTTTTTTTTTTTTGGGCGAAACTACCGTACGCTGTAATCGGTTAGCTCACTTGTCTCTATTTTTAAAACACGGTTTAGCATTTATACTTAGAGAGAGTAAAGTAGTTGCAATCAGTGAAATCACTGCAGGGTTGTTTTTTTTTATGAATGCAGGTATCATAAAAACAAACGGTGATTGCTTACTTATTGCCACTTACCCAGAAGAGAAAGTTGAAAACAAAAAGCAGATACTTGAGACACACGGTCAGCCAGTCCTCCTGGTCATCTTTATAAATGGTCGACATCTTCCCTTCCTCCAGTTCAATCCTGAAAAATGCAGATTCTTTATCAATACAGGATTAAAAAAAAAATTGAAAATGATTGATCAGATGTTTTATTGATGCAGCACCACGGTTCAAAATATCATCTTCTCTTGTTCTATCCACAAATCACAACCTTAAATTATTCATAGTTCTGTAAATAAACGGCTGCGGTGGTGGGAAGCACTTAGACTCATAAGATTGATCTACACAGTATCCTTCAGTGGACGGCAGTCAAGGAGGAAAAAAGGTGCCAGCCTGAGTTGTACGCTGCAACAGTCAGCACAGGTAGCGTTTATACAGGAGGAAGAGTAGCTCATCAGGTTACTTATGATACTTAACCAGGCCTTGTATTACATTTTGCATCTAGCCACACAAATAATTTGGGGTTTCATTTATTTGAGATGCTGTAGCCTCATTTAAAAACTCAAATTAAACAATGAATGGTTTCATTGGGACTAGTTCTTCAGATTTAAGCCTCCTCTGTGGATTATAGTATTAGTAATATGGCACCATTTCTCAAAAGACACATTGCTGGTCATTTTTTTTTTTATATTATTATTTTTATTTATTTTTTGATGATGCGATGACCATAAAATGAATTATATTTACTACAACTGTAGTAGAATAAAAGCAGACACCTGAGAAATATCAACAAACAGGCCAGACTGGATAAAACATGGAAGAATTAGAGAAGAAGAGAAGTGGCTAAATCACTATTTGGGGACACTTTACTGCAGGTAACAAGGCCCGACACTGTCGTTAAATGACTGCCGTTCATCCACACGCGTTGATTGAACGTTTCAAGGTGTTTTCTTTCGGGAATGATGTGCCCTGCCTGCCTCGGAGATTTCGGACTTTGAACACCGCGTCCTTCAGCGTCACAAGCAACCCAGAAATCAAGACAATTTACGGCCTTCGAGGTTTTTCCAAACTTTCTTACAGGATGGGGTGTGAGCGGCTCCCACACACACACACACTCCAGCATCCTGAAGAAACTAAAAAAAAAAAACATCCCTCTACCTGTGTCGTTAATGCCCAGGACAAAGTTTAACCATATTATATTGCAGTGACATCGAGAAACTAAGGATTTGGTTTCATAGCAGACAACATACTCACCAGGCCGACGTGCAGTGCTGAAAGATGTCCCCGTTTTTGTTGCTGTTCCCGTCAAATCAGAGCGCACGTCACTGCAGCAGTGAACGTGCAGTCCGGCCAAGCTTGTTGCTCCCCGCCAGCAGCGGTTGTGAGGGTGATGCCTTTGGGTGCAGCTCGTATTTTTTTATGAATTGAAATGAAAAGTATTATATTTACACTCTGCTGTAACTCCATATATACCAGTTCAACAGAGAGAAACCAGACCATAGAGATCAATTGAGCTTTTATTTTTTTATTCACAAAATGTGAAAATATCTTATCTCTCACACAGACAGAAAAGGTGCTTTGTACGAAATTGAACTATAAGCGACTTTCCATGTGTCGTCACTGCAATCAGTATAGGCAAAATATAAGTTCAAAATATATTAACTGCACTGAACACACACCAATATGCAATAGAAACCCTCTTTTTGCTGACACACGTATACACACAATAACATCTAGTCTACTTCACGTGGATGCATGAAACTATATTACACTTTAGGTCAAATTAATGATGACAAGACGAGTTATTTCAATGGTGTATTAAACAGGTAAGATGATTATTAGGCTACATATAATTCTCATATAAGCATAAAGATTATTGATTTACTAGTATTGGTTATTTTACTAAGTATTGTTAAATTTCTGACAGTCCTTGAAGGCAGCGCAGTGTGAACATGTGGAAAGGGTCGGTGTGAAGTGACAGAAAGAAATAGAGCTGCTCCCCTCCACCTTACACGATAGGCTGAATTCCACCGCGCAGTTAACGACATAACCTTGGTTACAATGTAACCACATACCCCTTAAGAATTTCACAATGAGGTTTACATGAATGAACAGAAATACAGCTGGAAAAAAAAAGGCACAGTCGACAGTGAACATGGCCTCAAAAGTGGTGTACAGGCCTTTTTTGCATAAATGAATGTATAATAATAAGCCCTTCCTGTTAACTTGGACTCATTATGAATTCTAATCAAATCAGGAAGACTAACAATTAATTGTGAAATTGCTCTTCGTGGTGTAAAATAGAGTACGAAATGCCTCTGTGACCCCATAGGGAGATATGTTAATTTGATATTTCAGCAGTGAGCTAATCAACATTGATTTAAAGTGTCTAGAATTGTTTGCCTTTTTCATTTTCTCGTCATTTAATTACCAGAGAAACAAAATGCCTGTGACAAAAGTCTAAAAAAAAATAAAAAAAAGAATAATTATAACTATGATGACATAAATGCCAAACTGAAGGACCAGTTCTTTTGACTTTTCAATGTAAGATTTCTTGCTTGACCAAAATAGACTCTTGACTACGTATTTGCCTCTTTTTTCCACCTCACTAATTCAATAAGCTTGCAAGCTATTAGGAGTAGATTATGGCTGCAGGGGGAGGAATTCTGCAGTGGTCACCTGCACTGGCGACAAACAGTCTACCAAAACAACATTACTTAGCAGGGGATGTCATCCATCAGACCAACTTTTCCCCCAATAAACATCATGCAACCAGGACATTAAAAAAAAATACAGAATATCTTCAATGTGCTGGTAGGAATTTGGAGCATGTCTGTTTTCCATTTCTTCATATTTGCACAGGTGACACACGGTAGAACAAACAGAAATGTGGTTGTCCCCCTAAAACTGCCAGCTCATTTCTATGCCGAGCCAGTGACCCTCAGTCCAGTTTCATTGTGCTGTTGTTAGTTTATCGCCTCGCATGCTTTGCGGCCTGCTAAGCTCACTAGTGCTTTCTCCCATGTAGAGGATGACTGAGCATGCAAGTTAAACACAAGCTGGTTAAGAGAAAAGTAAATATGATGTGCATTGGTGTGTATGCGCATGAGTGGCAAAGAGGGAAAAGTCATAATTGTACAATCGATACTGAAGTATATGCATACATTCATTAAAATATCACATAAGTTTTAACATCTGTTTAATTGGATGCGTGCCTGTCTGGTTATAGGTAGAACGCTGGTCCCCGGGGTGAAATGAAAATGTACAAATGACATGATGAAAAGATGTAAAGCTTAAGTTGAAATGTTGAGTTATACTAATAATGCAACGACGCATTGTTTGCACTGTTAAATCATTGGAACGTGTTTTGTACCTTTTTTTTACTGACAGCTACATCTGAAATTCTCCCTTTTCTCCTGTTCTGAACCTACATTTTCCTCTTTTAAATAATAATAACATTAGTAAGTTATCTTGGTGCATAATGATGATGTTTCTTTTTAATATTTTATGTTTAAAACATAATTAATTAATTAATTAATTAATTAATTTTAATATAACTTTGTTGTTGTTGTTGTCCTGCAACAAGAAATATATAGTAGGGTAATTATGAAATTTGGTATGTTAAAAAAAAAAAAAAAAAAAGAGGAGTATATACGTATCTTTTCAAATCCTTTACCAGAACAGAGTCGAAAGAGTTAAATTTCTACCAGGAAGTGAAGAGGAGGAGGGGGAGGGGCTTAACGTCGACGCGCTGAAACTAAAAACTACACGAGACTTTTAAGCAGCAACTTTTCACAAGCAAAGTGTAGTTTCCTTTTTGCATTTTTACTTGACAGGTAAGACAGATGCAGCATTTCTCATGTCACAGTCTACATGCTGCAGGATATCTTCAGTTGTAACCGAACCTACTGAGTTGTGAGTATAATAAGTTTTCTGTGGTTCTTGTACAGACATGACAACAACTAACTGAGGTTCCTGTGTTCTGTTTGTCTGGATGCGTTCACTGAACCGGTCTCAACACACTTTCTGCACAGCATGTATTCACACGTATTGGGACATTTTGCAAAACAAGCACTTTCACCAAAGACCTGAACTCCATGTCAACACGATCATGTATGAGTTAGCTGCTGAGGTTCATTAGTCAGTTCAAATAAAAGCCTCCACTCCAGACCCACAGTTTTCCTCAAACAGCAGACGTCCCTTGTGACATATGCTCTGAGACAAAGGAAAAAGGATGTTAAATCATGCCTGGTGTGTCTTAACTCGCATGATGTTTGCCAGAGAGAAGCTGAGAAAGCGAAAGAAGCCGGTGTACAGGTCTTTACTGACTTGATCTGCTCTCTTCAGAGAAGCCGGGCCGAGCTTGTTGAGGTGATCGAGGAGAGGCGCAAAATAGCAAAATGGGAAAGGAGAAAGGCTGAAGGACGGAAGTCACAGAGCTTGAGAACAAAGGCGACCAGATAGAGCAGCTGTCACAGTCTGAGGATCTGAGGAGCAGTCTGAAGAGGTTCAGGTGAAAGGGAAAGACTTGTTGGGAGATTGGAGTGGTCGGAAAGTCTGTTGAAAGAAAGATGAGCAGTTGCTGATGGTTTTTAGACGTTGGGGTTAGATGAGGGCAAGTACAAAGTAAGTGGAGCGAAGAACATGAAAGAAAAGCCTCCAAAAGTGGGCATCTTGAGTGGACACTGGCTACTGCTTCACAGAGAAGCTTTATCCGTACTTCTGCCCTCAGCTGAATGAATATGGAAGAAACCCCTGTCATCATAACCCCGGTACCTAAAACACACTTTAAGTTTTATTCTCATTGTTGTCATCCTCCTCTTCACATCTCGCAAAGAAATTAAAATGGTTCTTTTTTTTCTCTGGTGTAGTTCATATGGGTGAATTTAAAATAGTGATGCTAATGTGCACAGTGCAATACACTGGGAAATGTCAATATATATGGTTTTTTAAGTTTATTTTGATTGAGATTAAATGCATTTTACACAGTTAAGTGTAATATTCCTGCAATGTTTTGCATTAAGAAATGTACGGTTTGATTGATAAAATGCATTGTTATGCAATAAAGTTCCCTGCAAAGTCATGTGTCGAGCTTGTTTTACCTTTTGACTCAAGAAATATATATATATATATATATATATATATATATATATATATATATACGGTCTCTACCTGGTGGAGATTTGCAAAAAGGGACAGTACTAGAAGGCTAAGACAAGTGCATATAAATTCTTCACATTGCTTGTTTCTTGTAATTCACAGTGTCTTGAAATGAAGCGCATTTACATTTCATTAGAAGGAACTACAGCCAGGACCGGCGCTCTCATAGCACGACAGGACGGACAGATTTTGAGGGCATTGAACTTATGACGTTCAGGCCACCTAAACTACAGCTAACGACAGGATCGCATCTTAAAATGCAGTAAGTCTCCTTGCACAGTTTTAACAGGATACACAGTAGTTTCTCATGTTTTTGTCATGCTATCTCCTCTGTGAGGTTTTTAGTCAATCAATAGTAGTCTGCCTACTGCTTTCACTCCTGACTCCTGCCCCCACACTGGTTTTGCATGTATGTATGTATGTGTGTGTGAAATAGAGTGGATGCACATATTCTACTCTAGTGTGATGTGTGGGCCGATGTACTTGAACACCACTGATGGATGGAGCTCATCCATAACTAGATACAACAGCATCATATCACATCCTTCTCTGTGTCTCACTGCCCGATGAAGGTCGGCTGTTTAAATGAGCTGGGGGAAAAAATAAGGATAGGTTGACCCTATACGTGAGGTTTATGTTAAATATGAGTGAATGCGACGACATTAAAGTGGGAGAATTTGTGACCTGAAAGAACACCAGGAGAGGGCAGTAATATTAGCAAAAAAAAAAAAAAGTGTTACAAAGGCCGGTCATGCTGCTCTCTATGGATTCAAAGTGTAAGTATAGACCTGCAATCAGTGATGACACAGTAGGTGTTTTGGGCCAATGAAAAGCACCTGCTGTTACTTCACTGACTGGGATGAGGTAAGAGGACAACATGCTTGAAGGTTTCAGCTCATAGAGAGGTGAGCAGAAGACGTGACACAGTTTCATCAAGTTCTCTATGACTGCAAGGCAAATGCTGTCTCTTAAATTATGAATTGGTATTTTTTATCTCATTGCTATGAGTATATACTATACAACCTACTTAAAGATTCCCTTCAGACATTTTTGTCACCGTTTTGAATAATTTGTGTCTGATTTTTGGTTTCCAAGTGAAAGTAAAAGTAATATTAACTTGCTAAATGTAGTGGACTAACAAGCATAATGTTTCCATTATAGATTTAGAGTAACAAACACCTGTTAACTCCTCCACAGTAACAGTAATAAGGACGCAAAGAAAATATACTCGAAGTTCATTGGTCCTTTTACGTGCTCCAGATAATTCTAGAACACTCGTCCTCGCTGCTGATAGGCTGAACTGCATTCCAAGCAAACTAGATGCTGAAACTGCACACCTGCAACTGCATTAACGGTAAATCATGTTAATATAGCACCTGAAATCAGTCGTTAAGCTATACTAGTCATAAAGTACAGTTTATTTAACAGTGTTTTCCAGAACGTATAAGTAAAAATGACCCCCAACACACATACTGTAGCTACACCACCTTTGTTATATAAACGAGCGGCTGGGAACCTCAGTAAAAGCTCGGTTTAAAGGAGGGTTTCTTGCTATTGTGGTGCGAGGAACCAGCTGTGCTTTGTGAAGCAGACATTTCTTTCTTTGCTTTGCTTGTTATATATATATATATATATTTTTTTTTTAATAGGATTCATTTGCATTGCACACTCACAGTTTGAACTTTCTCTCCATCTGGGTTACGCCGAGGACTTTTCATCATAGCTGAGAGAGAGAGAGAGAGAGAGAGATGTCACTGTTTCCAAGCGCACGGAAGAGTCATTTTCTGATGTGTTTTTTTCTGACACTTTTTACATTTTTCTCACGGATACTCTCACCTGCAGAGATTTAAAATAAGGGAGCAGATTAATGGGGGCTTCAATGTCTTGCGCAAGGACTAAACTGGATGGATTGACTCTTGCTGGGATCAAACCTGCAACCTTTTTAATCGCAACACAGGCTTTCTAGCCAATAGACTCCCATCTCCTCCATCCCATCCCCGAGTCCTCCCACACGTTACAACCTGTTATCACATCTTACACTATGGATTACCGGACGTTTCATCTCGCCTAAATCTATTTCACAACTTTTCTGGGAGAGAATGGATTTAATGAAACTGTGACTACAGCTACCTACACAACCTGTCTTATTATGACTGTTATCTCTCTATATATTCCAGCCATATATTCAGTGGCTTAGTGTGTTTTTGTCACGTTTTTTATTAAGAACTCGGATCCTCCGCACAGTTTAAAGAGTTGTAGCCTAAATCTCGCCGGCTCTCATGGGACTGGGGCATTCGTCGCGGTGTTTGCTGCTACGGCGGAAGATGGCGGAGGCGGACAGCTCGGAGGTAGGGACCTTGTGGATGTCCTGCACCCGGTTAAACCGGGACCGGGACACTCTCAATCTGCTTTTCTTCTTTTTTTATATAGTGACACCACATTTGACTTGAATTTTATCCGTATGTGTTTGTGCTTTTTGTTATAATCATCGTTTGAAAAAAAAAAATGCATGTTGCACTGACGGCGTGCAAGCGAACAGATGTTCACGGCTGGTCTGTGTAAACTGCTGTAATTGCAATAATAGTGAATAATAGTGCACTCGGGAGATTCGCAGGTATGTTGAACGATCAGCTTCTGGATGCATGGACGCATTGAACGTGAACGTGTTCGCTGTCCTTGGTGCTGAAACGGAACCTGCAGCTTTTGCTCTTTTTTTTTTTTTTTTTACACAGACCACTCTTAACACATTGTATCTGTGTGAAGGCGTTTTTTGCCTGTGTAAAATGAATGAATTTGAATGACTGCTCATGGTTCAATAGCTCTCTCAGCCCCATTGTAACCTATGGGCAGGTCCACAACACTTAAAAGGTCACTTTCAGTTCTGTAATTGCTTTCAATGAGACACATTCCTCACAAACCCCTGTGCTTTTTGGATTCATTCTTGTCTGTGATTTCTGATATGAGCCTTTTTTTTTTCGTCTGTAACAGCGGCAGCAGCCTGTCACGTCCCCCCTCTCACACTCTGCTCAGCCCTCCCCACTGCCTAAACCAGTGCCTACTACCACCCATGTGCCCTGCGCTCCCCACGCGCCTCATGTAGCAGCCCTGGCCACCTGTCCTGGTCGAGGCAAAATTTCCAAGTTCATCAGCCCAGAGGAGATGACATCACGGGACTACTACTTTGACTCCTACGCCCACTTTGGTATCCACGAGGTAGGCAAACCAGGCTGAGAAAACGACAGCTTGGTAAAGTCAGAGAATGGCAGCAGATGCTTTGTGTTCTGTCTTACCTGATGCTTCTTAACTTGCCAGAGTTTCAACCCTGTTAGTCTGGCTGCCTGTCAGGAGGATGTAAAGGCAGATTTAACACCAATTTCCAAGGACAGTCAGCCTGTTAGATTTTTTTTTCGGGCATAGATGCATATATACATACATATATACATATACACACAGCACCATACATGAAACATTTGCGTAGCCCCCTCTCCTGTCTTTTACAGCCATCTATAGTGAACCTGCTGAATACCGTAGGTAACGACCTTGAAGGGGGTGTGAAGGGGTTACGGTGGAAAAGTTTGGGGACATATAGACCTTTTTATAGATGGTGTCCGTATTTAGAATGTGGGTCAGGTTTTTTTTTGTCTGCTTGCAGACAAAGCGAATGTCCTGATTAGAGAAGTGCAACGCAAGAAAGGAGAGAAAAGTAGGATGTGTGAATGGGCTGAGGGAGATGGATACCAGGCGCTCCCCAAAGGCTTTATGTTGTACTTCTGTCTATTTCAAGAAGCTCTGCCGCTGTCACCGAGGCTTTTGGCCTAAATTCTGCTTTTACTATCATTAAAAAAAAAAATCACATACTTAGGAAAATATACTTACTTTCAGTATTATCACACATATATATTTCTATATCCATTATGTGTGTATAATGTCTTCTTTTGAGCATCCACACTATTGTTTTGAGTAGTATGTATCTGTTCAGTACAGCTTCTATAGTGATAATAAGCACAGGTGTCAACTCTCGATTTCATCTCCGATTTTAACAGGAGATGCTGAAAGACGAGGTGAGGACGCTGACCTACCGGAACGCCATGTACCATAACAAGCATGTGTTCAAGGATAAGATCGTCTTGGATGTGGGCAGCGGCACGGGGATCCTCTCAATGTTCGCTGCCAACGCTGGCGCCAAACACGTGTACGGGGTGAGAAAGATATATAGATGCAGCCTTTTGAACACAAGCAGATTTGTATTCATTCCCATATAATTAGGTCTCAGTCTCTTCTTTTGTTTAAGTCTAGATGATGAAGATAAGTGGCATCCAAAGTAAATATTACATCTGGCTCTGCTGTCACATTATCGCTCATCCATTGGTTTTTCTTTGTTTATATCACACACATAAACACGCACACACACACACTCTGCCTTTTTTTTTTAAATTCTTCCTCAGGGCTACTCTCTAGTGTCTAGAAATCGGCAATCTCTCTCAGACACTCTTCGGAAGCATAAAAAGACATCTTTCTCCCCTTAGAGCATGGTTGTGTATGATGCATTTATGTATGATTCATATAATGTGTTAAACTTATAGACGGCAGAGCAAAAATGATTAATTTTCATGCAGCACAGGGTATTAGATAAGCAACCAGGGACATTAGTGTTTTGATTTATTAGCAGGGTTTTATTAAATCTGTCCTTTCAATATTACAGTAAATTGTAAGCAATGTTTTTCCACCAAAGGAATATACATATTTATTTATTTTTTTTAATGAATATTGAAAATATAAAAAAAAAACAGTCTTTCATGAAAATGTGAACCTATAAACAATGTAGATATTGTAACAAACATTCAGTGAATAAAGTGATTTTTTTAACCAGCTTTTGTCCTTGCGCCTACAGATTGAATGTTCAAGTATATCCGAATATTCAGAGAAGATTATCAGGTCCAATCACCTGCACAACGGTAAGCTGCCGGTGGAGTTGCTTTCCATCTCTTCTTCCTATATGTCTGAATGCAGAGCAGTGGGATGACGCGGATTAGAAGGAGTGTGAAAAAAATCTGCACATTTCCATCATTACCGTCGCAGCTGACAATATTAGTCACAGTTCTGATGGTTAACTAACATCTTGTCTCTGATGTAAAAAAAAAACCAACCATCATCTCTGCCATCAATCAGAATCCCCTCAGTGGTGCTGATTACCATTGTAAAATGCCACCCTGAACTTCACAGATGGAGGATTGGCGACAGATGGTAGGTTTCATAATCTGCACAAAATTGACGGTTTTTAATTTTCATCTTTTTTTAAAATATTTTCAGTTCAGGCATTTAGCTGACTGGTCACCGTAATTGCAACCCAAATGTCAAAAGATTACTCGTGGTTAAATAAACTCTCGATACGACAGAAGTGTGTGAGCTAAATGCAATTACTGCACACTGAAAGCTGAAACACTGCACACTCAGAGAAGTGAAAAATGACAGTGCTGAATGTACAAACACCTTTCTTTAAGACAAACTAAATGCATGCATAAAAGCCTGAGACATGAGATGAGTGCAGTCATTAAGATGCACTAATGTACAGCAATCCCAAGGCATACAAATAACGTCACCTGAGAATATAAGACATTGTCCAATTTGCATTAATGTGATGAAGATGCCGTGAAGTAATTTGTTGCCTGCTGTTTTGTGGCTCTCTCTACTCTGCAGTCATTACCATCTTCAAGGGCAAGGTGGAGGAGGTGGAGCTGCCGGTGGAGAAGGTGGACATTATCATCTCGGAGTGGATGGGCTACTGCCTCTTCTACGAATCCATGCTCAACACCGTCATCTTCGCCAGGGACAAGTGGCTGGTATGATGATGATGATGGTGGCGCTTGGAGGTTCGAAGGAAGGTTGAGTTTAGTGTGTGTGAGGCCGGCTGAACAAATAAGGCTTTTGACGCATAAACACCACCAGACAGTGATGAAGTAGAAGATTTACTGTACACTCTGCTGCCCAGATGCTGAGGTCATACATGAGTGATCTGGTTTCTGACCTCAGTAGCTCCAGGCAGGCTTTAAACTTGGCACATGTGATCTTATATTACATGCCAGGTGTGTGAACAATAAAGATGATGGATGGCCTTTGTGTGTGTGTCTGTCTGTGTCTGTCTGTGTGTGTGTGCGCGCATTGATACTTGAAGCTTTTCTTGTATTCAGAAACCTGGAGGCCTGATGTTTCCTGACAGAGCAGCTCTCTATGTTGTAGCAATTGAAGACAGGCAGTACAAGGACTTCAAGATTCATTGTGAGTAATTACGGCACATTTGTGGGCTTGTTGGAAAGCTTTTATGTTTTTGGGTTTTTTTTCCAAAGTCAGTGCTTTCTTCTGTCTGCCTCCCTCTTAGCTGTGCATTATTACTATGAAGTTAGACATAAAGGTAACATAACTTTACTTTAACCCCACCTATGTAGTATTTATAAACAGTATATAAACATAGTATATAGTAATAGTGTTTATTAATGTAGTAAGCAGCCATACATAGAGGCTGGTGTATGGAAGTTAATGATTGACAATATAGTAAACACTTGTAACAATATGGCTTGATTGGAAAAATTAATATTATTTCCTTATTTCTGCTTACAACTATATCATAGTGTGCTTAAATGTTTATATACCACCTAAAACATGCTAAATAATGGTGGGTTTACAGTAAAGTGTTACTGATATGGGATTCCAAAGTAAGGACTTACTTTATTAAGATGTAGCTAATGCATTTATTAACATAACGATATTTTATGAACCTGCATTAATGGGCAAATAAATGCTTATATGCACATCCAGCAGGTTCGGTGGGAGTGTTTCTGGCTACCTGATAAATCAATCATAAGTCATCAATGAGGTGTTTTTTTTATCTTTACATTGTCCACTCTAAAGTCACTCCATGTGTCCAAATAGCAGTCACAGAGGGAGTGAGATTAACCTTGTGATCCACATCAAGGCACCAGTAATAATGGCGCCATTCACATTAACAAGAGACATAGAATCTGGGTCAAAAACTCCTACCGAGTTTTGCCGTACAGCACAGGTGGCCTTCTCAGTTCTAGTACATTTAGCGATCCGCAGAAAGGTACATTCTTTGACGTAAATCCCAAATGAGAAATCAGTCCACCCACACTCTCACGCGCTCTTATTTTTAGTTTATCCCCGCATCAGAGACATATTCCACCTTCACATCGTCACATCGAGTTGGAAGTGGAGGGACAGAGGGACTGGGGGAAGGGAAGCTTGATGTATTTTCAGCCCAAATTATAATAAAAGCCTGCCAGACATGGTGGAGGAGGTGGAATAGGCCGAAGTCTATTTTCAGAAGGACTTGTCTTTTCGCCACATAGGACATAATAGACAGAAAGACAGCGTGAGTGCGGGACTGTTCTTCCTGGCAGGGTTAAGCGCTTTGTTTTATTTTCTCTGCTACTGTTTTTTCTTTATTTTTTTGGTGGTGACAGCTTGGCAGGAAGAGAGAGAGAAAGAGAGAGAACAGAGCTTTTTGCAAAGTGTATGAAAATTCAGAGAGTAAAAATCTCTAGATATGCACGTGTGTGTATTTTGCGTGTGCACAGAGAGAACGGTGCTAGCTGTTTACGTTTGTCTGTTCACAGGGTGGGAAAACGTGTATGGGTTCGACATGAGCTGCATCCGCAACGTGGCCATTAAAGAGCCTCTGGTGGACGTGGTGGATCCCAAGCAGCTGGTGACTAATGCCTGCCTCCTGAAGGTTGGTGTGGATACATTTATTCACATATTCATTTTTCCCTTAAAAACAGTCCCAGATCCTCTGAATATTCCCTGTCTGCAGAGACTATTTTCTAGTACATAACAGAGGTTTCTCAAGGGCCGTAATAGTCTGCAGATCGATTTCCATGCTTGAAGATACAGCAGTGGCGCGTCTTTCATCTCACAAATGAACAGAGGATAAGAGCATTCAGGGAGGTGATAGCGTTTTTCTGTCCCTCTCTTTCATCTTTCTTTTCTATCTGTTTTATATCATGTTTCTTTCTATTCTGAGAATCCACTATCTTCGTTCCTCTTTCTCTATGCTCTTTTCTTCCTCAATCACTCTCTACTTCTTACCCTTCATCCTCTGTCACATCCTCTGATTTAAACGTCAGGCTTCACTAGTCTGGGCGAATGGGGGTGGTCCCACTTCATCTCTCTCCCTTTGTGTGATGGTGAAATGTGACACAAGAGCAGGCGCTGACTCACCAGGGTGGGAATGAAAATGGGCTCTCCATCACTTCGATAAGCGCCGGCCCTCCTTTTGTGGTCAAGGAGGTAATTTATGTGAGCGTGGTTACCAGTAAGTTAGTAACCGCTGGTCTGAATATTCATTCTCGCTGCCTGTATCTCTTTCACATGCACGTATCCAGGGCTTATTCACCCCTTCCCCCGTTGCCAGCCTCTTCACCCTGTCTTAATTCAAACTGCCACTCATACCTCACATGCTAAAATTACAAAGTAGTTCCCGGGGGGAGGGGGCTTTTTTTTTTTTCTCTCTCCTCTTACAATTTGCAGTATATGATACTGGCCTGGTGTCACTGGAAAGGACAGAGGTGTGAAATCACAATCTGTCATGCTGACACCACATGAGCCGAGTGATTTGCAGTGCAATAGGCCGGACGAGATGAACAGGTTGCAGTGTAAAACTGCCCTTGTCCTCTTAAATACAGCATCATCATCTTACATGCAAAGCAGAGACTCCTACATGCACATGCTCCGCTCTTGTTTTGGACCTACTGTGCTGGCTTGTAAGGAAAATTTGATGCTTAAAATTGTGAGCATATTCATAAAGCAGCGCTCAATATAGACATGAGCATGCAGACGCTGTGTTCACTTTCACACACACACACACGCACACACACACACACACACGCACATACAATCACCCTTCCTTGTGGAGTTGAGGGAGGACACCCACACAGCATGTGTACTGTGAGCAGGCTGCATTAGCCAGCCGTGATTCAGCCTGTGGGCTTTCACACACATATAATAATCAAGAAGGATTGGCATACACACGTACTGTAGCCTGTATATGTGTGTGTGTGTGTGTGTGTGTGTGTGTGAGATGGCAAGTGTGGGGTGACAACTTGTGTTCATGTGGCGTTGTGCTGTTTTACTGCGCTGCTATTTCGACATGACAGGCAAAATGAATGAATTGATGAAAGACTTGAAAGCAGTCTTCACAAAACACGGGACAAACAAACAAACAAAAAACACGCTTTCTTTTTTTTCTTTTTTTTTTTCTTTCCCCAGGAGGTGGACATCTATACTGTGAAGCCAGAGGACCTGTCCTTCACCTCAGCCTTCTGTCTGCAGATCCAACGCAATGATTACATCCACGCCCTGGTCACCTATTTCAACATTGAGTTCACCAAGTGTCACAAGAAGACCGGGTTCTCCACCGGTGAGGCTAGACTAGAGTCATACCCACTTAATTCTCTCACATCATCATCATGCATGAAAAGTAAAGCATGCAATGAAAGCGTGAACAGATTTTGAAAGGAGCAGACCTCAGCATGTTAGCTCTTGGCTACACTCTGCTGGTGTCACGTGAGCCGACCCCCAGTTTGCACGGAGCCACCGAAGCACTTCTTAGTTATGTGGCGTTGAGGGACACCTGTTGTAGAAAGACTAGCTAAGCTGTTATGTAAGCTTATTTAATACATTTATGTAGCCAGTGCTTTTACATAATATTGTGTAGAGGTGGTTCTATGTTTGGCTGTCGGGCCTGAGGCTGAGCATCACTGAAGGAGTTCTCGCCTATCAGCCTCTGTATTTCTCCCACCGGTTGAGTGAATTTCTGTTGTTTCGCTGTTAAATTTTTTTCCATGTTTGGAAGTCTACAGCGGTTGAGTACCCTTCGGAGCCATTTTGTACATACAATAATTTTTCATGTTCCCCTCAACTCCTCTTCTGTTTTATTGCTTTTTTTTTCCCCTCTTGAAACCTATTTCACCTTTTCTGTTCTCTGTCCTGCTTCCTTCTTACTCTACTCTTTTGCTTCTCTCCTTTTTCCTACCTTTCCTCCTGTCCTCTAACTCAGCTCCAGATTCTCCGAGCACACACTGGAAGCAGACAGTGTTTTACTTAGAGGACTACTTAACCGTCAAGAAGGGAGAGGAGCTGTTTGGCAGTATTGCTGTCAGGCCCAATGAGAAGAATGTGGTAAGATGTACCCTTTTTTAAGAGCACGTTTTGTTGTGTATAAAGCTCAAAACGTTTCATACAAAGTTAATATATTTCTTCCGTATTGGTTTTAATCTTTTGCAGCGTGACCTGGAGTTCACCCTCGAGCTGGACTTTAAGGGACAACTATGTGAGGCCGCCATCTCCCACGACTATAAAATGCGTTAGGAGCGACAAGGCCATGATGTGAACCCCTCAGCTCCTCTGGACACACCTGGAGAGGGGAGGAGGGCACGGGCTCTCCAACAAGCATTCCAGTTGGCCAGCGAGGGCGACCAAAAACGCATCTGATTGGATGCCATCAAGCCAGCACCTAAGTGATGTCATCAGAATAGACAGGTACCTATCAGCAATAGTGCCATCAACTGTACCAACTTGATCGGGCACATCGTTGAATGTAACGCCCTTTTTTTCCCTCTCTCTCTTTTCTCACTAGTTTTTGGAAATTAAATTTTTTGAGTATAAAATGAGAAGCATATGAGTATTTCTATTGGTTGTTGCAGCTAATTAAGAAGCATTGATCCGTGTGATGTTGAGATGGTTACAGCACAGTCATAAGCAGTTTTTTTTTTTCCTTTTGTCATTAAGATTTATTATGTACTGTATGATTGTATAGAGAGTACAGTAATTGTGTTTTGTTTTTTTTCATGATTTGCATGCATGTTTTTGCTTCACTGGTTTCAGAATGAAATGTGAAATGTAATTTTTATTTATTCGTTTAGTTGAGGATAATTCAGAAGAACTGTACGTTGGTGCCAGAATAGAAAAAACAGAGGAATGCCTCAGAACAGGAACAAACACAGATGCAATATGTTATGTGCCACTTAGTTTCGGTAAATTAGATGAACAAAGAATATGAATAAAAGAAAGATGAATATAATGATGAATAAAATGAAAGACTTCCAAAGCAAAAAACTCTAGTCAATTTTCTTCACATACGTTTTCATTTAAAACATTTCAAATAATTTATTTCCGCTTTAGTATAATCATAAAATGTGACTACATTAACATTTTTCCTCTGGGTATAGGTTTTATTCATGCTTATTTTTAATTATAATACAGAATATGATTATTATAATTTAAATCATATAGACAGTACTACTGTGATTTGCCAACACAGCATTATTTACAGGAAATGGTGCAGCACCATTTTTTTTTCTTTTTTTTTACTTTAGACAAGCTCTTCCTTTGAGTCTCATCATCAGCATGACAGTAGTTTTCTTGTTCACTCGGGCAGCACAATCTTTCATGTTGACGTGGATAGTTTCTGCATTTCTGAGCCAAAATGAACTGATTTCAATTTACAACAACGTCTCTATGCTGTCAGAGAAATGGAAAAAGAAAAGTCCCAAGATCTCGATCTCACTGTCGTCTTCAAACTCTGCAAATTCAATGTCCAAAAGTGATCCAGAGCTTGTTAAACTGAGAATATATACGAATAGTTATCCTATATGTCCAAAGTTCTAGTTTTGTTTTGTCCGTCAATGCGTCTTCACTTGCAGCAGGCTTTCTTCTTTATGGGCTGAGCACTGAGAATGACTGTTGTGTCTCTCACCCTGTCCTCCTGCTCCATCAACACTCTGAGTAAAGACAGAAAACACTACATGAGCAAAGCATTGTCACAGTTTTAATCAGTTATCTGCTCTCTGAATCTGTGGTTTTACAGATCTTACAGATCTATTACGTGATCTTACCTGGCTAGGTGTGTCAGAGACTCTGTCACGTTCTTGCCTGTGTAGGCACTGACCTCAAAGAACATCACTTTGTTCTCCTGCACAGGATATACACAGAAAGCAAAGTCAGGCACACTGATGGACAGAAGCAGAACGGTCAGTCATTGCAGGATTTAAACTAATAACATAGATAATTTAAATATCTTTTTTGAGTGAAAAGAACAAGGTAATAAAAATACATAAAAAAACATCATGTAGGTAAATTATCAATGAGTTCTGAATTAAACTCACATAAGCCAGTTGCTCAGCTTCTTTGAACGTCACCTCTCTGTCTCCATCCATGTCCATTTTGTTGCCCAGCAGGAGGACGGGGATTCCTTCTCCTGCAGCTTCCTTAAAAAAAAGATAAAGGACAGATTAATACTTTAAAAGATACTCTGCTGATTGAGCTTTGAATTTCCATCATGTTTGCAGACATGGGAGAGACAGATTGAGAAAGAATGGGCAAAATCAAAGCAGCAGAGACGTTTTTTCCACAGTATGGGGTCAAGCTCCAAAAACACTGAATCCCATAATGCAACTCAACAGCACGACATGACATGACATCTGAGTTGAAATCTATGGTTGATCAATGGATAATTAAGTATTTTAAGACTACAAATGAAAGATATATAGGTGAAAGTGACATAAAAAGTCACTGATTGATTAATAAACATCTATTACTGCAGACCCCCCCCCCCCCCCCTTTCTTGGGTCAAAGGTCAGACCTGGACGTTGGTGAGCCAGGGTTGTACAGCCTTGAAGCTCTCCACCACTGTGACATCATACATCACCACCACACCGTCGGCCTTACGAAAGAACTGCTTGGTTATGCTGCGGTACCTGTGTCAATGACATGTTGACTTACTGTATATGTATCGTGATATCGTTTATACACTCGTGAACTATTATTTTTATTAATTTTGACTTTCAGGGTGTTTTCTAAGTGAACTTGCAAATTCATGCGATACACGCTTACCTCTCTTGACCTGCTGTGTCCCAAAGCTGCATGGCTATCTGCATATTGTCCAGCGTCAGTGTCTTCACACTGTAGTCAATTCCTGATCGAGACAGAATTATCAATATAGTATATCCGGGATGAATTAGTAATTCCTTTTTTTTGTTGTTTAGTTCATTGTTTGAATGATACAATTTGTGGATACATTGTCATATTCAATTTGATTCTATTTATTGTTTTCTGACAAAGAAACAATGACGTAAAACGACCACTAGGGGGTCTACTGACTGTGCCTTACTTCAGAGGGGAAAGGGTGAACAAAGTAGAGATAACAAGGCTGGAGTGAGGTTTGGGAAAGATGAAAGCAAAAAGAAAAGAATTCATCTGTAGTGACTATAATCTGCAGTACAATGTGTGCCAGGACTCTTAGACAGGCAGTGTGACTTCACAAGCCCTTTCATGTGATGCTAAGCCCCCCCGCCGATCTTCAGTGTTACCATCCAAAAAAAGCGCACACACACACACACACACACACACACACACACACACACACACACACACACACACACACAGACACACACACATGCCATTCAAATACACACAATACGCTGTTATTACAATGTCTTTCTTCTCACCCACAGTAGCAGTGGTTGAAGGGTAGAAATGGCCCTCACAGAAGGAGCGTAGCAGAGACGTCTTGCCTACACTTGAGTTGCCAACTAGGACCACCTTAAACAGACGATCCGGAGCAAGCAGTACTCCTTCTTTTGCCTTCTGATAAAAGATAAAAACACAAACAGGCAAAGGCAGAAAGATTATCCACATCACATTCTATTAATTGAAATAGCACGTGTGTGTGTGACTTTAACTCCGCGTACGTACATGTTGAGTCTCCTTCCCGACAGGTTGACCTCTTGGAGACACGGGGGTCTTTTTTTTTGCACGGGAAAAGCGGGATTTTCTTGTCTGAGGAGTTTTTGCCAGCACAGGGATGTAACTAAGGGGTGGGGTGACAGAGAGCTCTGCTGCCATGACAACACTAGAATCAATCTCACTCTGTGCTTCGTCTTCCTCCTCCTCGTCCTCCTCCTCGTCTTCCTCCTCGCTGAGCTGGTGCAGTAACAGTTGGGGGCCCCCTTGGAGCAGGTGGGGCAGGTGGTCCTCTTCGATTGAGATGACTCGACGGAGGGGCCACCCATCTGGAGGAGCATCCAAGACCTCCTCCTCCGCCCGAGCCTTCCTTTCCATCTCCACTTTCTTTACTCGTTCTCTGTCTTTCCCCGCCAGCGTCTTAGCGGTGACCATCTTGCCGGGCGCCTTTTTAGCCTTTGCCTTTACATATTGAACTTTAGGTGGAGCGGGGTTGGCGTAGCCGTTGACCAAGCCAGAGTTCTTCTTTGCAGCAGGACGCTGTTGACAAGCTAGAGGTGGGCTAGAGGTGGTGGTGGTAGAGGCAGGAACGGCGGCGGTGGTGGAGTCATCCTCACTGCAGGAGGAGGAAGCAACAAACACGATTTGAAGGTGCTCTATAGGCAAGGCCTCCAGAGACTGGTAGGACCCGTCCACCAGCAGTGGGGCTCTTTGGAAAACAGAGGAAAAACAGACGATATACTGGATCAGTTCACTTGACTGAGATGGAAATACGGAGGCCAAAGCACTCACATGTTTTCAGACAAAACTGACGTCTGAATTTAGTTATATCTAAACTAAAATGCTAATTTAGTTGATTACTGTAAGTTGTATAAAATCAAATATCCTCTGTTTTTCCTCTTTTCAGGAAAGAAAAATGACAAGGTGTCACCTTTTCGCCGGCTGGCTGGTGTCATCAAATATGTTGGCAAGGCCGGCTCTCTCTTTCTGCTTCTTTCTGAGTGACGTCCGAGGCTTATTTAAACAAAAGGGGATGAGTTATCAGGTCAGGTAACACTATGATAGTCGCTGCTGCAACATGGTTAGATATAAATATATATACTCACCACACCGCAGCATATGTCTCGCTCATCCTTTAAATGTTTGTTCATCTCTCTGGGAAGATTGAAAAGAGAAATAATTGATAAATGTCCTGTGGAGGGGAAAAAAATGCATTGCAAAGCAAGAGAAGCACCTGGGCCTTTGCTAATCTTTTACTTATGTAAAGGTACCTACGTACTTGAGAAGGTCAAGCTGTTTCATGAGACTTTGCTTCTCCCTCTGCAGTCCTTCAGTTACTCTGTACATTTCCCTGAGATAACACAGAATGCATATTCAAGCCTTGGCCTGAAATGAGTGAAAGCAGGCGTAAATCTGCATGTGAGTGAGCGTATACCCACATCTCTTTCTCCTGGTGCAGCCGGGCGGCCTGGTCTTGCAGCATGGCCAGCTGGTCCTGGGCCAGCAGCAGCTCCTGGCTGGTGTTCTCCAGCGCTCGGGACAGCTCATCATTGGTCATCTTCAGCTTGACGTTCTCCACGTGGCTCTCCTGCTTCTCGCTGCTTAGCTCGTGGCACTGGAGCTCTAACTGGAGGAGGAAAATATTTACGGGGAATAAAAATGCACTAATGCTGGGCGAGTGTACTTAATGTGTGTCGTCTGTGGAAAAAGGAACTGTTTGCTGGAGTTTAACATCCGCCTACCCGTTTCTGCTTCTGGAAAAGGTGTTCCAGCTCTTTCTCCTTTGAAAACAGTTGGTGCTCCAGGTCCTGGCTGCGCAGTTGAAGACGCTCAGAGTCCTAATCAAGGTCAACAATGGTTGCAAGGTTAAGGAGTAGCACGTAAAAAGAACTGAAAAAAAATAATTCACTGACAACATTTACAGACTTGTACCTTTAGTAGCAGCCTGTCTTTCTCATTTTTGATCTGCGCCTCCATCTCTTCATATAAGTGACGGATCTCACTGTCATGTGTTGCAGCCTTCCTGCAAATCAAGAATACAATAGATGAGGACTATTGCACCTTTTATGGGGTAGTGGTGAAAGCACACAATATGACGTAATATACCATTCTAGGCACAGAAAGGCATTGTTGTCTAGGTTGAGCTTGAGGTTGTATTATACTCTCTCTATATCTGTAATTACATGTAAATAGCTTCATTTTCAAAAGAACACAGAGCAGTATTTACATTCCCTCTGACAACCGTTAAGACCCAAATAGCCAATTAGTAAAGTCTGGAGGAATAACAGGCACAGTGCTGTGGGGGAAAACTACCATTACGCATGTTTTTTACAAACACGCAACACTCTTTGAGTATACACACCTGCAATTTGGCATATCTTCAAACATGTGTTGGGAGTAAAGCTATTAAATATACTGACCAAGGTTGATTATCCCATCCGACTGCTTTTCATTTCCCCTTAGGCATAGCATTAATGGGTTTCCACACCGGCCGAATGGTGGTCAGACGACAGAGTGCGCCTCCAGATTAGAGGAGGTCATTTGACACGGATAAAGGGAGTTGTTCTATAGAGAATTACAGGTAAATCCACGCAAACACTCTCAGGCTGCAGCCCCAGCATACGGCAGTAATATAAACACACAAACCCACTGTTATGTTCACCAATTCTTAAGGTGGCTAATAAGGGAAAAGTGCTCTACGTGGTACATAAAGTGTTTAAAGTGTGGGAACCAAGTGAGAAATGTCTCTAATCCCTGAATGTGCTTTCTATATTAACGTCTTGCTTTCTTCCTTCTATATGTATGTATACGTTATGTCTTTCTTTGTTTTTCCACTCCTCTTTCTCGTTCAGTGTCATGAGTGTGTCATCCCCACCTCTGAAGAGCGCTCTCCATCTCTTTTTTGTCCTGGTGAGCCTCTTTGATCTGGTGTGTGACTCTGGCCAGGAACTCCTCAAAGTTGGTCAGCAGGTGAGGCTCATCTCGCCTGAGCTGGGCCCACAGACTGCGTACCTCGCCTGGACTGGAGGAAAAAGACAATGATCAAATGAATCCACACCTGATGCTTTCATCAAGAGTCAAGTATGGATTATACTCGATCAGTCATGCAGCAAGTAGGGCCTCTTTTAATGCATGCGCGTAAGGGGTTTGCAATTATTCCACTCACTCCTCAAACACATTGCTGGCTCCGAGGCTTTCCAGCAGCATACAGAAGTGCTTCTCCTCTTCATCCTCTCCTCCTGACAGCTTGGCTTCCCATTGGCTCTGGTAGAGAGCTTCCTTGGCCCTAAAGCCAGGGGCGGAGGCCTGAGTTTGGTCATCTGTCACTGAGATTCTCCGTCCGTGAAGGAATTGGCCTGAGATACACACGGATCAATGTTTAATTAACAACATATTCTTCTTATGACTTTATGACTCTTATGACTTCCACTCGTGTTACTGTTATCAAGTGTTTTAAAAACACAAAACAAATGGCGTGACGCATATTATTTTGCACGACGAGGACCGTCTGAGATTAAAATGCAAAATCATTTGTTTCACATAAACAGACCAGAACACTGATTAAACTGATTATGATCAAAATAAGCTGCCACGATGGAAGCTAAAAAACCTACTGAATCCGGAGGAGAATCCCTCCAGTGTGAGGTAACCAGTGTGGTCTGTATCCAGAGAGTCAAACACGTCCTCCAGCTCCTCTGCAGACAGAGGCAGCTCTCTGTGGAGCCTCTGCCGGGAGAAGGAAAAAAAACATAAACAGAGAGAACTTTTGAACAGCACAGGACCAGGACTCATCTGTTCCAGACACTCTTATGAGAAGAATCTCAACTTTTTATGGTCTCATATGTAAACTGAATGTCTTTTGATGGGCATTTTTCTCTATTTTCTGACATTTTACAGACTAAATTGTGAATTGATTAACTGATCAGCAGGTGGTTGCAACTTAAAAAACGATGTCAAAAAATAAATTACTCCTGATTTTAAAAAAAAAAGGCAGATTTTGAGCTCCAATAGTGTGCTCTTAACCTTTGACACTCCATCCTCTCTCACACTAAAACACACACACACACACACACACACACACACACACACACACACACACGGCTTCCTTATCTAACCCTCATGTCGGTGCGGGTGATGAAGCCTTTTCCCTCCACATCACATGTCTGGAAGAATTCCTTTGTCTTGTCCAGCAGGGCGATGTGACCCCAGTCTGAGCCCCTCCGCCTTGGGTTCAGTCCAACACCATTAACCCTGCTCTCCTCCTCCATGCCTGGAACTCTTTTAAGGACACTTCAGCAGCGCAGTGTGCCAGCAGCATGTACTTCAAAAAGGAATCAAACATGAGGCCTCCTCACTGGCCCTGTATCCATTGCTCTGAGGCTCTCACGGTAACCTTGACGACAGAGACGGGAAGTAGCATCAAATGATGAGATCACTGATAACTTAGTGGCTTATACACATTCTCAAAACTGGCTGCAGGTACCTATGAGAAAGAGAAAAACAGCACAAATAAAGAGATCAACCTCCTTACAAAGTCTTTGGGAAGGTAATGTTTTTGTGAAATCTAGAACATCTGGTTACACAAGCCTTCAGAACAAATAATGCAACAGTTGTGCACTTGTTGCAGCGATACAGTGCTTCCCTTTTTCGTAATAAGCCAGGAACAAGCAACTCATAAAAGGTATGGAAACAGTGTAAAGGATTATGTTAATACCCAGCCATACAGAACACATGACAGCATAATGCCTGCAAGACTGCAAGAGCCAGGAGGCCGTGGCACAGATGGATTCATGACTGTAATGTATCATTCTGCACTATCACAGTGCAAAGGGTTTCTAGTTTACACTATGACTTAAAGTCCTGTGTTCGTTTGCTCCGTTAAGAGCTGGTGTGCAGTTTGTCTAAAAACGCAGCAGCTGTCGAGTAAAATATGAGAAGCAGATTTTGAAGCCAACTAAGCTCTTGTGTTAAAAGTTTGTTTCATTGGTTAGTGAGACATTGGCTTCAAGCTTTGTAGCAAACCAAAATTTGACATTAAATACAATTAAACATCTTTCAGTGACCTCAAATAAATTCCTATAAATTTACCCTCTGCTGTATATATTAAATATCAAGGATTAAAAAAAAAGCTTTGGTCCCAACATCACCAGATACACGGCTTTAATATTCTTTACAACTAAAACTCTAATCCTCAAATAAACAAGAAAACAGAAGCAAGCTCTTACCTTTTTCAAAGTTTTTCTTTCTTTTTTTTTTGTATCTATAAGAAACTGAAGCCCTTTTTGCGCTCTTTCGTATCAACAGAGCAGTGGCCGCGCTCTGTGTTTAGGAAGTCTTGCCTCACAGATGAAAGTCATTCTGAAACCATGTGATGTCATGAGGAAGCGGCCCGAGGCTTTTTCAGCCTGCGTCCACACGCTGCTCCCACAGTGAGAGAGGACTGAAGCAGTGAGCTCTTTATGCCAGCAACACGTATGCAACATGTTTACATTGTCTGAATCTGTGACGACAGCAGACTTAAAGCCACTGGTGTTTTCAATCTTAATGGTTTGCACTATAACTGACTTACTGATGACTGAATAATTATATTGTGTTGGATGACAAAATATTTGTTGCCAATTGTAATACAACACTCACATGAAACTCATCACACATTTATTGTTGTTTTTGTTTTTTTTAATAGACTAATGTATTACATGTTTCCTCATCTCTTCATATCCCACAATGCCATCTTGTGGTCTGACATTAAAATTGGCCTGAAACAAAATTGCATTATCAACATTAAAATCGTTAAACAACCACAATATTTTCACTCTAAGCTCACAGGCAAACTGGTCCATTGCCACTCAGTTTTTTTTCTAATAGTCATAGTCAATAAAAAAATAATATAGTTCCACTCCATTCATTCCCCCGAGTCATTTATCAGTTCTCTGGATCTTCTGAAGCAGATACTCCATCTGGAGATTTAGATTTGGCTGTCCTTTTTTGGTCTTCTTGTTCAGTATCTGAAATGTCTCCATCTTTTTCTGGTTGTACTTTTTAATAGCTTCCTCTCTCTGCTGCTTGTTCTTCAGGTAGTCCTGGAATATAAAAAGAAAAGCAGCAGTCAACATGAAAGCAAAGAAGTAGTTTTTTTTATTTTTCCCTGAGTGTAGAAATCAATAATAAATGATTAAGAGAACATGTCACCTCCTTCTTCTTTCTCCGCTTTTCTTGCATCGTCTCAAATTCCTCTTTTGACGTCTGATAAGAAGTCTTCTTCAGCATTTTTTTCTTCATGCGGTTGCTTAGTGGAAGACTGGAAGGAAACATTATAGAGGGAGAATTACTACAAGTTTCCCAGTTTGTAATTAAGACGATCTTCATACTTTCACTTTAAACTGAGGTTGTATATTGAAAACATCTTTCTGAGAGTCAGCTATAACAGGTCAAAGCATCGTGAGAAAAATGTGCTGGAAAATGTTTATTTTCTTAAACGTTTGTGATCTATATGTCAAATACTACTAACCTTTCTTTCTCTGCTGCTGTTGTTGTCGGCTCAGGTTTCCCAGAAACAGTGTCTGTGAGCTGGTCCGACCCACCGGTAACTTCTGTCTCTGGATCAGCAGCTTCAGTCTGTTGTGCCGGTGCTTCACTTTCAGCCATTTCTTCTCCCTTCTCCTTCCCTTTCATTCTCATTTTACTCCTGTTCACTCTGTTCATCCAGGCCTCATTTTTCAGTTTTTCTGCCTCGGCCACGTACAGATGTTTGAGGTGTTCTGGGTACTGCTCCTTGTAAAGCGACGTGGACTCACTGTTCTTCTTTCTCTCCTTCCGCAGTAGTTTGTTGTACTCATATTTAACTTTCTGCTTCCTCTTAAAAGCAAAACCTTGACCTGGAGAGTGCAGACAAAATGTCATCAAGATATTTAGTTTACTCTTAATTCAAAATAAAGTTGATTTACAGGTGAACTTAGATATCACTGTTAATTAACTTAAATGTGTTTAAGCTAGTTTTAAAGTTTGTCACGATTTCAGAGTTTTAGCATCACGGTTAACTGGCGATAATACAATATACTGTAAATGTGTAAATGTTGGCTGTCTTTAGTATAATTTACTTTACCACGGTAGCTGTTTACCTGTGTTCACCATAAACCTACCTTCTTTAATACTGCCCTCAAACACCTTGTTATCTGGAACCCATTTGTTTTTCTTTTTGACACCCGCAGCGATGTTTTTCGGTTTCCTCCAGTTTCCATCTTTCCCTCTAAACTTATTATCCTTATTTTTCTGATCTGTCGGTGCCATTTTTTACTTAATTACTATTTGGAAACGTGAAATGTTTACAAGTCTCACGCGGGTTCAGGTCGCATGTCTTTCAGTGTGTACAGACGCAGCCTGATGACGTCATGTCGTGTTGGAAAGACGTAAAAAATCGAGTGCAGAACGTCAAATCTATATGGAGACATTTTAATACTGAGACAGCTCTTTTGGCGCAAGGATATTTTAATTTATTTTTTTTTTTGCTAGAGTGTCTAAAAGTGTAGCACGTGGATACAACCTAACATTATATATAATTAGCTCTGCTTAGTTCAATCGATGAGCTTTTTTTTCTATTGCTACTGCCTGGGTGTACACCAGCAGTGACTTCTTACACGCTCTTCTCACTCAGGTCCGCTTCAGATAAGCTTTTTTTTAAACATGATATCCTCGTCGCACAGCCTCACAGAAATACAGCGACGGATAGATGAAGTCAAGCGGTTTCTGTCAACAAGTCTGAGTATCGCAAATGTTCACACTGTGGAGTTTTACACTCACGACGTGTGGAAACGCTTTATGGCTGTGCCAGCAGAGGAGGTGCTGTTAGCCTTTAGCTCAGGTAGTGACCACCAGAGGGAGCCAGAGGTCAAAGGAAAAGGTAAATACATACAGTCAGGAGGAGTTTACCTCCAGGGGCCTGAAAATATGAAAATGTGTAGATAATAGCTTTAATTATGGTTAATGATAAATAGTCATTTGTCATGACATGCCTTACAAAATTAGTTATATGCCATTGAACATTGATTAGAACAATTTTTGGGTTGTCAAAAAAGCGCCTTGATAGAAAGTTTAACGACTTTTGTTGTTAAATAAAAAGCTAATTTGTTGATTATTTGTTCCATTAATCGATTACTATAAAATGTCAGAAAATGCTGAAAAATGTCACTCCCTGCCTAAAATCCTCAAATGTCTTGTTTTGTCTTGACCAACAGTCCACAGCCCAAATATATTTAGTTTATTGTCAAAAAAGGACTAAAAGACCCTGAAGATATTTATATTTGAAAAGCTGGAATCCTGAATTTTGACATTTTCTTATTCGAAAAAAATGACTCGAAATGTTCAATTGATTATCAAAGTAGGTGCAGAATAATTTGATAGTTGGTACTAACTGGTTGTTGATAAATCATTGCAGCTCTAGTCAAATAATATTATAATGCATTGTTTAAAAAACTGTCATCATATGGGATGAATTGTTAGCTTTTTTTTGTTTTGGTTTTAAGATACATATTTTGGAGTTGATCTTATTTCGTCAGGAACACAAAGCCAACAGTTTCTTAAGTTTTGATAGAAATTAGTTCCAAAGAAAACACATTGACAGTGAAGTTCTGCATTGTCCAAATGTAACTGGGACACTGTTTCTGGGAAAAGATGTTGCTGTTGGATTTAAAAAAAAATAAAAAATCGAATCGCAAACAAAATTGCATCCATACCCTTCGAGAGACTAAAACAAAAATCTATCTGCATGGCTGTATACAACAAAGAGTACATGATGAAACACATCTGTTTGTTTTTTTAAGAATTTGGGTGAAGATTAAAACCTGCGAAACCTTAATGGAGGTTTAATGTAATGATATTCTATATAGACGAAACTTAATACAAAATATAGAAAAAAATAAGCTATTTACCTATAACCTATAACACTAATGTTTCTATACCTGTCTCCCTACACAGAGCAAACCAGAACCACATTTGGGTTTTGCAATGACTCAAACCAACTGATCGATACCCATGAGCTGTTGCAGGCGGCGAAGGCTCACTCTCTCCCCGGACTTGGAGTCTGTATGAGCAGGGATGAGCTACTGAAGGCCCTCAGACAAAATGCATCTGAGGGTGGCGATCCATCAGCACAGATGGGTAAGGAGGGAATGGATGGTCTGAACACGTTTCATGCTGACAGAAAGAAACAAATCAAGTCAAATGTCCTGCTCAAATCATGACCATAACTCGGGTGCTGTCATGGGATTGATTTGGGACCTTTGGAAAGATACATTGTGAGAAAAGGGAAAAAAAAACACCTTTATTTGTCGAACCCAGGTGCTGAGATGGAGCCAGATGAGTTTATGAACTCCAAGAAATCCCATGAGGTGCAGGCCATGTCTGAGGTGGTAGCTTGTCTGGCTAAGCGCTGTGCAGTCAAACAGGCAAGAAGAAGGAAGTTTAATTTTAGTGAAGTGATTTTTTTTATTAGATTTTTCTTGTAAAAGATTGTGATCATATCTGCAAAAACTGAACAACTCTCATCTTTCCACTTTTACCCAGGTGATAGACGTCGGCTCAGGGAAAGGCTACCTGAGCTCCTTCCTGTCTCTGCACCACGGCCTCCGGGTCTACGGCATCGACTCCTCCAGCACCAACACCCATGGAGCCCAGGAGAGGAACAGGAAGCTGAAGAAGTTCTCCAGACTCTACCAGAAACACAAGACGTCGAAGGCACACGGAGAGGCCACACAATCAGCTCAGGAGGAGTTAATAGATATACAATCTGGAATAAATGGAGAAGATGAGGTTTTATATGGTGCTGGAGCGGAAATCTTGTCACGCGAGGAGCAGCAGAAGGAGGACGAGGAGGTGAAGGTGCCACCAGTGTTAATCGGTTTATCCGATGTCGACCCTGCGGTGGAAAGGCATTCAGAGCCAATCCCAGAAACGGAGGAGCTCTTCCTCAGCGCCCTATCAGCGGATGTGATACAGCCTACGTCTACCAGGGTTCCCCCCAGCCACCTGAGTGCAGAGGAGAGGGAGAAGAGGAAGAGGGAGAACCTGGAGAGGAAAGCTCAGAACCGAAGCAACAGCGCCGGTGCTGTGTTTTCACCTCTTACATCTTACGTTACTGCGGAAACGGAGCTACGAGAGCTCATCAACGAACTGGAGGTGAGAAAATCCAAAGTAGTAGGTGGGCGAAGGACAAAAGTAAATGTTGAAAATAGATTTAGTGTGTGTCAGGGTGGCGGTACTGACAGGAGGCCAGCTGTATGGTAGAGAAGCAAGATTCTCACAGCAGCTCCTGAAATTATAAAGCTGTCGCAGCGGCTGGAGTTTGCATTACTCGAGTGGGATATTTTTTTCGCCGTGCCAAATCTGCAGCACGTCATCATCAATAAATTTTACCATTGATCTCCAACCCTTCCCCGTTCCTCCTCCCTTTCCACCCTCGTTCTGTTCTCTTCTTTCTCCGCATGTTTTCTTCCAAATTCCAGGATGCGGTCATGGTCGGCCTGCACACATGTGGCGACCTGGCACCCAGCACCCTGAGGATGTTTGTGGCTAAACCAGAGTTGGCCGCAGTCTGCAGCGTGGGCTGCTGCTATCACCTGCTGTCTGAAGAGTTTGACCCTGCTGGACAGGGTAACCACACACACACACACACACACACACAAACACACACAGATACACAGATACATATCACAGCCAGCCGCAGATAAGTGTGCTTGTGTCTGTTTCTCTGCATGGTGTGTCTGTATATTGTAAAGCTATGACAGTACAGCCTTCAGACACACACTCTAGTGTTTTTTTTTGTTTTTTTTTTGAGAACATATGGTTTCTGTTGTACATGGAGCTGGCGATCTTTCTCTCCATTTCTATTTCTGTGTCCCTGATCCTATCTCAGACACCTGCAGCGTCCATCACGCAGATCTGATCTGAAAAGAAATATTATCTTCCCACATAAAGCCGCATAAACACTCATATTTATATTTTATAGTAAACAAGTCAAATGTTCCACTGAGAGATTTGGCCAAGTTAACCTTCTGGAAATTGAGTTGAGCTCACAAATCCTGCTGTTAGAGCCATTAGAGTGGATTTATAGATTTAGGATGGCTGTTTAAGGCCTCTAAAAATGCAATTTTTTTTAAGACGTTTTAATTTAGAAGGGGATCAATTGGAAAATGATTGATTCTGCAACTTGTGTGTAGTATTTTATTATAGGTCAGCAGGACTTCCCTGTTATTTGGTCACCTCACCTTGAAAAAAATGCAGGATCGAGTGATATCTCAATCTCACTCTATCATTCCTCAGTTTATGAGGTATGAAATCTTCTACATGTGTCCTTGTGGTGTGAATGTAGCCTCTGCATATCTATAAGAAAGATCCCTCGGTGCAGTCAGCTCACTATCACTCACTATCGCGTCATCTCTTGTTAACAGCGTGACCTGCGACCCTCACGTCATCAGAGCCCATCGTAGCTTCAGCCAGAAAGTGGAAAATGATATCATGACAGCTGATTGAAAACACATCGGTCAGTCTTTTCCGTGCTCGTCTCTCCAACTCCAGCTTTTTAAAGACGCGAACAAAAGCATTCAAACACACACACATATTCCCTGTTGCCTTACAGTGCAGTCTGGGATGCAGGCCAGCTCATGTGGTGGCCTACCTCACCCTTAAAGGGGGCTAAACCGCTAAAGAGCTGAAAAGCTTTATTCTAAAAGGCAGTTATATATTGATGTGATCTCCTTATTTAGGAATTAAGCAATACGGTAAATACGTCATCCATTTCTTGCACATCATGTGGGATCGAGTGGAGGGGGGGGGGCAGTCTCATACTATTTACTCACAAAAACAACAAGTATATAAAAGCATCTAAAGGTCTGGAGCCAGCGTGTCTCTTCACAAAATATTTGCAAGTGTACGTTGTCCAGTCGCACACGAGGATTTCAGGAATTTTCTGAAGTGGCAGTGCATGTTCATGGACACTTCAGATGTGGACTCAGTGGCCTGCATGAGGCCAGCTACCATAAACAGCTCTGTGTACATACTGTAATCTACCCCGTCAGACAGAGGAGGAAAGGCTCGTCCACTCCTCTAAGCCCCCCCGAGCGCCTGTGTCAGCTAACCTGGTTGCTAACGTTTTTTTTTTTTAGCGTGTGTCCAGAGTAGTTTGCTGGAGCCTGACCGGCCCCAGCTGCACATGTTATTAGTGCTTCCTTTGACTACGTCCCTCTGGATTCACTGCGCTTTGGCCTCAGTCACTGACCCTTTGTAGAAATGACATGAAAAGGATGGCAGGCTGTCAAGTCGTCACAATCTGCACCTCCCATTGGGAGTGTGTATGTATGTGTGTGTGTGTGTGTGTGTGTGCGTGCTAAGGTCTACTATAACTGGATATTTTTGGTGTATATTACTATTTTTCCTTAAAACAATCAGATTGCACTATACTTATGCATTTTACAGACTGACTGAATGCCAATTTACTTCTGTTTTTAAATCAAAGACTTGCATTAAGTGCACAAACAAGCAAGTATTTGAATAATCATTCAGTGTTTCCACTGCAGAAACTTTTTGCAAGGGACTGAGAATCTTTTGAGAAAGTCAGGAACTTTACCAACATACTTTACCAGAGAAACTAGAGACTAATTTTAGTTCCTGTATGATAGATCCAGATGCCAAAATAGTCTCTGCTCCAGGGGCAGAAAAAGGGCAGAAACCACAACTGCTTCTGGTTGTGTGCCTCTTCATAAAACAAGGAAGAGCTGGGCCCCACAAGTATTAAAATTAGAACAGGGGTAATGTTGATTAACATTAGAAACAGTTATGTTTTAAATTCCGACCATCGCTGTTTTTCAGTCTCTTATTGGACTCATTTGGAAAATTTCCAAATACTTCTTGTACCTGGAAGTATCGAGACAGTCACAGTATAGAGGAGACAGTTGAATTCAAATTAAAATGTTCCCTACTCTTACTAACTGAAAGTTTCCTAGAAATCAAAAATTCATATCCACCGATTGCAGGTCGTTTATTAATCAACCACAGGTATCAATTATTTTACCCCTGTTATCTCTGTGTGTGTGTCCCCCCCCCCTGCAGAGTGTTTGCACGGCGTGTGCGGTTTCCCTCTGAGTCAGTACCTCCGCAACCTCTCCTGGTTCTGCGGCAGAAACGCCAGAATGTCGGCGTGTTTGGTGAGGTTTGAGCACCGTCTGATCTACATAAACATGAGCACTACACAGTGTAATGACTGCTGTCAGGGAGAGGAAGCTGTCCTTTTATTTACTGTAACTTACAAGCAAGACATCTGGATGAAATAGAGTTAATGAGATTTTTAATGAAGTTGGCTGCAGCTCAGTTTTATCTGCATTTTAATGCTTTGCTGTCTTTCTAAAAAAAAAAAAAAAACAGGCATTGGAGAGAGTTTCCCTCGGCCAAGGGGTAAGTAAAGCATGCATAGTAAATTGTAAAATTCTGTTAACCATAACTTCTTCACACCCATCAAAACAAATCAAATATGGATGTTAACGATCGCATAGTAGATCTCCTTCATGCATTCAAACAATCGACCTGTTAATTCTGCTTTTGTTTTTGAGCCTGTGATTGACTACAGAGTTTATTTATTTGAAATGTGCAGCTCGGAGCTCCAGGCCAAAAAAGCTGACACATGATACCGCCAGCCATTAATATGGAATGTTTATAAATATTAATGCAATCACGGCAAGATTGATTACTTGTTGGAAACTGGAGTCTGAATCCAAAAAAAAAAAAAAAAGACGTGATTGCTGGAGTCTTGCATCAGGCTTGGAAAGTGTCAGAAATATCCATCGCCCCGGTTGTATGCGCGGCGGCTGGGTGAATCATAAACTGCAATATGTTGGATCTAATACTTATTGATGTTCTTTTTACAGATTCAGATGGAGTCTCTGTTCTACCGGGCAGTCCTTCATGTTATTCTGAGGGACCACTACAGCTCCTTTAAGAGGTAACTTGCGTCAATATGTGAAATTACACCACATTACTCCAGCATCTGGAATATTTTAGGGCTTTTTTTTTTTTTTCTATGATAGTGCATTAGATAAGAGGTTATTTCACAGTGTCCACATACAGTAATGTCTATTTCTATTCTCGGGTTTGTTTTCTTTGTTATGAACCAGAAAAGTAAAGTTTTTGTTTCTGGTTTATTTGAACTACGAATGAACCGAGACTTTACACACAAAGGTCACATGTAGTCGGCAGGTTTTTTTGGTAGCTTGTTTTCATCGAAGTTAATGCTGGATGATGGATTTTATGGTGCTTCAGTGAGCGGTTGACTAAAAAAGAGAACATTTTAATCAAGAACAATTTTGATAATTCGTTTTGGCCAAATGTGCACATTAGCTGCTTTTCTGTTTTTTTGATATGATTCTAAATATCTTTGAGGACTTTGGGTTGGACAAAACGGGCAATTTGTGGACATCACATCGGGTTCTATGGAAGTGACGGCGTGCGTTGTTCACTATTTTCTGAGAGGGTGAGCCTTTGCATGCAGAAAAAACATTTATTATGGTAAATATGTGCACAAATACAAATGCTTCAAGTAAGCATCCCTCGATGACTGTTCACTTTTCTATGATTTAAAGGCTATTTCAGTGAAGCTTTATGCTCCTGTTTTTTTGTTGATTATTAGTTATTTTATAAACCAAACAGATGAATCCAATAATAGTTTAGCGTGTGGTGGACCTGTCTTTGTGACCATTAATACGCGAGCATCAGTTAAACTGCTTGTTTGGCTTTGGTTCAGTTTGCTACGCAGTGCTTTCCAAACATGAGTAACTACTGGCTCTCAAGAGTCAAAATGTGCTTGATTTACACCCATAAAACCATAAAAAAATAAAGTTCTGCTGAAGTTATTTGCTGTTGTTCTGCAAAAATGACTGAAAAACGGATTTTTTTTAGGGCAATTCAGTTCAGATCTTTGCTTTGACAGATTATTCAGCGTAACTAAAGTTAACTATACAAGTAAATAGTGCAGATTACAGTTATCCCTTATCAAATGTTCTTGGTGCAGACAGCAATTCTTCAAAGAGTATTTTTCTGCGCTGTGACCTTCAGTTTAATGACCAACATCAGATCTGGCTATCCTTTAATTTCCTTTAAGTATCACCTATTCATCTCAAAAGTGTTTCATTCTGTTTGCCAATGCATGATTTAAAAAAAAAAAAAAAAATGTTGTTGACTTCATTGACTTGATATGAGATGTTCAGGGTGTGCTTTAAGCGTCACGTATGCATGTGTGTTTGTTCCGCAGTGAAAAGCGAGTTGGGAACGTCTACTCCAAGACTAAATCATTTGTGGATTATGTTCGCCGGGCTCTACGCAGACTGGATCTGGATGAATCAAAGGTTGAGACCAGAACGTTACATCTTACAACATCTTCTAGAAACAAATGGTGGAAAGTAGAGTGGAAAGAAAAAAAAATGGGAGCACCATGGGAGAAATACTCATTATTTTTGGCAGAGTGAGAGGGGAAATGGTGTTTATTTAGGAAATATTTAAATTTATGTCAGGTCAGTAAACTACACATGTGTCTGAAACGCTTGCCCTGTTGCTTTAGGATGTTGGCAAGCACCATCACATACCTGATGTTAAAGAGTCGGTTGCCACGGGTAATCATGGGGAATAAAGATGATGTATTTCTGTCTGTTTTATGTCGCTCACGACTCAAAAAGCCATAAACCTCTTTTTCTTTTACTACTTCCACCTCAACTCTTCTTCTTCTTCTTCTTCCTTTTATTCTCCTGTTTCCATATCCAATACCCTCCATTTCTTCTCTCTTTCTCTTTAGCTTTCTGACGGTGACATCCAGGATTACCATGACACATACAGGCCACGAATGGCTGAGATGCATGCCTTTAATCTGGTGAGTCCTTGTATTCTGTATTCTTTCAAAACAGGACGAACGCTAAGCACGCCCGCGCTTTGCAGCGTCATTACGTTTGATCTCGGTCCCATGCTGCTTTACCCAACAGCCACAACAACCTGTTAAAACTCTACTTCATGTAAAACATTTTCATTCCTGCAAAATGACAATGCATAATGCCAGACCATTAAGTGAGATCATGCAGTCTGCAGAGAAGTAATACGTATGCGATCATACAGAATGGGGAGAAAAAGCAGCATTCGGTTTCACCACTAATTGTAGTGTCAACCAACATAACCAATTTTCCTTCTTGACATAAAACAGTAAATTTGTTTTTTAAGGATCGCGCACCAACTACTGAGAAGACGGTGGGTTTTTAGTATGACGTAAAAAAGGCTGACTCATGAGAAAAGCGTAGTAGATAAATTTCAGGTCGAATTAATCTTTCTTCTTCTCCTGTCATCCTCTTTCTGTAGTTGAAGGTAGCCCTGGCTCCCTGCATCGAAGGTCTGATTCTTCTTGATCGCCTATGTTACCTGAAAGAACAGGTAAAATACATCTTATGGAGGTGTCTTCATTATTATTATTATTATGATTTTTTTGGCATATTTTGTGTAGTGATGAAAGTAAGCCTGTAGAAATCTCAGCTGATTATTATTATTCATTATTCATATTATTATTTATTCAGACTATTAACAGTAATACAGGCGTTGTCTAGCCAGCCTGTAATTTAACGTCCTGTGCTAATCTTTTGTCCGAGTCATCGTGATGAGAGTCGAAAAGCTTTGAATCTGTGATTACGGGTGTGATTGTTATGTCAGATGGACTTCCTTAATAAGGTCGCGTAATCAAACTATATAATGTCAACAACGCTGGTCAGCTTTGAGAGAAAGTGATGGATGTAAACATGTGATAAGCACGCTGAGTTAAAACTCTATAAAATCTGAGACTTCATACATATATTTAAAAGATCCCTTTCAGACGTGTTTTGAGATGTATTATCTACTCTTTCTACCTTGTTAAAAATCCCATTGAATCTATGAATATGCAAATGTTTTTTTGTTTTTTTTACCGTAAATTAAATGCCGACACCCAAACGTCTCCAAACTAGCTGTGATGTCATGAAATCATGCTCATGCTTCCAGCGAGCGCAGAGAAACGTTCCCACTTCAACAGATGGATGTGAAAACGACCCTCTAGTGTCAAACTCTGCACATACATCATTGTTGCACAGTGACGCTCAAACATCCAACCGAAGCAACAAGAAGAAAAACAAATTTTTTGAGCGTCAGGAAGACTTTAAGATTCAGTGCGACGTGAACTTTTTTCAGCGTAGAAATCATAAAAAAAAAAAAGACACTGCTTATAACTCCATAATCTGTTTTATGTATCGAAACAAATCCAGTGATAGTTGTCTTTACATTCAAACTATCCCTCAAAGCATTATGGGAACTAGTTCTCAACAAACATTAATATTCAAGTGATGAAAAGTGATTGTAATTGAGTGAATATGGTTTAAAAGGCTTAATAGAAATGACTTGTAATTAAGCATCGAGGAAGACGAACCTGTTCGACACACAGACAGGAGTCTACCTGGCTCGGTATTTGTACAGACATTTTTAACTGTGAGAACGTCATACAGCAGAGGATGCCAGGGGGTCATAAAGCCAAACTGGGAGGAGAAGCAAGATTTTTATATCCATGTGTTTTTTATTCGGTTCTGTTGTGTCTCACTGTTTTATTGGCGTGTTTCGTGGTGTTCTGCAGGAGAACGGATCCTCCTCTGCACTGGTGCAACTCTTTGATCCTCTGCTGTCACCGAGATGCTACGCCGTCGTCGGACTGAAGAGTTATGCGAACAGAATTACAAGCCGATGAACGTATACAGATTGATTGATTGATTATGAGCAGTCATCAGGAATGATTGTATTATATATGTATTCTCTCCAGGCAAGTTTTAATTTTTATATACACACTTTAATCTTGAATTTTGTAATTTATTTATGCGATTCCCGTATCGCTCATTGAACATCTTGTTTTGTTTTATATCCTTGATGAAAATAAATGTTAAATATTTCCAGTGCTCAGTCTTTGACCTTGTGCTGCACTCATGAAAACACATGTTGAAAACACCTGGAAAAACTGTCAGTCCTGTTTGATTGAATTATATCCATCTCAGCTTTTTTTTTTTTTGTCTTTATGTTTGAATGACTCTTGAGAAAACGCTCGTTTTTTAAGGGCCGTTCAGGGAGCCAAGGCCATTGTGGGATTTCTGGGGAGACTCTGTTGAGTCGTCCAGATCTGGAAACCCCATTTCTAGGCTCCTAAACCAGAGGAAGAAAGGGAAGTAGACGGAGCAAGAGGCGCCCGTGACCCTTTTTAATCTTTCCTTCTGTTTTGCCGTGTCCTCAGTCATTTAATAAATCACTCTCTTCTTACGTGTTTGAAAAACAAACGTTACAGACTTTGAGTACACACGTGTTGTGACGGTGGGAATTACAGTAAAGCTGACAAAAGGTGACCTGGTGTAAATGGGAAATGGAGCGTTTAGGGGAGCAAAAACATCAAATTATGTAACAGTGGGATTGTTGTTAATGCATTTGCAAATGACAATACAGTAGCTGATGTACCGTAACATTTTTATGATTGCATGATTACTAAAAGCTGAACAAACAATGAAATTAAAAATATTTCACATTCTGTATGTTTTTCCACACCTTTTTAACAGCTGCATACTTTGTGCTAGAAAAAAAAATTATATTAATTTTAAACGGCAGTCTGTGGGAGAAATTATCCAATTGAGTTGCAACCTTTACAAACTGAACTCTTTGGACATGTCTTATCCTACAGACACTATACAGACTGTATGCTGTGGTGTGATACTTTACAGACCTCATCAGTGGGTCATGATGAGGCACAGAGTTTGTATTGATGAGGACTAAAATAAAAATGTATTTCCAACCATCTTTCTCCTACTTGATTATTTCATTGAATTAAAAATGAATCATCTGTGCACTCAAAAAAAAGTTTTGTCTGTTTTGTATTCTTTTCACAATAAGAGCAGAAACTCGCACCCGACAGGGGAACAGATTATTCTGTTTCATGAATTTAAGAGATTCACTTTTTCATTTATGATAGCTGAATTTTAGTTAGAAAAAAACAAAAATGTTCACCTTCAGGTTTGCTTCCAAATTGTTAAAAGGGATCATTGTCCTTTAAATTATAGTTAATAAATGACTGTATTTTACCAGTGTATATGAATGTTGACAAAATCTACTTATTAAACATAATGCTTGATCTGAAAAGGTTTAAATAAAAGGGGGAGGAGACACCCACCCACTTCCTGCTTTTATGCCCTTGGGCCACCACCAATGATGTCATGGGTTGGCCCAAGTGTGTGTGGGGGGATTTATTGTATTTAGTAAAATGTTTTGTTTAATATTTGTGCGATTCATACATGTTTTTTGGCTTATGGTGAGGAGATCTGATTGGATAATATGTGTAAACAATGTTAACTGATACCAGTAATGTTGTTTACCTGTGATAGATGGGACAGATACACTCAAACACCCCTGGGACAAAAATATGGTTCTGCCTAGCAGATTGGAGGGTCTATTTAACAGAAGAAAAGTTTGTTTGAGGAGAAAGAAGACCGATAATATGCATTTTTATTTCTACTACAGGGCTGATATTTGGTACACAACATCTAAATTGCATTTTCTAGTTGTCTTGATGAGATGGCCAAGCTCAGTGACTCCCAACCAGGGGAACTTCTGCAGTTTCCAGGAGGTATGTAGAAAGATCAACTCATTTGACCAAAAGAACAAATTATAATATGTTCAAAATAAAGAACATTAATTTGGTTATATTGGGTCCTACTGAGTCAGTAATGGTATTGGCAACTGTGCAAGTGAACAGTGATCCATCATGAAACAAAGGGAATATGATACACTTTCCCACTGTGCAGTGCTGGTACAAAGCAATTCTTCACATCCTCCACTGCCAGTACTTGTCACAGTACTTGTCACTGTAAGCAGCTTGCACATCTGTAGACCATCCATACTGTAGATCTGCCAACGTCGTGGTGAAACTGTGTCCCAGAGCTTTATTTTTATCTTGGTAAAGACAGATGAGACTCTGCTGTGCCTGGACCATGTTTGGATCCAGTGCCGTGTTCGCACTGACAGCATGCTGTAGTGTCCAAACCAGAGTGACACGAATTCAAGCGATTCAAGATGTGAACGAGGCTTGTGTTGGGATATAAATGTCGCTGGGCTTTGTGAGTCACATCCTGTCGATCCTGTCCTGTCCTTGATGTTTGCACGCATGTTTGTGCACTTGTGTATATATCTATAGTAAGACTGGCACAGTCACTTTCAGGTGCCCGCATAGAAGATGAGGGAAAAATGACATGATTAAAAGACACAAACAAGCAAACAAACTTTGTTGGAAAGAGAAATCATCAAAAGCTACAGCATCAAGGCAATTTGTAAACTACCATTTCCTGACTTTGCACTTAACAGAAGACAGGAAAAAAAAAAGGGGTCGCAGGATATGATGAAGGCTGGGAGACAGGAAAAAGTCTGCATGTGGGGAGTCATGCGAGGCAATCCGACCTCTGATGACTTTTCATTGCGAAGTAGGAACGGCGGCAGGAAATGATGGGCGAGTGCATCAAACACTTCGGCCCTCAGCTGTGACTATAGTTTCTCATGGCGACGTGTGGGCATGATGGAAGTTCCTGCTACCCTCCTTTTTTTTTAATAGGGGGAAAAAGTACTAAGAGTTTAGATACTAGCTCAAATGAACAGGAAGGGAGCTACATTTGCAGACTTGAAACGTGAATGTTATGTTTTGGACTGAAAAAAAAAAAACCTTGACTCTCAATTAAGGGCAGAAACTGGGAGGGAAATGTTGGTCTTTATCAAACATCAACACAGACAGAGGTGGCGACGTTAAGCGATCGTTTGTCAAATGTCACAAACACTCTCCTCATCCACTTTTATATATGTATACACCTCCACTCTCTTGCACACGAGTCTGGTGATGTCTTGATCTGAATATAATCATAATGTCCTATTTTAACTGTCCTGAGTAAAAACAGAGATTTTAGTTTTTTGGGCGGACAGCCATCAGAAAGGAGGGCAGTAGTCCTGCCTGCCATCATCGTGCTCCTCCAGTCACGAACAGACTACAGTGCTCTGCCAGATGCCCTGCTGGTGAGGGAAAAAAAAGAAAAGGGGTATTTATCTGGATGTTGTGCTGGGCACGCAGTTGTTGGAGATTAAAATCACTGTTGTTGAGTCAAGTCACTGCAGATTTATTCTCTGGAGGGTCTGATGGACCAAAAAGAGATGTGTCACCTGTCAGAAACAGTATCTGTGGAAGTGTAAACATGTTTCAACATATATTGTCACCTTTATTTTTTTTTAAAAAAAGAAAAACTTCACTGAGAATAGACAACTGCTGTTTTCAATGTGAATAGTCATCCAATAACAATAACTCGTCCCTCTGGCTCATATTTTCCATTAATCTTGCCCGTTCTTTAGAAATGTTATCCAGATTAATATCAAATCAAACATCTGTCACAGTCACAGAAAACACCGTTTTGTGTGGCTCCAGCTCTACAGCTAGTAAGTAGGAAAATAAATGTAATGCTTTATCTCTCTCTCTGTCTCGTGATGCTCCGATTATTATAGTACCAAAACTACTTTTGTTTGCGTGTTAACTTAAAATTAATAAACCTGATTCGGGGTCACAGAGTCTCTTTCAAGCCCAGCAAACGGTAAACTACATGTAGTTTTAATGGTATGTGCAGCATATTGACACAAACTGAAAGGAAGTGAAGCGGAAGGTCACTCACATTAAGGATTTATATACGTTTGGTCTGTTTTGTATTTCTATCTATATATTTGTATTGGATCTAATTTGCTCATAAAATATATATATATATATATATATATATATATATATATATATATATATATATATATATATTTTTTTTTTTATTATTTATTTTCTGAAGCAGTACAATTCACTGATCTTTTTAGGCACTATTCGAGCCATTTTATATCACATCACATCATTAGCGTGATTTCAACAGTAAACGTATAATAACAAACGCTCATTATCCAGCTCAATTCAACGCCAAACCTAAACAATCATCAAGCCCCTCTTTTTTTTTTTTTTTTTTCCAGACAAAGTTATTTATACATTTCTGATCTTCCTGAACAGAATGAGGAGGTGACGCCATCACGGATGTTCAACAAACCAGGGTGGATTTGATTTTGAATCCTGATTTTGAAGCTTGTTGATCTTCAGTGTTGATATTAATACCACAAGTGTGCTATTTCTGTAAAGGCAGGTCCCAGGCTCGCTCGCTCCAGCTGTGATTATCTGTTTCCTGCGTGATTTTTATCTATCAGGGGTGAAGAAGCAGTTGTTTCCGGAGTAAATGGCATTGGGATAATTACTCACTTTGTATGGCTTAAAGGGGGAGGGGGGGAAATAATAAAAAATGTAAATAGTGTAAAAGTTGATAAATGTTATCAATGCTGTAGGGCTCAACTAAGATGACTTTGGTCAAGGACAGATCTCAAATGAAATGTGCAAACACATTTTCCTTTTTGTCGACGAACAAAACAAAATGTGGTTTAAATAGAGGAAACGCATGCTTTTCATTATGAGCTCTAAATAACTGTCACATCCGAAAAAAAAACAGAGGAAACTAAACGGCAATATTTCGATTTTGAAATGCATATATATGCATGTATAAAAATGGGATGCAGCCTCGTGATTTTCTTTTCACTGTCCTGTACACCCGCATCTGAAACCATAAAAGGATGTTTTTATTTACCTTCACCTGTTTACACCTAAAGAGCAAGTCATCTATTTATCATACCCAGCAATGGTGAGGACACAGCAGGTAATCAGTCAGAAGGAGTAAACACTTCTTCTCCTGCAACGCGTTTGTTTTGCCCTGGGCCCCGTTTCTACTCTCCACAGGGATATTTTTTTCCCCGTCTTTTCCTAATCCCTTAATCACTTGTGCCGACTGCAAGACGGAGCACCCCTTGTCCCCATGGGGTAGAGCCAGGGTGCAGTGTTCATCTTGTTTGTGCTGTACATGTAATTACATCTAAGTATAGGGGGCGTATATGTCACAGCTATTTTAGTCTACAACTGTCATAATCAAACCTAAAAGAGGGTCGTTCCCTAAATTTGTTCAACAGGTTTTATGAGGTCGAGGTCAAGTCTTGTTCAGTATCGGGGCCACTGCATTCCAGTGTTACAAATGGCTCTCTAACCCGCGGCCTGTGACGCTCCGTCACTGTCTCACCCGTTGTCAGCCCCGTGCCCTTACATCCCTCTGCAACCATCTGTTTTTCTTTCTCTGTTGCTCTTCGCTGGATTTATCCTCACGGAGCCCCGACTGTGGGACAGGCTTCCGTCCAGCTGGTAGTCAGCATGACCACGCTGCACATTTCCAAACCGACGCCCATGTGTGTCCTCGCCATAGGCTGAGGTAAGGAAGTTCATCAATCACACCAGCCCTCTCCTTGAGACAGAGGAGGAGGGGGTATATGTATATAATATGTGTGTGTGTGTGTGTGTATATATATATATATATAGTATATAATGCATGTAATGTGCTTGCTGCATTTACCAGTTGTCTGCCTTTCTCATGTTATGCGGGCTAATATTTGAGCAACTTGTGGATTTGTAAGGGTCATAATTCAAAATCGAACATGAAGTCATGTTTTGTAGCTCAGTGGATATATATAACTTTAGATGACTGTTGCCTGTAATGTCCCTCTATCTGTAGGAGGATGCTGTATAAATGGCACAAAGACGTGTTATGAATATTATTTTTAACTACTTGGTCAAAATGACATCTCCTTTTCTTCAAACCTTTTTTAAATATTTATTCAATAATCATAAATACAGGATGGATTGCTGTACCATAAAGATCATTAACATTAAGTGACTTTAGGGTGATATAGATAGATAAAAAATAAATAAAATGTTATCATGTACATGTTGGACTCTGACATCCATCTTCATGCCTGATTCTTATCATCAGTATTACACAAAAACAGTGTTACTTTTTCCAACCTTTTTTTTTTTTTCTTTCTCCAGCGCAGAACCAGGTGCGCATGCGCAGCCTCTATTGAAAACCACATGCGTCTCCCAGCTCTGCTCTCTCCGGTGCCAAGGCAGAGAGAGATGCGCACACGGAGGACACCGCAGCACAGAAATGCGCACCGCTCCGAGCCGGACCCGGCAATAGCTTCACTTCCCGGCACCCCTACCCGTCTCTGAACACAATGGGTTAGAGGGAATATGGCAAACTTTGACACACTTTGCATGTCATGGGGTTAAAGCCCAACGTTGTCTGGAGAGCTGTGCTGCCGAGCGGCTGAATTTACGAGCACAATAACACAGAGACTTGAGATAGAGAGAGAGGGGGGACCTGAATCCAGTCATTTCTATCCCGGTTCCTTCTCCCACTTGGGTTTTGAGAGATGATCACGGAGCTGGTGTGCACCGCCGTGGCTGTGGGTCTCTATCTGAACACGCTGGACGGAGATTTCTGCTACGATGACAGGTAGGTCGCAGTAGCGCTGCTGCCAACATCACCGCCGCTCCAACACTTGTCATCTCCTCCTGTTACCTCCGCACGGAAGCGGCGGAGGAGGAGGAGGAAGGGGGGACGGGTCGTTGCGCCTGCCCGCCTGTTTGCATGTGCTTTTGTGTCCGAAGCCTGTAATAAATCACCGCTAATTTGCAGGCTTGTAGAGCAACACATAAAGACGGAGGATATGAAACCTGAACACTGTAGAAACATATATGAGGCTACCAGAATATGGTGTGAATTCCTGTGATTTGCTCATTGGAGAATTTGATTTGTTTCACTTTAATTTCATGTCTTGTCCCTGATATTGTTCATGCAGCTGAACATCCTTCAGGGACCACATGATCATACAACATAGTTAAAGAAAGTCCACACAGCCATATGTTTCATATCCACATTAATAATAATAAAGAAGTGGAAGTTCAGCAGCTTTGGTTCAAAGCATGAAGTGGCTCAGATGCTCTTTGTGTTGATGAAGCACTAGTGTCTGTTTTATAATAATGCCCTGCACATCCTCCTCCTCCGGGGGGAATAAAGCTAATTTAAACCACAGAGTTTAATTTAGTAAACAGCTGAATAAACATGTCAACACTATCATCAGAGAAAACCTTTATTATTATCAACATGAGGTAATGACATACATATGTTAATGTATCTTATATACTTTATTTAGTAACATCTTCTATTGTAAATGTACAATACTGCAAGATCACCACAGGGGTCAAGGCATTGAAGAGGTCACAATGGGCTGTGACTAACGATTATATTCATAATCCATATATCTGTTGATTATTTATTATCTCCATTAATTGATTTGATCAGTCATTCTGTTTTGATGTAAAGCAGCAAATCCACACTGGAGACTCCAATCAGAGAATATTTGGCATCTGCTATCACCAATAGTTGCCAATTATTTTTCTGTTTAAATATGCTGATTATTTCAGTCCTAAAACGTATACTTCTCCTACAGAAAAGTATGCTCATAATATTTATTCAACCTTTTTTTTTATATATACATTTTTCTATCCACACTTTCGTCTCCCTGGGCCTCTGATTATCCTTTTTTAAATTGAACGACTCTGAGAAGGGAAGACCATTGTTTTGTTAAACTCACAGCTGAAGTTCACACTTGGACCATATAACCCCTGTGTTGACGGGGTCTCGTGTAGATATTGTTTTTCATTTCAGGGTGTCACAAGCCAACAAGCTCGGAATTGCTGTTTTTGAATCTGTTAATTATGGGGGTGGAGGAGGGGGTGAATCCGCACATGAATAAGATTTAATTAGACACTTTATAGTCAGATTTTAATTAGTGTTACAAGACTGCACTGTTTTAAATACTTTTTTTTTTAAGATGACTATGTCTGCATCTGTGTTTATGAGAAAAATTCCCTTAAAATGTTGAGTAGCTGGTAGTTTTTTTTTTTTTTTTTTTTTTTTTTAAACGGGAACTAGACAGGTAGTTCTTCATTGTTTCTGGAATACTATTATAGGCATAGGAGTGTTTTGGCTCCTGCAACAGCCCTGTCGAAACTGATATTAATTAGACTTCTATTATGAAGTATTAAATCACCGAATGAAAACTACTGATATGCATGGTATGTGCTAGATTTCTCTGGATAAAAAGAATGAGCAGACGGTGAACAGGTCGCCTCCCTTTCGTCCAGTCTACTCAGTCAGTGGTTGCTGTCTGGCGAGCATCTCCAGACACCCTGTAAAGGTCAAAGATCCCCCCCACTTTACTTTTCTGCACCATCAGTGACCCCTCTCTGTGTGTGTGTGTGTGTGTGTGTGTGTGTGAGCGTGACAAAGTGTGTGGAGATGAATAAGGAGGAGCTATAGTGAAGAAATGAGCTCTGTATGCTGTCTCCAGTTACATCACACCTTGCCAAGTATTCCTGTAAATCGCCCCGGCGGTTGCTCATCCATCAGCTCGGGCTGTACATGTGACCGTGGCACTGCGAGGTTGTCAAAAAGCCCCTTGGTGACAGATTGCTTGCAGCGTTGCCCTACCTGCTTTTCAGCCTATGCTCACACACTCAATCCCCTCAGTGAAAGTTCACTATCCGCCAACGCTGTGTATCTATCAAAGTCACCATGGTAATTTACACTCTTGGGGGGTGGGGGGTGGGGGGGCAGACACTGTTGTTTTGGTTCAACGCTCTCAGGAGGTTGAATACAAATCAGAGGTCTGACCTTCCCTGGTCGTTCATCAAACATCGTCCTCTCTCCGGGTCAAGAGTCGTGTGCTCCCTGTCTCTTCTCTTGGGGATTTGAAGAGAGTTATAAGCCGAAGGTTAAGGCGAAAAGAAGATTGAAGTGGCGGAAGAGTCAGAATAATCACGGTCCGGTGTTGTCTAAAAAGACTGTGAGGTTGTCGACAAATTTGTTTTTCTACTTTTTCCATCCTAATTTGTCTTTCTCGGCTGCCTTCGTTTGACCTTTAGATGATCTTATCTGACCCCCCGCCCCGCCCCTTACCCATAATGAAATTCTTGTTGCATGTCACATGCAGTTCTTAATATCCTAGATGAGATGGCGAAGCAGATAACTCTTCTATATCCAGGCAATGCAACTTGTGGGGATGTTCTGGCCGGTCTCTGCTTTCTCAATCACGTCAAGTGTTTTTCCTGGGCACTGCTCAGGGCCCGGCCAAAGCGCTCTCTTGGCCAATGGTAATCCCAATGAAAAAGCCTCTGCGTGTGAAATGAGCAAGTTTTACGGGAGCCGAGAGAAGACTCGAGCCAGGAAATTTTTTGATTTTTGGGGGGAAAAAAATATCGAGATGTGATCTGCTGATTTACAGTTTTTCTTGGGTTTAGCCTAAAAAGGCAACTATTGACTGGAGAGCTTTTATTGTATTTTAAACGAGCCGTTCACGGCGCTGATATGTTCACGTTTGTACCATATTTTAGATTGATTGCTTGAGGGTTGTGGTCATATATTGAAAATATCTGAATGTTCATCATCAAGGCTCTTGACTCTCTGGACCAAGTAATGGATGTCTTTACTGAGCAGATGAGGATTCAGTAGACGCCTAAAGTGAAACAAGGACAAGAGATAAAGGAGGCGGCAATATGAAATGGAACGCGTCCTGAGTGGCTTTCAGCATTCGGAGTCGCGTATCCTGAAACATCTGTGACCCCCAGTGACGTCACAGTCCCCGAGCGCAACTCAGAAATGCATTATGGTTCCTCAGGGGATTGCAGTAAAAATATCTCTCCTCACTTGTTTGAGAAGAGCAAAAACAATTTAATTTCTTGGTGAGTTCACAGACTGGCATATTCCCTCTATAAGCACTGTGAAATTCTCTATCTGGAATATCCTTACTGTAAAAAAAATGTTTTGTTTGTCCCAGCATATAAATAAAATGCCACATAAATGACACAGTGGTGACTCAAAAAGAAGCGCCACAACGAAGACAGGAAATCACGGAGTCTATCGGTTGCAACATCTGTTACTTCTCTAGCTCGGTTTCTGAGGTTCACCGATAAATGCATCAATATGGGATCGTCTTCAAGAGGTACCCCTTTGATCATAGTTCAAACCATAATGCTCTGAGTTGAAGTGCTAATGAATTTCCTTTATGTTACGATAATGGTCCACAGATTGTTTTCACCTGTTGGAATATATATGCTATAAATAAGAAAAGATCTCTTGAGAATTTACACACGTCAACTCCGACTTTTCCGCACATAAATGTGAACTGTAATAAGCTCGGTTAATAAGGAGGATTTATTGTTTCAAGAAGATCATCATGTGCTTCTATCAACAGACACCGAGATAAGAAGAGCAGTAAATTCAATCAGATTACTGGATTCTGGAGGTCAGTTTCCATTACAGTGTTTCTGGTCGTTTTTTTTGCTACTGGGTATACTTATACCATGACTAGTGTTGGATAGTTTAAAGCAGTTGGATAAGCCTTCCAACTCTGATAGTAACTTAGTTTACCGGTGGTTGTTTTAGCCTATTTACAAAACCAAGTAAACAAAGAAGAATCTAGCCTTAATCTTTTGCCAGACTCCAGCCATCTAGCTGCAGCGCCAGGCTAACACGTCCCAGACCAGTCAATAAGCACTCAAAACTGATATAGAGCCTCTATCTTACTCTAAGATGAGAAACAACAGGGTTGGTACAGGGATTAGTAAAAAAAAAAAAAAAAAAGTAATGTAAATCAAATTGCAAACCCCTTACACTACTATGTTGGTGAATAATACCATCCACATCCATGTTCCCCTTATTAGGGTATCATTACTTGATAAAATGACTACAAATGGCTTGTAATATTCTTGTCTGCTTAATGTTCAGGTTGTACATTTGATGCGTGCGTTTGATTGTGTTTCTAACAAAAAGAACCCAAATCAACTCTGAAACAAATCTGTTTTCGATAACTGCACACAATTGTTATCTCTTATGGGTTGGCACTCTCAAGGCCCACTGTAGTAAATACTGCCAGGAATCCCTGTGCCTCTAGTGGAAGAATGGAAAAAAAAAAATATCTAAAACATGTGCCCTAGTTGTGTTGAGGCTGTTTTAAGTTTAGAGGAGATGAATATTGAATATTGAGAGAAGATGCGGGCTAATGAAATGAGTAGTTTGTGCAGTAATTAATATGTTTGTTTTTCATTGTGTTTTTAGAAATGAGTAACACTGCCTAAAGACAAATGTGGTGACTATAACTGATGAGAAAGTGTTAATGAACGGTACTTTGAGATGGTTTTGAGGCGAGAGGCTTTTAACTAGATTTGTGTACTTAAAGGATTATGTGTTTTCAAAGAGAAGCAGGAAAAACCTCATGAAAAGTGTGGTTTGGTGGTGAGAGAAAAAAAATAAAAAAAATGCTTTTGATGATATGTCGCCGTCTTATATACTATCCCAGTGTATTTAAGCATATGTTTTTGTTTATTGTCCATAAAATGGATTTTTGCTATTGATGTCTTGTTTTATGCAATCCATAGTCTCTTTAAGATTTGTGGGAGGAGGGCTTGCACTATCAGTCAAACAATAGGAGGGCGGGGGCAAAGAGTCTCATCTCGATTACTAGCAGATTTAATTCACGTAAGCTTGCGGTCGACTCTGCAGATGTTGTAGCTTTGAAAGTACTTTAAAGCCACAAATGAGGGCTTGAGGAACCCGGGATGTTAAAGGAGGAGGACGGGGGGGGGGTACGATTCAATGTTCAAGGAATGAAATGGCAGTAGCTGTGCTGAAGACAGATGATGAAATGTTAAAGCCTATCTACTTGTGCTTGGGATGTTAGGTCTTCTGGCAGAACAGAACTGCAAACATGGCTTGTTAGGTAGTCTAGTTCTACCTCGTCAGAGTCTATATGTCCATAAAGCAGCATAATCTGGACCCACTACACATACATGGAGAAGAGAGAGGCTTGTGTATATTTTTAGTTTGTCCCATTGAGTCCAAGTGATGCATTAGGTTGGTTTAGGCTGCTGCTAAACTTTGGCTGGCTCTTTTGCTTCGCAGGCCGCAGCCGACCTACCCGTCTGCCAAGACATGACCGCCAAACCTCAGTCCCATGACCCTCCCTGTACACACACACACACACACATATGTGGATCCCAAAACACTGGTATCCATGGAAAACCCAGGCTTAAAAGTTTGCCGGTGCCCTTTAACATTTTAATGCCGAAGCTGTGCATTTGTCATGTAACACCCATGATAGATTTGGGGAGGATGAAATCCTCCGAAATCGCAGATAAAGTGGTGAAAACATAATCTCAGGAGTTTCTTATCTGGCCAACTGTATGTGTGTTCATCATGCACTTCACTAACTGAGATCCTTCATAACTATGCTCAGCAGCATAGGGGGGTTGAATTACTACCACAGTGCACTAAAACTAACTTTGTAAGCAAAGCTCCTTTTTTGTGGCATTAGGTTACACTTGGAAACTGGCATCCACTTTCTCTCTTTAAACAACAAGGTGGACTTCTAAAACAACTTACAGCAGTTGGGACGTAATACAAAACCAAACCCAATCTGGGGATCTCATGAATCCCCCCCACATGTTCTCCACCCTCTCTACCTTTTTGTAATCAATAGCCATTACGTCTCAACTTTCAGTGACTGTGGAGTTTTTCTGTCTGTGGTCCAGAACAGCTGTCAGAACAGAAAATCAAACATGAACATTTTTTTGCTACACTTGACAATGCGCTCATATTTCACTACGGCCTGCATCAGCTCAGACTGTGAAAAAGCATCTAAAGTGTGTTCTGACTTTGATCAACCGGCTCTGTCTGTTTGTGCTCGTGGAGGTTTGCATGTTTTTCATGTGCATCGACAGCCTTTCCTGGGTGATGGTGAAGCTTTCAGTAGTTAATGGTGTAAATGATCCGGTTGTTGGAGCACAGGCTCAGCTCTCATGCCTGTGGTTGATATGATCTGTGAGCTGTGTATGCATGTTGTGTTTCGTTTTTCAGCCCATCATCACAAGAAAAATAACGGTATAGGTAAAAATCAACCCGCAAAAACAACCTATAGTTAAGTTATACATTTACGCCAATTGCGCAATTTGACCTGAGGAAGTGACGCAGTTCAGATGACGTGAAATATAAGGTTTATTTTCATAATAGGTGGGTGGGTGCATGGCTGGATCATTAGATGGTAAAAAGTGGACTTGGCTACAGGGGACCACTGTTTGCTTCCTGTTTCTAACCGCAAGTTGGGACAAAAAAAAACAACAACCCCATAATGATTGTCATGGTGGTTACTGTTACCATGATGACAAAGGTTACGTAACTTTAAGGAAGCAGACACCACGTTTCAAATGATCCTTTTAACCCAGACCATGTATTTTTTTTTTCTCCTAACTCAAACCAAGTGGGGTTTTGTGTCCAAGCCAATCCAGGACAGCGTTGTCACATAATAAAACAGAATGATTTCTTAACCGTGATTAGTAACGGTTTTGGAAAGCGACATATTATGCTCCGATTGTTGGTCGTTCTTGTGTGCAGGTACAAACAACCAATGCGGGCCGTTTGATTACGAGGATGTGTTGCTTTTTTTCTTGTTTGACGTGCAAGCTGTGATGACATTGCCGTTCATCTCAACACGGGGTACTAAGACTGTGTTGTGCTTTAATTATAGTGCCAGGTGCTTCACAAAAACCAATAGAGATTCATTACCTTAGTAACCTTGGCTCTAAACCCCCAGCTGGGAACTGTGCAGACTCTTTCCTTCCTCATGCAGCGCTACTCCAGCTAACACTTGTAAAATATACTAATATGCATAAGGCTTTGTGGGCCAGAACTGGGCCAACTGTAAAGTACTCTGTGTGTAGGGGGGGAAATCGGTTTGCGCTTCTCACCTCATAAAAACCTGAGGGGTAGATTGAGAGAGTTGGTGTGGAGGACGTGAGGGATTTAAGGTTCAAGGGATATCGGATGACAGCCCTGCTGCCTTTTACTCAGGGGTGCAGTTACAGTGTTTGGTACGGAGATGTGGGAGGAGTGCTGTGATTGTGATGGAGGCTTTGTTGCTGAAGTGTGATACAGTTCATTTTTTTTTGCCTTCAGTGCCTTTGTAGTATGACATCAGAGACTTTCTAAAGGCATATGCTGAAAGAGAGCCTGTAGGAGGACAAGAATAAAAGTATAGTGAGGGATTTTACATTGATATGCAGTCATTTATCTCTGAGAATATGATGGCCTCTATTCGTACTCATCTCAAAGTTTCAGATATCGTTGTTTATTCCTTTTATACTTAGTGTGATTAATAAATGTTTAGAAGACATGTTCATATTTAGATCCTATTCTAATGATTTATTCAGTCGAGGGAGAACCACACCAGATAATGTAGACGGATGGATGTGGGGGTCTCAATGCTGTGGTGGTGTTTAGAGGATTTCTAATTGTGGTGCTGTGGAAGACTGTTCAGAGGGGTGATGACACATGTTATGGAGCGAGAGGATTGTTCAAAACAGAAAGAATTTGCCATTGTGGTTGAAAAAAAAAATACTGCCTTGTTAAGAAAAAGAGAGCAATCTGGTTTTGTTGAGCTGTTTTGAGTTGAAATGCAGATCGTAATTTCCTGTTTCATCATATAGCCACGGTTTTGTGGTATAATTTCCTGCCCGATTGAAGAAACCGATTTCACTCAGGTTTGGCTCCACTGGAAGGTCATTATTTTGTGTGAAGCACATCATCCTTCAAACTAACTATCGTCCTTAACTATCTGTGCGGGGTTGGGGGAAACAATTAAAGCCAATTTTCCCATTTTAATTCGGTTTTAAAGCACCGTTCAATAGTCTGCTCACCCGTCTCACAGAGGGGGGAACTGGATCATTTCTGCACAGCTGGTCTCATGATTGGATCAGCGGCTGGTTTCACAGGTACCCCGGAGTCTGCTGGAGATAAGGTGAATCAATGTGTAAGTAAACATGACAGTTCTGACTGGAAGCAACCCAAAAGCGGAAAGCAACCTTGACAAATGGGAGAAATCTGCATTTGATAATGGCTGTTTTCCTGCTTCAGTCAGCCTAAGATAAACCAACCACCACATTTATCTTTCTACAGAACGTAATTTGTCTCACACCATCATTTTGATATTCATGGGTCAATGGCTAGGGGGAAAGACTGTATGCAGGGTTTTCGCTGCTTCCATAATAGACTATGACAACATTGCAATTTATTTTTGATGGTTGACCACATAGTTTTATCTCCTCCATGGTATACTCTGTACTTTTTATTATCATCTTTTAATCTGGTGCACTGTACTGAAGGTCACTGAATTATGCATGTTCTGCTTTTGATAAGAACACGGTCCGTTTGTATGAGCTCTGTGGTGCATTTTCACTTTTTATTTTGTACTAGTTGCCTCCCCGCTTAAAAGAAACTCAGTATCCAGCGTAATCAATCATTATTTTCCATGCAAATTCAATGCACTGTCCAAATTGTACATATGCATCTTTGCTCTGTAGAGAGTGAGACAGTACCAGCTCATCCACCTCACTGTGTGCATTTCATCAAAAAAAAAATCTACAGATATTTTTCCCCCTAATGTCCACTCAATACTGTGATACCACATCCAGTCAATCCATTACCGAGGTGAAGATGCTTGTCCAGAAAGTGAAATCTACTCTCTCTCCATCACACACGGACACAGAAACGGGCCTCATGCTGTTTTTGGCAGATGCATCAACTGTGTTTTTGTTTTACAGCTGCAGAAAACTGAAGCTAAACATCATGTCCGTCCTTTTTTTTTTTTTGTGTGGAAAAAAAAAAAAGTGGGAAGTGTTCAGTTTCTTCATCATCTCTATAGATTTGATTTATATGTATATATTGAATAACAAAAAGAACAACTTGGCTACAATCAATTGCAGCCTTTCATACAGATGTCATGACGTCGTAGTATGACATCATGTCTGCTTGTCCCTCCAGTCCATCTCAGAGGGGAATATTGTACTTTTATGATGTTATGCGATGCATTTTATGGTTTCATAATGGAGTTTCCTGCAGCATTTTAAACCGGGTCATATATAATGGGATCCTGTTGATAGTTTGACAGACATGGATTATATTAAACCTCCTATAGGGGAAGTGCATCTGACATATTTAATTATAACCATTGATTCTGATGCTTTCATAATTTATAGGCTAGAATTATTCATGTTTGGCGCATTGATAAGATTTGTATTGCTCAGGTGTTTCAGAGCTGAGTGAAAATGTGGCAGGAGTTTAAGCACCTTTTTTTTAAAACCACTTAAGACAACTTTTGCTTTGTCCCACATCAAGGGTCAAATGGATGGGGTTTGCACTTTTTTGGGATGACTTTATTGGTTCCAATGTGAAAGTCAAGTTCAGGCAAATGGCTTCCTTGTACCAGCCGTGTTCGACAGATCACAGATCAGAATTTGAAAAGATCTTAGATAATTAGCCCAGTTCCTTGAAAAGAAGATAGATTTGGTTTGGGTTGGCCCCCGTGGTACCCCTCTATAGCTGCTGTGTCTCTCCTGCTAATGCTGGAATGTGACAACTGGTCACGGCAGAAGAAAGGAGAGCCTATTCCAGATTGGATACAGTGCTGTACGGTCTGTTAGTGCGGCATACTTGAACATTACAAATGCTGCATGTGAATCTGACCACTGAAAGCTGTCAAAGCGGAGAGAAGCCTCGGTTCTTCAGGCTGCTTTCTGTACAACTCCAAGCTATTCTTTACATACAACATACAGACAGAAATCCTCTACATTCTCAAAATAGCTAAGTTTTCTTTTTTTAATTTGTGATAGAATTACTAAACTAATTCTGGTGGAGCATTACTTTTTTTTTTTTTTTTCTTTCATCGGAGACAGAAGGCTTTTGAGCAGAAACAGAATGCTGCTTTGTTTCTCCAGCTGCTCCCTTGGCTGAACTGCAACACTCAGATCCTCCACTGGCTCCGTGATTTGTCATCAGCAATTAAAGTAGTCCTTATTATAATCTCCGCAGCAGATCAAAAAGTGGTTTCTGGTTTCTCAAAAGGGACACCAAAGTTTCAAGAGAAGTTTTGCCATCATGGAATAGACGTGTACTCCAAAGCGACTCCTCGTATCCACATTTGATTATCCTTCCACAAAAATACAGGTCGCTCTTTGACTTTATAGCAGAGAAGGTTTCAGGGGAGTACAGCGGTTCAATACTTCAAAATTCCAACTGTGCAGACTGGAGAAAAGAAACTTTTTATCTTGACAACTGACAGCTAGACATTGCCGAGGTCCGGCATGCTGTTGATTCCTGTGAATATATGTAGTGGCCCTGCACTACCAGAGGAGGGTATTGGGACATATTGTTATGAGTTGAGTGTGTGTATACAAATTATACAGCTGGACTGAGGTAAAAAGTGAGCAGGGAACATTGGCAGTACTTTCTAAGCCACGACTCTTAACGTTCATGTAGAGAGAGAAAAAATAAAAAATCACTGCCAGGCACCGGATTTGTACTCAGTAAGTCCCCCCATTTTAATTCAAGTGTGTATAGGGGGGGGGAGAGGGACCCATAATGAGGGTCTAGGTGGCGAGATGCACGTTTTTAGGTCACTGTGCCAACACCAGCAGCTCTTTGGAAGTAGGCCAATGGAATTGGTTGTAGGAAGCAGAAGAAAAAGTGAATTAAAGAGGTACGGGAAAAGGGATTGCACCTGGTGTTTAAAAAAAAAAGTAAATAAAAAATCGCATGCAGGTGATTGTATAAGAAACCTCAGCAGAATATTTGGACAGAAAAATGATCGCTCATTAGGCCTTTTTTTTTCTTCCAAGAAAGTAAACAAATGAGACTTTGAATTGATTGAATTGTATGTTAACAGTCCTACAACTTATTCATAGATGTGAAAATGAGTTTAATTGGTTCCAGAAAATTTGTTTTACTGTTATTATAGATAAGATGGTGTCTATTGTATTAGGGAGAAGTGAGCGATTTTTTTTTTTTTTTTTTTTGGACACAATATGTCATAGAATGATGTTTTCATTTGTGGTGCCTCCGCTGCTTCACTGAGAGGCTAGTGTTACAGTAAGGCAGTTGCATTTTACAAGTCAACAAACCTTTATCCAGTTTTTCCATTTTTGGTGTTGAATCCAAAATTCTTCATCACATTACTTCATAGACGGTTCGGGTAATTGATTTTCAGCATTGCACTTATTGTTTGCAAAGAAAACATTTAGTCTAGTTTACTGACAGCCGGGGCAAAAGGGTCAAACATACACTTTAGGAACGTTCCCTTGCTGGATTACAAACCGCAGACTTTTTGGCTGATATACAGTGTTTTAATTCAAACGCACCATCACATTGAATATTTATTTTCCCCCAAACGGTAGCTGGAATTTCGAAATCAGAAGTGAAGTGACAGGTCTTTTGCATAAGTACATGGTAAAATTGGAGAGAAGCAAATTAAGACCCTGTAAAATAGTATAACCCTGCATAAATTCGTGTATAAACAACAATATCGTATCTGCAGCAGCGAGCTGAGACACAGCATCATATCTGTTTGGCATTTTAATTCATATCCCCAGTCTGTACGCACCCATGATTTATGTATTGTTTGGCTAAGTCAGGGACCGGCACTCAATCCGTTCTTAATCAAGCATCACATTTATCACTGTTGATGCAGGCGACTCGAAGGAGACCCGTCCACATTCAGGCGCTGTAATTTAACGGCTAGGCACAAACGAGATGCAGAATTTGGACAGACTGATTGGCTAATCATTTGTTTTCTTCTAACATGCTGGAAGTGGTATTCTGGCTGGATCCCACGGGTGGAGTAGATGGATGGATGGATGGTGAGTGTTAAAGTTGGCCACTGTTTCACTGATAAGGGCTGGATGTGTGTGTGTGTGAAAAACCCTACAAAACTCTCAATATCCAATGCTCCAGGACATTGGCTCATTTAAATGTGTTTCTCATTATGAATGCTGTTGGGCACAGGACCCGTACTGAAGGCATATGGCAGATTTATTGGGTGAAATGTTCTCAAATACCTATAAATTTTAAATGAAGGACTCCTGTCTCAACGTATATGAGAGAAACAAAACCGTATGAAACAGCCTGTCTCCGTAGGAGTTTCTGGTGGTCTCTGGGTTATTCATAGAAGTGTGAAATTGTAATTTGCTGTTGAACTGAACTGTTACCCTCTCCTAACCTCAGTCTCTGTTTTTTAATTTGATTGCAATCACACTTTTTTTTTTTTTTTTAATAGTACAAATACTCTATGTGGCAGGTCTGCTTGTCTGCAGTTGTACTGGAAGTTGTCATGCTCCTCATTATAAAAACTCAATTAATCCTGCACCTTTTTTTCAAATGGGATGTTTGATTCGAGCCCCTTAAATCCAAAAACGCAGTCCTCGCCTTTACTACATCTGCTGTATTTGTCCCCTGGGGAGAAGTAAAGCATTAATTTTATTAGCCATTGATTTCCTATCGCCTTCCCCTAGTGAGGCTGAAGATTCATCACAGCCTTTTATTGACATCATCACTCAGGGAACGCTGTGGTGGACTTGTTCTCCTTTTTTTTAGCTGAGGTGGCACTGCCAACGGTGGCAACGTCGTCAGATCACCTCTGTTTTGTGTGACCAGCTAATAAGAAGTGATCAATCAATCACTTAGACGTTGATAAAGACTCGACAATCAATCTGCTAAAAAAAAAAAATAAAGGAGATAAAAGGAGTCGCCCTCTGAATGATTGGGTTCATCATTTTTTGATGGTTGATACTCTCCTCTGTCAGATTAGCATGTTGACTGGTAGCAGGAGGAAACTGTGAACAGATAATTTAATGTAAAACCACAGTGTGTTTTATTTGTTTTACATTTGTGTTTGTGTATAGATCCAATGAGGTATACTGTGTTGTCAGGTGTATCTGTGAACTTTGGACAGAGGCAGCCTATTTTCAGTAGTAAGCTAAGCTAAGCTAAGCTAAGCTAAGCTAAGCTAAATGTCTCCAGGGTCTAGCTCCTAACTTAAGATAGACATGAGTTGTATCAGTCAGGAAAACAAACAAACAAAAAAACAAACAGGAAACAAATGAGTGTATTTAAATGTCAAACTTACAAATGTTTTGCGTATTATGATTTATTAGTTTAGGATTTTGAGAAGTTAATGTGCCGTCAATGTTGTCAACTTCGAAGTATCAACAGAAGTTGAATCATGACAGACTAGACCGACGGTGTCTAATTAAAGTAGTCAGGATATGTTTGAAAGTTTTGGAAATGGGAGTAAAAAAAAATTATTACAAACTCAAAATACAGTATTGCATATATTTTAAAACCACTCATTCATTGATTAGTCAGGCTGCCAAACTCAACTGGCTCGAGCCGATGCTGCTGAGATTTAGGTTGGCTTGGTTAGTCCGTGTTTTAGTTTGACTCGGGGAACATAAAACTATCATAAATGTCATTCTTTTCTCAGTCAGTGTGTGTGTGTGTGTGTGTATATGTGTGTGTATATCTATATCTATATCTATCTATATATATATATATATATATATATATATATATTTCAAGTAATGGTCAAAGTCAATGTCTCTTTAGGTACACACCACACATCCACGTTAGGTACAATGACCCTGACCTATTACGAGTTAGTTGTTCTGCTAATCAGGAAACCAGCTTCACAGGGAGCATGAAAGCAAGTCTGTGGGATGACAAAAGAAAGAAAGAGCCAACTTCCTGACGCTTTCGCTGAGACCGTTTTTACCCTCTTTGAAGCCGCGAGCCCCCGGAAGCAATGCGTTTGTCCTGATTGGCTGCTTGGACAGACTGAGGATGTAGAGGAGACTTTATCTTAATCAGGTATGAGTTGACCGTTTGTGGCCTGTTTGTTGGATGAAGTTACAACAGCTGGATTTCACTAAACTACAGCAATTAAATTCATAATTCATGATAAAGTAATTATTGGGCCGAGGCCAAATATTGATGCAACTGGAACATAATGTTTGATTACAAATCTTTAGTCTGTTAAAAAAAAATGCAGTTTTACATATTTTTAGAGCATTGGTAGGACTATCCAAAGAGTAATTTATTTATGTATGAATAAGTCTGTGTGCCACTCTTACCCAATGTACAAAGGAGGTTAAATTATGTGTGATGATTAATTAATCAACTGACATTAATCACCAACTATTTCCATAATAGATGCATGAGTCATTTTTTTTTCAGAAAAAGTGTTAAAAGTCCTGATGGGAGCAGTAAACATCATATGGTCATTGCACAGATCTATGAGCAACAAATGAAATGCATATGCGAGTGATTTGTGCTGTATTACCTGCAGTTATACAGTATGTCTAAAATAGACTGCTTTGTTTAATTTGCTGTGTTTTCACACCAATTTCTGCAGGAAGAGTTAAAATAAGTCATTAAACCGGCCTGTTCATTCCTCCTTTGGAATAAAAATAAAACTTTGTTCTGTTTTATTTTTTTTTCTGCCTCCCCCTGGGAAAATGCTGGGAGATGCAGCACAGGCTATTTTTAATCAATGAAAAGATAGATCCACTGAACTCAGCAGGAGAGGAAAAAAAAAATGTAGGTTAGTGCCTTGAATACAAAGTGAGTTCCATCCTCAGTGTCTCAGGTTTATTCTCAATAATAATATATATATACACACAAAAGATGAATATCTTGCCAGTTTTTGTTCCTTCTCTTTTTTTCATGTCACCAGTGCCCAGCTATGTTGAACGTCATCCAACAGCAATTTATCACGGTTCACACATTTTAAAATGTGATGGACAAAAACAATCGCATCTGAGCTGGGCCATAAAAAACCTGCCAAATTAATGTCATGTTTTTTTTTTGTTTTTTTTTTCTGACACACCAGGAAATGGACAAGCCTCTGCAAAACTAAGCATAAATCTTTCACAACTAGGCCACTGGAAGTATGACAGAATTTTATGAATGCTATCTGGACACTTATGCATTTTTCCTCTCCTCCCATATTTGTGCCAATTTGGCGTTGGACGGACTGTGGGAAAGTAGCGGTGCCACTTCTGCTCGGGGTTATTGTTCTGCCAGCGGTCAGTCGTTGACGTATGATGTTTGAACACACCCTTTATACTCACTTCCTGACCTAGCAGCCTACAGATATACAAACTAAACAGATGCAAAGTTGTTGTGTATGACAAAAATATTTTTATTAGCTTTTTTTTTTATGCATTGTCTGCATCTGTAAGTAGTCATTTAGTGAGAAATTAGACATTTAAAACAGGAGAAAGTATAGTAATATATCAATGGTAATGTGCACGTGAAGGTCTCTTACTCCCCATCAACATGTTATTTTTTAATCATTATCATCATCATCATCATCATCATCATCATCATCATCTCCCGCCTGCCATCTTGCAGTGGCCACATACTGGCAGGATTATAGCATCTGATAATCAGCCAATGAAAGAATCACTCAGGCCCAGCCAGCTAGCGTAATAGCTTTACGCATGGTTGTTCAACCTTGCACTGTGATGGATGGGTGTTTCTAGGATAAGAAAAAAAAAAAAAAAAAAAAAACAGGGACCAGATCACCATCTTCACGTGTTCAGTCACCTCATGCGGTGCAGAACAATACGCTCCCTACTGGAATGACCATTGAGGTGAAATTTATGGGATTTTTATCCCCAACCAGCTGTGGCGTTTACTGGGAACAAAGCCACGAACGGTGTTTTCTTGCCAACTGCATCACCACATGGAACCGGGACATTATATAGTATAGATTACAGATCATGTCACTCTACATGTCGAGTATGATATGTGAAGCCTGGAGCTCACACAGACACACACACAACCTTTAATCAGATTACTCATTGACCCCTGACCTCCGTGCATGTGTCAGAAACTCTATGCACTCTATGATCACTTTCTAATCCCTTTAGCATTGGATTAACATGGAGGTGATCTAGACCCTGACACCCACCCACATACACACTTTCTCCCTCTACCTCTCTTTTTTTAATACACTGCTGCTTATTCCACTGACAGTGCTTGTGAGACTGAATCTAAATGAAGACAAAATCAATAATTGGTAGCAGATGAGATGTGAGCCTTCCAATGCTAACTGCTTTGAGAACTGAGAAAAACCAACCCATTTATTGTCAATAAATCAAGCATCGAGCATTTCTTCTAAGTCCTAACTGATGCTATTTTGCACATTAGCAGAGGTAAACTATGAAGTACTGATGGCTTTAGATAACTTCTCTCTTCATTGTGTTTGTCTTGGATTACTCCTTTGTTCTATCTGCACATAATATTTCTGATTAATTGTTTGATCTGGAAAAATGATTTCCTATAAAATCCAAAGTGATGTCTTTAAATGTCTTGTTGTGTTATTCAGGTCTCAGTTATATAAATCAGAATCAGGAACCAAAGACAGTTGGGTGTTTTACTAAGATCTTATTGCTATGGTTCACCAATCTGACAGATTGTGACTAAAATTCACTGCCGTGTCAGTGTGTATAGGGATGGTAACTCTCTGTACTGATTCAATCAGAGGTGTCTGCTCTGTTATCGTACTATTCGGCCACATATTTTTCACTGTGCTGCTGTGATATGGATTCGCTTTGTCCCGTCAGTATGCATTTTCTTGCGTTCCTGTTACTCCTGCACAAAGCCAGCAGCATCAGTGCCGTGTTTACTTCAGTGGTGCGCCAGCCCTAGATTAGCATTGTGTGAATAGGCCTGTCTGCTGCAGCAGCTCTCAGTCTGTGTACTTAATTAGCACTCAGATTGCACAGTAAAAAGGATGGAAATTTAATAGATCTTGGCCAGACAAGGGGCACTGAAAAGCGCCTAGTAACAAAAGAAAGCAGGCGCAGTTAAAAGGAGATAATAAAGATAAAGGGAGAGACAGGAGCAGAGAGGAAGTGTAGGGAGGAAGATGGATGGATGGCGCGAGGGGGGATAAAATGATGTTAACTTTGTAAATGCTAGAAAATAAGATACAATAATGGGATGGTGACTGGGAGTTGGTTGCTATAAAAATCATAATGGAATTGAATAGAAGGAAAATAAAATAAAAATAAAAAAAGGGAAAGTGAACAAAGAGGTGATGATATCCATGAAACAATGCCAAAGCCTGTATCCATTAACAATGCTGGTTTTATGATGATTGGCTTATCCATCTCATTACTGCTGTCAGGGAGCAGGAGGATGCACTCTGACAACAAAAAAAAAAAGGTTGTAATTCAGCCAGTCCTGATTACGTTAAGTGATGGCAGTTTATACTGCAGATGTTTATTAGAGTGGAGCGGGCTGGCCGGCATACAGTACACGCTGCAGACAGACAGGCTGGCTGACGGCCCAAATATTTAAAATAGACTCAAGTGTAGTGTTTTTGCAATGCTGTTAATATTGCTGCTCTTTTAATAGAGCACATACACACACACACACACACAAACACACACAAACATTTAAACTAAAAGGTTTATTCAATGAGACAAACTGTAAATGTACTGTGTTGTAGTGCTGTGTGTGTGTTTGTGTGTTTGTGCACAAACATGTCATCCAGAATCTGTAAACTGAACTTTTTTACGAGGATGCAATTAAGGAAACGAGTCGTTTTATAGAATGACGTTCGCTGTGATTCAAGATTGTATCTGAAATAGAGTAAAATATCTCCCTGTGGCCCTTCCGCCTCACAATAGTTGATCAGGGGAATAATTATCTGGCAGGTCTCTGAAACTGTAGCTGAAGTATTTGGCTACATAACTTTAAGATTTTATTAAAAGAGTGCAGTCATGTTCTGTCCACGGAGAGACATGTAGATCCAGTATGCAAACACACATAGATACATTATACACGTATTACTGTAATTACATCCATACATGTTGTGTGTTAAAGAGCCCTCTGAAAAAAAAAAAAAATTACGAAATCAGGATATCTTCTAGGACTGAGTGATTAATACAAATCGATGCGTCATGTGTTGCTGGTATTCTTGTTTTTCTCCGATTTTAATATCATAAAGATTTTAAGTAAGTAAGTACACACCTGCAGTATCTGACCACCTTCAGGCGATGAACTGAAGGAGACATTTTACTCTATATGCTGAACATACAGTCTGTAAACAGAATTAAAGGATGTGGTTGTTGATTTTCTTTCCACAGTGGTTTGTTTAGAAATGGCTCTGAAGACAAATAACTGCTCACAGTCTCAGGAGAGAAGTTCTGTACACGCCAGACGCCACGGTGCATGTGAACACGTTCGTAGTGCGGTCGATAGCTTGCCGTGCTGCATATCACAACCGCTCGACTTTTACATTTGTAAATTTCAACTTCAGTACAAAGTCGAGGGGCTGTGATATGTAATGCATTTGCTCGCTATCACTAAAAGTGGCCGTGAATCGCTGGTGGTGAGATCACTGTTGGGCAGGCGCTGGAGAGAATCATTTGCATATTGAAAAGACACATACCCAAACACTGAAAGAAGGCCAATTTTCTCGACACTAAAAGCAGTGGACAGGTGACAGAAGATCTCACACCCCCACCATAAATGGACCCCTTCTACCCCCCCCCCCCCCCCACACACACACAAAAAATCCTACCCACTAATGTCTCTTTTCAGCCCATGATGAAAATCCCCGTGATTTTACCCCGCCCCCCCACACACACAAAAAAAAGGAAGAAAATTGAAAAGACCAAACCCGTCCTGTACTTTGAGGATTGTGAATAGAGCCCCACAGCCTGCCTTCCCTGCCCCACATACGGTGACTGAATACAAAAGACCCCCCTCTGTAAGAGCAATCACTACGGGAGACCACTCTATCTGCACCCGCTGCAGCGACAGGCCTCAATGAAGCCATCACACGCTCTCACACATGTGCACACACTCACAAACATGAAAAAAACAACAAAAAAAACCCCACACCCTGCATGTAACCGGTTTTATTTCACATGCATGCGCACACAAACACCAATACTTCCAGTCCATTCCCAAACCCTCGTGGCTAATGCATTCTTTTCATCCTCCAAGGCCGGGCAGGAGCAGGGAGGGAGATGAGTGGTTGGCACTGATTTGAATATTTAAATTATTTATCACCGGAGTGTATTGAGAGCGAAGACATGGCGAGGGACACGAGGGAACTGGGTGAGGGTGGATGTAGCCGTGTTTTTGATTTTGATAGTGTGCTGTTATTGCCTGAAGGGACTGAAAAGCAAAACAAAAAAACCCCCAAAAAAATGGCCACAGCTAGATTTTGATGGACATGTTATGTTTCAGTAATGAATCAAAGTCTTTGTAGTAATGTGAGATTGCTGCAATATATATATATATATATATATATATACACACACACACACACACTCAGGACATTAACATAAATACAGCCTCAATAAAGCTTTCAATATTGATAATCATTACATTTCAATATGTTTATAGCTCTTGGAACCAGAATCCTTCCACCTTCATATCATACTCGGTACTATACTGGGACTCTGGATAAATAATAGCTCACTAAGGAACTACAATACAGTGTAAAAAGGGGGAAAAAAAAGTTTGTAAACTGGATGATGTAATTCCACTTTGACTTCGCGCCTTGTAACTCAGAGCCTGAGAAACACACACTCGCCTTTCTCCGACACAGAACAATGCTGGGAAATGGAGGAATTCACGATAGCTCACGCAGGGTCTTTTCCTTCGAGCCTACAACCCTAAAAACCATTTAAAGTCATTTTAAAAATAATGCATTGAGGAATTATTGTGTTGACACCACATCTATATGCTTGTGTGTCATTCTGTGTCCTTTTTTTTAAACATTTTTTTTATTTTTATCTCGCAGTCAATCTTTTGTTCTACCTTGCTTGCTCTCATGCTGAGTACAGACCGGCAGCTCAGCTTCTCTCCCTATCTTTCTTTATGTTCTCAGCACTAAGTCACAATCTCTAGACAAAGGAAGTCTTTGGCTGGTCCCCTGACGCTGTCCGCTTTCCTCTATGGTGCGCCGTACGCAAAAACACACAAATGGTGCTAATGACAATCAACAGCTCTGAGAGGAGATGGTTGCTACTAGCCCAGTGTGATCAAATCCTAGGATCAAAGTTGACCATCATTCATTCTCACTTAGTCCATGTTTGCATGTAGCAACATGTGCAAGCAGTAGATTTTGGTGTCTTTATATTTTGATTCTCTGTGTGCTGTAAAAAAAAAAAAAAAAAAGCCATAATTGTCTTAATAATTGTCTTCCTGCACTGTGTTGCACAAGTCATGAGTTTTCCTGTGTTTGGGGATTCCCTCTTTTTATACATATTATTCTCACTATAAGTAGATTCAGAATAAAAATGTCGTTAATTTGCTGCAGAACATGCATCAGCTGGTAGCTCGTTAGGTGGAACTGCCTGCAGCTGAGTGGAGTTTTTATAAAGCCCTTTTTTCACAAGTCACTAGTGTTTCCAAGTATTGCTGGCTCAGTGCTTGATAATGCATTTTCTCAATATGTGGCTGAAGCTTAAATAATCTATGTTCAAATAAATGTAAAGCTAAAAACACCCCCCATGTGTAACCCTGAACCAAGTTCACATTTTGCTTTGTTTTGTCAGTGTTTAAGATGTATAACTGATATGAGAAAGACTTTAAATTTAAAATAATTTTCAGTTTAGAGTCTGTTGCCTGCTTGTTAGGTGACCAGGGCTAAAGTCACAGTGATAAAATTGTATTGTTTTAGGCATTTAAGTTGCTCATTCCTGAAAAAGCTAATAACTTTAATCTTCCATCTTGAGAAAATGATTTAAACTGCTTCCTTTTAAAATAGTAAAATATTAACAAGCTTCATTATTTTAGTGTAACTTGGTGTAAGAAACTTTCACACAGACCATTTTCCCTTTTTCCTCTCTCTCATCTGTGTGTGCAGTCTTTTTTTTTCTTTGATTCCTGCTTCTGTCAAGCTGCCTAAATCCAAAAATTTCCAATAATTAATTTTTTTATTGACAGTGTGTTGTTTGTATGCAAGCTGCACCTCTGATTGAACTAAAGAGGGTTTTTTTTTTTTTTTATAGTATTTTTTTGTGTTTTGCATTAGAATCCTCCCAGTCGTCCCTGGGTTGTTTCTAGCTGCCATTCATCACTCTTAATCCCTGCGGCGAACCTTGTTTGTTGCAGTCTGTGAGTGTACACGGATACAGCTTGTGTCCCCAGTAATGATCCGCTAATTATGAGAATGCGCAGCAGCCTCGGGGGTGTGAAACCACCTGTCAATGTGCGTGAGCAGGTACCTGTGACATATGTACATGCTGTGTGTGTGTGTGTGTGTGTGTGTGTGTGTGTGTGTGTGTGAAAACAACAATGCCAGTCTGTGGCCTGTTTATTATATTTGACGTCCTCATTGAATTTGTCTATTAAATTTCACTTACGAGTGGATCATTAGCAAGATGGAAAAGCTGCATATCCTGCATATGGTGATGCAGGACTTTCAACTGACTAGAATTTCTTTGATACCTTTTAAAAACTGTTTAACTGTCCTTGAAAATAAATAAATGAAATTAATAAATAAGATTAATGATGCTCACAGGTGATAAATGAGAAGAAAAAAAAACAAACAAACACACAAAACCTGTGAAATCTAATTTATTTCCTCTCTTTCCACAGCCGAGCCATCAAGACCAACCAGGACCTTCTTCCTGAGACTCCCTGGACCAACATCCTGTATGATGACTTTTGGGGCACGCTGCTCACTCACAGCGGCAGCCACAAGTCCTTCCGCCCACTCTGCACCCTCTCCTTCCGCCTCAACTACACCCTCCACGGCCTGCGTCCGTGGGGCTACCACCTGCTGAACGTGGTGCTGCATGGTCTCGTCACAGCCGTCTTCACGGCCTTCAGCCGCCCGCTCCTGGGTGGAGGACAGTGGAGCCTGCTGGCGGGTCTCCTTTTTGCTTCTCATCCGGTGCACACTGAAGCAGTGGCTGGCGTGGTGGGGAGGGCAGACGTTGGCGCTGCATTGTTTTTCTTACTGTCTCTTCTCTGCTATGTGAGACACTGCAGACTTCGAACAGACCCTTACAGGACCTTTAAGAGCCAGGGCTGTGGTGGCAGCTCACTCACCTGCTGCTGGGGCTGGATGCTGGGCAGCCTGTGGTGTGCAGCAGCCAGTATGCTGTGGAAGGAGCAGGGGGTGACAGTGCTGGCCGTGTCGGCTGTGTACGACCTATTCGTCTTTCAGAGGCTCAGATTTCGCCAAGCACTTCTCCTCCTGCTAGGAAAGGTAAATGAATGCATGCTGTCCAAGCCTGTGTGTGTGTGTGTGTGTGTGTGTAACATGATTTGTTTGTGTAGAAAATTGTGTGTCACATACTGTTTGCTTTTCATTAGGAGTGTAATTAGGAAAGCTGTGCAAACCACACAGTTGGATGAATGATGTATGCGTGGAAAGAGCTGTTCTAATTTGTCATCTGCCAAACAGGAAAAATCTGTATAGAAGGGAAGTTTACTAGTTCCTTGAAACATTTCCACTAACATCAGTTTGCTGCAGTAAATAGATATACATAAATAGAAGCAAATGTAGATTAGGATCTAGTGGTGTGTGTGTGTGTGTGTGTGTGTGTGTGTGTGGCTGAACAGGAAAAAACATTTAGTTTTTTTTCATTTTAAAGGTGACAAAGGGTATGTGGAGAAAAACAGTTACACATCCTACTCTGGCAAATTTAAACACACCAATGCCTGTAAACACACACACACACACACACATCCTTGTACTTCTGTCTTTGCGAGGACCCTCATTGACGTAATGCAGTCCCTAGCCTCTTACCCTAAACTGAACCTAAACCCAGTTCTAACATTAACCCTAAAACAGCCCTTTGAATTAGTGATGGCTGGCCACAATGTCCTCACTTCCCACAACAATAACCTCACACTGTTGGTTAAAAAACATGGTCCGGTCCACACTATGAAGCAAGTATGAACACACAAACACACACACACACTCTCCGTCTCCTCTGCTGTCCTCTGGTTTCCCTTCCAAACTCTATTTAAAGAGAAACAACCTTGACGCAGTGACTCATCTGATTATGGGAATCAGTGTTTGACTGAAAAGCCTCTTCACACACACACACACACACACACACACACACTCTACATTTGTTTAGAGAAACTCCTCCATGATGATCTTCGTAAAAAATGCGTAACTAGTATAATAAAAAACGTCCCCTTGGGTTTACTGAGCAAGGACAGTCTGGCTCTGTGGAAAACATTTTTAGTGGCTTCTTCTTGTGGAAACATCTATAAATACCTGTTTACTGTAATGTTTGTGATGTAACCTTGTGTAGTGCGTCACAAACGTACCTATTTTATACACAACTTCTTGTGCGCTACAGTATGCGTGACTTATTTATACCGCCAGCATCCAAATGAAAATGCGTGCAAAGGTTTTAGCATACCCTGTGGTGCAGCTTCTCCAGAAGTCTTTTCTGGCAGAATGATAACCCACAACTGTTATTGGAGGGATTGCAGTGAGCGGTCCAGAGGGATCAGTGAGGGAGGGGGAGAGAGAGAGAGAAAGAGAAGTTGTGATGTTTTCTTTCTCCTCGGTGCTTGGCAGGAATGACTCATGCGTGTATTGTACGCTTTCATAGCCGCTAGACCTTAGCAGATGCAGAACAACACCTGTCTTTTAAATTCTGGCCAGTCATCTGTTGCGACTGCTAAAACCATGTTAAGAGTAGCTACGCAGCAGGAAAGTGGACGTAACTCATGTGTTGATGGAGTCATGAACAACACAAACCAGAGATGAGGAAGAAAAAAAAAAAAAAGACAAAATAATGCAATACAAAATGACTCACTATCCTCTTGAAATTTTGACTTTTTCCTTATTTTTCATTAATCTAAGTTTGGAAAACTATATTTCTGTCACCCTCAGTTTCTAAATCAAAGTTCTTACATGTAAAAAACATCTACTGTAGGGATTGGGACTCGACCCACAATCAGTTTTTGAATTTGCCAACCTCGAAGCCTAAAGGAAGTTCGGGACCTTGAATAGAATTTGGGTTTAGGGTACAGCTTGGCTGCACAGCATGAGCTTGTACTGGCTGGTGAGTGGGGTCGAATTGCCCACTTTTCACTGCCACCGTCTCCACAAAAAAAAAAAAAAATTAAAGAGGAAAACAAATATTTTACTAACAAAATTCAAACCTTCTTAAAGTATTTGTATTATGAGACATCCTCATTTTTCCCCTGCATAAACAGTAGTAGAGAAAAGTAAAGAAATCGTCTTGGAAATGAGTCCGTAACCTGAAAGAATCGTTCTAGTGTTTTCACTCCGTTGCATTACAATCTGAAATATTTCATCAGCTTCAGTGGTCGTCAGACACCATTCTGAAAAATCACCTTCCCCTCTGTATTTATCACACGGCGGAGCAGCGACGTCATCAGCAGCTTCCACCTCTTTGCCCAGACACAATAGCCCTGGCCAGCGTCCCCGTGCCAGCCGTCGGGTCCCCCAGCGCCTCCCGCCGCCGCCAACACATCTGGCTCGTTTATCACTCTGGCAAATGCCCTCCTGTATTGCCCCAGTCACGGTTATCTTGGCAGGGAGCTCGTTAATGTGCCGGGGCCAGCCGCGGGGGCAATCGCTTGCTCGATTATGAGCCAGACGTCTCGCAACTGACGCATGAGAACACAAAAGGCAGGAGGATATCACGAGAGAATAAGCGAGAGAGAGAGAGAGAGGGAAACTATGCTCTCACTTCCTTTCCTTTATCTGTTCTTGGCCTTTCTCACCCATTGTGCCCTAAAAGCACTTCGGGAAGAGCAGGATATTCAGTTAACCTGCTGCTGAATTGGATGGTAGTAGAAGAAGTAGAAAACATTAGTGGTGGGAAAACAATGCAGCATAATTCAAGCAGATTTTTCTATTTAATCAAAGTTTTTATTTTTTTATTTATTTTTTATTTCTGCCACAATCAGAAGAATGGAAACACCCTCACATTACATTACCTGACCGTTGCCTCGCAGCAGCTGCAAACAATAAGGAAATGCAAATCAGATCGGGTGTAGCACAGGGGACAGATGCGCCTTCGAACCAGCACTCCATTTCTCATCCTATTAAGTCTCTAATCAGACCGAGATGAGATTTCAAATGAGACGAGGTAGGTTGGAGGGAGAGTTGGAAAGCGATGGACGGAGACAAAGGAAGGTGTGCTGTTAGCACTGCAGTCTGTTGAGAGGAGAAATTTAAAGGCAAAATGAGGCTTATATGCCAGGATCACACACACACATAAGGTCTTTATTCTTTATCAGTAGAAAAAAAACTAACAGGTTGATGAATAAAGGCTCCAATTATCGTGTAGTATTCAGAAGCATTCGGCTGTGAAATGTTGCATTTCAGCTGCATATTCTCTACATGGCTTTCTTGCATATTTGCATGTTGGAATGCCAAAAAGTTGTGCATCTTCATTGCGTCTTGCACGTCAACTAGACATTTTCATATTCTCATCTTTTTATATATTTTCCAAGTCTGTTTCAGTGGACCATCATAATTGCACAAACAATGCTCGTTTGTTTCAACCTGATGAATGCAACCTGTTCCTGAGGAGGTGTTTGTTTGTGAGATTTGTGTATGATTGACACTGTAAACGTGATTTTCTTGTTACTTCACCAAAATGTCAATGTTTTTTTTTTTTTTTTTTTTTTTTTTTTTTTAAGTAAGCAACAAGTTATTTTAGACCCCATTTACAGTTTCTCGCTTCACGAGTCTTGAGCAGATCTGATATCCAATCTGCAAAAAACTATGTATAAATAAAGTAAAGTAATAAAAACTTTACACCTCAGTCTAGAAATGCGATTCATCCATGTGTCTTTAGTTTATAGATAGTTGTTAGCTAGCAAGCTGTTAATTGTTTTGACAAATTGAAACAGGGTATTAAATTGCAGCTTGACTGAATCTGGATATATGACTTTTTAAGTGACAAGTGTAAATGGGGCCTTTTAATCACTTGCATGCGCCGATTGGGAACTAATCTGTTCTGTACACGAGGCCCATTGTATTTTTGTACTTGAAACCTGCATTTAAGCTCTTTCCAATGAGCCTCAATAACACAAATGAAAGTCTTTCAAGTAACTTGTTAAGAAAAATGGGTCAGCTAAGCTAAGTCAGATGACCCGTGTTGTAAACCCGCTCCGACACTGATGTCCACACGTTACTCCAGCAGAAAGCTCTTTTTTTAAACGTCGAGTTCACACCGCCGGCGTGTCCGTTTTTTAATCAGCTCAGTCCTCGTGGAGCGGGCGTGTGGAGGCTTCAACCTGTGACACATCTCACTACAGGTCTCTGTGCCAGCGAAGAAGCAAGGCTTTCATTTAGAGAGACTGTGGGGGTAATTGGGTCACTTTATCAAAGTCAGCCGTCTCAGTGCCAGCCATGGTGCGGTCTGGGTGAAATGGGCCAAGTCAGCAGAATCCAGAACACATTAAAGAGCTGGAAGACGAACTGGATGCATGCCTCATTGTACTTTCCTTCACAAGTTAGCATTGCCACTAGTAATGCATCAAATATGAGCGCTGTTGGAAGTGCATTGCACAAACATACTGTGTCCAAAACTCTGAAGGCCTTTCCATGCACATGTTGGTGAGAAAGAATTGTTCCACACAGCGATGTGATGACTCCCACTTCAACTTTAACTCAAGACTTTTTTGACCAAAATCAGTTTATGTATAATATAAAATGATTTTGATTTAGTTTTATTTACATCTATATCTATATTATGGACATGCATATGGAATTGATTTGTTTAAGGGTTAACAAGAATAAAAGGTTTTAATTGAAACTCAAACAGAAGTACCAAAAAAATATATATATATATTACAGTATGTATGATCAGCCCGGTATGCTGGGTTATGAGTTATGAGCAGTTTAAATTGGACATGACTTTAACAAGAAAAGTCCAGAAGATTATTACACTGCTGTCTTGCATCAGTCCACAGCAGCTTTAAATAGTGAACTCATGAAGTCAGCTGTATCCCGCTGTTTCTTTAGACATGTTTTAAACACTCTGCACGCTACAGTGTCAACAAGCAGACCACACACTTCTGGGATTAATAAAAATGAGAGCTAATAATGAATGGCACTGTTAAAAGATGAAGGCTCGGGAACTTAATATGTTTAAGTTCGGAAGGAGAGAGATGGAGAGAATGAGAGAAGGGTTAATTCAAGGGCGGAAAAAAGAAAAGAGAGTTAAAAAAAGTAGTAGTAAAATGTAAAAAAAAAAGGGGGAAAGCCACAGAAATTGACGTTGAATTTCCAAATGAGGATCCAGAGTGGGGGAGATATGTGGAAGAGCGTTCAGGTTCAAAGGCTTGGAGCAAGCAGGATGTTAAGTTTGACAGTTGGCTGGGGATCATGCCAGCCGTCCACAATGAATACACACCCACACACACACACACCTCGTGAAGTCCAGTCTATCTCGCTAGAAGCGGTTTCCAGGAATTTCTGAAAACTGTGAAATTTGAAGATTTAAAAAAAAAAAAAAAAAAAAAAAACCTCTTGAGACTAAAAACAGATAGCGATGAAGCGTCTCGTATTTGTGGGCCCTTTTCTATTGTTTGTGTTAAGGTTATTCATTCGTTTATTTCCCCCCATCTAACATGATGTCATAATGATATTTCCAGAGCGCTTTGCGGGTTGATAGAAGAAAATGTTTTCACACGTGGAAACTAATCCAGTTGACATCCAACACTGCGGATTTGAGTGGGTCATGCTCACTTTGCACTTGCTCTGGAGATTCGTGAAAACCATCGAGGACAGCAGCGCACGCCTCTTAAAGATTTCCGAATGGGTTGTGTTTTACATAAATCATTTTTAAATGCTTGTCTCCAACTGAAAGTAAACGGAAAGTAGACTTCGAGACTAATGAGGACATGCGTAAAAAAAAGGCAGAATGCACCTTTTTTTGTGGCAGTCTGACTTGTCAAACACAGGTGTAGCTAATACCGTTAATTGAGTGGGCCCATTGTCAGTGTGATTAGTTACACCTGTGCTTTTCCTGCTATGAATTCTCAGAGCATAATTGTACATACTTTAAATTTAATATCTTAATTATGTTTACTCATTATTATCATTGCATATATATAAAAAAAAGCAAAAAAAAAAAAAAAGCAAGTAGAAGAAAGGGTTGTCAGTGTCATGATAGTGCCATGCCGCCTGTCAATATCCCAGTGTTAGCAGCAATTGTTTGGAAAATCAAATCGACGGCTAAGTGGAGAGGTTAAAAGACTTCTAGAGGAATCAGAGGATGCAGTTGAGAAGGGATTGATTCAGTTGTTAGAGGGAGATATGGGTTTATTGAAGAGCTTTGTTCAACCGACTGAGCGGAGAGCTGGATGATTATTCCCTTTTTTTATAGGAAATAAAAACCTAGCAACCCTTCAGTCTATCAATTTACAGAGTAAAGTAACAGTATTTGTTAATATTTGTTGCTGAGTTTGTGGATTCATGCAGTCATACATATTTAAAAAAACAGAACCAGCCCTCCTCCTCTCTGCAGTTTGAGGTGTGTGTGTGTGTGTGTGTGTGTGTGTGTGTGTGATTGATTAGGAGATCAATTAAAGGACGATTTAGAAAATGGACAAGGCACCGAAGGGTAAAATGAAGCTCATTCACCTAAATACCACAAATGACTCTTCTTTGGCTTATCTTCTGATACCAAGCAAAATTGGATTTCTCAAGACAGTTTCCTCCCCTGACAGGCAACGCGGGTCCATTCATCAATAAGCACACCCCCATTTCTGTGTAAGAGGCACTCTCTCTTATCCATTATGTACCACTATTCAGCGTCCAAATCAATATCCAATTCTTTTCCACTTCTGTAACTAGCTTTGCCTACACTTCCTGGAGCGGGGTGGGGTGGGGGGGTTACCTACCACAGCTAACCCCTTCAGGCAGCGTGCCTTGCCATTTCTCATGTGGTAAAACCAACAACAGAACTGGAGCCAGTAGGTCAGGCGAGTCAATGCTTAAACCTCTTATTCTAATCCTAACATGGGTTTATTATGGAGAACTAGTGTTTTCCATCGAGTGCACACATGAAACATACTCGAGCGTGATCATTGTCGGAGAGGAACTATTTATCTCAAAAAGTTTATACGTGACAAATGAAAGCTTGTTTTTGTGCACTGTGTATCTTGTATCTTTCTATTGTGCAATATATTTAAAGTGGATTACACAAAGTCTAAATTATTGCTGTAGTTGCATAAACTCACTTAGGAGATAAAAGCAAAATCAAGGTCACCCTGGATTAACCCCCTTTTGAATTATGGAGGCTACAACGGTGATTATCAGTCATATCAAAGCAAATACTGATAACACCACTACTCAATCACCAATATATACACTTCTCATGCCCTGCATAGAATAAAGAACTCGGAGTATGTGAGCATACACTCGCGTGCCCACACGCAGCTCTAATTCCCCCAGGATAGGTTCAAATAGAGTTCATATTACACCGGTGCTTGGAAAGAATGAATAGGCCCAGAAAAAATAGAAGCCAGCAGCATCAGTGTGATCATCCGTCATGATGTTATGTCGTATTTAATCCCTTTGTAAACTCTGGGAGGGACGTGAATAATAACGTGCACTGTTTTGTTCAGGTTGTCCTTGTCATTAAGTTATATGACGTTCCATTTTAATCTTAATCTTAGCATAAACACACCAATAAATCAGACTTAAGCAGTAATTGATTTTCAGACAGTACTGTATCAGTCTTCCAGCCACGCCTTCTTCTGTCACTAATTGCGTTCACTGTGTGTTTTTGGGACGAGTGTAATTTCACAAGCTGCTGATCAGAAGTGAAGAAGTCAAGGATTGTGATCATGTGACCTTGTCATCTCTTAGCAACTGTAACTCAAATAGCAGACTTGTGTACATCTATATAAGACCATTGTGAAGCAACTGAAATGAGTTACAGTTTTTGGCATGAAATCTAATTTCTACATCAACGATATTTTGATTTATGTATCAATACCAAGCCATTAGGAGTTTAACGTGATTTTGAGCTCATGCTATTTTCAAACTTGGAAGTTTATAAAGGGACCATTCAGCTTGCGGGGTGCAGTGGTAAATATAAGTTTGGATGTCATGTGACAGTTAGGTGGAAGTTGTTTGCGTGATAGCGGGAACGTAATAGTGATCATGCTGCAGAATTAATGCTCTTATGAGGTGTAAACAGCATCTGCACGCCAACACAATGAGTCCTAAGCTGATTACCAGTCACTGCAAATCTGACAACAACAAGGACAGACTTAGGAGGAAAAGCTTCTCATGCTTCAAATTTACTTCAAAGTTGACCTCAACAAGGTCAGAGCTGAAGGGAATGTGGATTACCGATGCACGGAAAATTGTAGAAATATATCCTTAATAGGAAACCATATTAAACGATGGGCATTTTGCTCCCTCGTTAGACTTTTGGTTTTTGAGTTTATATCTCGTTGTTCTTGACTTACTGGAATTTACCGAGAAACCAGATGTAAAAAAAAATTTAAATGTGTGGCATCTTTCGCCATTTGAATATATAAACATATAAAAAAAAGATGCATTCTTGACAAACAGTCAGATTGTTGACGACTGAAAGTGACATCCCCCCCTACACACCACGCAGCTGTTTAAATCCCAGCGTGTCTTTCACCACTTTGAATCTGTCATATTTCTTCTTGAGTGGTGTTGTTTCTGGCTTTGGTGCATTTAAATTTTTAAGAACTATGCCAGTGTTGCAGAGAACTGTGTAATTGCACATGAGAGCGGTTTATACCCCAGGCAGCCATCAAAACATTCCACAGATTTCTTTGGACAGTTTCTGTTACTAAACAGTGGTCGAATGACAAATCTGGGATTTCTTTAAAGGGGTTTTTCCTTATTTTTTTAATTTTTTTTTTCCAAAGGTGGATTTATAAATCAGACTTTTAACGGCTCATACTGAAAGACTTTTAACATCTTTCTTAATAACTCGGTGTCTTCGGAGACTAACAATACATGTATAGGTCTGTTTTTGGCTCTGCGGCTGAGCTCTGAAAAACTTGACAAGAATTAAAATATCCTTCCTGCACTGGAACACAGACGAAATATGGCTCTGAATAAGCTCTTCTTGCCTGAAATGTTTATTTAGGTGTTTTCCTTTTTCTCTCTCTCGCTCTTTATTTTCAGAAAAAGAACATCAGTGTTTTGCTGAGTCTCGGTGTGCTGGCTTTCTGGGGAGTGATCCTGCTGTCAGCTCGCATCTACTGGATGGGCAATAAGCCTCCTAACTTCTCCAACTCTGACAACCCCGCAGCTGACTCGCCACATTTTCTCACTCGAACACTCACGTTCCTCCACCTGCCCGCCGCCAATGCTTGGCTGATGCTTTGCCCCGACAAACTCAGTTTCGACTGGTCCATGGACGCCTTACCCTTGGTCAGGTCCTTGGCTGACTGGAGGAACCTTCACACTGTTGCCTTTTATGGTGGATTTATCCTCCTGGCTATGTACGGCTTTCATGGCCCCACGTCTACAGCCAAGGAAACAAATGGGAAAGCCCAGGTCACTAACGGGAAATCGATCACTAATGGGAACGGATACCATGCCCCTGACACAAACCATAACACAGACCACGGGCCCCCAAAGACCACCCTGAATGGGTCAGCCGGTCGTCACCACTGCCCTCCACAGACGTCCCTGCCCCCTACAGAAAACCTCGTACTATTTTCATTGGGCATACTGTCATTGCCTTTCATCCCAGCCTCCAACCTATTCTTTTATGTAGGTTTTGTAATTGCAGAGCGGGTACTATACATCCCCAGTATAGGCTTTTGCTTACTGGTTGCTGCTGGAGCAAGAACCTTATATGTCAGACTGAGGACTAAAGGCCGCAAGACCGCACTGTTGTGTTTCTGTATGGGACTAGTGCTGCTAAATGGGCTGAGGACTATTCAAAGAAACAGAGACTGGAGCAATGAGGAGAATCTCTACAAGTCTGGGATTAGTGTGAATCCTGCTAAAGGTAAGAAGAGTGCCAGGTAACATCAGGGCGGTGTATCAAACCTTAATCATTTTGAATTGACTGAAATCTTTCCATCAAAAACTGTCAAGAACCAAAAGATGGTGTTAAATCTTTATCCGGTCTTTTGTCTTTAATCAGATATTTCCAGATTTGAAGCCTTTTTACATTTTCAAGAAGAACTAACAAGTTTTCTTTTTACAGGAAAGATTTATTAGAAATAAAATACACCATTGCTCAATTCAGTAGACTCAGGAGATTTGGCGCTACAGCCTTGCCTGGTCTGTTATGACCGTGTTTCAGCATTTACCATTAGCTTTTACATGTTGCCACAGTTTCAGCTTTACTATCTTGCCGTTTAAAAAGTTTTTCTGTACCGATGACAAAATTAACACACTGATGCATTCGAGACGTTTGGCTTACTTTGTTGGTTTTTATAGAAAAACATTTAGAAACATTCCAGTTGATATCCAGCTCCACTTTATCATATTCTTAAGTTGGGCCTGTCTCCTGAAACTCATACTGTTTATAGCCATGCTTAGTCTTTTTATATGATCTTAAAAGATGTGGAAAAAGTGGGAAGGTATATGAGAAAGCAACACAACTCTGCAACACAGTTTAGCTCACAGAGACTACAGTATCCTGTTCTACTCCGACATACAAGACTGGCTGTGAAATAGTTGCATTTAAATACAGGATTAATGCTTTTTGCAAAATATACTGCAAACCATGTTGATGACTAAACAAAAGATGCAGTGATTATTTGTTATTTGTTACTATGATATTTTTGCAATAACACTTTTTTTTAAAAAGATTACCCACATTGCATTTTTTCCACTCTCAAAGTGTTTCTTTTGACTGACACCTGTCTCCCCGTAGCCTGGGGCAACCTGGGGAACGTACTGAAGAACCAGGGCAAGATGGCAGAGGCGGAGAAGGCGTACAGAAACGCTCTGCACTACCGAGGGAATATGGCTGACATGCTGTATAACCTGTGAGTGTTAAAGATGCCCGTTCCACCTCCTTCAGTTTGCAGCATCTTTCACCTGATTCATCCCATCCATCACTTGAAATCACAGTGGCAGAAAGGGAACGTGGGATGAGAGAAAGAGAGAAGGGAAATGGGATGAAGATGGAGCGTGACAGACGGGAAGAACTTTTTAAAAAAAAAGGCAAAACAAAAATAGATATGATACAGGAAGCGAGACACAGAGCAAGGTGTGATGCAAGAGTGTGGCAAAGAGAAAGAACTTTTGTGTCCCTGGTGGCGCCTTGTACCTTTTTGCTACTGATTTGATTAGATGTGGTTTTGCAGGGCCTGTGGGAGAACACAAAACCACTTCGAATCCTGTGATGCAAAGTGTCAAAGGTGCCAAAACTTCAGAGTAGACACCGTTTTTCTCCCCACGTCTCTGTCCCCTTTCAAGTTTCAAGTGTCAGGAAGTAAGCAACATAAAAACGAATGATGGTGTTTCTGCAGTCTTTGATATATAGGTGCTATTTGAACACAATGGATGGTTTGGTATATTGGGGTTGTGCATTGGTGTATTGGGTAAGGGATACAGAAGCTCCTGCAGTTTTTAAGTTGTTTTATATTTCTTAGCTTTCACTCAAAGTCCTCTCATCACAATTTTGATCAAAGCCTACCTAGCCATCACAGATTTAAAAGAAATGGATAAATCTTGTGCTATGTCTCACATTTTTTTTTGTTTTTTTTCCACCTCTCAGCGGTTTACTGCTCCAGGAGAACGAGAGGTTTTCTGAGGCACTTCATTATTACAAACTGGCCATTGGGAGTCGGCCAACGCTGGCGTGTAAGTAAACCTAACAGAGATGATGACCGCAGTGATCAATGGATACGTAATTGGTAATTAGATGTTCTCACACATTACTCGATTTGACTGACTCTTTGTTTGGATTCATTAGATGTGAGCTAAAGGGTCTGTTATTGGATCACCATTATGCTGCGATTTTTTATTTTATTTATTTATTTATTTTTTATTGCCGAATTGATGTTCTGCGGCCATGTAGGGAAAGGCCATATCAGGCTGTTTAAGATTGACAGTGAAACGGTGAGATCCAATCTCACACTTGAGTGCTTGCATGTGAGATGAGGGATCTGTCTTTTACTGTAACAGCCTCTGACCAAGGACAGAGTTTTTATCAGAAAGGACAAAAGGTAGAATTATTTCCAGATCCCTCTTTCATTTGATAAAGCATCTTCAGGTCTTCTTCCCCACCTTAATCCCCTTTTAGCCTAATTTCGTTCTATGTTTTACCTTATTGCAGTTTTATCTGCCTTTGACTTTTTTGTCCTTTGTCTTCTTTTGCCCGCATTATTGTATGTCCATCTTTCCCAACTATATCTGTGTAGATCCTCCTTGTGGATTATACCCTTTTTTAAATATAATTGTATCCATGGTGCTTTAACGCCTCCATCTTTCTCTCACATCCTCTGCACAGCGGCCTACTTGAACACGGGAATAATCCTGATGAACCAGGGCAGCATGGAAGAGGCCAAACGCACCTTCCTGACTTGTGCCGACATTCCCGATGAGAACCTGAAGGACCCCCACGCCCATAAGAGCTCAGTCACAAGCTGCCTGTACAACCTGGGAAAACTGCTTCATGAACAAGGCCAGCAGGAGGTTTGTGAAAGAACCAAAGGGGAAATTTAAAGAGTTAATATGATGAAGTTTTTTTTTTTTTGCTAAAACTATAATCCTAAATTCTTCGTACCACTTCACTTATCCTTAATGTAGGAATAATAGCTCAATTAAACGAGCAACTGTGCAGAGAGTAAAGCCAGTCCCTCATCAATTACAAGGCCTATATTATGCTGATGCAAAACGAAAACTGGACTTGCTAAAGTTAACTTTTTTATTTTTTCCCTCCACTACAGGAGGCCCTGTCTGTTTATAAGGAAGCGGTGCAGAAAATGCCCAGACAGTTTGCACCACATAGCCTTTTCAACATGATGGGTAAGTTACCATTCACCCTGACTCTGAAATTGCAGGATTAAAAGTTCACTACTACTACTACTGGTGATACAGATTTAGTGAATAGAATTACTAGAACAACGGCAGGATTGTTTTATGACATGAGTGAAAGCGGTGTACTCCAGGGCTGACTTTGGCTCCAGCTTTGGTGATGAAACTTAATGTTTGTTTCCATTGTAGATGTTGGTCTTCCATTTCACCTGAGCTTTCAAATCAATTCAACAAATTGACATGAAGAACTCGTTGCCAAACAAAACTTTCAGAGGACTCGAACCACCTGTTTTATTCCAGCGCCGTGAGCTCTTGAACGCTTGCACAGACTTTGTGTCCTTTTGAAGAGGCTGGAAGATAATCCGTGTAATAAATCACATCCCTCTTTTTTTTTTTTTGTTATTGTAAAGGTAATTAAATTATTGGAAGCTCATCCCGAGGTGTCCGCATTGAATTCCTTAGACAGTCTGAATGAAAATGGGGAAGTGTGTTTAGTCAGGTGGCGGGGGGAACTGGAGGAGGTCAGTGTTTGCATTAGTGGGATGTCCAGGGGTTACTTTGTTCAAACTGATGTCATCAGCTTGTCATTTTTACCCCGGGAGCCAACAGCATGTTCTCAGATCAAAGAAAATCTCAAACAAAAGGCTTGTTTTTTTTTTTCAGAGGATGAAGTGTTATAGATTGCACTATAATGGTGAGGGGAGAGGGGGGCGTGTGAGGAATGCAAACCCTATGGATCAAACCCTATGAGCAAACCCTCTATAGTAAATATACATATATACTATATACAAAATGACTACATGACTAAATAGAAATCGAGTTCTGTCAGTAACTAGTGTGCCAATAAAATCAAAGGATTCTGTGAATGTAATTAGCTGCTCATCTTTGCATTTAAATGTTTCTAAATTATCCCATTAACAAAATGCTAGTCTAATTGAATCCTCACCTTTCCCTTTTTTCCAGGAGAAGCCTACATACGGCTGAACCGCCTGGAGGAAGCGGGTCACTGGTACAGAGAGTCCCTCAGGTCCAAGCCCGACCATATCCCTGCACACCTCACATATGGGAAACTCCTGTCAATCATTGTAAGTGAAATTTAAGAGACGCACAACGCAAGAAGAACCACAAGACAAGACACAGTGTTAAGTCTTACTAAACAATTGCAGTGGTTAACTACCTGGCGGAGTGTAATTAAATGGGACCTGAAGTGGCAGAGTGGAGTGATGAATAATGCATATTGAGTGACTTCCCATCCTATCCCATCCTATCTGTTCCTCTGCAGAGCCTGAAGTGGTTAGAATTGTTATGAGGTGCAAGCCTCTGCTTCACAGAGGTGCATGCTGAACAAACTCCTTCTGCCAGATCAGAGGTTGTCTAGAGGAATATATTATGCATTCATTATTGTAGTGTTTGATCTCTGGTAGAGTTAGATGAAATGGAGAGATTATGATGTGTAAAAGTTATGTAAAAATGTTATGATATCTGGCTTTTGTGGTGACCTTGGATTGATCCTGGTCCAGGACTGATGCCAGATAGCTTTGAAAAAAAACCATCAACAATTTAGGGGAGTTTGTCTGGCGTGGATGAAAGCTATCCCTCTGTGATTGGATGAGGTCCAGGTTATGTGTGTGTTTTTTCTGCCCCTCAGTGTGTGAGTTTGTATATATTGTATATGTGAGTGCTGGAGGACATCAAGGTTACAAAAGTTTGTCCAACTGCCCTACAAATGTTTCCTAGTCCTTGTAAAGTTTTTTTTTAAATCCCTGCAGGATAAAATCATACTTCCCGTCCTTCCACCTACCTCTCCAGCGCCATTAAAAACAAAACTACACTTGTGACAACACGTGTGTTCGCAGCTGAGTCAGGTTTGGATGTGGGAGTTGAAATGTGTGCCCTTCGTAACCCCTCTGGAGATGTTTGACCTCTCTCCTTCAACAGCCGCGAGCACTGAGAGTAAAGACAAGAAGACACAATCAACCGCACACACACTCGTACACACTTTGCAGCTGCAACCTTCAGGGGATTTAAACCTCAGTTTTGATCATTTCCCCCCTTTTTTTTTTTTTTTCGATTAAAGATTTGAAGATATACATAGCACACACGCACCTAAAGGACAGGTTTAGATTAGAGTCGCCCTGTGTGGCTGGACATCTGCTGTGCTCCCTCAGGCTCAGGGCTACAGATCCATGCAGGGCCCTGACTCACACAGGGACCCCCCCTCTTCTACAGGGCTTAAGGAACAGGAGATTGGATGGACCCAGGACAATGGGCCAGTGGACAGGCTTATAATGCAATTACTGTGCTTCCTTATTGAATCACTCCATCAGCTAAATTTTTTTTTTTTTTTTGCCATCCTGCCGGAGTCGATTGACAGTATAGACGCAGGGAGGAAAGGTCAACCGTGGTTTGCTCCAACATGTGTTGTATGGCTGTTTTTCACTTCAAATTGAAAAAGTGCAAAACAAAAGTTTTCATCAACTTTCAAACTGACCCGTTCCTCCTTCTCTCAAAAGGAAAGCCACACAATAATAAAACTGAAACTTTTTTCATTCACAGTTGCTTATTGTTGGAAGAAAACACACTTTCCTTCAGCAAATAACAAGTGCAACTCCTAATTAGCCTCATTATTTACCAAGGTCACAAAGACATCTTTCACTGGAAGACATAGAGTATAAGGGTGTCTTTATCTGGAGATAAATATGCTCACACTTCAACAGTGAATGAATCAGCCTAAAAAAAAGAGAAAATCTCACATAATTGTCTCGTGATGGTTTGTTTGTTGTCAAACTGAAACGTTTCATGAAGCTGTTAAATGATGACTTGCTCCAACTGAACTGGCCAGAACCATTCAACCTTCAGTTCTGATGGATGGCTGAGGAAGAAAAGGTTTAATTGAATGTAAAGAGAAAGAGCCAAAGAAAATGTGAAATAAGCCATCCGGGCCTGATATTTGCTCATTTATTCTGAGTGATTGCGGGCATGAGAAAAAAGCCAATGAAGCAAATCTAATATGCCCAGTCCTCTCATTTCATGTTGCATGGCAAGTCCATGGGCAATATGGAAGCAATCAGCTCTGAGGCATGAAACAAAGGAGGTGGAGAAATTGAGGCTCATGTGCACAGAAGCAATATCTTTCTCAGTTTGGTTGCAGGTACACACACACATGCACACACACACACAACTCTGAGGTTTTTCTTTGAAGGTTAGGCATCAGAGGTGGTGCAGATTGTTTATGAGTATCAGTTTCCTGGTATAACTTTACAGCGGGGGTTACCATGCCTTCCCTGTTGCACAATGACACAATGAAATAATTCAGGGCAGCTGCAATGACAAGTGATTGTTCTTGCTCTGATTGTGATTGATTATAATTTGTATTTTGTATTTGTGTTTTTCTGCTTCTTTCAAACATTTCTGCACGTCCCGTTTCATTTCCTTGATTTCCTGGTATATATTATTCCATCTTGAAATCATTTCATTCTGCACATAATACTGTGTAATTCTAGTTTGTAGATAATAAATATGGCCATAAATCATGCTGTGGTTAGTTTAGGGGAGGATTCTTTTTAAACTTTTAAACAAATCACTCAATGGGATATGTACAGCTCATCTTGGCAGTGTATACTGCAAAGAGGTATCTCATCCCTCTGGTGGCGCCAGATACTTGGACCTTAGTATATCCATAGTGAGGGTTCAACAAAAAAAAACTTTTAGGCCAATATATGATATGTGTCATTGCAAAAAAAATATTAAACGCAATCTTCACACAAAACAAAAATGAAATGCTGCATATAATCTTATTTTTTCTATTTTCCTTTAGGGGCAGAAGGCAGAGGCAGAGAAGTACTACCTGAGAGCTATTCAACTGGACCCGACCAAAGGAAACTGCTACATGCACTATGGTAAGAAGAAATATCAGAGAAACATGTTACACTTTTTTTTTGCTGAATCTATTTGAATCGTGGATGCCTCTATTCATAAAATAATCGCTCTGCGGTTTAGAGGTATAAAAATATCATTTGAAGTCCTTTTCTTCCAACTCAAACATGCAATTCCTGTTTAAGCAATTCCTGCACAACAGTAACAGTCATTTGTGCAAAATATACATGTCATTTAATTGACTCTTGGTATCAGAGCTGAGCGTGTTGGTGCAAACACACATACAAACAGGCATGTATGGGAGAGGAGACAGCATCAGAGTACACTGTTACTATCCGTAGTAAAACATGATACCGCACTCTGCCTGTGCTGCTGTTACAGCATTTCATATCAGTCTGGAGGAGCCGGCTCCTCGCTGCTCCATGTTGCTATCTCCAGGATATTCATAGGAAATTAAATCTGCCCCGTGACGCCGAAAGCGCCAATTTCCCTTTCTCTTCTTCCTTATCTCTCTTTATTCCTCCTGATGCTTTCTCTGCACTGCATATCTTGCGGGTCTGAGTTTCGCTTGGTCTCTGGCGAGGGGGTGCATTGCTGTCTTTGGACCGGGCTGTTTCCCCTTTTCTGTGGTTCTTACATCTTTTCTCCCTCTCTGCTTATCTGGCTGTTTTCTTTTTTCAGTGTTATCTTGTAGGCTTTTGCTATAGGTGATGTTTATTTGGGCTTTCCTTTCCTTTCTTTTATCACTAATCTGGCTGCTTAAGCTATCCTGGGTTCACTGGATGAGCTCCAGGTGTGTGTGTGTGTGTGTGTGTGTGTGTGTGCATGCATGCAAGGACTGATGGATATCTGTCCACATTATGACACAACGGATGCACACACAAAGACACATGTGAGAGAGTGCGAGGAAGTAAGGACGCAGAGGGTGAAAGCTCACAGGACAAGTCAGATATGAAAGACAAGGCCCCCGTTTCCTGCCATTGTTCACAGTACCTCATTTTAATGCTTTTAAAACCGTCCTTCCTACAATCCGGATCTGACTAGTCTGTGTTGATGTCTAACCGCTTGTTTTGGGATGCAGAACAGTTTGGACACACACACACACACACACACACACACACACACCTTAATAGAGCCGCACCACTTTATCCTCTTCCTAACATCTGTGGCCGGGCTCGGCTGTTGATTCGTAGCCACTGAGGCAGGCACTTGTGGGTGCCGCACCAGGTGGCACACGCCGCCAAGCAAAACGACAACACCCTACTCTCTCGCTGTCTCACTTTTCTCTCGCCGTCTCTGCCTCCTTGTTGCATTTCCTGTGGCACTCACCTCTTTCACCGCCTTCATCTTCCTTTAGTAGTTTCTGCACCAATCTTCAAGCTCTCTACGTCTTATTTTTGTCCCCTCAATCCCACTTCTGTCAGTTCGCACACAACATGACGTTAAAGCCTAAACTTTAGAGAAGAGAAACGTATTGAACTGAACTTGTGCTGTCCTCTTTTTCCCCTCACTTCTCCCCTCTCTCCAGGTCAGTTTCTGCTGGAGCAGTCTCGTCTGGGCGAGGCGGCTGAAATGGCGGAGAGGGCTGCGGAGTTGGACAGCTCTGAGTTTGATGTGGTCTTCAGCGCTGCTCACATGCTCAGGTTGGCTAAACCGCAAAACACTGGCAACCGCTCTGGGAACAGCAGCAAGTAGAAGTGTCACTACTTGAGGAAAACATGCACTGCATATTTCAAGAAATATTTTAGAAAATCCTTTATTTACAGTTTATTACGTGCCACGACTTTAATAATTTAATATCCATCTTTTTTAAAAATATAAATTATACTGCCGTTATAGACCAGTAAACGTCCTCTCTATGGAAATGGCTGCCATAAAATCTATTATGTATTACATATACAATCGCTGGTATAGTTTCACTCCATCATAGTGATGTTTCCGTCCAGGGCTTGTAAAGAAACCTTTGGAGAATTTTTTTTCCCTCCAAAGTTTGGCAAGCACGTGCGCAGACAGTTTATAATTCTTAAAACGTGTCAAAAGGGACTGCGAATGTCCTCTACTCCCAGCAACTAAGAGGAAATATTGGAACGACGTGCCTTAATTCCTCTTTGCTCTACATATCTGGAAAAGCCATTACTGCCCTCGAGCATCCATCTAAAGGCAACGCCACAGAGGATTTGTAAAAAAAAAAAAAAAAAGAAAAAAAGTTGAAAGTCTCAGGGTTTGGCCGAGGTTTGTTTTTGGAAGCGTAAGAGTAAATCTAAATGACAGATTATTCAGCTGTATTCTGCTGTGACTGGTTATTTTCAGATGGGACTCGCAGTGACATAAATCCAAAGCGATTAAGGCCCGACCCGTCTTAGTGGATGTGACATCCACCTGCATTAGCAGGATTTAACGTCAAAGCTGCTCCGCTGATAATAAAGATAAGCTAGAAATATTGACTTCCTTTACCTACAATGACCAATTACAATAACTATAGTGCAGTGAATATTTTGAACGGGCTCTGTGGTTTAATTGGCTTCCTCTCGTTGCTGTTTGCAGCCTTCTCGATAAACACTTTGCTTCCTTTGGGGTCCTGAGCAATACATCCGAGTATGAATAACGGGTTGTCAAGACAACTGAAGGAGAGACGTATAGACAGATATGTAGATAGACATATAGAAAGACGTATAGACAGACTCCTTGCATTGTAGTTTGATGGAAGGTTTTTCCTTTTAATGCTCTTCATGGCCCACATTTCATTTTAGTCAAGCAAATAAAGTGATTTTTAGTAATAATTTTTCCTCTGCGCAATTTTACTTCCTTTAAAACATAATTCTCTCAATCTTTATCTGCCATTTTTTATTTTTTTTTTACAGACCCACTAGCACCTGACCAAACAAAACAATCACAAAGGAAGGACACTATAAGATGATGGATTTGATAGTCAGTTCTGAACTTCAGCGAGCCCTGATACAGCGTTACATATTTGACTTGAGTCGCAGTCTTATAAATATTAATAACCGTGTCAGGAAAGGAACGGTTTCCTTGACTTTATTAACTTTGGCACACGCAGCGACTCTTTGGATACGCGTCTGTACAGTATGGAGCACATTAACTGTCATTTTATGTACCCAGCTGTAGCATGTAAGAGATGAATGGTGGTGAATTGTATCCTGGATTTAACACCACCCAAAAAAAAAAAACATCCATCTCACTTCATATGCTCCATCATCCTTTGATAAATAATACGTGAGGCTTAATGTGATGTAGTCATCATCTCTGAGTAAGTCCCGACAGGATGAATCAATATCCCAACACAAACCGTACAGCTGTCCCAGTTATGACACGGCTTGTCAAGAGAACAAAACATTGTTTGTGTATTTAACAAGCTTCAATATTGCTGCGGCTGAAGATCTGCACATTACATTAGCTGCAATTACAACTCAAGTCACATGCAAACAATGCAAATGAATAAGTTAAAACTTTTTCTTTTTTAGCCTTTAACAAGGAAACGACTCTGACATCTCTGAATAATTTAATACCTTTAAGTCCATGTTTCTAGCTTGGCAAGAAAAATCTTTGTCTGCAGCAACTAAAGTAACATCGTTTTTGAAAAAACGGTATGGTATCGGTATTTGGTTAGAAATGGATTACGAAATGCCCAAAACAATACAGCTTAATGTAGAGCAAAAAGATTAAACGTGAACCTGTTGTTACTATGGTTTGTAGTACAGTTATGAATACAGTCATTACCAGTCATTTGTATTACTATATATTGTGTTATTCTGTGCATATTTTTTATTCTTCATCCTTTCTCTTTGTTCTTCTTCCTCTGCAGACAGGCCAGTCTGAATGAGGCAGCAGAGAGGCAGTATCAGCGCGCAGCCAGCCTCAGACCAGATGTACGTACCTGGACGAGTGTTTTATTTTTTGTTCCTTTACAACATGCTATGTATCACCCATCACATTATGTTATGACATTTATGCTACTGACAAAAAGTGCCACAGCTAAACAAAAAAAAAAAACCCAAAACGCCTCGATGTGCTACGATGCACAAAACACAAAAAAATCTCCAAAGAGAAACGAGTTCAGCGGTTGCTGCCGTCTGATCACGAACTCCCACATTCAGCCACACAGTGAATCCTTGATCATCACAGTGGAGTTAAACAGACAGAGCCTTGTGGGATATCATGTCTTTTTAGATGTCAGCACATGCGGTAGAGGAAGTCGGGGGGCTATTATATTCTGTTTCTGCCAAGTATGAATCAGTCACTTCAAAGGAAAAAGGGGGTACGTGCACCAGTCTGGGAGAGGTAATTTACAGTCAGAGGAACCCATAGTCATTTATCTTGTTAGTCTGTTTGGTGACGGCCTTCTCTGTGACTTATGTTGCAGCTTCAGTCACGAGAGAGGGTTTGACTTTCATCTTCATGCCCGACAATGGAGTAACCTGCCATGCTGCCACACCCACAGGGTCCTGTATAGCATCTTAAGCTTTTTAGATAAGGCTTGCCTGTCAGTTTTTAAATCCTAAAAGCCGAGTAAGACAGCCGGTTGTCCATTTTAATTTGGAAAGCTGCGTGTTTATATTTTATTCAGTCTACCTCGCGCACATTCGGGGTTTTCTCTTGTCATTTCGTCACGAGCAAAGCACCTCTCGTCTTTTGACATTTTTTCTTTTTTTTTTTCTTGCATACGTCTGGTTTGTGAACGACAGCCTCTCAAATATCATCTTAATCCAATAAGAAGGTCATGAAAGATTCAGCGCTGGTTCTATGTGCGAGGAAAGGCAATGATTATATGCCTTCAGTGAAACAGAGATTCGTTTTACACCACTGGGGATGAAGGTTCTTCTGAGCGGGACAGGCAACGTTCACACTGTCACACTGTGAGTAATGAAGCCACGGCGTGTGCTGCGAATTAATAAAAATGATGACATGATGAGGTTAACGTTGCGGTGATGAAATTTGCCTGAGCTAAAGCGCCAACATAATAATGACTCGCTGTACTGTAGTTCAGAGGGTTATCTTAAAAAACACTGTATATCCAACTGGCTGAAGGTCAAGTGCTTACATCCGTTTTATCACTGTTAGTGTAGCACAGCGAGCAAAAAAAAAAGCACATGTAAACAGGGCTTCATTTCTAATGTTCCCGGGTCTGTTTGGTTTGATTTAGCCCAGACTGTATATTGCATATCACGCAGTTGTTTAGACGACACGGGACCCCCCCCCATTTGTCTAGCTTAACGTGTCTCAGCTGCTTACATGGTACAAAAAGCAGAACAAAGTTTGGAGCATTTGAAATGTAATGTGCTTGATACGATGATTTGTTGGCACCAGGTGAGAAAAACAAACGCCCACTGGAAAAAAAAAAGGGCTGTCAGCGCTGCACTGTAGCTCCTCTCGCTGTAAAACAGCATTGATTAATTAATTTTCCAGCTCCTCCGAGGCCACGGCTTGAAATATTCCAACTCCCATTCATTTGCTACATTAGACGTGAAAAACAAGCTCCCACTCCTGAGGCTCGTCTTTTGACGCTCCCGGAGAAGTGGAATGTAAACGAGTGAAATATCGGTGTTTAAAGAAGACACGAACCGGTTGTATTTGGGGAGAGAAAATGTGATCGAGTTTGCCAAGTCGCTCACCACGCTGTATGTCATGCAGTGAGGACGAAGGGCCCCGGGAACAACGCCAGGTCTGGAGGTGCAAAAGACGTTTTAGGATGAGATTTAGGGTGTGTTTGTTAGTTATAGCTTGCTGTATGAGCTGGATTTTTTGTAGATTTGGTATACAGATGGTTCCACTTTGCCACTCTAAACGAGGCGTTTAATTGATTACAACTCCTGAAAACACACACCTAAATGCATTTTTTAATACATCATACATCATCATAAAAAAATAAAAATAAAAAAAATAAATCTGTAGCTACTTCACTGTGGCACTGTCAAAGGACAGCCATGCCTGCTACCGTGTGTGTGTGTGTGCTACCGGCTAATTGAACGTACGTTTGATTTTTTCCTCAACCTTAATCCACCTGAATACATGTAAGCCTCAAATAACTGTCTGTGCCAAACGTGGAACAGAGAAAGGGCCAGATTAAAATAGTCAAAACAGAAATCCAAGGTCGCTACAGTTGCCACGAGCGCTGTAATCCTGTGACTCAACACCCTAAACACCTCACACCTTTCTTACAGCATTATGCAACGCTCTTCTCTCCTCCTCTTCTGTTCTGACCCTGTTTTCTCGTCCTCCTCCCAGTACCCGGCTGCTCTGATGAACCTCGGCGCCATTCTCCACCTGAACGGGAAACTTCCCGAAGCGGAGGGCAACTACCTGCGTGCGCTGCAGCTCAAACCTGATGATGTCATTACCCAGTCCAACCTGCGCAAGCTGTGGAACATCATGGAGAGGCAGGGACTCAGGACTAAGCATTGACTCGCGATGCAGAGAAGCGACCTTTGAACCCAGAGAGAGCCGCTGTGTAGCGTCCTCCAGAGAATGAAGCAGCGCAGGAGTGAGACTCCGAGCTCTCCGTACGAGCCATGAAAGACTAATTCTTTTAATGCTTGTGAAATACATTTCGAGGCTTGGCATTGTTGGGATTAAAGGGTCTAAGAAGCAGATTCTGCTCTAAATTACGTCACCACCAGTGTGGTGTGGTTACGGCTAAAACTAATGTCACCTTTATTATTATTATTATTATTATTATTATTATTATTTTATAATGGGATGCCCAGTAGTTAAATGATACACTGAAATCAAAAGCAAAAAAAAGTCCCCCCAAAACAAAAACAAAAAAAATAATAATATGGAAATCAGCTTTTTATTATTCCACTGACATTATAAACTTGGGTATGGACTTTTTAAAAAAAAAAAAAAAATCAAATCCCTGATAAATTTCCCTTTAGGGAAAGACATGTCAGTGAATACACTTATGTACAATACATTGCTCCAACTGATTAAAACAACCAATCACACTCTCGTGACTGTAAAAAATAAATAAATAAAAGAAAACAGATCACGAGAAAAGCGGTGCCAAAGCTTGTACTTGAGTCTTTTTGCCTCTGAACTGTCCTCACGTACGTTTCGTGTTCCTTGTGTCGAATGAAGATGTTTCATTTCATGTGATCAAAATGATCAAACTTAATTTATTAATACGTTATTTTGTGAAAATGCCAACGCTGAGCTGTTTCACTGTCACACTAGCCCACTCTCTCTGTCACTCTCATTTCTCCAGATATATATATAGGTTACATTAGACATTTACATTAAAATGTTTTTGGTTTTTTTTTATACAGTGTTGTGTGTTTTTTATTTCCTCTCTGCTCAGGTACATCCGTTTGTGATTCCTGTCACAGAACGGGTTTGTGACACAGAGAGAGCTTCTTAAAAAAAAAAATGATGTTAGATGTTTTTGATGATTGTGCTGTTTGGTTAAATTATAGAAGATGTTTAGCTGGAAATGTGTTGTGTTTTGTAAAGAAAACTGAACCTTTTTCCATAATAAAAAAAAAACAAAAACGTGAGTGATATTATGAATGACAGTTGGACAAAGTACATGGATGGATATTTACAGTACATAACTGATATCAGGCTCTGATCCTATTACTGCCGTGTTCAATTTAATTTATGAGATTTCGAAATATGAAAATGTTAAATCGTTTAGAAAGATTTTCTCTCTTGGTGTCAACATAGGCCGATTTTTGCCAAAGTCAGAGCAGTCCTTCGCTCAGTTCCCTCTCTGTCTCTCTCTCTCTCTCAGTGAAACACGCACACATCATTCTGAGCAGGAACTGTTAATTAGACTTTTCACAAACTCAACATGTTGATATCATCTGATCATACAGACATCAAAGAGGTTCGAAACACACACACACACACACACACACACACACACCAGGCTCTGAGCACAGCGAGCTGTAAATATTTAAGCAGATATTCACTTATTGACTTGTGAGAACTCGAAGCCCCAGTTTCAGACATTTCAAAGTATGTAGTGGAACATCTGTGAAGGCATATTGTAGTTTGTTATGTAGCAATAACACTGAATCAAATATCGGTTTCTTATGTTTAGAAATAACCTTATCTTGAAATACCATCTGTTATACCCATCACTGAGAAATACCAAACCACTAAGGGCTGTTCGATACGGAGCGTGTACATGTGAAGGAGTGTGTGTGTGTGTGTGTGTGTGTGTGTGTGTGTCATTTGGGATTCTAATGTTTTGGATTTTCCTACTTGTCACTTGTCACATGTCACTGGACAGTAAATGTGATTACACAAGAGTATATGAAAATGCTAAACAAAATAATACATCATATATATATATATATGTGTGTGTGTGTGTGTATGTGTGTTCAGGGCATGATCCTTTTCATAAAAAAGTGCCAACAATATAATGAAGTCTACAGCTACAGTTTTTTGGCAAAAACAAGTTGTCTCATTATGCTCATAGTGAGAAGGCTCATTATAAAACTACATCAAAGTATTGTCCTATGACCCCTGAGGAGAGAGAGAAAAAAAAGAGAAAATATATATATATAATATCCTGCTGGATCCTTTATCCCACCACCCAGTGCAAATCAGAATAGGGTGCTTTTGTTTTTCAGAAAATGTAAGTTTTTCACACATGATGGCCACAGTACACCTGTACTCGTGTGTTAAAAAAGTCAGCGAATCATTAACCCTGTGAGATAGAGTTGGGTATGACAGGGAAAACGCGCGAGGAAAGGCTATCAGTGTACTAGAGGATTAATACAGAGGTCAACGTGCTGTTAAAGTGTAAATATCAGTGTTAGCAGTTATACTATATAGTCCAAAAAAGCCACTTAGCCTTCAGTTATACAAAACTTCCTGGGAAACTAATGATGATAATGCAAAAAAAAAAAATAAATAAAATAAAAATATAAGTGGCTTTTTGGAAAATGCCACGTTTCATACAGAAATACCATAAATCTAATGTTAACCTGCCAGTGTGACCTGTGTGAAGAGTTCAAATGATCACTGTGTCAACAGCGACCTCTGCTGACAGTTTCTATTAAGTACACTTATGTCACTGATGTTGCCAGGTAACAGGAATGGGGGTAAAAAACCAGAGCAGCACTTGATTACCATAAATGACAAACAACAGCCAGTGATGTCAGTATTCGCCTTAGTTGTGAAAAGGACTTAGACGTTTAGGTTTAGACGTCAGGAATTGTAGAAAGCGTAGAAACACAGAAATAAACAGACGTGTACTTTAGTTTGGTTGTGTCAGGGATTTTATTTCAAGATCAAAACGAAATCTGTGTTGTATGCTAATAGATTTTATTTCAAATCTGACAAAAGTCAACCTGTAATAATGTATTTAATAGCAAAAATAGACTTATAAATATGTAGACCTATTTTGTTTGTATGTAAATATAGCTTTCAAGAATATGTTTTTGAAAAGTAGCATAATCCAAATTGTAGATTTGGGCCTGTTTTAAAACTAGTAAGAAAATGTTGAAAATGTTGATAAAAGGTAGATATGTGCTCTCTTGCTTTCATTTGTACTGAATCAAATACTCTGGATATATTTGATTTGAATCAAAAATGACAAAAACATTAGGATGCATGATATCATCCACACAGCTGTCGTGCAGGTTTTCAGAACATCCGTGATCAGGTTTTTTGAAATCAGCTTGTCCAACCTTTGATTTTCCAATTATCACCCGAGCCAAGAATACGATCTTACTTTGTTCACCTCGTATCGTGCTGCTGTCGCTGTATTTGTCTGCATATGTTGCATGTTTTGCAAAATATATTCCTAAATAAAAAGAAAAAAGCAAGTCATGAGTCAGATACACACACATTTACATATACTGTTGCACTTTTGTTGCCTCTGACTTACCTCTTCCAAACACGTGACCGTGTCGTCCAGCTAATCGTACATCAAAGTTGTACTTGCAAATGCCGTCAACCTTTCTCATTTTGGTCCCATGAAAGAGTCTTTTCTCTTGAATTTCTCGGACACCTTGAATCCTCATTAACTGTTTCTTTTTCCTTTGACACAAACAAAGAAAAAAGACAATATTGCTCACAAAGAAGTGGAGTAATAAAGAGGGGTGGGGGTAGGGAGTGGGGGTGGAGAGAGCAACAAAACTCATGGACCTACTTACCTACAAAATATTTCCCAAAGGTCCAAATTCTGTATCCTGCTGATCGATACGATGGATCTGTCCAACAGCCCGTCTTTCTTCACATAGTTTGCCACAGTCCGATACTCAGGGGTGAGCTCACTCAGTGGGATTAACTGCAAAATATATCATAATACAGATAGGCGTATCACTTTCTCATTCATTTCAGCTTCTTTTTTAGTTCTTCCTCTTCTATCCTGTCTATCCTCATTCATGCTCAGAACACCCAGTAAATCATTGATCATGAAAGGACTGTAACTGTAACTAATTAACTTTCTTAAACATTTTTTTTTTAAATAATAATAATAATAATTTTAGTCACCGTCACCTGATATGGAACTGAAGGATCAACCATTTCCCAAAAGACAGGAGCAGCACTGAAGCAGGAGCAACTGTGAGAGGAAATCATAACTAGTGTTCACAGTTTCACTTTCATTTTGCAAGAAACCAAACTCGGGACTCACACACTCACTTATATGGGACTCACTGTTGTGTAGTATAAATGATTTGTTACATTTATGTATTTTAAGCCTCATATTCACCTTCTCTGAAGGTTGTTGCCTCGGTGGATTCTTCTTTGCCTTCCTGTGATGAGGTCAGTCTGTAACATTGCTGTTTTAAAAACACACAAACAAAAGTATCAATATCAACCTTCGTTACAGAGAAGAACTTCATGTGAAGAAAATGTACTCGCAGACCTGAAAAATCGATCTTGCTGCGACAGTCGGATGAAGACGTGTTTAAAACCGATTTTGAGTTTCTTTGGTAATATTGTTCAATATCCTCACTGCTAAGGGAGTTATCTGTGTCATCCTGCAGGGTGGATAGAAAAACAGAATCATAGTGATACCTCAGACAATCAGCTCTGCGTGATATTATCTATAATGTAGTAGATTTAAAAAAAAAAAAAAAAAGTGTTAAAAACAAATTACCTCAAATCTGTGCCACCTTCCACAGTCTCCTAGGTAATACCAACACCCCGGGGTGTCTGACGGGTCCATCGGTTCCATCTCCACATCACGGGACAACATCATCCTAACAGACGGGCAGAAATGAAATATATTCCAATAAATAAATAAATTTTTAAAAATGACAATCCTCTCTGCGCTTTGCTCATTTCGGTAATTAAAATGGATGTGTGTTTCTGTCTCATGTATTTAATGTCATTCATAGCCACACCTCTGGGGTTGGCTCATAAACAAAACTGGAACAGTGTGATATTGTTACCGTTGTTGGCAGCACACGGTATCTTCCCTCTGAAAGATGTTCTCCAATACACAACTGAATAGGTTTGTTGAAAAGTTTATTAGTTGTAACATGTGCAAATTACAGACACACACATATAGCTTGCGCACACGCGCACACACACTCACACACTTTCACTTTACTATGAGGAAATACAAGAGTCTCAAGATCCTTTTCTGTGCTGTTGCACGACGTCATGGCGAACTACTCTGAATCCTCCTTTTGTCATCCTCTCGTACTCAAAAAACACACACAAACATCATACAGTGAATTCAACACGTGTACAGAGCAAAGCGATATTACATTGTGTGGTTAATTTTTCGTTACAGTACTATACATGTGCTGGCTACATTCATTTTTTTTAATTAATTTTTTTTTTTATCAATTCACCACCAGGTGCAAAGAAAACCTGCTTGTTTCGTTTCAAGCAGGTGGCGACGTCACACTCGGATGATCGAAAGTGAAATGTTTAAATTGATTTGATTTTGGTTTGGTGTGAACAAAAGTCAATGGTCAGAGAAGGTGCACAGAAACATATTGCTCAGGGACCACAAGTGAACAAGACATCACAACTTTATGTCACTGTGACACAATTACTGACCCTTTCACGGAAAGAGTAAAGTGCACTGATGCATGATTAAAAAAAAAATAAATGTAGAGGTAGAAGTGTGTTTTTTTTTTTGTTTCTTTGTTTCTTATTTTTTTGAATATAAACAATATAATCCATGCCTACCTAATACATTTTACCGGGTACACACAGATGTTCATGTCACTAAGTAACAGATCACGGTGCTATATGGGTAAGCATGAACACGTCGTGGTTTTTGGTTTCCTCATTTGGATTCTATGACTTTGTAAATAAGCTCATGCATGGCACTATGTGGATGTGAGAGAAGGGGCTGTGGCTGGTAACGGGACATCACCTATCTATCATCTACAGGCTGCGAGTTCCACTCTTGTTTTCAACGACTGTGCACAGATATTCAACAAGCAAGCACATAATCTGCGTTAAATACAAAACTTCCACTAAGACTGATGAAAGTAAAAGCAGATTTCCATTCAGTTTTTTTTTTTTTTCAGGCTTTTTTTATACATCGCAGTTTTCCGTCTTAGAATATACTGTACAGTAAACAAACTGTACACAAAGTCTTTATTGTCTCTTCGATTTTCCAATTTCCTTAAAGGCACTTTAGATAACCCATACTCCAGTTAAGCACCGGATCCAACTGAAAGAAAACCGCTTCTCTCGCTGCTCCATCCCATCATCTGACTTTGTATCATAAATATTTCCATGTTTGAGATCCAGCCTCTATAGTTCACATGTTTTGATAAGAAAAGGGTTCTTGTTAGGTGTCAGTAGAACTCAATCAGATACTCTGGGTAAATCTGATTGCTGTCAAAAATTACATAAATCTTTGGATTGGCCATATCGTCCACGCAACTGTCATAAAAGTTGGTGAAGCTGGCGTCCTTGGAAGGTGGTCTGCAGTACATTGGATGACCAACCGTGTATTCTCCAACAAGCACTCTGGCCAGGAACATGGTCTTATAAGGCGGCTCACTTGCAAATATTGGCGGGGCGAGTCCATGTCTCTGTAAAGTGGTGTTGTGCTTCCCCGTAGTGTGACAGAATTTACTGGAGTATTTGGCATCCCGGGCAAAGTAACTCCCTGAAAGAGAGAAGTGTGCGTTTAAAATCACGACAAAGAAAGTATGGTTAAATTGTTTCATGATGCTACATCACAACACAGAGGGATCTACCTTTGCCATAAACATCGCCATGGCTCCCAGTCAGCCGCCAGTCAAAGTTAAACGTACATATAGCTTGTATGTTGCTGTGTCCTGTGCCGTGAAACAGCATTCGTTCCTCAATATCCAAGGTGCGCTTGACTTTTCGCAACTGTGTTTTCTTCCTTAAGGGAGAACCAAGGAATGACAACATAACACAAAAGTTGAACATTGTATTTTTTAAACCATCTGTTTATGTATGTTAACAGAAGAAAAGCTTTGTCTGTGGTGGCAGCTGGAGAAAATTACTATTGTATCTCTCACAGGACTGCAAACCATTATGAATTAATTTATGCACCACATACCCAAAATAACAATACAACTGTTTACCTGCAGAAGAACTCCCACAAGTCCAGGTTCTGAATCCTCTGGATAGATTTGATTGGATGATCCATGGTCCTTTCGTACAGTCTGGCTACTTCTTTAAACTCATAGGTGTCTCTTCCGAGCTGAATGAGCTGAAACAAAACAGTCACACACGGGAGCAGTAAAAGAAACGGTGAGCAAGTTAGAAAAAAAAAAGATAAAATAAAATAAAATAATTATAACTATTTCCATCAGAGAATATTAATAATATATAATAATAAGACAGCAGACGGTTACACTTTCAATGTTGTGTAGGGACATTTAAAAAAAAAATGTGGACAGTATGAATGTGCTACAGAAATTTTTTTGCAGCAATGTGCATAATATACACAGTCAATTATTTTACTTACCTGATAGGGCTCATCTGTATTGATTCTCTCCCAATGACAGGGAACAGGCAAGGCAAGGTTATCACAAATAAACCTGTAAGTGAAGGAGAGAGGAGAACAATCAGTAATCAAATATTACAGCATTAGAAGACTGAATGTATTTGCATCATGTCAATACATGCTATCTAAATTGTAAAAAAAAAAAGGAAGACTTCTGTGTCTAATGAAGAAATCCCGTTTCCTCCCGCTTCTGTTGTTTTTGGAGAGACCAGAAATCAGGGTCAACTCCAGGGTAGCTTCCTGTTAAACTGACAGGAATTTGAGATTCCTGACCTTTGACCTTTCTTTTAGAGCCTGGTCTCCTTACATACACAACCCCATCCTGCTTCTTCAAACTTTCTCTCTTAACATTTCTTCTCTGCTAGATAAAAGGATGAAGTGAGGACAAGAAAAGGTTCTCCAAATGTTACCTGAAGCCAGTTGCAGAGTGGAGGGAGCGTTTGATTGGCCGCTGCTTTCCTGTCGTTACATTTATCTGTCGCATAACTGAAAGAGGATTTAATAAAGATTAGAAATACAGGCATCATCTCTAAAGCAGGATTAATTCTGACATAAAATCATCCTACTTTCTTTTCATAATTATAAGAGCTGACTAATTAGTACCTAAACTATGCAGTCATGCAAAAAAGTTGTTTTTTTCCCCCCTTATCATACCCGAAAAGTCGAGCCTGTACGTATACTTTGCCGTGTAGAATTCCATGACGCCGCGTTGGTTCCTGTTATAGCACTGCTCAATCTGAGCACTGGTCACAGAGCAGGCTGCACTGGGATCAATCTGATGCGAGATTGAGAGAAAGATCAGTTAACCTATAAGCATATAGGCAATGGTTGAATAGATATCAAGCAAAGCAAATGTCTCATGTAATAATAAATTGAATATTATTGTCTGGATTTTGGACTGTTGATCGTGGCAAACAGTTATTGGGCTTTAGGAAAGTGTGAAATAAGAATAATATGATGTCAGATTAATTTTGAATGAAAGTGATGTGTGTAATGTTTAATGTTTATAAGCAGAGAGAATGGGTGACTGCACCTCATAAATCAGAGAGGAAAATCAAAGTCAGTGACATTGCACTGATTTAGTTGGCACTAAAACTTGCAGACCCAAGAAAGGATCCAATTTCACTGAAGGAGGGGCAATGGGCGGGAACATTAACGTTACAATGATGTGGTGTGCTGTTATGTATGTGAACTACCTCAAACATGTGCCAAACTCCACACTCAGCCAAGTAGAACCAGCACCAGTTGGGCTCAGAGGTGTCCATCTCCTCCATCTCTGCGGACTCCTCCTCTGACGATCTGATGGCTAACATATCTAGATCTGGAAAGGACATAAAAACAAACAAACAAAAAAAACAAAAACAAAACAATGCGAACACTCTTAATCACAACTACAAAAAAAACAAAAATATTAAAAAAAACAACAACAACAACAACATGGCATAGGGAGAGCAAGATGGTATGTTATTCAGACAAACCTAACGTCAAAGATGTTTTTAAGCTATGGTTTGTGGGGGGCTTTTTATCATATAAACAAATTCAAAATAACACAGGAAGCTGTCATGTCTAGCTAGCTGTCGTTAACCGCTGCCGCGCCCGACACTTTCTCCACTCTACGGCTGTCTTACCGCTTTTTCAGCTTGTCTCTAACCGGGTCCCTGCTCTTTTTGGGTTATAAATCCGTCAGGCATTTTGGAGAAAGAACCAAAAATCACAGACTCGGAGCGAGAACGAATGACTAACGCTACATAACATTTTCGTTTCCTCGTCTATGAGTTGTTTACTTTTATTTCCTGTTTCGTCACGGACCATACGTCAATGCGCCAATACGATGTCACGCTTCCCTCAGGCGTGGAGCACGTCGCCCCCGAGTTTGTCCTGTCAGGTAAACTGTTCGTATCGCACGTTAAATGTTTATTAAGACTAAGTTGTATCTAGTTGAGACGTAAAAGGTTATTTATGCATAGAAATAGAGTTTAAGAGTAAACTTAAACTTTTTTTATATCTTTATAATTTTTATATATTTTTTATATATCTTATAATAATAACAATAATAATAATAATATTAGTAATAATAGCAGTAATAATAATAATAATATTGATATAATGATCCAATAATAGCTCGATAATATTCTAAAATTTGACATTCATAATTTTGAACAGTATACATTTTGTTCACAATAGTTTTATATTGTCTGTAGGCGACATGACTTACTTTTAGGCTACTTTACTTATGTATTTTTACATTAAAGCACTGCAACCTTTGCTTACATATTTGTAGGTTGTTGTTTTTTTTGTTTTTTTGTTTTTTAATTGAACTTTTGTAAGCTATATACGGGGGCGTCTGTGTGAAGTTTGCACGCTATTCAGGACGTTTAGGACACACCCAGACTTAGAAGAAAAAAAAAAAAAAGTATTTTCTTCAGACACTAGATGCATCTTGTTGTCGGCGCTTGCTGCAGGCTCCCGGGTAAGTTATATGCACAACATATTCATTTCACCATATCTGTGTGGGATAGTCACAAGGATAGATGTAGGAAACTATAAATGAAAGTTTTGTTCCACATCTGCAAAGGTTATGAAATAGAGATGGTGGGGAGAACGTTGTAGGCAATGTCTGTATCTCATTAGTGTCCATTGTGTGTGCATACAACAGATTGACCATGGTAGAAGAAACAGCTGAACGGGGCGCTGTTAAAGAGCCTCCAGCGAGGGAGAAATGGGCCAATAAAGCGGAGTTCTTATTCTCCATGGCTGGAGAAATCATTGGTCTTGGAAATATTTGGCGTTTTCCTTATCTGTGCTTCAAGAATGGAGGAGGTGAGGTACTGGTACTAGGTTTGAGCATGTAATGCATTTTGTATTTTGCATGTCTGTAAGTGCATGTTTTTTATTGTGTCATTATGCGTGCATGTTGACAAGTGGTCAGATAATATGAGGTTGACCATCAGAGAGGTGGAGAGGGGACCCAAAACGTCCCACATCTTACTCTAACAGTGTAACTAACAGGCATTTATTGGGGCTGTGTTGATATACTTCAAATAGGTTTTCCAAAAAAGATTTGATGTTATTGCAGTCAGAAAAGATGTCATAAAATACAGTTTAGGCTTGATTTTTCTAACCAATGTCTTTATTTTCAGGTGTCTTCTTGATCCCTTACTTTGTGTTCCTCTTGTTCTGTGGCATCCCTGTTTTCTTCCTGGAGACAGCATTGGGCCAATACACCAGTGAGGGTGTGATCACGGCCTGGAGGAAGATTTGCCCAATGTTTGAGGGTAAAAAGCCATTGTGTTTTTTGACATTATTACTGGAAAAAAAAACATAAAATAATCACAGTATTTTTTTTCAAGTCTGCCTTAAAACAACAGCCAAATTTTCTAACAGCAAAATTTAGTCATACAATAGGGAGTTAAGATAAAAAAAAAGAAAAAGAAAAAAGTAGACGGGAGTATGTGTCTTGATTGTGGCCAGTGTGAACACTCACTGTTTCCTGCAGGGGTCGGGGTTGCGTCCCTAGTGATTGTGATCTATCTGAACATCTACTACATCGTGGTCTTGGCCTGGGCTATATTCTACCTGATCAACTCCTTTCGAAGCCCTCTGCCCTGGTCCACATGTGGCAACTGGTGGAACACCGGTAAGGCTCCCTCGGGGATGAATCAGTTTTGGCTTATTTAAACATACATATGTATTTTATGAATTTATGAATCTCGGTTTTACTGTCGACTTCCTGCAGATGAAACACAACCCTTAACATTTTCACATTTTTGAAGTGTACAATATTAATCTCTGTCTTCCTCTGTTTTCTTAACCTTGTAGATTCATGTTACGGTCGTATTAGTATTTCTAATAATCCCAATGCGTCCAACTGGTCATTCCTATTCACCAACACCTCAGATGACTACTTCGAAATCGGCAATTACACGTAAGCATCATTATTATCATTCACTCCTTAATATTTAATGCTGGCAGAGGTGATTGAGCCTTTCCCACTGCTGCTTCCAGACTGTGGGACAGTCTGACCAACTGTCCTTCCCCAACTATTGCCGTTAAAAATAATCCTGGCTAAAGCATCACCTTATACCACTGTATAATGCGGTTGAGTCTCTTCATCTAGAAATTATTTAAACTTTGGGACCTCATGGACCACTACATCATGCTAAGTTGTTGTGGTAGCATGTGTTTATCTCCTGGCTTGGAATAAAGGCAGTTAAACTGTAGATATTGTGTCTTTTGTATTTAATTAACTAATTTAACTCTTTAACTTTCTTTTATCCCCCGAGATGACATATCGAGAAGACACAATATCTGCATTGCAGCTGCAAGGAGATAAACATTTAATTTCATTTAAACAGCAGACAGCTGTTTCCTGTAAGGCAATCCATAAACGGTGATGTATGTATAGACTAAGTATGCACTGATGTGTTAGCCGTACTAAATTGTGATTTTTAAACATCGGTATCTGTATCGGCCCACAATCAGTCCATGCCTTGTCCAGGCGGATTCCTCTTATTTATTTTCCCACTAATCATGCAGCAACCTCATGCGCAGGTCATGATCATGTTCATGAGCGGACATCAAATAATATTCTGTTGAAACATATGTTTTTCCAGCACACAGTGAAATATATAGTCTTGGCTTCCATAGATGTAGCAGAGGAGGGACACACCCATGTTAGTATGTGTTCAGAGAGGAGGAGTTTAGGGATAAAAACTACACTCACTAAATCTAAAAGACATATCAAGCTTTTTAATTGATTACTGGTTGAGAAGAGGGCAATATCTGGGTGTCATTAAATCATTGAAAAAAATGTTTTAGTAACACATTCCTTTAATTGTTAATGATTATATCATTTATCTTCATAATATCAAGTCATATGTGATGCTGGAAATTAACACAAAAAACAAACACAATATCTGAGAATTGTTTAGAATTATCATTTGATTGAGGTGGGATAATCATAAATTGCTTTGCCTCTTACAGCGAATTTTTAACTAACTGCATTGTTTTATATTTTCAGGAATTTTACCGACGTAATGTTTAAGTCACCGGAAGAGGAATTCTATATGTGAGAAAAACACGCACACACACACGCACACACACACACACACACACAGTTTTTAAAACATTAAAAAAAAAACCAAAACATTCATGACAGTAATATCATACACCCTAGTCTGCCTGTTTGTAGGTGGAACATTTTATTGCTTCCCAGATACCAAGAAGCCATCTTTATTCTCAGAGTGCTGGCTGAGCGTGATGTTGATGGTGAGCCAACAAAAGGTGAACGAAGGCCACCCAATCATAGCAGAAAAAAAATGAGACAGGAAGCTACAAATCACCAATTACACAACCTTATCCAAATATCCACCCTATTTTTTTAAAAAAATATTTCATGACACGGCTTAACATGATAAATCTGTGATCCCAGATACTGGGAAATCAGCTGTGTTCAACATGACTTGATGAAAACAATATGTGCCTCTGGAGCTTTTATAATCTAAACGTGTTCCTGTGTCATTCTGTTTGTCATTTGCAGAGGATGCATGTGTATATGTGCCCTTATGTTTCCCATTTCTTACCCACAGTCACCGTGTGCTACGAATGACAGATGACATGACCCTGGGTAATGTAAACTGGGACCTGGCCTTGTGCCTCCTGCTTGCCTGGATACTGTGTTACTTCTGCATCTGGAAGGGAATTAAATCCACAGGCAAGGTAAACACTCGGGGTGCATATAGTACAGCACTTCCCTGATATTAGATCGCATCTATACTTAATGCACAGTCCATGTGTCAGCTGTCTTTGCCTTATTTACCTTTCTTTCTGTCTATATTCACTCTGTGATTTGCATAGACTTATTAAAGGACCATTAATAAGTGATGATTATTTTTTATCTGAATTCATCAGTCCACTTTAAATTAAAATCCTTAACCCCAATTTTCTTTATATCAAAAATCATGTCGAAATCATGTCAAAATAGTCTTTCAATGTATTTGTGTCTGTAACTGCCTCTCTACTAGTTTCCATAGTTACTGGCAGAGTCTGCTTTTCCTGTTTGTGATTAGAGATACATTATGTGGGAAAACAAAAATTGGTGCGTGTCAATCCCCATTTGTTTGGGTACGTTGTAAACAAATGTAGGAGTTGCTTTCTGATAGAGTAGGCGCTTAAGACATTTTTGTTCCCCTCAGTGTACAATACACATTAAACATAGTCATTATAGTAACCAGAAGTGTCATTAAGTAAACTGGGACTGAAATCTGCATCATTTTAACTTTAAAACCGCTCCAATGAATATTTTGAAATCAACAATGGATGAAATTAATATTATAACAATTAACATCTGACTCTATTATTTCCCTTCAGCTCTAATATTATCTAATATTTTAGTGTCTTTCAGATATTTCAGATCAGTTTTGTTTTAAGGTCAACAAACAGCAGGCAGCTATTTTCAGTAAAATAAAAAATAAAAAATAAAAATACATTCTCTAGGTGGCAAACAATACCCCAAATGATGTTGCACCCTGTCTGCTGGTTGTGAAAATATAAAAAAAAAAAAAACTGTTGGCTAACTCTTTGCCAACCCTAACAACTGCGTGCATTTATGTGTTTGCAGGTAGTGTACTTCACAGCTACATTCCCCTACCTGATGCTGATCATCCTCTTCTTCCGTGGGGTGACACTCCCAGGGGCTGCCGAAGGCCTGCAATATTACCTCTTTCCTGACATGACGAGGATCTTTGATCCGAATGTAAGAACACACTCATACACACTGGTTCAAGTTTTGTAGAGATTTTGCAAGACAGACTGATGATCAAATCTATACTCTCTAACAAGTTGTGCATCGCTCATAGTATCCAATGAGTTTTTCCTGTCCTGAAAAATGCACCTTGATATCTCCTCTTGAATCGCCATAAATTCAGCCTCATGTTCCGCAAGTTATTTCACTTTTAAGAGATGGTATAAGTTCCCTTAAAATTCTCTTACTAACGACCTTCTAACAACTAAGGGCAAGTGCAAACACTTAGCCCAAGTGGTTTTATACAAGCAGGCACTGACCTTTTTACTTAGTGTTTGTCTTAAAACCATCATCATCTGTCTATATAATTTCCTGTTCTGTTCTAGCAGGATGAACACAGTGTCCTTATATGCTCAACCCCCCTCCAGGCCTCCCTCTTTTTCTCTGCTTTGACTCCATGCTTCTCAAGACAGAGTCTTAACAAGAAAAGCAAAACAAGATCCAAGTATGTCAAACAAAGCTTTTCCCTCGAGTGTGTAACATCATCACACGGGAGTAAAAACAACACGCTCTGTAGGGAATTTCTAACACACTTTGAAGGTATGTTTCCCTATAAAAAGTCAATGTAACACTCTCTATACCATTACTGCAAATTGATGATATATAATATAGTGGTTTCATCTCTAAAGTAAAAAACGAGAGGGTGAATTCTGGACTCGTTGGCATCCTGTTGCACAATGACAGCATCTGTTGCAGCTGTCTATGAAAGGCGTCTTTCTCTTCTCCCTACTCCTTCTTCCGTCTCTGTCTTCCTCTTGACTGGTCACAGCATGACTCTTGTTCAGCTTCAGGGGTCAAATGTTATCGCCAGAGGGTTAAGCTTAAGAATTCGCCTCGGGGTGCAGGGGCAACGCTTTCTTTTTCCTCTGCGTGTATGCGTGCATGTTTGTGTGAGAACGTTTCTGTTCTGTTTTCTATTTATCAGAGCTTGAACTTAACTTTGCACAATGCACAAGAATCTGTAAGGAGTCTCTTGATATTTGCGTTGGCAGTCCAGACTTTATATGTTTGACTGGATTCCTGTTAGACTATCTCATCTGGATGTATTCACCTCCTCTAACATAAACAGGATACTGAATGCTGTTCTTCGAATGAGAGATAATGTGCTCAGGTGTAGCATCAGATCATCTCACAGCTGCATGTCAGAGTTAGATGACCAGATACGACTGCCCCTGCAAGAACCTGATGAATCAATGTGAGAATCTTGCTATCTAATCATAAAAAAAACAAAGAGAAAAACTCTAAGAATATTATGTGGAGTAATGTTGAAAGCAGGTGGAAGCAATTATGAGTCAGAAAGTAGAGTTATGCAATGCCAGATGGTCTTAACAACAAAACTGCAGATTGTAACTCCTGGTATGCATTCGAGGTCTGTTTAATATATGAATGTGTCCTCTTTTTGTCTATATGTCACCATGCATGTGAGAATCTGTATGCAGAACATCCAAGAGGACTTCAAAATGAAATTAGGCTTCTATTCCTGAGCCAAGGCTGGGAATAAGGGGGCCAGAGTAGGGGTCTGCATATTGCTTTGGAGCCTTGCCAGCTCTTTTAGTGGGCGAGACTTTCATCGCTGTGGTATCTCTAATGCTAACCAGATGCTGTCAGAAAGAGGGCCAGCGGATGGACATTCGTGTAAACAAAACAAAACCCACGTCTACAAATCTGAATTTATCACAAACACACACACACACAAAACGCACTCGTTCGCATAGTTGCGAACACAGTGACACAAAAACAAAAGAATAGGACGATGCAAATACTACATGCTTGTATTACATACACGAGGAAACGCACTTTAAACACGAAATTGTATCATTATTGATGCTTGTTTAAAGCGAAGCTGCGTGTAGTTGTTCAGTTTTGGCTAATTGTTTGGACCATATGTTTTGTAAGAATCATATAATTAGGGCGTGATACTTCGACGCTCAAAGCTTATCATATGTAGCTATGAAAAGTATAAAAAGTCTCTTTGTTACCTGCTGCAGGTGTGGCGTGATGCAGGGACTCAGGTGTTCTTCTCTTACGCCCTGTGTCAGGGAGTACTGACCTCTCTGGGAAGCTACAACAAATACAACAACAACTGCTACAGGTCAGTGATGCTCTACATCAGTATGTTTACACTTGTACAGTCATGCACTCTTTGACCGAGCGGCCTTGTCTCCTTGTTATGTTGCAGGGACTGCTATTCACTGTGCTGTCTGAACAGCGGCACCAGTATGTTTGCTGGCCTCGTTGTGTTCTCAGTACTGGGGTTTATGGCTCATGACCTGGGGTTATCGGTAAATGAAGTTGCTGCTAGTGGTGAGTTACTTTCCCATTTTCCACTTTTTCACATCCTTTGCTTGACTGTATTCACTGTCTGATAAATGTAGCCGTTCGGAGCTGTTGGTGTTGAAAATGTTGACCAACAATAACCAACAACGTCCACAAGATGGCAGCTTATGTTAAGATTTACATTTGAAAGTAGTTCTTTTTCTTTTATTTGAGTCTTTCATAAAGTTATAAAATAATGTAATAAATACAGTCTTTCATGATTTTTAATTAATTTTCGGTTAATTAATTTTCAGTTGTTTGTTCTATTTTTCTTCTTTTTTAATCTGCTTTAGAAAACATTCTGGGCCAAAACTCTTCATGAAACCTGCTACACAAATAAAGTTATTGAACTCAGTCGTGTTGCATTGTTGTCTTCTTCATGTTTACCAGACACTGTGATGTGTCAATAGATGCATTCATATGCTTTTGACAGGTCCCGGTTTGGTGTTCATAGTCTATCCTAAGGCTCTGTCGTTGCTGCCCGGCTCCACATTTTGGGCTGTGCTCTTCTTCCTCATGATCCTCCTCCTAGGCCTGGATACTCAGGTATGTAAAGTAAAAATAATCGAATGGGGCTACAACAATTAGTCGATTAATCGATTAGTTTGAGCGACAAATTAATCTGCAACTGTTTTGATAATTGATTTATCATTTTTGAGTTATTATTTTTGATTAAAAATGCTAAAATTATCTAGTCGGGACACAAAAAAAACATTTTAGGTTAATAGATAAAGAAAATAATTGATAAGGTCACACCTAATATACAGTATATCATCACCATATTCTCTTTACAACAGTTTGTGTGTGTGGAGAGCCTTGCCACAGCCATCACAGACATGTTCCCATATAAACTCAGGAGGCCCGGCAGAAGAGAGATACTGGTCCTGGTCATCGCTGTTGTCTGCTTCCTACTGGGGCTGCCGCTTGTCACTGAGGTAAGCAGCAGCGACGCTACGGGAACGGCAGATGGGAAAGGGTGACAATGAACGTTTTTTTTACTCTTATTGGGGATCTAATTTGTCAAATAACCACACTGGTGCTCTCACCCTTCTGCAGCATAATCATGCACTCAAGCCTAGCCTGACTTAAGTTCTAGTCATCATTTTTTTTCTGCCCATGTTTCTCAGGGAGGGATAGTCCTCTTTACTCTGATAGATAACTTCGGTGTCAGTGGAATCACTCTACTCTTCATTGCCTCCTTGGAGACCATCGCCATTGCCTGGGTGTATGGTGAGTCATGGACTGATATCACTGCAATACATGTTGCACACCAACTTCTCAACACAGAAGTGAGTTACTTACTTAAATTTACAGTAGTTAATCCCAGTATTTTCTTTCACCACTTCCTACATCTTTATTATCAGACACATAACTGGCTAAATTACAGCATGTGGGTTAAGTGTGCCTTTGTTCTTATATTTGTCCTCATAACTAATATCTTATTTCTCAGGGCGTATGTATCATAATGATACTTTTTCTCAACACAAGACATTTTCTTTCATGCAGCTATCTCTGCAGAATATTCCTTGGAGGTGCACTTACAAACACCCCCGACCGTGCACAGTTTCAAATCCATTTTCTCTTTGGAAGTCAGGTTCAGCCACACTTCCCCTCGCTGCAAAGTGATGCAGAGTGAGATATCGATCAGTTTCTGCAGCTGCTTTCTCTTCCCAGTTTGAGTTGTTTAGCCATTTGTTCAGCCTCTTCAGAGTGAGTCTGTGTTATGTGTGGAGATGCATCCTTACCCACATCGAAATGAGGCCACTCACTTTTCCTCCTTCGCAATAGATGTAGTTAGTTTCAGGGTTGATTACTGTATCATTTATGAAGCTACTACGTCTGCTTTCCCAAATAGATTCGAGAACTTATTGTGCTATGATGCATTTGGAAAAAAATCAAACTTCGGATGCAGGTTATGTACTCATCTCCTGGCCTGTGTTTTAATGTTTCTCCTTCTTCCTATAGTCATTCTTCTCTCTTCCTCCCTTTTTCTGTTCAAGGTGAGTGGCTCTCTTTTCCTCATCTCCCGTTTCACTCCTCCTCATCCACATATTCTTGGCCTATAACTGGTGTCTCTCCACTCTCTCTCTCTCCTCCTCATTTAAAACTCATATTATCTCCTCCCCCACGGTCATCCCTCCCCATTTTAACTGAGAGATTTATTTCCACGGATATCTGCTTTTCATTGGTTTGGAGGCTCCTTCTCATCAAACTCCTCCTCCACACTAATGGCTTGCTTGGTCATTTAAAGACAGATTATATAATGAATATGATATGATGTTTTACATGTAACATTGATAAGTAGATTGGGTTTTTAACAGGGCAAACAAACATTAAATGCAACAAACAAAACAGAACAATTCGGTTCCCTTTGATTGATTAACACTCAGCTGTGCGTTACTTTGCAGGTGTGGACCGCTTCTTTTACAACATTCAGGACATGATTGGGTACCAACCATTCCCTGTGCTGAAGTACTGCTGGTTGTTCTTCACGCCGCTTATCTGTGTGGTGAGCTACTCACACCTGGGTCACATCTCTCTTACTTGATTCATCTACTTTGTGTCCTTTTTCCTGTGTTCGTCTTTCTTTCATGTATTCATTATTATATCTATTATATTAGTTCTGAGCACAAATCCTACGCTACCCTTCATCACCTCTCCTGTTTCCATCTCCCCTGGCCTGCACGAGCTCACATAAGTGCGGGGAAGAAGTTCTCTAACTTGTCCATTTCCTGTTCCCTAGCTCACTATTCTGGGTGACCTGTCAAACACAGAGAGTTTTGTGGTGTATGGGTATGTAGCTTCTACCTGGACCGACATATTGAAAGCTCTACTCATCTTTACTCCACTCGTATGCATCCCAGCTTTCATTTTCATCTCACTGTGTAGGGTGAGTGAATTCTGCAAAAGTTGCATACTTGGTTCAATTTTCAAATATAAGTTGATAAGATAAAGTTCAATCATAATCTTTTTTTCTTTTCTTTACTACAATACTGTGATGTTTGCATGCACTAAGTTTTAATTGCATTTCCCTTCTATCAATCAGAACCCCAAAAACATGACTACACCATCCAGCGACCTGCGTCAGGCTTGGGCTCACAAGCCGGTGCTCACGTTGTGTAAGAAAGTAATCAAGGCTCCACAGATGTCAAACACAAAAGAAACAAAATGATGGTGGAGGTACCCACTGGAGTTCGATGGCAGTTGATGACATTTATAGACCTGCAGCAAATTATTCTTGTTATATCATTAGCATTTTATATCATTTCATGAGTACTGAGGGAGATCATTTTAGAGTTATTTCCTTTTTCCTTTTTGTACTTTTTATCTCTTTACATTATTACCGTACTCTTTAAAATAATGAATACTGATGAAAAAGTCTAAAAAGTAGTAAAAACATGACCATATTTTTACCTGCAATTGTAAACTATATTAGCTGTTCTTCATCAAATATATAATTGCTGACAAAACTGTCATACCTATAATGATAATATTAATGAACACAAAATGTGAGGGTTGGGTTTGAAGGGTCGGTGAATCCTCTTACGATGGTATCAACGCATTTCTTTTACCATTGCGAGTTTTGTGTTAATTAATATTATCACTCAATATTAGCCAACCAAATGGACCGTTTTGTGTCCCATGTGCCCATTATCTTCAGTGTTGATATATATTATGTATATTACATATATTAACTTGTGCAAGCAGTGATGATAAATAAAAAAAAAATAAAAAAGTATTAAATGTCCTGGTACAGTGTGTCTCTTTTTTATTCTGTCCCTATTGATTTCTAACCAGAAACAGAACAAAACGGATCACATTGTTCCTATTGTGTAACAACATCAACAACAAAACGACACGAAATCTTCCTGTCTGTGTCTTCCTACCTACTTTTTTGTCATAAATATGCCAATAAAAGAACTTAATACATGGCCATTAAACCACAAACAGTCTGTATGTATGTGTACAGGATACATATGATTGGTGAACCATCATAACACAAAGCTCAGTCATCTGTGTAATCCAAACCGGCATTCAATTAACAGACAGTCCCATCCAGTTGCCTCCCACCTCTCCCCTCCACTCCAACCGCCTCCACTTCGCCCCGGACGACACAGAATAACCCTCATTGCTGAAAAAGTCTGGTTTTGAAAGTCAAAAGGCCCAAACATTGGATCAGACGGATCAAAGGTGCATCTTAGAAATCGACATTGGTGTTCCTCCTTATTTTCAAAATGATAGGGTAAAAATCAAAAGGAAGTTATCCTGTTTAATGTTCTTAAAGCGATGGAGAACAGAAGTGGGAACGTGAATATATGGATGGCATACAAAGGGTGCAACACTTCCTATTATTCATGTTCCCATTTATAATTAGAAAGTCTGACCAGCCTTTACATAACCAGCAACTAGCCGTCTGCAGTGGACACATAATGGAAAACCCCAACCGTTGGCATGGGTACCAACAATTTACTAGATTGACATATACAAATATAGAATGCAACAAGTCCGGTAGGATGTTAACGGCTGTCATAGAAACAGCATGACTAAAGGTCTGTTCATTTTCTCCTTGGTTTTATTTTATTTTTTAAATTTTCATACCCAAACAATACCTAAAGGCTTTATTCTGTAGCCACATTAAAAAGGTGTAGTCCAACAATTTAATGTTGAGCTTCTATTCACTCGGCGGGGCTCACACGATTAAATAAAGATTGAAAAATTGAAAAGCTCCAACATTTTCCCATAATGCATCTTTATCACATCTCTCATGAGGCCTGACATCTTTCCACATACACATCTTCAGTTTATTTGTGAAGTTTCCGTCATAAATGAGATGTTTTGAAGCCAAATCTCCCAAACCAAACAGTATTTGGGCTCAGATTTGAGATCACCTGGCAAATTTAGAGCACGCTACGATATCACAGTGATTTAATTCTGCCGCATCATTAGTCCAAATTCACTAATGAGCTGGGGGTCTTATCCAAATTTTACAAATTTCTTTGTTATTCCCTTTTTCCTCATTCTGTCTCATAAAAGACAAAAAGAGAAAGAAACAGGAGTGATGCCAACTCTGCTGGAAACAAAATGAAAACAAAAAATGTACCTGTAAAAAAATGATATTTCTAAGACTAGAGGAACATAACTTCTATTGAGTTAGAGTTGGAGGAAGAATCCACAATTTTATACTACAAAATTGTCTCCTGAGAAGCTGTTCTGAGTATTTCTCAGTAAATGCTGACTAAGAATATACATTTAGACAGTACAGACTTGCTTTCTGAGTGACCCCTGCTGGTTTGGCCCCTGGGGAGCAGCTTCCTGCCGCCTGCTGTTGATCTTGTCAAATTGTGTGTCACACTGAAAGGTCTGAATACTAATGCAAAATTGCAACTGGTGACTGACTGTCAGTGTCTGTCCATATATCTTCATCAGTGTTTAATGACGCCTCTGATTGTTTGCTGTGCTCAGCAACAATTCCCACCAGACAGGAGAGGAGAAAAGAGAAAATGAATACATCAAACATGTCTGAAATAAAAATAAATCACTAAGCAGTCCCCTGGTGAAGAGCGAACAGCGAATGCATCACAGTATAGTAAGATTGTAAAAAAAAAAAAAGTTTGATTGCTTTTCTCTGGGCTTTTATGGCGACAGTGCCTTGATGTAATTTATTTTTTTTGGGCCATATTAAGGACAATGACTTCCTGTATAACAAGGTCGCGTGGATTTGAGACATTTGGGATGATAAGACATGAGTCAGGGGTAATGGAACGAAAAGGAGAATGAGACTCCTGATAGATCTCCAGGGAGGAATAGCACATGCTGCAGCAACGCCAATGAAACTCTATCAGATTCATGTATCAGGCAAACTGTAAATCATGATATACCAAAGATACGTCACTTCTTTCATCTGATGTTCTCTCTCTCTCTTTTTTTTTTTCATCTTCAGCAGTGGAACAATTTCCCTCTGTGTCTTACAGTCATTTTCCTCTTTCTATGTATCTTTTTATCTCATTCCCCTCTTATCTACCCGGGCACTACCTCGACATATCAACTTTCCCCATTTTTATCTCCCTATCTTTTTTCTTATTCTGTCTCCCAACCCATCTATACCTTATTTTTCCTCATTCTATGCTGTGATTTCTCCGCCCCCCCCCCGCGACTCCCTCATCATCTTTCATCTTTTCACTCTTTCTCTCTCATTAACACAATCATCCTCTCTCTGATGTGCGCCTCGCCCCACTTTCGTCCTTAACCTGTGGAAATTTATGCAGCATGCATCGTCCTACTGCATTACTGGATGAAAATGTTGGTAATATTAGCCTCCTATCTACCCATGCCAATCGCCTCTGGGCGTTCCTTGCTTTATAACTAACTACCCCCCGCTTTGATTCACAGACCACGATGCGTGCTGTGAATTAAAGGGAGTTTGCAAGGAGGCCTCAGAGGCAACGATTTCTCCAAACTCTTGTCCGTTTTAGTTATTAAAAGAGACGTATCATGCACATGTTCTGATCTATATTTAAAATCTAGGGATTTACTGGTATATTGTTACAAGATTTCAAAAAAATTCCTTATTTATGTCATACCGCCTTATGACGCAGCCCCTAAGTGATTGTTTGTGTCTCAGCAGATTTCCGGTGGCTTAGGAGGCTACGTGAACAAACAGTGGGATTTCACTTATTTTGCTTTTTCTTTACTCAAAATTGGAAACTTATTGGAAATATATCCATTTTGTAAACCCAAATCCAAAACATGCACGTGGACGGTGCAACCAACCTTGACCTTTGACCAACATAATATTATCGGATAATAATAAGAGTCAGTACAGTATGTCTCCTTTAATTTTAACTTTTTTGCATTTATGTCTTTCTGCCTCTGTCACCTACATAATCTTTCTTTATTATTCATAGCAGTGGACGCTCTGGAATCATAATTAGGCTGCATTGATCGGGAGGGGGGCGGACGCTGTAAACAGATTGATGAAAACCAACTTTGACAGCTCCAATCTAGCCAGCCATCATCATTTAAGTCCGCATAGATGATAAACCTCAGCAGAGATTACATTGAATTTGCTTTTGATAGGAACAACTCACTGGGGTGTAATTAAGCCCCTAATATGATTTTATCTCTCGTTTTTGAAACCCCTGTATCTACTAACTGTCCCCACCCACCAGTAAACCACTGGGCATTAGATACAGAGCTGCCAGGGCATTATGGGAGAATGTTCATTAGTTTATTTTAATTGACTGGTGATAGAGTATCAGGAACAGATATTAAAGTTAGAAGGCCACCTGCCAGGAGGAACAAGATGCTCTTATGCCTCATATCTAATTAATATTAATCAATCATCATTATGCTCGTTTTCTAGTGTGGCCGGTATCTTATGGTTGCTGATTTTAGCAAATTAGCTCAACTTGCAGCAGTCCAACATGCTGCTTACACACTGATATTAGTAATCTAATGCTGTCATATATAATAATAATATATCAGTCAGAGGTACCAATCCACTACTTTTACTTTAATATTTTTATAAAATTTTGCTGCTAATGGTAATTATTACTTTTACTTATGTAGGATGGACTTTATGTAAGATGACTTTTACTTGACTAAATGATCTGAATACTTCTTTCACCGCTCATTGTGTCATTGCTACACATAGGTTTGGTTTTATCACTAAACTAGATCAAGACGTAAATCCATCATCATCATCATCATCATTATCATCATCATCATCATCATCATCATCATCATCAAGTAAATCCTCACTTATTTTCAGTTTTTGTGCCATTTTCACTCAACTGATTCAAGGTTAATCCTAAGAAATTAAGGAAAATTCAATGTTTTCATGAAGCGTCACTTGTGGCCACAGTGGCCAGTGTTCAACAAAAGGTAGTCCTTTCAGAGGCACCGACTAGCACTGAATGGCACCTCATCGCATAAAAGACAGAGTGTTTTGTAAAGTGGCAATTTCATGGCAGATAGTTCAGCGAGAGTGGCACACAGCAGCAGGCTCTCCGAAACACAGTCTTTGACTTTCCTCTGTCTCTCTGGGTCTGGGTCTGCCTAGAGTGCTGGCCGCAATGGTCTATTTGGCAGCTGTTTGTAGAATCTAGCAGAAGGCATTGCTATTTGCCTTAAGGGCTTGCAGGCCAAGATGGAGCAGCATTGCCTGAGATAGCTGGCATATGGCATAGCAGCACTCATATGTATATCACACATAACATATCACAAAAAAGAAATTTAAAACCCACATTTCTTTAGTTGCTTATCTCTTACACTTTCATCTGTCCTATATTTAGTTTGGAGGAAAAATAAAAGTGAATATATATGAGGTCAAATGTGCTGATTTTGTCAGAGTCTGATACTGGCATGACCACATTTGTGGTCATACATTTCCAGGGTCTTTGCCAGCAGTCACTGCTCATTTCATCTTCCAAAACTCCATGAGCTCTTTCACTGATCAGACCCTTCTCTGTTGGGAAATACCATGGTAACCATTCTGGCGAGAGCTGACCTCAGCGATCACAACAAACACATATGTATAATGCACAAACACACACACACTGCTGCCGCTAAAGTTCTCCCATCAGTATTGGCCGAGCGGCATATCCCCCGTGGCCTCGGGGGCCCTCACTAACCAGAACCGAGCAGTAATCAAAGCAGACACACAGGTCGAACTTGATTATCAAACACTCGATACCAGCTGCAGGAACAGCCACTGGTCCTCCAAAATACTGCGTACAGCAACGAGCGAGTTGCAAAATCAAGAAGGTCTTTTCAAATAACAGATGCGTTGGCTTCCTCTGGGCCTGCAGAGTCGGCTAGAAGCCTTTTCACAATTCACACCAAGAAAGGATTCTTTTTTTTTTTTGCTTCGGATGTTGAAGTTGAAGTCTGAATCTGATGACCTGACAAAGGACGTGGAAATCTCTCAGGTAGGTACCTTGTTTCCCCCTTTTTCTTTTGCTTTAAAGTCTGTCAATGAGCCACTAAGTTAAATTTTGTCGGTAACAGTATAATGTGTCCACAAATTGGAGGGTTAACAAAGTTTGCTTTAGTTTCATGCAGTGTGCGAAATAATCTATTATCAGTCAAAGGGTCCCGGTGCTTCTAAAACACAACAGGCAAACATCTGCTACTAAATCCAAGTATCCATACAAGAACATACACGGTTGCATTTCCTTATTGGCCTATTTATTATTAGTTTGTTTTAATGTTGAGAAAGATGAAGGTTTTCTGCTAATGAAATGAATGAATGACATCCTCAAAGGGAATCTCTGATGTGTTTCATGTTACTGGTGTGTATTTTTAATCATTTCACAGTATTACAACCGGTTGAAGTTAATTACTTTTAACACAACATGGAGTATAACTCATTTTACAACGGGGGAGAACTCGCTTGATCAATATTTATCACACCACACGTCATTGAGACTGTTTGAAACTTCAAAGTCTGACTATTTGTGACTTTTTCCATTACACTGCTTTTTCTTTTTTATATTTTGAACATGGATTATCTGTGTCCACTGCATATATATACACACTGTCATTGCCAATACAACTTTTTTTTATTAACATCATCAAAGGCCAGCAGGCATAAATAATGAACCTTTGAAAATGATGCAAAGGCTTTGCATCATGACAAATTAATATATGTTTTAATTAAAAAAAACACAATGATTCAGAGAGAAAAAGCTCAATAAATTGAGTGGAGCAGGCCTTTAAATCAACGCGGCATGGCTCATGATTTAATACATCTCCTAATAATCCAATGAGAAAGCTCAGCATAAGTGTACTTTTAAAGCTCCTCTGTGTGTGTGTGAGAGAGTAAACAGGGACCTTTTTCATTGAAAAACATAGGGGTCGAGCAGAAAACATCTCTGTTCTTTCCGGAAATATATCAGCAAACAGTCTATAATCAACCTCAAGCAATGGCACAAAGATTTGATTTTGAGTTTCTGGGTCAATCAATATTTGCAAACAGAACAACTTCCTCTCGTTGCTTGAACTCCCTGACCGTGTGAACAGGCAGCGGATGCTTTAATAATAATTCTGAATGCAAATTTACATTTATTTTTTTTTAATATAAAAAAAAAAAAGGCACCCTTGCTCTCTCTCGTTATATTCTTCACAAGGATCAATAAAGTGTGAGCGGGACAGGTAGTTTATTGATGCACATGGTGAAAAAGTGTTGCTCCTTACCTGTTTCTGTACTTCTATATCTCGGTGACTCATCGTGAACTTGACTGAGGTTGACTACTGGAAAGAAAGGTGCAGCAGGGGGTGTGTCACTACTGATTAAGATGCGTAGAGCAGTGTTCTCAAGGATGACCTGGACTGCCTGCTCATATCAGACCAGTGGTGCATGACCGACCATGTTCTGTGCTATTTTCATAGTTTAAGTTGGCTTTCCTATACGGACCCTCTGGAATCAAATATACAAATTTAACTTAATGTGTCTCATTACAGTATGATATGTATTAGTATGATGACAGCCAGTCTAGCCAGTTGCTTGTCTGCTAATGATAAACTAAAGAAGCTGACTAGCCTGGTGCTATGGTAACGCATTACCACCTCTGAACCAGAAAATGTGGCTATATGCACATTTGATGCACTCCCATCAATCTTTTCTCCCATATATTTCCCCATAGTTGTTAGCCTCAGTTTTGGGGTTCATAAAAGGACTGTAACAGACACAATCAGTAAATTGTGATTGTGGTGTGACACCTCTGCTTTTCTCCTTCCGTCTACAGTGTTTCTGCACATTCGGTATCAACACATCAATCTGAATCTTTCTGGTCGAGCCCAGTGTGACTCGTGTGGCTGAACAGGAAGAGAGACTTTCATTTGCAACCATTACAAGGCGTGTGAAGACTAAGTGCCTTTCTGGTCTGTAGTAGTCCCACGATGGGGAAGACTGGGCAGAGTACAGTGGACTTAAATTCCCCAACAGAGGTCAAACAAGCAGTTCCCTTTGAGGAATTGGATCACATGGTGCCCCCTACAGAAAAAAATAAGAAGAAAGAGGAGCCGCCTGACAGGGGCAGCTGGAAGGGCAAGTTTGACTTCCTGCTGTCATGTGTGGGGTATGCTATTGGCTTAGGAAACGTCTGGAGGTTCCCTTATCTGTGTGGCAAGAATGGTGGAGGTAAGTGTGCGAGTGCTACGGTGAGAATGACAGAGACAAAGAGAGAGTATGCATGAGTTCATTCTGAGAAAACTTTATTAACATTATTATGGAGTTCAGCCTAACAAACGATGATCTTTTTTATGTTTTTCCTTCTTACACAAAGTATTGTAAGTGAGAGGAAAATATATTTTATAGTTGCCCTTTTTTAAGAATGAGATTCATAAAAACAACAAAGTCACTTAGCAACACATTAATAACTTTCTGACTCTTTTAAAAATTAATATTGAAACTTTCTTTCCAGGCAGTCGTGATAAGTGTGTCTCCTGCATGTGAATAATACAATAATATTTAGTTGTGAATAATAGGAGAAGTGAAATGGATCTCCAGGCAGGAGCTGCAGTTTTAACAAACTGGAGAAATGAATATGTCAATCTTACTACAATATTTCATTTCTTTTTGCAGCCTAAAATGTGGAAACTGAATTTGTTCAAATCAAATATTTAGGTTTTCTAATTCGGTAAACCAAGCACGGTGAAATGATATTATGACCCGTCAGTCTAAGCCACATCAACATAATTACTACACTGACACATTATGACATAAAGAGATATTCCGTATGCTCACGAAAACCTCCTGAAAATCCATCGAAATGCACTTAAACAGCTTTGAATGTATTATGACTCATGAAATAGTTTCAAACATTAACTTACCAAACGTATTTTGCTTATTTACTTTGTGGTGATGTGTCAGGGGCCTTCCTGATCCCGTACTTTTTGACCCTGGTGTTTGCTGGGATACCTCTTTTCTTACTGGAGACGGCTCTGGGTCAGTTCACCTCAGTGGGAGGGCTGGGAGTCTGGAAGCTTATCCCAATGATGAAAGGTAGGATGTGTGGATTTAAAAAAAAAAGGAAGGGAAGATTGGGAGATGTAGCTGTTTTTATTATTATTATTATTATTATTATTATTTAAAGTTAGAATAACAGTTTGAGTGATTTAACATGATCCTCTCTTTAGTGATGTGGATAAACAACAGGATAGTATTTCACTTACTACTAACATTTTATGCATCATGAACATTTAAACTTGACGTCAGGCTATTTTTCCTCTGCAATTGAACTTGTTGTCGTTTAAAAAAATAAAAAAATAAAAACCCTCAAGGAAGTCACCAAAGAGGTGCAAAGTCACAAAACTGGAAAAAAAAGGAAAAAAAAGTTTTGCTGACAACTTTTTAATTTAAGAATCTTTTTTATTGCTCTAGTTCATGGTGTTAGCAATTATACTCCCTCCAAGCTCAAGGAGCTCAATTGAAACAGCAACCGTAACAGTGAATGCGCTGCGTTGCCAACTGACACTAAAAGCCAAGGGCAAGAAAACATTAGAAATAGCAAAATAACAAAGATGAGAATGATGAAGATTATGATGAACATGCTGAGATACAGTTAGGCTTCTGTGTTATTGCACACAGCCTCTGCATGCGTTGTATTACAGTTAGTTTCCAAGTTATCTTGACATAACATTGTACTGCATAATGCTCCTTTGTTCAGGTGTTGGTCTGGCTGCAGTGGTGCTGTCCTTCTGGCTCAACATCTACTATATTATCATTATCGCATGGGCACTCTACTACTTATTCAACTCCTTTGGTTCGGTACGTTATCAATATTAATCATTTTTAGACACTTTTGTATATGTTAAGGAATGTATGCTACTTTACTTTTTTACAGTTTGACCACTGAGAGAAAATACAGAAGATGAAAGACATAATCTAATAATCAAATGTCAATTGTTTACCACTCTTTACAACCACAGCGATTTTCTTTTCCCCGCCTCGGCGTTTCTCAGTCTTCCTTTGTGTTTCACTGTGTGATCACCTGGTTTAAAGAAGAAGAAGAAGAAGTGGCAGAAAGTTAAAGACTTTACATTTATCATGTATGAGTGGTGAGGAAAATGGAGGATTGGCAAGCGGGCATAAAAAAAAAAACTTTGAAAAAGAAAATTGTATTCAGAGATGTTCAGTATTTTTCACATGAAGGCCAAAAATCATAAAAATGTCATTTTCACTGACGATTTGCCTGTCAGTCGCTGTGTCCTTTGTTCTAAAATCCTTGTGGTGTAGAAAACAAAAAAAAGGGACTGTGGAAAGTCAGGGAGACATACCGGTATACTGGAAGTTTCAGAAATGTTTTTTTAATTTTTTAATTTTTTTGCTTGGTTTTATTCTGTCGGCACATCTGTTTATTAAATTATGACAGCTGATAAATCCTAGAATATTGTTGTAAGCTTGTTTTATTTATGCATATGTGTGCGTGTGTGTGTGTGTGTGTGTGTGTGTGTGCGTGTGTGTGTGTGTGCGTGTGTGTGTGTGTGTGTGTGTGTGCAGGAGCTGCCTTGGCAAAGCTGTGATAACCCCTGGAACACAGAGAAATGCTTTTCCAACTACAGTCTGACAGACACCACCAACCTGACCAGTGCTGTCACTGAGTTCTGGGAGTAAGTCAGCGAGATGTGAGATGTGTACAAGATGCTCCGTACAAACATGTGAGAAGCTTTTTCCAGAAGTTATTTGTGCTTTTCCGTGTCTGAATTTAGTGTGTGTGTGTGTGTTGCTGTAGGCGTAACATGCACCAGCTGTCCAGTGGTCTGGAGGAGCCAGGAGAGTTACGATGGCCCTTAGTGGGTACTCTGGCACTGGCCTGGGTCCTTGTCTACTTCTCAATCTGGAAAGGAGTGGAGTGGACGGGGAAGGTGGGCTTTCTACTCAAGTTTCTGTCTATTTCTTTTTTTTTTACCTCTTTGACTCCCTCTGGCCTCAAACTGACTGCTACATTACACAGTCTCCTTTATCTGAGCCCCTTTCTCCCTGTAATATTAAAGTTTTAATCAGTTTTGCAAACATGACTAGAAATACAACAGCTCAGGAGGCAGAGTTGAGTTGTTTTTGTAAGGGTAAGTGGGAGTTTGAAGGATCACGGTCGCGATTGCACATATACGAGGTGTTAAATGGTTTTAATTGATAGATACGTGTCTTGTCTTGTTATTAATTCATTCTCTCGGGTGTTGACTGTGTGTGTGTCTATTTGCTGTCATTCTGCTGTCTATACCTCATCCCTCAACACTTCACTCAGGTGGAGAATTAGCAAATGTTCCAAGAGGGTATTATTTAATCCCAAACTGCACGACGATTCAGAGACGATAGGAAAAGAAATAGATCTGCCAGCGATTTTTTTATTTTTTTTATTTTTTTTAAATTACAGCAAGCCGAAGTGATGTATGTGAGCAGAAACACATTTACACATTCCCTGCCAGGGATAATTGGATTTTAATGTGTGGCATCTGAGAACGCTGAGAGAAATGAATTCCCCCCGAGGCCCTGGCCTTGACGGACATTACCAATTAAGCATAATCATTATGCCACAAAACGGCGTGATATATATATTTGAAAGGCTCTGGGAAGTCTTTCTGGCAAGCCGTAGAAATATCTTAGTAGCTGAGAAAAGTTTTTACTCTACATCCTATGGCGACCAGGGTTGTGTGTTTGTTTGTTTGTTTGTTTGTTTTAACAGCAAAGAAATATGTTAAGTTGAACATTAAAATTATTCTCCTTCTCTCTCAGGTGGTGTATTTTTCAGCCACCTATCCTTACTTCATGCTGTTCATCTTGTTCTTCCGTGGGGTCACTCTGCCGGGGGCCATCGATGGGATCCGCTTCTACATCACACCAGACTTCAATAAGCTCATCCGATCTGAGGTAGGCAGTTTGCATCCAAATCGGGCAAATGTGATCATAGACAAACAGGCGTAAAAACAATCTGTCGTCTCACAGGTGTGGCTGGATGCAGCAACTCAAATCTTCTTTTCCTACGGACTGGGCCTGGGCTCGCTCATCGCACTGGGAAGCTACAATTCTTACAACAATGACGTGTACAGGTAGGGAGGGAGAGGCAATCACAGACGTTGTACATCTTTAATAGTTTATGTCAAAGATTTTATTTTTTTCCATTTTCATCCCTAACTGTACATCTGGGTCCTCTCTCTTCAGGGACTCCATCATAGTGTGCTGCATCAACTCCTGCACCAGCATGTTTGCTGGCTTTGTCATCTTTTCCATTGTAGGCTTCATGTCCTATATCACTAAGAAACCTGTTCAGGAACTCGCAGCATCAGGTACTATTTACACTGCAGGGCGATCTTAATCGAAGCTTGACTATTACTATACAATTTAGATTATCTTCGATGGACAGAAATTTTTTATTTAAATTTATGTGTCATTTTCTGATGGAGTTTGTCCATACTTCATCATAATATTAACGCTAAAGATACTCCAAACTAGTTGCACATATATCAGTCTGCACAGTGAAGCTCATCAAATCAAAAGCAACATGAAGAAAAACATGCTATAATGGAGAAAATTAAAAAGTGTGTCTTGTGTGTGTGACCTTTAGGTCCAGGTCTGGCATTTCTAGCTTATCCCCAAGCTGTGACCCAGCTTCCTATGTCCTCTCTATGGGCCATCCTCTTCTTCTCCATGCTCATGATGTTAGGCTTGGACAGTCAGGTAAATATATTTGTTGCTGAGCAGATGTTACTATTTATAACTTTTCATAAGTTCTTAATTGACCGTGTACTGTGGGTATTAATTTAAGCTATTTTGTGTGTGTGTGTGTGTTAGTTCTGCACCGTTGAAGGCTTCATCACTGCTCTGATGGATGAATATCCTCTGCTGCTGAGGAAGAGGAAGAAGATTTTCATCCTCATTGTGTGCTTCATCTCCTTTATCATCGGCTTCTCCAACATCACGCAGGTGCTGCTGTTTGTGCCTCTGTGTATGATCTAAACTCATTTTTCCAACAATGCTGCATTATACATAATGACAAAACGATCTCACAACAACTTGCAGTGTACATTCATCATGAATATTTGATTTAATAAAGGAAAAGGAATATTATTGTCCTCTAAATCAGATACGTGTGTTAATAACCCGCAGGGTGGCCTGTACGTGTTCAAGCTGTTTGATTACTACTCCGCCAGTGGGATGTGTCTCCTCTTCCTCGTCTTCTTCGAAACTGTTTCCATAGCCTGGTTTTATGGTAGGAAATGTATTCTGTACTCTGCTTAAACCAAACACTGGGTACTGCATTGTACCAAGTCACCAAATGAATTAAGCATGAAGATACCTATATGTCTATATAGTGTAGCTGTCCAACAGGAAATTATATCTATCTGCTCACTTTCTGTGTCTAATCATCTTTCACCGCATACGGCTCTGTTCCTGCAGTTATCATCTCCACATTAACACACACACACACACACACGCACACACACACACACTCTCACTTTGTCCTCTTCTCTTCATGCCGCAGGAGCTGAAAGGTTTTATCAGAACATTGAGGACATGATCGGCTATCGGCCATGCGGCTGGTGGAAGCTTTGTTGGATGTATTTCACTCCACTGATCTGCCTGGTAAGCGTGGAGTGATTATTGATTTAAACCTAATGAATCAGACCCTTCAGCTACAGAGTGACATTGTCAGTCAAACTCAAACATGTGCTTTCTTCTCCGTCATGGAGATCTATGAACCTATCAAACTTACAGCTTGTGCCAATATGGGATTGATGGCATTGCTGAACGTTTTTTTTATTTCCGCCGCCATGTGGTGATTCGTATTTCCGCCTGTGGAATATCAGCCCCCTCGGGGAAATCATGACAATGTCTTTCTCTCCAGTTCTGTAGAGCTAGAGGATGTGTAATGTTAAATGCAGCTATATCGATGGAACATTAAGAGCATGCTGCCAAAATGAATACGTAGTCCACCCTCAAAAAGCACTGATTTGATGATATGCAGGTCCAAAGACAGGTAGACAAATTCATCGTCCTCCAGTGGAAGAATCCTACTGACTTTAGCAACCGTCTGTGGTTTTGTCTCAACAACTATGGATGGGTTTTCCATGAAATATATCACGTCTCACTCATGATGTGATTGTAATCACTTTGTGGATACCCTGTATTTTTTTGTTTTTCTTTATTTAGCACCATTAACAGGTCAAAATTGTTATTCAATACTTCAAAATTAGCCTCAGCTGGAGGCTCTGCGGCTGAGCTAATTAGCAAATGTTAGCTAAACGGAGACGGTGGACATCATCAGCATATTAGCATGCTAATGATAGCATTTGATTCAAACCTACATAGGTGCAGCCTCATACACTAACCTAATGTTATTTCAGCATCAGGTGACTATATTTGAGCATGAAGCATGTTTTGAATACAATAATTTAAAACTGCATACTAGCATATACATTTACATATCCTAGAGTCTAGGTAGGTTTCTAGGCCCTAGACACGTTTTAACCTAGATGGCTTCAAACATATTATAAACCACCATATCAGTGTTTGCTCAGCTCATGTAGTGCTCTTGTATTATTTAATTAACAAAGATGGAGTGAAGTTAATGGCATCGTTTTATATTGTAGGGGGTGTTTACCTTCAGTGCCATTGAGATGACCCCTCTGAGCTTGGGGAAGTACGTGTACCCACTGTGGGGACAAGCGATCGGCTGGCTCATGGCTTTGTCTTCTATGATACTGATCCCTGGTTACACCGTCTACATGTTCTGCACTACCAAGGGAAACATCAAGCAGGTACAAACCTCTCACACAAAGTTTTTAATCTTTACTCATTACAGCTGAAGAGATGGGAATTACAGATAAGGAAATGGAAATGGTGCATAGAGCAAAAAAACAAACAAAAAAACAACAAAAACTGAAAGTAAACAAAATAAATAGTGCAGACGATGCCTGAGAGATAAGGTGCGGGAAAGGCAGGATGTTCTCTCTCTCTTTGTTATTTAGACTGTAGTCATTCAGGAGAGGAACAGAAACGACGAGTTTGGCTCCAGGCCAATCTCATTATCCAGGTTTTAGGTAGGAAGGTACATTTTTGAAGGTGAGCGCAGCTTTCGACAGATAATACCTCGTCACTGCTTGTGTCAAAACTACAAAACTGTAAAACTGAAATTTCAGTGCCTCCTTGAGAAGTTTAACAGACTAGATCCAAAACACTCTGTGTTCTCCGTTTTTTCCTTCAATTAAAAACACTTAAAGTTGTTTTTCTCTACTTTTTTTTTCTCCACCTTCTTTCACCGACCTTTAAGGCTAATGCTATTAAGCATTTAAGACTAATCTGACACTGATGTAACTCTCTTCTTTCTTCGACCAGCGTTGGCAGAGGATGACTACTTCCCTTGAGGATGAAAAGCCATCGAGGCACGAAGAACGTACACACGCAGGAAGTGTGGGCGAAGCTCCTGTCTAACCAGGATTGCTCAAGGTGAAATAATCTGACTGCCATTCCCCCCCCCACTGTCAGCCAGGATTTAGTCTATGTTGAAATCTGAAACTTGGACAGATAAAATGTTGTACAGTATTTTAATGTGGTGTTTTCCACCATATTAAAATAGTACCGATAAATCAGGTGTACGAAGGGAGAAAATGAGGAAGCTCTTTTGCTATATTTAGAAGACAGTGAGTGAGCACAAATGTAATGCTTTAGATCAACACTGAGACTCTCTACATTGCAGTAATTTCATATGTATGACTGTTAATCTCTATCCTATTTTAAAATATTCTCTTAATGCAATCAATGTTGCTGCACAGAGACATTAAACATCTGGTGAAACTTGATTTTTTTCAGACAAACCAGCCACTGTGATATTTTTTGTCCAGATAGCAGTACAGTACGATACAGTTATGACCATAAAAAAAAATTAAAAAAATAAAAGTCTGTATATGTAAATATGTGGGCCACACTGTTATACTTGTTGTCTTTGCTGATCCAGACTGACATGAATTAAAACTAAAATAAAGTATTTGTAACTGTAATGAACGATGTGATCAAAGCTGTACAGTCTATAGTTATTATAAATCATTTCTCATTTAACTCAGCTTTGTGATTGATGTTGAACATTCAGAAATATTAGTTTTTTTTCTGGCAACACATTTAATTAAAAATATTAGAGAACTGTAAGTAAAGTGTTGCTGTGTTACTTTATTATGTTTTTTAAATTAAGCATGTTTTTTTTTTTTTTTTTTTAAATGGCAGATGATGAAAAGTGTTCGTAAAATGAGATGCATGAAGGATTTGACCAACAATTACTCCACTTTTTTCATGTCAATAAAAAAATAAAGATAAACTGCACCTGGTAACTTCATTCTCTTAGTAGTATAGTATTGAGTATTTTTATATAGTATTTTTTTACTGACCTTCTAAACTTGGAAAACTTCATGTTTACCTCCACTGCCTTTCTGTTCTTTAATTATGCTTTTATTTCTTTATTCTGGCGGGGTTTTTTTGTGGAAATGAGCTCAGACAAAATAACTGTCCTTCACAGGTTTTAATTCAATTTGTTCAATATTAAGACCATAACTAATGTAATCACTGAACATATTGTGTTACACTTCTGAGCTACTTAATAAACTGATGTAAGTCATATAACAATGCCAGCGATGATCACTATATGGTTGGCTGGCCAATTGACTCCCATTCAAAAAGCATCAACTTCTCTCAGTCAGATACATTATTTCAACCATGGTCTAAATATAAGACCTCTAATAAGTGTGCTGGGATTTGCCATTTAGGAAATTATTGCTTGTTAATAGGATTTGAAGACTAATAGTAGCTTTGGTGTTTGATGTGTGGGTGTTGATTGACAGCAATGGTTGATAGTTGGCTAAGTTTAGTCAAACCTGATTACAATACCTGCACAATCATGCACTGCTTGAGGTTTCCAGGAAGTCACTGTTTTTAATAGCACTGGAACAGACTGTAAAAGATCCAGGATCCAGGAAAAAGATGATACATAGAACTTAAAACTAATACAATAATTTATCATGCTGGAAAAATCAACGTGTTAGATTAAACACATTAAGGACTATAGACTATGTATACCCGTAGTTTTGTAGAAGAGCACTTATTTAGTTTGAACTCTTTCTTGAAATAAAAAATGTTAACTGATACGAGACATTTAAAAATGAGTATTTTCACAGTAAGAATCAAGCAATTAAAATCAAAGAACCAAAGCAAAAACTGTTGTGGTGAATAGACTTAAATCATCTTTAATAGCATGTTGATATATTGCAGACAGGTAGAGAGGGATTCAAAGTCAACTGAGGGAGGTGATGGTTCATATTCGTTACACTCAGTTTCCACCTGTCTTCCCCCTTAATATATCCACATTGTTTTTATTCTAGTATGAGCAAACACAGTGTTGAAGACCCAGACGAGATCCACATTTCATTCATGAAGCAGTGCACTGGCATGGCAGAGCCCTTTTTTTTTTCTTCAGTTTCTTTTCTAAGTGAAAGCTTAGCCACTACTGCACTTCTATATCATATGCTGCACTCCCCAAAATGCTACATTGGTTTCCTATCAAACATAAAAACCAGTGTGCCTCCTGTTCATGTTTATTGCACACACGGCATGTCTATCTCCCGAAATGCTTCAACACATTGTCGACTGGGAAAAAACCTTTAAACAAAGGGCAGCGAAAGACAGGAGAACACAAACGACCACATTTGGAGAGGCACACATCCCAAAAAAAAAAAAAAAAAAATCAAATTTCTTCAATTGCAGACTGTCTTCTACAACATAACAAAAATGTGTCATGTTCATCTCCCACTAGTGTGCTCACGGCAAATTCAGTCATGCACAAAAGATCATTTTTTGGGAATCAAAAGTTCAAGAGGCCTCTAATACACAAACAGATGTCATGCATGAGAAAGAAAAATCACATATCTGACTGTTGATTATTAAACAAATAAATGCAAAGAAACTTTTCTTTTAGCAGTCATGTAATCATCATCCATGGATGTGAAATAGATAAGAGTAAAAATTTGGATGTTATATGCTTGAATTTATTTCATAACCTTCAGAGGTTTGTTTGTAGCCACTAAAAAAAACATTAAAAATAATCCTAATGGCTCTTCATTCAATTTGAAAGCGCTAATACTTCTCACGGTGTTGTGAAATTATAACAAAAGCAATAATCGGGATGAACAGGAGAAAGGTTGGATTTGTTTTACGGGAAAGTTTAGGATGCTACTGTGAGGAGGTCACACACACACACACGCACGCACGCACACACACACACACACTAATCATTTCTGCCAGCACAACACTGTTTCTTCTGGAACCACTACCTTTCCCACTGGGTGAAAAATCATAAATGGAAAAAAAAGGACAGAAATATGAGATAGAGACCTCCCTGCAGCGGCTCTGTGATTATAAATCAACAAATCAGACAGATGGGGGGTCAGATAGGAGCAGAGTTCACCGGTAACATCCATTCCACAGTACCTGTCGTGGGCTTATGTTTAAAAGATGGATGCATTCAGGCTGGGGCGGTCACTGACCTATTTCAGAATGAAGGACGCGTGACGGGGGCAATAGCATTTTGAAGGGGCTAAAGGTAGCTTGCTCGCCCTTTTCAACGCCGCTCGGATGTGGTATTTACAATCTATGCTAGGGTGAAAGAGAAAGAGATCAGATAATGCATTCTTTTGTCCCATTCTTATTTAAAGCAGGCTAGCCAACAGCACAAACAATACTATTATTGCCAGCATTTGCAAATTTAAGCCGTGTGAGTTGTTGTGTGTTTTATGTCATTTTTGCATTTTTTTTTTAAATTTTTTGAAAATGTAAAAGGTTAGGGAGAGAAGAGAAAACAAGGTCACAAGGAGCTGAAATTATATCTGGGGGAGTTGTGTGGACATAAAGAGACAGTGTCTGGATGTTTTATCTGACTGGCATTTATCCACCAGCGGGGAAAAACACACAAACAGGTTGAATACTTCACAAAAAAATGTACAGTTGTAGCATCTTCATGGAAATGTATGATTTCCTGAAAAAAAAAAGCATTTCATGAACAACACGAACCGCCTAGTATGTTGCACATCTATGACTGTACATGTGAATGCCGAAAACCTTTTTGTTGTAGGTTTAGAAAAGTCCAAGATTTTTTTTTTTTTAAATACAAGAAAATGATGATCATCAGATACGTGTGGCAAGAATACCTGGGAAGCAATATTAAATATGAAGAGTTAAAAACAAACAAAGACAAGACAAACAATCAAACAGAACCATCCTGGGCTGGGGTTGACTTTTTGGTTGGGCAGGAATCCATATGATTGGTTGCCTTTGTTTTTCTGTCATAACTTCACTGTAGAATGATGTATGGAGAGTGACAACTGAGTGAGAGCCACGACACAACGGAGGAGCGGATGACAAACACAGCTTACCGGAGGATGTCTTTTTTTTGTTTTTGTTTTTTTTTTCCAGGGAAGCAGAGAAGAGAGAAGGCTCTCAATCACATAAATTAATCAGCAACAGCTCGAACGATGTGAAAGGTTTTTTTTTTTGGTTTTTTTTATGAAATATCAGTTATTTTTTATTTATTTGTTTTGTTTTTTTTCTGCTCCTTGAGGGAGAAACGTGAAAGGACTATTTTCTCAAAGCAAAAGTTCTTTTTTTTAAATTTTTTTTTTTTTCTTCGTTTCTTCTAGCCCTAGCCCTAGTCAAGTGCAAAGAATTCAGTGTTTAGAGGAGGCTTATGTATTTTGGCACACGTTTTCAGTGTCAACTATGCACGCACGCGCACATACAGCACAGTAGGCATGAGGTTTGGGATGATAGAAGCTGAGCAGAAGCTGTCCTTGGAGCGTGTCCACCAATCACTGGGACAATCCCAAAAAAAAAAAGTTTAAGGGATTCACTTATTTCTGTTGTTGTCGTTTGGTGAATACTGGAACCACAAGGAATTCACTCAGAAACTGAATAGCTGTGAGTTTTCTCTAGCAAGAGTTAAAACTGACAAAAAAGTTATAGAAATTTGTTAAAACTACATAATATTTCAAAATACATGTGGAGTCAAGTAAAACTTTATATATGCATTTTTTTATTTCTCCTTGTCTCTTTTTAAAACTTTAATGTTTCTTTTGATTATTTTTTTTCCCCTTAAATATATGCATATAAGTGAGATTTTTCGTTTTTCATTATAGCTCTTTCAGTTGTATGTATATATGTACATTATGTACTTTTAAGTAGGTAGAGAAAGGGGGTAGGTGTGTGAATGTGTGTGCGTGCGTGTGTGTGTGTATGTGTATGTCAGGGAAAGAATACTAATTAAACTCTATTTACACCATGCTCCGAGAGCCACTTGGGGTCCGATGCAGACTGAGGCGGGGGTCGGGCCCAGGGGGTATATACTGGTGTGGGTGGTTGTAAGGCGGAGGTGGGGGAGGCAGCGGGGGCTGGTGGCCGTCGTTGCCATGGGAGCTGTCCGGCGAGCGGACCGGGGTGGACATGGCCGACTGGCTGAGCTGGTGGTGGCTGTGGTGGTGATGCTGGTAGTGGTGGTGTGTGGGCGTTTGGCTGAGGAAGGCCTCCACGCGTCCGTGGCCACTGTTGTCGAGCATGATGACCTTGACGATCTGCTGACACTGGATGAGTGTCTCGGGCCGCAGATCAGCCATGCTGACAGCGGGCTGGTGGTGGTGGTGCTGCTGGAGGTGGAGGTGGTGGGCAGGGGTACTCGCTGCTGACTGCAGCTGTGGGTGCTGTGGTGGAGGCGCCGGCCCCTGGGTTAGCCCCTGAAGCCCCTGCTGGAAAAGCAGCTCCCCCCGGTGGTTAAGAAGGGCCACGCTCTCGGGACTCCGAGCCGTGCTGCTGCTGAGCTGGTACGTCTGAAGCCTGTTGTGAATTGACACCTAGTTTAGAAAACAGCCAAGAGAACAGCATCAAATGTTATAAAACCGGTTCCTCCTCTACAATCCGTCAAGCCCTCTTTTTCTTTTTTTTTTAGGGGGGTGGTGAACGCACAGCACACACACACACACACACAGGGCATGCGTGGGGGGCTTAGGTGTTGGGGGTCGGTGGGGGTGTGAAATCATTGTGACTACTATACACTCCCCTCCCTCCACCCCCTGCAGGTACTGGGAACAGTGTTGACTGGATGCTGGGAACACCACTGTGTCACTGGTGTCAGGAGGAGAACAGCGGTGGGGAAGAGTTTTGGTGCGACGCTACATAAGGGGCCCGGTGGTTCCAAAGGGGACACTGAGGGCCCCTGTGTCTCCCTTCCAAACCACTGTGTGGCACTACGGTGACAGCGGACATGAGGAGACTTCGGGGGGGAAACCAGAACATTGATGGAGGTCATACGAATAAGAGGGAGAGGTGGAAGAAGAGGAGAGGAGGTGAGCAGACTGACAACCACAGACGTCCACAGGCAACACTCATCAGAAAGCAAACCTCCATATGTCACAAGTCTTTCTTTGTTTCTATAGTGACAGTTTCCTTCCTATTTTCTGGGCTATCTGTGGTCCTTTATTGCATCTTTTGTACAACTCTAGTTATTTTAGGAGTCATGCCACATTTCTCGCACTCAGAAAGAAACATGTGCTATGTGTCAAGAATATAATAGGTTTATTCCAGTTATCAGTATCTTTCAGGTAGCTAACCTGTTAGCTAAAAGCTAAATCTACTGCTTACTATAACTTCCTGTGCGTTCAAAGCAGACGTGTTTAGAAATCCTCATAAAAACTCTTTTAAAAATGACGACTGTGTGAATAAGGTTAATGGTGCTATAATTCACCTGCAATGTTATAGATTTTCTGAGTATCTGAGGTAAGAAAGGGTTTGCAGCAGTGATCCTTCAATTCAATTACAGAAGCTGATGTAATTCATGTGTGTTAAAGGACTCCATTAACATTTGACCCTATTCAGTCAGCCAACCACTATTTCTCCCTGACAACTTATATACTCGGAGTACAGTATCAATGAGCTCTGAAATACTTGATATGAAATATGAGGGATTTCTTTAAACTTTCTGGTGCCTTTTTAAAAGTTTGATTTCTATGTAGAAAAAGGATAACTTTGCTTTGCTCCTTCACTGTTGCATTAGCTTTCCAGATTTGGTTGTTTGGTTGCTAAAATTCAACATAATAATAATAATTGATAATGAAACTAAATCAGGTGTCAGGACTCACTTTTAGAGCTGAAATGATTAGTTGATTAATCAATTAGTGGATCTACAGAAAAATGAACTGAAAACTATTTTGATGATCAATTAATTGTCAATAAAAAAAAAAACAAACATATTTACTGGTTTCATGCAGCAGCAAGTTCGTTTTTTCTACTGCAGCATTTAAGTATGACACTGTGATTCTGGTTAGTGTGACGAGGGCTCTTTGATTACCTGCCTTGAGAAGCTGGTGGACAGAGTGAGAGAGGATTGTTAGCTGGATTGGTCGCACCTGGGGAGAAGCTGTCTGAGCTTAAAAGTGCTTCGACTTTGAGCCAGCCTCTGTTTGCCTCCCTTTCCTTTCTGCAAAGGTGACTTCTTTTTTCCCCCCATGTCCCTTACTTATTAAATTCCTTAAATCAACAGCTTGCTGTTGGATTCAGACATGCCTACGTTCATGCCTCTAGTATAAGCATGATTCTCTGAGTGACCCTCTGGGTTTCCGAGATAAATGTGTTTCGACAGCTAATGGCTCCCCACCAGCCGCTGACATTTACTGTAGGCTGCACGGCAGAGGGGAAGACGGCTCAGACAACCATGAAGACTGACCTGAGCTTTAAACATAGGACACAGAAAACCCTCAAGTCATTTGCAGTGTGTATATATATATATATGTATATATATATATGCTTTTAGATTGGAATTGATTAAAGTTTTGGCTATTTTAAATTAAATATTAAGAGAGGAAGCCCCTGTATGCATAATATGAGATGATATCCCATTGCACCATAAAAACATAATTTTATCTTGATGTCTTCGTATGTGGCTTTTGAAAATGTAACGAGTGTGACGTCGTCGCTCTATCTAGCAGCTGTGTACTGCGCAGAGCAAAGATTTACAGCCCGACATATTAGCAGTGAGCTGTGTTGAATTAAACAGCCACTGAAGGTCAAAATGACCCGGTGTATTTGGCTTTTCACTCCAGCCTTCAACTCCAGGGGCAACACTGCCACAGAAAGGACTAGGAAAGGTCATCTGATGCCTCTAGGATGGTAATTGCAAAGCCTCCTGGGTACTGTAGTTCAGCTTGCTCTCTTGCTTGCACGAGACGTTTACCCCCGGAGGTTTTGGTGAGGGGTGGGGAGGTGACGACTCCGAGTCAAATGAGCGTTAAATTTATCCGCCTGCATGTTACTGCGTTAATTAAGGTCTCAGTGCTGAATGTGGGCACACACACACACAGTATATGGATTACACACACGTCCTCAGACTAATTACGACCTATTCCTTTTTTTAGGCTTGTAGATAATATTTAAGCCACTGAGTCTGATTTCTTTCTCCAAACCACCATTTTTAATTTTTATACCACAAAGCAATTTTATTTGTTTTGGATGGTTATGGTTACCTCACATGCCCGCACTCGTTCTCTCATGCACTCTCATCCACTCTTGCTTGACGCTTCTAGCCTAAAGATATGACTGGTCCCGGATGTTTCATCCTATCTCATCCTACCTTGATAATGACTCACTGTGCTAATTATCAAACTTACCTTTTTGTTTGGGATACAGCTCTATCACTAAGCACTTACCTCTACCGCGTTGTGTCCACTTCTGTCATCTACCTCCTGGTTTCCTGGATGAAGGAAAAATGAAGGGGGGAAAAAAAGGGACAAAAGTGGCAGCAAAATTATTATTTCAAGAAGAGAATAAATTTCGGGACACACACACACACTCACACACACACACACACACACCTGATGGAGAGCCCTGTTTGCCACGCAGTTCTAGCTGTGTGCCGTTGTTCTTTGCCGAGTGCGTCTTGGCTCCCTGCTGCTTTTCCAGCTCCCCTGCAGAGAACAGAAGACAGAAACGATCGTTGTCATAATCACCATGACAGAGATCAAAAGGAGGGAGACAGACAGGTAGATGCCGATGGGGAAGAGTGACAACATTAACTGGCTTGATTATACTCACACACACTCACACACACCCTTGTTGCCTTCCCGCCCAACCCGCTCGAAAACACGACTCTCCATCGCTCTAATTAAACTTTACACTTGATGGTAATTGCATGTCATTTCCAATCATGATGACTAAATGTTGTTTTGTCTTCAACACTGCGCTGCATTATAAGTCTGGTGCTGAACTGCAACACTGGCACAGGTGAGACCTGAAGGCCCAGAGTACACCATGTCCTGCAACTCAATTTGGTAAATCTGACAGAAATTGTTAAGATTTGTGGAGAATCTCCTGGAAAAGTTGTCAGATTAAACTAAATATTAATACAATCACAAGAGACGTGAAGGCAGAGTCGAAAGACCAGGAGGCCTAGAAGACTGTCCAACTTCATTCACACAACATTACACTATATTACCTACAAACCAGAATCTACAAAAATGTAAAGTACCTGCATATTGACTGTAGAGAAGGAAACAGTTTGTTTGTTTTTTTGGAGGTTAAAAGTGAGTGTATGACTGAATTTAAATGATCAGTTCTATTATGAATTTTCCTCACTGTAAACAGCCAGATGCAGGGGGGAAAAAAACCGCCAAAAACAACCAATATCCCTCTTTCTATCTGAAGACCAAACATAAGTGAGTCAGCCACAGGCATATTTACCAATGTGCAAAAAACAGGAAGCTCTTTGAGGAGGTGTTTGTGCACCTGCAAGCACTTCCTCCTATGAGTGTGTTGTCTATGCATGGTTACGTGTTGATTTTTAACAAATACGTCCCAACACGTATTCTTATTTCTATATTGCGTGTATTGGTTTATGTGCGTCTCGGTGCACAGTGGCTGCCTATCCTTTTCTATTCTATCCATTCTGTCTGCTTGTCTCCATATGTTGTTGCCTGCTCTCTCTCTCTCTCTCTCTCCACGATGCTGGCCCTCCCTCTCTGCGAGGTGTATCGCAGACGTGTCAAATCCCAGTAGGGGTGCTCTCTGTCGATGCCTACCGGCTTGATACTTGTATGTGCATGTGTAAGTTACAATATTCTTCCTGTTTGTGTAACTTAAACAACACTGGCCTCTTTTCACCTCCAATTTATTGCCCTCCTGCAGTCTGTTCGCTGAGCTGCAGTGCACCAAAGCAAACAAATTCAAAAATGCAAAAGTCTTCACCTATGGATGGGATGTAGACTATAAATTAGCAAATATTACAAAAGACTGGTGATTTTCACAGTATCTAAGGATCCACTTATCGATTTGGTCAGAAAATATAATGAGATGTTGACACTGCTTTTGTTGCATTGCCACAGGAAGGATCTTCATTAAACGCTTCATTACAGAAAGGTACATTCACTGCCATGTAAGGACGCAGTCTCTCTCAAAACATAAAGAGAAACTTACACTCGATGCGTATCTGCTCCATCTCTGACACCTCAGCGATTGATTCCTTCAGATCTTCTACAAACTTGAGCAGCTCTTCAGCACTTTGGGCACAGAAGTTAAGTACCTGCTTCTTGTCTGAGCCGAAAGGCGAGAGGATGGTGATGCCATGAGGGTAGTCTGATGGGCACAGAGGACATCGATCGTTGAGGTAAAACTGCTTGCAAGATGTTAGTATATTATTAGATGTGTTAAAAAAATGGTTTGCAAAAGACCTAAACATTTAGATTAGCTCTCATTCACTTACATTCATTTTCAAACAGGTGGAACTGCATGCCGAGAAGGCCCATGGCTTTGCAGAAAGTGTAGGCTGCTGAACTCTTCTTCTTTGGACATAACTTCAAGATCTGTAAACAAAGCATTTATGAAAGAAAATTATAATAAAACCAGAGTGAAAGAGTGACAGAGGGGGACAGAAATTATTCCATTCAGCGTTCTGAATAGTTGATAAAAAAAATATTTTTTTTGATTCTCATTAAGATAACAACCTTGAAGAAAGCTGGGGAAGAACAAACTATTTGGTTAAAATGCATTCAAAAGGCCAAATTGCATCAATACTGACGTTACAAAACATTACAACCTTCGAAATTGTGCGGCGGTTGCTCTAGTTTGTATGAAAAATAACTCGGCGAGCTTATATCAGGACATATTAGATGTTATGGAGGTTTTTCATTGAATGACCTTCCAGATAGAGAAAGATGAGACAAGTCTGTTTTTTAAAGCCTTAGTGTGGGGCATAATTTACCAGACGAGGCGTATTAAACCAATACGTCACATTTTGGCACTTTAAACACTTCTTGACACGTTCAAGCTGCTAGAACAGGGCCGAAATTCAAAGTAAAGTCCCCATTACTTTCATTTCATAGTAAAAAAAAAATGTTTTCAAAGACAATTTCTGCCCCACTTTCAAAGCTGTCAGGAGGAAACATCTCACTGGGATACTGTATGTCACACTGCTAACTTTTAGTTGCCAAATGAACAGAATTCCACTGTGATGTCGGAAAGATAACTTTTCTCCCCTCTTGCTTCAAAATTGTCCTTTTCACCTCCTTTCCTGCAGCTACCGACTACTTTTCTTGCTTTAGCAGGAAAAAAGGAGGATGGAGGGCGGTGGTGCTACTGTTTTCCCTTGCTGTATTTTGTTGGAGTGAGATCAACATTTGACATAATTAAGACTTTGAATAGAAAACCCCTATGTGGCTCCTAATGAGTGCATTAATTATGCCTAACATTAAACTTTTAATGAATCCCCAATCTATGTGACTTCATTTAAGTTTGCTTGCGGTCCAAATTCTTACTGGTCCTTAAAGCTGCTCTGCAGGCAGGGGGGCAGATCTTTGCTTACTGTATGAGCGCAGTGCAACACTGCATTTGCTACCATCTATTATTAAAAGAAATGGCCAGAGAGGCCTGAGTTATGAAACACAACACAAAAGCAGAGTGGGAGCTTTTATGAAATGGCTCCCAGTTGAAGTAGGTGATGGTGCATTGCAGCTGTCAAAGCAAAGTAAGCAGCTTTAGAGCTCGATTGTGTGCGGCAGAAACAACCGTTTTAAGGGGTGGTTTGAAAGAAAACAGTACTAAAACAGCATCCATTGTTACATTATCAACTTAATAAAGGAATAAAGCTTTTTTATATATATATATATATATATATATACTTACCACAATGAGATCATTGAAGAGGAAGACTTCTCTCTGGTGCGCTGCCTGTTTTTGAGCCTTGTTGACGTCTGTCACCTCAAAAAGACGACTACAGCACACCAGTCTCCTGTGAGGGACGGAGAGAACCTGCAGACGAAGAGCGACTGCTTAGGCAACGTTATGCTTGATTTAACTGAAGATTAGGAAGCTTTAAAATGAATACCAGACCAAAGAGGTTGAGAATGTGTCAATTGCATAACGTAATGAATGTGCGCGGTCTGAAAGAGGGGGAGGAAGTACTTACAGTAAGTGAAACAGGGAGAGTGCAATTAAAAAAAAATTCAAATTCAAAAACACAACTTTCGGCTGGAGTATATATATATCGTTTACTGTGTTTAAAATCCATTAAACACCGTATGATGAGATAGATTAGTGACGTTAACACTGACCACAGAGATCTAAACATTAATGAGGGCAACACATATGACTGTTACTTCAAGGTTATCATGAACATAAATATATGGCTGTAATAAATATTTAGGAAATGTATTGTTTTTGTTTTTACATGGCATAATGAATAAAATGTACTTCCACACCTCTTTTAGACATTTTGAACTCAGATGCCTATAATATAGGCTTTTGCTCGTTACATGTTTGACAAGATAATTGAACTTATCAAATGCTTACTGAAAGTCTCTTAAAACACGTCTGCAGGGGTTCTTTAAGGTTCTTTAAAGTTCCCCCAGTGAGAACTGTCTATTGATTGACTGGTGCACCGACGTAAAATGTGAATGATGAAAAGGGTTAAATATGGGAGCTGTACCCGGGCCAGATGGGGAGGCTGGAAAACTCATTTGAATCGATAGAAAATGGGGCATGGAGGAGAGCCATGTATTTCTGTTCCCCATGTTGTTGGGTCTCATCTTCCACCTCACTGCTCTACTTTGAGCTGATTCGTTTCACTATCTGTTTTTATTGTTTGTGTGTTTTCCGTGTATAGTGTCCTTGGAGATTGTATTTATATGGTTTCCTCATTAAAAAAAAGTGTTTATATTACAGCTGGGGAACGGTGATATTTAAATGCTTTATGTTTTAATCATTTGAGTTTGACTCTGAGCTGTAGTGTGACCTGCGTAGCACCTAACATAACACTACATATATAGAGGTCATTTTATAGCTGCGGTTGTGTCCCTAGAGGCCTGGCTTCTCCTATTGAACTTAAGTGCTTTTCCCCCCCGTTTAAGCAGATTACACAGCAAAAATGGCTCATGCCTTCGGAGGGTGATCTAATCATGTTCTTGCCAACTCACGCTCTTGTCTCGTCTCGCTTTCTGTGCTCGATCGCTGCAGAAACAGCAGCTGTCCAACTGATCTCCCCCCCCTCCTCGTTATAAAACACAAATATACACCGGCCCGAGTTCAGTTTGCTCTCCGTGCATTTCCAATTTTCAATTTCCTCTGCTCCCTGCGGTTATGTGCACACGCATAGCCTCTACCTCTTTTTCCTCGTGCTCTCTCATCACACATCACTGCAGGGTATACAGACTCCCACCCGGTTTGCCACAGCCAGCCTGCTTTCTCATTACACTAATGTCAGAAACATGTAAAGACATCATTAGCGTGAAATGCCTCTTGCTCATTCCAAAAGAACCCAGTCCTTTCTTTCACGAGATTATTGAGAAATTGTGTGGCAGGAGGATTTAATACATTATCTGAATGCCTGAAGACAAACTGATTCTATAAATGTTATTCATATAAAATATTTAAAGACATTTGAACAATGTTTGAGGAGGGAAATATTTGGATATAAAGCTACTTCATCACATTCAAGTAGGGTTTGTTATATGGCTTTAATCAAGTCATCAAATATTTACAACCAAACCCCCATTATGGGAAAACCCATTATAGAGATATTCTCATGTGGGCTACAGATTTATTTAAAAAAAAAAAAAAAAGGTTTTAAATCCAGGAAACAGGCAGTCTGACACCTGCTATGATGATATGTCTAAGGGATAAACTTAATCTGTCTCTTTCTTTTTATGGCAGACAGCTCCCATGCGCAGGAAGACGTCCAGTCACAACAATCCATCATAGTTTTGTCTATGACATAACTCCCTCGGTCATCCTATGGACACTCATTTATCACTGAGAGACACTTAAAGGCACAGGCCAAATAAAATAAAAAATAAAATAAAAAAATAATGACGCAGCAATCAGCAAATTTCTCAGTGTCACAGTTTCATGTCGTGTCATTCTGAACGTTAACAGGATATAAATGAGATTACATTTATTTACTAAATTTGAAATTTATTTCAATAAAAAGTAGATTAATTGTTAAATTCATAGTAAAAGCTTGACACAACATGATACAGACTGACTCTATTTTGTTTATATTTCATAAATAAAGACTTGTAAGGCCTTGGTGCGATGATAATAATCAAACTGAATTCTCTGAACTGTTGAAGCTTTTTAAAAAAAAAAAAAGCCTTTCAGTGTTATGAGTAGGAGCGCACAGTACCTCCCCCATGAGTCTGTGTAATCAGTCAATTATAAAGCAAAATACTTCTGCCTCAGTGTTTATCTCACACTTGCATAGTCTAAAAAAACGCATACAACTTTGCACAGAAATTTAAAGAAACAAACACAAGTTAATATGTGACCAATTTTAATCTCTGAAACTGAGCGCCTTGAGTTCATTCACTTGCATTAGTCCCTTCGGAGCACTGACCGAGCCTTTTAAACCTTAAGCAGTTAAAAAGAGTAACGATAGCAGTGGTTAATGACATATCTAGCGGGAGTAATGACCTGAGGTAATGATCGTGCTGCTGATGGGACATTTAATGGCTAATAAATGGTGTTCCTCTAATGCTAAGGCTAGGCAATAGTGATAAGGCCTTGAATAATGAATGAGTGGCTTGGCATGGAGTTTGCAAAAGTGTGTGTATGTGCGTGTGTGTGTGTGTGTGTGTAATCATATCTGTGTTTTTGTGTTAGCTGATATTACCTCGTATTTGCCGGTTGTGTGAAAAGACAAACTACTGGTTACTAACATGTTCGCCATGTAGGTTCAAGATTAGTATGATTCAGGTTAAAAGGGTTTAATGATGTAGGCACAGTATATAGTTGTGTTTATGGTTAAGGGATAAAGACTGCATTATCCCAGCGCAAGTATGCAAAGTATAACAAAGTGTGTGTCCTCACCGTTTTCATGCCTACGATGGACTGCTCAACCTTGGAGACGTAAGTGACGTGGTCTTCGTTGGAGCGCAACTCCCTTAGTTGTATTCTTTCGTAGATTCCCACCACCATGTCTCTTGGGATGTCCGCTCCGTCATCCACACCTAAGACATTAAACTCAGGTATCAGAATGGTTGCTTATGGACACACACAAACGTACATATGCAAAGAAATGCATCATACATGTCCGCCAAAACAAAAGCGCACTGCACACACATTCCCTTCAGTCTCGTCATCTGTCCTTCTTTGACTTTATGTCTTTCACTGTTTCCGTTATAGTAATGACATTAGGTTGATGTGAAAGGTTGACACCACCCCCCCGCCTCGCTCTTAGAAGACTTTCTGTCTGGAGCGTGGTGCAGTTCAAGGCTGTCGCATTTGGACGCAGGTAGAGCTGCATGTCATTAAGTTGAAAGGTTGCCCTCAAGTTGCACCCCATCATATCAACACAGCTGTACAATGCTGTGTGCTACATTGAGTTTCCAATGGGATGGGGCAGGATGTGTTTCGAGAAAATGAAGCCACCTACAAGTTGATGACGGTGACAGCGAGGCACCCTGGGACACACCGCTGAGACATCGCTGCACATTATGAAGTCAGGGGGAGAAAGGAGGAGATGACCAGGGAGGAAATGTGTGTAAACTGTCAGATTAATACATTGCTTCTCCTTTTGCTGAATTTCCTTTTTTTTCTGCCAGTCCTCTCACTTTTCTTACTATCTTTGTAAGCTTTCTTTCTTTTTCTCCCCTGTAGCTTGGGCCATGCATCAGCTCTTTCTGTCTCCTTTTGTCTTCATCATCTCCGAGTGTAAAGTTCAATCCAACAAATAAAGGGACCAGTAACTAAATCAGTACATTTTTTTTTACAATTTTTGGATTAATTTGAGAGAAGCTGATTTATACTATGCTGGCCCATTGTGGAATAACTTTGACAGTCTCTGTTAATTGAGATAATTTATGTCCTACAGTTCTTGATTACTATTAGTTTCTGATGCATTCCACCTCATCCAATTAGTTGAGTGAACTATTCTTCTGTCTGTTACGCGAGAGAGATGTGAGGAAAGCACATAAACAAGGAAAGAATAAACAGGCAGCATAATATTCTGAGACAAAACAAGATAAGAGAACAGCAGAGAAAACAGTAAACGGAGCACAAGACAAATGGAGATGCCAAGAGAGGGTGGCATATTTTAATTTGCATAAGATGCCGAAATTGATTTTCCAACTTAATTTAATTGTGGTGAACAGTCTGGAAGAATCTATTAAAGTTGTTCTCCATCGACCTCAGCGTTCCCTGATTAATTGCGCAGAGGGGGGAGCAAAACTACAACGTTCCTGTCTCCCTAAAAGTGCTTTCAGCGAGCGAGCATCTGTCTGCGTACAAGAGACAAGAATTACAGGGGTTTTTTCTGCTGTTGTCACACTGAGTTGTGTATGCATAAAGCATGTCGGGCAGGAATAGATTTGCAACTTTATTCTTATCACCTAAATGTATGCAGGGGGAGGAGGTTTGAGTGAATACAGATCCAACACTGTATTTACAACACTGAATCGTCTGGGGAGTCTGCTGCCTTCGTCAAAACACCAACCGGCAGATGTTTTGGAGGGAGAGGAATTTCGACCCCTTTTGTCTACAGATATTCCCACCTAAAATAATAAATAATAATAGTTCTTACTTCTGGACCGGCAACTCTAGACAGTGACAGTCATTAGAAAGCTTTTTTAAAGCTTTTTGCTTTCTGTTCTCCCCTATCCTTTGACTGATCATGGGGAAAATGTCCTTTTCCCTTCACCTTCAATCAGGGTTCAGCTACAGCACAGCAGCCTTGGAGCTGGTAGGGATTTAGTTTTAAGCTTAAAGACACTGAGACGGATGGATCATTCCTAAATCCACACAGTGTGTGCGTGATCTTTGCAATGTTAGCTCCACAACTCACAAACTGAGCAATCCAGCCAGCTCATACTCCCTAAAAAAAAGCGACCTGACCTTTTTGTTAGGCGACACACACGCGTACCTGAGAACCTACTTGAGCTGATTATGTCGACTAATTGCACTAGTGTGCTCACACCTCCACAAGCAATCGTGACGATGTGTTCGCTCACCTCGTAGGTTGCGTATGAAGTCTTCCAACAACATCTTGCGGTCGGGCTTGATGTTGGGACTGTACATGTCCGTGTTGAGCAGAATGATGGCGAAGGCCAGGATGAAGATGGTGTCTGGGTTGTGAAACTGCTGCACCACGTCAGGGTTACACATGCAGTAGCGCTGGCTGTGGGTTATAAAGAAGGGGAAGAAGAATCAGAAAGGAAAAATAGCAGGAGGAAGAGAAATCAGAAAAAAAATGTATGTGAGAAGGAAATGAAATGAGATGGATGAATGAGAGTAGTAACAGATGACAGAGGACATGATGGCAGAAAGAGAGGAATGTTATAAGATCAGGAGAGAGATAAATTACAAACATGTAAGGGACAAAGAGGGAAAGATAAGAAGAATAACAGATGGAAGAAAAGACACAGACACTGTGTTATCCTCAGTAAAGGCATCCTTCAAACCCAGCTAAATATTAAAATCTGAGCATGAGCGTTGCACCGAGATAAGAGTTATGGCTTTTAATTTGCTCGTGGCTTCATCTGAAGCTGTTAGCTGTCCTTCAGTAACAACAAACCTTGCAGCAGGTGCTCTAAAACAGTGTCTCTCTCTCTCTCTCTCTCTCTGTAAACACATTTGTCCCACTGGATTGGATGCTAACATGGATCATGCACTACACAGAAAATTAAAGACATGTAAGCTCAGTGTTACCTTACAAAATGACTTCATAAGTTCCATCCTTTTTTTTTTTTTATTATTTAGAGAAGGAACCCCTCGTGATAAAAAGTCCACGGACTCCTTAGCTATGGTTAAATATTCTTTAAACATTTATGTGCTTGGTTGCTGGATTTATGCAGGTTGTTATTTCACTGGAGAGAAATAATTGCAATATGAAACCCCCTTACCCAGGCATTTTATTTATTTTCTTTTTTTAAAATTAAACAACAGAGGCTGGGCTCAGTTTGATGTAGTCCCCCAAAAACACACCCCTCAAAATAAGAAATGAATGGTATGGAAATACTGTGCAGTGTGGTTATGGAAACCATGAATCTAACATATTTGTAGACACCTACTTTGGGTGTGTGTGTGTGTGTGTGTGTTTAAGAAAGAAGTGCCCAGAGGAGAGAGATGAATTGTTTATCTGTATCTGTAAATTGCATGAACTATGAATACTTCCTGGTAAGGGGATGAATAATTCAACAGTACAACAGCTTCTGTGTAAGTAATCAAAGACAGCAAGTAAAGAAGAGGGAGAGAGAGAGAGAGTGTGTGTGTGTGTGTGTGTGTGTGTGTGTGTGTTTGTGGACTGCTTTGGAGTGCACACTGTAATCGTGACTTTAATCAGACATCATTTCCACATTGGGGCTGTAGCAGCATTTTGCAGACCCACTGTGCCGCATGATTGGAATCTAATGTCTCTGTAGGATTGAATAAAGGCACACACACACACATCTGTATACATAATTATTATTATTATTAGGAAAAACACAGCATAAATGTGTGTTATGTGCATGCGTGTGTGTGTGTGTATGTGTTATACTTGAAGCAGCCGTGCTTTCACGTGTGTTTGTGGCATCTCTCATACAGCACTTACTTTGGCATGACGATCACAGGGCTGCACACAGATGCTTATTCACATCTCAGTGTGAAGCAACTACTAATTATACTCTTCTTCTGTGAATCCTAATATAGCGCTGTGCGGTGAGAAACGCGATTTATGTTGCTTCTGTTTAAAATGGCACGTGACGCTGCACGTTGAATGCATTTCACAGTCTTCAAATGTGGCATTCGCTGCTGTCTCGCAAACCAATTTCGCGTCTGCTGCAGGATGCTAACGATGCTGTAATGCATCAGGCATCATATCAATTCTGAAGGTGGATTTGAGACAAGACCGTACAATTTGGGAAATTGAATGCAAATGATCTTTATCTGCAATATATGGGGCAAAAAATGCAAAGAGTCATACAAAGTAATTGCACGACTGCAGAATCTAGATGCTCAACTATAATATAGACTTGGAAATATAAACTGAATATATTTGCAGCATGGGGGGGGGGGGGGGGGGTGGACTGGCTCATATTTGCTCATTCATTAGTACACTGACGCAGCAGATACTGAGGCTGCTGGGTGCTTTTCACTTTTCCCCTCGCTCTTTTTTCACTGCTGCTCCAAATCCCCTTCTCTTACTTTGGAGATTTCTCTCTTTCTCTCTCTCTCTCTCTGTGTGTGTGTGTGTGTGTGTTTGGAGGCATATCAAAGCCCTGGAGCAGGGGAGGCAGTGACGGTTATGCAACGCTGGTTATTTATAAATCTTCCTCCCTCTTTCCTTTTCTACCCTTCCTTCCATCCTTTCCCAGTTCATATCTCCTCCCCCCCTCTCCCCGTTCTCCTTCTTGCTCCTGATAACATGTAGAGCGAGCCTGATGTCCAAACATTACCAGTGCCAAACTCTCACTGCCCACTGACTATGACAATGCAGCCGTTTTTTTTCTCCTCATTGGGCACCTTGACAACTGTGACAGGTGGTTGTTACTCCAGAGGGCTACGGCAAACATTTAGCATTAACACACAGCGCCACAGCTGCTCTGCAAATTGCCTCCCTGTCACAAATTGTGGCCAGAAATTACATGCTGCCTGGTTATTCAGATGGGGGCTGCATTGTCAACATTTTATTGTAGACGAGCAGGAAGTAAGGAGAAGAAAATAACGAGTGTGTGTGTGTGTGTACGTTTGGTGAGGCAGCATGACTCACCTGCTGAGATAATAGGTGTGTTGAAAAGATTCATGTGTATGAATCATGTTCAAAAATGTTTTTTTTAGGACTCCTCAGAAATAGTGGAATTTGTGTGTGTGTGTGTGTGTGTGTGTGTGTGTGTGTTGGTGGGGGTGGGGGGGTCTATTTGCGTGCATTGCTGTCAATATTGTCTGATTACATTTGTTCAGACTGGCATGTTTTCATGTTCCCCCTCTTGTGTATCTGTCCGGCTCGGCAGTGCTGCCGGTCACAGCAGAAGCTGCGTTCACGTCTCATAAATTCACATCTGTATGCCCTCAAAACTTTTATGATCAAAACCCTGAAGTGCTGTGAGGCAGGTTTGGCCCAGAGATAATTCTTGAGTGACGGTATTTCATTTCAGTCATTTTCACCCGCTGCACACTATCAGCACACTCAGTTATATTACGGTAGAAAATAAATGACAGCAGTTGGACGAATAAGGGTTATTTTGCATGGCCGAGGAGATGATAAATATTAATATGATGATAAATGTCATACTTCCTAAGTTCTTGCATGTCTGTTTGCAAATTACTGAGTTTTTGGAAAGCTGCAAAAAAATTTTAAAATGATACCAGTGAGAATAACGCAAGATAAATCCAGACTGCTGCTTTCATAATTACCTGAAGGCCTCAATAAGACGTTCCACCTTCTGGGCTTCTCCCTGGACACGAATGTGCGCCTGAAACTTCCTCAGTGCTTCGTCCAGTTCCATGCCAGAGAAGTCCATCTCATCCACCACGCAACTGTTGAGCACGGGGAGGAAGAGGCGTAGAAAGGAAGACCAGCATTAAAATTTATTGCAAAATTCAATGCAATATATCAGCACGATGGTAGCGGCTGCTCCTTCAACGGTGGGATTGGCGAACCTGCGGATGGAAACTCAAGATAAAAGCTGTGGAAGTCTCACTAATCTGCTTCCCGGTCACAGCACACTTACTGCAGGTATTAGCTGTGACACCAGGGATGAGACTCGGCCTGGCTATCTTCTCTGTGCCACAGCTGTCACGACACACACACACACACACACACACACACACACACACACACACACACACACACACACACACACTCCTCCTATTACCTGACAAGTCCAGCTTAATGACTTTAATTAAAAAAGCTAAATATCCTGTGCGTTGAGGTCAGAGGGTGATAAATACAATATGGGCAATTTAGAGGTGAAATGAGGTTTTTGAAGTAAAAGGTGACTTTGAAAAAAAAAACGAGTCAGGAGGTTTTAAAGTTTTTTTTTTCCTCACTTTGATGTAAAATGTTGTTTTGAGGTACAAAGTGGAATGATAATCGAACTATGAAATTAAAGGTGTTTCGTTTTTTTATCGGATTTGCTTTCATGTGGTTTACTCCAAACCTATCCACACTAGCTCAATATAGACATAATCTTGGCCTCAGTGATGAAAAGAGTGCAACTTTCAGAGTATTGATGGTCATGGACAGCATGTTCAAAAGAAAGATCAAAATCCTTAATACACACAGTACCTAGCTGTGTGTCAAGACATCACCCTGTGCTTCTAATCTTTTCTGTTTGTTGTACCATGCAGTCGGAAACTCTGGGGTGAATGCACACACACACGCACACACACACGCACACACACACACACACACACACACACACACACACACTAGATACATTAGATAGATTACTGTGAACAAAGCGAGTTAATGAGGTGAGTACTTGACTGTGACACATGCTGCTCCAGCAGAAAAGAGGCAGATAGCTGAATCTACAGTACTACCTGACACAGCGTGTACCGCAACATGACATCACAGCAAAACTTACTCACAGTAAGAATACCACAAAGCAATGTGTACTTTATATATATATATATATATATATATATATATATATACATACACATACTGCAATCACTAGTATTGACAACTACAACTAGCAACCACTACTACAACTACTACTGTGTTTACTGTTACTATTAAAGCTCCTATGAAAACGTGTTGTGTGTGTACTGTTATTGCTTTATAAAGGTAAAGCGTATAGTACACACCGAGCCTGACTTGATCTCTGACCTGATCAACTCTCCTGACTGTCGAGCCTCTACATGACTCACTACCTCGCTCCACCACCTCTCTCTTCCTCCTTCCCCCGGCTGTCACTCTTTGTTTATGTAACGTCAGACGAGATGCTCTCTAGCCTAAAGTACATCAGTCCTCTCCTTCGTTTCTCACACATACGCTTGAACATAACAACACATACTGTGCGCACAGGAAAACAAACACATATATATATATATATATATATATATATATATATACACATACTGTTATCCTGCGTACACGCTGATCAGTATAGAGTAGCTGGCAAGGAAACACACACCTGTCAGCGTAGCAAGGCTCAAATTGTATGTTTACAAAGCTGTGATGGCAGACACACACACACACACACACACGTACACACATGAATAAAAAAAGCAGCAGGCCAGATGGAAGCATATATTGAGCAGCCAATGAGTAGATGACTGAGGGTGAATACAGATCTCATTTGTCCCGCTAAACAAGTACACTACATTATCAGTAAATGAGTCCTTAGGGTGCCACATTTCTTGGTACCCAAATCTACAAACCACAATTTGCCTTAATTGACTCGAGACATTTCAACTATTGTTGTTTATGCTTGAAGAAATGTGAAGAGAATGAGGCACCATTAGCTTCATAAGCAGAAGAGGAAGATTCAGGAATACAGGAGGCCGGCAGCTACTGTGCAGGCAAATCACAAATATAGATGCACATGCATAGACACACACACACACACACACATTCTCAGGCTCAGTAAATCATCAGTGAGTGAGCTTTACATTAGACTGCAATTCCTCGCTTGCTCTCCTGTGACTACACTTTATCGAAAGTGCTCTCACACACACTTTGCACTCTGCTCTTCAAAATCACTTCCACTCTGATGGCTGCTGTACAGCTGCTCTTTAGGAAACTGGGGGAAATATATATATATATATATGTATATATATCCCAAAGTCACCAGTGCTAAGTATATCTGTGAATTGGATTTTGAAGCCTTAAAAGCATAATCCTGTCAATAGACTGTATTTGGAGCCGTGGCGGCGTCCATTTAGGAGAACTGATTTTAGAAGAGGCTGACCTGAGTGCTGAGTGTCTTGTATGTCTGGTAACTTGTACAGAAAGGAGCATTAAAGAAAGATCCGCAGTACCTCCTCAGGTTGATATGCACATTTATAAGGTAATTGGTAAATGAGAGAAAAAGACAATTACTGTGATAAAGTCAAGAAGGTGTTGAAAGACTAAAAGAGGGGAAAAGGCATCTGCAGTCTTCAAAACAAAATCAACAGCAATCAGGTTAATGAACTGAAGTCACGTGTGCATGAATAACATGTGCATGTGTGTGCATGTGTTACAGTGTCTTCACATTTACTGGATGAGTAATAGTAGAAGGAGGCTGTCCTTGTTCCCTACAACCCTTGAGTTGATCTGATTTTTTTCTCTATCCATTTTTTTTTTTTATAGTTAGTTTTAGAACAGACAACATTGATGTTGAAAATAAAGCTTATACCTCAAGCTTTTGGAAGTTGTTTTGTAGTTATTTAATGCAATGTCATGGTTTTAATATGACATTAAAGTAAAAATTTCATTGCATTGTGCCATTTTAAGCAAATGAGTCATTGAAATGCAAATGTATGCAGGCTTGTTCTCTAAAAATGATATTTAATGTCATTGTTGTGGATAGTTTTTGAGTTATTGTTTTGACATTCGTTATTCATATATGTACATGGTGGCAGGACATGAAATAAAATAGGCTATTAAAAGTATAAACCTGGAACATGTGCATAAACACAAGTTAGCTCAAGTAAACAAATGCAAATACACAACACACACACACACACACACACACATAGTAACACTAGTCTAGATCTAATTCAAAGATGGTAATAGCCACAGCCGCAGGAAAAATACCAAGACTAGGATTTAAGACCATATGTTCTGCTGCCAATACAACAGCAACTCAAATTTTGATATTAATGTGATAAAAGGCACAAAAAAAGGACAATGAAAGGCTTTTCTGTCTTTTATACATTTAACCTGCAAGTCAACCTAGATTTACAATTTCAAGAATAAGACGAGGACTTATTTGTTAGATCCTCAATTTCATCTTATTTTGTATATGGCTACAAAAAAATATCATGCTTTAATATGAGTAGACTTTATGTTTTCACATTTAGATTTCAGTAAATCATCTCACCTTGTTGTACAGGTAACAACATGACTCATGAACCACTATACAGTATGTGGTGGATAAAGTGGAGCATGTTGTGTTGTGTTAAACCCCCTATCAAATCCAGTCCTGTTGTTAACTTGACCCTCCGATCTCCCAGAAAATGGAAGGATTACCCGGGGACAATCACCTTATGAGGAGTGGTACAGTATCATAACACGGTTTCAGGAAATAACGTACGAAATCCTCGGTGCTACTTACTCTAGGACATCTCTGTTGAAGGGCTTCTTGCTATTGCCGAGGAACTCTCCAATCATCTGTCGACTCAGGCCCTTCCTCTGTAGCAGGAAGTGGGCCACGCCGATGGGTGTGTCTGGGATGAAGCCTCGTGAGATCAGAAACTGAAGGCCTTTGTCCGGGTTTCTGAGATAAACGAGAGAAATAAGAGAGAGATAGAACAAGCCATTCAGTCATGCATTAATACCCTGACACTAGTCTTAAACTGCACAGTTGCAATATCATGTTATTGATCGTAGCACAGTATAATTGGTTAGGTTGGTTATAACAGTCCCCTGTGTGAGTGGTCTACAGGTATGTGCATAACATATTTGGCTGGGAAATGAGGTGTACTTTCATTAACATACCTTCGACTGTTTAAACATCTCATTGGCTCTTATGACCCTTATGATGAGTATGATCCTATCACAAGTCTTGCTAATAGTTTTCAGCTGACTGCATGGCTGAAGTTACTTATGTATAAACAGTAGAGTAATATATTAACTATTTATAACCCTATTAGACACAGAGGATAGTTGCTCTAGCTAGACTATCACATTATTGTCGCAGTTCTCCTTCCCAGTGTTTAAACCACAGTCTTTACATAACAGTGTTGTGTGTGTGTTTGTGTGTGTGTGTGAGCACACCACAGCTAATGGGTTTAGTAAGGTGAGGGCGGGACAGAGGGGAAGGGAGCGGGGTGGATAAAGGAGGAGGCTGGAAGAAGACCAGACACAGCAGATGTGCGGGAATGGGAGTGTGAGGACAGACAGAGAGGACGATGAACGCAGGCTTTGGACTGCCTGAAAGCATCTGCTGTGACAGCCTCAACATACTCTCAGCTTCTAGCTCGCCCTCTCAGCTGAAGGTAATGTCTCGCCAAAATGAATTTGGCAGATATCACTCATTTGATGTTTGCCCAACAACAGATGGAACACACATGGTGATTATTATTCATAATCACAAATGGATAGAGGGGTGAAGATAGGCAGGGAAAGGGGAGGAAATGATGCAGGAAATACAAGATGGATAGTTGCAGATAAGCGGTGCCGAATGAGACCTCAGGAAAATGCTGGCATGGGCTCATTTGTTCGAATGCTAAAAAAAAAACAACCTGTGTTTTTCCTTGTTATATGACATAGACCTTTTGTTGCTATGTGAAAGTGTGACTGTCCTTTTTTGGAGCAAAAGCAGAAGCAGGGTGACACTGCTGCTGCACCACAAAACTTTTTTTTTAACATTATCTTTCACTCCACCATAAATACATACCCATCTTTCCGCCTCAATATTCACTTTTACTAGCCTTGTTTTATTGCTTATGGACGGATGTACACAGTGACCGTATCTCAGAACTGTGTTTTATGGCCCTTTACAAGTGCAACTGTCAGCACTCCGTATTGCCCCATTTCTCCAGATGCACCCATTTCTGTTTCATTACTAACCAGTGATGGATTGATGGCTGGTTAGCTCCCCCGATGCATTTTTCTGAGTGAAAACACAATTGTGCCGTGTAACTGTAAACGCTTCGAAACCCTGAATCATTACGATGATGTGGACTTGCTGTTGCAAAAACGCTGCTCTTGTCCGTCAAGCTTTTGCTGAGAGAGCATCCGAGGGGAGAATTGGCCATCGTAGGCTGTTTTTTTTTTTGTTTTTTTTTTTTTGTTTCCTTAGGTTAGCATTTTAAAGCTGGCATTATTGTATATAATTCACACTGAATCTTAACAGGTCACAAATACGTATCTTAATTTGTTTTGAAAGGCAAATAAATAATACACTTCTTCTCATGTTCATATTAATGAGGAAACGTAATGTCACCCAGCGCAACTGAATTAAGGCTCTCTGTGGCGCAGAGGAGCAACCTTTTGCCAACCTTATCCTTTAAATAAAGAGAGCAGATGATGCTGGGGGAGGAGGGGAGGGGGGAGGTGTTGGGTTTTGTGAGAAATTTGCTTCCTCTGTTCACCATCTGGATTTCAGAGTTTGTAATTATGCGCCGGGTCATTTAGCAGTGAGGTCAACACGGGCAAGGTTTGGGTATGCACAAGCCTACACAGACGTACATACTCATACACAAATACACACACAGTTTTCTTTAAGCTCTCACCTCCTGGCGGCAAGTTAGCACTCTTGAGGAGTTTGGCAGGGTTGCTGATCTGCTCTGTTAATTAGCCTTCCTCGACATATGTATTCAGATTTCTCTCCCGTCTCCTCGCACTTACACCAACCCTTTATACGTCTCTTATGCAACATTTTATTTTCATTCATAAACCTCCGATGGTGCTCCATTTTTTTTTATGCATGATGGGGGAGTCGATCCTGACCAGGATCTGCTCTGATGTCTAATCAATCAACTTTCACTACACTAGAATGTGTGAGCGGGTAATGTGAATGAAGGACATGGACATACAAACACCTTCTCACATCCGCCATTTCTTTCTCTTTGCAAATTCCCTGTTGAAGGTTTGATAGCAGCTCCCCTGTGTGAAGGCAGCGTCCTTGACACACTCTCTCCTGACATAATGAGTCATTGTCATTCAATCCACACTCGGGGTGGAAACTTTATCAAGTCGTCTTTCTCTCTCTCAACCTTTACCCCCCCTCTCTCTTTAACTTTTTGTGCCTCTTTCAGTTCCTTTCTCTTGCTTTTTGCACTCCATTTCCATCACCTCGCTCCACGGTCACACATACATACATAAACACACACACACCCAAAACTTCGGACTTTTCCTTTCTTCAATTTACTTTCCCTCCCTTTTGTTATTCCTCCTGCAAAGGATGGTGCACTGACCGCCTGCACCGAGATGGCAGCACTCACACATAGAGATACCTGACAGGGTGCAGTTTTTTCGTTTTCGTCTGCATGATCACGCAATACCCAAGTTTTAGCCTAAAGCAAACAACCCTGTTTAAGATGCAAAGGATACAACAGTGCAGGTATTAAAGTGAGGATATGAACTAGTGGAACTAATAAGCCTCAAGCTTGATTGCCCTGTCTCTCACCACTTTATTTTCTGTTGCTCTCCAATCCTCATTCTATCTCTCTCTTCTCCCCTGTAGTCAATTTATTAAAAGTCAGCTTATCTCTTAAGGTGTTTTGATCGGGGGGAATGAGAAGAGTGGGTTGCAAATAGACAGAGAAAGGCTATGAAACCTGTCATTTTACAAACATTTCTCTAATCAAACCGAGAGCTTTCATTAAACAGTCATTACAAATATGTGCAGTACTCTATTCCCCTCGCTAAGGCCACGCCCACTTTTGGGTGAAAGGATCATGCCTTCACGTAATAGGAGAACAAGGTTTGTTTAATATGAAATGAATTCTCAGCCAAACGCATGTCAAATTGCATTAACATCTATAGGATCTGAGGTTTTCTTAACACGATTTACTTAATAAAGCAACATGGGATCGAAACAGGCAGTATGATATAGAAATAATATCCTGAAAGTGAAATTGTTGGATGCTGGGCTAGTGGGTACATCTCTTCATCTCTCCTCTTGTCTTCATTGTCACGCTCCAGCGTGAGTCGAAGTTAATCGGCTTTACTGTGCACTTTTATTGCACTGCAGAGCTTGGCAGTGAGCAAAAAAGATAATGTGTGTTCATGAGCTCCAATCTTCAAAATGTGTGTTAAGATAACTTAATTGGGGCAATATCTTAACCAAAAATGTTGTAGTGGTTTTTGCTCTTGAGGGAACACAGTGTATTTCCCTTCACTGCGAGATATGTTGGAAAGAAAGAGAGCTTTCACAGAAATTGTTAAGGGTCCCAGTTCCCAAGGTACTGATTCACACAGTACTGGAATAACTTTTAATTACATTCACAACTTGGAGCAGAGTGAATATCATAATCTCATATGTGAGTAAGTCCAGTGTATTTATTTGAATATGTGGGTGTTTAGGTCCTTCAGAGTATGCTAATAGAGCATATGGTAAATCTCCAAGGGGAATGCAAAATATTGAACAAATGAAATGGGTAAAACCTTAAAAAAAAACCTTAAATTTGCTTGCCTTGAATAACAAAAATTCAATATGCACCATGTAAAGGGTTCTGTTAAGTGTTTTCTGCATATATAATTGATCGTTTAGTTGATGATGACTGGCTGGAAGTCATAAGCCAACAAGCTTTCTGTTTTCCTACTGCTAAATTGATTTTGTTCTACATGCATTTCAAGGATTCAGTGTTTCTCTCAACAAATCAACATAACAGATTTTGGCTATGCTGGGCCCCATACACTGTTGTCACCATAGCAACACTTTTTCTTCCTATTTCTTGCTGCCATGTAACCACCTTGCACCTGTCTGGAGCACGTCTTGGAAAGTGCTTATCTGGTTTTGACTTTGTCACTCTTCACTAGGCAGCAAGGGGGAAAGTGAATTTGGAATGACTGAAAAGCTATAACCAGCCAGACATAAACAAGCTTTTCAAGACAGAAAGCATCGTTTTTTTTTCTATTTGTGAAGGCACAGAGTAGAATGCAATGGTGACAAAAAAAAACTTTGGGTTTTACACTAAAAGCCTAGGTTCTTGACATTAAAGATGCATTTTGAACAGAGGTACCTGGCACAAGATAAACTGCATCTTAAAATTTTTATGAAAAAGAAACACACATTGCAGAAGTCGGGGATACACTTCACACCCTAACTGACCATCTGCTTAACTTTTCACCCTAACAACAATAGTCCAGTCTCCACATGTTGAAGTAGCATGCATGTGGCTGTAATGAAAGTGATAACCTTTTCAGAAGCAAAAACACAAGACGTAAAAAATGAATTAAACAGTATATTTATCTACCATAAAGCTGCGATCATTAGTATGTCCAGCTAACGAGCTAACGAGCTTACTATACTACAAAAGTAATCAAGCATTACCTCCCAGGTAACGCCAAGAAGCATATTAGCTACTTGCAGGGCTTCAAAAATGAAGAAGTAAATGCAACTGTGTGTAAATGCAGCTAATCGTGGTTGACCAATGCTGATGAAACTTCTAGGGCGGTTAGCACAGATTCAGAACTGATAACTTCTGAAATATTCACCCACCTGACTACTGCAAAATTCAACTGTAATCATCTAAACATAAAAAAAAAACACATAAAAATTGCAGAGGTTACTCACACATTGAAGAGGTTGAGGCCGATGCGGTAGAGGCGCTTTCGCATGACGTCAGTGGATAGCGTGGGTGACTTGCAGCTGGTGGGGTTCTCACAGTGGTAACGTGGCAGGCTGAGGATCATGGCCTGCAGGGCCTCCTTGGATGAGGCTTCAGAAGTGGAGCGCGCCTCTGTGGATGCGCTGCTGCTGCTCATCTGCTCCGAGCTGTTGTCTGCCGTCTCAGAACCACACCTCTTGACCTCCAGCGGCTCTGCTATAGGAGAGCTACCCAATGGTGCAGACTGGTGTGGTGGAGGGTCCTGAGGGAGTTCTGCTGGTGGTGGTGGCAGCACCACCACCTCCTCCTCTGGGCTTTGAGGGGCAGCCATCTTGTCCAGAGGGGTTAAGGGAGGTTGCTCCTCCTCCTCCTCCTCTTCCTCCCCAAATTCTTCTTCACTTGGAGGAGGGGCAGGGAATTCAGCATCCTGATCGCCTTCTTCTATCTCTAATTCTGGGGGTGGTGGGGGCTCTTGTGGGGGTGGTGGGGGATCTATGGGTTCAGCTGGAACCTCCACTGGGGGCGGAGGGGGTGTGGGTTGTGAAAGGTAAGGTAGAATGGAGGCCGGAGTGGAGTTTGTTGTTGTGGAAGTAGCTGTGGCAGTGGTGGAGGCTCCTTCTTGTTGGATGCAGCTGCCGAGGGTGACAGACGAGGATGATTCCATGACTGAAGATGAAACACAGAAGTTCTGGCTGTCAATCTGCACCGTCACATCCCGGAAGGCCATCAACAACTTGCTTGCACTTTTTGACAGGTCGCTTGGGTCCACTGGGCCTTGATGAATTGTTGACTCTCCCATACCACCTCCATCTCCTCCACTTCCTACTCTTGCAGCAGCTGCTGCTGCTGCTGCTGTACTGAAGGAGTCGGCACTGAACTGATAAGTGCCGCCTTCTTGCAGTGAACACATGGTCTTCAGGCTCCAGTTGCTGAGCGCATCATCTATAGACTTTGCCAGGGACTGGACCTGTTCAGTGAATGAGTCTTCCAGGTCGGTCAGGGTGCCACCAACTGTGGCAGGCAGAGATGGTGAGCGCACCAATGGGATGCCTGCCAAGTTACAGCCTTCAGCCAGGGCCCGTTCAGCAGAGAAACCCTCCGTGTTTTGCACACGGACCTTGCGCAAGGAGATGCGCCGAGGCAGGCGACTCTCCAGCAGCGAGTTGCGTATCTTCTCAAAGTTCTTGCTGAGCTGGTACTGGCGGAAGGCAGTCTGGATCTTGCAGGCGGCACGGCGAGAGATGAGGTGGCCGCCGTATTTGTGCTCTAACATTTCGATCTAAAAAATACAGGACAGAGGGATACAAACAAAAAAAAAATATTGAATTGGTGAAAATTCTGTCGTAGTCTTGAATTTCTTAATATTAAATTCATATGAGTGACATAAAAGTAATGTTGTATTGCCAAGAAAAATTGGATACAGACAAACAATTCCATAGATATTTATCAAACTTAAACATGTCAACAGCTTTTTATCAGAACAATCTGCAATTACTAGTAGAAATACAACTTGTGGACTCAATCATGAACTCTATTATAACTATTGCAGTAATGGCTGCATTGCACAGCAGGCTGAAAAAAAGATGTGGAGAAAAAAAAAACGTGGAGTGTGGGTGGAAAATGAATGAGCTGAACAGCAGAAGAGGAATGAGATAATTGTGGTCAGGGGAAAAAGGAAATCCCAGGAGATGAATGAAAGTTAATTCAGTCGATTTTTGGATAGAGTAGGCAAAATTTAAATACTGAAGTATTACACATTCACAACTATATATATATATATATATATGTATATATCCTCAGATGCATTCAGTGATTTTGTTTTGCCAGTTGGCCTTGTGCTTGTGATGTGTATACACAGTTTGGTCAAAGCCACAGTTGAAAGAGAGAACAGAATAATAGCTGACTCATGGCGTTTGGACAAACTGTTCATTTCCTCAGCAAATAGGACTCATAATCTCGGCCAATTCCATAGAGGTCCTCCACACAACTTTAAATTGTCTGAAACTGAACAAGCCATTAATCTTGCCTGTCGAAAAAAAAAAAAAAAAAAGTGCTCAAATGCTGTGGGAAATAGATAGAGATGTAATATAGCCATCCTCATCTGGCAGCAGCTCAAACACAAGATGAAACATCTTAGAGTTTCCCAGAACAATCAGGGTGTCGGTATCTTTGGAAATGCCCAGAAAGCGCTCTTATCTTTTTCAAGTCACTCAGCTTTTGAAATCCTTTTCATTCAGTCAAAATCAATGAATATAATACTGTTTATGCTCTAACTTCATCGAGGGCATGTGTGCGGAGAAGGTTTCGGACTTGAGTAAGAATAACAGTGTTGTATTTCGCCGCTTTATGACAAAAAATGGACATGTTCTAAATATGCTGCATAGAAATATATTTAAAGTGCACATAAAAAAAAAATAGCATTTAATTCTTGGAAACAGCGATGCTTGTTGTTCTCTGGAGGATTTGAGCTGGCTTCATGTATCACGGCGATGTACTGTCTACTGTGTAGGATTAATTTGGTCCACGTGAAATATCCCTCCCGTAAACTCAAATGCAACTGAACGAACGGTTACTGCGGCCCGCCCCGGAACAAAATGTGACTTTCTGCAACTAATCTCCTTTTTGCATTAGTCCTAGACAAAAGGCACCCAACCACCTCGTATTATACTCATGCAAAGAGGCACCGATAGGCTGCGATACCCAGAGGGTTTGCAATTTGTGATAAGTGGTTAGTTCAACAAGATGCAGCCTCTCCCGTTGTCACTGGAGGAATGGAATCACATATAAAGCTGCAATGACACTGAAAATCCATCTTATCTACTCCATTTACATTTCACTGCAGAGCCACTGTGAGCAAAGTGAGACAGACTCAGAATATTAAGATGGTTTCTGAACAGGACAGTTTTGACCTCTAATGTATCTGCTGATGGCAACTCCTCAATAAAGTCCATTACTGTCAGCTCTTGCGGACTGGTCGAACTCGCCCTGAATATTCATCACTTTTTAATCTGGATTGTTCTGTTATTGCACTATATGCACTCTTAAAATGACATGGTTAGTCTTATCAACATTAACAATATACCTTTTTTCTTTAAAAGACAGGAGCATTTGTAATATGATTGATCTCATTACTCAGAAAAAAGGGGCCCCTCATCAAAACAAATTCTGCAAAGCGTTCCACCGCAGAGGTGCCCTTGTGAGTGAGAAAGGACCGTCAGCGTGGCTGCTTTTGATTAAATGTGGCAGTCGAGCTTGTTTGTTTTGCCTTCTGCGTAAGCCGGGTCAGGGATGATGAATAAAGCATTTGGGTCACGTTGCTGTCTTTACCAGAGTGCATATCTGATACACTTTGCTATTGAGATGGAATTACAGCTAACAGGGGCAAGCTGGAACATGATGGATGGAGGAATGAAGAATGAAAAGGAAGATGAAAGTGGGTTTTGAGCAGGATTCGATGCCAGCGTCTGCATGATATAGGGAAATGTAGAAAAGAGACGAACAAAGAAAAAAAACAAACCCTGGTGAGCAGAGCACTTGAAGACACAATAAGAAAAGAAGTGGCTCAGGGTGTTGGAGGAGAAGGTAAGATATAGAAAGAGATGGCGCCACGGGTGATCGCGCCAAGAGTGGCACAACTGAAAATCCCCCCCATTAGCCGACTGTCAGTTCTACCTCTGATCACTTCACTAAGCGCTGATGGAGAGAGATTATTCCGGAGATGCGGTGGTGGCACTGCTCTCTTCCACCGGGATCTCTAAATTGATTCTGACGGGCAGATCAGCACCATGCTGACCGTGTGTTACCATCTCAATGAGGGGGAATAAAAGATAGAAAGACAATCCAGTACAAAGTATTAGTACACAATGAAAGATTTAACGCAGCGTCTGAAGGGTCGATGATGAACATGAATGTTAAATGGTTTTATAAAGGGAGGATTAATATTTAACTCAATAGTTAAATCAAATATCAGTTTAAATAAGTTTAGAATGGACATTTTACATATTGGTTTCACTGAAAGAGAAACTTTAGATTAAATGCAGAGTCATTTCAAATATTTCTGAACTGCAGGAACACTGATTTTGGCCTTCAGAAAGTGATGGTGGATATCTTGTCTAGAAATATGGGAATTTTTCTGTCTCTATATGAAATATTAATACCCAGAGGCTTTCGAAAAGACGTGTGTTTTAGTCTGGAAATGTTTTTATGCTTCAAAAGGAAATGTCTCCAAACTAAAGGTCAGTTGCATGACAATACACAGTACAGATTTTATTTGTATATATATATGTATAATATTTAATGATCACAAAGGAATAGATTTTAAAAAAATAGATTGACATTTTAGGAAATACACTTTTGTGAGTGTGGTATAAATCTCGTCTAACCTAAAATGTTGCACTTTTTCTTTAAAATACCAGAAAAAAGACCTTCTCTATTAATATCATCTTTTTGCCACAAATCTAAACCGCTGAAATATTGACTGGGGGTCTCTTAAATGTGCATAAATAAAATTGTACATTATTAGATCTCACACGCTGCTCATGAAATGAAAAAGCAAAGCTGTGATTATTAGCATTCATGTCTGACTTAAGCATAGGAACATCTGCATTATTAATGAGATGATTATATAACAGCAAAAAACTGGGACACGACTAATGCTGACTGTATTACAACATGAAGACAATAATAAAAGACTCAATGTCATCGGAAGACGGTGATCCGTTTAGCTGATACGTCCTCGACCGAAGTCAGTCACCCAAAAGGTCCGACTTTTTTTTTTTTTTTTTACATAAGCAGTTTTAAGACGCGCTACTAAACATTTAAACTTATCCATGTGCAACGCGGAAGTCGTCCCTTAGAAGATCTGACCTCTAACCTGATCCATGTTTGATATTTCTTGCATGTTACTTAAATATAAAAATTTAAAGTTAAATTTAAATGTGCAATTATGAGTGAATATGAGCTGCCGGATTGACCTTTTCACTGTCGAACGTTACACTTTATGGAGATAAATGCTTTTTGATTCATGGGAACCTCATTTAGTCGAGCGGAGATTAGCAGCAATTACGGCGCAGGAGCAGCCATTTAAAGTCTCATCACGTAACACTTCATCATCCTGTAAAATAAAAGGCTTAGCAGTCAGCATGGATTACCTACATTACATACCCCAAAACTTTTTTTTTTATATGGTTGTATGGTACATACAAATATATATTCATTTATAAATATTAATATTGGACTTTAGATATTTAAACCATTTTTTTTCTTTTAAGTAAAAGAGGTTTTCTGGACGCGACTTAACGTTCAAATACTTTAGTCGTGTGTTTCTTTCACAGCAATCAAGGTATCACCCTGCAGATCCAATTACTCTGACATTGATCTGTAGATGCATCGAGCCCCTTCACCCCCAGCTGTACGGACGGGAGATCAATCTCGCTGATCGCGTATCTCCGGCATCGTTGACAGAGAGATATTGGAAGGGAAGAGTTTCAGATGTGATTAAAAGAGTGAGAATGGGGGTGAGAGGGAGACGTAGGTGAGTAGCTGAGGTCAAAGAACCACAGAGTCTTGAATATGAGGACATGAAGTGAAAAATTTATGATAATGAAGCCAACAGACAGTGAAATAAAGCAACCATTTCATTCTCCAGTTACTAGAAAGGAGATTCTAGTATTCTTTTGCAGCTTCTGGATGTTTCATTCACATACCTCGGATTTAAACAAATATCCAAATGACACCAACTGTATCACCTCTAAATAAATGTACTTTCACAGTCTGTGGCTGGTGCCCTGAGGCCGAGAAACACTTAACACCAGGGCTGCTATGTTGGCAACCTTTGCCTTATACAGAAATAAAAGATAATCAACTTACAATATTATGAAACTAACAAAATGTTTGACATTTCTGCTAGAAAATGAACTTAAAGGGGTATTGCACTTGCATAGAGTTGGGGGACCTCACAATAAACGTATATCTCTTAATCGTCAAAATCGAAACAGCAAAGGTCGAGACCTACTTTTAGTCCAAAAAGCACTACATTTCCCACAATGCAACTTGATAGCATCATTTATTAGATGTTAAGTATCAAGCCCAATTCAAGACAACCCTGATGACATCACTATTATATCTCAAATATTGGAAAGCTCCTTCTGAAGCCACAGAAGCCATTATCAAGCCGCGGAGTGTGTAAAACCGGTGGAATGCCCCTTTTTAAAATGATCAATCAGTCCTCAGAATAATTGCAAATCACACAGCTCTAAATGTATTCACCATGATGAAAATCTATGTTGCAGTAAGAAAGTTAAGAACATTAGGAGCCCCACAAGCTGCCTTACCTGGTTGCAGATCCGTGGACTGAAGAATGTCGATTAGATGGGTGACAATGAAAATGGAGAGCGAATGACTGATGGTCCTTGAAATGGGGATGGTTATGTAATGATTTCCGAGCCCCTGATGAACAGCATGATAAGAACACAGACATGAGAGCATGGTCACGCACGTACAAATACAGTCACAGTTCATCGACGTATCAGCGTCAGACACTCAGAATAAGTATAAGTGGCTGTAATAAGATGAAAAACGGATAACAGTCACATGCTTTTATTCTCTGTGAGAAAGACAAAGTGGAACTTTTCATCATCCTCTGAGTATCATGAAGCAGCAGAAAAAGCAGAAATCAAATGGCTTTTGATTCATGCAGATGCATATATGTCTTTCTTTTTTTTTTTTTACATTGTCTCTATATTACTGTACCCTGTGTATTTGTATGTATGCATACGTACATGAGTCACTCTGTAAACTGCATCACAGCAGTAAAATACCTGGGGGGAAGGGGGGAGTAATATCGTACACTCTTTCACATCTTTTGTTGAAAGACAAAACCACGGTCAGATGAAATGATGACATGGCAATGGCCAATGGCAATGATGACTTATGATTATGAATTTAAAAAAAAGAAGTAGATACAGTTTGGGAAGTCTAAAAGTGCCAATAGGGATTAATACGACAAACGGACAGAAATAAATCCCAGCTTTGCCCCCAAACCCAAAAGTTTTCGACCTCAGACAGAAAAACTAAACATCACAAACATGTCAAACCACAAGACGTACAATACATACAGAGCCAGGTTACCTGCCGCCCACCCCCTCCCTCCCCCCCCTCACCCAAACAACACACCAACCCTCACAAAGCCACCCATCCCCAACACAACCCTACCTGCTTATTTTTGAGGTCAAGCGAGAGCTCATAGTCGGAGGTGGAGGAGTGCGAGCCGGCCCCGTTGCGCTGCACCCTCAAGGGCGAGGCTGTATGGTGGAGACTGGCTCTCCTCCCTGCCCCACCTCCTTTTGCGCCTCCCCCTTCCTCCTCCTCTTCCTCTTCTTCCTCATGTGCTGCCTCGCCCTCACGTCGCTCGGCCTGCGCCTCTTCTCCCTCTTGCTTTCTGTTTGCCTGCCCATCTTCTTCCATCTCCTGCTTCTCTTGCTGTGCTCCTGGGTGCTCGTCTCTGATAGGTGACGGGGCTTTAGGAGGGTCCTGTGCTGCTTCCTCACTCGGAGCCTCGACTTGGGGCTCAGGCTCAATCTCAACCGGCTCTGGTTCTGGTTCTGGCTCAGGCTTAGGTGTAGGCTCGGGTTCTGGTTCAGGTTCAGGTTCAGGTTCTGGCTGAGGTTTGGCTTCAGGCCACGGCTGCGGTTGAGTCTGCGGTTGCAACTGGGCCTCTGATTGGAGCTGTGGTGATTCAGTCTGTGGCTGAGTCTCTTGCTGTTGTTGCTGTTGGGGCTGTGGTTGTGACTGGGCCTCACTCTGCAGCTCCCCCTCTCCTCCCTTCCCTTCCTCCCCCATAGACGAGTCTGGAGAAAGGTCATCGCTGCAGAAAGGAGGAGAAAACGCAGAGTGAGGTTGCTGCTGCATCCGTGGTGAGCTCTGACCTCTTCTCCAGGCTGCCTGGGTCAGTGGTAAGAAGTTGACCCTTTTTTTTTCTTTTTTTTTGTGTGTGTGTGTGTGTGTGTATGATCTCACTCAATCTGCTACCATCTGTGTGCAGGGCCAGTTCATCTGTCTACCTGCTTTGTTCTGTCTGCCTCTCTTGTCTGTCTAGACACTTGAGAGACAATGAGAACGAGGAATATATATATATATATATATATATATACAGCACAGAACAGCTGACAAAACCCACAGTGTACAAGATTAAATAAAACAATAAATAAATAGCAGCAAAAATCTTCAGAAGAGGAAACGTGAAGAAACAAGAAAGTTGACAGCCAATAGTGACGTACACGCAACACACACACACACACATGGGGGACAGTCATGCAGCTAATACAATTGTCTCTATTCCTTTTTAGACTTGTAAGTGTGTTTGCATATGTGTGAATGAAGTGGGAATCTGTGTTATAGCTTATAGTCTATAGTCCTCTTCTATCTCATTAGAAAGTGATGCCCTTGAGTTGAATCACTTCCTATTGGTCTGACATTCTGTAATGTTTCTATGTGGATGAAGTCGTATATGCATTATGCGGTATGGGCCTTCTTCTGTCATACTAGCATCATTAACATTGACAGATAAGAGGAAAATTGTCCACACCCATAACAGTAAAAGACACCGAAATATAAACATGTCTTATTCTACTGCTACCGCTATTGTTAAATTACCTTTATGGCCCTTTGTGAAAAGCTTGTTCTCTGTGGAGTCACAGTATGTCTATAAAACAAGACGATGTCTGATGTTTGAAAATCTTTTTTTTTTTTTTATGCCCAAGGCCTCAGAGACAACAAATGTCAGCTGTTGGAGGATCTGTTTTGGAGTCCATCTTGATGTATTGACTTTCACTTTCTGTTCTAAATCGGCATTTTGTAGTTCGTTTGCAGTGATGTCCCGTCTAACGTTGCAGCTGTTCGCTATGAGAGCGAGGCTGAGTGTCTAAAAGCCATGCAGGCATCTCTGTGAGGTCTGTTAGTCCTGCAAGAGCCTTTGAATTTTAAGCCAGGTTTTCACACTGGTTGACAGTGGTTATGATAACAGCTGGGCATGTTATTACCAAGATTAAGATAAGACTTTTCTCCCCCCTCTTATTGGATACAGCGATAAGACCGGAGTCAGCGAGCGAATTCAGGACATTCAGGTTGGCATATTGCAGAGCGCTACGAAAGAAAATCGGCATTATTCTCCCCCAGAGGGAGCAGGAACTTCACAACAATGACACAACTTTCTGTGTAAATCTGTCTTTGCCAAAAAAATAAAAATGCAGAGACAAGTAAAAGAGTTAACAGAAATGTAACTCTACATTCACAGTAGAGAAGTGCATGCCCGTCTAATGTATGTGTGTATTTGTTTTTTAAGTGTTTACTACACTGCTATCCCTTCCCGCACAGGGAGAGGCTCTCTTCTCATTTTCATCACACGTGGAAGCACAGAAGCTTGAGGAGAAAGTATCTTTAGCAGGTTATAGCTGGGTCTGCTACTTCTAAAACAGAGCTCGTATGAGTATTGAATAATGAATAGAGAAATAAAGTCTGCTGCTTCTCCACTCCGCTGCAGGTGAGCCTTTTCTTGTGCAAAAATTAGATTTGCGAGGATAAAAAAAAAAACCTCTTTCAGGAGGAGGGTTTTTTAACCTACCGTCTCTGCTCGCGATGGTTTCGCTCGTTGTTGTGAAACTGAACGTCCTTTCCTATTAGCATTATTCTGGCGCACTTATTATAGTGAGTGATAATCTGACAACCGATAGGCTACACGTAGCTGGAGTCATATTTCGATAAGGGGGATAAGGGATTATTTACAAGGGGACACAGTCAGTAAATTAATCACCATGTAAACACTGCATGATTTATGCATGTGTGTGTGTGTGTGTGTATTTATGTACAGTATGTGTGTGCATAAGGTCAGGAGTTATTGTAAACAACTTCAATGACTGCTTCCTGTTCCTCCAAATTCTAAGTCTGTCACTCACACACTCTCTGCATATCAACCAACTTCTCATCCTCATCGTTTTTTGTCAAGCTTCCTGTCATCCTCTCTGTTCAACCATCTCTCTATCCCTCTCTGTCACACACATACACACACACTCTCTCTCTCTCTCTCTCTCTCTATCCGTCCTCCACCAGGTAAGGATATTGAGGAGCTCCAGGTGTCAACGTGACTGACGAGGCAGAGACAAGCTGGGGATGCTGTCTCTCTCTCTCTCTCTCTCTCTGTCTCATTTTTCCAATACGTCAGTTTTGAAGATGAAATATAATTACAGTGTCTGCAGACGTCTCCCGCTCCCTCTGCTGTGATTGTTAACAAGCTGGTACTGTCGTTTGGTGCGAGTCCAGGTTTGCACTGTTTATGTCGTTGTATTGTTTGTATTGAGTATTGTTTCTCTCTAAAAAAAAAAAAAGCGTTCTGAATGGCTCAAGATACAGTTGGGCTCCATCTTTAACTTCTAGCAAAATAATATAAATTGGATACCTGAGGTTTGCCTTAAATATTGATGTGAACTGTGGGATTTAATATAATTTGTATTTACATACAGGCGCATAAAACGATACATTTAAAGCCATAAAATGAGAGAATAAATTCTTAAGGGAGGTTTTTCTGGAGTCAGCATCCAGCACTCATCAGAGGGTTTTAGTACAGCCATGATGGTTGCTAGTTGAGAGATTCATTCAACCAGAAAAGTGAACTAAGAGCACATCATTTTGCATTGAGACAAAAACCAGGGTGGGTGGCTGCAGGACAGGGGGGGTAAAATAGTCTGTCCACAATCTGTTGGACTGTGAGGATGATGACATCCAACAGGAAGTCCACCATCGTTATGCACTTGTTTTCGGTCTGAACTCAGTTACCCGTGGGCTGCGTCGACTTTCGTTAACCTTAACCACACAGCTTTTGCTGCATCATCACCGTGGAGGTGTGCGGCAGAAGAGATGAGATATCGGGCCATGTGACCAGAGGGTTCAAAGGGTCTATCCTCCAGTGGACTGCAGCCAAAGAGTTGCTGAAGAGAGCATTATGTGAGGAAAACCACATCAGCAGAAGTCATAGCAAATGAGATCCCCGAAGAGGCTGCTCACTGCTATCAGTTCTTGCACAAGAAAGTAGTTTTTTTTTCTTCATGTTTCTCCCATATAGAAGTATGATTTATATTGAAATCACTGTAGCCAACAAGCACTTTATGTTCTATTTTCTGCCTCCCAAAATCATTTCTCTTTTCAACCAAGCAGGAATCTGTTGCCTTGTCATTTATGCTAAATGCCTCTTTCCTCCCCGCTCCCCTATATCTGTTTCTCATACCCCTCATAGGGAATTAATCAGTTCATCAGGCAGAACACAAGGGCAGACTGGAGAGCAGAAGCTTGTGCATAAATAAGCATAGCTATTCCTTTCTTCCGATGCATAGAAAAGGGTAATGCATGGGGGTAAACTTGCTGAATACATCATCCGAGTCTATTTGAAATTCATCACCATCTCTGCAAGCTGGAAAAACATGACTTAGTGCCACATGAACAGCAGCATTCATACTGCGAAGAGAGAATACAGAGAAAAAAAATATCTTTAATAATGAAATCTGTGTGCTTGTGTGTAACTGTGTTGTTATTATGCCGTATACTTTCCCTTTACAAATCCCCGAACCAAAAGAAGAAATTCACCTCCGCTCATATACTGATGAATTCGCAAGCAAGTCAAAATCCCAGATAGCAAAGATAACTCTGACATTGATGCTTCTATTTCTACAAAAGTCGTCATCTCTCTCTGCAGACTGCAAATCATTGTACTTCCCGGTTCAGTTAAGAAGCTGTCACCCCTGATGAAAAATGCACATTGTCAGCTTCAAGCAAATTAGCACCAAAAAGACGGTGGCTCTCTCTAGTCACCAGGTCCAGTTTGACTCATTTTTTTCTTCACTGTTAGCGATCATGAAGAGTACGTAAACATAATTCCCTCCTTCTTTCCGTTTATCGGTTAACCGACTCCTTTGCTGTATTTACAGCAGCTCAGGGTGGAAACTTCAGTGATTTTCATTAATTTAGTGTCTTTCGAAATAGAATATGCTGGTGTGAGTGGTTAGGGCTACTGTGCAGTGTGTGTGTGTGTGTGTGTGTGTGTGTGTGTGTGTGTGTGGGCAATGAGGAGAGTGAACTGTCTGCTGGTAGAGGTGGTATGACTGTGTAGATATGGGATATGTTGCATTTGGAATGAAGAGATGGGGAAGAGCACGAGGGACAGTGACAGAAGCACTAAGAAGAACAATTTACCCCCAGAAATACTGATATTTAAAACCAACATTCATGACGCTTAACGCTGATTTTACTCAGTTTACTGTCGTGTGAAAGGGCCGGGAGAGTCAAGCTGCAATATCATATTTGTAGGATCTTCTGTTCGACTGATATTCACTCTTATTCATTCTTTTAAGTACAATATTAAATCATTAGACTAACCCTTTTATAGTTATAGGAAAGCACACAAATGACAATGACACACATCATAGCAACACGATACCTCTAAATTGAGTCATTTTGCTTAATATTCATCTTTATATGTATTTCATGAGTTCAGATTCTCCCATTGTTTCAGCTAACATCATAATAGAGTCCGTCCTCTCAGGAACAATTTCACGGCAATTCATCCAATATCTGCTGAAATATCACACTGCTAGCATGACTAATGAGTCGTTTTCTGTCATATTTTTTAAATGATTTCCTTTACAAGTAAAAAAACACTGAGCGGTGACCGACTTATCTAAAGCTCCATGTACAGTATGAGTCCGCCTGATTAGTGCAAAAAAAAGAGCAAAGTGGTACTTGATAATGAGAGCTACATGGGAACTGTGCTATTAAAACCACATGTTTCCTATTATTTAGAAGCACACATTTGGGTTTGTGACAATCTCTGTGGAATCAGATACATCCTGCCGCGCCTGTCTTCATCAACAGATAAAAAGCAGTATACAGTATATCTTGTCTTTGAGTCTTTGTTTTCAATGTCGAGGTCAAACGGAAACTCGCATGTCTGCGGCACTATAGCTCCCATAAGAGCCAGCCTCTTTCAAAGTGGACAATGAGGTCCAGAAAGGAACTGAGGAAGCATTTCACATGCTTTCTGCATGTTGTATAATCTCCTGACAGCCGGCAGCACATTCTTAGCCATGTCAATAGAAGCGTTAGTATAGAATTGTTAACAAATATAGACGTGACATGTTTAAATCATGAGATAAGTCACTGGATGAGTCACATGTTTAACAGTGTCAGTCAGACTCAAAGAATCTGCACTTAAAGCATGTTTTATTAAAGCACCGTTAAAATATCATTAAAAATAGTCTAAAATGCAATGAACTGTGTGGTCATAAAAAAAATAAATTTTAAAGGTTAAGTAAACAATTATACCAAGCTTGACCAAATCCAACCTATGAAATTCACCTTGAGTAGATATGCAGCGGTGCATGGTAGCTGATATCCTTTTTGTGTTTTCAGATCACCCCATGTGATCAATCTTGAAGTGATTGATTGGTTATGGAGATGCCGATCAATACTGTGCTCACTTGGGTGGGACGACATAGCTCATAAATACCACTGCTTAGAAAGAGAGAGAAAGAGAGAGAAAGAGAGATAGAAAGAGAGAAGAAGCCTGCGCTGAAAGAGCTGCAGTTTATAATTCTGAATTATTATGTGTAATCCATATGCACTGGAGGTTAAAGAAAACTGAGATCAATGTCGACCAGTTTATGAAAAGCAGAGAATCAGCCTCGAGCAGGTATTCGATTTTTTTTTTTTTTTTGTTGCAGGGCCAGTGATCAGTAACAGGGTGAGCAGGCTGAGGTAAGACGTAGCAGAAGCTGTTTGTTGCCTCCTGCAGTAAAAAAAAAAAAAAGGTACGCTTTCATTTATTGAGTTGAATTTTAAGATTGAACAAGGATGTTTCACCCTAAAAGGATTTAGAGACAAACTGTGCTGTGTGGTAAGTATACACACATAAAGACCAGAATAACTACAGGCATTCCCATGCAACGTCAATGAAACATATTTCCAGCAACAACAGAGCACCGGGTATGAAAAAAGGTTGGGCTTGTGAAATATGCAAGACAGGATTTCAAATTTAATCTCTTCAAAACAAATGGTGAGCGACAACGAGAAATAGAAGGAGAGAGACAGAGAGAGAGAGAGAGAGAGAGAGAGAGTCTTTCTTGTTGAGAATCAGATCAGTACCATTTATTGAGTCCAGGTCATGTGACTCAAGTCCACATACTACGTAGCAGTCACACGCAAAGTACAGGTTTCTAGTAGTACTCTTTCTATACACGTATTTATATGTATAAATAAACTGCACATGAGCAAATTACAAGACATTACTGTAGATGTAATAATATCTCCTCTTTGTCATTTGCGCTGCAGTAATAACACATTGAGTTGAGTAAACCTCACCATGCCAGGTACAGTATGCCAACTATGTAAAGCCTGTTTCAGATTGCCTTTTGTCCTTTTCTCGTGCCCATTTCCCTGCTTCTTATTCACATCTCGTTACACGTAAGAATCACAACACTATTTTTATACCTCGTGACAAAGGTAGCCTTTTATGGGCGTCTAACAGAGAGGCAGAGAGAAACAACAATGCCCGGAGAAAGGAGAAAGGAGTCAGCTGATTCTCTGCCTCGCTATGACTGAAACAAACAATGAGCCGTCGCCCCCATACTGATGATTTCAAGCTAATAGCCTATTATTTGGCTATTCCAGGGAAATAACCGTGTTTTTCCTTATTTGTGTGTGTGTGTATATATATATATCCCCTCAGGCACATACCTCACATACCTCTATAACTTACATATTTCAAGGATCACAAATAACAAAAGCTCTACAACGCTGCAGAAGCTTTGAAAAAATGGAAAAAGTATGAAACAAAACACAGATTTAAGTTACTATTCAAACTATTAAACATACACAAATGTTTATCTTGTCAGCATATCATTTTATATGACTTACACATACAGTGACATGTCTTATCTTATAATACCTGTGCTGCTTCCTGACTCTGCTGTGTTAATAAAGTGATAATACGATATTGTAAGTGTCAGATAGGTCAGTATTTGAGACACTGTAATTCACTACACAGCAGTTATGATCAAAGTGCAGTTACATGTTAGCTGCATGCTAAAGAAGGTTGGAAAAGAGAAACTAAAGAGTCATCTGTAAATTTGATCTCTCTTGTGATCAAAAGGAAATGTTATAGATGAATAATGTTGCTCTGGGCTGCCGCAGTATGCGGTTAAAGGCCACAAAAAACTATTTTCTAAATCAGCTTATCATTATTATTATTACTGAATGAGCTCTACATCAAGAGAAAATCTGCCAAAATCTGAGCAGTTTTGGTTTTTCCCCCCTGTGAGATTTTGTGTTTTTCTCTGTCTCCTCAGCATACTGATACCATGTGCTTCTGTGCATCAATCAGAATTAAGCAAGCAGCTGTTTGTTTGTTTATATTATCAGGCCACTATCAGTCTAATCTGATCAGATTTATGATGACTAGTGTTTGTTTTGTTTTTGTTTTTAAACTTGGCTATACATTTTTTTTATGTTCTTGAGAAATACTTAAGTATTGAAATCGAGTTTTCAAGGCCTATTGAAGCATTTTCTATGCACATTTCCATATACAGTACTTTACATCACTACTTAATAAATCAATCGTCCTTGAGACAGATTTCTGTTACAAGCAAGACCAAATCTCTTCTACTGCATGCAAAATTTCCACAAAGATCGAACTATTAAAAGGTACATATCGTCCTTTTTATGACGTCTATGTTCAACGGTGCAGCTTCTTCTTTTGAACTGGAAATCATGCAGAGTTATATCCAGTAGAGTCTCCAGAATATGAATATAGACCTGAAAATGAGCACGACACGTCCCCTTTAAATGTTTACCTCTGTGTTTTCTACTGAAGTTACTCATGCAGTTATTAAATGGGAGAAGACAAGCCACCCACTGCATCCACCAGGATCTGAAATCTCCCGGGAGCTACTTCATGTCATGTGGGCGACCATGCACAGATATTAAACTTTCAAATGTAATGAAATTTATGTTGGAATTAGCAAGTTTGTTCTGAGGCGTTTATACAAAGGGGTTGTTTCCTATGTATCACTTCAATGCAGCATCTGTCAATTTGAAGTAGAGAAGAAGAAGAAGAAGATGAATTGGGCGCATTAAATGGCCTGGTTGACAGGAAGTAAATATCCATATATATATATACTGATTGGCAGATGGAGTTGTCAGAGCATCCAGGAGAATCGGAAACAGCTGCAGCTGACATGGACAAAAACTCAAACTTTCATTATATCTGAGAGGAATGAGTGGCCAAAGTACAGGCTGAGAGCTGGAAGTCGCTTAAGAATATCCTCAGACTCACTCTGATGTTGCAGAATGGGACAGTGAGAGGATGAGACCTTCTTGGAAGCAGAAAAGACAGATTCACAAATGCAACAGAGAGGCTCACAGATACGTCACAGAAAACTGAATTAAGACAAAGTAGTAGTGAAAATGATCCAAATCAACCAACACGAGAGACCGGAGCGGGATCATGGAAATATATAGCGATTTCCAGAATGATTTAGACAGAAAAATGGTGGAAAGCTGACAAAGCATAAATGAAGTGACATGTTGTAAGAAGAACCAGTCGAACGATCCTTACTGGAACAGATAGGAAATGAAAGACCTGTCGTTTTTCACACAGACTGGGAAAGAGGATCCGTTCTTCCTTAGGTCAAAGTCAAAAATGTGTGTTTGTCTGATATGTCAAGCTTGCTTGATGCTAGCAAAGAAGGGCAACCTGGAGAGGCATTTTTAAAACCATGCACAAACCCTACGAGAGGGATTTGCCTTCAGAGGAGGCTGTTCTGTGCTCAGGTGGATGAGACTAAAGCGGAATACACCGAGTTGCTGTTGCATACTGACGTGCGATGGCTGAGCAAGTTCAGAGCGTTGCGTTGAAGTTTGAAAGACGTTTCACGGACTTCTGCATCACCTGATCCGGTCGCTTCATACGTGCGTTTTCCCATTTGGCACAGAGATTGATGAGGATGACATTGCCTCCAAACTGGAAACACTTTTTTTTTTTTTTCTCCTGGACACTACTGCAGCGGAGAAGTAAATTTCTTACCCTTCAGGATGATGCTCAGATAAAATCCAGGGCATCCACTGACATGAAGGATGAATTTTGGCACCTGCTCCGAGAGGAGAAGTAGCTTAACGTAAGAAGATGCGCCTTCTGCCTGTCAGCCAAACGATAAAGCGTTACATTTATTGGATGTATTTTTTTTTTTTAGTAAAGTGGCTGCTGACAGTGACAGTAAATTTCTTTTTTATTAATGTGAAATCCAGTTATAGCTTGAATACTAATATATATATATTTTTTACTATATGAATATATCAGAAAGTGATAAAGAGTGAATTTGTGGCATTTCCAAAATCTGAAATACAACTCATAATGTATTGTGATGTTAAAATGGTTTCAACATAACCAAAACTGAAAACATCAATCCTCTACTATTTCTACAGACTACAAATCACCTTCAGCAACCTTAAAATCATACCGATGATCGCTGAAACACACACACACACACACACACACACACACACAGTTTTCTGTTAGAGGAAGTAGACATTAGGATCGTCAGGGTGAAATCTATCCTGCACATACAGAATGATCTGTTTGATCCATGTTTGAAGAAGAGATAAAGGGACAAGACTACACATTTGGCATCTGATAAAACACACCGTAAGCTCTTTGGTAGTGTATTACACTAGAGTGGGCTTTGATGCTCGTAAACACACACACACACACACACACACACACACAACAGCCAGATACTTAATGCAGCCAAACACAGGGCTTGTCAAACAATAATGCAGGGGGACCATGGGACATACATGCACACATAACTGATAAATACACTACAAGTTCTTCACTTTATTGTACCACACACACACACACACACACACACACACAAGCTCTACTTACACTCCATAAGGTCAAATAACATCATCATCTCCTTTACACACAATGGAGTGGAAGAAATCACCAGGAGTCTCAGGAGGACTGGTCAAAATGTCTAAACTTCTTCAAGTTTAGTGTAAATGGTCTAAAACACAGAATAAAGACTCAAAACTTATCTTTTTTTACACTTGCTTCTAGGTCAAATTAAACAAACAAGACAAACTAGTCAATTAGCAGTCGTAAGATGTGCTTTTTCTTTTTCTATTTTCCACTGCACTGTAGGAATAAGCCTATTTCCTGCACTGACTGTAAACATACAGTGGACATTTTAAACTGTTCGATCAAACAACCAAACTGTTTTGTTTTTTTTCTGGAGAAGACAGTCACTCCAATATGTCCACAGACAGACATCATTTATTAACTTCTGCAGGGTTTATTTGTCACCAAGAGAGGAGGTTGTTTATTGTAACGATGGAGTCGTGGTAGGAGAAGCATGATCTGGCATCAGGCTCACAATTCACTCTTTGGCACATTCTCCATTATCTGTCAGTGTTCTCAGATGCACATATATACACACACACTCATATACTCCAAATCAGACTCCCCTCATCGGTGAAATTGCATTCAAGTGAAGGATGAGAAAAAAAAAAGAAGAAAGTTTCACTCTATTCATTCAATGGTGGCCAGTGTTGTGTTTCCATTGACTCTGCACCATCAAGTGTTTGAGATGCTATCCCATCACCGAGCCGATAAGAGCAGAAGAAAATTCAATTACATCTCAGTGAAATGTGAAAGGTTTTTCTTCCAGGGTGAGCACACGTCCGTGCCTGTGTGGACCTTTTTACGTTTCACTTCTTCTTCTCTGACGTCGGTCCTTGTTGGAGGTGATGTGGGCCACTACTGAGCGACCAGACTGGCTGGCAAATGTGAAAGCAGGTCTTTTGTCAAAAATGGACTTAGCGGGCTACTATAGAGGCAAACTAATGGTGCGTTTTATGGTTATCAGATGGGGTGAAAGAGAGGAATCGAAACAGAAGGACACCTGGTCTCCAACAGTAGCTCGATAACTTCACTTCAGATTACAAGGTGACACATGTAGCTCTGTAAGGAGGAGCTGCATTAACTTTGAGTGATCATGACTCACCGTCACTATTTTTAGCTTTCTTTTTTTTTTTTAACAACTAATTAATTTTGACCACCAATCACCTCTAAAAAAACGAGGCTGAAACTGACACAGGGAACGACCCCGCTCGACATACACGCTGCAACGATGACTCACCACAAAAAAACAAAAAACACACACACAGTTGAAGTCATGGTAACGGCAGTAAGCTGTGCATAACGTGAAAGAGTTTATCATTATTCACCGTCGGTCTGATGATGGTTCAATCATTTCAGTGTCACTTTATCATAAATGCTGAAATAAAACCAAATATGTATCAAATGGACAAAAATACAAAACTTAAAGAAGGCAGCGTCTCGTTTCCTACATCCACATCATTAAATCCCTGCCTTTCTTCTTCATTGCGTAACCTAAACTCGCCCTCACTCTCCTCCTCATCATTCTCATTGCTCATTACAGCGAGTGAGGGGACAGCAGAGGCATGTCGCCTTGTCAGCAGTTTTTCACGTCCTTTTCTCCCCTCCCACTCTCCTCTTCCTCCTCCTCCTCCTCCTCCTCTCTACTCATTTCCTTGTTGATCTACCATCGTGAGGTTGCCAGTGAGCTGTCAGGACAAGGACTCTACCCAGTGATGTACGATGAATCTGACAATTTCACGCACACCTGGGACACCTAATGTCCCTTCACACGGAACAGTAAAGAACAACCTGTACTCGTTAGATTGCTACCTGGTGTGTGTGTGTGTGTGTGCGTGACTGAGAGGTAAGGCAGGTGTGCAGAATAAATGCAACACATTTATCTTTTTTTTTCTCTGAGATTTTGGCATCAAATTTGACACTAGCTGGTAAACTCTATCTAACAATCTAAGTAGTAACATTATACAGCGTTTCATAGTGGAGGCACCCAGCCTCACCAGAAATAAAGAGACCACAAGATATTATGATATTAAAAACAAAATGTGCATTGACATCTGATTCATTGACTTGTTATGGGCATTCTTTACAGTTAGGATGAAGATGACTCGGTGTGAGGACAGTAGGAGAAAATATACAGGCAGGTGTCCAAAAAAAAAAGAAAAAAGAAAAAGAGGTCAGGACAAAATGTGCAGCCAGCATGTGACAGACAGATGTCTCTGACTGCCAGTACTTCTGCTCCTCATTAGCACCCCCTGCTGTTCAGAGTTATTTTGTCCATTTGTGGAGTTTAAGATGAAGGGGGGCAGGTACACACAAACACACAGAAAGAGCAGAAACACAAACAGACACTAATCTCCTGATTATTATTATTATGCTCTTTTTCTTTTTGGCTTTCTTCTTGCCGCTCTCTCTTCCATACACATTTACACTCACACACACACACCTGCACAAAAGGGGACATTTTATCGCAGCAGAGTCAGGCAGGAGTTGAGGTATTGACTGTCCTGCAGAATGGGAGTGAGGGTATTCTGGGACGCCCTGAGATGATGGCGACTCATAAGATGGCAGGTCATTAAAGAGATCCGGGGGGAAAGGAATAAAGGGGTGGATAGGAAGAGCATTAATACCAGTGCGGCACATTGTGTGAGTGTATGTGTGAGAAGGAGAAGGATGCTTATAGGTCATATATATATCAGACAGCTCTGCCAATGTACTCGAAATCATTATCTTAAATCATATGAGCTGGTTGTAGCCAGAAAACGGCATTCATCTGAGCTGTTAGCAAATCAAAAGATCTGTATTCAGGCTGGGAACAAAGAGCGGCATAACCGAGATAGAACTACAGTCCATACTGATCACTTCTCGGAAAAATGGAAAATATTACAGAAAAAGTACATTTATTATTTTGTCTACACCATATTGCAGTGTATTGAAGCCTCCAGGGACAAGTGAGTCGGTTCCTAGAAATGACCAAAACCATTTTTTTTTTAACTTGGTACAGTGACGGATATAAAAATCATCTGTTTTTCTGACAAATAGAGTCAGAGAAACGGCACGAGTAAGGGTTTTAATGTATTATTTCACTGTCCGCCTTTGCAGAAAATAAGTCATTGTACAGTACCTGGCTTTTGGATTATAATTATAATAATAACAAGATCCAGAAGTTTTTTGTTAGACCCACATGAGATAACATGACATCACTATGACATCATTAGAGGTCATTTTCTTGACAAAGCTCCTCCAGACACATTATACAAAAGTTTCACGGGTTGCATTGCACTCTAAATGACTCGTGAACTGACTTTGACTAAATCAGTAGAGGGCCCTTTTTAGAAATATTAATATACTACATTGCTACATGTATCTGCTTTCATTCTTCATGTAAGTAGATCATAAGGCCCTGACATTTATACTGAGGCTAAAACTTAAAAGACTGCTGATTCTGAGACACGCACACGTCAACATTTCAAAGCGCGTACACACACAACAGATGCTGCAGCAAAGTCATCAAAATGTGCTTTTATTAAATCTCCTCTGTAATAAAAACCCTCCGCTTGCCGCTCACAGTGCTGAGATAAGCTGCTGCAGAACGGAGGGAGAAGAGGAGAAAACTTTCAGATCTGAACATTTTATGCTCAAACACTGTTCTGTGCAGGAATGCAGCAGAGCATCACTGTGCTCTTATTTTGACTCAGGTATGTATAGTGTGCCCCATCTCATCGAGGTCTACGTGCATTTAAAAGAACCAAACGGTGAATGATGTCTATGATCGTGCAACTGAGCGTGAGCAGATCTATTGGTAGCTGTCTTGCGTAAAGCAGGCCTCAGGGTGGAAATAAATTAGACGCAGCATCACTTTAATTAGAAATTACTCCAAGCGCTCACACTCCTTAAAAGCTTCTTCTTCCATTCATTCACAATGCTGCTAATTTTTATTTTTCGTGTGAATTTAGGTCCCATTAAAATCCCAGAGGATGTGTTTAAAAGGGAATAAGATTAATAAAAATTAAAAAAAAACAACAGATGAATGGACAGACCCCTGAGGAAAATTACACTGAGTATTCCTCTGATTGGCTAAGAGACAAACCCTTTGAGCCAATAGGAAGATGACAACAGATGATTTGAAAGACAGAGGAAAAAAAACAACACGAGGCTTGCTGACAGCTATGCAGTTATTACAGTGACGTGTAAAGGAATAAAAAACCACACCCACAGAAATTCATTCATATACTCACACCTCTATACTGTCTAACAGACAGTCTCTAGGTGTCATGCATCAACTGCACATCTTCCTGCTGCGCCCTCTGTTCCCATGACAACAGTACAGCAAGCAGACAAGGTCACTTTCTCCAGCTGAGGCAGCATGACAGCACAACCACGGCATGCAACGGACAGGAGACGGAGGGAGATCGGGACAAAATATCGAATGATCGGGTGAAAGGGTGAAATAAAATCTGGCAAACTGTGATTGAGGATACCACCGGTGTGAAATTGATTTTGCAGCTGCGTAGGTGAGACTGATGCTGGGTGTCTGCTGGTGTGAGGACAAAAGCAAAGGGTCATCTTGCACTTCTCCTTTCAACAAGTTCAGCCCTGTACAGTGTGTGTGTGTGTGTGTGTGTGTGTGTGTGTGTGTGTGTGTGTGTGTGTGTGTGGCCTCCGCACACCTCAAAGGCAGCTCCTGTAAGAAAAAGAAAAAAAAAGAGCTTTGGGAACACTTTTCCAACTTGCCCTGAACGTCCTCCAACGAAACGGATCAATCATCCTATCAGCTGCTCCGTCTGCCTCAGTGTATCACGGTCCCTGTAGTTGTGCAAGTCTCCCCACAGTGAGAACCTCTATTTATCTCCGTTGCCACCCAAAGTGACAAAGTATTTCCAGCTGTGTCCTTTTTTCATCCAATGTCACCTTTCCATTCGGTAGACAACATGACTCCACTGATTAGTGCAGTTTATTATTAATCCCTCAGATTAATTAGAGAAAAAAAAGGGGGGCGTCTTGGTGAGTCCACACAGCTGTCTGTCTTTGTGCCACAACCGGAGGTGAACTCATTTCCTGCAGAAACACCATAATTCTCCCCCGCTGGTGATGTTTCAAGGTGTCGGCTTCATTTTTAAACCGCTCGCGGCATTTATCGACATTTTATTCCTGTTTATGATCGAGGACATTTTGAGATACAAATAAAAAATTATGACACCAGCCTCCTAAATCTGATATGACAGTGACCCAAACGTGTCTACACTCATACCGTATGCATCACCAGGTGTGATCCTTCCGCACCGATATTGCAGCTCACTTAATCACCTGTCATATAAGATAGGGTTGTAAAGTTTTAATTACTCCAGAGGATCAAAACTGCTTTTAAAACTATAGAGTGATTGGTGGTTATATTTCCCAGAAACAACCCCAAAAAATAAACTTCATAAATGTAATATGATTGTCATGTGTTCATTCTAATGAAACTTATTCCCTGATAAAATAAAAAGTTAAGTTAAATAAAGTTAAAGGGCTTTTAGATGGTGAGCAGGATGTCAGCTAGCGGATGGAAAAGCAGCCGTTTTTGACAGCTGAATCCACCAAAAAGACTGTGAAACCGTCATCTGCCAAAGGATGACTGTCCAGTTTATATTTAACTCTGTGACGAAAAGAGTGAGTGTTTATCCTATCATCATCATAAAATGTGCCCAGGATGCCTCAGCCATGGGAGCATCTGAAGCATGCAGATTTTTTAAAAAGGCTAAAAGGTTGCAGCAAAGCTAAGCTAAATCTAACCTGCAAGCATGAAGAGAAGCTCATAAATTAAAACGTACTCATTTACATTTAGCAGCCGGATGTTAATTCATCATCAGATCAGTCCCATCGGAAAATTGAAATAATTGCTGCAGCGGTTTACAGCTGATGTGATTTTAAAATGCAGTTTTATTACTCATTGCCTGCAGGTGGCAGTATTAAAATAGCAGAATTACTTGTCTACCTGTCGACTATGTCTACATCTGCAGGTCTAAACTGCTGTTGCTACTCTTCTTGCTGATGGATAGTGCAAGTTACGACGCAACTGCAAGTCTCTCAAACAACACCACCTTGACCATGACCAATACATTTTTGAAAAACAGATTTTTGTGAGGTATGTTTTACGCTCAAGAAGCGTATTTACCTCCTTTACAGTTTAAAAACATCCCAAAAAAAAGTACTATATTGCACACAACTGGCTGTATTTTGCACTATATTATAATATTTATCTACTATTAGATTTCCAATATGGTGCAGATTTAATGGATAACGCCTTTTACCTTAGATCAGAGTTAACGTCCATAATATTTTGTATAGCAGTTATGAACTCTTTATCTGGGGCGTTTTTTTGCTGCACCAGGCTCTGTCAGCACCAGGTATTGCACCAGTGACCTTCTACGCTGTAAGTGACAACTCTTACTAAACCAAGCCAACAATTTATTGGCTATTTTACTGGACAAGATGGCTGAGAAAGCAGCCGCACTCTCACCGATCTGCTGGTGGTGACAACACCTCACTGCTGCTGCTGTCTCCTGTGTTACACTTGCTCTTGTTTACGCATATTGTACACATCGGTTTTTTTGTAGATAGAACTGACCCCAGACCAACACTGCAGAGTTATCACACATTTGCAACAACAACAAACAAAAAAAAAGAAAAAAAGTGTTTCTGAAGCCGGAGTGCAGAGGCAACCGTTTCCCTGTAACACTTGAGAAATGATTTGGATGTGAGCCCGAACACTTGAGTAAACCTCACACAGCGTAGCATCAGATTGTGAACATGCAATTTGGGTTTGTTACTTGGAAAATATGGTGGTCCAATTGAAATACATCATGAATGAGTGCGTGTTGAGTGAATCTTGTAGATTTAGTTAAATCCTACATAATTAAATTTGCGGTCAGCGAATTTACTCTTGTACACCTGGAAGTCTAATGTGTGTGTATATACATACACACACACACACACACACACACAGCAGTGATTTGAAAAGCAGTCGTTCTATCTGCGGCTCGTCCACCAGGCATCTTCCTGAATGTCATTATTTATAGCTCTTCTGCTGTGCCATTCTTCATGCAAGAATATTCTACTAATAATTCTCCCCTTCCGTTTATTAGGTTTCTGGGGCCCTTTGTGTTGACCACAGCAGTTCTCAGTTCTGCTGCAAAGCACAAAGTTAAACTTTAAGGTCCCCTATGGATCTGTAAAAGTAACAACAAAACTACCGGGTGCAATTTTAGCACACTGCAGCAGAAGATGGCTCAAACTGCTAACTAAAAAAAGGGCCACGGCCGTCCCACGCAATCAGCCCCTTCCATGAACAATTACAGATCTGATTCGACCCTAAATACAAATCCCCTCTAAAACCTCTGGTGCCTCCTTAAAGCCTGGCAAGAGTGACCAGAGTGTCCAGGGTGAGTTTCCAGCTGCCGCAGGGTCCTCATTATATGTGACAGTGAAATCCTCATTTCTTTCTCTCACTTTCTCTCAGCTTCCTACGTTTCTGCTCTCATTTAAATGATCCCACGCACACCGCGATATTACCTGCTCGTTTCCGCCCGCTCCTGATCCAATCAGATGAAACCATAGAGTGGGTGCACGGCTTCAAATTACAGTAGTTCCTGTAGAAGCTCACACCGGTGCCATTTTCTGAGCTGAACCCTTCAGACAATGAGGCTTGAATTACTCTCAGTAGAAGGAGTGGTGCAAATGAAATACCAACGATTGCACTTTGTCCGTCAAGTTCAGTGTGTGAAATAAGGCCTCATTACATCGATGAGTGGAGGCAGTTGCACAAAGAGGCAATGAACTGTCCTTTCTATATGTTAATCAGACTGTTGGTGGTAATCGGAGCCCCTCAATCATGCAAGACAAACAGAATCCACTTTCATGTCCGTTTTTTTTTTTTTTTGTAGATTTCCACGAGGTTTAAGGAAAAGTGATGCCACTCTTTATTCTGTCTGGCCAGCCTATCATTATGGATTCCCTCTGGTGATCTGGTGGTGTGCACAGTGTTGTGTGTTTTTTTTTTTACTGGAGTATGTAGATTATCTACCATATGCCGTGTGTACCGTATCGACACACTGGTACACACACACATGTACATTAAAACACACACACACACACAGATAGACAAGGAGCTATGTTCTGATCACTGCCAAGCCAAAGCATGCAACATGATAAGAACTGTTTTGTTTTTTTTTGTTTTTGTTTGTTTTTTCACATGAACACAGATGTATTACATGTGTCAACAAGAAGTCTCACCAGTTTCCAGCATGGGCAAAAGACCCTACAGTACACACATCAATGCATTATGGTAGTTTTTATATTGCATAATAATTACAATTGTTGTTACATGGTAATATTCATACATGACTCCTTTTGAACTTAATGTGACCACAGTGGAGAGACAAGCCCGAAATGAAGTGAACATGAGTGATGATGATGATGATGATGATGATGGGTGCAATGAGCGGTGCGGTGCGCTGGGTGGAGTTATGTTCGACGCGATGCGGTGATGCCACGTGAGGGGATGATCAACAAATTACTGACAATAATGCGGAAATACAGAAAATCAACAACGGAATACAGCTTTCAAAAAAGAGATAGACACAACAACAACAACAAAAAATAAATAAATAAATAAATAAAAAAGGACAAAACCACAAGCTGCTTTCTGTCTCAGCCCCAGAGAGTCCTGCTTTGAAGTGGTTTGCTTCAGAGATTTGGCGGTGGGGGGGGGGGGGGGGGGGGGGGGGGGTGTTTTTGAGGAGTTGACAAGTTAGCAAAGACCTTCTGTTGTGCACTTTGTTTGTACCTTTAGCTAACGGTCCCTGAGCCCAACGCAATCACAAAAAAAACACAACAGCACCAAATGGCTTCTATCAAGCAAAGTTCAAGCTGCTGAACTCCGATCGATTCTTGTCTTTTGTCTTTCTGTTTTTTGTCTACCTTTCCTTTATTTCCCCCCCACACCTCCTCCGGCTTTGAGCTTATGAAAGTCATCCCGGTTTCATTTTAACCGCTGCCTCTGGAAACACCGCTCGTATCTAATAAAAGGTGCAAAATAACTTTTTTTTATGACAACGGATACTGTAAGAGACTTTGGGTATTGAGTTAGTCAGCTGGCCGTCTGTCTACGTATCTGATAAATTGCTTGATGAAGCTTTATTTGCTGTTTATTGAAGTGGCAAACAAAGCCAATAATGAGAATTACCGGGACAGCTCTCCTTTCCCTCTGAATTCCTGTCTCTCTCCGTGACACTGATTTAAAACAGCACAAGCCTCTGCGCTTGTTGTTCTGCAGCCTTCTGCCACTTATTGTGTCCAACACCACTGGGGGATATGATTTGTAACAATACGCTTTTTGCTTATATGTTATTCACTTCCAGGCTCAGAAAATGCAGTTAAAACAATCCTACAAAATGTGCAACAAACAAACCATGTTGGGATGGATGGCTTGATTGCTATTGATGTGCTTTGGTTAGATAAATGCAATCATTTACAGTGCTGCTTGTGTAAATGAAAGCAGAAGGCGGAGACAATGTTGTGCTGTCGATTCCTCTTGTAAGGGGCCAGATAATACCTGGTCAGAGTCATTTTACGATTCCTCTTGCTTCGCCTATCTCTATATATTTGTCGACTACATGTTTAACAGTAAATGTTAATTATTATACTCCCTCAAAGAGGCTTGGCCAGTTGTACACCGGTATAGTCATTTCAGCAGCTAATCGTTAACTCTTTTTTTGTTCTATTTTCATATTCCCCAGGGTAGAGCGTGCAAATAACCACATCAAACAGCAGCTCAATCACATCAAATCTGACATAAAAAGATAACAGCATCATCATCCTGCTCCGTTGCTAAACTCAAATGTAATTTTTTTTTTTCAAATGTTCAATTGTCATACAGAGAGCGATGCCGAGGACTTGACCTCTGCTTCTAAGATTTACCCAGGAAACTGCAGCCTAAACAAGACCTAAAACCCTAAAGATGATGTGACAAAATGACATTTAAAATGTTGCGGGGTGGCTATTTTAAGACTGAGTCTCCCTCTCATCGGCTCATTGTTAACACGGAAGAAGAAGAAGATGTTTTCAGATTGTCCCCCCCGGGAAGAACCTGAAGCATTTACAACCACTTTAACTTAGATAACACTGCTGGGGTAGTTGTGTTGCCTAAAGTAGCTACTACAGCACCGCCGTTTAAAAGGATGCATGATAAGTGGCTGCAATTTAATTAAATAAAGTTAAAAAATAAAATAAAATAAAAAAAACATTGTGCAGATGTTACAAGGATGCAGTCGTCTTACCTGGGAACACAAGCGGTAGAGGTCTCCCCCTCAGGGGCCTCCGGAGCTGGGCAGCAGAACTGATGAAGCACTGTTTGGTTTCTGGGTGAAGAAGAGAAGAAACAGAATAGAATAAATAGAAACGAACAAAATGATTAAAGCTGTGGGTTTTTTCTTTTTTCCAAGCCAGTATCCTTAAGAAAAAACGAAAAATAAAAATGCCCTATATGTAGTGAGGTGGAAAATAAGGCTGAGGAGTGTTAGGGTGGTGGAGTTCCCCTCCCATTACACACCTGCAATTAACATTCACCTTTTTTATTTTTATTTTTTTTATATTAACTGTGACCTGAATCTGTCCCTCTATGTTTGAGCTTCACTCTGCAGAATGATGTATGTGCAGAGTCTGACACTAGAAGGCTATTTTCACGAGCACACACATTAAATCATGATTTTATGATAGATGATGCATGATTTGTAACATCGCAGCAGGTTTGGAGCCAATCCGGTCCCACTATGTTTTCACCTTATTCATGTTTGTCTAGAGACCCTGACATTAGTCACCTGTTCGGTGTATTTCTAGCTCATCACCTGACCAGTCTCCTCCCTAAACACCTGCTTCCTCGCCCCAGTATAAATACTATCTATCCCTCCTAGTTTCGCCAGCCTTCTTGTGTGAAAAACACTCTGCACCACGTTACTTAACATAGACACAACATAGCTACGGTGATTATTAATAGGGAGACTTTAATGATTATCTTGGTAACATGAAATCCCTGGGCCAGTGTTGGTTTGGTTGGATTTGAGCCACTTCACAGCTTTGTTGAATAATTTAAAGCAATCCCCCCTAACACCGAACCGTGGTACGAGCAGATGTTATTTAACAATCGAGCCGACGTTGGGCCAACAGAGTTCTAACGATGGCGAGAGGGCTCATTTTCATTCTCAACTAGTCACAGCTGCCAAGATTTTGCCTGGAAATGCGAAACATTCAGAAATCCTAAGGTATTAATATAAGTCAGGATACAAATATGATTTGTTGATTCCCTTGTTTTTAGGACTAATATTTGTATATCTTTAAGCTTAAAGTAACTTGTGGAGTTTTTTGCCCGCTAGTACTTGATGAGCAGGTCCTAATTTTGTTTGTATCTCGGACACAAACATGTTCCCGTTGATAATTGTCATGATATTCCACTGATTGACAGCCCAGTGGCTGTAATGTGTGAAGAAACAGCAGTGCACTAAAGAAGACCGCAAGCCGGCAAAGATGGATATATAAAAAATGAAGCTTTGAAAATATTTCATGAGGATGGAAATGTATGCACACAGTTGTTAGGCCTGCAGGACACACACACACACGCATGCACAATGCATTTTGATGTGGAAACAATGAATATAAACATTTGTTTGTTTCCCAATGTACTGTATAATGAAGTGTGTGTTTATAGTCTCAAAAGTTCAGTGTGAACAATTTTTCATATTCTGACAGAATTTCAGGGGGGCGAGAAAAAAAGGATTGAAAGATATCGATGAATAAAAATAAAACTCTGTTTAGTGTTTTTTCATCACCATGAAGATGGAGTTTGAGTGTGTCGGCTCCAAACATTTGCCCCCCAAAAATAAAGATGTCTGCCAATAAATCAACAGCAGTAATATCCATCCCTGTTCTCTCACTTCTTTCCCTTCCAGCACCGAACGTTATCCTGCAACTCATCATAATGTTAACGAGCATTCCCTCCGACTTTCCAATTATCGTTTTTTCTAAATATTGACTGAAGAAAAAAAAAGAAGCGTTTTTTTACACACAGTTCACCAGAAGCTGCTGAATGCATTGCAAAAGTCTCACATTTTGGCAGTAAAATACCAAGTACGATGCACGGGATAGTGTCTGTCAGCTCACGACACCCCGTCACCTTATAGCTTGCTTCAGATATATATACAGTCACAAGTGAAGGTGATACTGAAATGTAGCAAGGATAGAGCAGGGATATACATTTTTAATGTGCATGAGAGAAAGCCACCAGAACATGGCACATTAAAATTCTTGTTTGCCTTCCTTCCCACCATCAGTACGTCTTCTTTCACCTGCCTCACTTTTTTTTTTTTTTTAAGGTTTCATCCATCTCTTCCCTCAATATCCTCCCTTCCTCCTGCTCTCTCTGTCCTTCTGCCCCCTTTTTACACTGATTTTCAATCACTATGACTCCCCATCCCCCCACCCCTCCCCTATCTAGAGAGGAATTTGCTCAGTTACTCTTTCCGTTCAGAAGATGTAGACAGTAAAAAGAGCAGCAGCAGTTGCTTATGCTGCGTTCGATCCTGGACACATGAAGAAAGAGAGCGACGACAGAGGTGAGACACAAAGGGCCGGATAAGAAAGCAGCATCCTCTGTTGCCATTTGATCTTCTGCCTTGTAGTCAATCTCGCTGCCCCCCCCCCCAACTCTTTTCTGCTCCGTCTCCTGTCTGTCCCCAGGGAGAGGACAGAGAAAACAAGGAGACCCGTATGTCTTCTTATGTACCTCCCCGAAGAGGGTGACTGCTGTTTCACCTAAAGAAACACTCTCAATCTAAGTCTAAACTGAAGGGTTTTTTTAAGACTAGACAACCATAAAACTCTAAAAAAAATGTTGATCCCGAAATGGCTCACCAATGAAAGGAGAGATTGTTTAATCTCTTTTAGTGCCGCTCTCTTTCTCTGTGTGTAAGGACGGAGAAAGAAACAGAGAAAGCGCTTGCAAGGGAGGTTGGGAGGTATTTGACAGCAACAATGGCAGACAGTCCAGGGAGGGGATGACAGCAAATTAATTCCCTTTGTTAATGGCTCCTCTAATTGTGTTCGCCTTAACGACCATGACACCGCTGTGGCCGTTTTTTTTTTTTTTTTTAATAGGTCGAGAACACAGTCGGTCTCTGAAGGGGACACAGATTAGCGAGAGCGTTGAGACGACAGAGACACTTGTTCACACAGAAAAGGGTATAAAACAAATCCAGGTCGGTGTATGCAAATATAGTGACGGAAATATTACATGCATGCTGAAATTTATAGTGAATCACGTTCACCCTGATATGCTCATATAAAAGCAGTGATTCAAGATATGGACTAATTTATAAACTTTCATAACCAAAGTGAAAAGGATACGGCTCTGACACAATCTAATCTCTTTCTTTTTCTCAGTGACAGCGTGGAAAATAAGAGTGTATTTTCAATTCAATCAATGGGTATTATTGGCGAGGAGGTGCAGTGTATGTATACGGTTAGTTACCTCTGACGATGACGCACAGATGCAGCCATAACTGAGACATATCCAGTCCAAACTGTGTCAACAGCATGAGAATAAAAAGCGAGTGTGGTCACTGATTAATTTCACCACATTTGAAGAAAAATCACCTTAAAAGAAAAACTGAATTTGGATCCTTTGATTCATCTTAATCATCTGTGTCTTTCCCCTTTTTTTTGATCTGCCTTCACATCATTTTTATATATTTTTTTGCCATCTTTACACAATTTCACCTCAATCTTTCTGCACAAAAACAGATTGCAAGCGTTTTTTTTTTATAACAATATTGGTTTATAAGGGGAGCATTTAGAGGCACATCTGTGCTATAGAGATATCATATACACAACCAAAAAAACTCCAATACAAGTCACGTATCATGTTGTATATCATCAATCACAAACACGTTCACTAACTCTTACCACGTTCAGGATCACACAAACATTTCCTCAACAAGACATCAACATAAATTCTGTTCCATTTAAACAACACAATTTGCAAGACGACACACACACACCCCCTGCCTCCAGTTTCACACCCGCACCTCCCTCGAACAGCGGCCGCTGTTTGATCAATGCCGGCGCCGAAGATTAAACTGAACTTGCATGACCTGCTTTCTGATCTTCCACACCACTGACTCACTTCCCCCTTGTGGCCTGAGTTCATACTAATACCACCTATGGAAAAAAATAAAAAAAATCTATAAGCTTTTATAAGCTCTTCCACACACTGGGTCTGTTTGAAGGAGAGTGTAATCTGCACACCATAGTTTCATTGTATTTTATTTTACCTGCTCGCGTCTAATGTCTTTGTCAATACCTCTCCAGCTGATTCAATTCAGTTCAGTTCAGGGCCGAAAAAAAAAAAAAAAAAAAAGATCTGCGCAAACTGACGCGATGCATTTTAAAAGCAATGAGGAAGACAGAGAGGAAGAGGAGGAAAAAACATAGTTAGTGAATATGTTCACTTAATGAAAGAACGTAATGTGCAGTATTAAAGTCTGTCCCTGAAGGCAAAACATGGTAAAAAAAAAAAAAAACAATACATGTGACCTTGGAGGAAGCAAATATATTAGAAATACCGGGAAAAAAGGATTTTAAGTTGGATGGCTGCTCGCTTTAAAAAAAGGATTTGTGTATTAAAAAGGTAAAAAGTTCATATATTATATATTATGTTGATATATTATATGCATTCCACAAGTCAACTCATCTCATGGCAGTATTGCTGAGTACCGAGTATTACTTTGATCGTGTTAAATCTAAAAATGTTTTTTTCTGTAATACTTCACTTCCATTTGCCAAATTGGCAGTCGCTGTGAGTGCCGGTTTATCACTGTGTTTTACAGGCTAAAAGTGTTTAAGGCTTTCTGAGCCAAATAAATTCAATACACATACACAGCACGTCCAGATACGCGTGAACCTTAAACAGGACTGTGCAGTGGATTATTAGCCCAAACACATAAAACTGAATCAGATGTTTTCTTGTATGAGCACTGCATCAATCTTTCACACACACACACACACACACACACACACAGAGATAAACAGCACATATTTGAGAGCTAAAAGCCTAAGAACTGTATTCTTTACAGAGACACACACACACACACACACACACACACACACACACAGTGAATTTAAAAAAGCTTTCCTTGAAAGGTTGACGTCAGCATGGGCGTCTCAAGAGGCTTAGCTTGCCTTCTGCAAGCAAAACCGAGAGAGGTGGAGATGGACGAGAGAGCAAGACGTATTTTCCCCAAGAGGAACCTCACAAAGGTTAAAAATAAATAAATAAATAAAAAGACATCTCGTCCTTGTATTGAGTCCCTTAAAAAAAAAATCCTGATCATGCCAGTCTCTGGAAAGCTGCAACATCTGAGTTTTATTCACACTCTCTGACTCTCATTGCGGCCTCCTCGATTGCATCGTGGCATTTGACGTCTATATATGAAACCATTTCACGATCCAGCGTGTCTGCGTGAACAAGACAAACGCTCCCGAGGTCACAGTTACATCATGTAAAGCTTGCGGCAACGTAGAGAAGAGAAGGAAGACAGAGATGAACGATGACAGCATCATTTACTGCTGTCCAAATGTGATGGCTAATGTTCATGAGTGAAGGTTTTTTTTTTATTTTATTTGCATGTATGCACGGCCACATTTAGACTTTAGAGTTTCGATGTCATCCTCTCAAAACTAAAAGGTGAGTCAAATAAAAAAAGGTAAATATTTTACACTCCCGACTCTGGAAAAAGAGAGAGAGCCGAGTCTGGAGGAAGAACAGACACTGAGCTGGATTTATTTCTACTGGACGTGTTAGTGTTAGAAATTAAATGTTGTTACAGATTTAAAATGTCACTTATACATTATATGCAAGTGCATACCAATATACCAATATACAAATATTCTGCCAGGTTTTGACCTTTGACCTCAGATACACTAACCTTCACCATCCAATGAGATTATGACGTTGAACTGAGGGGGAGGTACATCAATCACCTTTTGTGGACTATAAAACACCTTTTGTAATTATTTACAGTCAGGTGTAGTCCATGGCAGTCTAGCTAACTGCTTTGTGCTGCTCTTCGCACCGCACTCTACCACAAACTCTTCAACATTAGTCTGGAAACGATAGAGACAACTGAAGGATACGAAAGTCCTTCAGTCGAAGGGTGAGAATCTCAAATTTAATCCACTGGCAAAAAAAAAAACTAAACTCACAAATTGCAGTTACTAATCGTTCCAAAAAAGCAGCAGTTGTCCCCGACTGTTTTCATCTGTTTTCTCCAGCTGGTGCCTCCCACTATTATTGAGCAGTTTGAGCAGCTCATATCAAGCATCGAGCTATACTGTTACTGGAGGCCCATCTGCTGAACGGGTCAGATTTCACAGATATGTTCAATGTTTCACGCTGATGCTTGACAGCCATCAAACTGACATGGTTGTCATATACCAGCCAGGGCTTTGACTGATGAGGAAAAAATCCCATCTACCGGATCAGTAATACATGTAGTGAGTTATTTTCCTTTGCACATTAAGGGAGCCAAACGTACTGCACAAACCTCGATCACTTTGAAGCCTTGAAGATGACGGAGGAGTCATGACAAACCACACCATCCACATGCAATAACTTACTCCAGTTCCTACACATATATGACTCATTCATCCCTTTTGTTCTGCTTATCTCATGAGTCGCAACCCCCCACTGTCATCGCTGGCGGAGTCATCGGCTCCTCCCCCTCCCCCTGGCACTGCGTACCTGATGATGTAATCCTGGCGTCAAAAAAGGGTTGACAGACGGGCACTGATGATGTAACCACAGTGCACGGGGAGGGCAAGATGCTTTTTTACGGTCATCCGAGCGGGAAGAGAATCTACTTACTCGACAGACCCAAAAATGCTTATTAAATGTCACAATATACAACACACATTTTATTCTGTTAGTCATTTCTACCTCCAAGAACAGATACAATACTGTATTTAACCAAGCATTTAATGCAAGGTTCTTCTTTGTCTCAACGTTTCTACGGCCGGTGAATTAATTCTTGAAGTGAAGAGAGAAAGTAATTGGATGGAGGAATGTGTAACTAACCACGTGTAAGGAATCCAAATGAATGATTGGGTCAGAGAGGAAATTAGTAGCTGAGTTGATGTATCCTCTGTCCTGTTTCTCGTTTGCACATTAGATGAGACCCATCACCAAAGTCTGTCTCTCCCAGGAAGCTGAATGAGGCAGTGGTATAGACTGCACCAAGCTCATGGGCGACAGAAGAGTCTTGTATTGATTGATTGATTGATTGTTTTTCCTCACATATTTATTTCTGTTTCTATTCTGTTTAAACTATTTTAATGCACAAATTGATGGAATTGACGGGATTACATTTCACCGTGATTGCACCTTATATGATTACATGTGACATATAGACTCGATTGACAATTGACAGTGCAATGGTTGAGGGTTGGTTGAGTCTTCGTGTGATGTGTTGAGAAAAACCACGAAAGGCGACTAGTCACGCCGTGCCTGCTCCGATCAGCGCTGCAATGCCTCACAGCGTTAGGTAGAGGGCTTTGAACATTACTCTGGGTCGAAAAGTTAACCGTACCTGACATTTCCCAGGGCAAGTGTGTGCTCGTGCATCACTGTGTGTGTGTGTGTGTGTATGTATGACACAACAGCAGTGGCCAACAAATGAACCCCTGTAAATAATAAGGTAAATGGCAAGTACATACCTTGAATTGCTTGGAAAAAAGCAAAACGTATGCATAAGTAAACTATAAATAATACGCATATTTACGTAAGAACCTTTAACCCTAAAAAAAACCCTTACCATTGCAACATGGGTTGGGTTCAGTGATTAATGAACTTAAATATATGAACTTAAACATAAATTATGCTTACTTCTATTCATACCACCGATGTAGGCCTATTTAGTAGCTTAATGTATTGAAAATAATAGAAAAATCACAATTAGATATCTTTCTCAGATCATTCAGCGTTAGCCCATAATGTAACAACACACACACACACACACACAGATTCACTCTGGTGCACACGGTGCAAAACAATCAGAATTGTCTGCTGAGGGATTTTCAGCTCTTTCAGCTCTAAGCTTTCAGGAAGTGAAATCTCTGCGACAGATGGGCGGATATTTTTTCCATAACTGCGCACTGTTGCTTCTTTGAAAGAATCCCTCTTTCCTGAGCTGCAGAGGTCATGAACCCACCGACCAACTTATTACACAACCTAATCTTAGCACCGTCACAAGGACACACACCCGATTAACACGCTTTCTAAATGATGTTGATCATCACACGATCACAACATATGTGTTACACTGCATACATTAGCAGCTGATGCACATTTTGTGTTGGCCGGTAAACCGGGCTGTAATGTATGGCGGGACTATTACAGGAGTGTGATGTGAGGGATGTATTATTAAGTGCACTTATCGCATGTGCACATGCTATAACTTACTATTATGAAAAGCTGTGCAGTCAATAAATCATCTGATTGTTTGTAAGCAGCTGTTAAAGGCCCCATGAAATAAAGGTCTTATAGCTTCCATACTGGGACATACCTCCCAGTGTTGGCTCTACACACACACACACACACACCTGCCTCACCTGCTGTTAGATCAGGTGGAGGATGAGGGAGAGATGCACTGATATCCAAAAAAAACCCACATTTCTTCTCATCTCAAAATACATCACAAATGTGTTTTTTGTTTTTTTGACTCATATTGAAGCTTAACCGGCAAGTTTCAGGAGCAGGACCACACCTCAACCACGCCTCTTCCGGTATTCCTATAAGCACCAACCTAACACCATCATATCCGATGAGACTCCACTCACCTCGGACCAGGAGCTGAAGAGTTTGCTGGTGTCCTCCAGCCACGACAGAGCAGTCAGACCACAGACCGACCTCCTCCACTCAAACCCCCCTAACAGATCCCTCCGACTCCCGGCGGTTCCCGGTCCGACAAACCGTAGACGCTACCAGGCATAAATAACCGGAGGAACAAACGGAGCCCGACATCCGAGACAGCATCAACGGTAAATCCTGACCGTTTCATCGCTACTCAACAACAACAACAATATTCGAGACTCCCGCGCTTCCGGCTTCCGCATCTGTGACGTCATAGAGTCGACGTCTACGTCATCAGGTATCCCCCCCCATGCGCATGCTCCCCAGTTTCTAATACAACTCATCAAACGTCAATCCAGTAATGCAAGTGAGCAATATCTACCATCACTTGCACCAGGTTGCCAGTTAGTAATAAACACATCACTGTTGTGTGTACTGGGTTGCCAGTTAGTAATATATATAATAATCTATAATAATCTAATAATCAGCGTTTCAAGTCGTCATACAACTAATTTTACACCTAACGTCAGCCGTTAGTGGCATCACACCAGTCATTAATAAACCGAATCCAACATCACTTCTGTAAAGTTGCTAATACTAATAAGTAATTTAATATCGCTTCAGTAACGTCTGCCGTTACATGTTCATGTACATGTTCTATTGCCTGTTCTCGACCCACTTCGGGAATGGGATGCCAGCACCCTCGGTGGCCTGATTTCAGCCACCACAGCACCCTGCTTCAGCTGGGGCATTCGGCACCTCGATGCCAGCGTACAAATATACAGATGGCATCAGCTCTATGTAGACTCTTCTCTTTCTGCTGCTCTTGAGGGTTTTCATGGTGAGATCTACCCAGTCGTCATTGCTTTGCTAGTGAATTTGACATATAACAATAAATGAACCATTAACACAGGGACACAGGATTTAAACTGGGAAAATCTATTTTTAATTTCATGGGGCCTTTTTTAAAGTCATCAATCCCCCCCATAAAATGTGCAGTAATTATCTTTTTTTTGTGTGTGTGTGAGAAAAACGAGAGATTAGTTTTGATAACTCATTGAAGTGTGTCTTCCTTTTTAATATAATACAGCTCTCTAATAACGTTTTAAGACATTTCTGTCAGTGTAATAATAATAACGAGGGTTTGTAGAGTTAAGAAGGGACAGAAAGAGGAAGGTAATTTCCCTTAAGCTTTGATTATTTAATGAAATTATCTGCTTACATTATACAACTCTTAAAAAAAAAAAAAAAAGTAGCTTGCATAATAATGACACACGCTATCTGCTGATTGCTCATTAGACCTACTGTTTGCATTTGCATGAAGAAGACGTGAAATGCATCAAATCAGGCGTGTGAATAATTTACCTCCAACTATGAAGGAGGTGACTCACTTTGCATCTAGTGCAACACGACTAACGACAAAAAACACATAAAAAAAAAAAGTTCCACGCAGGCGTGGGTGTGCAATATTTACATATAAAAAAGATGATGTCATCTAAAGCATCTGGTGGTGTCAAGGACGAGGACGATGTGTCTGTGTTTGAGGGCTGCCGGTTGGGAGCCTGGTAATTGGTCATTCTGTTTTTTTGTTTTGTTTTTTGTATATGTGCACCTTTTCGTGCTACATCCTCTGTAATCATCTTCTCCTGCAGATTTGAACAAAGCAACACCTGAAAAGTGCAGCGAGGCAGCCCAAACATGGCATCAATCAAAAGCTGGTGGCTAGAAGTGACACACATAATTACTAAAACGATCAATACAAATCCGTGTTTATTTGTCTTTGTATCTACTGGAATAGACAGTATCCATCTGTCCAGACTGAAATATCTCCACAACTGTTTGATGGATTGCCATGAAATTTGCTACAGGTATATTTGATGAATCCTACTCCACCCTAAGTGTATTTATTAGGTGTGATTACAAACCCAGCCCTTAACACGTGCACTTAAATGTACGCAAGGCAGAGGAATACCGACAGCCAGGACTGTCTTTCTCTTTGCTCAACTTGTGCGTGAACGCGGCTAATATTCTACCAGGAAGTCAGGAATCACCCCGCAGCTACATCCTCAAATGAAGCAATTTAAAAAAAAAAAAAAGCACAACGTACCAAATGTGATATTCATGATTTGTATTCCAGCGGTAGCAGATCCAAGTCGCCCTGTCATAAGTGAGAAAACGTGATTCCTATTCAGACAGAAGGGGAAGGGAAGCAGAGTGGAAAGCAGGAGGTTTGCAGGAGAGACGAGTGGTAAAGACCCCTCACATCCATCACCCGCCCGTCTCATCTCGCTCAATCTCTACCATTTGTGTTTTTGAGAGACAAACGTGCAAAATGGAAAGATATTAGTTTGTTTGTTTTTTACTCTCCAGAGACAAGAATAGAGCTGTGCAGATACATTTTTTTGTGTGCTGAGGATTTAAGATACACTGTTTTGTCATATCCATCCAAAACAGCCCAAATATCTCTTTCGGGTCTGCTACATATGGTCGGTTCAGTTTAGGCTGCTTGTTTAAGGTTAGGAATCGATTGTGAACATGATAAAAAGTAAAAAGTTAAGGTGAGGGAGAGATTGGAGTCATCTGGACTCAGTATCAAACTGGTTATCAGCCATGACGAGACAGGTAAAGGTAAAGACAGCACTGGTATCGCATCAGTACTCGGTAAAAAGTTGCAGAAGTAAAACAGTTTGACTGCCCAACCATTCATCTGGATTCCTGTCCTTTTTAATTCACGGAGCTACAACAACTTACTTTAATAGTTCCTCTCTTCTTCTAACAGAAGATGTCATTATCCATCAGGTAAACATCGGTCTTTTTGAGTACTTGAACAAACAACCTAATAATGTTAATTTAATGTAAGGACAGTATAATCCTCCATCCCACACGACTCTTAGTTTAGTGCAGCTCTAAGCGTTACCCACATGTCGGTTGCACATTACTCCTATAAAGTACATTATTTAGAAAAAAAAGGCATGTGATAAATTTTGATTAAAGATAATCTAGATTTAGAATAAGGATATAGTATATGGAGATGAAGGCTAGCGTGGCTCTCAGGGGTTAGCATAACCGGTGGAGCCTGTGCTGACAAATCACCAGGCTCATTGATCCGAGAGCATCAGAACAAGGAGAGACTGCAGCATCCAGCGGGCACTCAGCGGGGCTACTCAGTAATTTATGCAACATATGTGTGTGAGTGTGCATGTGTACCGAACTCCCCATCCCCCCATCTAGCTATGTGCTACCTGCACATTCCCACTTTATTCCTGAAGAAAATGGATGCAGGCAGGGAGGTGGCAATACGACATGGGACATATTCTGTGCTCCTGTTGGTACAAAGCCAGTAGGAGGAAAAACGAGGGCATGGTGGATGCAGAGGGAGTTGCGGCCAATGCGGGAAAAACACACCGGCTGCCAGGTGGCATGTTGGGGTTTGTGTGCATTAGTGAGTGTTTTGTGTTTAAGAGCTTAATATATTTGTGAGAGCGTGTGGGAGGCAGGAAAGCAGCAGAGAAGCACCTGGAGCGATATGAGATCCCTGGGATTTCCACCTCAGGCAAGAGGATTGCTGCCTATGAGACGCACAAAAACACCACCTCTTCTACATCACACTTCTTGACTCATGCCTAAACACACGGTCCAACCCTCACACGCTCATCTTAACACACACACATAAACACACACTTGGCAGACACAAAGCATAACCAAAGGACAGAAGGCTCCAATCCAGCCAGGAGATGGGTTAAGTGGTGGAGAGCTTGACGGTTAGAGGATGGAGCTGAATACTGATCCCGACTGCGGAGAAGGCCGCTATAATATGAGCTGCTGATAACGGGGAAAAGGGAAGAGGGAGGTTGCTGAAGGGAATGAAGATAGGATGGGATGAGGAAAACAGAGATGAAGAAAGTTTTTTTTTTAAAAACACAACGAGTTTAAATGATGTGGAGAAGGAGAGTCAAGGAGGGAGAAGGAGTAATGAGGTAGGTGGACAGAGGTATCATTTGTAGGCTGGAAACAAAGAATCAAAGATTGAGAGAAAATGAGAATCCGAACAATGGAAGTGGAGAGAGTGGGAGGCGCAAATGACAGAGAGAGGAGAGTGGAGAAAAAAAATAAAAAAAGAAGAGTAGACAGGATTGCTGAAGGCTTCCCTCAGATCAGGCAGGCCCCTTAAGAATCTTCCTCAGACTGAGTAACACAATTGCAACACTTTAGACTCTCTGAGTCTGAGAAGTTTGAGCTCACACAAGAGCAGGAGTCTGCAAGAAAGGGAAACAACTTATCAACTACAATCACTGTTCAAAGCTCAATGCAGCCCTGATTTGCATTGTTCAAATTATGCCGCAGGATGAGACGAGGAATGCACGATGGTTGATTTTTTTTCCGCTCCCTTTTTAATCAAGTAGGAAAACATAGATGAGTTGGGGGAAATGGTGGTTTAGTTGGAAACCAATTAATTTCCTTCCATGTTTGCTTCCTTTTACTTGCTCACTCATTCACTAATTAACACAAGCACCTATAACTATAGAGACACTTACGGTATACGCACCCCTTATTAGTACGTGTGTGACATTTCCATGTCATCCTCCCATTAACAGAAACGTATTACTTCTCCGGAGGCACTGACAGCCCGGCGATGCACCATCTTGTCTGACCAGGATCAATTCTCTAAGTGGAAATTACAGTGCTGCCTCACGTTGCCTGTCTTCCATGTATCACTGCTTTCTACATTAGGGATAAGATTGTGTACAGTACGCTGTCTCTCTCTCTCTTCGCCTTTCGCTCTGTCATTGTTCATCATTCTGCAGAACTGTCAGGGGGCATGGTTGGTAAATCACGAATGAACCCACTTATTGAATCTCCCATGACATTTACTTTGTACAAACTCATATCTTGTGAGCGTGCGCTTGTGTGATTCTTATGTGAAAGCCTTTTTTTTTTTTTTTTTTTTCCTAGTATCCATGATAATGTACACTATTCCTGACCTGCACTCTTTAGGAATTATTGTCTTAATGGCACAATAAATCAATCTGGATTAACAGAAAACAATGCAAAACGCAGCCGAGCGGAACAGATGGGGCTCAGCGTGTTGTGTTATTTGTTGTTATGTGTGTAACTGTGCGTGTGTGAGGCAAATTCATGTGACCTTGATAGTGGCAAGCAAAGAACATTCAGCACCACGGACAGCGCTGAAGCACATACAGTCCCACAGCGTTCACCTCCCGCTGGAAGTTTTATTTTATCGTTTTACGACATTAAATCAAAGCTGGTTTAATGTTACTTTTTTTTTTTTTTTTTTTTGCAAATGCTTAACTCGCAGCCCTGGAAGGTTGTTAAGAATAAAATGAATGCAGCAAAATGCAAGGAAATCCTGGAAAAAAAACTGCAGAAACCTGCAATTTGGGAGACAATTTGTTTTTTCAGACAATTAGCCCGAGTATGAAACCAAACATCTTTAAAAACAACAATGTTAATGTACCGGACAGTGGCAACAGTCAGAGTGCAAATCGTAATCCAAAATCGATGGATATGATCCCTTTTGCAATCTGATAGAGCTTGAGCAGTTTTGCAAAGAAAAGAAACTGTCAAAATGTGATAGACTGTAACTGCTCCCAAAGCTGCACCTTCTACACAGTATGTAGTAGACTTTAGACTTCTAGAAAACTTCAAAAGGAGCTGAACGCCGTTTATAAGCACTGTATACGTACACATCCAGTACAGGCAGACCAACACCCGTCATCACCTATCCAACACATGCCACAACTGTAGAAGTTCCATGTTTAACTTACGCTCATTAAATTTCCCCACTTGAGAGGCATTCAAGAAGATTAGTGTTACCTTCACTTGAAAGGAATGTGTGTGTGTTTTTGTGATGTTATACTGCCTCATTTCTGCAGTAGAGGCTCGGATCTGAAAAATACAAAAGGGACAGTCGCTGTTGAATTCCTCGTTTTAGAGACTTGCAGGATACGTTATAGATAGACAATAGTGAAAAATGTCTGATACAACTATCTAATGCCCGAGCTCATGTCTTCAAATAGCTTGTTTTGTACAACCAACTGTCCCAAATAACAGAAACGTTGACGGCACAATTTGTGGCACCACAACTCTGGATCAGAAAAATGGCTCGTGAACGGCTCCAGAAAAGAAGATTGAAACGTATCAAGACTTACTAGTACCTCTGGCGTTGACTGTAAGGTGATTTATGAGCAGCTGCTCAACGTCTTTGCTTTTATGTCCCCCACATATGTTCTCCTGCTGTAGCATCTTTTTTTTTTTAACTAATGAGCAGCCTGTACATGCAAAATTCCATCATGTTGTGTTTTGAAATTCAAAGATGTGAAAGTACTGAAGTGTCGTTTCAAAGACGTTAGAAGCTTACAGTGTCACCACGCTCTCCCAGCGCCTGTGAAACTGATACCGCTAAAAAAACAACCCTCTGTTCATTTTACATTCAAAGTGTTGATGTGTGAGAACACAAGGGGAGGGAAAAGAAACCACTGCACTGTACTGCAACTGTAAGTCAACCAAAATGTTGCAGTGCAGTATTTAAGTATCTTCTGCTCTGTTACTAGTCACCCAGTCCCTCTCAGTATTAAGTCCCACAGAGAGCAGTGACAGTCTGCCTCGGTGCAGGATTAACAAACCTGTTAAAACGCCAGCGTGGGCCCCCTTTTTAAAATCAATATCCATTAAACATTCAATTGATTTAACGGGGGAACAACTCCATGAATAATGTGAAAATACAGGAGGAGCTCGAGTGATCTGTCAAAATAAGGCCCTCAGCTTGTCAAGAGATGTGAAGTTAATCGTGTGCATTGCAGTACAGAGCGGAGACAGTTACAGCGGCTCACTGCAGGCTACTTTGTTAAATTTGTACCCAGAATAATTAATGTGTGTATTTTTTTTATTATTTTTTTTATCAATATGTAAAGTTTTTCTTCTGCTTTCGCTTCCCCCTTAAGTTATTTACAAAATTTCAGTGAACATCCTGATAACAGGCTGTGACATTGTATCTCAAGGCCTTTTTTTCCGGCCAATCACATCCGCTTTATTTAGACTTAACATTTGCCAGACTGCTACACTGCAAAAATATCCATCTCATTATGTGACTGAGTCTAATATTGAGCCTTTTTTTATGTGTGTTTAATGAGACAGGAGATGGTGCACAGTGCAGTTTTAACTCATATCAAGATACTGTTCATACACACATACTAATCCACTGGATGTAGATTTCAGTTTGTTTTATTGGGAGGGGGAAACTAGATTTGAAGAGCCCTCATAATTGACTATAGATCTCTCACTGAGATGGAGATTGTTTTTTCAGCCGCACACAGCTTGAAAGCTACTTACTCTGCTTTCCTGGCGAGTCCAACTGAGCGGCAGAGCGCGGTGGGAGTCTGCGGAACCAGGGACTTGCAGCAGGGGCTCCTCTTGTCCTCCTCCACAGAGTCCGAACTGGCTTGGCTCGTTTTGGGAGACTGCGGCGATGTGGGGACGAGCTGCAGCTGCTGCGGGTGGTGGGAGGACGAAGCAGGAGGGGCCGGGTACTGCTGAGGCTGGGCCGATAGACCGGGAATCTGCTGCTGCTGCTGATGCTGCTGCAGCGGCGGCGGCGGCTGCTGCGCCTGCTGGCCGAGGTGAGCAGCAGCTTTGTTGCTCCCCGGATGCTGATGGAGGTGGGCGGGTGCCTGGGGACTGGCGCTACGGTGAGTCGGGTGGTGGTGGTGGTGGTGATGGTGATGTGGAGCAGGCTGCTGGACGTATTGATGGGGGTCCCGCAACTGTCGGTTCTCTCCTATCAGGTCTTCCACCTTTCGCTCGAGTTCGTCGATGCGTTGGCGCTGCGTCTGGATCAGGCTCTGCTGGTTCTGAACGATGGTGGTGAGCTCTTTCAAGTATAGAACGGCTTTCATTGGATTATCCAGCAAGCTCTCCATTACTGACTGTAGCTGTGGCCGTGTTCCCGGCTATGTTGACTCTGTCTTTTGCTGCGATCCGTCGATGGGGCCTCTAAACAGTGCGTAACCGGGATGCTCTGGCGGCCGTCTGACGCTCTGGTGGGGCTGGATAGTCTCTCTCTCTCTCTCTCTCTCTCTCTCTCTCTCTCTCTGTGTCCCTCCCTCCCTCTCTGTGCTTTGTGAGGATACCAGAAATGGTGCTGATGCAAGGGGGGGGGGGGGGGGGGGGAATCAGCATCAGTGGAGTGAGGAGGCGTGGCCGTAGTGGACCGGTGATGTCAACACGCAGGGAAAACAGTAAAGCTGTTTTTTGTTTTTTTGTTTTTTTTGCACGTTTTTCACATGTGAATTCATAGTTGTTGTTTTTTTGTTTTGTTTTTTTTGCATCAAGGTTTTAGTCTGTCTCTTCCTCTGCAAGCTGAGTTCTTCACGTTACAGAGCAGATCTAAACTGCAAACCTTTGTCACATTATATTATTTTTAGATGTGCATAGTATAAACAAATCCCAGGACCTGTCAACAACATTTAATAGTTTCATTAGATCTCCAACCATTTCTCATGCAGTTTAGCATAAATCAAGCATTACAGTGAAAGCCTCTCTCAACGTGGTCCTTTGCTTCTAGTCTTGGAGATGTGGCTTCAGTGTTTTGAATTGGATGAGTGAAGGCAGAGTCCCTGTGAGCCATGAAGCGATGTGATTAGTATGACTAGGTGGTGGTGATGGCGCTCTTTTTGTCACACAGCAGTCTTTTGTGTGTGTGTGTGTGTGTGTGTGTGTGTGTGTGTGTGTGATGGTAACTCATTTTTTGGATGTTGCCCTGCAGGGTAAGAGAATGTAATAGTTTCCTCCTAATACTGCTCACTTAGCAGCACAGTATGTAAATGATTCGATAAAATGTAGATTTTTTTATTTTTCAGGGTAGTTTCTTGAGTTTCTACATACTCACCATTTTTAACTGGAACTGTGTTTTTGGTTTGCTGCCAAATCATAAAGTTAAAGGGGGAAACTTTCCTTTCTGCTATGTGGAGATGGCAGTATTATTTTTTAGTAGATTGCATCAGGAAAAGAAGGGGGTGTTCAGTCTGTGGCTGATATCTCTCACTTTACCAAAAGGGAAATAAAAAACAAGTCAACCAGGCTGATAGCATGCAAGCGGAGCAAGGAGAGGAAATAGGTTTTAGGTTTGCTGAGATGATCCCTCCTGATACAGATTAAAGTGATATCTCACTGAGAGAGTGCTTGGCTGTTCTCATTGCTCTAGTACTAATGCTTTTCAGATTTGTATTCAGTTGTTGCATTGAAAACGTGCAGGAATTTATACCCCCTCCTTAGCTTATTGTCAACTAAATGATGTTTTTTGTGTGCAATGGGCCTCATTAATCATATTTGTCAGAATCCTTACACTAGTAAGATAAGCCAAAATAGAATAAAAAACTCAGTTTTTGTTAAATAAAATTGTTTTTCGTAATATTTTTGGGTGACCATGTTCATGAATGAGTAAATTATTGTTAATAAGTGTCAGTGTTTAATGAAGCAAAGGACTGCGAACTTCATTCAAAAACCGGAGTGACATTAATGATATGATGTGATTTATGCTATTTTTTATGAGAACAGAAATAAATAACTGTATATTTACTTTGTCTTGTCAAAGATATTGTTCAACGTTTCTTAAACTTTTCTTTAAGCAGCTTTGGAAAAAATATAAATATTGCATGACCTTGAGACAGTGAAATATTGGGACCACAGCGGTGAGCCAGTGTGGGTGCAGCCAGGTCCCCCCCCCCTTCCATATGGCTGCTTTACAAGCTGCATGAAGTGAAAAATGGCTTGCCTACCCGACCAGCAACGCATGGCTGGACGGAGCCAAAAATGAGTTTTGTGGCCGGATTGTAAAAATGGAAATGGTGTCAGCAGCGACTTTGGCGCTGGGGTGACATCTTCAAGGTTCAACCTTACTTATTATGGACTCTCTGCTGGAAGTGGTGCAATCCACCTTTAACACCAATTACCTTACAGAGGATTGTGAGACCTGACAGGGTCATACATCCTTGATCTGAAACGACAAGGACGAGGCACAAAGTGTGATGCGAATAATCAAGTTTTTTAGCCTCGGTGACCGAGCATCTAGAGATGAGAAAACTTTTTTAAGTGTCCCTTTTTAAAATAAAAGCATACAAACTTATGATAAACATGTTTTTGAATTTGATTACATTTAGGATCTGTACAACCGCTGATGTTCACATTACCATTTCAAATGTGTCTCTCATGAAAGAGATAAGTTGGTTGGCAGTGTTAAAGTTTTGGCTTTTGGGTCCCTCCCAGAACTTTTAATTTTAATAACTGTGTTATATCAATATAGGCTTACTCCCCAGAGTATTGCTGCATCTTGGGTTTGTTGCCAAGTTGAAAGTAGACCAGTCATATCCTCTCTCATTATTCGGTGGTGTTTGATGCAGTGTGACACACAGACTGAGAGCACAGAAACAAAGAACAAACAACGACCCCTGTCTTTGTTTTGAATAGTCCTAACACTCTGCACCTACGGAGAACATTTGAAATGAAAGCGTTCATTCATTCTATCATTTAAAGTGCTTTTTCAATTTTTTTTACCCAATCTTCATACTCTGCAATAAAAAAAAAATAATAATAATAAATAGAAAAACTTCTCTATTCTTTTGCTCTTTTTGTACAGTGCTTCTCATGAATATTGATGAATGGCTTGTTAAGTTCATCCAACTTTTACGCAGAATATGAGAGATTTTATGCCCTAAGATGACTCATTGGTTAAGGATGTTTTTGGCATGATGAGGAAAATATGTATGAATATGATACATCGTCTTTTTCTGCTTGTGAATACAAAAAAAAAAAAAAAAAAATCACAATTTCACATCATAAAAGTTGATGGAAAGCGGAAAGGAAATTTGACATTTTCCGGATGACTTTGAAGCATTAATGACATGCGAGATGCGATAAGAACAGATGACACGATGTGGCAATTAATGTCAGGTAGAGATTAATTACCTGCAACGCTACACTTCATTAGTGATACTCTGCAGCAGTGCCCGTTAAGACGAGCAAGTCAGCCAGTCATTCACACCATGAGCATCTGGTAAGAACAGCACTTTAAATGATTTAGCAGAGTGGTGACAAGGATTTTTTTTTTTTTAGTATTAGTACACAGCAAGCAGCTGCTTCAATATAACATTTGAGGGATAAATGGTAACAATCTAATCAGTGAGAACCAAAACAGTAAAGCTGTGTGTTTAGAAAACCCCAAGTAATGAGCAGAGTTGGGTTAAACATTTCTTTGTGGGTTCATCACTACGAACACACACAATACAAATATTGATTATAGTATCTTTTTAGATTTTTATTCCAGTAAGTGTAAGAAAGGGACACAGTGCATGTAGAAAATACTGCAGGCACTTTTCATGAAGTTCACTGCTGAGATGAGTCCAGGTAAAAGCCAATACTCTTTATTGATTTTGCTCTAGTATCTCGGCACCAAGACAGAGCTGGTCATAAAGAGAAGCGGAGTAGCAGAGGGCGTTTTACGCTTTGAGACAAGTAAGATGTGGTTTCAATAAAAAAAAAATATATAATAATAATAATAATAATAATAATAATAGAAACAACTTTAGATTAAATTCAACTTTATTATCATTTCATGACTACAAAATGCAGCCTAGCATCTAACCGGAAGTGCAAAATAAGCAGTAAAGTGCAGTGCAGTGTTTTGTACATATGTATGAATATGTTATGAATATGCTAAATATATACAGTGTGAACACTATAGACGGTAGTATAAATATGAAGATATGATATATAAGATATAACCAGTATAGATTGTTGTGTAGGTGTGGCATAAATATGAATCCAGAGATTCCTGTAGCGCCCCCCAGTGGACAGGAGGGCAAACAGCACAGTTATACCAAACTGTGATTTAGTTGGTGGAGATGCCGACCACTGTTGTTCTTGATGATGGTATTGGAGCAATTTACAGGAGTGCATTTGTGCGTGAAGAGGGAGTAGAGGAGAGGACTCACAGCCCTGTGGGATGCCTAACCTAACATGCTAGGGTCTGTTGGTTATGAAGTCCAGTATCCTGTTGCAGAGGGAGGTGTTGATGTCAAGGTCACCAAGATTGATCATCAGTTTGTAAGGGATGATAGTGCTGAATGATGAACAACATTCTCACATGTTGGTGCTGTTGTCCAGGTGGGAGAGGGCTGAGTGTGTAGCACTGTGGAGATGACATACTGTGTGTCTGTGGCGGTAGGCGAATTGGAGGGTGTCCAGTGTGGGTGATGGGCAGGATTTAAGATGAGGACCAAGCACTTCATGGTTGTGGGCGTGAGTGCAACAGGGCGGAAGCCCTTTAGGCTCGCTGCAGATGAGTGTTTTGGCACCAGCACAATTGAGCACATGGGGACAGCTGCCTGGGCCGGTGACAGGTTAGCTCACGCAATGTTTACCTCTGTGGGTTTTTTTTTTATAAACTTGTACCTCCACGGCTGCACTTTTCTAAGATCTTCCATGGTGGTTCATTCCAACATCACTATTAATAATTCATGGAGACAGGCTGCTCACACAGTCACTTCAGGGAGACCCGGGGCAACATAGGATCAGCTGAGCAAGTTTCTCTCTCTCTTGTAGAGGGTTTTGATTTCGGTGGCAAATGTCAGCACCTAGGTTTAATTACAAGTAGTCTTAAATTTTAGGAAAGGCTATATGTTATTGAATTAATATCCCGTTTCAATATAAAACAAACTATGTTATTCCAAAGTGGAGAAACCCAGGGCTCCTGTCAATGTCAAGAAAGAAAGTTAATAATTAACATAATAAGTTGATTATAAGATCTGATCACTTCTCTGGTTTTTGTTTGCTGCTCTTTTGTTTGCTTCTACCTGATTAAAGCGAGGGGGAATCTTTAATGGGTGCATCTTGTTGACCCCTGGTCAGATTTTAATGTCCAAAAACCAATATCCATCAACCCCCACACCTTCCCTATTGGCTCAGGGGAGATCAATAATGAGAAGGGAGCGAAGCCACAGGCACCTATTGTAGATTAGTTTAAACCATTATAGGTGATGTGTGTGTGTGTGTGTGTGTGTGTGTGTGTGTGTGTGTGTGTGTGTGTGTGTGTGAGGAGGGGGTGGAGGTTCATTGCTGGGATTTGGTTGCATCCTAAGTGAGCTAGGATTGATTGTACCATTTTATGTTAAGCTTTTCGCATTATGAGAGATACGGACATGAAATGAGAGTCTTGATTCATGAGCACATCTTCACATGAGTGGTGAGTATTAAGTCACATATCCACTAGTACCATCCATGCCCCTGCAGTCTTGTGAGATTAGTGACACGTTTTAGTTGAAGGTGAATGAATTGCATGTAGCGAGGTAGCACACAGTCCAGTAAAAGACGTGTTAATACTTCACGCTGCAACTGAGAAAGAGCTGTCAATATTCTGCAGCTCATTCCCATATTGAATCACTTTACTCTGTGATTTATAGAGTCTCTTCAGCAAGGTTTTCTGGTGAATATATGAAGGGGGGAGGAGGACAAGTCAAAGCCTTTTTTTTTTTTATAGGTAAGCAGGATGAGTGCTGACCTGCTGTGAACCACTGCAGAAGCTGATGAAACAGCTGTGAAAGCAGCTGTGAAACACAAAGAGAAAACAGTCAAGGTGGGAAGAGCCTCTCACTCTATAAGTCCACTTAACGTGGCACCTCCAACCCTTCAAGAAAGTTTTGATCTCAGTCAAGTTTAAAAAGGACATCTTGGCCTAATAATTAGGGGGGGGGGGGGATTATGAGGAATTAACTAATACCTTATATTAACAGTGGTTACAGATGACTATGTATAACGTGAAGGTTATTGTAGAAATGGGCTTAACAATAGCAACCTTTTACTCAAAGGTTCTCTGCAAATACGGCAAAAAGTTGTACACTTCTTTATATATATATATAGCTACTGGCCTGTAAACAAATAAGAAATTTACGTCAGACATTCAAGTCCAGCCACGTCTATGAAAAATTGTCCAGACCAATATAATGGTGACGTTGACATATAGTCCAGCAAACATGTATACATGTCTATACTCCTGCCCACTGAAAGCATGTGCAGCAGCAGCGAGCAGCAAGTCCAGGCTGATGCATATAGTGAAACGTGAAATTTGAGCTCACGTTATCAGGATGGTTTTACTAGGCTTGTTCATCAGTACCCTATACAGATTAATTCATACAGAAAACTCAACTGAAGTAGACAAAATGAAACAAGTTTGAGTTCAAGTGAGGCGAAGTAAACCTTTTTAGTTGGGTCAAACGGATTAGCGGGGGGAATAACAAATGTGTGTCTTCATCGTTTTATTTCCAGTCATTTCTATTTACTGCCCGTGAATGTTTTATTGAGGTTGAAAAGAGATTCACCCCTCACTCCGAATCCAATTAACACTTTTAGACTGAGGGGAGCATATTGCATATTGTGTGCTGCGTGTGTGTGTGTGTGTGTGCGTGTGTGTGTGTGTGTGTGTGTTGCTGTATAAACCCTTGAAACCACCAGCTTTTTTTTTTTTTTTTTTTTTAAAGCTCCTTTTCGATGTCATTACCTCCAAATATAGAGTATAATTTAAAAAAGAAACAGGATTTGCTGCAAGCTGCTTATTTGTCGCATCACCACAGAAAGCTGTAAACATACAGTAGCTAGTTAGTGCCCAGAGGTCATAGAAATAGACTTTACAATAAGGGTGCCAACACTAACTGGTGAATGTGGAATTGGAGCCTGTGCTATGAGGCATAGTTAAAACTTAAACCAATTACCCTCAACCCCCTGAAACTACAGAACATACATTTATTTTCTCGTTTATTCAGCCAATCATAAAAATGTCAGATCTTAATACTTTAACATCTTTAAACTGATGTTTTAAAGCTGAAAAAAAGTTAACTTCTGCAGACATTTTGCTGTCATAAATGGTCCAGAAGGAACTTAATCTCATCATTTGATTCACTAACAGAGTTTATACTGTATAAACCCTTTCATCACACTTTCTCTACCAAGAATTGCACAAAAAAATCAATAAATCCTAAAGTATTTAGACGATACAGATCTAATAGCTCTGTTAAGTAACTCGAGTAACAGTGGGCTGCACCGACGTGGCATCAGAGTGATCGAGTGGAGTGATGATAACGCTCTTGAGACTTGCTGTATACAAAGAAAGAAAATTGTATTTCTGCTCGCCATCTGACTCTCATAAAGTCCCTATTGTCATCCATAATGAAAGAATCAAGCCGGCATTTAGGTGTAATGATAGACCGTCTGTTATCCTTTTTAAAGACCACGTTCTTCGTGCTACGTTTGGTACAAGTGTTCAAAACTGCTCCGCCGAATGAAAAATCAAAGATTGTACGGCTTGATTCAGCCATATGTTACCATAGTAACATAATAAATCTGGCCAATAAACATTGTCTTTGACCCAACTGCATCCTGAACAGTGAATACAAATTGTTACCATCAAACCAGAGATACAGGGTGAATGATTTAAAGAGATCGAAGCACTCTTTTGTACACCAGTCGATCCTAAAAATGTCTCTTTAACTTTTAGACTAGCTCTCTGTACACTCTGTATTCTTTGTGGAGCTTTCCCAACTATTATCTTTCTCCATCAGTTCAAGCGGTGCCCCTGCCAGACGATCCACCTGGCTGCCCACCTGTCCCTTATTCCCTCATGAAGTCTATATATATATATATACCAGCCACTTTGCCACTCCCAGTTGTCAGAAAGTCTTTGTCGTTTGTCCGTCATAGTTTAGACATTCCTACTATATATATTATATATTATCTACCATTTATAAGACCCATCTTTGTTTTTAGTGTCTACATGTGGTTCCTCTTTTCTGTTGCCGACTCTGACAGGGCGTTATAATAATGGGGGAAGTTGCGTTGCATTGAGAATTTATAAGAAAATGATTTGCCGATTTATAGGTTTAGTTTAATTTCACATGTAAATGAAACTGCTCTGTACAGGCTAGAGAGGAAAATTGGAGATATGTTGGTGGTTGATACACCATGAACATGTGTGTGTGTGTATATATATATATATATATATATATATATATATACTAAAGAGTACAAGTTTATACAATTTTTTTTGCTCTATAAAATAATGTCAGACAGCATGAAATAAGATGATTTTTAATACTATTTCAATAGAAGAAAACAGGATATTTTCATGTTAATGGGTTAAAGAAAAAAAAAGTGTGTGTGTGTTTTTAACACCACATTACAGATGAAGCAAGATGTTTTCTTCATGCCATTTCATTGTGAGCATGCTCGGTGTACACCAACTTGCTGAACAACATTATCTCTGCCCGGGGCCTCCATTCACAGGGCAGTCTGTCTAATCACCAGACCACCCTCTCTGTTATTGTCGAGTATATTCCAATATTGTCAAACCCCTCGGTCCCTGCAGCAGTAAATACACTGCTCATGCTGTATGTCGAAGATTAATGACATCAATCACACTTCCTCATCAAGCCACACACACACACACTGCAAACATTGTAATCTTCTTCAGTGTTTTCTCTCTTCTTTTTTTTCTTCTTCTTCTTCCTTTGTGTTATTCCATGAGTGAAATGAACTGGCACCGCTTAGAGGCACAGAGGTAATTATTTATTGTCGAGCTCCACTTCTTCCTCCATCATACACCTTGTGAAAATTTGCTTCCCCTTTTTTTTTTTTTTTTCCCCATAAGAGAGAATTCAAGAGCCCGAGTTGTAAAACACGGTGATATACTGTAGAAGGAGAAAGGGGCTTAATTAAGGCGTTTGTCTAAATCATGTAGAGTAGTGTCAAGCAGTCGTTAATTGATTGACTTAATTCACGCAAACATTTTAATTACGGTCTTTCACTTGCAGTTGCTTCTGATATTAATATAATGTGACATATTTCCCCAGCTGCAAACACAAACACAACATACATATTCAACATCTTTGAATTATTCCGCTAAGACGAGCAACAGTTTTTAGTCATATTAAAGTTTAATTGAAAGTTACTGGATGAAAGGAAAAATTACTTGAGAATTCAGCTTTGGGAGGGTGGAAAAAGAGACAAACTATACCACAGTTTCCCATGCTCAATACACCTTTTTTTTTTTTTTTTTTTTTAAATATACAGCAATAAATGTAATTCTGTGATTGTGGACTGCCACCAAGTGGCACTGAGAATAAAACGCAGTGTGTCACATCCCTTGAGCATTAACTGACTGTTAGTTTAAAAGTTTTGGAAACTCAAGCCACACTTGAATATGTTTGTCATCTCAAAGTTTCATAAGACAGTCCCCACCATGTGTTGTGACCTGGAAAGCACATCTGGAACATTTGTTCTATGTGAAGGTCACTCTCATCAGTGCCTATTTATAGGTAACAAAAGACAGAAAAAGACATGGGTTGCTTTTCATTAGCAGCTTGCTCAGGCTTAGTGCAAGGGCAGACAAGAGGTTCTTTATCAGCTTTTTTCGACATGAGCTCAAATGTCAGCGAACATGTTTCAGGCTGCAGGTGGAGGCTGATGATAGGACAGACTAAGAAGAACGTGACTCCCGGATTCCACACAATCATCAGGCGGCGGCGGCGTTATCCTACATACTGTGTGACTACTTGCGTGAGTAAACTTTGACATGGGCCATTTAAAACACACACACACACACAGCTTTCCATAAAGTCACACATTACCAACTGAAGTGCGCGTCTGGGATCTTGAAGCTATTGTTGGTGTTACTGTCATACTTCAAATAACGATGGCTGGGCAACAGCAGCCAGTCAAACCTCTGACACACACACAAAAAAGCGCATGCATGCATGCATGCAATAGGACAACAATGCCAGTTGGTCGAGTTATCCAGCTCAAGTTTTGCTTTCCAAGGCTAGGCATTATAAAGGACAACATCATGGCTATAAAATTCATAGCAGTGTGTTCCAAAAGTCTATTCAGCATCTGCTGGAAAGTTTATTTCCATCTACAAACTCTTAATATAACAAAAGTATTTCTATTAAAACTCCAAATCTTCTTATCCAAAGTTTCTGAAGCTTTGTTTCTAAGATTTGGGGATTTTAAAATACAGTATAGCTGTACTGCAGTCGTTACTTTCAATGTCAATGGCATCGAGTATGTTCTTTATACTTATTTATGTATGTATGTATCTACAAGATCTATTATAAACATTATGTTGAATTTAAGTAAGTTAACACCTGTCGTGCCCGGCTCCACATTCTTTTTTTAATCCATCAGCTAAACTGCTTTCCATCCTCTTACGTGCCGCACATAAATATATACGGGTGCCAATAAAATGAAACATGATAAAGTCAAGTACAGATATAGCAAATAAATCAAAAGACTGAAACTTTATCTGTTTGTTCATTTCCACTTTAATTCTAAACACTGGGGGGGAAACAAAACAACAACAAATGATCTTTGGTTATAAAAAAGAAAAACAATGGGTCTCTACTCAGCCTACACTTTTCTATAAGTGTTTTGAGTCTTTGCACAGAGCTAATGGAGGCATGGCTGATTTATACATACATATATACATGTATGTATTGTATAGCACGTCAATTAGCCAATTACACAACTTCCTTTAGTTGATCAGCCTCATCCTCTCAGACTGTCTCACTGTCCACCGCCGCCCGTATCGAACATCTTCTTGCGGCCCTCCATGCCTGACATGGCCTCCACATTTTTACGCCAGTCACCCACTTCAGTAGTAAGCACCTGGAATTAAAGAGGGAAACATTTAAAAAAAAAAAAATCAAAACAGCAACAAGAGTTCATTCACATTTTAAAGAGTTGTAGGAGCACCATCATTCAAGGCTTAAATATTAGAAGTCTTGAATCGGGTACCTTGTCCTGTTTGACGTCCTCCTTCTTCACAGACTTGAGGTTGGCCCTGAGGTCCATCGAGCCCTTGTGTTTGGAGCCCAGGAGAGCTCTCATCATCTCATCGGCTGACACCCTCACCTTCCTCAGCGCAGGCTTTTTGAACTTGCCTCCCAGATCCTGTACCTTCAGCTTCAGCTCATGGATCTAAAAAATAAAGTAGTGACCGGGCTGTGTAATAAGACCAACGTGTGCTGAATGCAGAAGGATGTTCAGAGACACTTACATCTTTGTTGTGTTTGTTCACTTTGGATTCACAGTCGTATCTCTCCTCATCCACAACATCAATTTTTGAATGAAGCTGCCTGCATAGATTCTGAGGAGAGTTGAAGATTTAAAGTACCGTAACTTAAACATCTCGCAGATCAATAAGAGATCACGATGTACTCATTTCTTCTTTGATGACTCTTACTTGTAGCTCTTCCATTGACAATCCAGACACTTGCAAAGGGGGCAACTTCTCTCCTAGATATCGTACTTTCTCTTCCTCCCTCTCCTGCGTCTCTCTCTCCAAATCCTCACAGGCTCTTGTGAGGAGAAGCATCTGATTGGACAAAACATATCAATCATAACTGGGTATGTAAACAGACTTCGTGTTGCTGTTTTTACTTTTTTTTTTGTCAATATATGGCAAAACATGTCTTAATTCTACATATAGAGTATATATGTATTGGTGCTACATACTTTATATGTAGTATCATCATCATCATCTCTTGTATACTAGGTTAAATCATAGCTACTTACTTTGAGGGAGAGCTTGCGAGAAGCCGAAATCTTCGACTTCGGCTGTGGAAAAAAAGTGTCAATATACTTTCACAACACAATTTTATGTCATCATAAATCAAATAGCTACAGTGATTATTTAGGTTTGTAAAAGGCCACATATACCCAGGATGGACAGAATTACAAGGGTACATCATAAATTGCAGAAAATGTATATACATATATATCTCAATCACTCTGAGAGGTCCCTGTTCTTTTGTCCTCCCCCCTGTTTAACTGACCAGCAGTAGTCACACGTGACAAAGTCTATCAGCTGTTCCATGTACAGTAAAACATATATGGAAAGACCTGTCGGTGTGGAACTCAGCGGCACTTAATGTAAAAAGATAGTGTTTTATTATTAGGATGGAGTGAAGAGGAAAGCTCTCAGGGATGCTGATAACGGCTCTGGCAGATAACCACTGAGGGATCTTTGCCATGTGCATAAGGACAATGTGTCCCCTGTCCGTGCATGGAGGATTAACACTGTGGAATATAGCCGGCTTACCTTATCCCCCTTGGGATTCATCGTGCCGGGTCCGTCGGGCTCCTGAAACAGAAAATGGGGGACAAATGAGGCTCCTGAATGCTAGAGGCAATCATAATTTGATTTATATAAAAACATAAATTAAAGAAGTGATTAGAGCTCTTAATTATAATAATACTAATCACAAATGAGCCATGGTTTTAGCATTGAGGGATAAAAGGATCATGGAAATGTTCTTACCTCACTTTTATGCCCAAAAACAAACACACAAACAACAGAGAAACATATGTGTGTATTAGTCCCATCATCTCAGTTTGTTTTACAGTATGACAGCTCAACATATTTGTTATAAGTGACAACATCTGACAGTATCCTGCAGTAGTCACAAGTAGAAGATCTGGCACATCTAGACACTGATGGACATCTACGACTGTAAAACCACTGAAACGCTGTCCTACTGTCTATATTAAAAGTCTTTTTTTTATCAATCATTCTTTAAGGAAATGGCTATTGTAAAATCGTAAAAAATTGTAAAAAAATCTGAACAAATAAACTGTTAGAAACTAAATACAAATGTGCGAAATTTACTAAAAGAAAATGCTGAACCCAACCATAAAGTCCGTGTCTTACCTGTGAACGGGTGTCTGATGAGAGTGACACAGCAGCTACTGAGGACAATGGGCAGCTTTTTATGTGAGCTGGGCGGCTGAGTGGACAGCAGATATAACGTCTGGTCCCAAGAATGTGCTGGCACCGGACCAAGCATGAAATATCATCTCCACCGACACTGTAACAATACCAGGGAAATGTAATAATAAATCACAAACATTACCTTTAATGCTATTATCTCCTGTTGCATGAAATAATGCCAATTTAGACCTTTTTTTAGAAAACAAAAAAAAAATCATACCGATCCATCTAATAGTCACATGTACACTTGACACCATATTACCTATAGTACTTTAAGCTTTACTAGTGTTAAGTAATTACCAGAAGGATTTGTGTTCGGATAAGTGTAATGACCCAAATGAGAGAGTTAAAATTCTTAGTGATAATACAGTTGATTACAATGGGTTGCCATATATACCCAAAGCATCCATGCATTGCCAAAGCACTGAAGCATATTCTAAGAATAGGTCTGGCCTCTTCCCCATTGTAGGCCGCTTTTGACAGCATGAATTTAGCAACGCTGTCAACACACAGGATCGGACTCAAAGAAATGAGTCTCTTTGTTTATTCATCATGTGTTTTTCTGAACATATATTGATGTTGAATCAAACATGTTATAAAAGTCTCTAATGGCATGCAGGCCGTTCATCTGTATCTGTACGGCAGCCATGCAGTGACCCTTATCTCTTGTCATTGCCACTCTGATTTATCATGAGGGGAAACATGTAGCGTGACATTATCAAGGTTAAATAACGGGAATTAGCTCCTTTGACATTTGTTCTATTCTAATCATGGTTATTATTGTGAAAATACTGGTTGGTGTGATTATGTAGGGCCACTAAAATAACAAAGAGGTCGTTCCTTTTCTTTTTTTTTTTTTCTTTTTTTTTTTTGGCCACATCGGCTCCGAGTTCAAACGGAAGAGGAGTGGGAGGAATAGGAGGTTTGAATAGCTGTTAGACTGTTAGGAGGTTTGGAAAGAGGAGGAGGAGAGGAAAGTGAAGAGAAAGGACAACAAGCGGGGGCAGAGGAGATCAGTTTTAACAAAGAAGATTTGTGAAAGTTATATTGCATCCAGATGTGGCGAGGTGGGCAGAAAATTGCATCAGGATGGACATTCAGATAAATGCACAAGCCAGATTCCAGAGCAGCTGTGTCATCTGTGAATAGGGTTGAATACATCTTAACAGATTTATTGAGATGTAAAACACACTTTCAAGATGGGAACGAGATTAGACGGTTCTTTTGGCACAGTTAACAACACGTCCCGGCAGATACGAATAAACAAACATTAAAAGTCCCTAAATGAACATCCTGTCAGGGGAAACGCTGCAAAAAAAACCTCGTGTTGCAACACAGCTCATGTTTAGATATGTTCTTTCATCACACAAATCTTAGTGTACTTTATCCTGACACTTTCTTACACTATATGCTCAAAACCTGATTAGAATTAGTATGTCGTTCATTAAATAAATCCCTTTTGCACCGCACAGATAAAGTGCATTAAAAACTGCTCATTTATTCATTCCTGTGTTCTCTCTCTGACCTCCTCAACTCTTGTCGACAACTTTCTTCTGTTATATTTCCACGTATGCTTTTTTTTTTGTGTATTACATCTGCTGTCAACAATTTCTTGGCCCGACTTAATCAAGATTTCATGGCATCGGTTGCTAATCTGCAGCCTGAGCCGTGACACTTCTTTGCAAATCACTTAACCCAGATGGATCAAGTTTCTTTTCTTTCCACTGGCTTATAGCGATGCAAGCGCTAAGATGTTCTCTCGTTAAGTCGAGCATTAGTTACAAAGACGTCGTATGTTAAAACTTTCTAAGTGATGTCTTGCATGCGTTTTTGTCTCTGCCTCTGGTGTATTTGTGATTCTCACTATTGTGCACAAACACAGAGTTTTCCAGTTTATATATTCCCCCGTGTTATTTAAGGTACTTTTTTTGCAGATGTCATCCTGTTCCTGTTATATCATAGTGTCACCACACAACACACGGGCGGACAGGAGCTAAAGAGACGATACATCAGTAAGCAATGAGAGGCAATAAAAGGAGGAAGACACAGGGGGGCAACAAATGTTCTGCCATCTTTTTTTTTTTTTCTTCCTAGTGATCCTCAGCAGGTGGGAGTGCTATTTCTGATGCAACCCAACTCCCCTCTGTCTCCACATAGACACATACACAAAAAGGAAAAAATAGTGCGGCCGCAGTATCGGGGGGGGGGGGGGGGGGGGGGGGACTGCTTGTAATGCACTTTCTACTGTATCTGCATTCATAAATAGGTAAGTGACAAACTCAATAGGCCGCCCCATACTTCTCCTTATGTGGTCGTCAATCTGAGGAATTAAACTCATTTTGAACCTTTTAAGAGGACATCCGCAAACAGCCGCATTATTCTTCAGGGCTGTCGTGATCTTCAAGGACTGTAGTCCGTCCTCATCAGTCACTTTGAGGTTTTATTTGTTTTTGTCAGTTGTCTGCTATGTAATCCATCTGAGCCCACGGACATGACCCAGCCAGCTCAGTCATGAGGAGGTGACGAGATGTTGGCTTTGCGGTCTTTGTTGTATTTTATTATTGTTAAAACATCATAAATATAATCAGAACATTGTAGCATCAATATTTACAGGTGTCTTGTTTCTCTTTCTGTGCCTCTGTATCTGTTTCCTTACACCTCCATAGTGGCACCTTTGTTTGGACACGGGGGGCACACGGAGCAGCTGACACACGACTTCAGCCAAGCGGCCTGCCATGGCATCCCCTCTGCTGCTGGGCTGACCTTGATGTTGCCCTCGATTCCCGTTAGGGCACAGCAGGTGCCTTGAATTGCCCACATTTATATCAGCCTATTCAGTATATTCAGGCAAAATGATCGGGGGGCGGTGAGACAACTGTAGGATGGTTGGTATTATATCTATATCTATGTTATCTGTGTGTTTATATGCTTGTAATTTGTTACGGTGCTTTTTCTGAATGGGGGCAGTAAGGAATATGTTAGGGGAGTTCTTTTTTATTTATTTATTCATTAAGTAACTTTTATGACTATATATGTATATATATATATATATATATATATATATATATATATATATATATATATATATATATATATGCAGCAGTTCTTTCAATGCAATACAATTTTCTACCTTGAACCGTGAATTACCACGTAGCAATTCCACAAGAGGACTAGAGTGGTGAAAAACGCGTGTATTGAAAGGCAATTTAGCTGTATTTTAGTATTTTATGCACAGAAAAAAAAAAAACACCTGGAAAAACGTTTATGTCTAATCGTGTCCCTGAGCTAATAAAGTCTCTGACTGACCACAAGAGATCAGCAGAGCTTTCATTTACACAGCATACAATTCATTAAACACACAAAGTAAACATCATTCTTAAAAAAAAATTATAACACCTCAGCTCTGAATAACAAGATTTCTATTAACCTGCCCTCCAGCCATCCTTAGAAAACTTTACTCCTCAAAGATTTCTGAAATTCCTTGTTGCTGTGTCACCTTCATCCACATCATCCAACTCCGGATACTGCACTCCTCATCTTTCTTGACCTTAGAAGCCATGCTTGCGCCCTCCAGTTTCCTCAGATGCTCTGAATTCACTGCTTCAACCATCATGGCTTTCCAGAACGCCCTTATACAACTCATGGGCCATTACACAACTAATACTGTTGTGAGAAGAAACAAGTTAACATTTCTTACACTAGTTTATTGGGGACCCAAGTCGGTAGTCCTTTTATGTTCTATATGTTGGTAGGATGAGAGTTAAAATGGGATCATATATGTACGGTAACTTCATTAGGGTCAGGTTGTGCTACAGCAGTGACTAAACCAATCAGCACTGAGCAACTTTTTCAGTGAATGCAGATAAAGTCCAGCAGGGGTCAGCAGAACCTCACATCACAGATCTGAAGCAGCCTATATGCATCCATGGTGTCAAGTCAGCAGGACTTTGAAATGGGCTTTCCCAAAATAATGAGCTGCTACCTTATTCTATGAACAGTCTTTGCAAATATGTTTAATTTCAAAGGTTTGAATCCTGAATGCAACGTGTGTCATACATCACTTCAACGTCCACTCTCCGTGTACGTGCACTCACATATGCGAAGGTGGGAAGTCATCTTGCCCGGGATCATAGATTTTCCCATTCAGAAATAATAATGTTGTTTTGTGTGCATGCTTTTAATTTGAAGACCCACTTCCGTTCTCACCCGCCTGGAGAGTCTGACCCTCCTCCAGCAGCACAAGAAGCACTTTGTCTTGGCAGAGTGGAGGGTGTTGACAGGAGAAAGAGGGGGAGGTGAGGGAGACTGAATTGGACTGGCCCGGTTTACTTGCACCACAGATCCTGCAGCAGGACGAGAACAGCGGAGGCCCAGAGGAGAGAGAGGACCGGAGGGCCGGAGAAGGAGGATCAAGGTGGACCCAAAATTTGGACTGGGATGCAGCGGGACACCGGGCGGGGAGGGAAGGGGAGCCCGCAAGATTCCTCACAATCCGCAGGCTGAAATGATGGTGGTGATGAACCGAGGTCACAACGGTGGATTCCTGCACCACAAACCCGCAACCGACCCGCTGCTGCAGGGATAGACTCCTCTGCTTTTCTCTCTCCGTCAGAGCTTCACCAAAACAAACCGGGATTTCCACACTGATGCTTGAGCCAAACAGCCGAGTAAAAAGTCGTTACCTTTGCAGCTTCATTCATACTCCACCCCGCCTGCCTGCCTGTCTGCGGGGATGAAACGGGGCTTTGCAGCAGACGCAGAGACCAGTTGTGAACCGAGCCTGCGTTTTACCGCACCGACACCGGTTTCAGTGTGCATGCACCGGTTGTTGTTGTTGTTGTTGTCGTTTTGAGCCGTGCAAACAGACAAGGTGGAAAAGATGTTGCGATGCTACCGGGGGAAGCTGTCGGTGTGGGCCGCTCTGTGCGTGCTGGTGCTCTGCTGGTTTTATATTTTCCCCGTCTACAGAATCCCGGACGATAAAGAAATAGTGGAAGAGGTGCTGAGGCAGGGGGAAGCGTGGCAGAGGAACCAGACGGGCATCGATTTATACAGGTAACGTCCTAAAGCCCTTTATTTCTGCAGTAAGTGGGCTGCAAGGGTCCCCGGTTACAAAGGAGGCGTACGTTACACAGCTCAAGAAGAGATTGTGCAAAAAAAATTACCAATTAATTTTTTCATCATGCATCCACTTTATAGTATACTAAATGTTTACTAAGTTATATTTAGCAACACATGCTCTCTGTTGGAGGTTTTTGGTTTAGATTGTTGTCATTGATGGCTTGTGGCCTCCTCCTCCTTTGTCTGTATTGGGATTCCCTAAGCATCATGTTATTAGAGTAATGGACAGTAAAGGGAATTTTTTTAAATTATTATTTTCAATTTTTTTTTGCAATATATTGCATCGGACGTTTGTGTGCATCAGAACTTTGGATAAAAAAAAATATATAAGAATATAACAGTAAGATACCATAAAGAGTCTTTGTTAAACACCACAGACACTTTGTACACTTTCGCTTGGGTTGTGACACTGTTCTGAAACCCAATCAACAGAGCATGTTAGTTAGTTAGTTACACTGCTGCAGTCCTATTTAACTTGTATTCAGTGGAGAATATGCAGATAATTCCCAGAGGCAAAACCGATTAGGATTATCAGAGAAGGTGACACCTGCACCTGCAGAGCAGCGGGCAGAGCCTACAGGGAGATGTGATGCTCACTTGTTGTCGAGCTGTGATTTCCTCTCATGCACAGCAGCTGAACTTTCACACTCTCTGCCTCTTTGTCCTGTCCTTATTATTGATACACGTGTTTTTTTTATTGGTGTCTCAACGCACAAATGATGGTTTCTTAATTAAATCACGGCTGTCCTGTTCAATCTCATTTCCTGTCAAATTGACCAGATTTATTAATTGCCCACATCCCACATTCTCTCTCTATGCAACAGGAAGTTGTTGACAGAATGCTGCGATCCACGGAGGATGTTTGCGGTGACCAAGGAGAACTCCCCGATGGGCAAGGTCCTGTGGTACGATGGCGAGTTTTACCACTCGCACACAGTCAACAATGACACCTACCCGCTGTTTGTACAGGTAAGCAGGAGAGGTGCAAGCCTTATTATCATGAATAGAAGAAAAAAAGAACTTCTTATCCCACATGCAATGAAAACAAGCACTCACTCTCTCTTTAACGATGGTGTAATGTTGTGTTTTATGGGATTTTAGGTTGTTGTTGTTGTTGTTTTTTTTAACCTCAGAGAGAGCCACAGACTGCTTTAGACTCACACACCAGACGTGACTTTGAAATAGACAGCCGTGTTCTTGAAAAGTAACTAAAACCAGATGATGGAAAATATTTTTTTTTCAGCCACTCAGCGCAATACGACACTGTTGTGGGGACTGCGGGTTTTAACATGGTTCCTTGTTGATCCATAATGGAGGCGAGGAGGAGGAGGAGGTGGAGGAGGAGGAGGGAGGGGGGTAGTGGAGCATAGAGAGACACCCTTGAATGAGAGAGGATTACTGGTACTGTGTGTAAGAGGATGTGGAAATGTGCAAAAGAATCTGCTAGAGCAAAAAGGCGCTGCAAGGTGCTGCAAATATCAGTAAAATGCCAGAATGAATGAAATATGTCGTTTTTTTTATTTATTCATTACCCCGATGGCATCTTTTATTACCTCTTTTTGTAGAGAGAAAGGATCTTTTTTTTTTGCGTGTAGAAAGCGCAACATACAGACAAATACCCTGGCTGGAAAATGCGATGAATATCTGACCCTAATTTGCAAGCATGAGCTGTGTATGTTCATTCATGAGAGATGGGGAGGGGGGGAGGGTGAATTTAAAAAAAAAAAAAAAAAAAAGAAATGGCAAAAAGTGGCCAAGCCAAACCATGGATGTGTGTGTATGAATGCGCAGCAGTGAGTTTAAAGACTTTAATGTATCTAGGAGGGGTTTCATGTAAATTAGAGGTAATGTAGTGTTGTGCAAACATACTGTAAATGTTTATGACATAGATACAGAATATACCGTACATATGTTGATTCATCCACATCACACAAAACAAGAGAGTTTGCAGGCGTGTTAAACACAAAGTGCAGCTGTAGTTTAGCATATATTTGGCCATAAACAAAGGTTGGACAAATAAATTATTATTACATTTTGGATCTGCTGATGTCGTTAAAGGAAAAGTTTTTCTAAAAAAAAAAACTAAATCACAAAGTTTTGTTTTTATTTCATCCTATGGAGACATTAACGTCTGTACCAGACCATTGGTAGGATGGAGGATGTCTGTATAAAATTTCACTATAATCACTATAGTCTGGCCCACATAAAGCCACACCACTAGTGTAACTAAACATGAGTGGTTTTAAAATGTTATTTTCAATTCTAGGATGTCAGTGTTCTGGTTTCTTTAGACAATCTGTATTGAGGTTTTTTTGTGATCTGGATAGACTGACCTTTGAAAAATCTCTTAAAAATGCAATCTTAAGTCCAATTTATACCAATTGTATGAAATATGTATTTAACTCTGTGACTATGCATTTCAGTAATGTGCTAATTTTGGATGTGGTTTTAGCTAACACAGTTTTTTGGTAGTTTCACTTTTTCCTTTATTTTATGTGGCATGTTATGTTTTAGGTGCCCTTGGATGAATATACAAGCTCATACACACAAATTCTGGCTTCTCAACCTCAACTAGTGCTGTGATTGCAGGTTTGAACACAGACAGACAGACAGACAGCCATGCTACACCAAGCTGGCAACAGCTAAAGTATCTGGTCAACTGCCAGGGAATGTGCCAATTAGGGCTTTGACTTAATTGCTGGTTAGTTCAATGGCTCAAACAGAGCATCCATACATGATGTTCAGGGGACTGTACAGTTGATTCCTTTCTTATGTAGTTCCTCTGCCAGTGGTGGTGTGATATTATATAAAGTATAGAGAGAGTGTGGGGGGACTTTGATTATTACTTCATTTTATTTCATATTTACACATAAGTCTCTATATTTTGAGAAAATACTGAAGTTAACCTAGGCAAATCTACTAGTAGGTTCAGGCAAAATAAACACAAAAACACATTCAACAGCTTTTCAAAATAAGATATAATGTAATGTCTTACATTGTATAGTGGAGAGAGGAGAACCTGAGGTCAGGAAGAAATTCTGTCACTCTTTCATCAGACTGAGGTTTCAATTGTTATTTTATAGTTACAGCAAGAAACATCTTTGAAGGGATTGGTTTCTGACACCAAAACGGCTAGCCTATCCAAACACAGCGCCCCCCCCCCCCCCCCCCCCCCATTCACGATTAAGCCCAACGAGCTGGTCCCCCCTCCCCTGCTTGATGTGCTGTTAGCAAGAGTATTGTCCTCTCTGACTCAACCCCCTGTCATGGTCCAAAAGAGACCCTGAGGCAAGGAGAGATGTGTGTGCACTTTTGTGTGTGTGTGTGTGTGTATTCTCAAGTGTGTGCACTCCAGGGGGAATAATGAGCACAATTGTTTCCGCCATCTCACTTAATCCATGCCTCTGATTTAAATGCAGCCAAAGACATTTTTGGCCCTCCCCACATGAAGCGCGGTATTTCAGTGTCCTCTGTAACCTCTTTTATTAAGGCCCTGTGCAAGGTTTTTTTTTTGGGCCGGGGTATGTTGAAAAATTGTAGCATAGCTTAATTAATATGGAAAAAATTAAAACTACATATTTACAAATAAGTAATACATCCAATCATTATTTTGATGATTCCTACTTTACTATGTAAAAAGTTTTTTTTGTTTGTTTTTTTTAAAGGTTTTTTTACGGGTGCAAATAAGCTGTTGAGCTAACCCAAGCACATTTACAATGAACACGTTGCATTGTGATGAGCAGTGCATGAACGCTAGTTAGCACGTGAGCTAACTAGCGTTACTTGAAGGAGTGAAGCTAAGTAGCCCTAATGGATCTGTGTTTTTGAATTCGGTGGCTAAAAGCAATAAACTGTTTTTAATAATTGTACTGTTACTACTCATCTTCATACACTAATAACTGTATCTCACACTCCAATACTGTTGATTTTACTGTTATTACTCACCTCTGCTCTACTGTCGGTGTGTGAGATGACTAAGTTCGCTGATGATACAGCGATACATCTCTGGTGGGAGTGATTTTCTAAGAAGGTTGAGACAGCCTTGATCTCTGATTAAACTCCATCACACATAATATAGACTTTGTTCAAGGAGCATATCTGGACAAAGAATCTGATTCAGGAGCTGCATGACCTCTGCTTGCTTTCATTCACCTTCTCGCTTAAAATCTCCTTGCTGGTTTGTCCGTCAGCTCATGAGGCTGTGAAGGGTGACTCTTACACCAGCCTCACTTTTAGGATCTAATAGTGTTTTATGTGTTAATGTCCAAGATACCCGTGTCTGTGGGTATAATCACAGTTGTATGTTTTTCTCTGCTCAGGACAACCCTCTGCAGCTGCCCCTCAAAAAGTGTGCGGTGGTGGGCAACAGCGGCATCCTCAGGCACAACAAATGTGGACGAGACATTGACCAGGCCGACTTTATCATGCGGTGAGAAACAAGGGACCAGGGGGATCTGTGACTCTCAGCGAGTGCATGTATGACTGCTTCATTGCTCCTCCAAATGTGAAATGGCCACCAGTGATAATGTGTCAACTGTATCATTATTATTATTAGGTTATTTAAAAGGGGACAGTGTAATGTCAAAAAAACACATAATTACACATGGTTAAAAAAAGCCAGAATTAGCCAGAAGGCTAGTTTTCATCTTCAGTCAGTATACAATATAATACAAAGTACATATACAAACACTTACTATACAAATAAGAAAAAATATGACATCACTACATATCACAACATTTGCCGTAATCACAACATCATCAAACATACTGTGTCATCTGCATACAATAAACATTCAGCTTCAGGACAAACAGTGGGCAAATCATTAACATATAAACTAAATAAAAAGGGGCCTAATATTGACCCCTGGACTCCAGAGGTTAGTCAAAGAGAGATCTGCAGTTGTTAACTGATACTAATTGTGTTCAGTCATGCAGATAATAAAAGTGTCCTTGGCACACCTTCTTCTGTGAAACCTGTCTTATCTAGCAGGATTTGACAGTCTCCTGTTTCTTTTATTGGCAATGTTTGCATGTGGCTTTACCCTGCCAGCTTCCACATCATCCAAAAGACCTTCACCTACGAGAGGCCCAGCTAGCGGTGGTGTTGGTTCAGGTAGCAAAAGTGGAGACCCAGCTGGCTAATCTGGGGGTGTGCTGGCATGGCCATAATCCAGTACCCTTATGAATAACATGTGTTGACTCCATCTGGCTGGATACAGGGTTAGAGTGTCGCTTTTTTTTGGACAGGTTTAACTTAACAGAGAGTTATCCAAACAGTATTACGTTGATAGCACAATACAAGGTCCAATTTGAATTTAGAATTTCATGCATTATAGAAAGTGCATTTTACTTATAATAGTCTCTTTACTTTTACCTCTGAATAAGTATTTTCACTTATTTGGTCATTTATTGATGTGTTGCTTATTTCATTATAATAAAAGAAGAATCACTGTGAGAATGTTAAAGTCAGCAATGCCAACTACAATGCAGTGTAGTCGACTGCTATAGACAAGCTATAGCTCTGAAATATTACTTATCTTTGGCTTAATAATACACACAGTTTCTACAATACAAAAAAAAAAAAAAACACACACAGGCATATCCAGGATGGTAAACACACAACCAGTGATGTTATCTATATGTCAAAGGGATATGATATGCAAATACAATGACGGATGATCTAAGGTGTGTAGTTACAGCAAATATTCACTTAGGGATATATATTTTTGATTAAGATTAAGTCAACAATAATGAGGATGTGGTCAGCAATATACACAGTTCCTCTAAGAAAACAGTATATATCCTGAATGAGAATATTCACAGGCTCGGTGTATATCCTGGAATATATCCTTGACTTGTGGACTCTGCGTCACTGTGTCAATGATCCTCAGTGGGTTTTTAATTAACCTGAACTGTCTCATGAGGAGCACATGACAAAAAAAAATAAATCACAATCTTCAGTAATAAAATAAAGCAAATTGTAACGCATTTCTGTAAAAAACACAGGACATTTTTGTGTATAGTCTTAAATACAGCTAAATACTGTAAATAAACAAAAAATATTAACAGCAAGCTACTGTACAATCTTACAGTATAATGAGTCTGTTGGTTGAATCCACTCATAAGTCATCTGAGAGGTACAATCTCCCCCAGAAAAGTTTTAACCAGAGAAACCCACTGTATGCTGTCTATCCAGCAGCACATGGCAGAAAGGCAAAGCTGGTTAATTTAACTACCTGGCTAATTTATCAGATAAAGAGCCAGATATGTAAAAAAAAAAAGAGACTACTTGACTTGCATTTATTAGGTCTCCAGGTGCCCATTTAATGAAAGCTACTGTCCCGTTTCACAAGTGATTGTCACTCTCACTGTTGACAATCACATATATATATATATATATATATATATATATATATATATATATATATATATATATATATATATATATATATATATATCACCCAGGCATTCAAAGTAGGATAATCTATTTATTTTAGAAACAATATGACAAAATACAAAAATAGGAATATCAACAAGATAGGTGAGGAAAACCTAACCTCAATAAATTATGAAAACAATTAAACTCAACATGAAAACAGCATAAAACATGTTCTTGAAAGCAATGAAGTCATAAGTGAACATTCATTACACAATACAGTGTACTACTTTCAAAATCCGTACAGTTTTATAAGCAAAAACTGCTCTTGTGCTTGTTTTGAACTGCATCAGACACTAAAATTTGTCCCAGTCAACCTAAACTGACAGGCACTCATTGTTTACTATGTACATGTATTAAGTTCAAGTTGACTTAAGAGTCGTTTTAGATGCAATACGAGTGTCTGTTGAGGAAGTTTAATACCGAAAGTTAATGCAAAGCTACTAACTAACGTCTGAACACAGCAGACATTTGTGTGAAATTATTGTTCTTCCTCTTCCTCTTCCTGTCCGCTCTCTCTCTCTCTCTCTCTCTCTCTCTGTTGTCAGACAATTTTATTCACAGTTCACACAATGTTGACTCATTGCCAAGTTTATGAAAGCACATAAGACACCCTCGCAAACTCTTATTATAAGCCTGCTCATTTAATTCTCAGTGTGGACACTCGCAGCGCCTGTTTGTTCTGTTGTCCTCCACCGACTGATGGAAACACGTGCCTAGTTTGTGTCTGAGGCGCTTCTTAAGCTGAAAGCGCCGCTTGAGTGAGATAGTTTGGTACTCCTGTGACTTTAACTTGGCATAGTAATCAGAGAACTTGTTAAAAAGGAAGGAGATCGGCATGCCATTCAGAATAATACCAAAGGAGATGCAGCCAAAGGCCACAATACGACCCAGGATTGTAACAGGAACCACATCCCCGTAGCCCACAGTGGAGATGCTGACCTAAAAGAGAACAGGGAAGAGTCCAACATTATTCAAGTTTAAGTTTCGTGACAACGCATGGCAACACATTTTTCACGATGATCATAACAATGAGCTACAGCAAAGGTTGAATTAAAGATCAATCATTTATCATCATTCATCGTTTATGTCTGATGAGGTTTTTTCCAATTACCTTGTTAAAAAGTGAAACCTGCTCTTTCCCACTCTTTGGAAAATCCAGAATCTATGAATACTGCAGTTATACGCCTACATACAGTATATATATATATATATATATATATATATATATATATATATAGTATTTACATGTATTCTCCTTAAATATTGTTGTACGATATTGTATGTGTGAGAACATGTTAGTGTTGTGTGTTTTCGGCTTGTTCCACTGCATCCAAGTGGCCAAAAAAACAAACAAACAAACAAACAAAACAATGCTTTAAGCAGGCTAAAATACCAATGGGAAAACAGCAGCAGTTACAAAAGTGTCTCAGGCACATATGAGACGTAGTTGACCAATAAAAGATGAGTTGAGATGAACTTGAGAAATGTTTTGAAATTATTTAAAAATAAATCTTCACTTAAATGTTCATACATCTTAAAGTAAGGATCTAAGTAACACCCGCTACCTAAAAGGTTCATCTTGATGTGCTGTTGAGCAAGGCGACTTGTGAAATGTAGAGTAAGAATTGGCTTTTATATATATATACATATATATATATATATATATGTATATTTAAAAAATGATGCTGTTGATTTTATTGTTCTTCGTTGAATTGTGTTGTGTTGTTCTATAACTGAGAGTGTTGTGAATTATAAACGCTGTAGTCAATGAAAGAAACCGTCTTCATTACAGCTAAAACCGCAGCTAAAAGGTTATGGTAACCAGTCGAACAAGCTACTGTAATGTCAGGCTGGAATAAAGCTAAAATTGGCTGTCTTAGATACAATAGTGCTGACTAGATTGAAATGAAACAGGACACTGATGTATTCAGCTTCTGATACTCACTGCAGCCCACCACCAGGCATGTGGGATACTGCTGATAGGAGAGCCCTCAGTTCCCCTCTCGGCTGAATGCAGGAGAGCAGAGAAAGTGAAGATCCCCATGGCAATGAAGAGGAAAAGGCAGAAAGCCTGCTGATAACACTGACGCAGAGTGAACCCAAAAGCCCTCATGCCGGTTGAGTGGCGAGCCAGCTTCAAAATCCGAAAGATCCCATATATTTAAGTGCGCACAAAGAATTCCTTTTGGTTTATGCGTTGAATCCCATATTAATTTAGAGTTATTAACACCCTGAATTTTTAGGTGTTTTAATTTTGCAGGATTCGACAGTCTCCTGTTTCTTTTATTGGCAATGTTTGCATGTGGCTTTACCCTGCCAGCTTCCACATCATCCAAAAGACCTCCACCTACGAGAGGCCCAGCTAGCGGTGGTGTTGGTTCAGGTAGCAAAAGTGGAGACCCAGTTGGCTAATCTGGGGGTGTGCTGGCATGGCCATAATCCAGTACCCTTATGAATAACATGTGTTGACTCCATCTGGCTGGATACAGGGTTAGAGTGTCGCTTTTTTTTTTTGGACAGGTTGAACTTAACAGAGAGTTATCCAAACAGTATTACGTTGATAGCACAATACAAGGTCCAATTTGAATTTAGAATTTCAACTCAAACCAAAGGTTAGAGCACCAGGAAAGCGAAATGATGAATACCGTATTATCTGGACTATAAGCCGCTACTTTTTTCAGGTTTAAAAGGAAAAAGATGCAAGCAAGGCAGCATCTGTTATCAACAACAGCTTGCATGCTGCTCATGCTGCATGTCCTTTCCTGATGGACTCCACACACACAGCCGTCATGGTATACCGCCTCTGCAGTCTCTAATTTGAGTGACGTGCATTGCCACAGAGGTTTCCTCACATGATCAGTACAAGGCGGTTAAAGAATAGAGTGGATCCCAGAATGGTCCCAGAATGCACTTCTGAGTTGTTTGTGAAACTGGATTGAACTGAACTGATTTGGGGTCGTGTGGAAAACAAAGCGGACCCTTTACCGAGTCGATCGAACTCTGAGACACTGAAGTTACACATGCACACAATATATATACATTTAACTCTCTTCAGCCTTGAAGTTACATAAAGCTCTTAATTAATCTATTAACTGTGCCGGTAAGACAGGACATAACACTTGCAATAAGCAAATTGCCCAACGATACAAATACATTTTGATTATAACTTTTATTTTGTTGGTAACTGTTGTATAATTGCACTTATACTATCAAAGGTGTGCTTTACCATTTGAGTCAAATCAAGTAGATATCTTTCAACATTAGTCTTTTTATGTACTTCATCCACAGCTCAACAGGAAAACACTGTCTGAGGTCCATATCACTTACATCAAGAGCACGTTTAAAGGAGACCTTTAAATAGCCAGTATGACCACAAAAAATTGTGAACCTATCCTTTAATCTACTTCTCTGCTCACCATTGTAATCAAATCTAATCAAATCCAGGAGGTTAATAGTCATACTCACTTCAACAAATGATTTAATTGTTTATCTTATGTGCATATAAATCATAATCATAATACATTTTACATAGCGTGTGTTTGTGTAGAGTATGTGAAATACTATATTGTGTGTAACCTTCATTTAGGTGTAACCTTCCACCGCTTTCAAAAAAATATGTGGAGGATGTGGGAACCAAAACACACCTGGTGACAGCCAACCCCAGCATCATAGAGAAAAGGTAAGCATGTTTTTTTTTTTTTTTTAGATTAAGAATTGCATAATTACGACTATAAATTGCATCTAACACAGGAAACTGACTTAAAGTAAAAGGTGAAACCAAGAGAGAGCAGGCGTCTCAATCACTCTGTAGAATCAAAAGTAGAATCTTTATTTTTACACCCCAACAATAAGACTTACTCACACTCTCTTTTTCTCATCATATCGTTGTTACTTAGGTTTCAGAACCTTCTGTTGTCGAGAAAAGCTTTTGTGGACAGTACAAAGGTCTACGGCTCCAGCTACATCTACATGCCAGCGTTCTCCATGAAGCCTGGCACTGAACCGTCACTGCGGGCGTATTACGCCCTGGCAGACGCCTCCTCCAACCTCACCATGCTCTTTGCCAACCCAGAGTTCCTGCGCACTGTGGGAAAGTTCTGGAAGACCCACGGCGTCCACGCCAAACGCCTCTCCACAGGGCTCTTCCTGGTCAGCTTGGCCTTGGGGCTGTGCGAGGAAGTGACGGCCTACGGCTTCTGGCCATTTTCCGTCGGCCTGGATGAGCAGCCGGTCAGCCACCATTACTACGACAACATCCTTCCCTATAAGTGGTTCCATGCCATGCCCGAGGAGTTTGTCCAGCTTTGGCACCTGCACAAAAGCGGCACGCTTCGCATGAGGGTGGGACACTGCCCCCCTCAGGAGAGAGGGAGTTAGAGTATTTTAATGAGCAAACGCAGTCAGTCGAAGCTTAATGAGTAACACGAAGAAGACTTATAGATTGTAATCTGGCAGGAAGTTGATGTCATGATACACATGCGGGCACATGAGCATATTACTACATCTCCTGTTACTCCCTAAATATCATGTGAATATGCTCCACCCAGACCAGCAACATCAAGGACAGAAAACACACCACATGCAAGCAGACACACAATGTAAACTATTCATACATTCCCAAAACCTTCCCATATCACTACCCTTGGTTGTGTGTGTGTGTGTGGATGTGTGTGTTTTTTTTTATGGAAAGCCTCAGCTGGGACTAATAATGATGAACATGTCTGGGGTTGGTTGGATAGGAGGGGGATTTTTTTTTTTTTTTTTTTTGTATGGTGACTACTGTATCTGACTGACATATGGGGCAGCTGGACCAAACCCCCCTCTGGGTCTTTGTTAAACAGAGACAGAAGGCGTGGAGGAGGCAGAGGGGATAATAAAACGCACTGAAAGACTGGCGAAAATGCGAGGAACAAGGGAGAGATAATGGTGTCCTGGTCCCTAACTTGAACAGGACTGAAATTTAATGGAGGACAAAAAAAAAAAAAAAGGGTGAAAGCTGGCTGGTGCGTCTATGAAAGGATTTTTCTCTTTCGCTTTTCTTCAACCAAGCACTAGACTGGCATTCTCCAGTGCCAAATAGAGCTTTAGTTCAAAGCAGGAGCCATTAGAAATGAAGTCTTAAGTACTATATCCCCTAGAATGTTTAGCCAACTCATCCCTTCACCAATAAGGGTAAAATGAGTACACCATGCTGTCCGCGTATTGTTTTTGTTTGCCAAATGTGATTCTTGGGATTAATGTCAATTTTTTTTTTTTCTTCAGAGGCTATGAAGAGAAGGGATCAAGCATGTCAACGTATATTATCAGAAATGAACAATTTCAGCAAAAAAAAAAACATGACACACCTCAGTTCTAAGTTGACATCATAACTGACCGAGTATTTGGTACGATTCAATCAGGGTCCTTAAATTCACTTCTTTAGAGAGGCTGCTGGAAGTCCTAAAACTGTACTATACTTGCCAAGCCAAGGGAACAGTGGTCTCTTTGATACACAGTCTTACATTGTCCTCTTGTCTCAAATGGCGAGACACTGCTAGAAAGAGAGGTAGCAGTGATAGAAAAAGGCTGAAACTTCATTGTCACGGAGTGGCACTTTAATAGGCGACTGTAAAACTTTAGTTGTTTTTTTTTTGTTTTGTTTTTTTTATAGACGTTTGACACCTCATAGTGTATATCGTGATTATTCATGCCATTATTGCTGTTGTTATTATTTTGCATTTTTAGAATATTTTTTTTTTAACATTTGTTTGTGCACAAGGGAAAAATAAGTTTAGTGTACGAGTCAACATGACAGATAGATGTTGTGGTTTTATACTTGCATCTGGAAAACAATGTCCTTGATTGAACTTTTTTTTTTTTTTTTTGTAAAAATTTTATTTAAGAGCGATAAATGTGACCGTGCCATATTGATGACGCTGCATGGAAAGTGCATGGAGTGTACCACGATCTTTTAAAATACTCCTCCGAGTCATAGAAGAGAACCTGTTGATAGGTGAGTGCTTTATGCTGTCTATCAAACTGAACAAGGTCCAGTGCCTTTGAAATGTAATATGGCAAAAAAAAAAAAAAAAAAAAAAGAATCATTCAAACGAGGGATATTTCTAATGCTGATCATCTTCCTGTCTGTGTTTGATTTTTTTTTTTGGCTTATCTTGACTCTGTGAATCAATTGGACAATATGTGATATATTAGTGAAATGCACGTGAGTCCAAATGCACAATGTGGCTCTGTCGAAACTGAGAAGTGAACATGTCGAATGCTTAGACCAATGTGTTTTACTTATTGTGACGTTTCTTATTTGCACCTTTTTCCTTTGTTTCTCCTGCCCAGTATTGTGAATGAATGAATGAATGAATGAATGAATGAATGAATGAATGAGATGTGACAAAGTGTGAATTTAAGTAAGCATGATGATTTTAAACGTGTATGTGCTTTTGGTGCAGTCTGAGTTTTAACCTCAGCTCTCTCTCTTTTTTTTTTTTTTAAATCTATTTCTATTATGTTCTGAGTGATTAAATGAGCCGCAGCAAAGCTGAAATTTAAATTTCTTAATGAAGAAGAGATAAATCTATAAAGCGTAATGACCAACTAGTTTTAGCCAATCATTCTAATAAAAAAAGCTAATACTCAGCTGATCCAAATAAACTGTAGCTGTTGTTACCGGAAATCATTTCACTTTTTTTTAGCACTGTGTTCTTCAAGCATCGACTCTCCTTATTCTCACATATCTTGTGCAAATTTGTAAGTCAACATTTAGAAAAAATCAATAACAGAAATTGATTAAAAAAAATATGTGATGTAGCGTGGAAGAACACGTGAGAGAGCAATATCATCGCCAGCAATATCATCATCGTCATATCAACTGCTTGAACACGCCAACGTGTATTTACTCTTCCTGCATTTTCACTGTCGTGCTTGTGTTTCCTGTTGTTTTGTCACACGCTGTCATATTTCAGAAAGGAATATTTAGAGATTGTGTTGTTTTATTTGCCTTTTTATTTGTTTGCTGAGAGATAAATGAGAAGATTTATATCTCTAATGTTTGTCTTTAAAAAGAAAATATATGAAGCTACATCCATAAGGATGTGTAGCTTAGCTTAGCTTAGCTTAGCTTAGCATAAAGCCTGGAAAACATACCAGCACCTCTTAACCTCAGTAATTAACACTTTATATCTTTGTATGTGAGCTTTAGAGGTGCTAATAGGTGAATTATGTTACTTTCGGACAGAGCGAAGTGACTGTTGGCAGCATACGCACATTAGAAACGTATCAGTCTTCTCATCTATCTCTCTGCAAAACAAAAGCGCATGAGCATATTTCCCAAAACTGTTTCTTTAAAGCTACCAGTGTGAGATCTGAAAAAAAGTGGAAAGCAGACAGAAAAACTGAGCAAATTGCACATACAGTGACAGTATTGTCGTCCATTTCCATTCCTGTCTCAGGCCAACTGGTCACATTTTTCAAGCTATGAAGTATGTTTGGCTGCAGTTTGACTAACCGAGTCCGATCATGGAAAGATGTTTGATTCCCGTAACGGCAGCAGTGTCCTTAAGCGAGACACTGTACGCTGTACATGCGTGTCAAATCTTGCTCCATGCCATGATTATGCCATGATGGTCCCTGTAGAAGCGAAACAACACAGCAGAGAGAGAGAGTCTCTGAAGCCATTATGTCTATATGGTCAAATAGTAAAATCATGTTATGTTAATCTGGTGAAACTAAGAAACAGTTTAGGCCAAAAAAAAAGGCACTTTTTAAGGATTTGTGTTATTATAGCATCTTCCAAATGATTCTAATGGTAACGATCACAGTAAAAGTCGGTGCATTCGTTGCTTTCTAAACGTCCATCTATTGTTTTTTTAAAACTATCACTGGGGGTGCCAGGAATTTTCTAATTCTACTCATAATGGCTTTAAGAAACTTGAATTAAATCCCAAACAGATATTTGAAAATGAAGTATATCTTAAATTGGATATATATATATATATACACACGGTCATTCTGTGATCAACAACTGATCAATGTTGGTTACGGTGATGCTGTGTATTAGGTCAGAACAATAAACTGTTGGGTTCAAATTTGATAAGAACAGGTCCAGAGTGCTCAATTTTCTTACGTATTTAAAATGTTTGTTGTTATGCCAAGCTTGGTTGTGGTTTTAAACAAAATATAAAAAATGTGCTTTATTTGCAATGACTGACTGACTTTGTTAAAAAAACAAAAACAAAAAAAAACAGACTTTTTGTAAGCATTTCTGTCATCTCCTTAGTTCATTCGATTCACCTGATGTGAACGACCCTGCTTGAGCATGTTAAAAAATAAATCAAAACTGCAGTTCTGTATGTGCCACCTGGAATAAACTGTGAAGGATGAAGAAGAGAGAGAAAAAAAATGAAAAAGAACAACGTATTCGTATACAAGGGCATCCAATAAAGATGGAAAATGATGAAATCCCTTTCACCTGGGTGGTTTTCTTTCAAATGGTTTGGAGTGGGTGATAAGTCTTGTTGTATGAACACATTATTGTGATAGATGACAGAAGACAAACGCAAACTTGTTTTAATGTGAAAGTTGTTATCAACGCTTTCATTTTTCACGAGTTGAAAAAAAAATATCCAAGGCTTATATCCATATATGTTGAGTTCGTGAAATGCTATATTGTGTGTTTTTTTTTGCTCATTTAGGTGTAACCACTTTCAAAAGAATACATGGAGGATGTAGGAACCTGAACATATCTGGTGACAGCCAACCCCAGCATCATAGAGAAAAGGTCAGCTTGGCTTGCATTACCAAGTCTATTCTCAAATAGATCAACACACATTTGTCCTTTTGTGCATATATATTCATAACTTACAGTACTGAGCAGGTACATGTACAGAGTAGATTTGCCAGTGTAGACAGAAAAAGGCTGAATCATGGTTGAATCAGTGTAATGATCTGAATGGATGGACTGTTGCTTTTGCAGAATTGCATCAAACACAGGCAACTGGTTTCCTTTACGGCAAGGCGTGACATTTGACCAGCCCAAGGCGCACCTTTGCAATAATCAGCATCTTGATATGCCACACCTTGTCAGGTGGATGGAGTGCTCACTAACACATAGCTTGTACAAACCTGTGAACAAATGTGAGGAATAGATTTTTTATTTCAAGCTAACAAAAAAAAAAGTGTACTTTGTGTAGTGCTTATGGATATTTGCGAAAGTCGTCAGTGAAACCCTCAGCTTGCCACAGCCCTGTCTGTATGGCCTGTTTCTGGGCCATGAATTTTTCAAGATGTGTCAGCTAAAGCTGCGCAGCTGTCTCCCAGGACATTGTTCCCCGCTGGACTATTCAGCTACACATGCGCTGTATTTATGATCAAAGCCCTAATTTGTCTATCTGGTGGAGGGAGATAGCCAAGAGGATGGAGCATATTAATGATGAGAGAGATTTAATTATAGGGGTTTAAAGGACATGGATGAGTGTGTCTGTGTGTGTGTGTGTGTTTGCAGGCTACTGCATGCATCACCTGTAAAGGGATAGTTCCACTTTTGGGGAATTTTGCTACATCTATATTCAGGGATCAATAAATATATCTGTGGATATCTTGTTGGCACATTTTAAGTTAATACGGTGTGTGTTAGGTATCATCTGGTTATTCTAAAAGCTCTTATTTTTAAATGTAACTGTGGATGTAAAACTAAAATTTAAAAACCCCATGAAACATGTGAACATAAAGCTAAAACACATTCATTTAAATGTGCTTTTTAGACTCTGTAACTAAAAACTATGTAAAAAGGATCTTCACACATGTTTCTTTCTATAAGTATTTGTCACTTATTTATTTTTATTATCAATTTTTTGACACTTGAGAAGAGAAGTTAACCTCGAACTTGTGGGATCAAGAAACTCTCACAAGACCTTCAGCTTGATATCTGATACAGCCCCTTGTTCAAATCATTTAATATTGAGTAACTCACAAACAGTCAACAATATATGGACTGGAAAATGTTGCCTCTGCTCCTCCATCATGACGACAATGAAAGTGAGGAATATTCTGTTCGTGAAGTCGAAACCTTTGTCACAGGAGAGCTGAAGCTCCAATCGGGCCAATAACGAGAAGCGAATATTGTGTTTTTCTCTGCACAGTATGTACTGTATAGTCTCTAATGTGCTGTTTGTATGTATCTTGTCACCTTCACACTGATCAGTATCTGGACGTCTTCTTGGACACTCTCTGTCTCTATGTGAGTGTCTTGAACACTGATGTTACTGACTCAGGCGGCTTCCTTCTACAGTTTCTGTTGTAGCTTCTAGCAGCGCTCGTTTTGGTTTCCCTCTGAACATTGTATACTCCTGCGAGTCACTGAGGGGGAGCTGTTTATGTTGGCAAGAAGGAGACGATATATGACATTAACTGACATGGTGTTGTCGTATTGGTAATGGATGCTGATGTTGCTTGCTTTCACTTTCACTTTTGTTATTTTTCTTCAGATATTAGGTTACCCAACACAACGATATTCCAGTTCATCTTTCCCCCTTCATACACGCACACACATACCCTCACACACATGCATGCACAGTGGCCTTGCCTGAGTTCTTTGGGTTGTAAATGCACAAGAAGGAGGCACAAACCCAGAGAGAGGCTGCTGGGACACGCAAACGCAAATATGTTTTTCCCCCAACGGCGCCCAATGTCAGCTCTCATTACATCCAGCAGCTGGTGCCCTGAGCCAATTATGGCACAGGGCTGCCCTTCTAAAAGCTATCCGATTGGCCAGTCAGAAGTAACACTCTCTGTAGTGTTGACATTATGGAGGAATAATAAGGGAGACTGGTGGGAGGTGAGCAGTGCACAGAATGTTTTTAATTAGTGAAGACAGTGAAGATATTTTTTTTTTTTTCACCCTGAAAAACATTAAACCACGTGGAGCTTAAAAACAATCAGTGCATCTAAAATCCCAGGATGTTGCCAATCATCTCCACGCTACAGTAACTCCTTAATACCATCACAATGTTTATATTTATATATCTTATCTGAGATTCTCCATTGACGTTATACTTCCGAGGGAGGGAGGATGAGGGAGGGTATGCCTGACAGGAAGTCGCCTTTGATTCAAACCTGGTTTCGAGTTGTCACTAAGGGCCACTGTACAAATATAGGCGACACTAACTGTGTTTGAAATACATGGTGAAAAATTAGTTTCTGCTCAAAAACACCAAATATATAAATATATATCGAAAAAGCAAACAGTTCTTATCTGTAGCTATCTGTCATCTAGCTTTCTCCCTGGTGGCGTGCCATTTTCCTCTCCATCCAATCCATAATGTATCACATAGCCAACAGGGGGGCGATGTAACAGCATAATGCCTCCAGGATGTTTTCCAAAGAACGGAGGGTAATTTGGAGATGGACCATTTCAATGGTCCTAAAGGAGATGAGATTTATAGGGGCTGCAGTGCAACTTTGACCCCTTTAATAATGAGCTGATATAGTAGATTCTGAGGCAGACCAGGACTGGGAACCTAAACAAATACCGTATTTTTTGGACTATAAGGCGCATCTAAAATCAAAACAACGGTTTTGTATTTTTGTGTTAAAACTGTACAATGTTGAGAGGGATCCGGGCATGTTTGATGCGGAAATCGAAATGTTTTACTTCAGTCTTGCTGCTTTATTTAGCATTGTTAGCAGACTGCAAATTCACTGTATGCTAACTGTTCAGCACCAAACAGCAGAAAGACAAAGTTAGCGAGTAGCTGGAGATCATAGCAGAGCATTTAGCAACCAAAGAGCCATTTTCTCTCTGGAGTGAGAGCAGCGCTAAGCTAGGTGAGTAAAGCTAATGATGCTCCATATTCTGGATAAATATGCAAATGTATCAACTTAAAAGGTAAATACTATGTCAATGTTGTGTTTACAGTTTGTTTCTACTGCCCCCAAGTGGCCAAAATGTGTTAATTAATTTCCTCCCTTACTTTTATCAGAAAGCTAACTGTCATTGTAAATCCCACCTTCATTCATTGGTATGATCTTTCATGGTTCCTGAAGGATGAATATTCACATAGTTCACTTGCAGATCATTACAGATCATCTCCTGCGTTATTCTGGAGCTAAAAAATCTCTGGACAGTTGGTGCTTTTAACGGCGCCTCAGCAAGTTTAAAACAACGTGCAAAAAGAGGGCAGGCAGGCGCCGAGTGGGTTTGGAGAAGGGAAAGATGTAGCCTTGAGATTGCCTCTGGACCAATCAAAGTTGTCCAGCTCTTTCTGGACCCTCTCCCCTCCTCTGAGGCGGATTGTATCTGAGGGAATGTCCTGGCTTGGTGCCAGCTGTGAGCAGACACTCAACATAAGGGATGAGATTGGCTAATTCAATTGAGGAAGAGGATGACCTTACCTTCGGGGTAATCAATGTGGTTAAAAGCATTGGTAATAGGAAGGACTTACAAACCCAGTCATGGAAGAAGTCTGAGATCTTTACCAGCAAATCAATATGCAGCACTCTAAGTCCTGGAGAGATGAATAGGCTACAGGTTATCTTCAATCCATGTTTGAAAGCTGTCCCAGGTGTAAATTGCCAGCAATCAGAGTAGTAGGCCTATATCACATTACTGTAAAAGGGATATCTGGTCAACTCAGCCACTGTTGCTGCAGCTGTCAAGCTCTCAGTTCTGCAAGTTAATGCAGTTTACAAGAATAGCGGATGCACATTTGTTACTCCAAGCTTTTTTTCTTTTTCTTTTTTTTGATTACACAGAATAAACGAAAACAGCCTTCTCGTTTCTATCATTCACAAACACTCTGTGTGTTTTTGTTATTTTGGTTTCCTGTCGTGGACTTTTTTTTTTTTGAGTGTTTTTGTGTTTACATTTGGTCTGCTGACATTTTACGTTCTCTTGAGTCAGATTGTGTTTTGGGGTTTTTGGTTTTCTGTTTGCTCCCCATCCCGTGTTAATCCTGTTTGTATTTCAGTCCAGTCTTGTTGGATCATCTGTTTTGTCCTGTTCAGTTTGTTCCTGGGTCGTTCAGTTTAGCCTTTGCCTGCATTCCTGAGATCTGTTCCTGATTTTAATAAATGTTGATTCTTCAGTTCCTGCCGGCGGTTGTCTTGTCTGTGTTTGGGTCCACCTGCTCTGCTTCACTTCATAGCGGTTTCTATTTGACGACATGGATTTTGTCGGCTGAAAACAGTTTGTGCACATGTTCTGGTAATAAAGGAGTATGCTCACTAGAAAAAAAAAACATACTTTGACAACCAACAAAGTGGTTAGATTTCAATTTAATGTTCATATTTTCAAAGAGTAAGCTTCACTTTTGCAAGAGACGAGGATTTGAGGATGAGAAATGATGAACAATAGAGCAATAAAGAGCAGCTTTACTCTAAGCTCTGATATACCTGCACATTTGCTTTCATGCAGTGGATGGTTCAGTAACCTGAAACCTCACACAATGGTTTTTAGCCAAGGACGTGCGCCTTCAGTCCTGAAGTACTGTAATAAATTATAATGAAGTTCGATTTGAGTCTGTGAAGCACGGTGATACACCGAATGAGAGCGAAAGCCATGAACACAACTGCAAAATGTTGGAAACTTTAAAAAAAAAGAAAAGATAAAAGCATTTTGTGGCTCATATGGGTCATTAGATGTTATTACGTTCCAGGAAACCAAAAGTTGGACTGAAACTTAAACCTTCTTGTGAAAACATTAAATTATCTTTAAGCATATTATTGCACTGATTAGTTTATTTAAACTTGGATAATGCATATTTGGCATGTGTTTTCCAGGACTTTATTTCAGTAATGAACACATCATTAAATCCCAACGTCACTTCAAGTCATTAAATGAAATAAGTCTAAAGTTACAGTTCTCTGGCTCATGCTTATATATTCTATACAATACACATTTTGGTGGAGCCCAACCTCATAATAACATAATGCAGAATATTTTCACCTGGATATCTTGTACACAGACTTAAAGCATAGATAATTTTAATTTCTTTTCAATGTAGTGTGGTAAGAGTTCAAATGCTCTGCCATGGATATGACCCCTTCTATCACATGCTATCATGTGACTTAGACGCTACCGTCATCTGAAGTCATAATTAGTTTGACCTTAGATAATCATTTTGATACACAATCTTCCATGTTTAACTGACCTCTGAACCAACTAGTTGCTCTGGCAGAACAATGTTTGCATGTGTTTGACTCTGTAACCATATATAATTGACAGAAAAGCCTGTTCATATAAAACTGATAATGTAATTGATTACTTTTGGTGTTGAATGATTAGAATCACTGTTTCCATGAGAAATCTAATTAGTAATTGATTACAACATGTCCTGTGAAAAGCGGCTTCCCTGTTTCAGCTTTGTAATAGTGCAAATAATTTGTTTTTTTGTCTTCCTGGTTGACTGAAAAATGAAAAATCACTACATTTTCACCACTATGTGCTGAAGACAGTGCATCAAGCAGGTGAAAGTGAAAGGGCCCAGTCAGCTACCCTGCTGCTTGTTTGTAACCTCAGAGCTCGTCAACAACCACCTGCAGAGAGAAAACCTCCCTAATAATTATAAGAATTACCCTGGCAGTATGCTTAGGAGTTTGTGGATGTGGGTGTGAATACTATATATGAATAGCCTGTGTGTAATTTACCCCCCCCCCCCCCCCCCCCCCCCCCCACCATCACCACTACCACCACCACCACCACCACATGATCATGCAAACACAGGTATTTACAAGGAACTTTTGACTCCCACACAAGAAGGCTCCTGACTCATTATGTTGAAGCTGGGAGGCTCATGGGCTGGAGAGTTTGGAGAAAAATGGTAAGTGGGTGGAAAGATGAGTGGGTGGGAGAGCAGGCGGGGAGGGGTGGTGGTGGGGGATGGGGGGGGTCTGCATCTAAACGTGCCAAAGCGCTTTTATCATAATTTATTTGTTTCTCTTTCACTCCCTCACTTGAAGGAGTGATGGGAATAAATGCATGCATCCACACAAACATGTATATGCATTTATGTGCATGTGCGTGTGTGTGTGTGTGTGTGTGTGTGTAGGGGGGGGGGTGCAGAGGTTGCGGTCTTGTGAGCACCAGCCGGGTCTGTTCCAGGATATTTATAGCTCTCATTAGACACATCCTGCTAGAGCCGGGGTCACAGCACAGTGAGGTGAACACAGAGAGAGACTACATTCGTCTCACACCAGTAAAACACACACACACACACTGGAGTGCATGATACACACAGAGGCACCTGATTTGAGTCTGTACCCGTTGCAGACACAGGAACAGAATGTACGAAAGGATCCTTTCAGCGTCTCCCTCAGACAGCAGAAATCTCATACAAAGAATTTTTAATCGTGTGATCGGACGCTTCCTCCAAACACATACTTTAAGCCCATTTTGGCACGTTATCAGATAGCACTACACTGTCTTGGCAGATCTTCTGTTCAATCTGTCTGATTGAGAAATCCCAGCATGCATTTTGTTGCAGCAGGTGGTCAGTGGGTGTAAGGGAGTAGGGGGAGTCTGTTACGGACAAAAAGAAACACACACACACACACACACTCACACATACCACAGTGTCCATGTGTCCATACATGGTGAGATGGAGTAAATCATCTGTGAAGCTGACACAAAGGGTGCTGATGATGTCTCTCTGCTTCTAGACTAAGGAATGGAGATATTTTCAGTGTTAATCATTGTGTTGGCATGGCAACAGGTACCAACCCCTAGTGAGCAGTTTTTTGTTTTTTTTATTGGATACATGTTGCCTCTGGCACAATAAATTGTAGTCTGTACTGAGAAACCTCTTGAAAAGAAAAGAGAACACATAAAGCAGCATCTAATGGTGATATTTATTATCAATAAATCTGACAATTATTTTGCTATTAATCAATCATTTAGTCTAGAAAATGCCATCCCTTTTCCTGGACTTGTTTTTGGGATGTACAGACATTAATGAAACCAGGTAATGTTTCACATTTATGCTTCTGAAATGACTTAAACAATTTTATTATAATAAAGTAGTCGCTAGTTATTATTCTGTTAACTGACTATTTGATTAATTGACTTTTTTTTTAATAAGAGAAGATGAAATTTATGGAAACATATAGCAAAAATTAAATGAAAACACTTTCTTCTTAGATATAATAGATATAATATGTTCTATTTATGGTCTCTGCTGTCATAAGGAAATAACTTTAGTTTCTTTAGACTGTAAATCTGCAAATCCAATTCCTAATGTGAAGAACACAAATCTTTGAGAAAGCTAAAAGCTGAACCCCAAATCAAGTTTTCTTTTATTCGTGTAGCCCAGAATCAATTTCCCTCAAAGGAAGCTGTACAACACACAACAAGGTAGATTATTTTCTACCCAATGTTTACATTCTGTGTTTAATCTGGGTATTGGAAGATCAGTTAAAGTTTATGACTAAGAACAATGGGTTCTCTATTGTGTTATAGTAGATAAGGAAGGAAGGTAGGAAATAAGTACAATAAACCACAATGTCAGTTGCCATGATATGTGTTGAAAAATGCTGGTCCATAATTAATTTGGATATTCAAATGACCTTTCTACTCCGTTGAAAAACAGGACAGCTGTAGGCTATCTGACACGAGTGAGGATGTCTATCTCCGTGAAATTACATTTGTGTCGGCATGATGGAGAATTACAGCCAGAATGAAACAAAATCCATAAAATAAAGTTGCATGTAAATGAGACACAATGAGATTAGATTTATTTTATGGCCTTTTTTTTTTTTTTTTTTTTTTTTTTGCTGTGTGAGACTTGTTTACTCAAGGTCGCAGAGCATCGCCAAGTCGTAGTCGAGTTTAGGGCATCAACAGTCAGTCAGAGGGCCATACCTTGGGCACACACAGATGATACAGAGTCATATCAAATGAGATACAGTACATGTAGGCCTGGGCATGCTAAAGCCGCTGGTTGTTTGTGTGTAGTGAGTGATATGTGTTGAAGGTGTGGGTTCGGGCATTTTAACCCAGCGTCATCTCTCTCTATCTCTGTTTCTCTCTCTCTCTCTCTCTCTCTCTCTCTCTTTCTCTCTCTCTCTCTCTCTCTCTCTCTCCCTCTCTCTCTCTCTCCACAGAGCCACTGCACTGCGGAGGAAACTTGAACTGTGCCCAGCTCCCATGACTACCACTCACATACAGCTCTGTCCCAACCCTGCACACCAACCAGCCCCACAGACTTACATGCATTCTGCCAACACTGCGAAAAAAGACACATCCTGTCTAAGATCACTTCCAGTGTCTTGTGCGATGAAGGAGTAAATAAAGGAGCATTGTGTAGAAAGAACATTTTATACTGTAGGTGCCTTGAAAATCTCATTCTCATCAAATGCATTTTTTTTTTTTTAAACGGCTGGTTTATATCTACAAGTTTTATTGATTTCACTAAACTATTAAGTCAGCATTTATTGATATTAATATTTAGGTTGTTCTGATCAGTATATTATCACCTATATTATTAGCATTTTATCACTTTTTTTAGCAGATTGTTGTTGTTTTGGTTGGATATAGACAGGTTTCCAAGCTCATCATATTGTTATATTAAGCTACAATGGGAAACATGTTTGTGTAGATAAAGACGATCCAGACATCCCATGCCCCTTTAATTCTTGTCGATCATTAAAGGAAAACTTTTTCTTTCTTTTCTTTTCTTTTTCTTTTTTTTTTTTTTTGAGATCCAGTCCCTGGTTTTACATTACAATATGGATAAACCACATTAACAAAGGCACATTAAAAAATCCATCACAGCGGATAGCTCACAACCAAACCTCTCAGTACACAGCTGCTGATCTGCATCACAGACATTTAGTCCCACAACTTTCTGCTGACATCGTTACTGATTCATACAATAGCTACCAATGATTAATACAAACTTCCCCTCTCCTTAAAAAAAAACTGCAGCTGTCATTATGTCTCCGTGAAATCAAAGCTGTTTATGAGAGCAAGCTTCCACCGACGTATTATTCTGTGAGCAGTGTTGACGTTCTTATGTAACACTGTGTGCATTACAGTAAAATCTGTGATGGAGAACCCTCAAAGCCTGCAAATGTTTACGCTACATGGAAGATTTCAAATGTGTGTCCCATATGCAAAACTTCAAACACCAGAAGTGACTGGAGACTCATCTCATTAACATCAAGCTTGGGATTCATCAAAAATCATCTTTATTAATGTAAAGTCTTCCTATATTCAGATGTTAACTATGAGCATAAATATAAATGAGCTTAAACTCAAGATGGGAGTCAATGGGTGAAAGTGAGGAAGAAAGGCACGTTGTCTGTTGTCTAGACTGAGAGTCGAGATACAACGAGATCAACATCAAACTGTGTGAGTCGATGTCCAGATCAGAGACGGGAGAGATGTAGGAGGCAGTGTGTGATATGTTGGAGGTCCTCAGACAGACAAATATATCTGATCCTCTGTAAATCCCCACAGGAGATATGCATCTTTTGGCTTTTGCCCTCCACTAAGCAGAAGGTCAGCTAAAGAACAACATTGATCGATTCAGCATCTTGCTTAAGAGTCCATCATCAGCAAAAATCTCTAAACCCCCTCCCCCTCCCTCTGTCTACAGAGGTTATGGATGACAAAATGGAAAACTATGAAACACATATAAACATTTATAATTGTTAAACTGCAACAACTGACTCATTGACATCTGTTTATGAACTAAACTGCTCAATAACAAATATCTTTGATATAATGGTGATGGTGCTTTGTTAAAAACACCTTTCCAAAACCACAAAGTCACAAAAGCAAAAGCAGTACAGAGGTTACACTGGCTAGCTATACCTAATAATAGAAAAATCTGCAAGCAGCCATCATCTTTTCAGCCAATAAAATCCATGGTTGTTGGCTATAAATCAGAATCCTGCTTTTGTGCATTGCTTTATTGTGCAAATTTGGGGTAAATCCGCTACCCGTTACTCTCAAATTAAAAGTAAAGCATTTGTAAACTGCAAGAACGTAAATCTTTACAGACAACTGAACTCCAGGTTTGTAGTAAAGGTAGAGTCTCCTTTTCACTGCCTCCTCCTGAAAGCTTTAAATAGCCTAGTCATGAAGTCAAGACAGTTTGAAGGATGCAGAGCAGCATTAAAATCAATGTATGTATCGCATTGCATTTCACACACAGAGACATACACACAGGATGACAGAGGACTTGTTCAAAGACACTCAGAGCCCATAAAGGGCCATGAGGGAAACAGACCTTCACCAGAGAGTGTCTGTATTGCATGACACAATGAGCACTCTGTGATCCGCATGTTGTCTGCTGGTGTCACAGTATAAAAACTCCTCTAGCGTCTAACAAGTCAAAGTCTGCCATCAAGTGGTACATGAGCAAACAACCACCCAAGCAGTTCTGTCGACTAGTGAAAAATCACATTAATATTCTTTTAATGCATAATTGACCCAGCGTGGTTTTGTTGTTATCCTAATGGCTTAATTTTGTATTTGATTACAATACTTTATTATATTTCCGCAAGATGATTGGTGTGGACATTATGCTTTTGATTTACTCAAGAAAATAGACCGGAGAGGATGCCGCTGTGTGGTTTAACTATTTGACTAATAATAGTTAAACTATTTTACTATAAAATCAATATTGTTTTATAGTTTAATTTATATTAAAAAATATATATAAGACCACAACAGTTTTTTTCTGTATTATGAAATGACTGCGTGGACTTTTTAGTTGACAAAATCATAAAACAAACTGCCCTTTTAGTGCATAAAAAGGTAAAAAAAAAAAAAAAACAACCCAAACAAACAGAAGAGGAGATGGACTCTGCCCTAACAACCATTTCTCTCCTGGATGAGTACAGTGCTTATCAGTTGAAAAGGTCAGTGTCCTTTTCAAACAATTTATCATTGCAGTGGCCACTACTATATAAAAAGCATTCTACTTTATTTGTAGAGAAGTGCAGTAAACTCCAGTTTATACCTCTTCTGTCTGTTCAATTCAGACTGAGGACTATTAGCTGCAGCATTTGTTGATAATGTCGCAGAATTATAGGGTAGAAAAAGGTCATAACCACCCAGTAAATAAGGAATTATCCTCTCTTTAATGTAATTTTAAAGCTCTAAGAATTAGGAATTGCTGCTCGGGCTAAGTTGATGCCACTGATGTGAGATTGGTACTCAGTGTTTTGCTTCAACATGACATGAACACAATTTAATTCCAAAACATGACAAATAAAATGATATATGTGATTATTCAACTGTGACTGGGTGAGTTGGTGATTGATGACTGACAACAGCAGTGCCATGAAAAAGTGACATTAAGATATAAAAGTGTCACTACAATAAGGTTTGTTAGTATGAAAAAAGTAATGATGAAATACAGTATAATAATTTTCATAATGTCTAGTAATCATTTGCAGAGGAAAGTAACTAAGTACATTTATTCAGGTATTCAGGCTTTGGGAAACAGTGGTGGACATGTTTGGACATATTTTATAGGCCAATTTATAGTGAAACAGGTATACAAATTATACTGAATATCTTTGGGACTGTTGGTGGGGACAAACATACCAGGAGAACTAAATGTTTTAATAAGAAAGTAAAAAAATAAAATAAAATAAAATAAAAAATAAATAAATATCCTGGTTATACGTTTGTACATTCAGATATTGAAGATGTGTATTATTAAAAAATAGTAACAATTTAAAAAATGATCATATGCAGTGAATCTAAACAACACATTTTTATGTATAAATAAAATGTAATGTAAAGTGAAGGTAGGTTTCGTGTGTCTCATTCCACACCAGTAGGTGGCAGCAGTGTCACACTATTAGTTTCCGGGCGCAAAGCATTGTGGGTGTTTTCTGAGATAAAACGCAACGTCAACCAAACGTTCAAACTTACTTTTTCTCGGAGGTAACATCGTGACAGATCTACTGCTTGAGCTCCGCAAATTTTTCAAATAATTGTTATACTTTATTTGTTTTTAAGATCCGAAAACAGCAGTTTTCTCAAAGACTTTTGCTGCCAGTTTTTGCTTTGTACTTTTTTTTTAAATTTACAAGAATACGACTGCCACGTAACTCGCTAAAGAGAAGATAAGAAAACCGTCAAGTCGTTGACTCTTAACTTTTTCGGTTATTTTTTTGGTCGGAGATGTGTGTGGAAACAATGGATACCACATCAAAACGCATGAAAACCAACTGTCTACGGAGGTCTATGCTGAGGCCTACATCTAAGTTGAGGTGGAGGCTGCTCCGTGTGTCCACGGACGAGGACGGGGCCTTCAGGCCTTGTGGAGCCAACGCCGTCAAGGGGACCATTCGAAAGTACCTCCGCCGGGAACAGAAGCGGGCACAGCTGGCTAAAGTGGCCAAAGCCCTGGGAGACATGGGCAAGAAAGAGAAAACAGAGTCCATATATGAGGAAGAAAGCAACCGTCATTCACCGGGAGCAATGGCGCCGCAGAACACCACGCAGTACCTGATGAGTAACGTCTATGAAGACATGTCTGACGACGACTTTCAGTCGCTTCCAGTTTCACATGAAACATCGTCACAGCTCTACGGGGAGTCCCTTTCTCCGAGGAGTGTGTATACTGCGCTAGACTCCGGCTATGAGAGCTGCCTTGCCTATCAACAGAGAGACTTTGAGGAAGTGTTTGACCTGTGCTGGTAACCGGGATGAACTGGTTTACTCGGCTACGTGAAACTGCTCTGGCAGAGACTTTCCAATGAGAACAGATACAAAGGTGTGAAGAGTTGCATGTAAATACTGTACATGACTGTGTAATTACTTGTATAGTTGTTTTTTTTTTAAATCTATGGTATGTGTACACCCCTGGTTGTGTAACTTAATTGTCGCATGATTCATGGTTGGGCTTTATTTCTCACAGTGGCGCTCTGGACGCTGCCCGCCCAGTAGGGAGCGCTCCTGAACCCTGCAGAGGGACGAACCAAACGCACCTCAGCTCTGACCTGGCCCACAGGATTGTGAAACCCAGGTAAAACCCGGGCAGGTATTGTTGCACTGGATTGTCACTTGATGGCAATGGTGGTTAAAATGTCATGTGTTGTGCTGGGGGAAAAAAAAGAGCTTTCCACAGTTACTGTTGTCTGAGCGTTTTCCAGGTCACACCCCTGCCAGGACAAACGGCTCCGCCGAAGCACAGGAGCAAGAGACAAAGGAGGTCGGTGTTCACGTGACTGACAAAAAGGTGACATTTTTTTAATGGCCATTGGTTATCTTGACTGTTCCCAAGAGGATTGAAGTTCTTAATTTGTGACATACTTGTCTGTTTTTAATACCAAAGTGTAAGATTGGTAGTTGACTTAATACTAAGTGTGGAGGTTGATGAATAACTTGTTCAATAAAGGCGCTTTGTGTGAAATGTTAAACTTTTCATATTGTGTTATTTCGGGTTTGATTTTTGGGAATTGTTGAACACAAACACACAACCACAACTATATACTAAAGCATGGATTAAAAAATGATTGAATAACACAGGTAAAGCATAGTATTAATGTGGATATTGCAGACTTGAGAGATGAAGATAAAAGTGGACGTCTCAAAACAGTGCAGGACAGAAGAGCAGAAATTATGCTAGATTTATTTTAATTATATATTACTATATAATTGGTTCCTTCCACATATGTAAAATCAGGAGTCATCAGCAGTTTATAGCACCCAAACACTTCCATTTTAACACCAGTAGATGGCGAGCACATCTTGTATGTTTACCAAGTTAAACATGGTGTGGTGGCAGTATAACATGAAGTCTGTCTTCCATTACTTCAACAGTTGACATAATTAAGCTTTTCTGACTTTGGAAAGTATTAAGTTATGATGCCTGTAAAATAAGTTGTCTTAGTCCAGACATTTCCATGAGTTTGTGTGAAAATAAAGTCACGATGGGTTATTTTACACAATTGCATATTGTTTGGTAACTTCACATAATCACAGTATAATGTGCAGACTTAACCTGAATACAGGTCTTTCTAATAAGGAAACCTAATTCAGGACACTGTACTTCCCCTAGTCCATCACAAAATTCAGGTAGTCTAGTGTCTCATAATTAGCTTACCATCACTGACACAATTTGAAGAAAGTTGTGAAAGAAGTGCAAGTCCCAAGAGTGTTGCAAACCTATTTTGCAATTCCTACCACAGACACAACTGTGCTGTGACCCAAAAACAACCCTTCAAATATCCTTTTTTACACAACCTTATCAAGCCGTGTTACTGCTACAGTCTGGTGAGGCATTTACACCCAAAATAGAGCAGTGATTTCTAAAGCTACCACATGGTGGCAGAAGTGTCCAACAAGCCTGACGAGCACAGACGAGAGGACTAATGCAGGTCATCAGAGTTGATGCCAGAGGGAGAGGTGTTGATTATTGGTGGTCTACTTTTAGATCGTGTCTCATGGCATTTGTTTCAGTGAGGGGACACGCTGCTGCATTTTTTTTAGATGAAGACTTATGGCAGCAGGCTGGCAGGGACAAATGACTCAGGTTACTCGTGTGGCAACCGAAATGAGATGAAAATCCTTCAGTATTCCAAAGGCATCCCCTGCTGCTTTAATTGTTGTGATTTACTGTATGTGATTTACTGGAGAAACTGTTGTGGTTTCTTTGAGGAGCGCAGCACACTAGGTTTCATGTCTTTTTAAGGGAGAAAAATCAGCTGGGTAAGAGAGCTCCAGTGGTGTTATCTTGCTTCTCTTTCAATCTCTGCCTGACTGACTCAGAGGATGATAGCTCTGAGAAATGGCCACAGTTGTTGCTGTGGAGTGACGCATTGTCTTCAACCTCTCTTACTGCTGCTGGGCCCAGATACACTGTTTTTTTGTTTTTTTTGCCTGGTTTCAGTGCCTGTCAATCTTAAAAACTCACCCTGCGGTCCAACTGCCATGTGTGATGGTCAGCAATTACACCTAAAGCCCCATTGTGTGTGTGTGTGTGTGTGTTTGTCTATTGTTTGTGTGTACAGAGACTTGGACAGGACTGCTGCTGGCTGATTAATGGATACCCCTGCGGGCTGCTACAGCATTGATTGATTTGTGATTGGTGCAGTGCTGTGTACAGGTTCAGGTATACATTTGTCTCACTTTTGTGTCCAGCTTATCATTTTTCAAACGGTTTATTTTTTTCAAAAACATCACTGTGCAGTCTAATTCAATGATATTTTATTAGTATAATAAGTTACATAGTTGCTTATAATTGTCTAAAAGGGAGCTATTATACACCTGTAAATTAAAGTGAAAGTTGTTGTTTTTTTAAAACACTATACAATTTAATGGTATTAATATGGGAAATCAGTACATTTAAATTAATGAATAGTCTGCTAACTAATGATAGTTAGTTAATGCAGAGTAGGTCAGCTGAACATGTACAAATTTGGAATTTGTGTGCTGTGAAGCACAACATGAATAGAGAGTACAGTTCCCCAAAATAATCAATATTCACTTTGTAAATGATTAACTGTTTATTCAGTCACTGCTAAACTGAAGTAACTATCAGAGCTGTGTTTCTAATTTCTTAAGAGACTTATAAATCAGTAGGTAACCTAAAAATGAATCGTTACCTTTTTGATTCACAGGACATTTCCAGCAAAACATTAATAAAACCTTGGAATATATGATGTAAAAAAAAATAATAAAAAAATTGTGATCAAGTCCCAGTGCTTTGACGTCCATGGTAACCATGGAGCTCTCCTTGGGAAATGAGAAGCATAGAGGGCACTGAGCTCACATCCTTGGTATTTTTCCACACAATTTGTTGATTTTAGAAACCTGTGAGGGAAATTAACAGTCTACAACAAATCGCACATGCGTTGTATTTTACTAATGTAATAAACAAATGAATGTTTCCCATCAAAGGTTGTGGCTTTGTAAGGAAATACAATTTACAGAAACTTAGTATTTAATAACAAAAAAGGTTATAAATGACATTAATAAAATCTAAATATTTGGTCGAATATCCTTATTCACTTTCTTGCCATGAGTTAGATATCAAGATTGATAAGACTCTTATGTCTATATGGTAAACATGGAGAAACTGACAGACACTAGTTAGCCTAGCTTAGCATAAAGACGAAACATGGGGAAACAACCATCTAGCTTTTTCCAGCTAGCAATATTGGAGAGTAGTTAACTACATGTAGTTCAATTACCAGTATAACTACTATCACCTATGGTTTGCAACCAAGATGATTCGTTAAGATGTGGTTTAACTACTTTGCACTGTGAAGTAGCTAGCTGTTTGGTAAACGACAGTTTGAGTACCGTAGTTTCCCCAAAACTGCCAGCTAGCCTAGTGGTAGGCTAGCTAGCTAGCTAGCTAGCTAACTGTCTAAGGACAGTTCACTTTAAAAAAGGAAGTGTAAAAATAAAACATGGTTTTACATTGATTTTTATAGTGTTTGTTGGCCAGGTGCACACAACAAGGCTTCAATTCCTCCACATCATTATATGCCTTATAATTTTCATTTTCTGCTGCGCCTCACTTGCTCCTGAGAGGAAGTTTGGCTTCACATGAAGGGAAGGGGGGCATTCGGCCAAGAGTTGGGATTTATTTGGCTGTCACAGGACCATGAACACAGCCTGCTTTTAATTGGAGCTGTTAAAAGAATCTGGTGTGTGACTGAATATGTTGTGTGTGAGAGAGAGTTAGAGCCCTACTTAACGTGTGAAAACGCATCATGGATAAATGTCAGGCAACAGTATGTATGGAAGGAATTAAGAGGTAATCTTCATCCTCAAGTCCTACTATACCCCCACATGAAGACAAAATGCTTATCAGACAACCACTGATGAATATCTGTCCACGCTGATGCATGTATGCACGAACTTTAGGATTCACCCTCGGAGAAATCAAGATTAGAAAAGTTCCTTACATGAACCAAAACAAACAAAAAAAAGCAGCAGGAATTTCGGGAGTGATGGAGGTGGGTTGTAGATGAGTAATCAGTATGCTGATGTATGATTTGCATTATGAGTGTATCCTTGTCATGTAAACAGTTTGGTGCAAATGGGCGTCAATAGGATTAGCACTCTGGTTTTAACACCCGGATTTAAATATTTTAGGCTTAGGAGACAATACGGTCACAAACAGGCAAATAAAGTTTCGGATGTGGAAATAGGTTGATGACTATCTAAATACTAACCTGACTGTTACCATTACCCCTGAATCTATCGTTTAACCTGTTAGGGAAGCATTTTAAGTCTTGTCAAAAGCTCCTTCAGAAGGGATATAAAATGAATCTGTGTTTTAAAGACTTTGTTGTACAGTAGGTGGCAGCAGAAAGGTTCATAGCAGCCATCTTGTGGTTAACATGCAGACAAGATCACGTTATTTTACAGTGTCTAAATATTTCTCACTGAGTTTGAATTATTTGGCATGAGTTTGGTTGTAAACACATGGGACAGGGGGTCAAACAAACAAGAAAAAATGGGTGAAGTAAGAATTTATGGGTGGTCCTGTTCGTGTAAAAAACTATTTAGGCTTTACGTGTTACAAAATCTTGTTCGTCTGGTCCGCTTGAGGATTCAAGTGGTTAATGTAGTCTCATCATTGTTACTGTTCCCGCTGTTTTACGTGACCAGATTTCACTCTTTGGGTACAAGATTGTTTAATAGGTTTATATTATGACATGGGATAGCAGCAAGAAGGCAGCGTACTGTAGACTGTGCATCGTTGTCCTTTACTCACTCAGACGGGGGGTCTGGGACCTTTATTTATCCGGGTTAAGTGTTCATTTAGCATGAATGCTCTTTTCCTGGGAACAACCGGTGGCACAGTCACACAGTAACACCCATTCACACCTGGAAAGTAACCCAATACAACCACATTCAAATGTGCTGGCCACGGAGCAGTCTGGAGTTGAGGTGCCCTTTTACAATAAGATTGACTGATTGTTTAATAGGTTTATATTATGGTGGTAAAGAGTCGCTACTTCATTTTGCCCCCCGACCTCCAGTCTGTCCGGAGATAAAACTGACTTTCTGAATTTAAGTGAAAAAAATATGTGTGGATGGAGGATTATTAATAAAAGGCACTGTGCCGGTCTCACTTTCACCATCAGTTAGAGGTTTATATTGTGACCCAAATAGAAAAAAAGCCTATGGTGAGCGTTTCATGTCAACCACAAACATAAAATACTGTACGCTCAGACAAGCACACACTCGTGCAAAAAAGAAAAATAGGGCAAGGAGAAGGGGGCACTGACGTTACCCTGCACACCCTTTGGGAATCAACCCCTCTGCTATACTGGCTCATTAGTCAAAACAGTCTGAGGCAAGAAACTGAGGGATGTTTGTGCCACATCTATTTCCGTCCCCCAGCTCTCCGGTTTGCTTTGCTTCTCTGTAGAGACTGAGCAGAGAACATTAATGGACATTGACCCAGCAATTTCAGGGAAATGGGGCAGGTAGAGAAGTATTATGTGTGTATGTGTTTGTGACACTGACACTGAGTCCAGGGGTGGAAACTGCTGCACACGTTGATAGTCTTTTAACTGTGTCAAGGACATTAACAGACAAACCTCAATTCAGTCATACCGTGCCCACACCGCTCATACACACAAGCGCACACACACACACTCCAAAGTGAAGCTCAAACATGACTCTCAAAAGTAAATCGTCTTTTTGCTGTTCCCCTGAGCGCAAAGGGAGCTCTGGACCCTTTGAATTTGCTCTCCTTTCAGTACTTCTTCAAAGCATGTTTCAGTAAATACCAAGTGACTTTATACAGTTGTCAAGAAAATGCAGGATTCACATAGTTTCTTTGATCTTACATTATTGTCATTTAAACCGTACCTTTTTAGTATTTTCTTGCCTATTATGGCATACGCACATACACAAAACAGTTAGCATTTTTCCTTGACTTGATCAATGCCATGTTCATTTGTGAGTACAGCGCAAATGCCAAGTGTGACTCATCCATTCTCACACTTACGCACACACACACACACACACACACACACTAGACTGTCAGTCTTGTTCGATATATGTACAACTGCATTGCAGCGTGGGTGCTGGCTTCTCATGTCAAGACCTTGTCTTGACATGTCAGTCATGGCTGCTCGTGGTCTATGATTGGGGGAGGGATACAGGTGAGAAGTGATCACATACTGTATCTGGATATAGTACAGCCGGTGTCCATGTCGGTTGCTGTCATTTTACAACTGGGTGACTTGAAGACATGAATTTACACTGTCCTTCATTGTGATTTGTAGTGTGTACCACGCTCTTAATCAAGGTGAATCATTTCTGTTTTGCATTCGGTTTGGGTGATTGATTAAGTTTTCAGAAGAGCAAAGAGCCGTGAACAAGTACTTTAATTTTTTTTTTTAGAACAATTATACGTTTGAGATTCGATGGGACACGTTATTACATCAAACAACGTCTCCATAAGACAATTTAGTTAAGCCTCTTTACTGTAGGTCAGTAATTTGGATCCCGACCTCTGAACATAGATATGGATGCAGCATACATAGTGGGTTAACTATGACCTTAATTAACTGCTGTCAGCACACAGTAAAAACTAACAACCACAGCAGGTGTCTGGCACAACCCATGGTGTGTCGTGTTTTCACAATATAGACAAATGAAGTATTCAAATACTGCAAAGACAGAAAATGGAAACATTAAATTGCAAAGTGCTCATTTTTTACTGTGTTTTCATTTGTCTTTGTGCTATAATGTCTTGCAGCTGTGCTCATTTGTTTTTTTTAATACCATCCATGAGAGCAGAGCCTAGGAATTAAACTACAACAGATATGTTTTAGTGTTATTTTGTGCATTTGGACGGTCATATTTCTCAGTGCGAGCTTAACCGCTGTTAGTTTTGTTCGACTAGTGCAGCTGAAAGATGTGGAGATCAGTGACAGTCCTCTCTGAGTCTCAGTGTTTCTGTCACTGCTGTGGCAGGAACAGCTGTGTCATTGTCAGATATTGTTCGGGGCAGCAGAGTGTAAACAACAGATGGTTGAGTTAGTACCTGAACAGCATGTCAACTCCAACCATTCAGTGTTCACCCCCACAACGTTGGTCTGTAGATATAGTCACTATCTGAGCAGCCGTGAGCATTTATGAAATAGCCTCTGCCTTCAGTGGGCTCAGGTGTTTTTTTTTCTGGGCTTGTGATTTTATGGGTTGGTTTGTGGATTGTGTTTGTGAACCCTTCAACCTCTGAACTCCTCCAAGGACCTCCTTCACTATATGACATCCAATAAGGCAGAAATGTCTTCTGAGACCACCTTCAATCAAAGAAAAGACAACCATGCCTTTATGGCACTACCGGTAATATCCCATTCCCCTTTATAGAACCATCCTGCTGACTTCCCAGTGAGCTTCAAATGACAAGATCTAAGTCCCGAACCCACAGAATAAGTATGGCTGTGCACACACATACATGTTGGAACACAAATGTGGCTTTAATTTTTATTTTAATTCTGTTATATTTAACTTTTCATTTTCACTTTCGCAATGTTCCCAGAGAACTGAAATGAAATACGTCCTCTTTATTACACCTGGTCCTTCAAAATAATTGAATCTATAAGATTGATATGGTTTTTATCATATAACTTAGTTGAAGCTAGTGTTTTAATAAAAGAAAGAAAACACATCAGTATTCTTCTGACTTTTGATGAAAACACTTGTTTTGGAGGCATTTTAGGAGATTCCACTTGCCAGCAGCCACTTTGTTCTGACTTTGTTGTGCGGCTGGGTAAAAATGAGGTGTAATAAGCTTGAGTCAATACAGAGCTGTGAGTTTTGGCAGGAGCTAAATAAGATAGAGGGAGATCGATATGATGAAAGACCCAAGGTCGATATGAGCCCGCCCCCACCCCTCACCTGCTGCTGGACACGCTGCCTGTCAACTATTTGTCACCCAAAGCACAGACAGAGAGGTGCAATCATGGAGAGACAAACACACACGCACTCAAAAAATCCTTCCATCACTGGCACCCTTACTTTTGTTCAAAAGCACATACAGTGTAAGGGTGTGCACATGCATATGGTACATGAAAATGTCTATGCACACGAACGTACACATGAACATCCGTCTGCACAAACAAATTATGCTCTCCATGTGTGAACAGTAACTACCACCTACATCATGTGTAATCAATATATGTGTATATATATAACATGTGCAACAATAATTGTCCAAAATGTCCAAACAAATAGAAAAACACAGCACACACTTACTGAAGAAGATGCACGCCTTGAGGACAAAAGCTGTGGGATCGATCATGCTTACGCTACCACGCCAGTCTGAGGAATAAAAGAAAGAAAATTGATTTTTGCTAAATTCTCTGCAGTGACGGATGACTCACACTGTCTTGCAGCCTTAAGATGAAGTTGGGGGGGGGGGGGCAGCATACAAACACCTCCTGCAACGCGTGGAGGATAATGGACCCACATCACCTGTAAGACTGAATGACATTAAAATGACAAAAAAAAGTTTATTTATTCATGCATTATTTATGAGCAGGCAGAATAGATCTCAACCCTCAGCAGCACATTTACCTCTGGTACCGTTGCAGTCAAACCACTCGCTCGATGACTAATCTAAAATTGTTCTGAGACTTTTGTGGTTCTCTGGGAGCTCTCCCAGAAGAAATGTGTCAACTTGTCATTCAGGATCTGTATCAAAGTCAGTCATAAATAATCTGTCACCACAACATGCAACATTACAATTTGTGTCTAGCAAATTGTTAGCCCACTCAGGCAGAAAGTTAATGTTAAAGAATTGTCAACAACTATGATAGAAACAGCACATGACACAAAAACAGCTGAGGGTCAACAGTACATGACCCACAGCACATTATACTAGTGTATATATATATATATATATATATATATATATATATATACACACACACACTAGTCTTTAGGCAGCATGTTAAAAGGAACTGAATGTACTAAAAGTCATTTCAACATCAGAGACACTTTTTAATTCTTATCTATTTGTGGGTGTCTCAATGAATATGCATGATATTTTCACAGCATCACCACTCATATCCATTTATTTGGTTAGACAGCTATAAACTGGAGGTAAAAAAAAATAAAAAATCAGATTGAAATGTGTTTTTCACTAGAGAAACTATCAGAAGAGTGTTATGAATGAAATTAAAGGACACAGACATTTGAATTTCCAGTAAATAAAAAAATAAAAAAATTGAATTCACTAAGCTTTTTGAGTCAAATGAAAGAGGAACGATGGGGGTGATTGAGTTTGTTTGTATGTGTAAGCATCAGCTAACGTTTCTCTGTGTTTACCTTTGATCAGTTTACGTACAGGAATAATTTTGTGACATCACAACTAGTGAACATTTAATTACCTGGTTAGAAATTCTCAAAATTACATCCTCCCTCTACCTCATTAAAAATAATCAGAGCCTATGAATATGCAAACATTGTTAATTTCAATAGTACACTACTGTAAATTGCATACTGGACCATGACTCAAGGCTAGATGTGAACTTTCTTGTAAAGGTACAGCCTTCGATTTTTTTTCTCTCTTTCTGTAAGCACAGAGAAACTTTCCGCTCTCAGTAGCTGAATGTGAAAACAGCCTTCTAGTGTCAAACTCCACATATTCATCATTCTGCACAGTGAAGTTCAGACATTCAAGTGAAGTACGAGCAAAACACATTAAGCGGAGGGGGGGGGGCTTTAACCTTGATGACACAATGCCAGGTCTGTTTAGGTCAAAGATGGGTAAAATATGACAAAAAAAGTGTGCTGTGAATGGCAGAATATCTCCTACGTCTTTACATAAGAACCAGGCATCAAGCTAAATGATTTTTTCTACCTAAGTTTGTTTTGCGTGATGGCCAATACTTCCATACTTAATCACTTATGATTATTGAGTCTTTGACATGCACAGCAAACACACAGTTTTTGCTCAATATGTTCTTTAGGTTTTTCAGTATGTAGTTTCATGTCGTGGTGCAATTATGTTATGAAAAATCACAACTTGCACAGTTCATTCATTTAATTTACTTATAAACCCCTCAACACTGTGCAGCTTTAATCAACTACAGCAACGGTGAGTGCCAAACACAACTTGTGCTTATTGAAGTCTAAACCTCATTAAGAAATGTGATGATAGTTTACAGATTCTCAATTTCATGCTTAGATTTCATTTATAATTTATTTCGGATCATTTAGACCATATTAAAAAAAGAGTTTCCCCCGCCTCTGCTAGATTACATTGTTCATTACTCTCCGTCTCTCTCTCACATCCCACTAGTCTGTTTCCCTTGACAACCATATCTACTGTTCATAATTATGCAAATGATATGGATCTTTGGGCCAAAAGGATGCTCATAAACAACCAGCCCCTTCAACCATCCCTGTGTTTGTCTAAAGTGGCTATGATTACTGTTTTAGGTGGAGGCGTGAGTTTAATTGAATGTCACAACTCATTTCTTTTTACATTATTTGCAGAGGGTCAGTTTTTAAACAAACACAACTGTACACAAGGATGTGTGGGGGTGTAATTGTGTTTTCAAATTTGACCGTCCTACTCATCAAGAAATGGACAGAATTGCAGGTGGGCTTTAACATTTTGTTAAAGCTCTTGCTCTTAGGGTCTATTTCTGTAGGTCAGTGAAGTAATGTTTGGTGCAACCACCAACCACCCAAACTGCTTTCCCCCCCCCCCCCCACTCCAACATCCATTTTCAGGCAGAACAAACAGTCCTTTCTTTCCTTCCATTTTCCCCTCGTACGTCCATCAGTGTAATTGCACTCTTTCCAGGAATAGAAAGGAGCTGCCACAGTCTGTCAAGGAGCCAGTAGTTAAAGTGTCCTTCATGAGACCATTGGAGCACTCTGGAGTTTGGGTTGTTATTGAACAATTTGTGAAGTTATTCACACTTCGATTGTGTCACCTGTGCTTCTCTCTCTGTATCCTTGAACTGACCACAGGTATAGTTGAATCATTCATGTCAAAGTACAAAACATATTATGTGATGATTTTTCTATGACAGTTAGCTTAGTTTATAGGGACCTGAATAGAGTCATAGTGGTGATATTAGAAGTGGTTTCACTCAGCTCATAAAGACTACTGCTCAAATTATGCTTCCACAAAGACATGAACCAAATGCCCCTGGAGGCAATCGCATAGAGCTACAACCAATCAGAGGGAACGTGTGTCGTAGTGCTGAGTGATGGAAAAATGTATACAGTCTACAGGATGAGTAGATGAGCTGTGATGGTAAAAAAAAAAAAAAAAAATCCTACGGCAAACACATCTTTATTATCAACAAAAGCTTTACGTGGTCTCAGCCAGATGGGCTGGAAATCTGTCTAAATGGGAAGGGAACCAGAAACATCTGCCAGAGCAAATAAAACATGATTTGTTTGGTTCCCAGGCTAATGGGCTATGGGTTTACTTCCAGATTATACAGCCAACTGAATATATGCAGTAGCCACAAATTCCCACTCAGCCTATAGTCTCTTTACATTGAGATGACACTTTTCTAGGCTTTAGGAACCTTCAACAAAACCTTAATGGATTAAAAAAAACATGATGCAAAGAGTAGTTTCACGTTAGTGTGTTATTTATTGATTTGTACTAAACACAAAGGTTCAGCTGAGGCTGATTGTAATGTTATTGTATGATGTGATTATGGGATCTAAATCTTTATTTTTTTATGTAAATGGTCACATTTTGTTATAGCACAGTATGTTGACCTATATATTTTGGAATGGGTGATCTAAGATATATATATATTAATAGTGTAATATCTCACTCCCTGTGTTGACCAGTCCCACCCATCTGGCAGTGCAAGAAGGTTAAAACAACAAGTAAAGAAGTGTGCAAATAGCACTCGGTCCCTGTGCGGTATATTGTACTGTCAACTTAAACAGCTTTGGTCAGGTGGGAGAATAAGTGGTTATTTCATCCTCTCAGTCACAGCTGTGACCCACTCTAATTACATCCAGCCAGCAGTTGCTCCTTTCATCTCTTCCAGCTTTGGTTCTGAGATTCAGTCAATTTTAATTTATCATCTAAAAGCATTTTAAAGCTATAGCAAGGACACTCACTCAGTGCCAGTAAATGCAGCCTTGAAAGTGTTTTCAGTGCTCTCTGCTGCTCTGTCTGCATGCTTTGTGCTCGCTAATCACCTGTGTTTTCTTATTCTGTCTCCTTCTTCCTGAGCCATCCTTTCCCTTACTGTTTTTCATCCATCCCGTGAATTCCCATTGATGGAGAGAAAGAGGGAGATATGTGCACTGTCAAATACACATATAATACCTGGATAAATTAATGGAATAACTAGACATTTTGGGAAATACATTTGTTCACTTTCTTGTCGAGATTTAGATTAGAAGATCAATAATACACATCTGTCGGGGGGAACGGCTACTCTGGCTTTGTGCAAAGAGAGAGCTATTTACCAAAATGTCAAAATATTCTGTTAAACTCTAAATATTCACATTCTCACTACCTTTTATTCAAGCACTGAAGGCTATTTTTTCACATTGCTTGGCCTAATTCTAAGTGAATTAAAAATACTGGCTGGATATTATTACTATTTGCACTAATTGCCTTGTGTTGGCATTTACCTGCAATGTCCCTTTGTAAAAAAAAAAAAAATACAATCTATGTGTGTTTGAAGAGGAGGGGGAGGTTGTATGCATTGCATAAGCGTGTCTTCACCCTCTCTGTAAATGATCTCATCTCTGTCATTAGCCAATCTTGTGCGTCTTCCTCCCTGCTGGGCTTGCTGCTAAAATGCTAATGAGGTCAGCAATTACAAAACACACACAAATGCAGAAACATACACCTCTCTCTCTCGATCTCTGTCTGTCACCCATTAGGGGGACAGCCCCCCGTGCTGTGCTTGTCTTAAATTGATGAACAGACTTCACTTTGGGGGCGATATTACTCTGAGACATTATATTAGTCCAATTAAAATCTAATCAAGAGCATTTGCTTTGGCTGTTCAAGAGGGCATACAAGGCAGATGGAGGGAAAGAGGGGGAAGGCCCATGAGGTGAAAGCATCTGTTTTTTTCAGATGACTAAATCTAATATAGTGACTGAAAAACTCTATGGATGGAAATGTCACTTCTTGATTGGTCAGTCAACTGAAATATGTGTTACTATTGGATTCATGGTGCCCAGAGGATGAAAGACTTCAGTGATCCCTTGATTTTTGTGCTACTATGACACAGACCGTTTGTGTGGTTTTGTGTGAAATGTCTCAACTACGACTGGATGAACTGCAATTAAATTTAAATCTGACATTCATGTTCCCGTCAGGATGAGTTCAGCTCTTTGGTGATCCCTCTTATTCCATTGTTATACCACAAAGAAATTAAATTACTACAAAGAAATGTACTAGCAGTGTACAGTGTTTTTTTCTTCTTTTTTTTTTTGGAGACACAGAGAGAGAGAGAGAGAGAGAGAGAAATTACATGTGACAAAGTCCTAGTCTGGAATTAAACCTACAGTAGGACGTCACAGACACATGATAGGCGCCTTTAGCCAGCCCATCTACCCACGCAGGGATTATTGTTGGAAAAAATAAATAAATAAAAGGTGGAGACACTAAAAAAAATGTAGTTCAACATGGCTGAGAATAGTGGCTGCCTTAATTTATGCTGATTAATCTGTTTGGCTCATAAAGGCATTTCTCCCAGTGCTCACTGACAGTTGCTTTGTTAAATATCAGGTTGATTCTGGTTAACAGCACATATCATGATACATTTTTAGGTATTTTGAGTCTTCATTTTTTTATATATGGACATATCATGAATTGACACGGCCATTTGAGCATGTTGCTTTGTGCGAGGCAGAGGAGGGAAAAAAGGTGTTTGTTTGGCGTTGTCAGGTAGAGCTCTGTGGGGATTTGGTTATGAGTGTGTGACCGTGCATGTATGTGTGTATTTTGGACAATTTACTACGGGAGGCTGTGTATTTACCCTGCATGGCAAAATCATTTTTTTTGACTGTGTGGAAAATCAATGACAAGTCTATTTCTCTAGCTGGCTCTGGAGAGCCCAGACAGAGGGTTCACATGGTCCACATGGTGGCGCTCTGACTCAACATCGATTCTCTCTTTAGTGTCCCTGACACTTGTTCTTGTTCTTACCTGATTTCCTCTTCTCATCCACTTTTCTCTCATCTCTCCTCCATCACTTATCTCTCATGTCCTCTTGTGCTTCTCCATGTTTTCCCTCTTCTGTTGACAGAGGCTGAAGGTCATACCATCTACCATGACATGTTGCCGTGTCGCAGTCTAGGAGGAGGGGGGATGTTTTATCAGTGCAGCTTCTGGCCTGCATGGCTCGGCTGCGCTGGACCTCAGCAAACAAACACACATAAAAATAATAATAATAATAACACTCCATGAGCATATGAGTAGATACAGGGTGAATTTTCTAATTTGAACTCAGAGCGGAATAAATTACATTTTTGGTTTAGCCAAACCGATGGAGGGAAGTGGACTGGGGGCCGAGAGGAAAAAGAAGCAAGAGCGAGAGTTAGTTAATTCTGTCTGAGCTGGAAGCCTCAAGCCCCCAAGTCAGAACATGGAGGCTTGTCTCTTCTAGTTCCAGAGAGCGCGCTGAAATGCCCTGTGGAGGAGACGCATGGGCAGAAAAACGAAAAGAAAAGTCAGTGTGATCAGCACTCACATGCCTGTGTCAGGGCGGGGGATTTTAATAAGGGTATGCAAATGTGTTGGGTTGTGTTTGTGTATGTGATTTGGATGTGTGTGTGTGTATGTGTTCAGTTAGAAGAGAAGGAGTGTAGATTAGCTCTGATTAGATTCTGCATCACAAACACACACACACACACACATAGCCTACACACATGGTTATTTTTAGTTGCTGTCAAACTCTTTGCCCAACCCTAGTGCTCTGTCTCTCATACAGACACCCCCCCCTCTCGACACACACATACACACACACAGGAAAATAAAGAAGAAGGACAGCAATCCATTACATTGTTCTCTGGATTTGTTTTTTTTTTTTGGGACAAATATCTCCTTTTTATTTCTGACAGGACATCACAGCTTTTGCGTGCTCCTGCTCAGGTCCCCATAGGAGTAAGGTGTTAGAAAGAAACAACAGGGGATGACAGATGCAAGTTTACAAAGATCAGGAGACAGGAGTGAGATGGAGAGAAGGAAAGGCAAAAATCAATCCTTCACCTTTCCTGTTCTAGATCTGCCTACCCTTAGGTCTCATTTTCTCCCTACTATATAGGCTGCTGGCTCTGACACACACATATACACACAGATATTGATGTGTGTGTCTTCCAAAGTGCCTCTCATTGTTGTGAACATGGCTATTGAACAGCGACCATTAATGGCCCAGTATAATCAATCACTGACCTGTAACAGACCTGTTCTCCAGCAGCACAGCCACCAGACGTGGTTTCCATCCACTTCTTGGGAGATTCTTCTTCTGTTAGTTTAACAGATTTTGGAGCTCAGTTGTTGTTATGTTGATTCTCAAAGGTTATCTGCATATTTTCTCCTTGCACAGTATTGACCGACTGGTTTGGAAAGCCAACCTATTTCCTGCTAAATTAAAACCCCCCAGGGAGTGATCCTATGTGTACAGTAAATGAGTCAATTTCTATTTCGGTCATACTTTCACTTTTATCTCATATAACAAGATGTAGATTGTCGATAAGAAATTGTATCTAGGCATGACTGTCTGTATGATCGATTATATTCTTGCACTCCGATTGATTTATGTGCCAGTATTGCTAAAATTAACCGCTTGATTCACAACTTCATCTCATATCTCACATGTCACATGCTCAGACACGTGCAAATGTACATGTAGACTAAGTGTATGCTATGTATTACCAGTGACAGCCTCCCCGAGGCAAAGAACTGTCTTTCCTTTCTGTTGACTTGTCCACAGTCACATTGTAGCACTAAAATACACAGCCGCTCTGTCCTACAGCATCCATCCCTGCTTTAAAACATGTGGTGTACAAGAATGAGTTATACCTATGGATATGGAAAAATGGATATAGATATTAGAATTACTATATGAGCATCCACCTTATACAAAAAACATAAATGTACAAGCCTAAATACTATGGAGCCTACATAGTAGAATAACTGTAAATGCATTAAGACTGAAACAGTCACAAATAAAGTGAGAATATGAGCAAGTTTTAACAAATAAATACAAAAATCACATTTAGATAGAATGCAAATAATATACAAAATAAATAAAAACGCATCTTTATTAATCTTTATCTTTATGGATGAATGAAAATCAGCACATATCAGCCATAACTATTTAGTTTAAGCCTGCTGTGATTTTACCATCAACACAAAGATTTGTTTTAATAGTACAAAAACAAACACTTCTGATAGCCCACAACAGGTAGTAAACAATAACCTGAATATCAAATCAAAACCTGCCGCGGCTGTCACAAGCAATATATGTTTTGCATGTCAACAGACATGCTGTTTCTGTAAAGTTAACATCATTTCAAATCATCTCCACAAGGGGTTCACCGTCGCTTTTATCAGTTTAATTTCCTTTATCTGCCACCTGTGTATCTGTCAGTGCCATCATTTTCAAGTGTAGACACTGGAGGGAGCAAAACAACCCTCATAACAGCCGGTAAAATAGTTTAACTGGCTTCAACTTTAAGCTATGACTCAGCTATTTTAACGTGAATGTTTAGCCGAAGCTATTTTCTACGTTTATTTTAACCTCGACGTTAAAGCTAGCAAGCTAGCTAGCTAGGAAAGTAGCTATCGCGGCTACCTAGCTAGCTGGTTAGCTTTAGCTTCAAGTAAAATAACGTTACCATGAAAGTAAGCTAAGTTAAGGCTTATATGACCACAACAAAAAATACTTGGAGCTGTTCTCAGGTGAGGTGTTTAAGATAAAGTGTCCCCAAATTATTATTAGCTAGTTTTCCATGACGTACATCTATTTAACAAGATGTTTTAACCATTTATAATGTGGCTTCTTATGAGGCCAATTAATAGGAACTAGTGTAATCATTACCTTGTGTTGTTGCCTCATGTTGTCCCTTCCCCAATGATCCATTATAAAGAAAATAAAATGGCTGTAACTTAGCTCTCAAACTGATTTTTGGTTTGTCATACATTACATTAATTTATTAGGTGCAGAAAAACATGTTGCAGCAGCAGGATGGAGACAAGAGGACAGAGACACGGGGAGCATCGGGGGGCCTCAGGTGAGTGCAACTGGGTTTCAATTTTAGTAATTATAAGTGTGATATTTTGAAGCTAGATACATATATTAAAACATCTTCTCATTGAACCATATTGCTTTGAAAAGTTGCTTTTATCACCACTTTACCTGCAATAAGCTGTAAAATATGTGTTGGAAGCTATAATGTTTTATTAATTAGCCTCATAAGCTCACTAAATTGTCAAACTGATTTTTGCTTAGTGTTAGTAGTGACAGTCACATGATCACATGGATTGTATAAATACTGACGTACTGTTTGTAGTGTGCGGTGACCTTGTCTGACAATATGCCTGTTTTACTTTGGTGTGGCTCAGTTTGTTTTTCCCCCTTGGTGGGCGTGTCTTTCATTGTGTGATGGCATTATGCACTGTTGCTTCAGGTAATTAAGTATCAACTGATTCTTACTCCCAGTTGGTACACCACATCCTGTGTCCCTTTCGCCGTATGTTTTGAGTGTGCATATACATACAGACAAAAATCCCTCCTTACCTCAAGTTATTGACTCTGGTCAGTGTCGCGTTGTATTGTTCTCTCTCAGGCAGAAACATGAAGATGAGTGGACCTTGTCACATCCTTTCATGGGTCATTAGGGCCTTCGTAGACATCAGTGAGATGAGATAGCATCACATCAGCCATTTTGTTGCCTTCGCCGCATAAATCAAAGCTCTTCGGAGCTTGTGGGCGACATGAATAGGTCTGTGTAATTTAAGCATTAAGTAAATTCGTGCAAATATTTAGTGATCCCTAATTGTTGAAAAAAATCTGGTTTGGCAAGATAGGCAAGTTTGCTGTTTCCTTGATGCTGCCAGTGATTGCTCAAAAATATGTGAGACATGACACACATTGCCATATTTCACCCAAATGTTTCTATTATCTCAGATAATCTTGATCTGTATTTACATAACCTCTGGGAATATTACAGCTTTGTGTGAAGCCAGTCTTTTATTCGTGTCTCCATCTCTGCCGCATCCACACCTGCAGCAATTAAAACAGGATTTGTCGGTCACTGTATTCACTCCTCTTGTCCTCCTCTACGGTCACTCCTCTACTGTCTGTGAAGTGATCCCATCCTAACATTAAAAAAAAAAAAAAAAAAAGACAGAGTTACCTGTCAAGTGTGTATCTGTAAAGTGTTGATTATTCTGTTATTTATTTTATGTCTGAAAATTGTTAAAAATAAAAATAAATAAAAAATCCATCTCGATTTCCCAAAACTCAAGTTGACACATTGAAACTTGTTTTTTGTCTTATCAATATAAAAGTTTAGTTTAATATAGTGGATTAAGAAAACATACACATTTCAGAACCTGCACAATTGCAGATTATTTTTTGATTATGACTAATCAATAGGCTGTAAAATGTAAAAAAAAAAAAAAATAAAATAAAATAAAAAAAATGAGCAGGAATAAAATATCCTTGCACATTAACTATGAAAATGTTTCACTCACAACATCATACTGTGCATTTCTTAACATTAGACATTATGTGAGCTTGTAGTAAACTGGTTTTCTAACCTCCACAATACATGAAGGATATTACTGGAACATACTGTGAAAGGCTGTTGGCAAGAAGCTAATTTTACTGTTTGGTGTATGTCTCCCTCCTATCAACAGACGAACACACACACACACACACACACACACACACACACACACATACCAACATCCTTAGGGAGTCAGTTCTAAGTTTGGGTGCTGCTAAGTCTTGCCAAGAAACCCTATACCCCCTCATTGTCCCTGGGACGCAAGCACTTCACATATGACATTTGAAGAAAGATGGTGCTACAAGGGGTTGGTGATGACGGTATAGATATCATAGGTTTAATTTTGTCTCTATATCTGCATGTTGTTTAAGCTGGAAGTGTGGATAAATATATATATATATATATAGAAGACTGTGTTCAGCTTTGTGTGTTAATTGAAAGTTTGCTTTTATTTGCAGCGTGTGAAGCTAAACATGAGGCAGGGTGTGAGGTGTCTGACGCTGCAGGGTTCAGGAAGATAATCAGAGAGATGTGAGTATCTCTTGATGGACTCGCGGGGGAGGGTGACATTCATCCAAAATAACCAATGGCCATTGTGCTGTATCGTGTAATAATGAGGAGATGTAGCCAGGTGATGCCGCTTCATATCTTTCAACTCAAAAGCTCAAAGGTCTAATCAGCAGTTGTTAAAGACAGCATATTTGAGGTCAGCCAAAGGTCACGTGGGTGTTTTAAATAATACACTTATACAAAGCATGTCAGGTATTTTTTTAAAGGCATGAGGGAAAAAAAAGTACATCATATATAATATTATGCTAATTCTATCAAATTGGCTATCAGATTAGGAGACCTCAGAGGGCATGAACTTGGCTGCCTCCATGTATTATGATAGTATCTTTTGCCTGCATAGCTTTATGGGAATTGGGGAGTTTCTGTAAACACACCTCTGTTGACCTCTTGGCCATGATGCCAAAATGAATAAACATGAGGACTGTTACAACAAAGCGGCGATGTAGCACACAGGCTACAGCAAAGCCAGCTGAACTTCTCCCAGTGTTCAGCCTGTTCATTTCCAGTGTTATTCCAGGCCTGACTCTTTCCCACCACCACTACTACTGCTTCTCACATTATTTCCACAGAAATGCCACTGCCTCGCCACCACTACGCTCTGTTGGCTACACATAATCTTACCCCATAGTGTTTGATTATCGCTAATTGACAAAAATAGATGCATAATAAATAGCAGGCATTCTGCATCTGTAATTAAGCCTGAAGAGCACTATTAAAAAAAAGAAAATCACCTCATACAGGATTAAGCTCATGAGGTAGGCTTAGTTGTAATCAATGTCATTTATGTGGTAAGCTCACAAAATGAGTCGTGATTATACTGAAAACATGCATACACACGATTTTCTGTACAAAACATAGATGTGTAAAACACCAGAAGTGTATATAAGGCCAGTCTAAGGGAGGTTAATAACAATTTAATTAGCAACACTTTAAAGGTGCAAAATTATGAGAACGAGTAAGGAACAAATCAGAAAATAATTGCTCGTGTAATTAGTGGAAAACTAAAAAAACAATTCATTTAAAACTAAATCAAGTACCACATAATAGATAAGTGACCTTAAAGGAGACTACTAGATACATACTAGATAAAATACTTGGATATACATTTATCTATAATACTAATATTCTCAGTTAGATTAACTATGAATCATCTTAAACCTCTTAATCGCACAAAACTAGTACTTCATCATTGCTGTCATTTTTAATTTAGTTTTCAGCCCCCTCAGGTGACGCATTAAGCTGCGCCGATAGTGAGAATACTTCATAATTACCCTGCCATCATTACTCACTATTTCCCTGTCCCCTCTTGTAAAGTAAAGCATCATCCCACTAAACTGACGAGTATCAATATCGATATCAAGCATGGCCATAAATCTGTATGCATGTTCTGTCTGTCTCTTTGTTTAAGCCTGCACTTAAATGTAGAATTTATGGTGGCAACAGAGAGGCTGATGTTTTGGTTGTCAGCCTTACTCGGAGCTTGAAGTCACTATGGGGCTATCAGTAGGGGGCTGATGGTCCATCTGAGTGCGCAGTATGAGGCCACGTCTCCCGTAGCCGAGGACTGAGAGTCTAAATGAGTGTTTAGAGGTGGAGGCATGTTGCTCTTTGCTATTGATAAAATCACCAATACACCTAAATGCATGCTGTGCACAACAGATTGGTCTATGAGGCTCTCTTGTGTGCGTGTGTGTGTGCCCGTTTGATTGATTGATGACGGAAAACAGTGCCAGCATATAATCACTGATCAATTTGTGTTTACTAGAAAGTAGGACGGAGACAGAAAATATAGCCTCTTAAATGATACTTCGTCACAGACCAGGCGTGTGAAGCTGTCAGTCAAAGCCACGCAGCCAAGAATCGTGCTGTTACCGTAGAAACAGTACACTTATTTGAATGGACACTTCCAGCTATTTCTCGTAATGCAATATTTTTATTTTTGCGTTTTGCTGCTTTGTGTCTGTGATTATCAGTGACGTCAGAGATTCAGCGTCATCAAATCGAATCCTCGTAAAATTTCCATGATAATCGCAGACAATTTAATTCATATTCAACTATATCCCCAGATGTGTCATTTCTGATACATTTCTGGTACATACAGAAATAAATGACTACAACATATTAACCATTGACAGTCTTGTATTTCTGTAAGGATAGTTTCCTTTGTCTTCATCGGAAAGCAAACACACACACACACCAGTGTATAAAGCATAAATAAAAACAGATCATGCAACACAACAGCTGACTCTTTCAATAAATGTTGACTCAAAGCGGTGGGCTTTTTTTCTAAACTGTAATGTTTGTATAATATGTCATGTCCTTCAGCATATCCACTTATGAATTTCCAATGTTGAGGACAGCCACAAAAATACACCCTGTAAAAGACGTGTTTGCTGAAACTGGGCTACGATAGCTGACTAAATGTCCGTGAAAGAGAGAGAAGTCAACACTGCTTTGTCTCCACATAAGAGATATTCACCTGCAATCACCCTGATAGATTATTTAGAGACAAACATGGAATACACAGTAGTACTGCATTCCCATCAAAGCAAAGGACAAATGTGTTGCATTGGGGGCTGAAGCTTTACAAAGACATCCTATTGAAAAGGCAGTGCGTAAACATGTGACGGCAGACAGGAGTCTAAAAAGAAAAGAAAAGCTTGCTTCATTATTTGCCAAGGTAGCATCTTTTCATCAAGGCGGAGAGGCAGCGTGCCCTCAGAGTCAGGAATAATGTACTGCTCTGTCTTTAGTAGGAAGATGGCTTTTATTCACTCTCTGAATGCCAGGGTCACGATAAAACGTGGTTTAAATAAGTGCAACTAGCTTGATTTATTGTCCCACATTCAGGCATATGGTACTTTCAAAATACCACAAAATCCCTTATGTTCATCAGCCCATTTTATCCTTAGTTGTTTCTGGAGGAAATGTTTGGCCTCTCTGTGGAACGTCATTTTAAGCTCAGCTAACCTTGCTAAAGGCCTATCACAAAAAAAATTAAAATAAATAAGGTTCAAGGTTCAAGGTTCAAGGAGTTTTATTGTCATTACAACACATGTAACATGGGATGCAACGAAATTGGTTTCCCCTGGTCCTGGAGCAGCCCAATTATCCAAATATAAAATAAAATTTAAAAATAAAATAAGATAAAATAAAATAAGATATATATATACATATGTATATATAGAACATAAAATATAAAGGTAAGACATAAAATATAAAGGTAAGCACAAAAGTATATACAATAAATAGAAAAACAACAAATAGAAAAACAACAACAACAACAGTATAACACCATGGTGATGTGCAAGTGTCCAGGTTGTGCAAACAACTGCAATGTGCAAGAAAAAGTGATTACAGTGCATGTGATTTTGTGTTATTGTCTGTGCATCTGTGGTGGGGGGGTCCAGATGGGGGGCGGGGGGTGGGGGTGGAGGTGGGGTTGGGGATGGGGGGCAGGGGTCCTCCAGAGTTCAGCAGTCTCACAGCTTCTGGGAAGAAGCTGTTCCTCAGTCTGGTGGTCCTGCTCTTAATGCTAAATATGATAAATATCATTACTTTTGAACTTGCTTTCTCTCTATTTTCTGATGTGGCATAACTGTTGCATGGAAGGATACAGATCAATAGACTCTGTGCTTGATGTCATGAAAACCCAATGCGGCTAAAATAAAACCAGCCAGGTCCCAAATCAATTTAATGCTGTATACCATGTGATTCCATGCTATCTGTGGGGAAACAAAATGCCTCTCTGAGGAAACATCCCGCTTTGTCTCTAAAGGCATTATCTTTGTGATACAAACACACACACACACACTTACACAATTGCATTAATCTTTTGAGATTGCATGTGTCTCGAGGCTTGCTCCGCAGAGAGTTCTGCACTTATTAAAGAACACAAGAGAAAATAGTTTGAGCTCAGAGGAAAATGACGACAAACAGAGACATTCACACAGAAACAAAAGATCCTACTACCCCTTATTTCACTTTTTAAATCATCCCGCTCATTACCATATGTAAATGAGCAGCACGTATTAACATCTGGGGTGGCTAATGACTGGGCTGTTCAGGAAGATTGGTTTGGATTGACTTCACCGTCTTTCATTTGCTCGTGGTTCTCTGGGACACAGTCTGTCAAATCCAGAAGGAGCGTTGTCGTGAAAAAAAGGATTATAGTTTTTGATGAGTACGGTCATTTCCTTGTACTACTTTAAGAGATCCAGCAGAGAATGGGGTATGGTGAATGACTTCATCATATTGCACTCATCCTCTATGAAAGCCAGTCTGGGTTGGATCAGCCTGAACAGATTTGGTTATCAGAATCAGTCGTTCGGTGTTGGCACTACATTATGACTTGTTTTTGTCCCACTAGTGAAGATTTAAGCAGAATATCTTTAAAAAAAATCTTCACTATGTTATGGCTAACGTGTCTGTACCTGATCGTGTTAGATGTATACCGATACTGCCGGGGGAGGAATAAAAACAGAGCAGATGGGTGTATAGCCGACTTCCTGCTTCCAAGCACAGAAGAAAAGTTTAAATTTATTCCCAAACGATTGTTTTGTTTGTTGGAAATGTTTGAATTTTGTGATCCAGGATAAGTGTGACTAAAGTTTGCAGTCATATTTTTATGACTTACTGACTTTATTTCCCAGTCCCCATTATTGATAAATTGCTCTATTTTTGTTGTCTCTGTTAATTGTTTAGGTTATAAAATTTCAGAAAACAGGGAAAAATTACCCCATCACAATTTCCTAGAGCACCATCTGCCTTCAGATTTCTTGATTTGTCAGAACAACAGACATAATAATTTTACATTACTGAAATAAAGTAAATAGACGAGACTTAACCTCACATTTGGGAATCTGGAAGAGTTTTTGATTAATGATGTAAACCGTTAATCATTTAATAATTTTCTCATTAACTAATCGTTTCAGCATTTGTTGCTCATCTCACCGAGGAGCACAATGCTTCAGCTCAGGCATCTCTCTGAGAAAAGGATTTATTACCTCCGTTAATCGAGAGCAGGGCATGAGCTTTCGGACGGGGAACCGAGTCTGATGTGGCATTACACTCTTTGAATACGAACTTTAACACCATTCAAAATATCTATTGTTGATGTCCCTTGAATATATATACGCCAGATATTTGAAAGCGGATTATGAATTCTATAGGTATAGTCGCTCATCTTCTGTGAATTTTTGGAAAGAAATTTACATGTTAATGCTCAGCCAATACAGACGACTATTCGATGCAATGGAACCTGCGCGGAATATAAAGTCTCTCCAATTCTGCTTCCCATCTGCTAAGTCTTCAGTAACTAAGTTACCCTCGTACATGTTAATTAGTTGAAATTAGTTTATATCTGCACATGATTACATCTGCAATCATCTTACACCAGTTCATTATCAAACCCAGAGTAAACATCAGTGGGAGAAAGGGTTTCTGAGGACTGGGGATCACTGGCCATTGTAACCCCTGTCAAAGTCACACTCTGTTGAATGTCACTGTCTGTGTTCATTTGCTCTATTTTCTACACAGACCATCCACCAGGGGAGTTGCTCCACATTTTATTCTTAGCATTTATTCTCTCCAGGCCCCACCGATGATGTTCTTGATGTGAGAATACCAAAGGTTCACGGTTCATCTGGCGCGCACATCGACCTCAGACCACCCATCGTCTACCTCTCCTTTTAATGTCACCGGATTCCAAATTCCCCCCGTTGTACAGTAATGATTGGTTATACATGTATACAGTAGCCTCACATGCACAGAAACTGTGCCGTGTACGTGACTGCATTACTTCCAGATTTATCTGCGCTTTGTCTTTCTCATGCTAACACACATACACACACACACACACACACTTGAGGCCACCCCATGATGTGTGCTGCAGGTCTGTGAAGTGAGTCCATGCTAAGAAAAGCTCCTGCATCCATTGATTTCTCCGATCTATTTTCCTTTCTAGCTCATCCCCACCACTGAGTGCACCGCTATTTCCTTCACAGTGTCATGGTGACATGTAAAGGCACATGTGGTGTCGCTGACGTTGTGTGTTCTAGACAGATTACCAGTCCTGAAATAGATCAACCTTTTTGTCTTTCTCCCCCCCCCCCCATCATCCTTTATTTCCAGTTATCTTCCTTATCACTCACTGTCTTACTGTCTCGTGCACAGTGTTTTTTTCCCCGCTACCAAATAAGATGGATTACAGCAGTGCTGGTTGAGATTGTGCAGAATTATGGATTTGTATCAGAGGTCAAACCTGTCCTTATTTCGTCTAAGGATTACATGCAGTAGTGATAGTCTGCAGGGACAACACTGTAAATTTGACCCACACCGGCCATTACATCCGATCCACATATACTCCACCAGTCTATCTGTCCTCATAGTATATGGAAACGGTGTGTTATTACAGATAGGCCAAAGCCTTTAAAGAGGATTTCCACCACTGTACACATAATCATATTGATTCTTGTTGGTGATTTTTTTTTTTCAATACACACAGTGTAATTAAAAATATGTTTCTGCTCAAAACTACATGTACTGTATGTGGTTAGATTCCCTAACCATGACGTAATAACCAAAGTATACTTTGTATATGGACCTCCACAACTATGATAGCAGCTGCCATGCCAATATAAATAGCAAGATGCTGGCTGCTGACTGTGTCTGTCAAACATATCTGCTGTTAATGTTAGCAAGGCTTCCCAAAGGCTGGTAGAGAGGTAACATTATACATTAAAAAAAAGACACTTATTGCTCTTGTTTGGTAGTAAACAATGGCAATAACTATATTCAGAGCTGAATTAAAAACACACAGAGTCTCTCATACCCGCTAACCCAGCTACAACACAGGTGATCACAGAGAAATTCTTTCAAAGGGGGATAAATTAGTTTCTAGTGGCTGCTAAAGTGACAACAACCTCCCAAGTCTTTCCAGCACAGACACGGAGAGTTGAATAGCAGCTTCAGTTCACATGTGCAGCGGTCGGTCAGTGTCCCTCATGTCTCATAGATGCATTGAGAGAGCTGGATGCACCACTTCGCTTCAGAGCCCGACCGCAGCGCTGCAAACATTTTCCCCATCGACTCGTTGCCTTATCAGGATATCTGTTGATATAGGAAAATATACTCAGACATATTTTGATAATGACTTTAATCACGTCGCTTAGGCCTACTTCTGAGTAATTCTGTTTTGAAAGAATTATCACCAATGATGTAGTCTGACTCGACAGAAATGGATTGATCCGAGCCGACTGTTGCTTTTTCCTTTCTTTCACTTTTCCTCTTCTGGTTTGCGTCACCGCTTTTTACTGAGAAATAATGATAGAAAGTCATCGACTGAGCTCGTAAAGCTAAATGTTGATAGAAAACTATGACAAAAGATTGAATTGCGAATGCACTTTAAAAAAAAAAAAAAAAAAAGAAAGAAAGAAAGTATAGCAGTGTTGCCAAAAAAGGAGTGTCCAAAATTGTCCTGTGACGTCACAGTTACGTGGTTTGTTTTTTAGACAGCTGGCCCGTCAGGACACCTCTGTTTTTACCCCATCTGAAGTTGTGAAATTTGCCTATCAACTTATCATCGGTTTTTCAAGGAGAAGGAGAGTGAGAGTGAGAAAAGAGAATGAAAGGGGTGAGTGTATCTCAATGGAGAGGAAAAGGACAGAGTATAAAGCTGAAGTGCTTGGCACTCTGACAGCTGGTATTGTCAACTTCCCCAACCTGCCCCCACTATGCCAAGGAAAACTAATTACCAGCACGTCAGATCTGTAGCTAGCAGCAGCTACTGCCTTAGCTAATGTGACACCCTGCCTTCGTTGCAGAACAATGCAGGAGACATGTCACGTCCTGGCAGAAACGCACGTGTGAAAAGGGAAGCATTTCCTATCACGCTCATTCAGTCACAGCGCGGAGAGGAATTCAGTTTCACGGTGTGACATTTAATTGAGTCAAACTCGCCCTGATCTCGCCCCTTTGTTCGCCCCAATTCCTGATTGACATCCTGAAGGTAGAAAGTGAAGAGATTGTCTTATTATGTAATACTGAAAATGGATGCGCGTGGACCAAGTGAAATGAAATGCCAAGGTAAAAGGGGTCGCTGACTCACGTTGCTGCTTTGAGGTTTAATTTACTATCTCGCCACCTGTGATTATAAAAATGCAATTTCATCAAATAAAACAGGGGACACACTCATAATGCTGCTTTGATTCACTAAATTATTTAATCCACTGCAAAGGCCATTTGCGTACACACACACACACACATAATATATCTAGGTGCCGTAATAATATCTGGCCAAAAACCGAGAGATGGAATGACCCTGCATGACTGCAACAAGTCTTCCTTTTATTGATTGTTGGCTTAAAATGATATTTTATGAAAGGCGAACCTTACAGGATGAGCTGTGCTTGCGGTATTTATTAGTTTGTGTGGTCACACAGGTGAATTAGAAAAGGTTTTTTTTATCTTTATTTGTGATATCATGCATAACCGCGACTGCTGGGGATAGACGGGGGGCAGGGATATTTCCTGCGGTGGTAACAGATCTTATATCAGTCAAATTGGCTTCATCCAAGGAAACCCAAAATACAAAACTTGTTCTTCTACACCTCACAGTTCATGAGTTAATGGTCAAAGGTATGAGCAGGTATGATTACTTTCGCATGTATAGTATTTGAGGCTTCAGAAAATGATTACAGTTAAAAAAAAATTCGTATCGCAATGAGTGTAACATATTAAAAAGAAAGATGATTAGAGATGAAAGAGATATATAGAGATGATTATTCGTGCTTTTTGATCCCCTTTCATCTGTCTGAGCAAGTCATCTCTGGACCGTCTGCAAATGTTCTTCCCATCAGGTTTAGGATTTATTTTAAGGTTCTTGTTTTCACACACACAGAGCCCTGCATGGTCAGACACCCGAGTACATCAGTGATCCGCTCCATCTTTTTTATCACCAGTAGGTCACTTCTGTCCAGGGCTTACTGGCTGTCCCTCGCTCTAGACTGAAAACAAAAGGTGTTTGTACCTTTTTTTTTTTGAAGTTTGCGGCTTCAACACTGTCCTCCTTCACACATTCGGCCTGCAGTCTCCGTAGAAGCTTTTCAAGCTCACCTTAAGATATCTAATGCTTGTTCTTTTGTTTTTCATTTTTTTGTTTCCTTTTGATTTTATTGATTGGGTCTTAACTTTATATTCTTGTGACGCACTTTATGAATGTTATTTCTGTAAAAGGTGTTATCCTAAATAAACTTACTAACATGCTGATGTTTACCATCTTAGTTTAGCCAGTTTGATTACTGCTTCACGACAGCGACATCACATCCTGTATGTTTATAATTGTACAGCTTTCCGTTACAGATGCTTCACTGTTGCTTTATGTGTGAAAAGGTGGCCGTGACAAATTGTTTTGTTCCAATCTACTGTGTACCGTCTAAGTTCACAAAGGTCTGAACCTTGTGATGAAACCTGCTGTCACTGGAAGAGTGTGGGTGGTGTCAGTTTTAAGCATATCATCTGTCAACACACGCATGCTGTAGACACATACATACACACACACACACACACCACTTCCCTGTACTCATTTTGGCATCCAAGGCCAGGGGATAATAGTGTCACTGTGTGTAAGGTTTGCATGCGTGCGTATGTGTTCGTGTGGGCTCTAAACCTGCCTCCGAGCTGCATGAGTGTGTGCTTTTGTGCCTGCTTTTGTGCTTGTGTGTGTGTGTGTGTGTGTGTGTCGTGTGCTGTTGGCAGGGGAGACAGCCAGACACATGGTACATGGGAAGTGAGTGTAAGCAAGTCCCAGAAACACCTGAGCCCAGCGTTTGTGTGCATGTATGTGTAAGTGTGTGTAGTTGGGATGTTGAAGGGTGAGCTCCTCACTGCAGCACCTGTCACCGGGTGCTGATGGTTCATCCTGCTATTCTTACCAGCTTCACTCTAATTGGTTATTAGTATCCTGTCATTTCATATCTATAGGAAATCCTCCATAGAAAGGTGTTTGTTTGCTCAGCTTGTCCTTGTCATCACACCGCTTTTGCATATGAATTTATTCCTGCTCCAGTTGTTGTAATTCGGTTCAGCATCCACTAACTTTGATTTTTGAAGGGTCATGTGATTACGATTGTTTCCCAAAGCTATAAAAACACAAGGGCTCCGGTCTAGTTGTTTGGTATTCCATTCATGGCATGGAAGTCAATAGTTATTAAGGGTGATATGAATAAAACCATCTCCACAGTATGATGAATTTTATATTGCAATACCAATATATTATTAAATATTAACTGGAAAAATAAATAAATAAAAAACACAGATTTCAATCAAGCAGCCTCTGGATTTTTGAGGCCAATACCAGCACCAATATTTTATACTAAGGATTTCTTAGATATTGTGTTTTGAGGAATAAGTAAGTAAGCTGTGATATTGGGCTATATATAAATGAATGAATTAATAAATGTATTAATAGAATTTGACTTCATGAACTGAATATGTGGTGGAAATCGATTAAAAAAAACTACTGCAGTTTTCATACACTCCTCACAGTTTGCTTCTAATGCAAATCGCTTGTTGTCTATGTCACATGACTGACATACTGATTTGATGAAGATATTGAAAATACCTTTGTGGACTGATGCAGCATGATTCTTTCATTTCTGTGTATTTCGCATTGAAAAGAAACGTCTTAAAATTCTCATCTTGATTTCCTGAAATATATCATCATCTGCTCCGATACTGAGTGCAGCTTCAATGCTGCTGTGCATAAACCAGCTCTAAAAATCTAAGAATAGACCTTAAAACCCTCCTCTGCTAAACAGGAAGCCTCTATATTTAACTCATCTAAGTCTGGTTACCATGACAAATGAGGGACATGCATCCCATATTGCATTACAAGGGCACTGTTATAGACTCCTATCTGGGCTGAAATTGGTTTGAAGATCAGATCAATAGATTGTAGACCTAAGAAGGTCATCAATATCATTACTATCAAAACAATGATGATGCTATAAAGCTCTGGTACATTAGTCATAGCTGTAGCTGTAGCTTCAGCGTCGATAGGATTTATCCGCCTCATGACTGCTGACGCAATTTCTGTTCTTCTTATAGGCTACTGAAATTCAGTTTTTTTTACACAGGAAGGGCACCACGCCTACAGAAAATGAAGCAAAAAATATAAATAGCCTGAAAATGTTTAAAACGTTCTTTGATGTCATATTTAGGTCAGCTTATTCACAGTCACTGCTAAAAGATCTGCCTCTGGCGACAAGGCACACGTTGCAGTCGCAGTATGTGTGTGTGTGTGTGTGTGTGTTATATTATTTGTAGTGTCGGAAAGGCTATAAATATTCTACTAATGTTCCTCCGTCCTCCTTAATAAAAGTGTTTTGTATGCTGACAGTTTTGTTCCCGATGTTTGCTGCAGGACTATCTAAATATGTGATAACACCTGAGCACGTATTATATGTTGTAGTGTATATACTGCATGCGAAATGCTGGTGATCAGTTACATATTGACTGATATGATACTCATTGTATAGTTAAGCAGAAATTGTAGAACAGAAATGCCAAAGATGTTTGTTGTCAGATATGATTTACATACCAGAGGACACTTAAAGTGTCATTTTTTAACTGGACAGAGATGATAACATCAATAATAAAAAATATATCTGAGTCATAATTGGATTTTAAAATCCCATCATAGTATTTCCTATATGAACATACATTTTCTTGTATGCAGTAGGTAGTGAGTGATCGAATAGATGAGCCATTTCAATGCTTTGGAAATAGAAGCCCATTCTGTGTCAATCTGAAACTGTTTTGCGTTACATATTTATGCCATAATCTAACCAAAAGGATCTCTGTTTGTTAGGGGGGGGGATTTCTGTGATGGTTGCACAGCTGTCTTAATTAATTTTCCTTTGATGAGGGAGACACAATCCGTAAAAACACTGGCTGTGTCACCTCCAGGCATCGGATAATAGAAAGCAGTCTTGATGTTTTACCACAGTAACATCTAGATGAGTCTCGAAACTTGACACAAACACTGAAATCTCTATAAACCTGTTGCCGACTGGGATATGAAGACTTTTTATTTATTTATTAATGGTACACATACTAAGTATGAATTGTCATTATGTGACGATTTCTCAGATAATACCAAATGACATTTACTCCTTTGAATCTGTCTGGAGAAGAAAAAAAAAATCTTAAACGTCCTTGAGTTTTGTACAGGTCTCCAACGTGATTGCGATAAGATTAGAAGTGTTCTGTCTTCCTCTGATTCAGCTCAAATCCAGGGAGATAAAGAGCAGCGATTCAGATCATCAGGCTGTCAGATAGGAGCCATAGTGAAGAACGAATCCAAGACAACTCCTGGTGTGCAGGACGGATGATAAAAACATCACTGCAGGGGAGAGACAGTGGGTGGTGGTGTGAGTGTGTGTGTGCGTGAGAGACAGAGAAGGTATGATGAATTACACAGGACTAGGATTACAGTAATCTGAGTATATTAAATTGGTCACTTTAATACGTTAGTGTTTTGTGTAAAAATGCAAAAAAAAAAAATATTGGATGAAGGAGTCACATTTGACTGGGATATTATAATCGTGCTGTATCTAATGATCGTGCGTCATTGTACACAGTATGCAGGAATTTTTAGGTATAGATGACGATAACTGCTATTCAAATGAGTCTATAACTGGAGTACATTGTTCATTTAGCGTCATATTCCATGTATTTTAGAGACAAAGTAATTGAGAGAAATCAGATTATGTTAGATCAACACAAAGGATTATATTGCTGGGTCAAATCTCGAGCGGGTGCTCAGTAATCCGTAACAGATTACATTTTTTAAAAGGAGCCTGCACCATGCGCGGGCGGATGTGTGTAGTGGAGATTGGAAAGCGTTTGGAAATGAGAGCCATGTCAGTGTGGCTGCAGGAGAAGATGATCAAAATTGGTTGAGACTGTGCTCAGTTCTCACATCCACCTCCTGCTGAGCCTCCGCGTCTACTTGACCATTATGAGTGTACAGGTAGGACACAGCAAGAGCAGAGCAGAGCAGAGCGACGGGGAAGCAAACAAGGTGTGAGAAAGAGAAAAATCAGTCAGGAGGAGAGAAGGAAAAGGATAGACGCGACACATACGGACACTTTTTTAAGACAATCAATTGTCTTAATTGTCTGAGAATCTTATTATGATGATAAATATATATATATATATTTTTTTTTACAATGATATAAAACAGTTAAAGGCACATTTAAGGCGTTTTCCAACAAAATGTTTGTGCTTGATAAATACGATAGTATAAAGGGAACACTTATGTAATCCTGGAAATCATTCTCTTGTATAGATTTCCTTTACCATCTATTTATATCCATTTGGCCTTTTAATGACTTGTATTGCCTGATCGTGGCAACTACGCACTTCAACCACAGTGTGCTCTGAGTGCTTTCAGGTGTTGTGTATGATTCTGGGGGGTATCTACCTTAATACTGAGGGAAAATACGTATAGTAGAGAATACCGGTTCACAAATACATTGTGGATCCTGTTTTTGTGGTGATATAAAATTGACCAATATCATTGCATTAACGTTAGCTTGTGTAATCTTTCTAATTATGTATTTTCACAGTCATATACTTCAACAGTTTTATGACAAACTGTGACTTTTGCAACATAATCTTTTAAATTGACAACCATCATATGTGTAATTTGCGGTACAATTCAAGCGTGATCAAATAACATTTTTTGAAAATAAGGTCCCACGGTGGTCCTTTGCTTGATACTTTCTGACAAACACGCCCGCTCTGAGCAGCACCTCACCAGGTGTGCAGGTTTGAACTTCTCTCTCATTTCATTTTTCACACAACTACGTTCATCATTTTTTTATAGCATGCACCTTTAACACGATTAGAACAATTAATGCTGCATTTACAAACATTTTCGCCTTCAGAAGTCCTTTTTTTTAAAGCGTATATTGACATTAATGATGTCATTGTGTTACTGTCTGGTGTGAGTTCGTCTACAAGCTATAACACCAGCAGGACCGCATACTGCAGTGTCACCAAAAAAAAAAAACCCCTCATCTTTTCCTCTGTGACACATGGGAAAATGAGGCCACGCTGCCTTCATGTCGGTTTTATTGTGACTGCACATTGATGGAAGCAAATTAAGAGGAAGGAGCAATATGTGGACCCTCAGGCTAGACTAAACGCATCAGTGACCATATAGGAAAAAGGTATTTTATGTTGTTATTCTGCAGACAGAATTCCATCATTTTGTCAGTGACACTCCAACGATCACACACACACACACACACAGTGCATAAAATGTTCCTGCTGCCTACGAGATATAGCAGAAGGCAGAGTGGGCTGCATGTCTTGAGTGCATTCGTAGGCTTGTCCGTGCATGTATGCATGCGTGTTTGTATGGTCTTGCTGATGCTGATGCAAAGATTGTGGGTGTGGGTTGTGACTTAATGTGGTTTTCACATTTCATTACAGTCACATCACACTGCCCCTTTAAGGATAACACTTGCTCTCTGTCCCTCACACACACACACACACGTACATGCACACGGAAGCATTAAATACATTAAGATCCTGACTAATTCACCTAATGATTAGTATTAGTATGTATTGAGGAAGCTAATATGTAACAAGAAATATATAATAGTTTTTGGCATGATACAAGTCTCTAATCGGTTCACCTCTCCTAATTGTTAAATGTGGTTCTCTTTGTTTTTTTGTCATTTTTGTTGTTGTTGTTGTTGTTCTGTTTTAGTGACCGTTTAGTTCAATAGTCGCTGGACTTTATTTGCTGACACCAAGTATGATGAGATGTCAACACAGTCATAGTCTCTTATTGGTTTTTGGTTGTTTTGTTTGAATGTTTTATCCCTGAAGGTTTTGCTCGTTGCTCAGGAATGTTCTACAATGGAGGATTCATCTTTCTCTCTCTCTGTCTCTGTCTCTTTATATAGCTGTGCTCATACAGCCAGCTTAATGCAACTGTCATTTCTCATTTGTGTGCTCGATAAAATATTAATGTTTAGAAAGACCTGAATTGCTCCCACTCACATAAGTGAATGCAGCGTTATTTGTGTACAATAAGTGTTTTGCTTAAAAGGAAAAGTACTTGAGACATAGAAGTATTCAAATCCGGTGTTGGAATTAGCACTGACTGAAGCATAAATCAATGCATTTGTTTTGTACCTTGCAGTCAAAACTGATTGTGTAAATCATTGTCAATCCCAAACACCAGCTCTTTTCTCTTCTTCTCTTTCTCTGTGTCCATATCGAAAGTCTTACAATAGCTGAAATCCCATGATTCAATTCAGCCATATGTGTGTGTTTTTTTTTTGTGTGATAACGTCGTGTGTAAATTTTTTGCCAAGAGCGAGGAGTGAGGGCCCCGGATGAGTTCACACTTCACAGCATCAAATGGATAAATCAATTTGAAGGCTTTGCAGGAAAGAATAAATGTATGTTTTTGTGCGCAAGTACGTGTGGAGGTTATGCAAACAAAGCTGCGCGAGCATATTCACATGCCCCAGTTACTGCGTGTAATTTTATGCATGTAGCTATGAACATACCACACCGCACACATAATTGATAACCGCATCTGTGCAAATGTGATTTTTTTTTTGTGTGTGTGTGTGTGTGTGTGTGCGCGTGTAGATTTATTTACATATTGTACGTTTATGTGCCTATTAGAGCTGCAGCGTCCATTATGTTCCATCGAATGCAGGGTTGTATGAACAAGAAGAGACCCGTGATGAGTCATCCTTGCTACCATAAAGGACACCGGTCACACACACTCCCCTGCAGAGATGTCATTACATAATAATAACAATAATAATAATAATAATAAACTCAGTGCTACACTATTAATAACATAAAACGCTCAACATTGAATGTGTTGACGTGCGTGTCCTTGCTGCAGAAACAGGTCTGCGTCCACTATGATTTCATTTAATCCTTTTCATCGCCCCGTAGATCACCAAGAATCTCCCGCAACAGCGAAACAGAACCATCCATCACGGTGAGAAAAGTGAATCTCAACACTGGCATTGCCATTACTGTTGAATCAACGATACACCATTGATAATGCAGTTTAAGAGAGAAGGAGGCACACGTTTGAAGTTAATTAGAAGGATTTGCGGCACACTTCTTCAGATGCTCATGATGGCGAGGATGTGCTGTTTTTTTCCACTGAGTAATGATTTAACATCATCACGTCTGTTGAAGCTACTAAAATGCATTTTCAATGCTGCAGAGATCATATTAGTGACCTTGTGTGTATGTTGCTGCATGAGATGACTCGGTGACATTCAATTGATTTTGAAGGATGTCAGACTGTTTTAGCCACACTAGCAGCGAGGCTGCAGGAATGTCTGTCTGTCTGTCTGTCTGTTGATCAGTCTGCTCAGACTGGAAACTCTTAATGTTACAGACACCCACTGTGACTCTAGGCTCATCTTGTTGATTGGAAACTAGTAGGGATGTTCCTGGTGATTAATTTCCCTGTTGATTAAACAGAAATTTGCATTTAGACTAGTCAAAAAAAAAAACACACAGAAAACAGTCGGGATTGAGGCACAATTGTGTGCGAGACTTTGCCCCCGCCGCCGTACAATATGAACATTATCTCACAATCCACTATCATACAATAAATACAGTGTCTGCGTGCCTGTTGTCTATCCCTCCTGCAGTGTTTAACACAACACAATCTAACTCCCTCACCCTGGCTCCCTTCTCCTCCTCTGTAACATACGAAATAATTACATCTCTTTCCACTACACACACCCCCCTCCCTCACACACTACACCCGTGTCTCTAGGCTCCCAAATGTCAGCCTCATCAGCTCAATTATCCACTGACTTTAACAGCATCCTTACATAACCCATTTAACTCGGTGCTGTCTGAGAGCGATGTCGCGATGACAAACTTCGCCTGCCGTCCTCACACCCAAATGATTGTTTCTACCCTCTCTCACCTGTAACGCACGGGCCTTTAAACATACATTTTAGCCATATGTGTGTATTTAGTCCTGCGTTACTTGCGAGTGTATATTTTTATGGGGGTCTGTTTAGACTGTTTAGTATTTGTTTGCCTCCTTGTGTGTGTGTGTGTGTATGCATTATCAGTCCAAAGGTCACTGGATAACTGAATCATTCCTGTGAATACATAATTGGCTTATTCAAGAATGTCCCCCAAATAGCTCCCTCAGGGTCCTTTCACTCAAACCATTTTCATTCACTTCATTCATTAATATCCGCCACTCTCTTTATTTCCAGCTCTCCACCGAGCTTTGCATTTTATTTATGGATCAGCATTTACGGAGAATAGATTCACTTTGATGAGGCAAAGCTCCACTGGAGACTTATGATCTATTTTTGTGCAACAGCACATGGGACTCACGTGCCGGGGTAATAAAATGCCCTTGATGTGTCCCCTTCTTCTCATAGAGGGAGAAAAAGCCGCACATGCATACATAATAGAGGGGAGAAACTATTTTGAGATTTTTTTTTCTCTCTCTCTTTTGACTGTGCAATTCATGTGCCTGCTGGTGGAAAATAGATGTGAATCACTCACCGTGGCTGCTCTCCAACACCCATTCACTATACACTCGCCATTTTTCTGTCCTGATTTACTCCGTCACTCAGTCATGCTGCGTCTCCTCCTGTACTCCCTATTTTATACCATTTTATTTCTTTGACTCTTATCTTCTCACTGTTCTCGCCACAAAAATAAACATACCTGTACCATTGTATTGCCCGTAAGCTGTAGCTGAAGGTAATGTTCTACATCATTTTCAGCTTTATGATACCCCACCTCCTGCTCTCCTCCCGCTCTCCTCTTTGAGGGCAGCCTGAGTAGCCTGTGTGATGTAATTGTGAATGAGAGTAGGAGATTATACTGTAGATGAAAAAGCGGTTGAGCGCTGACAGGAAAGCAAGAGGCAAAGTTCTTAGCATTGCTTGTAATGTTTTTAGACGCTTATGTCGTCATCTTTCTGTCACCTTTTGAATCTCATTAATAATGTTGTGAGAATCTGTACAAACATCTGCAGGACTGTAAAAGGATTACAGAATGTCAAAAGGTGGCGTTTCATCCACAGCCTGTTAATGCGAAAAATTATGCTTTTAAAACATAAAATGTCCCTTTACTGCAACCTTTCTGTTTCTTGGTATCCCCTATAAATTCAAGGGTGTCAGCAGGTGTCCAAATTATCTTAGATTTCATTAGTTAGCTAAAGTACGTGATGTACTTGAATGCTGTTGGCTCTAGAAAACAACCTTTTTTTCTTTACTATAAATGATTGATTAATCAATAAATCTTTGTATAGACCGAAAAAATGACAAAAGATTAGAAAATAGAATCTAAAAAACAAAAAAAAACAAGTAAACTATTTTGAATCTTGTCAGTAACTTTTATAGTTTTAACATTTTATACACTAACTGATAAATAATCAGCATATTAAGCCTCTTGGACAGATCAGTGCCATGTTTTCAGGTTTCAGTGAAATGCAGTACAACCTGCAAGAAATACCAGTGCTATCACTAATTACTAATACACTATTAATCCAACGTTTATGTAAATTTGACAAAACATTGAAAAAACACATTTTTAGTACAATTATCACCACAGAGTCATCTCCTCAGTCTCAAGAATAAAAGTCACTTTACATGTTAATTAAAAAAAAAAAAGTGTTGAATTTCACAATACAGAAAACCACATGAGAAGACAGAAAATGTGAGTTGATATTTGCCGCCTCCACGTGTGTCTTCCTTCTCTTTTCCAGCCACAGCTTCCCCTGATTCCCAAAATGTTGCCTCTTGTCTGGAAGCTACTGAAGCCTGAGCGTCTTCAGCTATGACACCTCTCATCCTCTGTAGCGTCTTGCTAATGAAACCAGTTGAGTTAAGGAGCTTTCGCTAATCACTGCACTTTTTAGGTTTCTCTCTCTCTCTCTCTCTCTCTCTCTCTCTCTCTCTCTCTCCCCCTCCCTCCCTCCCTCCCTCCTTCCCTCTCTCCCTCTCCCTTGCTCAGTTTATTGCCCATTGCCGCTAAATCCACACAACCCCCTGTGCTACTGTAGATAACACAGCCTTGGCTGTGAGTTTCGGGGATCTGTCACTGCAGCATTATAGAATTCATAATGTGCAGGCATGACATGAGCCTAGACACCTACTGTAGGCCTATTAAACATGGGCTGCGAGTTACACACAGTCATTTCACACATGGCAAATATTAAGCGGCGTGTTAGCTGAATCTGGCTAATGGCTTCGGTTCATTACTGTCGTCGGCTTTGTGGTGTTCGAGGCCTGAGTAGACTCGTGTGTGTGTGTATCAACAGTCTGCTCCCACCATCGCTGTTTACTCTGCAGGGACAGTGTGTGTTTCATCTTTTTAAGAAAAAAAGAAATAGAAGCAGCATCATGACTTTCTGTATTTCAGCACTTCCATGACATGGGAAATATGCTTATTAATAATGTGATGTCATATCAGAAATTAATCAATCCCCTGCATTAAAAATCTATTCTATTATTTTGATAACAAACAAACAAACAAACAGAAGTTGAGTGTAGATCTTGTTGTGATGCGGCGAGGGATTATCACTGTGCAGGCTGCGAGATGCCGACCCAAGATGGAGACTGAAGGTGCTGCCAGCTAGAAACCTCTTTAACCTTTATCAGACTGCAGATAGCATCTCAGATAACCTTAAAAGACAGAAGGAGGGAGGAGTAGGAGTGAGTGGGCGGGGTGAAACGGCAACTTAGGAGGAGTAGAAGGAATGTTTGCATGCAATTCTTCCTGAGGTGATGGAAAGTATGTATTGGTAAGAGAGTTCAAGGTCAATGAATGGCGTATAGTGTATACTGTGTAAGAGCTCAACAATGTCTTATAGAGTCTGTCCATTATGTTGAAATGTTATTGGTGTATTCCTTTGTAAATCCTCACAACACTATCTTTATTTTCTCTTACTCTTGCCCTTCCAGTCTGGCCTGTCTCTGTCTGTCTCTCTGTCTCCGTCTGTCTCGCTCTCCCTCGCCGCCTCATCTGTCTCTGTGCTGCACTGATAAGAAAGTGCCCGCCCTGTCTCGGTGGAGAAACCATGGAAACGTACCAGCCACGTGTTGACATCACAGCATGTTAAATATAACCGCCTCCCGTGCCACACAACTAGTTGTTCTGCCGTTGATCCTCGCCTGGCTATAAATACATGGTTTCCTTCCCATAATTGCAGCTCCGACAGGCTTGTTTGGATGGAGGGAGGAATAGGAAATGCCAGAGAGAAAGAAAGAGTGTGCCTTCTTCTTTATATCTGTGTCTCACAACTGTGTGTGCGTGCATGTGTGTGTGTGTTTGTGGCCTCATTTGACTCTCATCACAGCCCAATCAAGAAAATCGGTAGATATTGCAAACTCTGAGGTAGTCTCATTTATACACCCCAACCTGGCCGTATTTAAAAACTGCTTCCAACAGAACCAAAGTAATGACTTTCTAGAGAGAAGAAGAGCAGGTAAAGGGCCGTCTGCACTGCGTTGGGTTACAGCCTCAAGCCATATCGCAGTAAGACTGTTTCCAATCTAAGCTGAAAAAGAAAGTGAATAAGTGTGATTCCCAAAATTATCAGGCATATTGGTCAGAGGGGTTGAGAGCACAGTCAGAAAGCCAACATGTAGAGATTATGTGTATTAAAGCCGTGATTTATCTCTATACAGAGCGACTGTCCCTTTCCTATTCCCCAAATTGGATAAACATTCCCTCTAAGTGAAGCTGACAGTCTGTATTTGGATCTGGTCGTGTCACCTCACATCCACATGAATAGGAGCACTGAGCCGAGAAATTAAACTGTCTGTCGCTACAGTTTAAAACGGCCTTTGTACAGTAGTTTTTATTAACTTATATGGTTCAAGTAACAACCTAAGAGAGCCGCCACACACACGTCAAGTCATATACGTGTGATGTACTGCTTATATATACTCATATTGATCACAGTATGTGAATGTGAAACATGGGCAAGACGTCTTTCAAGAACAATCAAAATGATAATATGTACGTTTCCATGACAACAGAGCAAACTTCATCTGCTGATTATGTGACGCAACTGAAAGCCCTACAGCAGTTACTAAAGGGACCTTGTGGTGAGATTGTTTTGTTGACGAACGCGTCCGAGGTCAAGAAGGAATATTTTAGTCTCAACAGCTTGAATATACTGTCGCAAATCATCTTTAATGACACACACGAACTAAAACCAGAGTGGAAGTGAGAGTAATGCATTTGTCTCGAGTCTGTCCGCCTGTCTTTATGTAACTACTGTCACTAGTGTGCATGGAAGATGTTGTGAGCAGCAAGCATTGCATGTTGTGACTCAGTCTCTTAGCAGCCACCTCATCTTCACAACCCCGCGGGTCCCCAGAGTCTGGGGCTGGGCCGACCAATCAAAGGGAGATGCCACGAAGATCAAAAGGCCGGTGCTGGGCTGTCGCCAGCCAAGAAATGGTTTCAGTCTAGGAAATGGACGTGTGTGTGTGTGTGTTGTATGTGAATTTAATAGTCTCTGAGTGTGAAGTGATACAATAGCTACCTCAGTAGGCTGTGTGTGTGTGTGTGTGTGTACATGTGTCCTCTTCTATCCCATTGTTTCCTAATGCAGTTTAATCTCCCTTAAACCCACATGATTTGTTATTTCCTCTGCTATGACACTCACGTGCACACACACACAACACACACACACACAGACGTTTACAAACCCAACGGTACTTCTTTAATATGAAACGATGTTTGTGTGAGTCATAGTTATATTTCAGAAAGGTTTGTTGACGCACCTGTGACCTCAGCTGCTCTTCGGGAGTCATTTTAACCTATTAACTGCACCAGATAATATGTTGAACTATTATGACCTGCTTTAATGTTGGACGTCAGGACTGCTTACATTGTCATGACTCAACATGCCAAATGTACTCGATTGTCCATAGTCTGGATATTTACATCAAATAGCATATAAACATTTGTTAACGTTTATAACTCGCTATAATGTAGTTGTAAGCAGATATAAGGACATGTATTAATGTACAGTATTTGCCCACAATCATAAGCTCTTATGAAGACATATACACATACATTCCAGTACATAAATGATCTATCAGGTATTTTACAACAAACATAACCGGATTTCCAAGCAAATTACAAGTACATGAGTCCAGTAATAAAAAAAAGTGCTGTATACAGTACATCACATATTTGCATCAGCGATAAGAAGGCGGATGCATTAAAAAAGTGTCATCATATCATATTCACTATATCGAGTTTCCCTCTGCAGCATGTTAATCAATGTTTATTATTTATTCATGGCTCTTTGCCTTTAAATGATGCTTGCTTCTCTCTCGAGGTTGACGCAGCTTGGTACCAAAACACTTCAAAAATAGCTCTAATAATTTTTTTTGCTGACTTTTCCTTTTTAAGCATGAAATTAGTGAAAATAGGCTCCTTCATATCCAGGATAATTTCAATATCAAAGCAGACTGCGTTCTACTAATGACTACTATGATGGCCAGTGATGGGCCGATTTATGTAACTCAGGTATGGAGATGAAATGAATCAGTGGTTGTTCAAGTGATGAATAAACGTGGTTCCTGAAGAAGCATGATGGCCTCATTCATAAGAGTTTGAAACACTAAAGGGATTTCATTATCACTCATCAACTCCCAAACTACCATAGTACCTTCCTTGATTTACTGAATTAAACTTTTTCCTACAGAGCTTGTGGTCATGGCATTGCACCATGCTGAAAGGTCACAGAAACAGTGAATTACTGAGTCCATGTGAGCAGGCAGTGACTAAGCTTTGTCTTCTTGTCCCCTGTGCGTCCTTGTTTTCTTTCTTTTATTCAGTGTTGTGTGAAGAGATGACTAATACGCAGGTGGGATCTGGGTCATGGGCTGTGCTTAATAGAACATTTTGGCCCCCTCAACTTACAATACAATAGTCAGGCTGCCAAACTTAGACTGTATTCTGTGTGTAATAAAACCATATATAGAGCTACCGTGCTTTTGATTTATGCCTGCTGACCTCTTTTGTCATTTCCTAAACACTGTAGCGTGAGAGTCCTCAAACTTTGCTATGGTGGCAGCAATTTCAGAGAGATGAGGCACTTCAGATCTGAAAGTAGGTCAGAGGAGGGTGAAAGGAGTGGCGGGGTCAAAGGTGAGGAGCAGGTTTATCTCCTGTGTAAATTCCAGGAATTCCTACTCCCCTTTTGAGCTAGCAGACTTCGAGCTCGAGCTAGAAGAAGTTAGGAGGCGCTTTATTTAGCAACCTTGACCTGTTTGAGTGATGCTGAAGGATCGGGACGATGGGAGAGTGAGGAATGAGGTTAAGAGGAGATGCATAGACGTTAAATTCTCAGTTGTAGGCATGCACATACCCCATTAGTTTTACTAAACATGAGCCATTAGCTTTGGCTATCACAACTCATTAAGCAAACACACCTTGGTGGAACCCGCACACACACACACACCTGCACCGTGCCGAAGTCTAGCCATGCAGAACCTTCTGCAGACACACGGAGCATCCTGTGCATATATCTTATTCTGCAGGCCTATGCAATCACGCCTTATGGCCCAGAGGATAATTACATGGAGCACGAACACCAGAAAGACATTACCCACCCAGCTTTCACTTGAGCTATTGAGGGCTGTAAATTGGATGACAATATTGCCTTTTGGGGATGCTCCTATACTGTCTAACCAGGCTAAGCCCTAATTCATTCCATTCATATTATATACGAGTAGCACCCAGTGTAGGCTTCTCTCTGAATCCTATGAATAAATATAAGGCGTTCATATGGGTATGTGCATTCTGCTTATTAAGTCTATGCTTCTTTTTTTTTTGGTGATAGATATTTATAGTCTCAGATTTGCATGTGTATAGAGACCGTGTTTGTCAAGTTTCTTTTTAGCAGTGCTACACAGTTCTATTTTTGTACGTACAATACAGGCAAACACAGAAATGGATCTAGAGTGTGTGTGAGGACCTGTGACCTCTGCAGTCATTCACACCTCCGGCCACCTAAAACTTTGCCAGTTTCTATTGGGGAGTAATTCTGCACCCAGTTTGAGCTTCTCTCCACCTCCTGAATGACTTTGAAAAAATGCAGGACGGTGGTTATTAAGAGTTTTAGAGTACGGAAGAGGGTGGTCCCGGGATGAAGAGTATATTTAACCAAAATAACATATTAGTACTCTTACTCAACATGACTCATTTTAACCACTAAATACTTGTGTATTTTAGTTGAAGACAAAAACAGATATAGAAGTATCTGGTTTATTTCTAATGCGTCTTCTATATTTTAAGAAGCTTGGATCTCAGGGCAGAATATCAGATGTCAACTTGTACATATCTTCTGAGTTTAAAACACATGTTTAAAAAAATAAATGTACTATGTATTAATATTCACTCTAGATTGATTTTTACTCAATTCAGAAGCATGTATGCCAACAAAAGAGTTTCTCTATAATGAATATATGACCGCACTGCCTGCAGGTTGCTATATTTGTCTACATGTGAGAGTGTGTGTGTGTGTGTGTGTGTGTGTGTGTGTGTGTGAAAGAAAGACAGAGATGACAAAGAATGTGACTGCTGCAGGGTCTCTGTTCACGGCCCAGACCAAGTCTATCAAAAACGGGAGCTAATAAAAGCCTTTCAAGTGCTCCCTTTTTCCTTTCTCTCTTCTCTGACTCTTAGTACACTCGGTACAAAAACAAGCACATGAAATCCCACTGATCTCTTTCTGGTGACAAAAGTTTTGTTGTTTGCCATACTGTCAGATGTATTTATCAACATTCAAGAGCGCGGCCTTTCAATTTGAGAGCATAATTTAGTGTTGTATTTTTGTAATTCTTTCTATCAAACCCTGCCCTGCGTGCACTTAGATCACTTGGATATTTTTTGTGCATCAATTTTGTCAAAATCCCTCAACCAATAGAACGACATGTGTAGTAGTTGACCTATCACATGATCCCAGACGCTTTGTGGACGTGTTCGCTTTACTTCTTATTTATTTTTTTGATTTATTATTTATTAAATGTACTATTTCTTTTACAATAATAGCTACATATTATAGGAGAAAGCTCATGATCACTGGCCAACATGGACCACCAAAGACACTTTGACACCGCTGTTTTAACAAAAATAGCAAATTAGCTCATTGAAGTTTCTACTATCTTGACGTGTTGCTAGTTATTTTTTGCTGTTGGTACTTTCCCCATTCTTAAACAATGAAATACAAATAAAAAAAATTAAAAAAAACAGCAGCATCCATTTTGATGTTGGTTGCCTAGCAACAGTGTTAACACAACACTTGAATAAAGACAGGAAAAAAAAAAGCCACATACTAGCGAAGAATGAACTACACCTACACCCAAAAGGTGAAAGACTTACACAACATGTGATTCCTTTCTCTTTACAACAGCGGGGTCACCTACACAAGCTCAAAATATCCATCGGCTGGGGGATGAGGGTACTGGAGGCTCGGGGTGCGAGTGTGTAAAGGTTGTGGGGACGGCGATGACACAAAAAGATTGACATTTGTACGGGAGGGTTTCCCCCTCAGCTCACCCTTCCAGCCAGCCTTTCATGTACTGTAATCCCCGCCCCTCCTTCACTCTTCTTCTCACTTCCTCTTTTAGGTTTTTCCATTGCAGGGGGTGGGGGGGACTAGAAGAGATTCACCTCTTCCACAGCAGGTTTTCCCCAACTAATAAAGCACCAAAGTGAAACCGGACATCCCGGGTTGTGTTGCAGATGTATGAAACACTAAAGAAAAATAACATTGGCATGTTAAAAATCCAAATTTAGTTCTAACTTTGGTCAACACTATGCTGTTTATTTCAGTTGTACTTTGTTATTTATTACTTGATTTTAGACTTTAACAAACACCATATCCCACAAGCCCAAGACCAGTAGATTAGCACACTATGAAAGTGGACTTTGTCAATGTCACTACTCCAAAACGTGGCTGGAACAAAAGCACTTTTTGTTACCTCCAGGGATAGAAATGTAGGTTAGTCATTTGTTCCTCTACTTTAGTCCAGACTGAAATATCTGGATTGGATTGCCATGAAATTTGCTACAGACAGCAATAATATAATAAATCTTCCTCACTTTGGTGTTCGTCTGTTCTCCGTCCATCAGCCTGAGCTGCACCTTGTGTTTCGTGCTAATTAGCCAATTTAAATGTTTGAGAAAATAATCCTAACTTATGGTTTAGTAATGGTCCACTTAGTAGGTTTAGGGAGACGCAGCTCATCTTTAATCACTGAAAGTAATTGTTGTATGACATTAACGAAGGATACAAATTTAAAAAAAGTGTAATAAGATCAATTATACTCATTTGTCTTTAATAATAGAAAACCACCATTATGCCACTGATATAATGATAATATAATGGTATAATAATGTAAGTACACCCATTCAAAGAGCAATGAACTTTTAATTCTTAAGAATATTCAGACATTGGAATATAAGGTTACTACACGGCTCCCATCACAGCGTCTTTCAGTGGGTTCGGGAGGAGGTAACCATATGTCCTTATAACATCAGGCTAATGAAAGAAACAATGACTTATAGAAGTGAGTGGAACAGCGGCTGTCAGCCATATTTCTAAATTGATATAACAAAGTGATATATCATCTTCCCTCGGGGGGGAAATTTCTCATATATTCAGCTGCCAAAAAAACAAGAAGAGTAAAGGACCTGTTGTATCTAGTGAGGGAAGTCCTGTATGAATGGCTTGTATTTAGGAAGTGAAATGTCCAGCTGAAAACCCCTGCTGGCTTAATGACACAATGACTTTAAATCAATTTGCGAAGGGCATGTTTATATTTCCGAGTGAGTGATAGTGGAGGGCATAGACAGAGAGAGAAGGCATGCCAAGTCTCTCTTCGCTCTCTCACCGCGGGGATTTTCCTTGTAGTGCAGCTGCTTTCTTGACTGAGTGGCACACACGCCTACTCTTTTCCTGGGGACTGCCCCACCCCAACCCCCCCCCCCCCCCCCCCCCGTCTCCTCCTCAATTCCTCCAGCCCTCCATGTCTCCAAGGTCACATGATTCTCTCTTTAAGATCCAACCTCTAACCTCTGACAACCTGTCATCTCAGGTTGCCTTGGAGACACATGTCATCAGGACCAATGTGGCGTCTCTGGTTATTTTTAACTGCCCAGCCTCAGCCAGTACCAGCTTAGTAAATTGGAACGGGGGTTGAAGTCAAGCTGCTGGGGGAAGTTCTGAGGACATTTAGGGGTTTCCAGAGCGGGGCTTCCCAGTTGTAGTAATTTCATGCCAACGGTGTCCTAGAAGGAATGCGAATCATCCATCCACATGATCTGTTAATGTTTACCTCAGCCAGTGTTCGGATAAATGCCGTAACCTGGAAAGTTCTTCAACAAGTACTTGAGATGGGGGATTTTATATAGGGGTTGTTTATTGGGGTTTTTCGGCCCCAGTGTGTATATATTTGTCTGCTTGTGTGCAAGTGCCTGTTTGTAGAAGTTTATGTTGCTTTTTAATCCTTTTTGTTACTGAAACAGTTTGGCTTTCCAGAACACACACTTGTTTTTTTTTTGGTAACCCACATGAAGACATTAGACCAAATAACACTATCCAGTGTGTTAGTGAATTCACTCGGATATTTATAATATGCTTGATTGTTAGTGTGAGAGTCTGCCTGTCGACTGGATATTTAGAGCCTTGTGTTTATCGGTTCCTGTGTCTTTGTGTGGGTCTGGGCAGCTGTTGTGTACAAAGTCATGAACATTTGCGAACACCTGCATTTATTTTGCATCATGTTTCTCTCGCTGGAAAGTGGTCAACTATTAGGAATTTACAAACATTTTCTAACAGTTTGGTTTATCCAAAAGAGGCCTTCACTTTGCGAACGTGAGTTTCAGTGTAAACATTTTTATACATCTCGGCATTACCGTCGCCGTGATGGAGACGGAACGAGAGAAGCTGTTTTTAACCTGTTGATTAATCGATTGGTTTATAAGCATAAAATTAATTAATAGTGACCCAAATGGTCTTTATTGCAACTAATATTTGCAATTTACAACTCACTCTATCGCTCAGTTTGCTTTCTTTAAATATCACAGCTGGCTTAAGAAGCCTGGGGAGCCATTTGTGAAAATGGGGCAGCCCTATTAATGGAGTCAAGTGATGTCTGCGTTATATCACATCACTGAACTTCAAACAGCAGTCCCGGATGTCACTGTGACACCTCTGACAGGCCGACACATCAACACACTCTCACGCAGACACACACACATCTTCGTACTTTTTTTTGTCTCTTTTCATTCTCGGCTCTCTCTGTCTCTGTCTTTTTATCTCCTGTTTTCAGAGTCTGACTCCAACACACAGATCCAGAGGTTGTGACCTCTCGCTTACGACGACTCAGAACAAAAAGATGGCGAGTGAGCCGGAGGGAGAATGACAGTTTCATTCTGCTGATGTAGAGGTTTTTGGAGTGGTTCTTTTGCGCCGTGGGGATCTTAGAGTACTTTACTCATGAAAGCATCAGCTGTTTATAAAAGCAGCTTGAAACAAAGATCCCCACGCTGTAAATTACCATTTTTCTATCCGAAGGTTGGTTTCCAGAGTCTCTCTTGTGCCAAGGCTAGACTAAAGTGCTCCGATTTGCATGAATCTCCCCCCTGTTGCTCACCTAATGGTCTGTCCCATGCTCACTGATGATGGCTATGGCGATGTCACAGCAAAGAGCTCAAAGCGGCTTTGACGGGGTGCATAGTGGTGGTGGTGGGAGGGGTGAAGAGGTGGCATAGAAATAAAGGAATACATTTACACAATCATACCTACACACATACATTAACACTTATGTTAAAAGGCAAAAAAAAAAAAAGCATGTAAACGCCTGCATTTATCCGTCACTTCCTCCGCCGACAACCGACAGCACAGAGGGATTAAGTCTCACACAGCGGGATGCCAGCAGGGAATTCGTCTCACCACAAAAGTCATCATCAGATCAGCGGGCCGCTGCTCCTGAGATGTCAAAGGGAGGTCATGTGATTGCATGTGGTGCAGACTGGTCCTGGACTAACCATGATGTAATGGTCGCACGCATGCCATAATGCAGCCTTATGCAGTACAGCATCACCATAGACCCACAGGCTGACGTTCGTCCTTGTGCACCACGGCAGCTGCCCTCGCATTGGCTGTGTAAACATTCACGGAAGGGATTTCAGAGATTTGGGTAAACAACTGAGGTGCTTGACTATTGGATGCAGAGGAGTTTTACTCCCGTCGTATTAACTATTTTCCTATTGGTCAAAAAAAAAAAAAAAAATCATGTTTGGAAGGATTTAAAGAAGCTTTAGCTACTGGATGAAACGATTTGAGTGCTCTACTCCCCTGCAGTATTAGCAGAAGTCTTCGTCGGGGGACATGTTGAATATTGACATTAAATTAAGTCTTTACTTTCATGGAAAGAGCTGAAACAATTTCCTGGTACAGATGTCAAAATAAGCTGAAAGCGCAGCACTTTGCAGCTCTACATTCCCCTGATCACCAACACAAAGAGGTTCTCAAAAAATAGCAGAAAATGATCTCTGCACAAGTTCAACAATGGGAATCATGGAACTCCAATGAGCCGCCAGTGTCTGTTATTATTGGTATTTATTAAGTGGGCATGTTAGCGTTCATAGAATTGTTCACTGTATTAGAATGAAGAGCGCTGGCATTGTTTTTATGTATATTCATATCCCCAGTGATTTCCAGCTTTGGAGCAGTATCAGTAAGCAACTGCCCTCTCTGCAATTGGCTGGAGTGTAGTTGGAGTTGTGTTCATTAGGGTAAACAAGCTGTGCTCCAGAGATAGCACTGAGGCCATTCACTCCACCCCTGGCACTGATAGTAATACCAGCCCACATGCACACACTGACACACACAAGCATCAATTCAACTCTTCGCTTCTCTGTTTACTTTAATGCATCGCTGCACCACCAGTGTGGTAACACAACTCAAAACAGAAACAATACAAATGCCTTACAACATCCCCGAACAGGATCAACAGAGCTCTATGGTTGTCCCTAGCCGTCATTCTCATTCACACTCAGTGGGTTTTTACTGATGTGTCTAACATCATGCCCTGTCTGTGCTCGTGTCCGGCTCCAAGTAATGACCTCATCTGACAGCACAGCTGCCAGTAGGCAGCAGACTGCTTATGAAACCAGGCCATTCTATCCCTAAAATTCAGGGATTGTGCAATTGGTGTGGGAGCACAGTGTGCTTGTGTGTGTGTGTGTGTGTGTGTGTGTGAGAGAGCGTAAGTTTGTATGTGGTAGAGATGGTGTGATTATGCAACAGAGTTGATATTATAGCTGCAAATAAAATTCAGAGGACTTTTGAGCCGCGTTGTGCTGTTGAAGGACACACATGTGGTGCACGCGCAGATGGACACACATGTTCTTTTTTGCTTTCACACAGACACATGAAAGTCTCTTGGCCACTTGGTGAATAATAGATACAGAAGTGATGTGTCAAAGTCCTTGGAGTGGCCTGGAAAACAGAAAGCAGATTAAATGTGCACCAACCCTGACCTCAGCCAGACCGTGTTACACATGCACAGAGACACACGCTCACATGCGCGCAGTCTGCCGAGATGACAACACTCTCCCACTGACCAATTAGATACGCGGCAGTTACCAGAGCTCTAAGGAGCCGCTTCATTATAGAAAATCATGATTGTGTGTGTCTGTTTTTAAGCCCAATGTGTTCAAATTACTTTCATTGCTTGACAGAGCGGCAGAATTAGCACAGGTGATGCTAAGGGACTAAAAACGGTGCGGCTAATTAACAGTACCTATGAGGGGTTGTCTGTTGTTGAGGGATGTTACACTTCCTTGAAATATATCACTTTCCATTGAATCTCTTCACTGCTGCAATCATCGTTTAAATGCTGAATACATTTATTATGTTTATGTTTATAGTGTACATCTCTGAATACGCCTTTAGCTACCTGTCAATCATAACCCACACCACGCCGGGCTACACCTGAGGACTGCTCTTAGTTAGTTTTTCCCGGCCCAAAGAGGAGGCGCTCATGTTCACGTTTCTGCAGCTTCTCCGCTTGTCAGCCGACCTACTTGTTGATAATTGGTCTCTCGAACATCTTCTGCTTTCCACTCGCTTCAAACTTCTCCTCCTCCTTTTTAAAGAGGCCGTGAATAATGGAGCAGGCTTTGCGTCATCATTTGTACGGGTAACAATGTTGGCATGTCAAGCCAAGGTATCTGATCCGCTCTTCCAGTGACATGATGGAATATGTTGGCCGGTGTTAGCTTTCACCAGGTAAGGCTGCAATATTGATGAAGAGGGTGAGGCGTTTTTTCCACTGCCCCAACACCCAGCTCCTCCTCCTCCTCCTCCTCACTGGCTCGTCTCGATCATTTGATACAACGCTGCGCCGGGGCAGCGACTACGCCGACGGGTAGATGGTCGAACGAGCTGGACGAAGGAGTGGGGAAGGGAAGGGAGGAGCAGAGTGCGGCGTGCTGCACATTTTCCATCTGTCATGAAAGTGGAGCAGCTCATTATCGCAGAGTGCTCTCTACTGAGCTGACCTGAAAAGACAAGGAGAGAGTGTGTGTGTGTGTAAGTTTGAGTGAACTTGCATATAGTATTAATGTGTCTTTGCCGTACCTTTTTAATGCAGTATGTCACGATATCGGCTTTGAGTACAAGTGTACAATTTTTTAAGATGAGGAGCCATCATCGCAGCATTTTCATCCGGGTGTATCCATCATCCACACCAAACTGAGACATTATATTTTTTTTTAATGCATTGTTTTCCACCGTGTCCCAGCTGTCCTTCTCTACTCGGATACATCATCACCCTCAAAAGCACATAAATAATGTAGTGGAGGCAGCAGTAATAAAGTGGCAGGCAGGTGAGGGATAGTGATGAGGGGAAGGGTGAAATAATGTTAATGAAACTGATAGTTAAAGATAAAAATGAAGGTGTGGATGTACCATTTTAAATTGGTGATCTCTACTCAGATTATAGGTGATCTTTAGGCCCCTTTTATGTTTTCTGTTACCTTACTGGCACATCCAGCAAGGAATAAATGGAATATAAGTGGAAGTAATGCTTTTATTTTGGGAGTTTTATGGATATAGTTATAATCTGAAACCCCAGTGGTCTTCGTCTGTCTTGTCTACTATATTTGAATAGCGGGACATTGGTCTTTTGTGTGGAAATCCACCTAGTTCACCTTGTGATAAACATTAAAAAAAAAAAAAATTCCAAAGGGAGAGGATATGAAAGAGCTTTCTCTGTATCCTTGATCCCTGCGGTTTTATTGTCCCAGTTGAGAATTCACCATGTCAATTTGTGACTGTGCTTGAGGACACAACAGAAGCAGTGGCTCAGATATAGGAGGGCAGAGAGACTAAAGGATACAGGAGAGAGAGAGAGAGAGAGAGGATATAGAGCAGGAGTGAGAGTAGAAAAAAATAAATCTGGAGGGACCTTGCAGATAATAAAGCCTCTGAGCCCAGATGTCCATCAGAATAAAAAGCTATTTCCAGTTGTTTTTGTATTTTCTTTCCTTCCAACAGCAGCCACACTAACAGGCAAGTAGAGCTTTGTCAGAAAAGATCTACACTCATGAGCATGACCAGGAAGAAAAAAAAAATCCCATGCTGAGCATTTGGGAATGAATTGAAAAAAAAAATGATTATCCTTATTGGAAAAGCATTCAAAGCAGGCTCCGAGAAACAGAAAAAAACGCCGAATCCGAGGTTTGCGGCCTCAAACCTCAGCAAATAATTTGTAGCTCACTTTGAATCCTTCAGCGGGGTTTTACCACGTGTGTCTCGACTGGAATTAACTTCCCTTTCCTCGTTCATCCGTGATGATTGATTTCAAGGTCTGACTGCAAACCTGTCCAAACTGTACTTGGCAAAAGAATCTGTTCTCAATGGCCATTTCATAATTTGTACTCCCTCAGTTTGACAGAAAGGACACCATAGAGGGCATAATTGATTACCTGCTGTGTTCTCGTTAGGTCTACATCCTTGGAGCTGCAGGGTGTCACACTTCTTAGCTATAGTGTACGGCTGCCTTGGTTAATCATAAAACAGGTCATAACCTGTTTGATGTTTCTGGCTTGACTCTAAAATAGAAACAGCGGAGGACACGAAGTACCAGAGCGGGGTTTTGTGAAATAATTTATCTCACAGCAGAAGCTTAAACATTAATTAGCTCATCAGCAGGCAATCTGATGTTGTGCTGTAATACATTGTGTTGACCGTCGTTGATTGATATTCTGTAACTGTAACGGGTCTGCACGCAGGTTCGGCAAAAAGGAAGCGAAGTACGAGGCAGGAAGCAGCCCACTCCTCTTTCAGTTCCTCAACCCAGAGAGCTTTTGACGAGACTCATACATGGACTATAAATACAGCATCAGAATTTCCTATGCTTCTCCATCCATTTCCTAATCAATATGGCCTTTATTTTATTGATTTACAATGACAAAATAATAAATTTTTGGACTCTGACCAAGATAAACATGGGCCTCTACTATCTCTGATCCCTTTCACTCATATTCCACTTATTAAATTGTTTCCTTCCCTTGCAATAAACAGGCATTAGCTTTCCAAATGAGGCCATCAACCCTTCATCGGGGGACAAAGAAAGCTGTCAACTAAGCATGTTCTAAACCTGTTTAGCCTGTCTTGTTATAAAGACAGAAAGACCAAAGGTGAGAGAGAGAGAGAGAGAGAGAGCAATGGCCCGGCTGGGGGCAAAGTATGCACTGTATCACACACGGCACAGGGTTCACTTTTTGTTCACACTATCACTTTTTTCCAGCAGTTACCGCTAGAATATCTTATAGAAAAATGCAATTGTCTTATTGTTTGCTTTGCGCTCACGTTTGACGGTGCAGAAGGAAAATCTATGCCGTACAGGTGAGAACTGAATTAAAAGCAGTTCGACTGAGCGCACCTGCTTAATAAACTTGACTTTGCCCACTCCTTCTCAAACCTCCCTGGTTATGGGTGAGACATCGGTGCATCTGTCATTATTGAAGAGACTCGCCATATGAGCCCTTTGATCTTTGATGAATGCCGTGGGGGGTGGGGGGGTGGGATGTGGATCCAGCCCAAGCCAAAGAGCTAAATAACCTTGTTGTGCTAATACAGTATGTCGATAAGCCTTTGAAAGCTCAGGCTCTAATCTTCATAACTTAGGAAGCATTAAAAAAAACCTACAATAAGCAAAGATTTCTCTGCTACGGCAAGTTGGCGCTGGTTAAGTTTTAATCTCCGAGTGTTTGAGTTCGAGTCTGCAAAAGGTTAACCCCAATCTGTATGGAAATAATTCTACAGTGAATTGACCAGACAGCTTCAGTATGTCCTCGGCTGACCTAGTTAACCATCTGCATAATATCCCTCTGCTCCAATTGCTGTTGACTCACAGTAGAATGACGATGCCTCCTGTATGTGAGGCAGAGGGAGAGGATGAGTCTTAACATGTGACCGAACACCATGAACTCATTTAACTTTCCAAACCTCGTTTTTACTTTGCGGGAGATCTTATTTCACATGAGTAAAAGTTTGATCAAAGTGCCCTCTTTGACTCGGTGTATAATAAGAGGCGACATTATTTATTTATTTTTATTTTTTTTAATCTCGGAATATACCATTTTATAGTTGTGAAATCAAGCCTCAAAAATCTGTGGAAAACATAGCAGGTCGTGCTAAATGAAAAGTTGAGGATCACTATGAACAAGATTAAAAAAATAAATGTTCACTGACTGATTAATCGACATTGCTGCAGCTAAAAAGTTGGGGTGTACAGATATGTGTAGCCGGCTTTGTCCCAGTGTGCATGTGTGTAGGCTGGTTGGGTAGTGAGTGGATGAACCTACATGTATGTGTCAATGTAGTGGTGTGTGTGTGTGTGTGTGTGTGTGAGAAGTGCTGTATTATTGTGTTGAGTAGGCAGATTGACCTTTGCTTCTTATCTGTCTTGACTGAACATGGACCCGTTTGCTCTCTGGCTGAAAATGACCCCTACTGACTCTCACTCACACACACACACACACACACACACACACACACACACACACACACCCTCGGTCCCTGGTAGAATCTCCACTTCCTTCCCTAATTGCCCCGAGGGCTTACTGGACCTTGGCATTCCACTCACTCAGCACTTAAGAGTTTCCCCGCTCGCCTGTGTCATGGGCATGACAGGCTCGCCACTCCGTATGTCCCGACAGTGATACTGCTTTGTGGCAACACGTTAACACTTGCGGCCGCCCCTAAAAGTACAGCATGATGAGCCATGGCACTGAGACGGGTAATGATGTAAGCATCCCTGCAGTCAATCCAGCCACACTCGCGATATCATTTCCCTTCTCAGTATTTAAGGATAGGTGGTGAGTATTTGTAAGGCAATTTTAGGGGAGGATTTGAGCAGGATGGCAGGAAGAAGAGTTAAATTTACAAAAAGGAAGTGTACAGTAGCGGCAGCAATGTAGCTACACTTCACTGGATATACTGTAAGAACGTATTCACATCTATTGTACATGTACAAGCAGCTGCAACAGGAAGTAAAAAAGCATTCAACCATCACTCAGTTTCACTTCGGTTTTTAAAAACGTGACGTGTCATTTTGTTTTAGGCTTCGATCGGCTACATCTGTTAGAGTTCAGTGGAGCTGCTCGGTAGCCGACAGTAGACAGCGGCGGTTGGACACGCGAATGTCCACGGACCTGCGTGAAAGCGAAGCGCAGTGTCTCTGCAACGGAGCGCGCATGTTTTGTGCTACACTTTCTCTCCCTGAATCACTCAAACATTTCTTTCAGTGGCAGCGCCATGGTGTTTTGTTTGAGTTGGTTGCCTGTGTTGACTCATGGTGCTTAAGCGGGACCTTTGTATACATGCTGCTGTTTAAGTAGCATGTACGCCGAACATAAGGATTCTCTTCAGATAAGAATACGAGTATACAGGATGTAGCTTAGCAAGTGTGATCGGCTGGAGAAAAGGAGTGTTTACAACAGACAATATGCAGATGCATTATTGTCAACATGAGTGTGTTCTGCTCCATATTAAGATGTGATTTGGCATTAGATTGTTAAAAGTTGTACAGTATCAGGTCATGGAGAGTTTAAGAGCGTTTTCTGACCTGCCCTTTTTAGGCCGCTAGAATAAGACCGTACTGAGACCGTTTAAAGCAGGTGGTCTCGAGAAGGGGTTTGTTTGTGGTGGCAACGTGATACAACCTTGATCTAACCCAACTACTTGGCGTACCCGGCAAGTTTGACTTACACAGCTCCCGTAGACAGGTGCACTTTGCATACTCGGATGCGGATGAGTGAATTGAACAGTTGCTACCAAGCTAGCCGGAGAATTAATAGAGGTCCGACCTCGACTAGTGCAATTAAGATGGCTGCATTCAGCCGGTGGACTTCCTTCATAACCTTCCTCCTGTTTTTACATTCTTGCTCTTACCCATGTATTACGAGCCTGTACTTAAGTAAAAGTACCACAGCAGTATAAAGTTCTGCATTGAAAATCCTACTTAAATACTTAAGTATTAGCAGCAAATGTGTTGCAGTAAAAGTAGTGGTTTGGTCCCTGTGACTGATATATTATTATAATGACATCATTAGATTAAATAATACTGAAGCATCAGTGTGTAAACAGCATGTTATTGTTGTAGCTGCTGGAGGTGGAGCTAGTTTCAACTACTTTATATACAGTTGGCTAGTTTAGTCCAGTGGTTTCCAACCTAGGGGGTCGGGCCCCTCCAAAAGGTCACCAGATAAGTCTGAGGGGTCGTGAGATGATTAATGGGAGAGAAAAGAAGAAAAAAAACAACCATTAAACCACTGGTTTAATCTTTAACAGTGTGTTGTATTTTAAAAGGTTGTATTACCCATTGTGTCACATCTACATCTGAAAAGCTGTCAAATTTGTATATATTTATCAAAAATGTAGCGGAGTAGAAAGTACTATACATAATTGTACTTGTACTTGTTATTTCCCACCACTGTATGTGTGTGTGTGTGTTTGTGTGTTTGTTGTATGTACCGTTATGTTAAAGAGATAACGTCATGGTTTGATGGTTATGATTCTCATGATACCTCGAAAACCGTTAGAAGCTACAGTAGAGCTGCGGCGGCAGCGTAATCTCTGCTCTGTGTCTGTGTGTGTGAGAGGGAGGGAGGGAGGGAGGAGGGGGGAGTCTAATCCTGGTGTGTCTGATGGTGTAGGATTTATCTGTGTGTTTGTGTGTGTGTGTTTGTCTGCCTGTCTTGTGTGTATGTGTGTGTGTGCAGTGGAGTGTTGTGTATCCAGACGTGTGTGTGTGTGTGTGTGTATAGTCATATGATGTGTGTTAGTGTATGTTCTATGTCCTAGCATTATTGAGTGCAATACTCACTGACAAATGACAAATGTGCTCTCTCTTCTCTCTCTCTCGCTTGTGCGCACACACACACACACACACACACACAGATCAGACCAGCCAAATGCCTCTATCAACCCCTCTGCAGTCCACTATCATCCTATCCTCTGGCATGGTGCACAGCTTAGCCAACAAGTCCACGTGTGTGTGTGTGTGTGAGTCTGTTTCTTTCTGTACTCTGTGTGTTTCTCACATGTTCCTCCCTGCCGTCTTTTCTCTTATTCATCACCTCTCTCTCTCTCTCTGTTTCTGTTTGTCCTCTTTTCTCACCCCCCAACACCCTTCCTGTCGTCTCTCTCCTCCAGTGTATGCATTTTTTTTTTCTACATGCACTACATGCAGTAGACAATGCCCTTGCCAGCAAACTGAAGGCTTGTCATACTAAGAGCAAGAGAGACAGCATGATAGCTGAGATAAACTGATACAATCCTCTGGAAAATTGGCCTAATCTTGTAGAAAATGAATGTGTCCAGCAGGATGCTAAAAAGGGAAAAGAAGGAGAGAGAGAGAGAGAGAGAGAGAGAGAGAGAGACAGAGAGAGAGAATGCGTGACAGAAAAAAAAGGCGTATATAATTGTGTGGACTATTTTCTTTCCTTTTAGAGTGAAGAAAACATCCCTACAGAGGCAGAAATGCGAGGGTGAATCTTGATGCCGCTGTTTTTCATATTTGGCAATATGTAGAATTTGTGCTAATTAATAAAGTACTAAAGTAATTGTGCTACAATATCAGGTTACAGAGCAGGTTACTGGGCAAAAACGGTCACAAAATTTTTCTATGCATCAAATTTAAATGTCGGCCAACAAACAAACAACAAAATAGTTATTGCTCACTTCATAATAATTTGCTATTTTTAGAAAAAACTAGAGAGTTTATCTTTTTAAAAATTGCTCAAATCATAACTTATGACGATCTCAAGACCAACAGGCAACAGATGGGCACATTGGCCAGAAATGTATTTTTTCCATTACTTCAGTACTGATTAAAGGTTACTCCCTGGATCCCTCATGTCTAAAGCAAATCACACAATGTAAGTAAGTGTGTCCAACCTCACATGGGAAACATCAGGGCTGACAAAACATCCCCTCGTGCTATGGGATAAAAAACGGCATAATAACAAAATAAAACAATCAATAAATAAGACGAGCAGTAAACAGTGGAAAGTGAGTATAATTAGCAGGGGAAAGAAAATCATTTTCTCCTTATCTTCGATACAGTGATGGTTCTCGATGGCGTGGATGCTGCTGAAAGCTTTGAGGGTTCGGGGCTAACAAGGCTAGCTGTAATAAGCAATGAATACAACAACCCTCAGTGTTGACCGAATAAAAAAATAAAAAAAGCTTTGTCATCATTTTGTTTTGGAAAATTCCTGATAGCAAATGCGTTGCAGACGTAGGATACCCAAATAAAGAAAAGCTTTAGTTTTACACTCGTACTGATAATCAGAGATTTTTTTTTTCATGCTTTACTTTTTCCTAAAACAAAGAATTTAGCTGAATTTGAAGGCTTTTTTTTTTTTCCTTTCTCAGAATGTGTTTTGGTACAGATAAATCACACAAAGGCTTGACATCTGGCCAGTGGTTTGCTATGTTCTGGCAAACCTTGATGCAAGCTGTGTGGGTTAGCAAGACAGAAACAGAAAGAGGGACAGTGAGAGGAACATCAAAAAAGAAAAAAAAAGAAAAGAGAGAGAAGAAAAATCGGAGATGAGAAAAAAAAAAAAAAGGAGATGAGGGGTGATCGGGTGAATATGCGGAGCTTAACTGACAGGAGCAAGGGTAAACAAATTTATATGCATGATAGACTGAGATGGAGAAGCAGATGGGAGAGTGAGAGAAAGAGAGAAGCAAATTCAGTGACATCACTGGAGTTGGTTTGTGTCAGCATGCGTGTGTTGAAAGTAGAAGTGAGTGTGCTGGAGCGTGTGCTGGGCAGAAGGGAGGGCAGAGCGCAGCGGTGACGTATTATAATCTGGAATACTGAGAAGACCAGCTGTGCAGAATCTGGGCATAGCGAGGGCTTATGTTACGTCACATAAACGCACACATAGCCTCGTCGTGTGTCCTGAAGGACCACAACTGTCACTGAGGAGAAAGGTCAAAGGGTTAACACACATGTGCAGTATCTTGATGTTTTGATGTAGCATCGTGTATCCAAATACCGGTAAATATTTAGGCTTGCCTCCACCCACCATCTCCTACCAGCCCTCCTCCTCCTCCTCCTCCCTCTTCCTCTGTGCTGTTGTGCACCCTGGGAATGAAGCAGTTATGCCAGATGGAGACGTGGTCAACCTCGTGTTGGGCGATTTGGACCCCATTTTCTGTCAGCAATTTGCCCGGTGCTTAAATAACTCTCTCTTGGACTGGAATTACATTATGTTGCACCTCTACCCAAACAACTAACGGCACAATCTCTGCGTAGAGCTGGAAAATGCCTATTTCTAGCATCATGACCATATTTGGCAATGACCTCAGGAAAAGGAAATAACTCTACCTCTGTCACCCTCCCTTTTTCCCCTAGTTATTTTTGACCTTCCCTTCACAACTCCCTTAACCTCAAGTTCTTTTGTACTTCTCTTGATAAACATCGAATAGCTTCTTTTTATTTATTTATTTATTTATTTTTTAACCTCTTAACAAAATGACTTTTATGGTCTCAAGACATCCCTGCTTGTAGCATGAGTGTTAAGATGCAGTCGTCATGTAAATGTTAACCCGTTCGGAAAGTAGACGCTATGAAAATTAATGTTTATTCACAACTTGGTTGAGGGCATGTTAACCCTCGGGGTCACCATGAAATAAGGTCATTGCGCCACACATTCAGCGCAAGGGTTTATTAATATATATGTATATATATATATCATATATATCCTCTGTTGCATCATATGTCAATCTGATTTAGTCATCCTATCTCATTTATAAGAGTTGACAAAAAGGTTGTTGTAAAAGAGCTCAGTCATTTGAAACCAGGCCTTGTGATGGATGTCTCAGGGAATACTGAGTCCACCAACAGTCTCTCTTTGCATTTGGGCTATTGTTGGCATGCCAGATCATTTACATGTTGCAGGTAATGTTTTGTGGCCACGCTAGCAGCAGAGCAATGTTGGTTGGGTCAATTCATCAGTTTTGAGTGAAATATCTCAAAAACTATTAGATGGATCATGAAATTTGATACACCCTTTCATGATCCCCAGAGATATGTCTAAAACTAATGTCCACGTCCTTCGGTCAGAATCAAGAGCTGAACTTGATAAAATGCATGTAATACCCTACTTCAGAAGCGAGTGTGGTGTGGATGGTGTAGCAGCATTGTTTATCCTGTCAGTCAAGCACTAAGTTTATAATATGCAACATTAAGGTCTCATTGGCCTGTTGGCATGATTAAACACTTTTCTAAATAAATGCTCCACGGTTTTCCCGGAATAGGCATGTGTTAATGAGCGGAGGTTGAAATCACTGGAGAAGCTGATCGCTATTTGCATCAACTTAACACTTTAGACTCGAATTGTATAAAAATGTCGGTGTCAAGTTTGGATGTATGTGTCGACTGCTGACCACACGTTTAAACAGATTTAACCCACTTCAGAGGACCTAAGTGGGCACCGAGTGGTTGGCATGGTGCCGGCCTCGTGTCATTGCTTCTCTGGCGTTGCATCCTGCCTGTTTCCGTTGCCACCCCCTCCCCGTGAGTGGGCACACTGCTCAGAGAGGCCAGACGAGTTGGTTGGTGTTGTAGATAAAGGCCACTGTGCTGTCTTCACTTCACACCAGATTGATGCTCCTTTTTGTATTGTGCTACCGTGACTCATTTCACAGTCAGGACTACCTTGGGAAAGAATTTCTTCCATTTGACCTGTTTAGCTGCTATTTATGCATACTGAGTTAGAATTAGCTAAAAAAATCCCAGATCACAAACATTATGAGTCACCTATAGTAAGGAGTGAAAAAAATTCAGGCTTTAAATATTCTTTACAACTGAAGGAAGATGTAAGGACAAAGTATTACAGAAAAAGAAAAAACCAGAACCGAAGCAACAGAAATAGAAACACACTTCAAGTTAACAGAAAGGTGATTTTATTTAAAAAGCACAAATTTGATTCACCCACTGCACATTTGCCAACAGATTTTTGAAAGGTTTAAGATCACAGAGAATTTGACTTCATTAATTTTATTTCAAGCTTCTTGTCCTCATTCCCCTTCTCACACACATAATATATCTTACATGAAACTATTCACGTTACTATGTTTTGTTTTGCAGCTACCGACTGGAATAAGCAAATAACATTTTGGACACAAGTGAATGAAGATTATATTGAGACATTTGCCTGAAAAAAAGAAAAAAATGACAACCTCATGGTGGCACTATTAAAAAAGTCGGAGGATCAGCAAAGTCTGTAAGGTTTATCCTCTGGAGATCGTGAATGTCTGGACAGACCTACTAACGTTATTGTCTCACAGAGTGCTGAGTCTCCACATTGACATATTCTACTCCATTGGTGTTTCACGGCCAAATGCAAAGCGCTAACCTGTCTCATGAGACCGTTAAACAACACGGTACACTGTGTTCCTGAGTCGCTCTTAGAGAGTCAAGAGCTTCTGCCTCAAGATCCTTAAATTGTCCTTTTCTTTTTTTTTTTTACTTTTTGTGTGTTTGTGTGTGAACAGAAATAGGGTCCGATGAATAACGGAGAGTGGTCGAACCTGTCATTCTATGGAAGGAGGCTGCATTAGCGGTAGCAGATTATAACAGAAGGTCCTCAAACACTCACTCGAGGAAGGACCACTTTGCCCCCAGGAACTAACTGTACTAAAAGGCCGAATGAGCTCATACATGTACTGTCTTTGATTTTCATCGCTTACCACCCGTAACCGTCCGTCAAGCCGGGTTGTTGACGTCAGTGTGTTTTGTGCTGCATCTCTCCTCAAGTCATTTGTGGGCAATAAACATCTGAACCTGGTAGTTTTTCCCTCAAAATGCAGCCTTCACGGTGCCGCGTGTGACTCGTTCTTGTGCATTATCAGCACTTCCTGTCATTAGCAGGAAGTCTGGATGTGATTGAAGTAGATGGACGCTGGAGTGCTATTGACATAGACAGAGACAGTAAGGTCATTATTGCTTTGCCCAGAGGTGAGAGACCTTTCCTAGGTCTCTTAAGTGCTTCTCCTTCTACTTTACCATTATCTCAATTCTCTTGTCACCGCTGGCCGTGTGGAAGACAGGCTCCGTCAAAATAAGAGTGATATTGAGATGTGTCAAAGTCACAGCAGGAGATGCCTGTCGCGTTTAGAGAGCTCTGATAGGCCGGTGTCATAGAGAATCACATTCACTGTCCTCGTCAAGCACGAGGGGATCTGAGCAGTTTATCTTTAGTAAACACAATCTGCCAGGGTTCCTTCATCTAAGACCAAGAGGAAGCCAGACATTTAGTTTCAAAAAGTTTTCAGGCACAAGTGAAAGCAATTCCTCTCCCTCTCTCCCTCCATCTTAGCAGGAGAACTGCGTCAACTAGCAGCAACGCCTGCTGATGATGATGGAGGTTCATAACATGAACCCTGCCATACGGACGCCGCGTTTGAACCCACAGTAGTCATGCTTGACTGTGTTTGCGCTCGCAGGCTAGCTGTGTGCTCACATACCATAATTAGCGTAATGAGTTATTTATAGCCAGCTGTAGAATTAGCTGTGGAATTGCCAGGCAGCCTCAGGGCTGATTAAGCCACTTGCCAATCAATTATTTATGGCTTCCTGGAGAAGAGTAGCTTGTCCTCTTTTGTATGCAGCACCATGGCAACACAACAGGAAGCAGAAAGCCTGTGGAGAGGAAGTAGACCCTGTGATAGAATCAGTCCCGTCCCTGTCTGCACCATCTTTCTCTCTAGGTTACTCGCATTCACACACACACAGTGCTCTAATCTAAACCATACTTTTATTAGGAGCCCTCTATGAACTCCCTAGACCCAATAAAAGGTGTTTATGTTCTGTATTTGAGAGAAAATAAAAATAAAAAAAATTGGATGAAATTACCTTGAGATGATAATAAACACAATTAATGAGGTTCTCGGGATCATAGGAACTTTTGTTTTCACACGTCCTAATTGAGTGAGAAGTCCCAAGTGGTACTGTATTCAAGGTCTTTGTTAGGATACAACTGTGTGTGTGTGTGTGTATGTGTGCTGTGAAAGGAGACATTTCTGTATAACTGCAAATGTATTTATGGCTTCAACTGCATAAAAAAATAATGTTGCAGTATTGTGTGAAACTATTCCTTCCCATGTTATGATTGTCACAGCCTTCGTATGAATAAGAATGAATCACCGGCTTGTCAACGAGGCAGCCAAAAGCAGCTCAGTATTATTTTAGGTTAGAGTGCAGAACAGCCTGCAGAATCAGTCGGTTTTTGAAATGACTAAGAGAACCCAGCAAGTCTTTAAAGAAAGAAAAAAAACACTGTTCTTAGCTGTTCCGATTAGTGGTATCCTCACTCTTGTCTCTCTTTTTGTTTTGTTTTTTGCATGACTTTACTTGCACAAAAGCTCCACAGATGAAGGCAGATGCATCAACCAGTCAGTAAGATAACTGTACAAAACAGGCCAGCTTGTTCTTTTCACCTCATAAAGTAATCGGACAAAGTCTTCCCTCTGCATGTCAGCGAGGGCAGAGCGGCACTTTGAGGAGAATTTCAATCAGTCTGTCTCACTCCTACACGCCGAGTTGGCTTCTGGCTGTGTGGGAGGCCCACAAGACATTCACATGGGCTGCATCTTCACAGATATGCCACCCAAATTGCATCTGAAATATCAAATCCTCTGCAGTTTTTTTTTTGCATCCACTTTTCTCTAATTATATAAACCCACAGAAATAGCTGAGCTCAGTGAGTTTGCAAACTAAATTTGTATAAAAAAAAAAAAAAAAGTTCCCCAGACAGAAAAACTGCAAAAACTACACAAAAGCTTTTACCGTATTAGTATCAACACAGGAGAGTGTTTCTAAACCTGCTCTACAAGATAATAAAAGATACAAAGATATCAGAACTGAAAGAAGTGGATTTTAAAAAAATAAATAATCATTTTGATAATTGAGTAAATGTTAACTGTAATATTTCAAGAAAAACAAATGCCACGTTTCCTGGGTGCATTATTATTATTTTTTGTTAATGAATTTGCAGGCTAACGTAATTGAAAACTGGATGTCCTGCAGTTTTGGGACGTCAGGTCTACACAGTCAACATGTCTAGTCTAGTGATTAGACTGAACAATTAATCAGTTATAAAAAATTACAACAACTAAAAATAATTAATTACAGCCCTAATGTTAAAGTAAAACCAACTACCAACATCTATTGAACAACATATTTAACAAAGATGACCTGAAGGTCTCACTCCTCCTCACACACAACAGAAATAAACCTAAACCTTCAGTGTGAAACACATCGTCATCACAAACTCCCATGTGTATTTTTATTTTTTTTTATCACTTTCTCCTTCCTGTTTCTCACTGTCTTCCTCACATTTCTGTGTATATTCATTGCCACAGTTGCTCTGCAAGGACATATGTTTGCCCAGGGACTCATCAATCCCAGCATGCCTGGCTGTTGCCCAACCTCCCGGGTATGTGTCCCTTTCCTACCTGCTGTCTATTTGTTTGCAGACCAATCATCACTTTCTCATTTACAGCGTTTAGAGAGGATGTGCACAGGGACAGAGTTGACATATAATATATTGTTGTTTTGTTTAGTTTTTTTTTGCCATATACAAACACTCACATTGCATATCAGTTCGACAACATATGACACGAACACACACAATTCTGAATGTAACTATGATAACATAAATGTAAAATAATGAATAATAAACGCTATACACAGATCTCCAAGGACAAATGAGTAATGTTCCCCATCATGGAAAGCTTTGTTCTTTTTTGTCATAATTTTAATGTTGGTCACTATTCGCTTTCTATTTTGTATGAATGTTATTAATGTAGTCCTGGCATGTGCACTCTTAAGAGCCAACTGCTGCTCAGGCACATGTCCCATTGCTCCCCTTGAGCCTACATAACCAACATAGGCCTGCACCTGTTAGTCCTGTCGATATCTGTCATGCCGCTTTGCAGCCGCTCCGCCTTGTTCTCACAAGCAGCTCTATGCTGACTCTATGTCTGCTCCCAACAGTACTAGCGAGCTCTGTCATCTGGTGTTGAACCAGAGTTGTGGGTGTTTTAGTTTGAATGCTACACCCAGGCTGGGCTACTGTCTCACCGGCTTTTCCAGGCTGTTTTTTTTTTTTTTTTTTTTTCTTTGCTGGTTAATCACATAGTGTTTTTCATCTCCTGCTTTGCCTCCTATTCATTGACACACACGCACTCACCAACGCACAGATTGGCCTTTGTCCCTTACACCATGTTTCCATTGCTCAATAAAAACCTGTATTATGTGCATGTGGCTTTATTTGTCGTGGAAAGACAAATAAACCCAAAAATATGTTTGTTTGTTTTTTGTTTTTTTACAGTACAAGTTTCAGAATTATTTCACGTTTGAAGATTTGAAACATGCAAAAAGCTCCTTGTTACGCATACATATATGAACTCTATGTACACACACAACTGTGTGACGACTACTACTTTCTGTGATTTAGGAGTCACAAAACCACACTTCTATTTAACTGGAATAACTTTATGTTTTAATATTTGTAGGCATTTACTTTGTATCATATTTGGGGTTTTTTTCCTAGTTGAACATAGCTGTGCTTTGCAGGGCTCTATAGGCCATTTCTAGCAATTTAGTCTCGGTTAATTACTGATCAATAACCACTTAAACAGCTGTACAAGAAGCATGCGAGCACACACACACACACACACACACACATGCATTCCTCCTGCTTGTTCTACCCAGTTAAATCCATTATAAAGATTCCAAGGCAAGTGTATAATAGGAACACAATATCTCAGCAGTCATTACCTGAGCCAAGTCGGCCTGGTTCTCATTACCTGGAGACCTCGTACTGTAGGAGCTACAAGCACCAACCCTCCACACACACACACACACACACACACACACACAGTTATGGCTAGCTTCTCACTAATTTGGTTAAAAATGTTTTTGAGTGGAAAATGCTCAGTGTCAGCACAGCGGCTTGTAAAATGTCCTCTGAATTCCTGTATCAGCAGCTGACAGGCATGCACACAGGGAGGAAAGTAGTCACAGCAATGTATTACACAGTATCTGTACTGTGTACTTCAGCAACCACAAACAATGTGATTGCGTGTGTGTGTGTGTGTGTGTGACTGTACTGTTTTTTGTTGGTTTTTTTTCCCTCTCCAGCCCTGAGGCTCTGTGAATCAATTTGTTTTTGTTGATAGATTTATAGATTTCTTTTGAGCTGTCTATTACACACACACACACACACACACTCTCTCTCTCTCTCTCTCTCTCACACACAAATATATATATATTTACTCCAGGTTAAAAAAAAAAGGTTGACTTATTGACCGTCAGGGTTTAAGCATTAAACATGAACAATCCTGTCGCTGCGGACACGTGCTCATACATACTGAGACACACTGTCACACAAACTAGACAGACACTGCCGTTCACATGTACTGTATGTAAATGTGCAGCGGCCGGGAGAACACACAGTACACACATCTTGTAATGCATTGGAGGTGGAATGTGAGCGGCTCTGTTCATTGCCTTGGAAACGGCAGGCTGGCCGATGGAGGTAGCAGCTCTGCAGAGTAATGATGTTATCACTGGACTGGGGTCAGTTCAGGACAGACCCCCACATACCTACTGTACACACACACACACACACACACACGCCAATGCACATTCCAGTAATCTTTTCTTTGAATAGATTTAAGTCAAATTATGTACGTTGTCCCTGAATTCAGTGTTAGTACACAGTGATCTTATATTTATCTAACAGTATGATCATTGTGCAGATTAGAACATAGAAATGTCTTCAATCAAGCTAAAATTGTGAAATGTGTTTCAGTTACAAAATACTGTCTTGCAAAATATGCACATAGGCTGCACAATACCAGAAATTTTGATCCCTATAAGTTTTGAAATTGGATAATGAGTCATAAGTAGTGCCGGATAAGATGTTATCTTTATTTATTTTATTTCTTTTTTTTTTTTTTTGCAGATTGTTATTCATCCAGTTCTCTCCTGATGTATTTTTTTGTGTTTTGTTTTAAGGTAAGATCATCTTTATTAATCCTGGGTGGAAAATCAGATGTTACAGCAGCAGCAGCAGCATCAGAATACAGGAGGTTACATGTGCAACAGGAAATTAATTTCAGAATAGAAAATATAATAAGAGAAGTCATAATAATAATAATAATAATAATAATAATAATGATCCATTATGGGTAGGTAGAGCGGAGTATAATAATATAACTATACTACCTGAATTTGCAGTGTTGAAGTACAAAACCAGTGAACCAATGGAAGACTGCTGAACAGAAACTGTACAACCTAAATAAAACTAAAAACCCAAAACTGTGAACCTAATGCAAACTGTAAAAACAAAAAACAAAAAAATAACTATTTTTAAACGCATTAAACGACCACGGTCAGAGATTACATCTTTTAATCCTCTGCAAAGTTGGCGATTGTTCAGGCAAAAATCAATCCAAACACGACTCTTATATCCATCTGTAATATTCCTGCTCTCAGAAAATGTTGATCTCAATTGATGAGGAAAATACAAACGCACTACACACACACACACAGACTAGCGTCATCCTACATATTCATTCCCTAATTCAAGGTTCGTTTCTGCCACAGCTTTTCTCGATCTGACAAACTGCGTCTGTTGAAGCAGAATGATTGTGTCTATTTACTGTCACCTTCATTATTACCTTCATGCACCTCCACAGCCACACTGTCCCTCACCCATTACGCCCCCACCTGCACCGCTATCCTTGCTCTCATATTTATTTCACCACAGGACACACACACGCACACACACATCGGTGCTCGTTGTGGTTGTGGTCAATTCACATTCGATTCACTCAATTCAGAATCTAAACTGAAACTGGTGTTTATTTGCTACTCACAGGGGCATTCATTTCTGATTATATACAACCAGGTCCTCCAGTTTCACATTCCTCTCCAGCCTTTAACTGCATTCTTTCAGTCACAGTGGTTAAGTTACACTAAGCTTTAACTAGCCACTTCTCTCCCCTCCTCTGCTCGTTGTTGTATAATGTAAGTGGATGTTTAATGTTCAGCCTCTACATCTTCACAGTAGCAGCACAGCTCTATGGAGGGAAAAGTCGGTCAGTCAGTTGCTCCGTCACTTTGGTCCAGATCTTAACAACTACTGGATGGCTTTGCACAAACATTCATGTTCCTCAGAGGATAAATCCTGCTGACTTTGGTGATCCCCTGGCTCATTTTTTTCATTTTTCATGTTACATCCTGACAGCTACTGGATAGATCACCTATGAGTTATGACATTCATAGTTGTAATTCATTGATCATAGTTCAAATGTCAGCCAAGACGGTGAACACAGTAGACATTATATCTAGTAAACATCAGCATGTTTATATGCTTATTGGTAGCATGTTAATATGCTTATATTATATTAGCAAGGACAGCCTCACAAAGGTGAAGAAGATATACAAGCACTTATATAGTCTATTGTAGCTTTAAAAAAAATGTAGTTGGCATCACAGTTTTCCTTATATCAGTTGTGGGTTTAATTCATACTAGTTTGTGTGTTTTGTAGATGTGTGTGCGCGTGTGTGTGTGTGTGCGTGTGTGTGTGAGCTCGACGGGGAGAGTTGTGGAGTTGTGAGTGATGCTACCTTTGATTCTATCACAGGGGTCACATCCTCTCTACAGGCGCACTGCTTCCTGTTGTGTTGCTATGGCGACGCTGCATACAATAAAAGGACAAGCTACTCTCCTGCTTGAAGCCTTAAGCTGTGTTTGTCTTACACGTCACCACATGGAAACAAACACACACACACATCCCCACACACGCTCAAAGACTAGAGCTCTGCTTCAGTTCACTACTAAATCCTTATGTGCACCAAAACATAGCTGCAACACCAGAGGTACAGGTTTATATGATCAGTTAATCCATGCCGCTGTATCAGCCGTGTTAACTTACCACAAAATAGGTCACTATATTAGGATATTCACCAATCACATCACTGTGGATTACCACATGCAGCTAAAGCCCGTCAGGACATTAGATATTGAAAATTAACCAGAGGATTTGATAACAATAAAAATTTCTCATGATGTGTCTAATGTGACCAGATCAGAAACCGCAGTGCTTCATGCCTCGGTGTGATAAATGATGTCCAAAATGACACCAAAAACGCTGCCCTGGTTGTTTGGTCATTCTGAAGACGGAAAACTTGTGACAGTCACGGGCAATCTGTTTCACTCATTTGTCGAAAAAACTTTCAGTCTTGTGGTGAACGTGAAAGATTGCACACACTAAATGAAATATTTTACACGCAATAATTAACAAGTTGTACGGCTGCCCAGCGTAGCAATGGGCACAATCGATTAAAACTCCATATATTCTTCAAATATGTTTTTACACTCAAAGATGTGCTGCAAGTAGATCTTATCAGTGCCTTCGTTGTAAAAGCCGGTTCATGCTGATACCACGAAGAGCAATTTATCATCATTTTTTTTAGTCAGCCTTTACTTATACTTTTGCATAATTTAAGTATTTATATTGTACTCAGTTGCCGTTGTGTAAAATCCATGTGAATGGGGGAGGATGACTGTGCAGGGAGCAGTTAAGCTCAGTGATGTTAAGCCGTCGCTTACTGTTGAAATGAAATGACCTGTAGCGATCAGTGGCCATGTGTTTAGGTGAGTGGGTATATGCAGGAGAAGCATAAATACACCTGCTGTCATACTTTTATGAATACATTTGAATAAAGATTTAGATTTAAACAAAATTGCCCCCCCATTTCCAATTGATTCCCCACCCTTAATATCTCATCCAGGTTTACCTTCAATGTTTCATGTAGGAGGGATCGACCAAAGGGCACCACCGGTAGCTGATCCTGCCTATGATGAGTCATCAATCACTGTCAAACATCCAATCAGAGAGAGACCTTGCCAGTGTCACATCCAATCCGATTGATAGGAGAATTTTTCATCTTCCTGTTTAATCAGACTGAAGATGTCAAGTACCTCTCCTACTCAACTATTTCATCTGTTCAGGATCACATAAAGATTTCACCTCCCACGAAATACTCACATAATTTCATTAATATTTTGGTATATTATCAGTGACAGATGACTTTGTCTTTAAATAAATAAATACATTTAGAACAACTGATATTTTAAAACAAGTTGATTACTGAAAAGGGTCAGTAAACTCGTACAGTATCATTAAAAAAACACAATAAAGTATGCAACAAATCAGATGCTCAGTATATTAAAGTAGGCACCTGTCTTTAAAGCGGAAAATTGTCTTTGAATTAAAGTCACCGGCGAATATGAGTAAAACCTAATGTGCAACTGCAAAATTAAATAATGGATTACATGTTTATTAACTGGTAATTATGCATTGTGAAAAGTGATGACTCATTTGGGTATCTGCACGGCTTTGCTCTGTAACGGTATTCTGCGGTGATTCAGTTGAACAGCACGAATGAAGTGCCTCCCAAGAGAGGTATCCGTTGGTCTGCAGCCACACAATGTGTCATTCCAGACTTGGGAAATGGATTTTACGGAAATCATTTTTTCTAACAGGACACTGACTGTGCAATCTGGGGGTGACAAATGGAAGTGAGATTTCATGGCTTTGCATTATCGGTGCCACAGCAGAAATTGAACAAGGCTTTTTTTATTTTATTTATTTATTTATTTTTTTCAGGGAAGATGAAATTGTTGATATTCAGACATATACACACACACACATACTTACATATATATGGTTGTGTGAATATAAGTGCTCTCAGACTTTTGGACCCTACTGTATGTATGCATGTAAACATGGAGGCGGCCGTTTTACATTATTGCTGATTCACATTTCTATTATTTGTTGACCTTTTCCCGGACATTCAGAGCATCCCTTGTGTACTGGAACCGCATATGGCCATTAAGCACTCATGCATGTTTGAAGAGCAGGAAGCAAGGAACACTTATAAAGTGTGCAGCTTTAACAGGTGCTATAACAACTACCATCTGAGGACTGCTGTAAACTGTGGTTACTTAGGATGATTTCTGTTTTGATTGCAATTATATAGAGAAAAAAAGCAAAGCTGTGGGTGTTAAAAATCCAAGTCAATCATTTCTAGCTGTGTTATACTCTGGCTGCCAACTCACTGCCCTTTAATTAGAATCAACGGGAGCAGTATTTAAATGTGTCATGTAAGTTCAGGTGCCTGCATGGCCTCTGAAAATTATATATTTGTTGATGAACTGGAAAATGTGGACAAATAGACCACTGTGTGTTTGACTTGACTGTGGTACATTGAGGCTCGACGTTACATGCAAATACTTTTATTTAGCTAAACAATACATTTAAGTAGTGAATCTTTTAGTTTAGATGAGGCTGTCGGCTACATGCCTACATGTCACAGTCTTCCTCCAGAGCTTCCTCTGCTGGATGTCACAGACTTTTTGTGAAAGCTTGTCCCATTGTTGCAGTTTGCATTTAATCCACTGTGCTGTGAATATATATCTGCCTGTTCTCTTTCTGTCTCATTTTCCTCCGATAGTCACACTCACTCTGTACCAACACCTTTTCTCTCAGATTGACTCATGATTCATATGCTCACATGGTATTATGCTGCTAGTGCATGATCGATTTTTTTTTTTTCTGGCAGATTTGTGCCTACACACCCACAGCCACGAAAGCTTTGCTACGTAATCACACAAAGTATGTCGGAAATCCTTTTTACTTTTAACACCTAAAGGTTCATCAGCTCTTGGCCCACTCACCAGTGCGATGACATTGCCTCCGCTCGTGAGTTTCTGTAGAAATCAATCGGCAGCCACTTAGAAGTGAGGGGGCTCTAATTAAATAGATGGAGTGCATCTTTTTTCGGAGTTGGGAAAGGGACAAAGCTGACGAGAAGAGAGCAGTGAAAGAGGTAAAAGTGCAGAGGGCAGTGAGGGAGTCTGTGAGGGAGTCACGCCGCCCTCTGAGGCACCCGAACTCTTGCCAGGCTTGAAAATACACACATACGCACACACACACACCCTTTCTCACAGTCCATCAGGTGTGTGACTAAGCATGCCATTCAGTGTGTGTGAGGATGAGCCTCTGTGGTTCACTAGTCCCCCCCTACCCTCCCTCCTACACACACACACACACACACACACAGATCCATCCCTGTTTCCCATCTGTCACCCTCTACTCAGCAGACAGCAGTGTCGCCTGTCAAAAGTGCTGGTCATTGATTGCTACTGTAAAATGGGATGGGCCCTGCGGTATTGAATTTCGAATGACTGCAGTAAACTATGGGGCTGGTGTGGGCAGTGGCAGCTGTTTGGGTACAGTGCTCCTTTTGTAGGGCCCAGCTGACTCAAAGATCTCATCATGGACAGTTAATACTCGCTAGCATTTGGATAACAGATTCTGATTATGAATTAAATTAGCTAAATTGAATGCTGCCATTTTTTTTATAGGGCTATTTTTTTTTTTTGCTTCATGTAGTGAATTTACAGCATGTCGGAAAGCAATGCGGTTTAAAATTTAAATTGTCTAATCTTTATTGAAGTGCACAAATAGTAAAAACATGAAAACTTATGAATGGATTTTGAATTGAGTCCATTGGGGTCTCCCCTTTTTTTTATCGCAGTGTCCCTTCGTAAATATATCCCTAGCCAGCTTGTTTGTTAGTGCGCTAATATGGATTTATTTGAGTGCCCCCGTGTTTGTGTTCAATGTAGCCGTGTCCGGCTGAGCATCATGTTCCGTGTTTTCTGAGAAAGGCTTGTTGGCTGACAACAGGAGGAGGAGGAAGAGGAGGAAAAGGAGGCTAAGGCAGAAGCAAGTCTCCATGTCCCACTGCATCCTCAGGTTACTCACCAGCCTCATCCATTATTGCTGCCCATCATCCATTATGGATGAGCAGGTACAATGCCACATGGCTCCGGAACCGAACGCTCCCAATGCTCTCCCCTTCCACCACTAACACTGCTCCCGCCACCACCACCACCACCACCACCGCCGCCCTGCCAGAAAGCCCCACCTCCACCCTGGAGCTTCTTTATCATCTCTCTCGGCTGTGACCTACATAAGCAAGGAGCAGGGACAACATCTTGGGGAGATAGAGAAAAGATGAGATGGTGAGAGAAAAAAAAAACAACAAGAGGAAGCAAGTGTGGCATTTTATACAACGCTGTGCAAGAGAGGGTGCAGTGATTCAATCGGAGCATTTATGAGTGATGTGTATAAAAGGGCGATTATTATGATGATGATCTAAAACTCCAAATACAAGAAATCACATTCACTTGATCTCACTTTGTGCCTTTTCACTTAATCGTTTGCAGCGAGCCACAGTTTAAACCTTGAGCAAACAGTCTGTCCATAATCAGAAGCAATTAGCATCTGCTAAAAACGAGCGTGGTGCCTGTCCACATTCGGCACATTTAACATTAACTTCTAGATAACGCTTGTGATGACTTGCAGCCTCTGACCGGAGTCTTCACCAAGACTCATTGCTGTCATTTTTTTCCCTTTTATAGCAAGAAGTTCCTTGATGCTAACAGCTCTGGGGAATGTATTTGGTCACAGTTTCCCTGCATTTGACAGTCAAGAGGCACTTGTTTGACATTGGGAAGTTAACTGGAAAGAACCCATGTTTCGTTCCCGTCTGGAGCACATCAACCGTCTTGGCTATTGTTTGCCAACTAGACCTTGAAAACAGCTAGATCTGCTGTTATTAAAGAATAGCGGGAAATTGTATAATACATTTACACCACAATAAACTGGTGAGCTCTTATTATTCAGCAGCATCCTGTAACTTCTTGTTTACAGGTTTTATCCCTGCAACTGCACTCATGTGCTCATTAACAGCCGTGTGTCCTGCCAAGGTGTCTTTTTTGAGCAAGTCCCTGTAAGTCACTGAGGATAAGCTTGTCAGATTGATGCCTGAAATATTAATGTAATATATCTCCCACTTCTGGCTCCCTGTGACAACTCTGCCCAATCTTTCCTCTTTATTTTAGGGCGAGGTCTCCAGCGCTAGCTCCGAGTTGCCATTACTTATTTGGACTCTGTTCTCATGGAGAGACTGACTCTTGGGCCTGGGTGTTTTGGTAACTGGGCTATTGGAGCTGAAAGTAGGGTAGCACTTAACTAGGCTATATACAACGTAGTCCAATCAGGCCTTGTGTAGTCTGGTCACTCAAATGAGGCTAAGGTCTGTTTCCCAAAAAAGTGCATCTAACTACCAACTCGTGTAACTTGATGACCTGTAGACAGTTAGAGGAATAGTTTTGAGAAAATGCACTTATGAGATGAAATAGAAACCGGTCAGAACCGGTTACTTGTTTTGGCGACAGATGCAGGACAGACACCGCACCGACAGAAAGTGGTTCGTAACAATCTTGCACGTCTTCACAAATGTCTGATTCTGACTGGTACAACGAGTCTTCGCCTGAAGATGGAGTTCATCAGAAAGAAGAGTTAATGGAAAAAATCATCTCCAGCCCTTCACAATGTCGCACCTTTTATTAATGTGATTTTTCACCCTTTTTTTTTTTCTGCAACACTGAATGAGTGTGTGAGTGGGCCAGTCATCACAGCAGTATTACTCAGTTCGGCTCACAGGACACTTTCCCGAGCACAAGAAACAAAGGCTCGTCTGTTTCTATGGTTTCTCACGTACTGGATACACTGCGCCGGCCGACATTTAACAAATACCAAGGAGAGCAATGATGATGGAGAGAGCGACTTCACTGTGAGCCATTCACAGATAACCGTTTTAGTTATTACTCGTGTTATTGTGTCACTCATTAGTTAAATGAGGCGTATTACATTACATCACAGGTGGCTCGGTGGGTGGGTGGGGGACTTCCGAGAACATGCTGCGACACACACACATACATACATGTAGCTATACACACATAAACCATTGCTCTACTGTAGGTCAAAACAGGAAGCCCATCAAAAGAGCTTTGACAAACATGTCATCCTTTCTCTGAGCTCCTGATGCATCACACTAGGGTTGGGTGTTTTTCTAAAGACAGGACATTGGAAAACTCCTGCCTTGCCCTTCACATGACACACTCGCACAGAGGAAAGTTTCCATTAACCGTTAGACAGCAGCTGAAGGTTGTGAGTTTAGAAAGGGAGGGAGGGGGAGGGTGCTGAAGGACAAGAGCAAAGATTCATGGAGTTTATAATATTAAACAAGATCATCACTCGGTCTATCCAAAAGGTCACCCATGGCTAAATAAATCCTAGAAAGTTTGTAATTAACAAACAGCAAATGGAAAATTGGTAAAAGACATTTAAAGCCTGCATAATATGAGGTCAGAGGAATCGAACCACAACCTTGTAGAGACTCGACAGTGTGTTCTGTAATTTAATTGCGGGGCACATTGTGTTCCCTTTAAACTTAAGTAGCCCAAATTGACTTCCTGCGTTTGAACGCTCTTAGATATTTTTTTACTGAAGTAGTAATTGTCACTCAAACCATGAAAGCTGAAGTTGTTTACATTTTCCTAATGCAGCTAATGCTCCTACACAGGCAGAGGTGAAGGACACATGTTGGTTCTAAACCTCTTTTTGTTAGAGAACAGTGTGATCTTGGCGGTTATAAAAGTAGGCGATTTGCAATTTTAAGAGCCACAAACTTTTCTGTCTCTCTGGTTCCTCTGTCTAGGAATGGAGAATCTAAGTTATAGTCTGCCTGAGTCCTTCCTATCTGTGGCAGCGAAGTGACTGACTTTTCCCCAGACAGACCCAGGGTAATTGGAACAGTGGATTGAGGGGCGCGCGCACACACACACACACACACATACACACACACACACTCAGGTCATTACATTTACCACTAAGCATCTACATAAGCCCAAGCAGGCATATCTGACATATCCATCTGCTATGGTAGGATCATTCTGGATCTGCTTCTCACTCTCTCCCTCTCTAAATCGGGGTAAGGGGTGTGTCAGTGGTAATGATGATGGGGACATGACATGTAATCACGGGGTTGGTCACAGCTTGGTAACTAAGCAGGCCTATGATTTTTACCCACATTTACATCTCTTCTGGAGCAACATGTCATATCGGCCTGGTTCTGTGCAACAAAAATGAAAAAAGACAGTTAAAAGTCTTGAAATCCTTTAATCCTATAAGGATGACTGCTTCTTTATGGATTGTGTGTGTTGTTGCCCACATATATATTCCCCAATCCTCCCTATTTTGTCTTTACGTGCACCAGTCAAATCAAACAGCTTCATAATACTTGCATTTGCATTATTTGTGTACTCATAGTACTGTGTATACTTAAAATATTGGGTAGCCTTTGAAATTCTTAACTGGTGACCATCTGATGCCTTAATTGCAGTAACTTTAAGAACAATGTCGCTTTCACATTAACATATGAACAAATCAGACGTTCAAAAGGAGTCTAAAATTGACCAAATTACAATTTAAATTTGGAACAGATAAAGAATACCAGCTTTCAGTACATTGCTAAAGAAACATTTCAGTTGGCACTAAACACATAGTGAGATTTGATACGCAGCCATGATTAGAAATGGGTATTTATAACATATATTTAATCATATACAGTAGCTAACCATCAGATGTGATTTATTCTGTTGAAAGCCTCTCTTTTAAACCTTTCACCTCCCTCTCCCTTAGATATAAATATACCCACTTGTTCTCTCTTCCATGGTAGGAAGGTCAACATCATTGCCTAATGTAGGGCAAGGTGTGTGTCTGTATGTGTGTGTGCATCTTGAGTGTGTGTGTGCACACATATGCTCTGGGGTTTTTTTTTTTTCTTCTTTTGCACCAAAAAACATAGGTCCTGCTTCTCTTCCTTCCCGTGCCTTCTTTCCCTTCCCAGGGGAAAAGCCCCCATGCGAAAGGAAAGAAATAGGGTGTAAAGGGCACTGAGTTCCCATTGGATCCACTCCTCTGTGCCCCATCTGTGCCCAGTCTGTGCCACATTGCAAAAGCACTTTTTAATGTGGCCCTTCTTATTGCTCTCTGCACATTCTGTGGGTTAAACAAAAATCTGATGTGCCACTGTAATTAAGTTGCCATTAATTGTTTTGCCTGGTCCCCAGTGGCACTCCTCAGACTTTGGAGGAGGAGTATAAGAGAACAGCAGATTTATAGGGCTGATGGGCTCCACGCCTAACTGAACGACTAAACACAGTGAAAACGATTCTTAATTACTGCCTGTTGCCACTAATTTACCCAAAGTCACCTCTGCCAGAAGCTAACCAGCCCTCACTGTCTAGCTGCACTTCAGCACACAGTCTTCCTCTCTTTGATAATTTATCCTTTCTACCAGTACATCATGTGCAACAAACACTCTCAAACCTTTTCTTATCATGTATACATCATTTCTTGCAAACTTGTTTTTTTTTTTTTCCCCAGACTGAAACACATACATTCTGTCTCGTATGTTTTGTTTTCCACTTTTCATTCCCGTTTGGATTCTGATGGCAGCGTTTTTCCGCGAGCGTTGCGCCGAGTCTAAATGTGGAATCTCAGGTGGTTTCTCTGCCTTGGTGGTAATTGAACCAAGACTATTTATATGCCCCACATTTTTATGACATGTACATGTTCACTGGCCTGAATAAAATACACTTTCCAGCTCCGCCGCTGGCCAAGCCAAATGTAAATACAGAAGATATCGACGGAAAACAGACCATGGAAAACATGTCCTAGAGGGCAGTGGCACTACCCCCAAGCCTGCCAACACCCTTCTATGGTTTTTCTACGTCTTTCCACACACACACACACACACAAGTTTATATGGTGTAGGAATACTATAACCATACAGTGTATTCCACTCACACACCCACTTATTGGACTGGGTGGGTCGCTGTCCTGACAAAGTCTAGCCTCAATGGGCACTTGAGGTGAATTATTGTTTGTGAGTGGAAACTTGGCCAGATAATCTCAGTGCTGCTGGCTCAGGGCTGAGTAAGACCACTGTCTCCTTTCCTGGAGACACACACACACACACACACACACACACACACACACACAGCTTTTGTTTTACCATTTCTATTTCCATTTCACACTTATTTGCTGACTCTTTGCCTTTTACAATAACTCCTTGTCTGTCTTCCTTTTCTACAACCTGTTTCTCCTCACTCTGTTTTTTCTCTACCACTCCCATTTTTCTTTTTTTTTTTCCCCAACAACTCTGGCCTTTCTCCTGTAGGCCATTCACCTCCCTGCGGCTGCCCTCACCAGTGCCTGCAGTAAATTCCAGGGGTAGTTGGAAACACAAACATGTGCAAGCCTAGTGCAAGCAGCGCAGTCATGATAGGCCCCCTCCTTACCACCACCGCCGCCTCCTCTCTCTCAGCTTTCCTCCTCACACAAGGGGGTCTTTGTGTGACTTCTCACAAGGTCTCTCTTCAAATCTTCTCTTGTGAAGCACATACCTGCATCATAGGTGTAATTTCTGAGTCTGTGTCTCCGGTTGTTTAGCCAGTCGACAGAGGGTGAATGTTAATCATATAATTGAGGACTCCTCCAGCAGACAAAAAACAATGTTTGGACTCTTGTGGATTTCAGGAAAAATGTGATTACAGTAATTGTGGCAGACTAATGACGTGTTAGATAGGGACGGTTTGTTATTACAATGTGTAAGATCCATCCCCCAATGTAAACTTTGTCTGAGTGATATAGCTACTGTCCGGCATGAGTAATAGGTCTAAACAGCCTAATGTTAATGCAGCCTTCTCAAAAATGAGGCTAGCAACATGACATATTCTCTAAACTGAGAAACAGAACCAAGCGTCATATTCAGGATTTGGCAAAAAAACGAATGTCTGATTTATTTTCAATTGGAAAATTCTCACACATTATAAGCACAAACCTGATAAGCAGTCTTTCCCTAAAGTATGCAACACAATTTTCCTCTTCCTCTTCAAAGGAGGAAGCCCACCCCTCCCTCCTCCATGTCTAACTCTTTGCCAATGTGCTGAGCCAGTGGAAAATCCAACGTCCGTTCAAGAAACAACAAAGTGGTGTAGAAAGATGGCTTGACCAAAGGAAGCAATATTCATACAGCATGTCCTTGCTGATAGGGACCTGGTTGTGCAAGTCAACTAATGAGACATCTTCATGTTTGCATTTTCCACTTGACTTGACAAAAGAGGCCCGTAATCTCAAAGATCACCATAGGCATTTCTACCGCGGTCACATGTTTATTTAAAGAAAATGTTTAGGAAATAACTGATAATCTCTCTGTGGCTTGTGATTTATTTTTTTATTTTTTTATTTTCCATCTCCTTAGGTTTTCCAGTTGTGCATTGTTTCTTGTGTAAATGCATTAATCAGCGTGCTATCTGAAAAATGTGATAAGATATACAGTCCACAACTAAGTTCCTCCTGTGTTAGAACAGCAGACACATTCACACAGTGCCAGTTGCTAGACACTCTTCGACTGAACCAGCAATTATTTGTCAAGCTATCTTGTCTCATAGTGTGTAGAGCTCTACCCCAGTAATTAAAGTCCTATGTTAGGATGAACACACACAACCACCGCTTTCTTGTTTATTCTCAAAAGTGAATAAACAAGAAAAACACTTTGCTGAACTTTATTCCCTTTTGTTCCTCTGTGAAACCATGTGTTGTCTGTCAACCGAAATGAATAAACTGGCTCTGTTTTGAATGCATTTTAATATATATATATATGTTACCCTGAAGGGAACATCCCCTTTTGCTTCAGCAGTATAATGCTTACTCAGACAGCAGGAACAACACATTAGTATGCACAAGGGCTAGCGACACTTGACATTTACTGTAGTTCACAAGATGCTCCAGAGCATATGGCAGATTTCCAATGAGAAACTGACTCAACAGCAAGACTCAGACAACAGCTGTGGGGGGAAAATGATTGGTCACCCCAAATTAAAAACGCAACTAAACTACTGACATGGCGCTCTGATTGTTCAAGTATATGCAAAGATATCATTTCAGTTACCGGTAGTTTCTCTTGATTAAGGAACAGGATTCATTGAAATAAACTCTTCTGAATTAGTTAATTTCATGAGATTACTGCTCCATACTCTGCTACAGATACAGCACGGGTGGTCTTTTTTTAAATTTTTTTTTTATTATATAATATAATTCCCATAACAAGTCAAAAAATCAGACAGCTGCCAGATTGTTGTGAGGATACGGCTGAAAGTGGGGCCTTCGTGTGGGGCTTTACCGTCTTGCACACGTCTGCGGTTTCAAAGTGTTTAAACGGATTGAAGCAGAGATTAAGTGGTTTCAACTGAGGAAACACTTAGTGATGACACAAGGCGAAACTCCAATTTATTGTCTGTCCTATTTAGGAAAAGAATAGACACTACAAACATCAGCTGACGAGGAGGAAAAACGTCATGGAAAGTCAACGTGTCCTGCATGAAATTAACAATTCTGTTCCTATTTGATATACATACATTTTAATGAACACACTACTTATTGTGTTCTATATGTATAAAACCAACAATTTGCTGTTTTATGGGGGTTTATATATATATATGTGTGTGTGTATGTATGTATATATACATATATGTATATATATGTATGTAATGTATGTATATATATATATATGTGTGTGTGTGTGTGTGTTGAGGTTGAACCTATTGACCTAGTTTCTGTAAATCCATGTACATAGTTTCTGAGAGGACATTTTGAGGGTATATTCACATTTCTACCATCAGATTAATTTTAAGCATGTCTCCTGGCTTCTGCAGTATTTAAACAAGTGAGAGATAAAGAGGGTGGAAGATACACAGACTTTTGGACAGACAAAGATAAATGGGGTGAGACAGAAACGGGTGGATAGCAGTGTCATGTTAGGGAGACATCAGCTCAGGTTCGGCCAAACACAACGCACTGCAGGCTGTGAATCAGGAAACCACCAAAAAAAACACTGACAGTCAACTGGAAAGATTGCACAAATAAAAAAGTAGGTTTTGTCTCTATTTGGACACTACGGGGTTTGAAGGCCTCCAGAACAACACTTGTTTGCAGTGCAGTAACTCCAGTTTAAAGCTTAAGAGCAGAAGATTGATTGACAGCTGCAAAGGCGTGAATAGTGTGAAACATATGTGACACTCAGACCCAACTGTTCAGCCTCAACTACAGAATCCAGGTTTAAACATTGAATATACCGTTATCATTATTATGCGTCTGACTGGTTGTTCCTCTTTCTGCTTTTGACTGAATCTGCTCAGTCAAATCACACACAGACAGAAAACCCAATGATTACACAAGTCAAGTTGACTTGTGTAATCAAAACATAAATCATTTTTTTTCCACTCCTGCTTTTTCTCTTCCTCTTTCTTTCCAAATAACTTGTTCCACTTGTCATAGATCTGACTCAGAAGTTCTGAAATTGCATTTTCCAACATATACGTTTGACACAAGCATAAACATGTTGAACCTTCCCTCCTGTTTACCAGTCCAAAGTGACAAATGCTTCTGTGCACTCAGGGCTGTTGTGTTAATGATAAAACCCATTATGTCAAGACAACAAGTATATTACACTGTGGTTTGACCTCAACTCGGGTTGTGTTCTGTGTATCATCTACCAATACTCGTGCCTTCTTTTAACCTGGGGTCACTCACAAAATTAATATTTGGTGTGTGCATTGTCAGTATATATGCATATTGCACATTTTGAATCATGCACTTTTTATATAAACATACATCCAAGGAAGGAACTCAGCTTACATTTGTGAGAGAATGCAATTCATTGGATTTCACTGACAGCCTGGTCCCACTAATAGGGACGCTGATTGTCTGGAGTGTGACTCCTTCTCATCAGGACTAAAGAATCGCAAAGAATACAGGCATTGAATCTGGAGAAGAAGAGTGAAAAAAAAAATCGCTACGTCATGGAAAGAATGACGTCAGGTTTGATTAGGCGCCGAGGGAAGAGCCTTGTGTAGCCTAGGTGGAGTTCAGACAGTCGTAACGATGCGGCAGAGAGGTTTCGTGGGTACTTTTTGCAGGCTGCATCATATGATGGGGGGGGTTGGGGGCTGTTGAATAATCCTGTTATTTTTTTTATAAAGCGACACGGGGGCAAAGAGGGAGTACGAGGCGATCATGACGTAACCGTTTCCATAGGCGACTGATATGCTGGCTAAGCCAATGGGAATCCACACGAGCGGTCCATACCCATCCTCCTTTTGACGTTCATCACATGTCTCCCGGCGGTGTTGTGACAGAAAGGACCCGGGAGAAGCGAAATAGTTCATGTTCGCGCACTTCCGCCTTCGGCCAAAACCCACAGTGTCAAAGCATATTTGTACTTTGACACATTCAAAAAAACAAAAAACATAAAAACTGTTTATAGCGTTATGAGACACAGACATTTCATAGTACTATTAAAATAAATAGCAGGTGCCCTTGGTGTGCACCTGTACTATATTAAAGCGGTATTTCATTAATGAGTAACGTGTTCATCTGTGTTCTTTAAATAACTTCACGAGTAGATGATTTCAGGTCAGTGTTATTGCAGCATTTCGATCAGCTGTACGCATGTGTCGTAATGATTTCCAATCTGGTGAACAGGGGGGTTTTCCGTGGGTTTGGTTGGGAGGGGAACTATCTTGACCGTTCAGGCTGGAGACTGCTTGTGGTTGTGACAACGCAGTGGGCGGGATTTTACCTCAGATCAGCGTAGAGAGTCTAGTCTTCAGTGAGACTGAGGGGGAGTTAAAGACAGAAAGGGACCTAGGGAGCTCTTCAGAGAACTGAGTAAGTATTTTTGGTTGTAATATCTGTGCCAGCGCAGTAAAACGCCCCAAGCTAAGGGATGCTTTAAAAGTGTGAATATACGTGGCGTTAACAAAATCTTTACCGGTGAATTCTTCATTTTTTTGTGTGCAATGAACAACGAGGGCCAGCCACTGGTGGATAGCTGCCTTGGGTAGTTAGCTTTATACCCAGCTAACATCGTTAGCTCACGTTATATCTAGGATAGATAACTGACATTGGCGTCTCGTTTTTTTTAACCTGGGTAGCTAATCAGCCGGGATGCTGCAAGATTTTTTCTGCATGTGCTTAGTTAACTTTGACATTTGCTTTTCCTCGTGTTAAGTTTTTTTTTCCCCGACTTGTCAGTCTTTTGGAAGCTGCTTTTGTGTGTTTCCCTTCTTTACAATCAGCATGAGCGCGGACGCATGAGAGCTACTTGGCTAACATTGTACGCTAGCCTTGTTGTTTTTGGTAGTATTTTTTTCTTGTTTTTTTTAAACGTTGGACTCCGTACGCTTCAGTAGTCTCGTGGGCAGCAGTTGACGTTCGATACGTTGAGGCTCGTTAATTTACAGGCTTCCAGTGAAATAACGTCTGTAACGCTACGAGAAAGTTACCAGCGTTTCATTCTAACGTTCAAAACCGTGTCATTTTGTCTGTTTTTAACATTATTTAATTTTACGTTTACAAGCATAAATATAAGCTACCGGGTTAATATTGAAACGTTAACCCGGCCTGGCACCATGTTTCTCCGGGTGTTGGATAACTTGAGGGGGCATCTCGGAGCGGCACCCACTGTTACTATCAGAGTCAGAATAGACGATATGTATAATTTAATGCGACTCGGTTATCAGTAACAACGTTTATCAAACAACAGGCTTGTCACAGTTGAATACCCACTGTGACCGTTTCATTTTTATCATTCTGTTCACTAGTCGACTCGTGTTTTTTTTTTCCGCTTGAACCTGTCGATGCTTCAAGCCCAACCCCAGTAACCCCGACCATAACCACCAACGGGAAACAATATACTGCAATCTTATTTTATTTTTATTTTTTAAAAAACAAAGTCAAGTTAACTTACAAGCTTAAATGTCACGCAGCTTTCATCGGTACACGCTATTAAAAATAATGAGCTCATTCTATGAACAGCAGCTGAAACCTTGAATGTGCCATGTCGCTCAAAATGATCATGCCATCTACCTGTTTTTTTTTTATATATAACGTCAATGCCTCTAGTATCTCTGATTACGCATGTTAACATATAAACTCGTGACCTTGATTGATAGTATATCTATAGTATATAGATAGTATAATCTTTCGCATGCCTTAACTTCACCTGCAAGTTTTACAGGTTGATGTGGCTTGCAGCCACCGAGCACCCTTTGGTGTCTAGTTGAAGGGATCACTCCTTATCCAATTAAATAGCACCCAGCTTGCTGCAGTGCCGGTAGTGTCTTCATGTATACTTGCATGTAGCTTTGGTTTAAATGAACTGATTCTTTGACGCAAGATGTGTCAGTCGTTGTACTGTTGTAGTTATCTGTGGATTTTTACATAATGCAGTGACAGCTAAGCAGTTCCATAGCCAAGCATTATAGTTAAGAGGAGGGTAAATGTCAGATGTGATAATTAATTTTCAGATTTTAATAGTAACACGTCTGGGCTTTCTAGATTATACTAAATTGAATCAGATACATTTTTGAGATTTGCAGTAATAAACTATATTTGATTATACCCGTCAAGCTCAGCATCTAGTGATTTTTAGAGTATAATGATTCACTTAAACGATCAGTAACACTATCTGTTGCTGTGTCTGAGGCCTTTGAACTCGAGACTGTTGCTGTCACTCAAGAATGACAAAAATATCCTTTCTTATTCCTCGCTATACCTGTTTGCTTTATATTATATTCACATATGATGGTTATTCAAAGTACTGCCAGCCATGATTCATAAAGGACATGAATCGATAGATACTTATTTTGTAATTGTTCTTCGGAAAATGGTTATATCAGAGACGCATTATCTGATCTCGCTGGCTGTGCGGTTAGGTTGTTTCCCCCTTTCTTTCAGGGCAGCAACTAAAGGTTATCATTCTGTCGATGGTGCATATGAGGTTAATTAGCCATGCTGAAGCTTATGCGAGTTCTGATAATCTTAAAGTAGATTGCATGAGAGTTTTTAGTTGTCACAGTAACGCCTCTTCCTAGCATACAATGAGTAAACTCTACTACAAGCAATGATGTTGCAGTGCAAAGAGGAGATGAGATTTATTTATTTATTTTTTGGGCGCAGCTTGTGATTTCTCCTTCTGCAAATGAGGTGTCAGCCTTGTTTCTATGCAGTTGGAGTACAGTCTACTTACTTGTAACTCCCAACAGCTCCCAAATTTGTCCTTTTTTTTTTTTTGATAATCTGATAAACTAGTCTCCCTTTGTCCATGTTCACTGTTCACTGGAGGGGAAACCTAAGTGTCAAGGACATCAGTGTCTATTTTGACCAATGAAAATAGGTCGGAGGTGGAACAAATGCAAAAAAATAAATAAATAAATAAAAATAATGCCAGAGTGAGCATGCCGCTTAGCCTGTTTGTGACACACAGAGCAGATTAGGACATCTTTGCTTGGAAAAACTTACACAACCTGATGTTTGCTGGTTCGCATCGCGTCCAGTTAGGAAGAGGTCTAATGGTCGTATATTGAATACACTTTCTTGCCTTGATCGCCTGTCAGATGTGCCCCTTATTACCCATCATGGATGAATCCCCCTTACAGCTGTTTGATATGTCTACTAAATTCATTGTCATACTTTCTTCTCTTGAGTCAGTTCATAAGCACAGTCTCATTCAACACTGATTCATGATTCAGTCAATAGTTAAAATGATAAAAGGCATTATTATGGAAAGCTAGCGGCTCTGTGGCTCTGCGGTACATAATTTAAGGTGACATTGAGTCCTATATAAAAAGACACGGAAAGCTAAATACAGTCTGGTTTTGAACTATTAAGTACAACATAATTATGGTACTGTTTACTTATGATGGGGTTTTGCTTATCTTTCTTTCTCTGTGTGTATTGTAAGGCCAAGGTTATTCCAGCCAGAGGTTTTGGGTTACATGAAGTTTATTACTACAGATTAATTCACATCTGGCCTATCGGAGTACAAATGGACAAGTAACTGCATGTGTGTGACTTGTTAATTTACCGGTGTTCACATTGTAGGTGCTGGGAGATCAATGGGGCTATAATATAAAATATTGGCTCAGCTACTTGGATAAACTCTGATACTGTCCAGTAAAACAACTCAACATTGGATAATATCATGAATTGGTCATCAAAACAGCTAGAAGGTCTAACTACAGGCATTTCTGAAAAGCTGATGGGTTTTATGGCTTTGCTATGCCACTGATAACAGTGAAAATGAGTTTTTTGCCCAGTAGTTTAGCTATTATTAATTATTATTCTTTTGTGTTTTGCTATCTGGTGACACATTATAGTCGTGGCATAGTTGCACCTAATGCAGTTTCGGTGGCAAGGAAAGTGGGAATCCTTGGCTAAAACCCCTCCGAGGGATGAAATTATCCCACATGAATATTAATGACATTTAAGTCATAAAATACTTGTTTGAAATTTGTTGTGATATATAGGCTTTGCGAGATAACTTCCACAGGATGGATGTGAAAGTGTCCAAGCCAGTATTGCCTTTCAGGCTTAATCTATTTCCGCCTGCCTTGCCGCGTTGGTCTATAATGGCATAGCATACATATGTTTGACTCGCACAAATTGCATCCACGCCGTAGGTCTCGGTGAAATGAGTTTAATATTCAACACTCCGGCGTCCGTGGCGCGGTTGGGCCAGGAAGGTCAGACTGTGGCTGCAGGACCTCAGGCCACCGAGAACAGAGATCGCTTCTCATCTTCAAAGTGGCTTCGATGAAAGATACTTCATTTTGGAACATTTTCCCTCCTATAGACATGAAGCTCTCTGCAATATTTTTAGATGTTACTTAGACATGTCCTCATGTTATTTGGACCCTGTGGGGTTTTGACGGTAGCATTGAATTCTCATAAAAAAAAACCCTATGACTACTTACTTACTTACTATACTTATTTATATTAGCAATACTAACGAGTGGAAACAATGCCATATTTGATAGTTAAAAATGTGATATTGTTTAATTGGACAATTATATTCATTTATTCATTTCATATTCAGCAAAAACACCTTAACTTGACAATGCAGGAATTGAATGAGACCTCAACTTGATTTATTAAATGTTTTTCACACGCACCCTATATATATTATAAACCCTCTTCTCCTTGACGTGACTTGACTAAAACGTCAATTTTAGTCTGCAGAATGTATATTTAAAAAAAAAAGCATCCAAATTAAATAAAATAAAGCAATTGTCTCATAAGTATCTTATCTGTTTAAAAAAAAATCCACAGCTACTACCCGTTTAGTTTTGTACACAGTCTCATCCCTGTTTGATTACTGCGCCTTCGATGCAGGTCAAAAAGATTATGGTTTATTTTCTGTTATGTGTCGCTCAGTAAATGAAATAAAAAGAGCTGCAGGTCTGAAAGTGTGTGTTGACGGTGACACCTCTGACTGTGTGCTCTTAAGATTTGGCAGCCAGACAGTGTTTGAGAGCCGTGTAGAGGTTCCCGGTCTGTGGGGTGAAGTATCTCTTAGCTGCGAGCCATGCAGCACAAGGAGAGCTGGGTGTCTCTGCTTTGTACCCTCCACATTTACATGGCCTGACCCAGTTCAGCAACGGTTAGCGGTGGGGGGAGGGGGGGAGCGAGGGAGCAGTCTGGGGGAAGCTAAAAATACCAGCCTTCATTAGGCCGCTTCATTGCAGAGGGATCCCTAGAATTGCTATCTTGCATTGAGTTGTTGGCACGTAGAGATGAACGAACTGCCAGAGGGTTTCCTTAGTGTCAAGACAAAGACATGAGTATATCTCTGAGATTCCCATCACTGTTGTCCACACTGCTCGTTTCCACTTGCCACAGCCTTCTGGGTGGAGGACGTAGTGCACATCTAATGTGTGATCGCAGCCTTAAATAGTTGGGAGTAGAGGACAGACTTGTGCTTTTTCCGGTCCTCGAGTGAACCCACCATATATTCATGTTCCTGCTGAGCTACGTTTTAGCTGCTGTTGGTGTGCAAGGGGTTAACAGTAGCCTCTGTCATTCAACCATACCATGCCAGCTGTTGGGCTGGAGATCCAATCACAATGATTTTCCACTGTTGTGACATGTGACCTGCTCCACAACCCGAGACTGTGGCAGCGCAGCAAAATGTTGGCACTTCCTTCATCTTGGCGTCGCTGCTGCTCGTAGGTTCGGGGGTGTGAATGTGGGAGATGGTTCATAGTGGAAGACGCGAAGACAGGGAAATGGATAAGGCAGAGCACTACATTCATTACTATAAGCTGCGTATGTGTTCCGCTAACTTAATGCCTGAGGCAAAAGAAACATTCCTGCCATTTTAAGATGGTCCATTTAGAAGCAATTTACACATTTAAAAAAGCTGTATGTGATCGCAAGATGCAAGGAGTGAAATGACTCCTGACTCCTTTCTATTTACTGCCATTTGTCGAAAAACTTGGTTCAGTCCTAAAGTACGTCAGAAATTATAACTCCCCACGATTCCCTGTTTCCCTATTCAAAGAGATTGGAGATTTGTTAGTCCCATGATGCACTACTGAGCAGACCAGGATTGGGATTTAACTTCAGTTAAATGTCTAGTTTATCCTGACCAAAGGACTAATTCACCAGTATGTCTTATATGATTAATCTTTGTGTGGATGCACTGTGAGAGGTGCAGTCCATGGGTCTAACTTGGACTATAAAAAGATGAATCTCAAGCAGACTTTTTATTTAAAGTTGGCACAGCGTTTCTACCCTATCAGGACAGGATTATGCTTAATAATAATTGCTGTCATATGTTAATAGACAAGGCATTATTGCACACGTTGTGGTGAAAACTCAAATAATGACATGCACTTCGCCCTAAATCTGCAGTCAGTACAAGAGGTCAAAGAGTATTTCCTTGTCAAAATATGGATTTCTGCTCATACCTCAGTAATACACCCGGCCCTGCAATTATGCTGTGTAATAAATAATAAATTCTGTCCCGTTTTCCATGGCAGATGGCTCCAAATAGCATCTCAACATGTGACAGAATAGTTTCCAAGAATCTCAATGGAATAAGCTGCACGCATTTATTTGTGCAGTGAGCAATAATACAAACTAAAAAAATTTTTTTTTCTATCATTCTGCATCTGTGTCCCACTTTAAAGTTCTGACACATTTCAAATGTGAGATGTTAATTTAGAGTTGCGTGTTTGAAGTCGTGTTTGCTCTGAAGACAGATGAATGGTGTTCTCTCGACCGTGTTTTGATCTTTGTTATCTCCATTAATGCGGAAAGTGAGTAAAAAACGGCTCCAGCTGATGGATCCAGACGAGGAACAATGTCCCAGTCTGTCTGCATTTGTGTCTTTCTTTATAGATCTGAGAGCCAAGTTGCGTTTTTTCCCTGTAGTGTAATGCAGATTATAGTGTCACATGGCTTTACACCTGGAAGTACAGTTAACTGTTTAACCAAACTATTTTGGATTTAGAAATCATGCCCATCTTGTTTGAATATCTCCTCTTTGTCTGCGATTGTAACAAATGAATCAAATCAAGTACTCCTTAAAACACGTTGTGCTTCAGCTGCTGTAATTGTCTTGTTTTGTTGTATACTTGTTGTCTTGTGTCTCTGTTTGTATCCGAGACAAATTCCTATCAACTTGGTCAACGTGAATGAATCAGCCTCATTGTGTTAGACTGATTAAAGCTGAATGGAGCAGCCTCTCATTAGAATGGACTCTCCCATGTAGAGCACCATGGAGCTCCCTGATGCCACAGATAGTCTTAATTAGATTTAACAGGAGGCTTTTCCTGTGGTAATCAGTCAGTTGATCCCAACTCGCCACGTTACCCCACCAGGTCGACGGCTGCTGGCTTTTTAAAAAATTATAATTCTAGCTATAGACCCACATTACATTGTTTGATACGGCAGCATGCTGCGATAGTCTTATGAATAGAGATTTCCAGATGAAAGGATTTGACTTTAATGCTGCACCTGGTCCTACAGTAGAAGAGGAAAGTGCCGTTTGTGATCAAGCGCTGCGTAAAGTGATTGTATGTGTTTGATCATTAACACGTTTTGCCTTTTTCCACAGGACTAATGGAAATCTGTGGGTGTGGAAAGAGGGAAGATGGATTATTGATACATTTTATAATCTAATTTTAAAAGCATATAAACAGTCATTGTATTGAGATGTGAGTAGTGATGACATACATGATGAAAGGGGGGAAAAAAAAACACCAATTGAACTAGGGCTGTAAATATTCATTATCGATTTAGAATGTCGATTTTATTTTCTTTGATTAATCAATTTGTTGTTTGATCCATAAAATGTAAGAAAATAGTGAAAGTTTATCAAACATATTCAGTTTATTGTCATAGAAAATAGAAATTATTCACATTTGAGAAGCTTGAATTAGATTATAAAAAAAACAAAACAAGTTGGCAGTTAATTTAATATTCGGTAACTAATCGCTTAATTAATAAATTGTTGCAGCTCAATTAAACATTTTTTTAATATTTATAAGTAATAAGTAATTTAATTTATTTTCTCAACCTCAACATCGAGTAAAGTTAAGTGAAGTTATAAGTGAGAATGCACCTATTTCTGTTGAGGAATGAAGACATTTATCTGAAGCTTTTACTTGGCTTGCTGCAGTTGTGGGCTCACTGGACAAAGATGACAGTTGGTGATTAACAAGCCTTCTCTGGCCAATCAAAATTAGCCTCATAGACTACGGTGTAAGATATCTTACTTATCCTTATCAATTTGTTTCTGTTACTACAATATTCTTGCCATTTTGGTTGCTTGCATTACTCCTGCATATAAATCTTATACACACCGAAACACAGTGAATCAATTTAAATCAAACAAAAGTCAAGAAACGGGGAGATGCCGCTGGAAGATTTATGTCTGTATTTACATCAGACCATATTGACTCTTATACACACTGACCAGGAAGCAGAGGACACATTTTTAGGCAAATTATTATTTCATGACAGTTCAAGTACAGCCAAACGCAATTCTGTTGGCAGAAAGCTGTGGGCAGATTTGCCTCTTGTTTCTGCAAGTGTTTTTGTCCAGATTTTTTCGTTGTTTCCTCTTATGCAGCAGTTTAGTGTCTCAACAAAAAAGGCGTTAGTGTGGTTGTATAATAAAGGAAATGGAGATAGACAAACAGTGACATCAGTGTACACAAAGCTCCACCTGATGGAAAGAAAAATACAAGAGCATCGATTGATGGGTTTATTTGAAGACGTCCGAGTGTGCTGCAGGCATCATAGTTAACATTCACACTAATAGGTTAATTATACTAAAGGAAATAACATGTCGGTAATGAAATTAAAAAATGTATTTATCTATATTAGTATCCAGACTGAAACTGAGCAACAGAAAATTTGCACCATTGCTTTGTTGCTTTGTTAAAACAAATACGTAAGACAAAGTGAAAACACAGTGAAATATGACTCTCGTGTTTGTCAAAAAGAGAAAAAAAAACAAAACTGTCAGCTCAACTTTCAAAATATGATGCATCATCCAGCTCCAGTGTAAACACTAGCATAGTGTATTACAGCATGTAACATAAACTTATAATGAAGTAAAATTCTGTCCAAAATGTTGTTGTATTTGTAACTTGTTGTCAATCCCTGCTGTATATGAAATAATGCTTTCTGGTGTCACTATTGACGTTTTTCTTGCGTGTGTATGTGTGTTTTCTTTTCTCTTTCAGATCTGCATGCATAGTGATCTCCGGCTCTGGGTGATCCTCAGTCACCATGAAAGACTAGGAACTCAGCTCTCCAAGGGAAATGGCTTATTTTGTAATATCCCTACCCCGCTACCTGCCGTATGACTCCAGCTGCCTCTGAACGACGGCCTCTCAGCTGTTTATGGGAACTACCACTGTGTCCGCACTCTTGAGGATTTAAGCTTTTCCAGGACAACACTTTTTTTTTTTTAACCCCTGCTGTTAAGTCGTAGCAGCGACGCTTTGCATCAGAGTGGGGAGGCGGCGAGACAATGGCGAACAACTCGTACAGTGGGGTGAAGAACTCCATGGTGGAGGCCAACCACGATGGAGAGTTTGGCTGCACGCTCAAAGAACTGCGCTCCTTAATGGAACTGAGAGGCGCAGAGGCGATAAACAAAATTGGGGAAAGTTACGTGGATGCTCAAGGACTCTGCAACCGGTTAAAAACATCACCTATAGATGGTACAGTAAACACTTTCCACTTAACACTCAACATGATAACTGTTGTATGATTGGATCAAACGCAGGATGTTTTCCCAACAGTGCTAGCAGCTAGTACTGTTGGAATGTTAATGCGGTACACACATAGTTTGGGAGGCGTGTCATTAGCCATGTCATCCGCATTGTGGATGCCTTGACATCACTTCCTTGGAAAACTCGTATGTCAGACAGTCGGCCAGGCAGGCTGACTCTGACCTGGGCCAGTCCTACTCTATTTCAGGGCCTGTGGATATGTACCTCACACCCTCCCTCTCTCCCTTTTCACCTCTGTGTCCCTCGTGTGTGTGTGTGCCTGTGTGTGTGCCTGTGTGTGTGCCTGTGTGTGCCTGTGTGTCTCTGTGTGCAAGCTTCAGACAGACCAGCTGTCTGCCTGGGCACAGCACCAGGCTGCAGGCAGGTCAGCGTCCCACATGTGGTGGACAAAACAGGAGGCTTTAAGGCTGGGAAGTAATGACTTGAACATGTTAGGGAAGGAGTGAGTTCATCTTTTGAATAGCTCTTCTGTGTTACTCTTTAGTCACCAAACTCTTTTGCCTTATAGGAGACGGCTGTTCCAAGAGTTTTGGAAAAACGACATGTTGGGTTACATCAGAGCATCACTGGAACAGTGGTGGTTGATGGCACCTCTCTCTGCTTTTTTTTTTTTTTTCCTTTTCTGCGCCTCCTGCACTATCTGTCTCAGTTTGTCTTTCTATAGACAGTCTGTCTAATCGCCAGTATGACCTTGACTGAACTCTTATGGGAGGGGATTTTCAGTTTGATCCCAGATTAAAACGGCACCGCATATTCACTGTAGCAGCAGCAACAGTCCTCTGTATGCAGTGTCCCAAAGCAAGGAAAAATTTCACTGGGTTTCGTCTAACCACAATGAATATTATAAATGCCAGGCAGCGCAAATCCTCTCTCAATCTCTAGCAAGAATCGTTACCACACTATTTAATTCTTGATTTTTAATTTATCGACACAAGCATCTTTTGCTGCTTTCCGTGTCTATGGAACAGCCTCATAGACCAGTGTCTGAAGTGTGAGGAGACATTTCTGAATAGGAATTTCAGAGTGTGTGAGTTGTCTAAACGTGCATCTGGCTGAGTCATATTTGTAGTAAGAGTGACATTTGTTGTTTGCAAGTTTATAGCTATATTCATCATCTTCTGATTACCAAGCGCTTCATTTCAAACTAGAATATTATATTGTTTTTAGCTTAGTAATAAAACTAGATATTTTGATAAAGGCAGCTTTTACCCCAAGTTTTTGTTTTTTTTCTTCTGCAGCTGCAGGGCACTTGGTGCGTAGCCACTGAGTTTTGATACTTACAGTTTCAATCAGCTCATTCGTCATTAGCCTGGGAAATTAAGCCATCATTTAAGATTACAGGAGCTTGACAATTGAAAAGGGATTTCTAATTAGTTGGATGGTCATTTCTCAAACCTCTTAAGCCAATCCTTTGCTAATCCTCCACATTTCAAAGCTTTTTCTTAATGTTTCCTTCATGAAAATAAGTTTGACTGAACTTTCCTGTTGTAGCTCTACATAAATGTAGCCCATCTATTTTAACCTGTTTTCACCTGTTTGGAGTAGGCTAAATGTAATTTTTTCATTGCAACGCCACAGTTATTTGGGATGCTACCACACGAGACTGGACGTCATCGAAGATCTCCTAAATTCAGTGAGATTTCAACTCTCTGGGCTGTGATTTGAATTTATGTTGGCAAACAACATATCGATACTTTAAAAAGAATATACTGTGCTCAGTGTACAACGTGCTTTCTAAATGCAGTGCCAGGATTTTCTTTTTTTTTTTTTTTTCTTTTTTACCATCTTGTCATTTAAACATGCATCTTTCTAGCTATGCTGTGCCTGTTTCAATAGTGTGAGGATCCCGTTGTGCATGCCGGCTGTTTTTCTGGAGACTTCTCTGTGTTAGTAAGTAACCACAATGATAAAATTAACAGTAAGTAGTTGTATCGTCCCTTTATATAAATTTCAGTAACATTAAAAGGGGACCTCTGAGTTTTCACACATCAAAATCATCATGGGTGGTAGTACTCTTGTTCGGTTCAGCTTGTGAACGGATGTTTGTTGCAAACGTCAGTGATGTCACCAGCTTACCTTGGCTTGGTCACAGATATTACACATTATTAAATTATTTGGTATTGATTGGGCTTGTTTTTGAAACATAATGCATACATTGGACATTTACACCTGAGGGTGTTCTCACAGTGTCAGTTCTGCCAGTATGATTATGATTACGAAAAAACACGTTGGCAGAGCTGGCGCTACTTGCTGTATAAACATTTCTTATTTTTCATGGTCCTACTCCATGAGTCAGGAGTTGTGATTTTTATTTACTTATTTTTATTTGCTCGTGAATCCCTCAGCTGTGTGTAAGACTGGAGTACTGTTTTAACAAAATTAATTTTATTTACCATTTTACCACATTTTCTCAGCATTGAATATCACAGCTCAGGGTCATTGTATTGTTGTACTAAGTGTACCCAGATGTCTGCATTAAGCTGGAAGTTGTTGACGTTCTGGCGCTAGCAGCAGTCGTTGCTCTAATGCAGTACAAAGTTTGGTCAAGCGGAGCGAGCGTTGACACCCAGAAAAAAAAAAAAAACTCGTGTCAAACGTCTGTTATTTTCAGCTGTAATAGTGGACAAAATTAAATCACACTATCAGTATCTTCAACAAGCCCTGCTAGCATAGCAGCATTTATTGTCTCCCAGTGGGACCCTCCTGTTTCCTCTAAATAATGAGACTTATTCAATGGGCCAGGCCACTTCACATCAATATTGTTGACAGTGTTCCCCCTATTGTTCCCTTTGGCAGTATTCCCTGTTGATTGCTGTTATAGTGTACTCAGATATTTGGGTTCAAGCCTATTGATCCGATTGACTGAAAGGCTTCCACGATTGGATTGCAATTCACAAAAGCTGACAGGCTCCCTGTATCTGTCATCCCAGACACCACACCCCTCTCATTCAATGTGAAGATTCAGACTGTTAAATGATAGTTTACTCATGTAATTTAGGGGGCCGGCACAGCTTGTCTTCATGTCTGAATTGAAAATGATGTGCTCATATAAGCTTTTGTCAGCAAGTGGATATAACATGTGATCAGACCCTGTTTCCATGTATCACAGAGCTGGGGAGGTATGTTGAACCATTTGTAGTAATCCTGCTTGAAAGTTGTGATTTGTGAGAACAATGTGTGTATGCTTGTATTAAGTTATTTTCATATTGTTTTTAGTGCTTTTAGAATAAAGTAGAATAAAATTGATAAAATGATAAACTTCATTTATACAACACTTTTCAAAACAGAGTTACAAAGTGCTTTACATGGTTAAAACGGAAATACAATTAATTTATTAAAATCAGAAAATTAAATACAGAATAAAATCCCCATAGTGTAAGATTAAAAACTAAATAATAATAATAATAATACAAAATAACATGACTAGTAATTAAACTGTGTGGCATCAATTAAATAAAGACCTTTTTAAAAAGATGAGTTCAAAGAAGTGATCTGAGGCTCTGCTCTGGGTCGTAGGGGAGTAATAACACAGCGATACAGCTGGGTGCCAAGCCATGAGGTGCTTTAAAGAGTACGACATGCAACAAAGGTCCCCTGGCTGGACTCTAACTAGGGATGTTGTGGTTATGTGCATTGCGCAGTAACCATTTGGTTACCAGGTGATCCATGATTACATTAATTTTGTGAGAAGAATAATCATAGTAACGAGAACCCAAAGCCCTCCTCATTACAGTAGCACATGAAACAACATCCAATAAACCCTGACGGGAAACAAGCATGAAGAGGTAATGCCTCAAAATGATAATGATGTGATAACCATATAAGATAATGGAAGTCTAAAAACTACCTTCACAAGATTCACTTCCTAGAAATGACGAGAAACTCTTTTCTTTTTTTTCTTTCTCTAATTTTAGGAAAATACTTTTCCGTGTATGAGTTGCTACCCAGCAGGTACCGCCTTGTAAACCTCAGTAATCCAATCATCACCTGGTAAAAGTAATGCAATGAGTCATAGCATTACTTTTATCATGTATCATGACTTGAGTTGAGTTGATGTAAATCCCTTAATCCGGTTATCTTAATTACACTGAGCATAATATCACGTTAATAGACTCAGATTTGTGGATACAGTTTAGTGACTTTTTTACTCAGTTTTTTTTGGCCTGTTAGAAAGGTCACAGAGGACATTCATCCAAAATACTGCAATCAGATCTGTTTTAACAAAGCAGATTCTTATGAGAGATGTCACCTATATCATCTGTTGACTGAAACTGTTTTCACACTTCTAGCATTGAGACAGGAACTGCCTAACAGAGCAGTTCTTCTACCTACAGTTGGAGGTCAGATGATCCAAAAACCCTGAAGTTTGTAGACTGCGTGCAGGAGTCCACTCTCTGCTGCATTGTGTTTACTCTAACTGATATATTTTGCACGAAATGTACATAATCTCTAGCAAGTAAGATTTCTTTGACGTTATTGGTCCATTGAAGGGCTTGTGTTATTGTGTACCGGGCAGTGTGTTCTTCTCTGTCGACAGTTATGTGAAGGCAGTAAAAAGAAAACTTGTGTCCCTATTTCATTTGATTGTGACAGAAGCTTGAAGGCTTACCTTGACCCTTCACTGGTGGCTAAAATGACAGTCCTCTCAAGGGGTCAGCTGGGGACAAGCATCCAAATTAAATGGTTAATGATTAGCCGCTTGACTTGAGACACACTCTGGGTGCTAAAATGATGTGAGGGGCCAAGGCCAACCTATTTTCTGTTTGTATATCCAATGGAGGGACGACATGTTGATCGTTCGCTGTCACTTGTATTTATTACACTAATGCGGAGGGAAAATGTGGTGTAAAATTGAGCAGGGTATTAGCTGTCAGCATGTTTTCATTAGAGGCCTAGAGAATCAAAGTAGACGGTGAGAGACAGCCAGGGAGCAGCAACAGGCAGCTATGCAGGATAAACCCCATAGCCTTTTAATGGAGCTGTGCTGATGAGTCACTGTAATTCAAGTATGTTCATGCGAGGTTGTAATAAGGGGTGGACGATATTGCAAAAATATCATATCAAGATTTATTTTCCCCGCACGATCTTATCATGATTGTTGATTTTTATTATTCCCTTTGAAGCCAGTGTAACGTTTCATCCTTTGGTTTTTCTTTCGTGTTTATGCTCATTCAGCCATAATTGTAGTCCAATTAAAGTCCAGCAGCGTCCGGATGAAACAGCGAGTTTACACGTCAAACCAAGTGAACTGCCGTACGTGCAGAGCTGCTGATAAACTCTGTCTATGTCCTCCAGCTCCATCAGGGCCAAGATGGTCTCCATACTCGCTGAGGACACGGTGCCAGAATCTTTTTGCTGCGGCAACGCGTCTGTTGCTGTCAACCTTCTTCTTCCGCCAGAAAAAACGGCACTCGGGAAGAAACATCAGAGACTGTTGTCTCGGGAACGAGCCTGTCAGGCAGAGCTTCTTCACAGCATGTCATTGGCTCAACCATCACAGCCTTTTCATGTTAAAAGAGGCTGAGCGAAAGAATGAGACTGCGCACTGTAACACAATACTAACAGTGTCTCCGTAAAGGCAGGTCGTGGAGACATTTTAATCGTTCACAATCTGATATCATCATATCGCACACCCCCAGTTGTAATATCAATTAACCATGTAACGACTGACGTAGGATTATTTTCATCTTTTCAACAAGTTTAGCTCTGCTTCATTAGAGTGAGCAGTAGGTAGAAACAGTCAAATTAAATTGGATCTAAATCCCTGATAGTACATGTCTGGCGTGTGCCAGTCTGCTTGAACAATGACTTCTCATTTTAATATATTGAAGCAGTTCATTCAGGAGTAAAGTGTAGTGGTAGTGCTATTGATGCAACTTATTATTGACATGTATAATGTTTGTTTATGGTGAGAATCAGGAGGGAAGCAGCAGTTTAGATTGATTACGGATGCATTGTTAAATCTTATTTAGAGTTTCTGAAATTATTTAGCACTGAAATGATGAGTTAATTGTTTGATTAGTTAGAAAATTAATCAACTTTGGTAACATTTGTAGATACTGGTTTTCCTCTTCTTTATTTTTATTTTTTAAATCTAATTGCATTACATGGAAAATAATGGAGAGATTATTTTTTAAAATGATTGAAAAGTGTCCTAAAATTATTGTATTTGATAATAATCAAGATTATTGATATAATCTTGCTGGTTACAGTGACGTATTGATTGTTTTGGAATCGGTTGAATTGAAAAATGCTTACCAGTTCTCCAAGGACAGAAATTTGGAAACAATGAGGTTTGCCACATACTTGTGGAAAAGGAGGAACATTAATTTCAGAGGGTTCCCTTGACTGTGACAGTTTCAGATTCAATAGGCATGTGATCACTTTAACCCAAAAGTCCTTTTTCTTCTGGGTAAACCGTGGCATGGCTCTGTAATTACAGCAGACTGGGGATTAAATCTCAGATGGTGTCGCAAAACTATTAAAATGTTAAATTGGCGGTGCCTAAAATTGGAAAAAGCTAAAAGTTTTTTTGTTTTTGTTTGGGATATATTAAAATAGATGGAGTACTTTATTGTGCAACAGCTATGTCAGTGTCCCAGTGCACTACATTGTAGGTAAAGGAAGAAACCATAATAAGGACAGTAAAGTCGTATGTAGATATTTGTTCATGCCATGAGTTTTGTTGCAGATGAAGAAATGTCTCCTTCACTGAAGAACAATGTGCCTTCCTCCCTATACTGTTGTCACTGCAGACTCATTATTCAAATGTGGTGTCATGATTTGCATTGTACCTGTACTTTGTGTGTGTGTGTGTGTCTCTCTGTCTCTCTCTTTCTTTCTTCTTCTGTCTTTCTGTCCATACATTGGCCCCATTCATCCCTTTTTCCTATTAAGTCAATCCTATTCCCAGTGCAGCTTCCCTTCAGCTGTCAGTAGCTCCGCTCTTTATTAGTCTCAGTCCTTTGCACCCTCACCCCGACCCCCACCCACTCCCATCTGCCTGTCAGTAGCAGTTTCACGCAGTCACTCTTCCCTGGCCCCCAATTCTGCTCCACCTCCTCTCTGCCTCACACACACACACACACACACAGAGCTCCATCCAGTCTGCACAGCCACCTACACACAGTCAGTCGGCATGAATAGAGCTGAAAAACTGTCATGCATCATCAAATGTGCGAAGGCCCTTTTTGAATGTATGACTGTGCCTTGAATGTGGAGGCATTTTGAATGGGTGGCTGCAGAACGCTCTCTGCGCACACGAATGAATGGGTCTCAAGCCAACCAGACGTGAAGTGTGTCAAAGTGATGACTCTATAACAGGACAGTAGTATACATGGGAACCTGTGAGTCTAAGGTTGATTCAACCTCAGCAGTCAGCCGCTCATTGTATTTAAAAGACAATTTATGGGATTAGGTGTGACCTCTGTCCGCACATTGGCTTGCATGACTGAAAGAGGTGAAAATGTTTGACGTGCCTGCAGAATGTGTGTCATTGTTTCCCAGCATTGTCGCCTCCACTGTGTCCTGTCAGAAATGCTGATTCCTTTTCCTTTTAGAGTTGATGTTTTTGGAGGCCCAGTGACGAGAGAACAGCTCACTTTACTTTTAAAATAAAAATAAAAATTGAGTCAAGCTCTCCACATCCATCTGTTGTCAAATATGTATCCCATAATTAAGACTTTGCATAATTACCTTTTTGTTTGTACATGTCATTGCAAGACAGATTTGTAAAATGAAAATCATATGAATGAAATGCTTATTATCTTTTGTCTTTCTCTCCGCAGGTCTAAGTGGGCAGCCTGCAGACATTGAGAAGCGGAAAACAGTGTTTGGGCAGAATTTAATACCACCCAAAAAGCCCAAAACCTTCCTACAATTAGTGTGGGAGGCACTACAGGATGTTACACTGATTATCCTAGAAGTGGCAGCCATAGTTTCACTAGGCCTTTCTTTTTATAGACCTCAAGATGCCGAAAGAGATCGTAAGCAATCCTCCTTTTATCTCTTTTTTTTTTTTTAAATGTATGTTATTATTAAGGGATATGATGTTTTTCCACACATCATTTATCCAGTCAATGTTTTTATGGTAAAATCTAATGAATTACCCTTTCCTAATGATTTGCATTGCATTTTATTAGACTCAGATTTGTGTATTTCACTATGTTCGGTTGATATAATGATGTGGTTGCTGTTACTCATTTGCCCCTGTCCATCTACAGACTGTGGAAGCGCTGCTGGCGGTGTGGAGGATGAAAATGAGTCGGAAGCAGGTTGGATCGAGGGTGCAGCTATTCTTTTGTCGGTTATCTGTGTGGTACTGGTGACGGCATTCAATGACTGGAGTAAAGAGAAGCAGTTTAGGGGCCTCCAGAGCCGTATTGAGCAGGAACAGAAATTTACTGTTGTCCGTGGAGGACAAGTTATCCAAATTCCTGTGGCCGAGATCGTGGTTGGAGACGTGGCACAAATAAAATATGGTAAGAAGACATTTTAAGCTCTTAGGATAAAAATAACCCCATCCATGACTCATTTAAAAAATAATAGCACAATCTTAATTTTGTCTACTTTTGTTCCTCCAAATTGAAGTTTTGTCTGTATGTTTCAGGTGACCTTTTGCCTGCCGACGGCGTTCTCATCCAAGGCAATGATCTGAAGATAGATGAGAGCTCACTCACAGGGGAGTCGGACCATGTTAAGAAAACACAAGAAAAAGATCCAATGCTGTTATCAGGTAACATGAAGCCTCAAATTCAAGTTTTTAAAAAGTCCTTTCATCGCTGGTCGTTACCAACAAGACAAATAGGTTGGTTTTTAAAAAAATAAATAAATTTGATTGAGCGCATAACTTACTGTTATCATGCTAATTTAGAAACGATCTATAATGCTTATAGACATCTGCAAAACTAATGAATCCGTGTTAATTAAAATTATACATTTTAAAGGTAGAGTCTCAATTTGTACAGCTTTCAAGACTTATGGCTGTACTGTATTGTATTGTACTGTACTGTGTGTGTGTGTGTGTTTGAACATACACACTGCTCCACCACTGCTTTTTGATTTCCCTTAGCTCAGGCTGAATCCCTTCTGCCATCACTCTCACAAATGAAAGGAAAGCATCCTCTAATTAACGCAGGCATGAGAGAAGCTCTAAATACCTCTCTTAGTCTTCTATCTTGTTTTTTCTTGTGTTATCGGCTTTTTCAGCGTTCTTTTCTTGTGTCCTAAATTTTGGTGAAAACCCTGTAGTAGTCTCCCTCTAAGATTCCCATTGATTCACTGAGACTGACAATTTGTTTTTTGATTAAAGGTTTTTGATTAACGGTTTGTAGGATATTTGCATCAGTGACTGTGTTTCTTTCTTTTTACTTGCAAGTGCACCATTCTTTTGTATTTATCGCCCGCATTTAAAAAACCTGCATTTATTTTCTCCTTCTTGTGTGTAACAGAGTATGCCACTTGAAAACCTGGCTAAACCGCCCTCTCAGTAAGCAAAGGAATCTAGCTTTCAGACTGAACCAAAATGAAAAGCAAGTCAAAGCAACAAATTTAGTTAGAAGTTAGAAAAGTTAATTTTGTCAAGCTAAAAACTAACACAAAAGTATAAACAGTGACAATGTTGGAAACAAAGTGAAACATAGCACATTATCATTTAGTCAGATATTGTATTTACACTTTACGTACCCCACTTATGTATTTTCCTCATCTGTCCAAAGGCACCCATGTCATGGAGGGCTCAGGGAAAATGGTGGTCACTGCGGTGGGTGTCAACTCTCAAACTGGAATTATCTTCACTTTACTTGGGGCTGGCGATGATGATGACGATGATGAAGAGGAAAAGAAAAAGGAAAAGGAGGAGAAGAAGAAACAGAGAAAAAGTTAGTATCCTCTGTACTTTTACCTTGCTAATTCTGTTTCTATTGGTATTGACGTGTCTACACCACAGGTAGACATATTCATCCACTACCACCTGTTTTGCATCTTGTTGCAAGATTACATCCTCTCCGATTGAGACTTTTTTTTTTTTCATACACAGACTCAGTCTGTGTATGAAAAGAGTAGTTTGCAATATAGTTTAACTACTAGTATATCTTGAGAAGTACAACAGCAGTTTCAAAGGACATGGAGACTAATTGGATCATTTTACATTTCTTTAAATTCTCTTTCCTCTTTAAATTTGAAGAGGGCAGGCCTGTGTTAAGAGAACATTTGTATTGTGCATTAAAGGGATATGTAGTACTTGTACACCAATTATTTTCTTACAGCTGCTAACTCCATGGTGTATTTTTCCACAGACAAGAAGCAGGATGGATCAGTGGAAAACCGCAAGAAAGGTAAATTGCTAACACACACACACACACACTCACAGACACACACACACACGTTTATCATTGCTTTCCAGCTTGGCGCCTACCTTTTATGTATTAACCTTTGGTTTTATCAGTGTCCCTCCCCATTTAGCAGCGCTGGGTGTAGGTTAAAGCCTCAATCTGTTAATAATTGGCTACAGTGGTTTAATGCAAGTAATGAGGAGTTGCATATTTTGGCATGACCCCATGTCAGTGTATACTTAGTACTGGTTGTTCTTGCTTACCCATTGTACAGTCTGGCCCTGCCTTCTGTCTCTCTCTCTCCTCTTTTCTCGTCCTTCCCTGGTACATTGCGCTTTGAGCAGCAGGTGCTACTGAATCCAGTTATAGCGATTAGTGATGAGGAGATTAAAGTCATGCAACAATTCTGGGGCCAGAACATCTGCTTTCCCACCCGTCTCTCTCTCTCTTTCTCTCTCTCTCTCTCTCTCTCTCTCTTTCTCTCTCTCTCTCTTGCCGACTCTCCCTCAGGCCCCCACTATTTGATTTCTATTGATGTCCCAATCTGAACTATTCAGAGTGGAACTGCAAGACTTGCAGTGGTGCAATTTCAAGCTGACAACAATGATAATGAGGCTGCTTAGTGGTATCTCAAACCAGCTAGCCAGTCTTGCAGTCTTGCTGCAACGCTGTGATCTGCAGGGCTTGCTTCTGTGACCACCACCCTGGCGGTAGTCCCTGGTGCACAGATTCCCTCTGCCTGCCAGGAATCAACAGTAATCCTTTAGACCGAGATTACACAGGCCATGTAAGTGCAGAACAAGCCACAGTCCACAGCAGCTGCAGTAGCCCAGTGTTAATACCCCTTCTCTCCCTGCTACATGCAACCACACACAATACCATGTTACAATCCATACTAGCTTTGCACTGACACAATGGACAGGAGTTGCTTATGCTCGTAAAAAACAAAACTGCAGTAATTACACAAGACATACATGGTAATGATATCAACAAAAGTTAAGAGAGGACAGATGTGCCAGTTGTCCTGTAGCAGCAGCCACCTCAGTGCCCAGCAGAGCTAATGATTTTATTGTGTTGAGTGACACGACAGAGACAAGCCCCTGCTGTCCTGCCGGCTGCCTCTCCCCAGTCTTTGGCCATTAGAGTCTTTGTGTCTCCAAGGTTACCAGGTTAGATGTGGATTTGGAATTCCTGTCAATTCTGCAGGCAAGGGGAGGGGTTTCCTGAGGGATGACGGATATTTATGGGAGCTGGTTAACAGCTGGTTAACCTGTTCTTTAAATCGCTAGGTGGGAGTATGGTAGTTACACCTCCAAATCTGTCATCTAATTACTGTGCAGTCAGATCGCTGCAAACATAATTACAGTGACATTTCCCAAGTTCCGTGGATTAAAAGGGAAGCAAAAAAAAAAAAAGCTCTCATGTCCTCTTGGAAGTCACTTTTCATTAATCAGTTATATTAAAATGTAGTGCTTCAATTAGTCAAACTTTATTATATAGCACCTTTCAAACAAATCAAATGCAATTCAAAGTGCTTTACAAATGATTGACAAAACGTGGGATGTTAAAAATTAATTTAGACTAATGGCCCACGAAGACAACTAAAAAACTAAAAAAAAAACACACAATAAAAGAGCATTTAGAGTTCTGAAGCAACTTGTTGCGACTTGTTATATCAGATAATCAAATATCTAACATCTAGTTCAAACATGTTGACCTGCTTGTTCTAGTTATCTCAACCTACATGGGGAAATCTACAAAAGCTTATGAATATTTAAGTTATTGATGTAAATGTTTCACAGTTTCAGTCAAGTCAGGTCTTGCATGTAAGCAAAAAAGCTGTTGAAGATGTTTTTTTGGGTTATGCTGGTTTGTTACAGCTGCTAAACTAGTTTGATCTAGAATATGTTTTAATATGAATATCTTAAATACAATGTTGTTTGTATAAATATATAAATTTTGTATATTATATCTGAGGACCAGTACAGTCCTGTAACTGCAGGCCGTTGCATTCAACAACCTTTTCTTACTCTTTGCTGCAGCTAAAGCACAGGATGGTGCAGCGATGGAAATGCAGCCTCTGAACAGTGATGAAGGAGCTGATGCAGAGGAGAAGAAGAAGTCCAGTCTGCCAAAGAAAGAGAAGTCTGTTCTCCAGGGCAAACTGACTAAACTAGCTGTACAGATTGGCAAAGCAGGTGAGTTGAACAAAAACACTTGATTCTGGCACCACTGAATGCAGCAGATTGTACTACATAATAACTTTATGAGCCTGTACTCTTTTAACCCCCTTGTTCACCTTCGTTCTCTACATCTCCAATTTTCTGCAAGGGTTTTTTTTATCAGAATTAATCTCATTAGAAATAACATATCGGTAAATAATATCCACAGACTTTTTCTCCAGTGTTAGAAAATCACATTTATGATTGATTACCAGCATCTTTCTATCAAATTTCTCATTCCCTCCAGGACTGGTTATGTCGGCCATCACTGTCATCATCCTGGTTGTGCTGTTCGTAGTAGACACCTTCTGGATCCAGAACTTGCCCTGGATCAAGAGCTGCACACCCATTTACATTCAGTTCTTCGTGAAATTCTTCATCATTGGTGTCACCGTACTGGTGGTGGCTGTTCCTGAAGGCCTCCCGCTTGCTGTAACAATCTCCCTGGCGTACTCTGTTAAGGTAAAATCTCGTAGCCAAGTGACCTGTGCTCAGTGCTGACCAGCTTACATTTTAGCCTATTAAAACTAGCAGGCCAGGCTGTTAAGACAGGGAGACTTGGCTAACTGATACTGTAAAGCCAAGCTATGATCCCCGCTGCTGGAGTTGTTAGCCAACAGAGGGCTTTATTCAATCAAGAATTAATTTCAATTTTATAGCCTTTGTACGTATTTCATTGTCCTAATTTCTGTTTTCTACAATCTTAGTCATGTTACACTCCGTGCAAATGTATAGTTGTCTCCTCCTACTTTCTACTCAATTTATATCTTGTTTATCTTTGTACAGAAAATGATGAAAGACAACAATCTGGTGCGTCACTTGGACGCCTGTGAGACTATGGGCAACGCTACTGCCATCTGCTCTGACAAGACTGGAACACTGACCATGAACCGCATGACTGTGGTACAGGCATACATTGCTGAGAAACACTTCAGGAAGGTCCCTGAGCCAGAAAATATTCCCTCTTCCATTTTAGATTTGTTGATTCTGGGCATAGGAGTCAACTGCGCCTACACTACTAAGATCATGGTAGGTCTGAGAAAAGCAGTGTGGTTTTCCTTCACTATGAATATTGCTTTGCCATTTATTCATTTATTTGTCTTCACACTTTTTTTCCTTTAGCCTCCAGAGAAAGAAGGGGGCCTGCCTCGCCAGGTGGGTAACAAGACCGAATGTGCCTTGCTGGGCTTTGCTTCTGACCTGAAGCGTGACTACCAAGCTATTCGCAACGAGATCCCCGAAGAAAAACTATTCAAGGTCTACACCTTCAATTCAGTCCGCAAGTCTATGAGCACTGTGTTGAAGATGGCTGATGGCAGCTACCGTATGTTCAGCAAAGGGGCCTCAGAAATTCTCCTAAAAAAGTAAGAAACCCGTTTTTAGTCTTTTGCATTTTTTGTTTTATGTATTAGACTTTGTATCTGTGTCTCTTTTAGGATTTTATGTTGACCAGATTCTGATAAGATAGGCAATAAATTATTCTAATCAATGAAAGGTTATTCTGTTGGGTGTTTTCTTTTTTGTTTACTCTTTACAGCTGTCCAGACTTTGCAATAAATGTGTAATGTCTTAAGCAGCTAAGAAGTGAATCCCACCCAGGCCCCTTACTTTGCGACTTAAAAACAGGCATTGAGAAAATGAGCCGGTAACAACTCTGTAAGCCTCTTAACCAAGAAGGCTTCTTTTTAACCCACAGAGGGCTTAGTGTGACTTCCTACTACTGCAGCTCACCATTCAAATGCTTTGTCTTTGCTTCTGCCCCCTTACTCTGTTACCTCATCTTTTTTATTTTTTTTTACCATTTATAATTATCTCCTTTTCACACATATTTCTCCCTTATTTCCTTTTCTCTGGATTTTCTGCTCTTGTACTATGTGTTTTTGCCCCCTTTTCATATATCTTCATTTCCTCACTCAGGTGCTATAAAGTCCTGACAGCAAATGGTGAGTCGAAGGTCTTTCGGCCAAGGGATCGAGATGACATGGTTAAGAAAGTGATTGAGCCCATGGCGTCAGAGGGCCTGAGGACGATCTGCCTTGCATACAGAGATTTCCCCGTCTCTGAGGGGGATCCTGACTGGGACAACGAAAATGATATTCTCAGTGGACTCACCTGCCTCTGTGTGGTGGGCATTGAAGACCCTGTGAGACCTGAGGTTAGTGGCTAATGTACAACTGACACCAGACAGATGAGTGGCATCGCTCAGGTTGTTATTGCATGAATGATTTGTTTGCTTTGGGACAAGGTTAAACATAGAGGAACTGACTGCTTTTTCAGCCTTTAAATTTGTCCATGCTACTGGATTGTGGGCCTGCACTGTATCCAGAACGCTAATGCCTTAGCTCACTCCATTGCATTTCTGAGCAAATAAAAAAAGTTGAATGTTAAGTGATACTTTGGCAGGAATTTTTAAAACAAACCACTATGATGCAAGCATCATAACTGCCACCCAGTATCAGATATTTAGTCAAGTCAAAGACATTATCCCTAGTGATATGCAAATATAACACGCATTTCCCCCTTTATTTTTGTTTCCCCTTTTACTCCAGGTACCAGATGCTATCAGGAAGTGCCAGCGTGCTGGCATCACAGTGCGGATGGTCACTGGAGACAACATCAATACAGCTCGAGCCATTGCCAGCAAGTGTGGCATCCTACAGCCTGGAGATGACTTCATTTGCCTGGAGGGGAAAGAGTTCAACCGAAGGATACGCAATGAAAAAGGAGAGGTGGGTCGCAGCAAAATACTGTACCTCAGATACTGTTGAAAATGGACTTTTGTGATTCTAGTATTTATTTGTTTCATGTTTCTAGATTGAACAAGAACGCATTGACAAGATCTGGCCCAAACTACGAGTACTGGCTCGCTCTTCCCCCACAGACAAGCACACTTTAGTCAAAGGTAATTCTTTCTTCTTTCTGTACTTTTTTCCTGGTATGGGTTGAATAAGCAAAACACTAGTTTCAGTTTGTCACCGGTTTGTTGCTTTAAGCTTCAGAGGTTTCATTTTGCATATTTTGTTTAACTTTTCTAGGTATTATTGACAGCACAGTGATAGAACAGAGACAAGTAGTAGCAGTGACAGGAGACGGTACAAATGATGGTCCTGCCTTGAAGAAAGCTGATGTTGGCTTTGCTATGGTGAGTTTTCAGTGTTTACTGTCCTTAATTAGACTACAATTCTAATCTCTAATTAAGATAACACCGGTTTAATACCTGCAACACCCTGATCCTGTCACTAATCCGTTGACACACGGCTGTCAGCTTAGAACAAGCCCAAACGTTATTTGACGACTGTGCCACAACAGTTCATTTTGACCAGTAGTGGTCATTAAAAGGTTATATATGTTGCGATCAGGTGTAGACAGATCAGCGATCATCTCTTTATCTCCAGGGTATTGCCGGCACAGACGTGGCCAAGGAGGCATCTGACATCATTCTGACTGACGACAACTTTTCCAGCATTGTCAAAGCCGTCATGTGGGGACGCAATGTCTACGACAGCATCAGCAAGTTCCTTCAGTTTCAGCTAACTGTCAATGTGGTGGCGGTCATCGTAGCGTTTACGGGAGCCTGCATCACACAGGTTGGCACCAACAGAGTCTGTTTCACTTGGTAAAAAAGGCATTGGTCTCCAGTATGAGGGTGGTAAACTTGTTAAACTGTGAAATGGTTTGTTCAGTATTTCACACTTGGCTTAATAGTGTTGGAACGGTTATAGCTGGCAATATCAGAGTGAAATGGCTCAGATCAGTGAAGTTTCCAGTTAACCATAACCTCATCGTGAAGATCAAGCAGTAAAATCTGTGGGGAACCAATATAATTTTGGAAATATGCAAACATCTGTCCTACACCTTCAAATTTGCTCATTTAGAGTATGTTGTTTTAAGTAGTCGATTTTATTGAATTTCCTCATGCATAAGAAAGCAATGAAGTTCCTTCATGATTATATTAGTCTTTTGTAGTCAACATGTGGTGTTTTTTCGAACATAATACAGGATTTTAAGAGCTTTTTTTTCCCATCACATTTATATTAAACATTGAATTTGTCTTCCAGCCGTAATTATCTTTGCAATTTCCATACAAATCTGGTCTGTTTGCCATATTCCTCCTTGTTTGACACCACTTACAGAAACTGGATTTCACTTGGAGGATTTCCATCTGCAATCAGCCTTAGACCAAACATCAAAACACACAGTTCTCAATACTCATACTGCCGCGGCGTAAAAACCTGGACTCGAATAATTTGTTTTACAGAATTTGAATTTGCTCTGAATTTCCGTGTTATTAGAGATATTATGTGTGACAGTGATGAATCATGTTTATTATTTTCTATTTGTCACTCTGGTCCCCTCTTTCTCCTCCCCCTTCTCAACCTCAACCTCGCTCTCTCTCTGCTTCTAGGACTCTCCACTGAAAGCTGTACAGATGTTATGGGTCAACCTGATCATGGACACTTTTGCCTCGCTAGCCCTGGCCACAGAGCCCCCCACTGAAGCCCTGCTGCTAAGGAAGCCATATGGCCGCAACAAGCCTCTGATTTCTCGCACAATGATGAAGAACATCTTGGGCCAAGGAGTGTACCAGCTAATCATCATCTTCACGCTGCTCTTTGCCGGTAAGAAGCTAAGCGTATTTCTCTTTATATATATTTTTGTCCATTGACTGGGTAAATGCCACTGTTTTTTATTGTAACATCTTCTCTCTTTGACTGTTCTGCAGGGGAGAAAATGTTTGACATTGACAGTGGAAGGAATTCACCTCTCCACGCCCCGCCTTCCGAACACTACACCATTGTCTTCAATACTTTTGTACTGATGCAGCTTTTCAACGAGATCAATGCCCGCAAGATCCATGGTGAAAGGAATGTCTTTGATGGCATCTTCAACAACCTTATCTTCTGTAGTATTGTCTTTGGTACCTTCATTATTCAGGTAAAGTAGACTTGAGTCTTTTGTGGCTAACTTGTTAGGATTGTTTGACTTCTTAAATGCAAATTTCTTATGCAACAGCTGTAAAAACAAAACAAAAAATCTTCAAGGTAGTTATTGTCTTGTCTCTGGAAACTTGTGTGAAAGTCCAACCCAAAAAGCATACAATGCTCAGGAGTTTAAACAGTTCTGTGTACTCCACAGGACAGAGCATCATATTACACTAACCAAATATAATAGGGATTATATACATGGTGACTCATACGTACAGATCTGCCCCGTGATACTTAAACTCATAAATCTAAAAGTCAGCTCTCTAATTAATTCCTCCTCCTGCTCCTCTAGATCGTCATAGTGCAGTTTGGAGGGAAGCCATTCAGCTGCGTGGCTCTGACCATCGACCAGTGGCTGTGGTGCACTTTCCTCGGTTTTGGCTCTCTACTATGGGGACAGGTATAATGTGACAATACAGTTGAGCCTCACCTTTTGTCGTCCTGTTGCAAAAAATATGGCATAACACTGCCCCCCTGTGTTGGAACTGGCTCAGTGGAAATCACTGAAAGATATCATGTTGTGTTGTTACACTGCATATTACAAAGATTTGGTTAATGGTTCATGTTGTCAAAGAACACATACGGTTTTATTTATTTTAATTCTGCAGTTATTTCTTGAAAATTGAATTCCCATTGTAAAATCACCACATTAAGATTTAACCAATATGGATTATATATACTGACACAGCATTTTCATGGTCGCTGGCTGCTTAATGTCTGTGATGTGCCCAGAAATGCCTCAAGTATTCTCATAAAGATCCCGATGTCTTCTAGGTAATCTCTTCGATACCCACTAGCCGCTTAAAATTCTTGAAAACAGCTGGCCATGGCACCCAGAAAGAGGAGATCCCGGATGAGGAGCTGGAGGAGCTGGATGACATGGATGAGATTGACCACGCCGAGCGGGAGCTTCGTCGTGGTCAGATCCTCTGGTTCCGAGGCCTCAATCGCATCCAGACTCAGGTAGCAATCTAAAAACCTTCCAGTGTAACAACCCGACACCACATCCAACACCAAGGGAATCAAAAGCCATAAACCCTTTAACTTTCTACCGCTCCTCCACCTTAAAAATCTATGTTTTGTTCTTTCTCTTTGGCATTATTAAAGAATGGTATGTGCCCGAAAACACACTTTCTCTAAGTGTTCTGTTCTGCTTCTGAGCTAAAGCAGGTTTCTATCCCTATTTCTGACTAGATCTAAACTTGTCTAAGACACGAGTAGTTTGAAGGTACTGATGAGAAGCAAATGAACTGGATTGGATGGAGAGCACGATAGATCAGCAGAAAATATTGACATGGCTCTAGCTGGAAGTATGGAGGGATTCTGCAGAGAAAAGAGTGAAAGTCAGAGCTCCCTCCGATCAGTGCCTTTAAACCCAACTATCCCCTTTTTCCTCTCTCCTTTAACTATAATGCCTAAAATCCAATTTCCAAGTGACATTTTTCTATGGTTATTGGTGCCTTTTTATTTTATTTTATTTTTCTCTTTTCTCTCTCGTCTGGCTGTGTTGTTTTATTTCCTCTGGGCTTTCTCCTGTCACGCTGTCTGATTCTTTGCAGATGGATGTAGTCAGTGCGTTCCAGAGTGGAACTTCCTTTCAGGGGGCTCTGAGGCGGCAGGCCTCCAACTCCAGCCAACAACAGCACGATGTAACCAATGTTTCTAGCCCTACACATGTAGCCTTTTCTACTACTACCACTACTGCCACTGCCGCCAACACCGCTTCTGCCACTGTGGGGTGTGAGTGCGTGTTCTCCTCTAGTGCATGAGACTTTTTTTTTTTATTTCTTCTGTTCTTCTAACATCTTCCTCCTCCACTCTCTTCTCACCTAACGTTGACACTTTTACTCTCTCATGCTTCTCCTAATGTTCCCTCCTGTTCAACAAAAAAAAAAAAACGACACCAAAAATACCACATCTTCCATATTGCTTCGGTAACACTGCTGTGTATATATATATATATGTACCCTGTAACCAGGTCGCTTCTAGCGTCAAGGTGTTTTCTCTGTGTCATCATGTTTTCTGTTCTGCTTCTGCTTTTGGTCTCACACATGGAAAGGTTTTTATCTTGGGGGGTGGGATGATGTGCAATTACTATTTACCAGAAAAGTTATATTGTGGATTGACAATCACCAGGTTTGTCTGCAGCTGCCTCAGTCTGCTCTGTGCCACCTCCCCCCCACCCCAGTAACACTCATGGGTCTGTGTTTGCAGCTCTCTAGTCTCTAGTCGGGTAAATGTTTTGAGTATATGCCCATGATCACGGTTTAAAACAATAGAGACAAACCTTGACATGGACCTCCTGTGTGAAAATCTACCAAAGTTTATGTGGATGTCTTGTCAGTCTAAAATAATGACCTTTTCTTCTCCAGCTGTGGCTGTTTGTGACCTCTGGGAGCGTGCAAGGCGAATTACTGTGGAGTAGAGGGTGTGATAAGAAAGAGGAGACAGGAAAGGGCTCCAGTAACAGCCTGTATCAGATAATCAGCTGCATTTCATAGGAAAGTTTGTTTGTGTGTTCGGATTACGCCGTTTTGGAAGATCGCTGTGGAAATCCCACCACCTAATGAACTGTAACAACTCTCGACGTGGGCCTTCCTCTTGACCCGTACCCTTACAAGGAGCGTTTGCCTGTTGACAATGACTCCTTTTCTCTTTCAGATCTTACCAGGCAGACCATCTGACCAACAGTGGATTTTAAATGTCTAACAGATGGCACGAAAAGAGCTTAATGGAATAAATGACTGTACTCCTGCATGTAAACATGTGGGACTTTCCCAGAATGATGCAGAATGACACATTAACGGCAGATCTGGTGTTTGTTTGTTTTTTCCTGGTTTATAATTTAACTTTGGAGGTTTTGTTAAATGATGCTATACTACAGTATTATACTATTATAGGTGGAACACCTTTTAAAAAATCCTGGATCTGAAGTTAACAGGCTTTCCTGCTTCACTCCTGTTCCTGTTCCTGTTTCCTTTCAGGTGCTCTTGATAAAAGCAGGAGCAACTATTTCTTGACTCGCTCTCTCTCTTTCTCTCTTTTCTCTCTCTCTATGTGAATACCTGTTTGTTGGCAGAATGTGTCCTCCTACAGTTGGCAAAATGACCCGAAAAGAACGAATACCACTGACTCCCCACATATTCTTCTTTAGATTCTGTGAAATGTGTCATGGGCTATACTCAAAGGTTTACTACCATTGAACACAAGGTAGCGCCGCGCTCTGCATGGGTTCAAAGTCTCTGGTCTCGTTTGTGAGTTTTTTCTCTTTGTGCTGTTCTTGACATGTTATACCAGCTTGTAGACATGCTTGGCTGCTGCAGCTTTTTTGTTTTTACTCCACGAACATAAGCTATAACTGACCACCCTGTTCCCTCTCTCTTTCTCTCTCTCTCTGTCTATCTTTTTTCCTCTTTCTCTCTCTTCTGTCTTCCTGTCTTTCTCTCTCTTCTGTCTCTCTTCACTCTTTCTTTCTTGAGCATGTCCAACAACAGTAAACTCTTGTGTCCAGCCTCTGTCCCTTTTTCTTCTCTAAAGAACAACATACCTCTTGTTTCTTGGACCCCTGTTTTTTTTTTTGGTTTGGTTTTTTTTGCATTTTGATTAGGCAGACACAGGCCTTTACCAAGTGTTTTTGTGAAATACTACCATTGTACTTACAAAACACACACTGCATTGGATTTGACACTGGTTTGTGCCTTCAATTTACCACTTTTTAAATACTAGTTTTAGACAACCATCAAGTGCTTGGTCAGTGGAACGGTTTGTCTCCCGGTTTCAGTCTCTCAGAAGACAGTCCAGTTTGTCTCCACACCGCTGCAACCAGAAGCTTCTTCTATACCTTAAATCTATCTTTTACTTATGTGCATTAGCTCAAGGCTTTCGCCCAGTGGATAGACTTTTAAATTCAGGCTATGTTTTTATTGTAGAACAAATATACATACTGGGGAAAAACAAGAAGTGATGCACAAAGAGACAAAAGTGAAACTAAATAGAATTTAACTGAAGAATAATTCCTGCCCATGTGTGTGTGTGTGTGTATATACACACACACGTGTAAAAACTGGCTTAGTATGAATGTTTCTGTACTGCTGATGTGATGCACCCAGTGTAGACGAGGGGTAAGGATGACTTAAACAGCAAGCAAGAGAGTTGACTGGCATTACAAGTTATAATTTACTACTACATATAACTGCACACCTGCTGCACGTGTCTCCGCTGAGAGTTTCAACCTCACTGATAATATTTTTGTTTTTAAGCCCCTAAACCTCACTCATTATTGACCCAATAAAACCTGCGCCTTCGGTTTTTATCTGCGGTGTTCTCCAAGCGTTACAATATTTAAAAAAGTACAGGTATCATTACCATATGTGACTAAATATGTGCCTTTCCCATTCCCTGTCCCATCTTCCTCCCTCCAGATCCGGGTGGTGAATGCATTCCGCAGCTCCATCTCCCTCTATGAGGGGCTGGAGAAGCCCGAGTCGCGAACATCAATCCACAACTTCATGACCCACCCTGAATTTCGGATAGAGGACTCTGAGCCCCATATTCCCCTCATAGACGACACCGACGCAGAGGACGACGCTCCCACCAAGCGCAATTCCGCCAGTCCCCGCAACACCACGCCCACGCCGCCCTCACCTTCCACCGCCGTCCCTACCATCACGCCGGTCTCTCCCTCCCCAAACCAGAACAATAATGCTGTGGAGAGCAGTAACCACCTCCTCCCAGAGGGCACCAAATCAGGAACCCCCTCGGCCCCGGGGAGCCCCCTACACAGCCTGGAGACCTCCCTTTGATCTGACCCCCCCTCTCCTCCCCCAGCGCCGCACGTTACCACCACTTTTCTACCCGCCACCAAGGAGCTCAACTCTGACAAAAGAAGGAACCCTTGGAGAGGAGAGACGAAGGGCTAGAGGGAGAACGGAGTCTTCTGTGAGCTTAGCTTGGGCTGGACTAAAAGAACAGCAGACATTCAGAGGAATGTACGGCTTGGTGTGGATGCTTTGGTCTTCTTTATGTTTTGTTCTTATTAATACCCGCCGCAACACAAGGACTCTGTCTCCACCCCTCACTCCTCGGTAACTTTTGTTTTTCTCGGTAAACAAGGGGTGATTATAAACTCAGATTGAAAGTGACCTGTTTTTATTATTATTATTGTTATTGTTATTATTATTATTATTATTTTAATTGAGATGGGGAGGTCCTCCTCCTGGCTTGAAGATCGTCTGTAAGAATTATAAAAGAACCTTTAGCTTCTCTTTTATCTGAATGGTGTTGTATATTTATCTCTTTGGCCCTTGCTCATTCGAAACTTTATTTCTGCTCCATTGGCTGTTAATATTTTGAGTTATTTATGTTTTTTGGAAAAAGCAGGTCTGTTTACAAAGTTTGTAGATACTTTTTTTTTTTTTCTGTTTGTAGGCAAAAGAGCTTCCTGATGTATGATGCAGAAAACTGGGACAGAATTAAAAAATGAATGAGAGGATTACTTCAGATACTGCTGTATTTTCAGGAAAAAAGGGTGTTTCTATTGAAACTTAACTATTTTTGCCTGCAAGTTTTATTTGTTATATATTTGTAGATAAATATAGAAACTTCTAGCCAAACCGATAAACACTAAGGCTTGTATAGAAAAGAGGTCCACTGGGCGAGGTGTTTTTCACAGGAGAGGAGGACGGGAAAGACTATTCGGGCCTCTGTCCACTAACATTGCTATAAATATTTACTTCCATTTCTTGATAGTTTTCATGTGCACAAAACCTTCTGGACTTCTGGATTCTCTTTTCATTCATTATGTTGTGTTCAAGAATTTCCACATGTTGAAAGGTTCACTCATTTAAGGGACTTTAGAGTACATCTGGGCCCGTATTTAACAAGCATCTCAGGATCACTCCTAGATTAGCGCTGAACGTTTGACAAGGGAAAAAAAAAAAGTCTTACCTCAGAGTCGGACATGAGGTGCTTATGAAGTCACCTTCAGCAGAAAGTAGAAGTTTTAGATTTGTGGCTTTACGACACTTGGAAGTATAAAAACTGAAAACGCGTGGTTGTTATTTATTAGAGCACATTCAAAAAGAGGGTGTTGAAGATCATTTGATGCAGGAATAAGAAAATGGCTTCACTCGTGGGCGTATGACGAACTAATTTAAAGGTGTTGAAGCTAAAATTTTGTTTTTTGCCAAAACAAAAAGCACTAAAAATGTCCGCCTGCTTTTTTTTTTTTTTTTAAACTACCACCTGAGTTCAAACAAGCGCTGTATCGTGACTTATTCAGCCAGTGCACCTATTTATCTTTTAATCAGACGTTCATATAGACTAAACGTGAATGTGCCTTGGCTACAATATTAATAATAATAATTTAGACGATGCTTTGTCCTGTCATTGCCACCTCCTGGGAGATCCTTACAGATAAAACAGTTGCTCCTACAACTAAAAGTAGGAGACATTATGCCTCGTTCTTGAACTTCTTAGCAACATTTGGGATTCATTTTCCTCCATGTGGATGCTTGATAAATATGGACCCTTGTCATCCTTTTTTAATTGGTGCATTTTATTTCTGCTATTGTTTTTGTCATCAAAACATCAAACCCCCCCCCACCCACCCATCACCGCTGATGTACAATATCAACATTTGTTTACTCAGGCATAGAAAAAGTATTTAATTTAAAGGGAATCTATAAAGAAAAGAACCTTTTTAACTTCAAACTTTGTGTATTTAGGTAGAGTAAAACATTGTCTTGGTCAAAAACAAGTGAATTATTTTCATATTTTCATTCAATCTTTAAGATCACGCTATAGGAAAACTTAATTTTACTCCTCCTAGTTCTGGTTTGTTGACATTTTAAGAATAAAAAAAAAAAACTAAGAGGGAAAAAAAAAAGGCTTATTTTTCTTCAACCCTGTCCATAAGACTCCTTTCACCATGAATAAATGTTGCTGCAGTTGATTTGTTTGTAAAATATTTTTGACACCTGATGTACTGGAAACGCTAAAGAATTGGACATGTGCATTTTTCAAGAATAAAGACTAGGCTTACACTGGTATCTATCTGCACAGGGTACTTTATTTCATAGCGTTCTTTGGGGAAAAATAATTTTGATACAAATCACAAAAAAAAAATGTACCTTTGTATTTTTATGACAATAACTGATGATACCTTTCATCATGCTAAACCAATTTTGGATGATTTGACACCAATCACGTTATATGGGGAAGGGTTTTGGCCACTAAAATGTGTGTTGTTCTGGAAAATTCATCTCAGGGTGCAAATGGTGTGAAAGAGAACAGGCCTCTTTTTAGTTTGTGTATTACCACACTTTATAAATGTTTGGATCGGTGCTTGTCAACCGCACAGGATGATCCGGGCAGCAGGCTGCAGATTTGTTCCTGCAGCCTTCTGGCCGTCTTCACCTGAAGGGCCGTGGACAGGGGGGGGAAAGGAGTGGAAATGTTAAATCACAACGTTCTCTGAGGAAATAGTTTGTTTTCCTTGTTTTACAGATGACAAAAAGCAGCTAGGATTGCATACAAACTGAGAAATTGAAAAGACAAGCAGAATCCATATGAGGAGTTTGTTCTGTAGCTTCTTCCTGTAATGGGAACGAATGTTTTTTTCCATCTGTTTTATGGATTATTATTTTTTTATCTTTTAACATTTGGAAATAAAAGTACTTCATGTCTGTTTATCTTGAGCATTTTAAATGGATATCGTGATTGGATTTACATTTGAAACTTGTCGAGTAATGTGTATGGTTTTTAAAAATAAAAAATGTATTTAGCCTAACTGCAGGGCCATGTTCTTCATTTATCATGCAGTATTTATGCAATGTAGACAGTGAACGCATCCAAGTGTAAACGCCGTGCAACGTGCAAATCTCGGTCCTGCTGGGTGCGGGTGGTTTTTGTTTTGTTTTGTTTCTTTTCACAAGAAAGCAGCTTCTCTGCATAGCAGTGCGAATGCAAGATGCAACCATTAGATTACACCCAATGAGTAGCCACAGCTAGTACTGGTAATTATTTTTATAAATGCCTGCACAGTACCTTACAGTTTTTTTTATTTTATTTTGAGCATTATGTTGTTTTTTTAGAAGTCTTACTGGGAAACAGTGACTTTGTGAGCAGTAGCAATAATGTATTATGCAGAACAGTTCTTACATTAGGTGACATTCACTGAACAAAGGTGAATGTGTTATCTTATCAGGCTGAGACAGATGATAGTTTAAAATCCATGCAGGTTGGAAGTAAGTATTGCACAATGGAGCTTTTGTTGTTTTGTTGTTGTGTTTGACACAGTTTTCTCTCCTCCTCAACTCTTCTATTCAGTGGTGAAGCAGGTATAACTGGGAAATCATGTTTACAATATCCAGCAATAGTAAAAGAATTGTAATGCTTCTTTTGTGACATACAATATGCCTTTGAACAGACAGTTGTCACAACTTGTTTTTCCCACATAACTGTTGTCTCCAACATAGAGGTAGGCTGTTTACATGTCGCTTTTTGGCACAACCACAGGCCATATTAACATCCAAAGGGCAACAATTCACTCACTATTGCAAAAACTCCTGTTGCCACTGTAAGTAATGCAATCAGGACTGCAACAAATTATTATTTTTATTATCAATTTATCAATTATATTGTCAAGCTATCAAAAATTGTGAAAAATTACCATTATATGTCTACAGATTGCTTGTAAATTAATTTAGCCTGATAAGTACAATTAGGAACACATCCGGGCCAGCAGGGGGCAGCATATTCTCTACGGACAATCATCAAAGATTGTGTATTATTATGATGAATCACTCGGTCATTACGTACTGACGGATGACATTAACCACAACTCGGCGAAGATTTTTTTTTTTTTTATCAGTCCAACTTAAACAATTGCACTTCAGCTTTAACCCTTTCATATAGCATTGTCAAATTAGATAAACGTTTGCAGAATGCGGGAATAAGACAGAGTGAGACGTCCTTCACTGTTCTTCTCCTCTCTGCCAACCGTTGTTTCTTTCCGCTCCGCAGAAATGTATCTTGCAGTAATGGAGCCGGAATACAGGGCGAAGGTCTGCTAGTGACAGGTCGCAACATATCGGTGAGTACAACACTTCTGCTACGGTGTCAGTTTGATAAAATAAACATAAGATAATATGAGCTCAGAGGGTGTTTAGAGTTGTGTTTGGCTCCCGTAAGTTGGCCGTTATTACGTTTCCAACTGAAACCGACCGTTGTTACTAGCTAACTTGCTGTAATCTCTAATTAAGTGATCTTAACCGTCTGCAGCAGCTTCAGGTGTTTACTGTCAGGAAACCACACGCAGACGAACATTTAATTAAACATTTTAATTTAAAAAAATACACTAGTTATACAGTGTTAGGTGTGGAAACACAGAGGGAGACGCCTCCATCTCACCTGAAGGGGAATTAACTAAGCTAATATTCCTCTTGGAGGTCCCTGAACGCTGTTGCGTGACTCCGGATCTCTCAGAGGCAGGAATGCGTCTCCCCCCACCGCTGAGCTCAAGATGAAAGAGTGGTGGATTCATGTGGGCTTGATCTGCATCCCGCTGGTCGCCGTCTACCTGCACATCCCGCCCCCTCAGCTGTCGCCTGCCCTGCAGAAGTGGCACAGCGCCGGGCAGGTCTTCCACTTCAGAGGCAGGAAGGTCTTCTACAGAGGTAACAGTGCAGCATGTTCAAAACGTCTCTTCAGATGGCTTGTTTTGTCTGACTAATATATATTTAGTATCAGAATAACTTGTATTATTGCAAGATCCATTTAGTAGCTGTTCAGGAGCTTTTAGTCATATCACATGACCTTCATCAGCTGTTGAAATTACCCCAATTGTTGTTGTTTTTTGGAGCAGTTTAAGGACTTTACATCAGTTTTGGCTAAAAATAAAATAAAATAAATAAATAAATGCAGATAATGAAGATCATGTAATATGGTCGACTATTTGTTATTAAAATAGTTATTGTTTAGGCAATTATTGTGACTTTGTCATACATAATCTTTGTTTTTTTTATATCACTGAATGATATACACCTTTTATTACTAATTCCAGCATTACAGATACATTTATACATGAGGATAACAATCCTAAATCCTAAATGTGTCTCTTAAAAGCTGCTCTCATCACCCGACTCTGCAGTTTCCCCTCATCTCTATAAAGCTTTGTATCATCTTTCTGCTCATTGTTTTGTTTCTCTGACCAGCAGCTTGGTTTAATCTAACCACTCTCATGGGTGTCACTCGTAGTCACAGAAGGCTGAACATTTAACAGCTAAAGAGCCAGATATTTCCCTCAGGACTCGGTGGAGATCAAAAAAACCGTCCATTAACTTCCATTAAAATTTAATGTGTCAAATAGACAAAAGCAATACAGGCAACTGTTTGCTAACAGCTTGGGAGGTGATAATATGTCAGTGTCGTTTTTTCCAGCTGGTCCCAGATGCCCCAAAGTGGCCAAAATCATTTATTGCAGGATTTGTGATCATCATATACTGTATGTGTTGCCCTTCTCTCTCAAACCAGACTCTTATGGTGCTTTGGGAAGCTCAGATGTCGTCATTCTGCTCCACGGCTTCCCAACCTCCAGCTACGACTGGAACAAGGTAAAAAAAAACACAGCTGAGAAATGTGTTTTTGTTTCTGCCAGAGATAAATCTTATATATCTGTTTTCTTCCAGATATGGGAGCCGCTCACCCAGCGCTTCCATCGAGTCATTGCACTGGATTTCCTGGGTTTTGGCTTCAGTGACAAGCCAGTGAGTAACAAATGTGTCTGTTTAGTTTTTACAGACTAATTTGGCTAAAAAAAAAAAAGTTCCCTTTTATTTTCTACATGATACTCTGCTTAATTCCTTTTCTCCCGTGTCTGAACACCCCAGCGACCCCACAGGTACTCCATCTTCGAGCAGGCCAGCGTGGTGGAGGCCCTGGTGGCCCACCTGGGTCTGAGCAACCAGCGAGTCAATCTGGTGTCTCACGACTACGGAGACACTGTTGCTCTGGAGCTGCTCTACAGGTGTGTGTGTGCACCAGTGTGTTTACGCAGCTGATTAGTGATACATTGCTAACCATCCCTTCCTCTCTGTGTCCTGTTTTTTTGTCTTTTCTGCTGCCAAACCAGGAGTGACCAGAATCGTACAGGTCACCTGACCTTGAACAGCCTGTGTCTTTCTAACGGAGGTATAATCAAACTTTTCTTAGGTTTTTTTTTTTTTTGCACATCAGATAATGTATCAGATACTGTTTTTTATATCGGTATAAATCAAATACCCTCGTTTTTATGACAAAATATTCCATTTGGAGATGTAACCTTAACGTGCAGCCCTACACTAACATATTTGAATCAGTACTGTAACTTTAATCAAGTCTGCATTTGAAAGCCGCTGACACTTTCATTTCGAACAGGGTTATTCCCAGAAACACACCACCCACGGCTGCTGCAGACGGTGAGTCACCTTTGATTTTATTTCAACGCATGATGCAGTGTCAGATATTTAGGAGATTAAACTGGAAGTTGTGGCTACATGTTGGTCTGTCATGTTCAGATGTTTTTTGTTTTTTGTTCCCTAAAGCTTCTAAAGGACTCCGGTATTCTGGCTCTAGTTCTGACACGTCTCACCAACTATATGATCTTCCAAAAGGGGTAAACGGAGCAGAGAGTTTTGTTCCAACATTAGAGATCCAAATGTATGTATGTCCGTAGGTATATAAAGTTACACACGTTGTTGTTTCTGTTGACTGGCAGAATCGGGGATGTTTTCGGTCCTTATACGCAGCCCACAGACGCTGAGTTCTGGGACATGTGGACGGGTTTACGCTTCAACGATGGCAACCTCGTTTTGGACAGGTGTGTGTTAGTAGTTCAGATAGCCATAATTATCTCTGCTGCTATTCCTCCCTGTTTACTTCAGATTCTGTCCTCTGCCCTCTATCTCAGTATTCTTCAGTTCATCAACCAGAGATTTCAACACAGAGAGCGATGGGTGGGCGCGCTCACTTCCACCTTCATCCCACGTGAGTGTGCATCAGACCTTGTGATGTGCGTGTAAAGAAATCAAAGTGTGAGAGCGCTCTTGTTGAGACCGCACACTTCCTTAAAGGTGTATTAAACCCAGAGAGCCGCTGATGCTAAGCTGCTTTGCCTGAGAGGAGCAGCCTTGTAGTCCATCTGTGATCCGGAGCTCAGGAGGAAGGAGGAAGGGTAGAAATGCGTGCTGCTTACACACACTGCATCTAAAATGTCTGAGCCAGCTTCTTCTGAATCAATGAGTGAAAAAATTAACAATTGAAGGGTCAGGCTATTTAAAAAATACCTCATTTATAATCCTATAAATTATTCTTTCCGTTCATTTATACTTTTGAAATGAGTCATCCGAATGAAAGACCTCATTTGTGTATCACTCCTCCACCTCTCAGTCTTCTTCCCCTCCACCTTTCCCCTCTTGACTCCTTTCATCGCTCCTTGTCTTTCAGTGCACATGATCTATGGACCCCTGGACCCAGTTAACCCTCATCCTCAGTTCATCCGTCGTTACCAGTGAGTTTCCCCACCTCTGATTCTGAAACCCCGTTCAGATAATCTCTAACACGTCTTTCTTCAACTTGCTCAGTGAATGTAAATGAGAACAAACTACAACGAAAGGTGGAAGAGGGTCATTTTACAGATAAACCAAACCCACATTTCTGCTCTTTGCTGTGATTTGAGCCCAACAATGATAACTAACTCATTGTTGTTGTCAAATTTGGAATTTTTGGAACCTTTTAGGAGTGAGATAACAAAAAATGATAGAGGAGAGAAAATAAAGATGGACAACTAAGGTCTAAAGCCAGATTTGAACCAAGAACTTAATGGTTATGATCAGGGTGTTAAACTTGGCCACCAGCACAATCAGCAACAGTTACACATTATTACTGATCTGTCACATCTTTTCTGTGTTTGGTATTTAATAATCTTTTTTATTCCTGCAGGCAGCTGGTCCAGAGGTCGACATTCACCATTTTGGATGAACACATCAGTCACTACCCTCAGCTGGAAGATCCTACTGGCTTCCTCAATGCATATTTCAATTTTATTCACTCATTCTGAACAGATACAAGAGTAAACTTAGAGCCTATAAAATCAGTTATTGCAAAAGTACCAAAGTTAAGAAATATGTACATATGAAATATCTTCCCAGATAATTATGAATAGGAGTTAATTTAGCAGCAAAACACCTGACATGTCAATTACTGCTGTGGAAAATGTGAGCTAGAAACCATGTTATTAATTCTACTTAATGCAATCTGATGGTGACAGTGTTAATTTAAGAATCCTAAAGAGGGAAGCATGATGCTGTAATTTTAGTTGTGATCATTGAACATATCCGTGGGACTGTGGGACATATCTGAATGAATTTTGATATGATTTTCTACATTTCTCTTGATGTCAATTGAAATCATGAAATGTCAACTTTTCTTCAAATAAAACTAGTTTTGTAAAAAAAAAAAAAAAAAAAAAGTGTCTTAAAATGAATGAAGTCTGGTGCACAGTCAGAATTTATTTATTATAGAGGACAAAAGTAAGATTATTTTCTTACAGCAAAGAAACATGAAGACAGACGATATAAAGAAATGCTTTTTAGTTTAGATTCTAGACATAATAAAACATGTTTTTCATATTGGATGATGTCACCATAACAATTACAATATAGCATTTATATTGTTGGGGCTGTGAACAGGAACTCTGTGACGACTCTTTTTGTCGTGTAGAGATGAAACGTCTCGTGGTTGCGTTGGCATGTTGCTGCACCAGCAGCCGTTTAACCCACAGAGGCCAGGATGACATCAACGACTGTCTCTTCACTACTGCGTACCGTCACCTGCATGGTGACACCGTCAGCCAGCGCCAGGCGGGCACGAACAAGCACATCGTGGCCTCCCCGAAACACACCTGACAAGAAATACAGAGGGCCAATCAGATCGTCATCAGAGCCACCGTTTTAAAGACATAAGTAGATGTGGACGAGATTTGTTTGTCAAATTAACATGTTTAATGGAAAATACGACTGAGATAATATGTCTGCAAGTCCACCATCGTTATTAAAATGACCATCATATTTTACAAAATACTAACTCTCTAAAATATGACACATGTCCAAAAACATAACGAGAAACAACTTGTTCCATACAGGCTGAATTTAAAATGACCCTGACAGTGACCACCAACACCTACCAGCGAGGAAGAGGACATGCGAGTTCTTGTTTTCGGGAACTTTGTCTGAGCGCTCGCATGGCTGCATTCCCAGGAAGCTGATGATGTTACCCACCGCCTCTGTACGACAAAGCCACACATGAGTCAACACAATATGTATCACAGAAAACAGTAGCAGTAGAGGAAATAAACCTTAACCTTTCAATTTTTGGAGTAAATGTTATAAGTAGTATTTGACTTCTGCATACCGTCTAAAGTCCGTACAGACGCCAGAGCGAATGTCTCTTCCTTCTCAAATTCATCTCCCACTTCCTCCCAGGCTGCTCCAAAGTTTGGCTTCAAAACCTTCTGAATGTGATCTGCGACTGTCACCTCCAGATCCTCCAGCTACACAAGTGGACAAGACGCAGACAGGAAGTTTAAACGCAAGAGAAGAAGAGTTGGATGCAAAGAAGAGAGAAGACAAATTATGAAAATACATTTGTCATATTCTGATCTGCTGCGATTACGTACCACATATTCATCGTCATAACCGTCATCGTCGGGCTCTCCTGTGTTGGGGTCGCAATCTCTGACCAGGTACTTCATAGTACAGCTGAACGTGCAAGACACTGTGGACAGATAGGACACATCTTAACATTGTTCATAGGCCTACATCTTACAGTATATAGCGATAAACTCTTTCTCATCTTACTCATTCAGGGCTGCACATTTTTCTGTTCAAAACATTATTTTAGATGATCCTGCTTTTCCTGTCACAGTAAAGTTTTCCTACCAGCGGTGGGGTCGTCATCAGGCAGGCGGACCAGAGTGTAGCAGGAACCAGGCTGACTGTAGGGGAGGTTGGGGGCGGGAACGTACTGTATCACCTCGTAGGACTCCGACGGCTCCATCTGCACTAGGACCTGGAACAAAGAATCACAAAATTACAATCAATCAATAAAACTGCATGTCAGGAGAAATCCAAGTAATCATTACAGAAATGTTACTTTCTCTTCTTGGCTCGTACCTTCTGCAGGAGCTGGTCATTCAGAGTGTTTGTGCAGTCGAACTGGAAGACCATGTGACCGGCGAAGGTGTGTTTGATGCAGCGCACCACATATTCTGTCTCGGCCTCTGTCAGCTGCACCGGCTCAGAAGACTTGAAGAGCGGGCCGAGCCCCTGGAACTCTGGGATAGACGCCAGTTGTTCTGCCAGATGTTAAGGAACAGAGACCGTGAAACAAAGACCAGGGAGAGATGACACTGACATCTTATTAATTATATCTAATCGCGTCAGTGTATGAAGGTAAATATCAGCCTTCTTGCATCCGCTGTTTATGGTCTTACCCTGATAAATGTCCTGCCGTGACGGGGCCAACTTTTCTGGCAGTTTGCTGGTAGCAACAGGGGCGATTTCTGGGAAGAGAGAAACTATATAAATTATCCCCTGAATTGAACATTAATGATCCTTTGTGACTAAGTCATGTTATCTGTAAAAAGCAAATAAGAGGTAGGCTGTACCTGTTTTCTGTTCTGTGATGGGAGTGGTAGCGAGAGGGACGGTCTTCATGTCGAAAGGTTTCTCTGTGGGCTCCAAGGTGTACTGGTGGAGCGATTTCTCCAGGCCGGGGATGGAAACCGACAGACCTGAGGGCAACATAAAGAAGAAGAGACATTACCACCTACCCTATACTATACCCTATACTAGCTGCCCGGCTTGTGAATTTTGGCAAAACCAATGTCCATGACTTTAAAAACGGAGCAAAAGAGTGTGTGTGTGTGTGTGTGTGTGTGTCCTACCGTTGAAGATGTAGGCAGCATTAAGCGCCTTCTGCTTCTGTTGTAGCACGTTCATGTAGAAAGTGGCTCTGTCTCGAACCTCGTCATCACTGTCCATCATACACCTGCGAGTGCACATACACGTCAAAGGTATTACGAGTTGCAACGAATCGATTCATCATTTTAGTCATTTTTGAGCAGAATTTCCAAAAACGTCTCTGGTTCTAGTTGTAAACTGAATATATTAGTGTTTTTGGACAGTTGGTTGGACAAAACAAGACACTCTTTCTCTTTTTTTTCATTTTTTTACTATTTTCTGACAATTAATAGCCATAACTATGAATCGATTAATTGAGAACGAGTTAGATTCAGCCCTAAAAAGGCATACTGCAAGGCTTATTCACTCAAACACAAATGTATATAGCATAGAGCATATTTATGAAAACAGGCTCATTGTTAATATATTCAAATTCACTAATTTGGAGCGACAACAACTTCTATAAGTGACAGCAGATCAATGGAGAAATTACAACGACGTCTTGGTACCTCTGCATGAGAACCAGGACACTTGGCAGCAGATCATCGTTCTGAGCTCCAAATTTAGCCAAAGCGCTGACAGCAGCTGAGGGTAGAAGACGAGAGGAAAAACAAATGTTTCAGCTGGTAATAAAATGCCATTGAAATACTGTGAAGATTCACTCAGGAACAGATATGAGATGTAAGTTACCATCTATTAATTACGCTGCTAAAAAGTGTGCTGACAAAGACAGCTGGAAACTAAAAGAAATTATTATTACCTGCACGAACCGCTTCGCTCTCCAGCACCACTCGGTTGAAGATGAAGCGGATGTATTTGGAGGGCTGGGGCGTGCGTGGGCCCTCTTTGCCCAGCAGGTGCAGGATCTTTGTGGCCAGCACAGTATGCTCGCAGTCCTCAATGAACTCGCACAGGTGAGCCAGGCCCGTCTCTTTGCTCTCTGGGTTCTCCTCGATGATGCTGATGATACAGTCCACGATGGCACGCTTGTACTCGAACCCGCCCTGCAGGGAAGACAAAAGACAAGAGCGCTGAGTATAATTTTTAATTGCAGTATGAACATTAACCTAAGAATTAATGTATTCCTGTAGTGAAATATATAAACAACATAAAATATGTTGTATTCAGAAGGAGTCAAGCCCTCAAAGTGTGAAGGATTGTCTGATCAGCTTACATCGTCTCGGAGCATGTTGGACAAGAAGTTCATCATGACGCTGTGTTTTCTGGGATACTTCTGACACAGAGCACTGATAGCCTGCACCACCACCACCTGGAAAGATATCAGGGACAGATTTAAGAGGACATAAAATAGAACAAAAATAACAGGATTTTAAAAAGCTCATTAAAAATTAATCTTTTGTGGCCACAGATTGGCATTCATGCAAGAGTAAAATAAGACTTCTGTACGTGATAAGTTAAGTAGGACCTCCCTACTCATTATAGCACCCTGACACACTGTGCGTATGTGTATGGATTTAGTTTAGGTTCAAACAAAAACTGAAACCCGAAACAAAAAATGTCTGACCTTGAACTCGTCTGAGATCTCGGAGACAAACGAGGAGATCTGCTTCATGAGTCGGTCCACGCTGCTCTCGCTGCCGGTCTTAAGCAGAGTGGTGATGGCCAGCGTCGCGATGCTGCGGTTCGAGTCGGTGATCAAGTTCTCCAAGTCAAGGTTACAAGCAGTCACAGCTGACGGATGCTTCATGGCCACCTGGTGGAGACAAAGGTAATGTCAGAGTAGTTCTTGAAGCATTTTAGCCCGTTATTACCATACAGTTAATAAATTGTGTGTTGTCAAAAAAAAGCTGTACCTTGTTGAGGGTCCTGACTGCTGCGTATCTTAATGCTGCTTTGGGAGAACTACAGAACAACTGCAGCACTGCAGGAGAACAAAAATAGGAGAGCTCAATTTACAAATCAATTTTGTTAATGTGAAGATTTATTAAAAAAGAAAGAAAGAAAACACATTTACAGAGCAGACAGACAGACTAAAACAGAGTAATGAAGTAGCAGAGATGTGAGGTAAAGTGCTAACCAGACACAGCGGGGGCCAGCTCCCTGGCAGTACAGTTGGGCATGTGGACGATGGCGGAGGCGGCCTCATAAACCACCATCTCATTCTTGTTCCTCAGGCAGCTCTCGATGAAGTCAAACAAGGGACTGTCATGACTGTAGAAATGCAAGACGACATGATATCAACCCAACAGTCTGTGCCATGCGCTCATATACCAATCAGAGGAAATGGTAACAGATAGCTACACTACCACAGATCTACGTACCCTGCCTCTGTCTCGTCCAGCAGTTTGCTGGCGATCCGGATGAGCATGCAGTATGCAAAAGGAGACTTGAGACCAGACTTGGTGAACTTGTTGAGCATCTTGGTCACAGCAAGACGGTCATTCTTCCTGAGGTGATACAACAGGCCCAGGGCGTGGTACTGGAGGAGAAGATTAAAAAAAAACAGCTTTGAAATCAGACATGGTTAAAATGTTTGTTTTTGTTGTATGTTCAAAACAATATGAATTCTCAGGTCTTTATGTGCATCTGTTCTACCCACCTGGACCATAATATTGTCACTGGAAGCAGCCTCCTGGGCTTCATTCACCCAGCGCTTCACCACATCGTAGCTCATCTTCACCATGTGCTGAACACATAAACACATGGGAAAAATTATTACAAACCAGCAACGAGACATCACTTTACAAATGTCAGGGAAACAGTGTCTTTTAGCTGTGAGTCAATAAAACCTCAAATCCACATCCACCTACAAATACTCCATTTAGATTTAAGAATAACATTGAAATGTGCCATGTCTTACCAGTGAGGAGACCAGGGCTGAACTGGACACACTGGGCACCTTGTCAACAATAGCCTGCTTCATGTATCTCTCAATGGCCTGCAGCATGGTGGTCTGTGGGGGAAAATGTGTTTCAATTCTTAATTAAAATATAAAATAAAATATTACACTGATCAAGTTAAAGAATATACAAGATGTATATTTTTTTCTGCAGGAGACAGCAAGATGAAGGAAGTGATGGGACGAGAGGAAAAGAAAGCAAAGCAGAGTGAGCAGCACTCACATCTGTAATCCTGCAGAGGGCTCTGATGGCAGGTCCTCTGTATACGTCTTCCTTCCCAGTCATGTCTTTGGTCAGGCTATGAAGTAACACATAAACACACTCTGTCATCACAAAAGACAAAGAACATATGACATACATTATTAAAAAAAGTACATAAATGCGGTTTAGTCTAACAAACCTGCTGGTGACAATGATGACATCCTCAGAGATGTTGGCCATCTCTTTGATAGTCAGGTAGCACATCCTTCTCAGGGTTTGCTGAAAAAACAAAAAAACAAAACATAATATAAACTTATTGCAAATAGAATTTATTTTGTGCTGCTTATGCTAATATGAAAGGAAATTAAAAAAATCAAGTAATGACCCAACCAACTAAAGAATAAAAGAATATGGTCTTACATCATTGGACTGAAAGAGCCTGGTCATTGCAAAGAAAGCCTCGGTGGCTTCTGTGGTCCCAAAATGCTCCCCCTGCATGAATAAAGCCACAAGTTAGAGAGACTCACACATTCAACGCACATTATTAAATAGCTACTCTGTGCTTTTGTAATAACAACAACAACAATAACAACATAATGTTTTACCTGGTTGAGGAGGTAGATAATCTTTGTGAGAATGTGGAGACATCTTCTTGGGTTGATGGGGGTCTCATTGAAGATGCGTGCCTATAAACACAAAAAGGGACATTTCAATTATTTTCAGCGTCGGTTGCTGTCTGTTCTTGTCATATCCCTCGTCTCATATTTGTGCAGATTTAAGAGGAAAAAAAACAAACAGGTGCAGACTTACCTCCTGCAAAACGGCGCTCTTCTCCAGATGTTGGAAAGGGTTTGAGCCACTTCCTAAAATGAGAGAAAACAGAGTCAGACGTATGTGCATGCAAATTCCTTGTGTCATAACTACTTTGCACAAACATATTTAAGCTAACAGACGCAAATAACGCAATTATGCAACATTTATTCAATGGATTATGAACTACAATGCACACTTAAAGTTGCACAAATGTATCCTTTACATTAAAGCAAGGCTTCACCAACATTAACTATCTATATTTTGAGCTCATGGTCAAAGGACACGTCAAGTAGTAAGCATAACCAATTACAGACAACATAGCATCTAGCAATGCTAATGCGGCTGCACTAACGCTGGATTTATCAGACTCGTATTAGCTTTTTATGTCCTTAAAACAATAGTTATACATAAACCCAGTTCACAGTTTAAACAGCTAAAGCATATCTTAGCTTGCTTAGATATGGTTTATCTATTAACAGTGTGGTTATTTATTCTGACAGCTAACATTAGCGTTAACTTTAGCTAGTAGCAGGCTAGCTCCGCGTTAGCTAGCAAAAACGAGACGCAATTTTCATCTTTAAAAACACCATCAATGTTTAAATTAACAACTCTCCAATCTTACCAGACTCCTCGTCCTTCTTGTCAAACTTTTTAATCATTATGTCGGAATGAAGCTAACAGAGGAGGGCAAAAAAAAAGATGCACTCAGCCTCGATCATCAGAGAAGAAGCTACTTCCACGTAGCCAAAATGACAACTCTCTTCCGGTTGGAACGTCCACGTCGACGGAAGATACGTCAGAAGGAATTACACGCCATGACCGGAAGGGGGCGCTGCTGGCAGATTGTGACTTTCTGACTCACAACCTGGATGTAGCTACTTCAAACAGCCACAAGATGTCGACATTTCTCTTTGTCTTGAGTATTTAAAAAACCCAAAGCTGATTTGCTTTGATTTGTGGGAATATTTATAACATTTCTAAGCGAGTAATAATATTAAAATATAATATAATATATATAGCTGAATGATATAGCATTTGGCTAGTGGAATTCACAACTCTCAGCATTATATACAAACTAAACTCAAACTCATATGATGATCCCTTGACTGTAGAGCTAAAGATTATTACTACATGAGTTTGAGTTAATAAAAATGAACTTGTTAGTGCTCTCTGATGAGAAACCTTGTAATCGTCACATTGTTTCTAACATATCGTTGGCATGTCTAGATTGAAATTTCTTGGTACTTTATCGACCAGCATGTAGACACACGGATACCTATAACATGCAGAAATTGGCTCATAATGTTGGTCAAGTCAGTGTCATGCTATTGGTTTGAATACATGAGTGAAAGACTAATAATTTATGAATCTCATTGTGTAAAATATTGTATATAAATAAGCAAATGTAGGTAGTTTCATCTGCTTTATTTGAGGAAAAATAATCCTTTATTCTGAGTATAAAAATAACAGACATCTGATGAACACATACATTCCCATGCGTTTGCATTTTACTGAATTTCATGTTCTTGCAGATTTTCTTTTTCTTTTCTTTTTTGTACAGTATTTTAATGTCAGTGTTCAATCTGGACTCATTATAGGCTCTCATGTGAACTTCTGAACAGCAAAATCATCTTAAAATTAATAAATAATGAAGCAGGAAAGATAAAGAAAACATTATTATGCAACAGAATGAAAAAAAAAACATATTGGACATAAGAAAAAAAACTATTTGATAATCACAAATTATTCTTTTTTTTGTCCCAGATTTGTAATTTGATGAAACTGAGGAAACATAATCACATTATTAAATTCCTCTTTTCAGTTTTGAAAGGAATCAGCCAATAGGTGAGGCTATCATTTCATCTGAAATTACCAATCACACTGATACAAGTAAAATAACTTATTGCCCTTATTGCTCTTGACCATAGAAGACAATGAGACTGTTGCTAGAAAAGTCCTTAACCATAGAGAGGCTGCTGAAAAATTACAGGTAAATTAATCGGATGTGTGTAAAACTAATAAAGATGGCAAGACTTTTCACATGAGAGCAACTAAGTCACCGCAATATTAGAAATGCCATTTTTTATTTTTTTTTTGTAAATGTAAGTGGGTATTTTAAAGAAAAAATACCGTTACTTTAATAAGAAGAAATTCATTATAGTTTTCAGAACGAGGCCAACACTGGTCATGACTGTCTGTTAAATTAAAGTTGTTCACTTTCTCCGTCCGATCTGAGCCAGGAGACGCGCGTTCTCGGCCGCTTTGGCGCGCAGGTTTTTGGCTTTGGCCACGTCAAAGAGGACGTTCATGATGTTGGTCGGGACGTCCAGGGACAGGGTCAGCCTGCTCCTCCGGTCCCCTTTGCTGCTGTTGCGGAGCATCTGCCCTCTGAGCTTTGTCCGGCTCATGAAACGGTAGTTTGGGGGACTTAAAGTCCTTTTTTCCCGACTGGACTCGGCAGAAGAGGAGGAGGAAGAGGAGGAGAGATACTCCGCGGACCGCAGGAGGGACCCCCAGCCGTCCACAGGGGAGTAACCCGGGTCGCCCTCGTCGCTCCGGACCCTGATTGCCGGCTGGTTGTTGCAGAGGAAGTCGGAGCGCGTCTGATAGAGGCGGAGGCACAGGCTGGAGGTCGGTGTGCACAGGACCGAGAGCAGCAGCAGGGTCTTCAGGGATAACAGCATGCTGTGTCCTGTCCTCTGGGACCAAACACAGAAACATGTTCATGCCATTTAACTTGTCCTCAAGTACACCACTATTTAAACACATGCAGACATGTGGTGAGAATGAAGAAGTTTAAACAAGGAGGAGTCACATCGGAAACAAAAAGCATCATATATTCATTCACCTGTAAAAAAAAAAATGGATTGTAGATATTTTGAGTGTAATTTCAGCTTCTCTATTTAAAGGGAAAACTTGTCTAGTCTGGATCACAAGACAATGGTTAAAAGGTGAGACAAACGTAACCAATAATTACGTTAAAAAAAACAACTTACCACTCGTGTCTTATAATAAAGAATACAGTTAAAGAGAGCAACCAACACGTCTCCCTGCAAAGAAAAATAAATAAATATAAAACAAGCAGAAATCCCCCAGAAAGTGATCAACTAATGTGTGTGAAGGTCAGCAGTGCGCACACTGTCTGTCTGCTCGTCCATTGCCACTGCATTCATTTAGTAGGAGCCATCAAACTGCATCCTTACGCCAGCAACGACGTCATCCCGTTGACATTATTGTTTGCCATGTACTGTCTCATTGGTTGTGATGCAGTGATGTAGTTGTAAATACATTGAAGAAGAAGAAAAAAAAAAAAAGTTGGTAAAAATGTGACCTCCTGTTGGTGAACAATGAGGCATCACGACAACTGGTAGAAAAGGAAATATGACGGTCTCATATTTCTTCATATGATGATTTCTTAGAGAAGTTTTAATTAACACTTACACAGCACCATGGCCAGCTCCCAGTCATTCAATCAACACTTTCATCAAACTAAGACAAGTTCTTTTTCTACCCAGTGTCCTACTGATGTCACACAGAAGACTCATTGGATATAATTTCCCTACATGAGCCTTTATTAAGGATTTACCATTTGTAACCAATGTCTTTATTCATAATCTGATTAATACTTTATAGATTAAATACAAAAGATTTGCAACTCTTGAATTGATTGTATTTGACTGCTGTTAATCCTTCCTTTGTCTTTTGAACTTCTTTCTGACTTTCTGATCAAACCAAAACTGATCTATAAAGGATTAATAAATACACCACCCTTTATAAAGAGTGATATTTATTGTTTTAATCATTTTAATGGCAACTAAGTAAAGTGAAAGCAGGTCCATTTATGTCTTTGTGGCTTTTAACGGCATAATACTCATAATAAATAATAACTCACTCATGCATGGCATTGAATATAAGAAGGTGCAAAGTTCTGCAAAGGGAATCGACTGAAATACAATAAGTGAATGACACCACACAAACTGTGTTTTGAGAATGGTACACTCATTCTCTACAATTTGCATGCTGCATATGTGACTATTTGAATTCAATAGGAGAAGAATATCTGAGATCTGGAGAACATTGTGTTTTAATTAAAAAATTGCACGAGCAACAGACACCATGGAAACCACCTGCGGTGATGTGCATTATCATGTCAAAATGAAGAGAGAGAGCGTGCATGGATCAAAGGGTGTGAGGGTCAGGCTCTGATGAGCAACTTCATTGTAGGATTAATATGATTGTAAGTCTTCGCAGCTGGAGTAGTCACAGTCTACGGCACGCCGCATGGCGAGATGTCCTCCCACTCCTGCTTCTACTCTGCAGTTGATCTCTGAAATAGAATTACTTCCTCCTCTTCAACTTCAATAGAAATCCATGCTTTCTATTAACAGTCTGGATTGCACTGCTGTTAGTCGCTTGAAATAAGATGGTAAGAACTCTCCACATTGAGGCCTTTTGTTAAATAGTATTGATCACACACACCACATTTTTATGACTTTGGTATTTTTTTATTTTTGGCCAGCACAGTCTGATTGAACCACTCCCACACATTCCCAAAGAAGCAAATCAGTCAATGTTTTAAATGTTGAAATGCTCTTTCTATGTTAGAAAGTTTTGAAAGCACATTTTCAGAGATTACAGATATAGATCTCCAAATTGTTTAAAAGCTCAAAATAAATCTGTTTTGCTGTGTGGGACGTGTCATAGGTCTTGAGTAGTTGTGGTTGGCAGGGGGTGTGGTTCAGTGAGAACAGCCTGGCAGATCTATGAAGCATCTTAGCATGTGGGAGTACATTATACTGAAGATTTATGACCAATGTGAAGGAGATGCTGGAGGCTTTCTAAAAAAAAAAGTTTCATCTATCACTGTGAGGCGAATGATAATTCTGCTTTAAATACTGACTGTTCTCAGAGAAGAACCATTTGAGGAATTGTCTTCGGTTTATCGGAGCTGAGTTTGCAACTAACTAAAGAACAAATACAACGGGATCCTCTTCAAAACATCAACTAATGACAACTTGAGAATCTGAGATGTGTCGTGCATTTTCACATTTCACACTGCCATAAAAAAAACAAAAAACAACCTTCAATACGTGCTGCCCCCACACCAACACCCACGCAGGAATCCCTTGTTACCGCTGCGTCGGTCTGATGGAGAGTCCTCGAAACCAGTCTCTGTGTGATCTCCCTCACTGGGCCCCTGATGGCCCCTCGTCTGGCTCCCAGCCTGACCCACAACACCCCCTGCCAAATGAACATATGTAGTGGTGGAGGTGGCAGCAGCAGGCAATCCGCTACCAGATTCTTATTTTTTTTCATACCACGCAGGATGCAGAGCAATTGACAAAACATAAGAAAAGGTGACTGAGCGTTATGTAAAGAGTGAAGTCGAGGGAAGAGCCAGGCACGACAAAGACAGATCACAAAAGTTGAGACAGATTTAATTTTTCAGTAGTGTTGACTTTTGGCATTCAGAAATTCACTCTAATGTCAGTATATTGTCAGAAATACACCTGTTTCAACATTCACATTTTGATTTCCAACTTGTTTGTTTTTTTGCACAACTTTAAAAAAAAAAATCTGAAATATATAAATATATAAACATACAGCAAAACAAAACATTTTACACAATCATGTACAACAAATTTGCATCTTGTTTTTAGGGTTGCTGGCTTCATCTCCAGGCTTCAGTGCCTGTAAAAAAAAAATGCAATTAAGTATTTAATCACTATGATAAAGGTCAAGGTGCTGTACTGTAATTTGATTGGTTCCCTACCTCTCTTCTCTATAACACCAGCTCTGGCACTCTTGTCTTGAGGAGAATCGGTTTCGGTTGCCACCGCAGCCCCCGAACACAAACGGCCTGCACTCCCCCGAGAGACGGTGAAAGTACCAGAGCAGAACGTATTCTGAACAGGCTCCTTCTGACATGGGCTCCAGGCAGCGGTCTGTCCCTGAAACTGCATGTGGGGAGAAACAAACAGTTAAAATATTAGAGTTTGTTTTCACTGATATCACCTTAAGAATACCTAGAAGACAATATTCTTATATAATCTATAAATGGGGTCATAAAGACTCCAGGAAGATAATACGTCTAAGAAGTTTTCAACAAATGAAATGATAAAAACCTGACACTGTCTTGTACTTGACTATATGTAGCACCAAAATACATTTTACAGTCATAAAAAATATATATTTGGCTGTCAAACATTCATGGATTATGGTTTGGTTTTATCATTGTTTCCCACCTAATGCTCCTCCAGATATTCTCCAGATAGAATAAAATGAAATGAAACAATAGAAACAGACACACAAAAAAAACTACAGAATGAGTAAACAAGGGAAAGAAAAGGAGATGAAGATAAAGATACAAAAAATAAAATAAAATGTGTTGGCCACTCACCAGCAGTGTTTGTTCCAACAACTCTTCTTTTTTTCCTCTGGCCCTGCTTTATAGTCCCGTCCTCAAGAGAGTCTGAAGACCAGAAAACACATCAATGAGACACCGGACCAACACTTCTCACAACATTTTCTCATAATGGCCAAAGTGAAGTTTTCATTTATAGACTTTAAGCTCTTATGGAAGCTTTCTGTAAATCTGCAAATTACTAAAATTCATAAATTCATGTGAAAGCAAAGACCAAAAAAAAAAAAACATCTTAAAAATTAATAAGAGTTGGATATAAAAAGTGTACATGTACATGTCAACAAGCACTTTTTCTTTCCTCCAGGACTGCTGGTTTCCTTTTATCTGATCTGATCAAGCAACATTACTAATATTCAGAAAATGAAAAACAAACTCTCAGCTCAGTCAGAGACACTTACATCAAGGAATTTACCATTTATTGCATGTGAGGTAAACTCCGTGCAGAAGCTGGTAGATTTAGAAATCCTTGTTTTATAGATTTGCTTGTGTGGTGACAGTAATTCTCTTCTGTGTTTCTTATATACACAAAATCAATTAAATGTCACTGTCCTACATGTAATGCTTCTAATCTGTGACGTTGACAACGGGCAATGACAGGTTTCACTCTTTGATGATTTTCTAGTTCCTGAAGCAAGAATTACAATAAATTGGGATGCAGAAAAATATTCCTGCCTGGGGGCTGTTTGCACTAATGAGCATCATGAAATATTGTGTGATGTCTTGCTACATGTTGACCATTTGTTTAACTCTGTCTGCCTTTTATCTTCATGCTGATGTAACAGATAATATTCTGCAGCTCTTATAAAGTATATAAAACCATATATAGTTTTAATTCAAATCAATTTGCAAATTACGAAGTTACAGAGGTCCTCTTGCATGGGTGTGGTTGTATTCGATTAGTTCAACGTGTCAAAATCAATAGGAGAATTAGCAAAATTATCTTTTGTTGTAAATCAAAGTTTGCATGTTGTGTCCATTTGGGATGAAGGTAAACTGTTGACTGCAACTGCATTTGAGCATCAGTGTATTTAAAACGCAGTATTTGCAAGCTGACCTAAAGATGGTGCTATTGAGCACAACTGAATGGTCTGACATACATCATCCTAAGATATATTAATCATAATAATACAGCTAACCACAGCAACATGTTTCAGGCTAGATGTAACTATGAGGTGTCCTAAAATAAGAATGATATAAGAATGACACTCAGTCTAACTGTCTACATCACAGCTATTCCACATACGTCTGACATATGTAACCATGCAGCCACCACACACACACACACACTATACATGTGTTGCTACACCATATGAGGTGTAGATACTTGTGGTCACGTCTATATGTTATATTCAGACTATTATTGTTACCAGTGCGGTTTGGTTGGATCTCTTTTTCTCCCAGGATCGCAGGAGCAGGACTTGTCATTTTTCCATATTCTTGCTCTGTCAGGTCTTCATCTTCATCTTCTTCTTCTTCCACCTCTTCCTCACCGCGGTCATGAGAAAGGGATGTTACTACATCTTCTGGCTCGTTTTTATCGTCATTCACCGTGGTTGTTCCATCTGGATCCAAAGACTTTACCATCAATTTGTATTCCAGCCCTGTAATGATACAAACATATTCACATCCACTAAACGTAAAAAGCACCACATAAGCGTGTAGTGTTATTTCAATCACACACTATACTTTCATTGTATCAAAAATAATGTATTCACTGATGTTGTTTTCTGGTATTTTCAATTTAGTTTAGGACTTTAGTTTCTTAGTTTGCTCTTCCAGAAGCAGTGAAACCCAAAAAGTGATTAAAACACATATTTTCACCAAATATATTGTGATATAAGACAAGCAACTATTACTAAACTATGACTTTAAATCATGCAGTGCATTAAATGATGCAAATGATTATGGTTATTGGCATTCAAACATGCTTATCACCTAAGGAAACTCAACACTTAGGTAAATTATGAGCACGTTCTTGTAATGGCAGTGAGGTTGACGATTAGCGGAATCATCCTTTAAGTGTTTTGTAAGCGTAGTGGATTCTTGGTGAGGCGTCCTACTTAATGGCAGTCTCGTGTTTGTGAATGGCTCTACTGTTGCTGGCACCATGGTGTGTGTGTTCCTCTGAGAGAACATAACAGATGGTACAACACACACGGGTGCCATGATGCTGCCACAGGAGCTCTACAACAAACACACACACACACACACACACACACACACACACACACACACACACTTACCACACTTTTCCACCACCTCTTGGAGGACCAGCTCCTTCACTTTGTCAGCCTTGACACAGAGATGGACAATAATCAAATGAATCTTCCAATTTTGCAAACTCTGTATGTACATTTTAAAAATGTGTGTGTGTGTGTGTGTGAGTGTGTGTTAAACACATACTGAGAGTCCAGGCTCTCCCTTTTCTCCCTTTCCTCCTTCAATCCCCATTGCACCCTACAGGAAAAACACACTTATACATTTTATACATTTAGTTGTTATTTACTTTTATCGATCTAATGGTGTCATTTCCTGGCAGTAGCTGTTTTTATCTAGTGAGCTAAAAGAAACGTGAATATTGGACTCACATTAACTAGGTGACCAGAAACATGACGCTGCTCCATGTTTGGTGTAGCAATAAAAATTCTGTTAACGTAGCTTTAAACCACATTTTTGTTGGCATAGAAAAACGCTAAATGAAACCCCTCTATGGTAACATCCACTGAGTTACAGAAGCGAGTGGTGGTGTTTGCCTGCTTTCTATACTATTAGTGTGTTTATATATGATCTTACACTCTCTCCTCTTTGTCCAGGAGTCCCAGGTGGTCCCCCCTGACACAGCTTCGATCTGCCTCTTCTGCCCTTCTCTCCCTGTTTGACATAAAAAAAGTTATAAAAAAAAAACGCACACAAAGAAAACAGTTTCAGTTTCTTTTAATCTTCCACACAGAACTTTGATGCTGACAAGGAAAAAAAATAAATGACATTGCAGCACATTCATGCTTCTCATCCCCTCTCTAAACTTCTAAACAGTATTAACGACAGACTCCTTCCAATTAGGTCCATCCTTGGAATATCCTCATTAGAGGTTTCCAGCCACTCTCTGTCAACACTAAGAGTCTAGTAATTGTAGCTGAAAGGCGCTAATTGAGTAAGATATTACTTGAAAGCTGCAGACTGAAATAGATCTCTGCATGTGTGTATGTGTGTGTGTGTGTGTGTGTATGTGTGTGTGTGTGTTAATTAAGGACATGTCTCTGCTGTATCCGCCGCTGCAGTACACAGAGCGCATGCTGCCACTCTCCGAGCTCGACGCAGATGTGGTGATGACTATAATCAAGCTCGGCTCATTCTTCTGTCCGCTGTGTTCTGTGACATTTTCAGTCTTGTTCTCTTGTAAGCTGGACTTTTTGCATTGCAAGTTTTTTTTTTTTTTTTTTTTTTTTTTTAAGTGATGTAGTTGAATTTATTCATAGCTATTTATGCCCCATCAATGATTGACACATAATTTATAGACTAACTTACCCTCGGGAGAAATATATATATAACAACTTATAAATAACTTTATAGTAGCTTCTGATTAAGCTCCATAACTTTTCAGTGCTGTAGTACTGCTGTCGCTATACTATACCTACTCAAATCTGTTTCCAGTAGTGGTAATTAGGCTTGTGATTGGGTGAATATACTTCAGTACAAACCTACTCTATACAGTTCAACTACTGGTGTTCAGGGTTGTTAATACGTCTTTTAGGTCCATCATTTCACAGTCACAACTGCTGAAAACAAGTTACTAAATGCATGTTTATATTTTATCCTATTTATTATATTATAGATTAAGACTTAATCGTGTTATTTTCTGGAGATATCAAACAGTGTTTTCATCATTTAAATTCATGACTTAAATATGCCATTACATGTTATAAATATGCCACTATCTTTGGTTTTGCCTTTTTCCTCTGAGAGTTAGACGAGAAGATATACTCATCTGTCCATACTAATATAAAGCTGTTGTTTATCTTAGCTTAGCATAAAGTCTGGAAACAGGGGGAAACAGCTAGTCTGACTCTGTCCAAAGGTGACAGAAGTGTTTCTAAGATAAAAGAGTGGCATCAATTTTCTTATCTCACACTTGGCAAGAAAGAGAGTAAGTATAGGACTCAAAATGTCAAAATATTTCTTTACAAGTCTATTCTTGCCATCTCAGACTGACAGTCTGACAATGTCAAGGGAATGATCAATTATTATAGTGTAGGATCTGACATGAAGAGATGACTTTGCCTACCTATTAGAGGGAAAACATTCAAATAAAGTTCAGAAGAGAACAACTTGACTACTATCAAGTTCTCATCATGAAAAACTTGAGCAGTGAAGTCGTGATTATGAGAACAGTTTGATATTTTTTTGATACAATAATTAAGCTGCAATATTTATAATGAGGCGTGATTTTAATCTGTGTAACAATGCATTATCACTGCAAGATGAAGATAAAAAAATCAGCATCATATAGGTAAAACATAGTCGTATTGTACCTTTGGTCCTGCTTCCCCACGAGGCCCTGGGCCTCCTGGTGGTCCCTCATCTCCATCCCTTCCTGGATTTCCCGCTGAGCCCTTAAATCCTGGGAAACCTGAGAAACCTGCTACACCCTGCATGGAGCCAGATCAATGTTAGGGAGTAAATTAACACACTATGGTTCCTGCTCTTCTACACACCCTAAACATCAAAACTGATTATAAAAAAAAGAGACAAAACATAGTGAAAAGATTAACAATGACCTGAGATATTGCTGTTAATTTACTAACCTTATCCCCTTTCTCTCCTGGTTTACCATCAGCACCATTAATCCCTCCTTCTCCTTTTTCACCCTAAGATGGACACATGATGGAAAAATGCAAATGAAAATAAATGTGTTACATTTGTTCAAAAGAAAATGAGATTAGTGTTTATGAACATGAATGTGGATGTACCTTACGCCCTGTGAGTCCATTCAGTCCAGGTATGCCAGCGGTGCCAGACGAGCCCATATCTCCCTGTTTTGCAAAGACATGGTGTTGATATGTCACACAAACAGAACGATAAGGGTACATGACAGGACTTCTTGATGACTTCGTACAACTCCGCTTTGATCTAATCACATCAATCAGATTCAGACCTAACCTTTTCTCCATCCAGGCCTGGGCTCCCAATGCGTCCCGGTAAACCTCTGAATCCCTGTGAAAGCATGTAACACTCAGAAAAATGATTATCCAAGAATATACAGATATCAAAACAAGCACAACGGTCGAGTCTGGAAGAAAAATAATCAGTGGACCAGAAAGACAATTGTGAGTATCTCCTCAAGTAACCTTCTCTCCCTTCTCTCCTTTGTCTCCTGGCACGCCTGGTTCTCCTGAGTCACCCTATACAAACAAAAACAAAGTAAGTAATATGATGGTGAATTAGCTAATGATCAGTTATATTTAGCTTTACTCTGTACCTGATTACCCTTCTGGCCTTCCAGTCCTATGTCTCCTTTGTCCCCTTTGGCTCCATCTACTCCATGATCCCCATTGCGACCCTTAAAATCACATCATACATATTATTTCATTTTAGTTCCTGTATGATTGTTTGTTTGTTTGTGTTTGTGGTTTTACCATCTCTCCGTTGAGTCCAGGCTCCCCTGGATCTCCCTATAGGAAAAGAAAACAAATTCACTCACAGTACTTCCAAAAAAGTATTGGATGATCAAAGTAATGCTGTAGTGTCAAGAAATTAAAACGTACTAACCTTCTGGCCTACTCGTCCTCGTACTCCAAAACGTCCCAACGCACCCTTAGTGCCTGCATCACCCTTAAGGCCCTTTCATAAATAATTTAAAATAGTTTCTGTAATAATGACATATATTTTTGTTTGGGTGACAAATCCAGTGAATACTGAAATATTTGCATTAGGATGTATTTACCTTGAACCCAGGAGGACCATCTTCGCCCTTTTCTCCTTTATCTCCATCAAAACCCGGTGCACCTCGTTCACCCTAAAACAAACCAAATGTTCAAATAAATACTTTTTTTTTTTTTACATATCTTTACTTGCACATTAGTTGTTGTATAGAATGACAACAACATGTATAAGATCTCACCGCCTCCCCTTTCGAACCCTTAAATCCACGGGGTCCCTGGATTTGAAGCACACTTCCCTGTACGAAGGAATTACATTGTGAATTCAAGGTGCAAATCAATGTCATCTGCAACAAGCAACTAAGCAATTAATATGGATTTATGTCTGTTGTTATTTGTTCTGCACAAATCATCTGTAATGTATCAATGCCACAGCCAAAATAGTAACTGTGATTCAGACCAAAGTTAAAGTCATCATACCCGTTCTCCTCTGACTCCAGGTAACCCACGGTCACCCTGGGAAAAACAAAAAAACAACCTCTATGGTAAAATAACTCTCCAAACATGATTATTTCAATTCCAGATGTCAACAAAAAAAATACACAGATTACTTCATATCTCATTCTGCAGTGCTGTTCACAGAATTTTTATCAAATCCCTTCACATTATAATAAAATCCAGTCCAGTATAATCTACCTTTGATAAAATGTCACGAAAGATTGCTGCACACGACGTGGCCTAGGTTTAGTAGTATTGGAGGAGAGGAATGATAAATAAATCATTCAGGGACACTTCAGTAGAGAAGAAACAAACCAATATGAAGGCAGTCTAACTGACATCACTGCTATCACCACAACCTGCACCCACTGACACTTCAGAATGAATGGGAAATTGCTATCTTAGAAATAAAAAAAGTCTCTGTATGAATATCTAGACATTCAAATGTCAGTGTTGGCCTCTCAAACACCTCACTGTTGACGCAAAACCACCACAAGTCAATATAAAGATTAAGTACACGTAGGGAGAAGAGTTCAGGAAGTTCACTGATGCTCAGAATTCGGAGCGTTTTGATGCTTGCGGTGCATCATGTAGTCGAGATTTTACACAAAAAAAGAAGTCAGAGGATAGCAAGCATGGTTGTATGTGGCCCAGGTTATCAGATTTTCATTACAACATGCAGACACTTGCATCTATCCTCAACTGTGCAGGCTGGTTGTACTGATCTAACAGTCTGGGGAAACACTTTCTCCACATAATGTTGGTAAAAACCCGTGCATCACTTAATGAAAAATGGTGCAAATGCATCCTTTCAGAGTTACAATTGTCACTCATGCAAAAAGCAAAATTGAAAAAAAAATAAAATAAAACATCCACACATGACAGTTTGATAGAATAAGTTTGGGTGGGGTCCAACATGTGGTTCGCAGCATCAATCAGGTCCCCTGCTCTTCAAATTTAACACATATTGTTGTGTGGAGGATTTACTTTGTTTTGACTTTGACAATTTCACTTATGATCGTATATGATTGTATACGGCGTGTCAGTTATGGGAAAGCTGCTTACCTTTTCACCTTTGCTGCCACGCAAGCCTTTTGAGCCCTAGAACATGAGCAGGAAAGTAGCAGAAAAACATTTCGTCTTGAGGTGTACATGAGTGTAATTTAAATGCTCTCAACTTATTCCACATTGACATACTTACTATATTTCCTAGAGCTCCTTTAACACCTGGAGTCCCTTTATCACCCTGAAATAAAATGGATCACATAATGGTAAATGTACTGGTTATATATATATACATTTTAATGGGTAGTCTGGGTGAAACTAGATATAGATTTTTTTTTCACTTTAAATGCACCACAAAAGAAAAGGATGAAATAAATGAGATCACCTTTCTGCCGGGGAAGCCATGTAACCCTCTGACACCAGGCTCTCCTGGACTACTGTCACCCTGATGAGTCATAATAAACGTTTCATACACATTAGTTCTAAGTGAAATATCATAATGTAGTTATATTAACGTAATCTCCCCCAATCATGACTTTGTAACCTGTGTAAAATATTTGTACCTTTTCTCCTTTTGCTCCAGACACACCCAAAGGACCCTTTATCAGAGAGATGCAGTAGGTAGTCACAAAAGAACATACGGTCAACTTTCATTCTAGTTGGCAAAAAAAAACAAAAAACTAAATAAACCCAAAAAGAAGAATATTGCTTACATGAGGTCCTGGTGCTCCTCGAGGTCCAGGTGCTCCTGGTGATCCATTTTTACCTCGTTTACCCCTCTCTCCCTGCATCAACACACAGGATATCTCACCTTACACCACTTCTCATGTATCATCTATTTACATCTTGTCACTGTCTTGTTCTGATCAAAGAGAGTTGATGATATATGATGATGTACCTCTCTACCTGGATCTCCTGGGTCACCTGAGAGACCCTTAAAGCCTGGGATGCCCTGGAAGCCTGCGTTACCACGGATACCCTGGATGCCCTGAGCACCTGGAGGCCCTGGCTCACCTGGTTCACCCTGAGGTAACACACGGACAAAAAAAAGAAAGACAGAAAGATAAAGACAAAAATGAAAAAGGTCACTTGTTATGTGTAATGTTATTATGCAACTCATTTATTGCTTTTGAGTAATTGCTTTCAAATAAAGTCTCTCTTGTCATTATCAATTTATATGCTTATACACAATTTTAAATGAGCAAGTGAGTCACTGAGCCAATTAAATTCCCCAAATTGAAACTGTGATGAGAAACAACGTCAATCAAAGTTATAATAATAATAATAACAATAATACATTTCATTTGGGCCGCAGTTTTTAATTCATCGTGAAACTCAAAGTGTTACAGTATTATTAACATAGAACACACAACAACAGCAATACAACAGTAATCAGTTAAGCTGCTGGCAGATCTGAGGGTGATGGTGGAGGTTTGTGGTATGATCAGTTCCTGTATTCGGGGCGATATATATCCCATGGATTTATATATGACGAGCGAGGAAGGAAGGAGCGAGGGGGCCAGGGCAATGAAAACAGAATTGGTGTCATATGTTTGTGTTTTAGCACACGTCTTGAGATTCAAAGCCACTGCTCGGAGATGTATTGTAGAGTTCCAACTACTTCATCCACTGACGCAGAAGCTGACTCACTTTCCCAGTTCTGAAAAAACATATTTGATGCTTAGGTTTAGAAGGGGAGGTGACAGGAATATTAAATCCTTTTAGCCAAGACACTAAATCATATATGTCAACGTGGACACGGAGTAGAGTGAGCTGAGGAGGTCGTGTATCTAAGGGGGGAAAGATAAGTTGGGTTTGGGTTTTTTTGGTTGTGTTTGGCTCAATTAGGCACATGAAATCAAGCCTCTTGTCCAAGATGTGGTTATGTATGAGGAGAGATTTTGAGAGTAACGAAAGAAATTTTACCTTTTGACCTGGAGGACCAGCCTGGCCTTCTGGCCCTCTGTGGCCGATGCCTGGCTCTCCCTGAACACACGAAACATACATAATGTTTCACTGTTATGCCTTTAAATTACAACCTCAACTCCCAAGTTTTCTGTAACATGGAAATCATGATAACGAATCAATCTTGCCTTTTGCCCTTTTTCACCAATTTCACCCTGAAAAGTGAATAAAAAAAAAAACACGTGTGAGTTATAAAGTTAGAGGGCACCTCGACACATCCTTTTTTTCCGTGAATCAAAATAAACCAACACAGAGGAACTTGAAACAAAAAAACAAAACAAAAGAATAAGCAGACTTGTCAGCATGTTTAACAAGGGGAATTATTCATGTCTGCTTTAATCTACTGTCTCACAGTCAAACAGAAATAGAGCAAGTGGCATCAAAGGCTGGACTCGACTGACTTTACTGACATGTGAGACGGGAGAGAAGCTCCTGAGCACTGATGTCATTTACTGACGCAATGTGGGTAGGCGGGGAGAGAAAGCATGATATGTTTATGAACTGGTGGCACATTGTGTCTGATAACTGTCCTTCTTGCTCTATGATCTTGGGATGATGATAATAATGCTTCTAATCAGGATATTAAGTATTGAAGTATCTTGACAATAGGAACATTAGTGTGTGTGTTTTTGTTTATTTTTGACAAATATTTCACCACTGCAAATGTATTTTGGTGTCTTGTAAGTCCACGTGGGCTGGACACTAACTAACTATACCTAAAACGGCTTTATTCACCTTTGTTCCTGGTTTTCCATTCTCACCTGGTTGTCCCTATTGCAACAGAAATATACAGTAAGTTAATAACTTTACATAATGCAATCTCATTTTTTAACTGATAAAAGGCAAAAAAAACATGTTAAAGAGTGTTTTATGATGATAAGTTTGGTAAGATCACACTATGTACTACCTGCTCTTACCTTTAGGTAAAAATACTCTGGAGGATATGGGTATGGCTGCCCAGTTTCTTCATCATAATGCCCCGCCCGCCTCCTCTCCATCTCCAACCTCCTCCTCTCCCATTCTTCCCTCTCCCTCTCCAAGTCTCTCTCCACCTCGTGCTCTGTCCTCTCCCTCTCCAGCTCTTTCTCCATCTCCATTTTCGATCTCTCCAGTTCGGCCTCCCGCTCCAGCTCAGCCTCCCTCTCTTTCTCCAGCTCCTCCCTCTCTTTCTCCATCTCCAAAATCTCCCTCTCTCTCTCCTTCTCCAGTTCCTCCTCCTCCTCCCCTCCCCTCTCTCGATCTACATCCTCCTCTGTCTCCCAGTCGTAGTCTCCGCTCCTCTCCTCCTCGGTATAAACTGGATCAGGACCTGATTCTTTAAATCCCTCTGGTTGTACTCCTTTCTCTTCCTCCAATCCCCACCCCTCTACTTCTTCAGTTTTAACCTGTTCCTCTTCTCCACCCTGAGTTTCTGTATCAGTCTCTCTTTCTGCATCACTGTATCCCAGTCTCCCCCTCTGTCGTTGTGTCCCCCTCTTGGTATGTGTTTGAAGGTCATGGTTTTCTTGCTTTTTCTTCTAGAAAAACAAGTTGCATGACACAAACCAATGTATCAAAAGTCATACCATCTTTCTTTGAAAATATACTTATAATTATTGTCTACATCATTGATTACAGTCTTACATTCCAGCTGTTGTAACCTTGGGCTCCAGGGGACAGATACTGAAATTACAATGAAGAGGTAACGCTCACATGCAGTTTACAGTGACCATGAAATAACATATCTGAGTGAGTATATAACATATAAATAACATATATGAGTGAAATTTGAGTGATGTATTATTATTATTATTTTTAAAGACTGGAAATATCTAGTGTGAAAATTTACATTTGGTGCCTCCATGAATCGATTTCTTCCACCTGGGGCACCTGGCATGAACACCTAAAATATAAAAATTATTACTAGTGCCATTTTAATTATTATCATCTGATCTGCTTTCTACAAAACAAGGTGACACTTACCATAGAACTGGGCCAGGGGGCGCTTTTCTTGACCCTGATTTGGGATCGAGGGACCTGTCGAGTCCCCAAAACTGTTAATAGGTGTATTTCTATCTATCATGTTTTCTATTATATATATATATTATATATATAACAGTCGTAATACTGTTTGTGACTTGATGTGTATAAAAATGAGAATGTAAGAAATGAAGACACAGACTTGCTTAGACAGTTATTTTAACTTCTTTTTTTTTACTGAAGGATACATGCACAGAGAGGTAAAACACAGACGAAACAATGTAATAACTGAGAAAATGTTCACCAGTGAAAAGTGTTTATATTGTTATGTGTTATATATCATTTCAATAGTCAGAATAATATCACTGGCATTGAAAATTATTCAGTGAGTTAAAACATCACATTTGTCTGTTAATTTTTTAATAAATAAAAATAAAGTACAGTACAACAATATGCATTACAATTGTGGTACATGTTTGAGAAAGGTTTGTCTTTTTTTTTTTCTAATATGATGTTTGTTACACAGAAATATTTGTCTTAATAAATAAATTAGGAGTAAGTAAAGTAAAGGCTACACTTGAGTTTACATTACACAGACTGGAGAATGACTACCGTATAACTCGGACATGAGGACACAATTCTCATGTCTAACAGTGGCGCCTGATTTTTATATAAAGCTCTACTCAAAAAAATAAAATAAAATAAAAAGCCCCAATACAAGAAATGAATTTTGGCACGACTTTGGCTTTGGGTGAGTGGCATCGTCGCTGTGTGAAAAGAAGTTCCCCCTCATGAAACGTTGGTCAGGTTCAGGGCTCTTCACCAGCAATACAGTTCACAGTTTATTCACACTCTCCATGTAGAGTGTTTTCTTATGAAAGCGTACAACTCTATAGTCACAGTCTCTCTGGAAATTAAGAGATGTCCTGTTTAAAAAAAAAAAAAAAAAAAAAAAAAGTATTAAAAGTAACTCTCTGAGAATCTATTCTTCAGTCAGTAAATCATTCCTGATGAGTCGAACTAATTCTGCTCATTCCCATTCAGTTAAATTTTTTTTAGAGAAATCATGCTCAAAAGCGTGCTGCTCAAAAATGCTGCCCTCCCTCATGCTTTGGTAATGTTTGTGGATTATAAAATCTGTGGTGGTATGTTGTTGACAGTAGCATTAAACACGTGCACCTTTTTTTTGCACTGGTGACATTTTCACAGGAAGTAGAAAGAAGAAAAGGTCTTGAAATATGATGCCAAGTGCTTATTTTATGTCATGTAAATTATGATTTATTTACAGAATACTACACATTATGACATGTAGAAATCTGTGAAGAAGTGAAGACCATCTTTCATTTTGTTTAAGCACTTGTACATCACTTTCAACACTTGTGTGAATAAAAAGTGTGAATAAAAAGAGCTTTGCATTCCGAGGCATGCAAGGATCTTAAGAGATACATTCAGGGTTTGAGATTTAAGTCTGTATCTTACCTTGTCTACTTCTTCTGTTTTGATGGGTGGTATAGGCAATGACACTTCATCCTGGTTATGACAATAAAAAATAGATAATATTAAATAAAAAAATAAATTAAAAAAAAGTACTTCAAAAGTTCACTCCTGCAGCTCCTTCCACCTCTCCATGTTTGGTATTATTAATTTTAATTAATACTTAATGTTTATGTATGCGCTTGTTAGGAAATATTAGCTGATTGACAGTTGGTGGCGCTAATACACAAAGAAACATATGAGCCAACAAGGCAGTGGCTATAGATAATACACACTACATACTTTTATAGTTGTGTTTTATTCATTTCAATATGACATTAATACATCACACAGCTGAAGTTTTACCTGTGCATAGATGTCTCGATCTAAGAGGGACGTCAGAGGACGACTGGAGGTGGCCGCCAATGCTTCTAACTGGATGGGATTGTGTGATGTTGATTGATCCTCCTACAGAGATAAAAACAGCATAAATACGTTATTATTATTATTATTCTTGCAGAGGAAAACAGGTACAGCATAGCAGCACGTAGCGGAGCTCAGCTGCTGTTTCCGCTGCTTTTCTATCAGTACAATCTTGCAGTAGTGAATGAGTTTTTGTTATTACCAAATTCACCCGGGCTACAGAATTATTAATGCTCACCTTGTTATCCAGTAGATGAGGGGATTCATCTGTTTGATCTTCAAGCTGCATATGATAAAACACGTTATATCGTTATATATATATTTTACATTAAAAATGAATTATAACACTTTCAGCCAACCTGGCTGAAACAGAAGAGAGTGCCGTTTGAAGCAAATCCACCTGCCTATTCATCTCTTCTCGTGAGTGTCACCTGGGCAAAGTTCTTCCTGTTTCAATATGTATACCATATATATAGTCACCTTCCCATTCCCTTGAATGAGAAAGTGTGTCCAAACTTTGAACTGGTACTGTATATAGGAATATAATAATTCCATTATAACTTTTTAACACTCAACCCAGATACTCGAGTTGTGTGATGTGCATAGCAGATGCAGTGGGCTGTAATGACAAACTCATTTATTCTTAATAATTAATTCAGGTAGTGGGTGTGTCATTAATCAACTCTTTCCCAGTGTTTAGTGTGGGCACAGTGATATTTCAGTCCCCACAGACGCTGCTATTTAAAAAGAAAAGAACAGGTGAGGCTGATTATGAGTTTGACAGGGTTGTTAACAAGAAGGAACCCGCTACTACAACAACAACTCTCCAAATCTGTAAAAAAACACACGCCATCAATCACAACTTTAAACTGAAGTTTCCCACAGAGCCTGAATTAGTCATTCACTGCAGCTGCCTACCTCATACTCATAACTGTATTCTTCGCCATCATAAAACTCCTCTTCCTCTTGCTTGCCCTCTTCACTTGTCTTCAGATAAATGGGGGAGAAAAAAAAGACAATAATTACAGAAAGATAGTGTTAGAGATCATAATTCATCATTCATTCGTTACAATGACTGGAAGACATGAATGCCAAGCAATTACTGCACAAGACAAGCTATTAATCAAAATGATCAAACCTGTTATCAATATAACGAGAAGCACAAATGCATGCTTTTAGTTTTACTAGCCACACCGTATATATACAATTACAGTTTAATCCTGCTTGTTATATTTAAAATGTGTTAATGTATATAATTATTTATTATATTTTAGTAAAAAAACAACAACAGTTAGTTCTACACAAATAATGTTATTTTAATTTCAAGCCAGTGTTAGAACATTTTTAATTTTTTTTTTTTTATTTAAAAAAAAAGTTTGTTTTTGTTTAGTTGGAGCAAAGATGAGGTTAAGTTTCCAGGTTTCATTTGATCCCTTCAAGGACATTTACCAGGCGTTGTCTCTGCCTCTTATGTCGTCCTTTATTTCCTTTGCCCTGGTTAAAAAGTTCACAGTCAGACAGAAAAAAAGATAAAGGTTTCTCATGCTTCAGAAGTTGTTGATGATCAAGTACAAAACAACCAGTTGATAAGTTTAGGAAGATATTTAAGAGGGGAATAAGTCGTTAATAATTATAAAAGATTAAGATGTTTAGGGAACCCTCAGTGTTAAAAGTTACCAAATGATTTAGACCTACTTATACGTGTATTTACCACATATGGTGGTTTTGCATGTTTCAGCCCATTCATTACAGATTTATCGTTTATCATTTTTGGAGGTATTTACTAGTGAAGTAGTTTGATTCCCTGCAGGTAGCAGCTGGATTCATGGTTCAAGTTCATGGCAATATTATATCGGTTTTATGGTTTAATCATTGGTTAAATTATTGAACTGGTGTAATGTAATTACAGTGCAATTTATATATATGTATGGAACAAAAAAAGAGGTAATGAGTTAAAAACATCTGCTTGACCAGATATGTGCCATGTGTCGTGCTCCGACTCCTTGATATCTGCTCCCATCTGAATTATCCTGCAACAATACCTTTTATTAGTTTTATAATGACAAAATTGTGACTGTAATCTATATAAAGTGAGATTGAAATCTCTGTAAGTAGATTTTCATACTATAATGTGTGATCTGAAATGGAGTGAATGCATGATAGTTAAATCTAAAAACATACTTTGGAGAGTATTGCTATTCGTTTTATATATACAGGGCTAAAACATGCAACACCAGCATGGTGCTATGACAACACACATTGTAATTATCAATGGCAGTCGAGAAACGTAATTATACTTGTTAAAAAATAAAAAGTACCCCAATATTAATGTTATATGTAACAGATGAAACAATACTCATGCTTGTCTATGATCCCTCCGGGCACACCCAGTCATCAATAAGGAAGCTTTACCTTCCCACGTTCCCTGTTCTTTTTCTTTTGTCCTGAATGTTTCTTCAGAGAGTCATCCTGAGTGAAGAGAACGGTCTCCACCACAGTTTCTGGTATCCCTGAAACCGTCTGACATACACATTTAAATGTTTTTATTGATATTCAGATTTTTAATTAAACAGAATATAAATGCTATACAGAACAAATGTTTACCAGCATCTGATTTACCTCAGTGTTTAGTTAGATTTCCCCAATTTAGCCCTAAAAACACAACTTACACAGTTTTTATTTTTTTGTTTAATCTTTTTTTTTTTTTAGCCAACTTGAGTCCTTATTCTTTGGCCTTCAGAATATATTATAATCTTATTATAATGTTATGTTTTTACATATGTTTTAAGGCTGAATAATATACAGTTTTGTTGTGTTTAGAGGGAAAATGGAGAAATATTAAACCACATTTGAACATAAGGCATCACTAAGTTTGAATCAGGATGTTGCTGAAACTAAATGTTTAAACATCTCTGTACAAATGAAGGCGATAATATATCAGCACATTTCAACATAATTTATTTTACAATAACCTTACCTCATGGGTTGAAGTGTAATTAAAAGTAGAGTTGACTACAGTCATATTAATTTGGAGTGAAGATATTTCACCGCTGTCCCCGTCTATCATCTCCTTCCCTTCGGATGCCTTTAATTTGGCTTCAGTCCTGTCAGACTTCTGCTCTCCGTTCAGTGCGGTTACGGTCCACAATGTGGGACCCTCTGGAGTTTCATTCAAAGTGTCCTAAATATGAAAAAAGACAGACGTAGTGTATGTGTACACTGTACAGTGACAAAATATAGTTTTGGACCAGTAGCATATAGAAAGAGGCTTTTATCAGATGGGTTACTTACAACTTTTAAAGACTCTTGAAGCTCTCCATCTAACTCAGCATCTTTAATGGTATCCAACTCCAACAGGGGCTGGTTGGAAGGATGAAACTTCACTGAACTCTGTTCACATGACACAACCAGTTGGTATTAACAGTATGTCGTAATGTGAAAGATGTCTCTAAAGATGTCTTTGAGTTTGTCTTACAGGTGACAAACTTGCATTAAAATGTATCTGTAGCAGGCGGCGGCCGATTTGAGGACCCTAACCCCCCTTTTTTAATCTCCCCTCTTCATCCCGTAGCAGAGGGAGTGTGCCTGGCTCACTGAGCCTATATTTAACTGAGGTTTGTGCAAGTTAGAATCTATGGCACCGACCATGGCTCTGAAATATCAACCTAACTGTGCCATGTATTGATAAATCCATAGTGCTCAAGTAATTGTGCCTATTTTTCTTAGTCCCGCCCTCTTAATCTGTCAGTTTCAATTCTATATTATATTGCAGCTGCTACAGTATAGTATATAATTGATTATCATAAAGGTGACACTTCTCTATAGTCCACATCCAGTGAAAGAAAATAAGTGAAAAAGAGCAGTTCTATTAAATTAAAATTGTAATCACAATTATAATATCAATAATTAGGCTAAAACAATATGATAATCCTGCAGTCCTTAACCTTTCCACCCGTTAAGAATTAAAACATCACCTACTGGTCACGGGTACATTAAATACTGCTATTCATACAGTATATGAACTATTAATAAACTCTAACACACACTTCTTTTCTCAAGTTTACATACTGTGTACTCAGTGATGATGTTGGATGTGTGAGTTTCTGTGTTTTCCTTGGTTTTCTTGTAGGTGCCGAGCACATGAAGCAGCTCCTCTGTTCCATCCTGTAGCAGCCTGTCAATCAAAGCCTTCAGCAAAGACAGCTGAAAGTAGAAAAGTCATTATTTAAGTCAAATTGAATTCTGTCTCGAAATTGGCACAACGCCGTGCTAAGAACTCACCCTGATGCCGTAGGCTTCAAACATCACTTCAATGTCCTAAAAAGAGGAAATACATGTTGCTCAACAACTTAATAATACAAAATGAGAGCATGTAACCCAGAGGAGGCACTGCTACATTCTGCATTCACCTTCATATCAATAGATTTTCCAGTGGCTCCAGCTTCACCCTAAACACACATGAAAGTAATGCAGTGAAAATGATGCAATTTCTATTTTCATATACATATATTTGAGGGATTATTCTTATCAGCGCTACCTTGTCTCCTTGCAGGCCTCTTTCTCCTTTATCACCCTGCAAAAAACAAAAAAACAAAAAGCAAAACAAAAAAACAAATAAGGTACACAGACAATATTGCTTTTTTTTGTAACTCAGCTTAGTATAAACCCCATCACCATCTTACCTTCATTCCCGGTGCACCCTAAACAGACAGAAACAGAGAAGCCGAATGATGACTCAGATGTTATGCAGGCAAAATATGAATTATACAATGCAATACATGCTATACATGGGTAGAAAAATGTTGCATGTTACGTTAAACTCACAGTAGCTCCTGGAGGACCCACTGGGATTGTAAATGCTTGTTGGATTTCATCAATGGTTGCACCCTGTGAACAGATCCACATAAAAATCAGTAGCTTGAACTGTTTAAAGTGCTTAATGGTTGAGCCCCAGTGATAATGTTTATAGATATACCCTTGTGTACACTCATTATTGTATTTAAAAATATATAATGAAACCCAAAACTCTCCTTCCCCTGTTAGCAAATCACTGAACATGCAATTGATTATTTACCTCTGAAGTCACAAGCACTTGTCTACCAGGCAAACCTGGAGGTCCCGGTTCCCCTTTACTACCATCTTTACCCTGTAAAAAAAACACCTCAATGTTGCAAACTCAATTTTTTATTTTTTTTGTCTCTTTTTAACCTCATAAGTACTTACACTTGCACCCGTGTCTCCCTTGTCCCCCTGGAATGAGAGAAAAGTTAATGTGTGTATTCAAAGTTTATCTTCTTAAATGTTTTAGTCGGCTACAATAACTTTGAAGGACCTTTTTGCCGTCATCTCCTTGTTGTCCTCTGTCTCCCTGTGATTGGAAAACAAATTTTTAATTTCAACAATTTACCCGAAAATGTGGAGAATTTAAACAGTAATCCAGTAGTTATCGCATAGCATAGTGTTATTGTTTATTGATTGTTACATAAAAATGTTCCTCACATCTTTTCCTGGAAGTCCTCTCTTCCCATCGATGCCAGGTCTCCCCTGTAGAGAAGAGGACATAAAACAACCAAAATCTCTGGAGATATTCTTCAACTCATACTAATTACACACCTAAAACGACAATACACTTTGGTATATTGGCTTGAATGTAGACTCCAGTATTGACTGACACCATTTGAAACATATAAAGGTGATTAAGGAGCGTGATACTCACTGGAGTTCCTGGTAAACCCGGCATTCCTTCAATCCCAACCCGGCCTGGTTCTCCTTTTTCTCCCCTCTGTTTACATGCACAAATACAAACTTTTTATTGATTTAATACTTGACTAAATATTAAATGGATTCTAGTACTGATGGACTTGGGTCCCCACTAGATTGTCCTGTTATTTTTGTTTTGTTGTTTTTTTGTTTTGTATTTATTTTACATAAACAGTCGGTGTTTGTCACATTTCGGAGTGTCTTGTAAAATTCATGGTGCCAAATATCTCACTTGACGTATTCAAATATGCCAAAATAAGTTATCCAAATAAGCTTATTTTGGAATGTTTGTATGTTTCTTCAGGACCAGAACATAAAACTCCCTTGAATTTATAAAATATTTCATAAACTAATTTAAATATTGCCTGACGTCTGATGTCTGTACACCAATCACACAAAATGAGGCACCTTTTTTCTGATATTTGAACAAATAATTTGACTTCATGTATTGTTAACCTTGTACACGTACAGTAAAATTGCATACAGTATTTTCTTATAAATAAAATTTAAAAAAGGCATTGGGGCACTTACCAAACCTAGCTCTCCTTTTTGTCCTTCTTCACCCTGCAGTTAATATTAAAAAAAAAGAATCTAATGAGTAAAACTTTAAAATTTAAGATAAAAACATTTCACATACGTAGATTCAAATAATATCAGTTAAACTGTGCACACAAGTTTGTATAACCTTTATTCCTGGTTTTCCTGGTAAACCATCAAGCCCATCTATTCCAGAACCACCCTGTGAATCAACACATGCAATGTTTAAACAAATGTTCGACCCACTGATACAAACAGCATAAGACATTGATTTTGAATGATTTATACACATACCAGAGATGACCCTGGTAATCCTGGTTTACCCTCTGGACCCTGTGAAGAGATACAACTATTTAAATACTGGGATGATTCAGAACAGCAAAGATACGCCTGATTGACCTACTATACTATGAAAAGTATCCATGATTAGTACTACTAGTAGTAGTAGTAATTACTCAATGTTGTTACTCACTAATGTTATATTACAGTTCTGTGTGTTTATACATGTGCAACACTAACAATACATATGATATACTGTCTGTGGAACAAGAGGACAGGATACTCACTCTGGGTCCAGGCAGACCTGTTTCTCCTCTCGAACCAGGCTGACCTGGCTCTCCTGTTTCACCCTGGACGAAAGAAGAGCAGAGGAGAGAAGGAGAGGAGAGGAGGAAAGGAGACAAGACATGATGAGAAGATACAAGAGGAGACAAGGAGGAGAGGAGACATTTCCCTTAATTGAACAAAATAAAGCATGTTATTCCTTAAGTTACCTTAATCACTCTGGTCATGATGTTGTTGTCTGCAACAAGCTGGTAGAACAACATAAATAAAAAAAACATTACCAACAACACATTAACTTGCTTTCTGACAAACAACTTGAGAACAGACATTGATTTTTCAAAGTCTTATGTTCTTTATGAGCTTTGTTGCAACAAATGTCCCTGTTAAACATGGCTGAACTGATGAAAAGCTGTCAAAAACAGTAATAATAGTTTGTTTACTTGTTCTCCCGGAGGTCCAGGTTTTCCCTTTGTGACAACAACAGCAGGATCGAAACAAGAGGACAAGAAATCACAGTTAAAATCTAACATGTCACACTGCTAAACACACGCCGCGTTCACGATACAAAAGGAAAACAGTAATTGCACTGAAGCGTGGCCGCACAAAAAAAAAAAAAAAAGCCAAACTTAATTACTGAACATATCGGAATAGGAATCATGAAGTCGGAGGAGGATAGGAGGTTGTGAAGATGTGACATGGTGACTGACACAGACGACTGGTCACAAGAGGCAATCAACCAAGAAGACAATGAACATGCATCAGTGAGAGCGATGATGAATACAAACATACTGGCTCTCCTTTTTCGCCTTTCTTTCCATCAGTTCCCTTTAAAAAAAAAAAAAGAAAAATCACAGGTTATTTTGAAGCATTTGAATTTAACTTGAAACACAACTGTCAGTAAGGTTGTCTTCAATAGCGTAATAAACTCCACAGAAAACAACGTACAGTAGATATTTTAAGTAGATTTCTTTTATCTTCTGCTAATGTGTAAATACCAAAAACTTACAGGCAAGCCAAGATTCCCAGTATCTCCTTTCTCTCCAGGGTCCCCCGGTCGCCCTGGTAAACCCAGTGGACCCTGACCACAATTAAGAAAGGAATTAAGAAGCAACATAAAATGAAACCTCACATTTACAGTGTCTTTATATCAGCAAACTAACCATCTGATCCAAGCAATGTGCAGATTTCAGTTTTTTCCCCCTATCATATTATTCACTCACATGAAATATGTTGATGAAGCACTGCTCTTTGTTTCTAGGACATGGATGGTAACTAGAAAGCTAATTAGTCTTTACTTCAGGACCTGAAATGCTTTGCCTGTTATCAGGCATGCAAAGTTGTTTTCATAAAACAACTTCTGTTACTGTTGCTTTTTTTTGCCATTTTATGTATATTGATATACCTTTTTTATTATATCACTGCTTTACGTATAGAAAACACTAAAGAAATACCCGAATTCCTCTGTCACCAGGTTCTCCAGGTGATCCTTGTTCACCCTGTGAAAGACAAAAATAAATCATTAATTAAATTTCATATCTAATTCTGAATGTAAAGTATAAATCACTATTGAACTAGCTAACCCCCTGAACCTGACCATCAAAACAAACAGCCTCACTGTACCTTTATTCCTTGGTCTCCTTTAGTTCCAAGTGCACCCTACACACAAGGTCAACAGTAATTGTCACCAGTATTGCAATGATAATATTTAATCTGTGATAAAATATACTGTTTATAAAATAACATCAATTTGTCAATTTATTGAAACAACTCTCAACAAACATTTATCATGTCAGTCTGTTTTTAATTCATAATCTAAGATTTTTCCTGATATTATAGAGTCCAAACAAAACCTTATAAAGACAATATATCTGAATTGTTGTATTATACAAACAACTTGTATCATTGCTTACTTACATCTTTACCTCTTAATCCTGGTTCTCCAGCATTGCCGGGTAAACCAATACTCCCTTTGTCACCTTTATAGCCATCCTGCCCCTGGACGAACAAATTGATTCTCTCAGTAAAAGTCTGAATCTTTTGAAAAAAAGGTTTTATGAGTTTTTAATAGATGCAATGGAAGCGAAATGAGGGGAACTGCAGAGTTGGGAGTTAATTGTCTGTGGGCAACCTCTTTCACATTATACAGCCATGAGAGCAACTGTTTAAATTTAGATTTTTGCAGATTTCATTAAAATAATCTGTTCTCGCTTACCTTTGGTCCTGGTTTTCCAGACAAACCAACATTTCCCTGGAAATAATAATAATAATAATAAGGATAAAACACAAATATAATATCAATCAACAGCTGCTTGTTGCGTCATTATCACAGAATGACTTCAGGGTGTAAGTGTTAAATGTTAATTTTTTTAGGTGACTCACCCTCTCGCCATTTTCTCCCTTTGGTCCTCGCTGTCCTGGAATCCCAAAACCAGGACTGCCCTGCACACATCAAAACAAATCATAGCCATATCTGTACATAACTCTTTTTTTCCGTACAGTAATTTTCTGTAGTCATACATCAGTGAATAACAAATGACAACATGCAGAAATAAAAAAAATAAAAAATGCAAGCATGATGTACAGTATTTCTCAATATTAACCTTTTCTCCTTTGTCTCCTTGTTCACCCTTTATTCCCTGAGGACCAGTAGGACCGACTGGACCAACATCTCCCTGAAAGACAGGAAACATGCATGTGTACATGCACACATGCACAGCACATCAATAATTGATTCTAGTCATTCTAGGGCCAAATTGTCGCAAGAGTTTCAAAACAAAACTCTCTTCATTTTAAATGGCACCCCGTGGACTGAGATTAAAGAGGTCCTATTCAATGAAGCATTCAGTCCCACTGCAAAAGCTAATGAGAGAAAATCCTAATTGTGTTTGATAAGAGGACCCAGAGGACTGAGTCTGAGCGTGCAAGAACACCAGAAACAATTAATTAACAATGTTTCGGCAGAATAAAACATTAAGGGAATCACTTCCCTTCAGCTGATTGACTTATTTTAAACTGGTGTAGATAAATCCAGGCAAACGACTTTGACATACATGTGATTTTCTGGCAAAATTTAACATCGGCTAATTGGAAAAAACCTAACCAGGAAATGAGTTACACTTTACTCCCTCTGAACAACTTCTAAAAACCCATGTTGACTATGCCTGTAGTCAAAGGGAGACCGCTGCAGACGGGAACTGTAATTATCTCGGAGGACACAGCTCCAGTGAAGGAAAGAGTAATCGTATCGGTTGAGTCACTACTTCCAGAAAAACAGAAACTAAATATGCAAAACTCATAGCTGGCTGAAACCAATATCACTATACATATATTGAAAGGTATTTTGACCAGTAAAAATATAATATATAATATATATATACTGTATATCATGAATTATCATTCTAATTGATCAGGTTGTATAGAGCCCTGCAGGTATTGGAGAAAGGGTTTTGTACACACAGAGTAATTGGTTATATTCAGTGTATCAACTGTTGTTTTTCAAGGTCAAGAATAAACATTGAAACCTAATTTGTAATGTGTAAATATGTGTCTGTAATAGACACTAAAATGTTCGGTACAAGATTTCTGGATTCTCTGTTTCGTCTGTGCTCTTCTCACTTGTTTGAAGTGGTTGAGGTTCAGCTGGAAATGTCGTGTACTTCTATTTTTTAACTGTTGCATATTTGAATATGAAATAGTAGATAAAAAATACTTCAGATTTGAAAATGGGGTTTAACCCTTTGCCTTTTTTTCTCTGCTTTCCATTTCTGCAGCTGGAAATTATGTAAAACTAAAACGTCAGTATGCAAGACTGTGGATGTGCTACACGGCTCAGTGTTCTCGTAAATATTAATGTGGACCACGGCGCTCCACACAGGCATGAACGCTGCCAAGAAAAAAACTTTTTCCTGTATAAACAAAATTTACAAAAAAAAAACAAAACAACAACTTTGGGTACTTACCCTGGCACCCTTTTTTCCGGTTGGGCCAATAATCTGTTGTAATGGGAAAAGAAAGACTGAGTTCAGAGAATCCAGAGCATCTATTTACAGTTAAATGAGTGAAACAGTTTTCTTACACCCTTGGCAGGATCTCCAGGGGCTCCTCGTTGACCCTCATCTCCCTTTAACCCCATTGGCCCCGTCACTCCCTGGAATAATAAAGGTAAATGTAAATTTTTATTTTTTTTACTGCTATTTCTGCAGTAACTGATGCTATAACTGCTATAACTCCAACGCCTCTTTGCCAACAGCGGTTACATTGATGACTGTACTGTACAACCGATAAATCAAAACATATATATACATTTCTAATTTTCAATTTACTATTACTTATCATAAACTATAAAATACCCCCAAACATTAACCATCATTAGTCAACCAGCACTTCATAAGCTGTTTATCTTTGCCAGCTAAACTTTTTGAATTGAAACATGAAAACAGGAAGATGGTCCTCATGATGGCTTTTTTTTTTTGTTGTTGTCATAATCTCTTCCAAAGTATTGTGCTGCCTCAAATTAAAAATCAGCGATGCGTGATAAAATGCCCCTATTTGTAAAAGATACCCACTGAGGTTTGACAGTTTGGCTCATAATCATATGCAATCACAACCATCTCAGACAGAGCCATCGTCAAAGCTTGGAACAAAACAGCTTCCTTATTTATCAGTTCACAGCGGGATCTCCGGTGAGTACGCTGCATCTGCCGCAGGCTTTCTTTGAAATATAAATTAAAGAAATTTAAAAAAAAATAAAGTGGATTTAAATATGCTCAGGTGACTCAGTGGAGGCTTGATTGGCTTCTAAATGTTTGTCTATGTTTTGCCAATTTAGGTAATTTTCCATAAAATGTAATCCTCACTCACTGTGGATCCTTGTGGTCCTATAGGTCCCATCTGGCCTTGTTCTCCCTAAAACAAATTAAAAACACATTAATTAATCTGGCACTGAAAACTGTATGGATATACAAATGTGTGTATGTGTGCGGTTTATTCCAACATCTATTAGCTTGACGTTTAGCTGCATTAAAATTATGATTTTGTAGTCATTAGTATTTTCAGCCTAATGAAGAGAGAGTGCAGGTGTATGTGTGGGATTAACACACCTTGTACCCTTGTTCGCCTTTGAATCCCTTCTTTCCCTGCAGGTAAAATAAATCACCAGCTCTGAATCCTTTCATCGCTGACTCTTAAACATCATACACTCCTAGTTAGATAAGTTTAGTTTCATCTCTAAAATGGAATTAATTCATATTTGAGGGTAAAAATATGCAGGAACTCATTGAAATAGAGATAATGATGAAATGCACACCCGAGGTCCAATGACTCCTTGGATGCCCTGTTCTCCACGCTCACCCTTCAAAAACAAGTTGCATAACAATATCATTCAACGGAAAAGGTTTCTGATCGAAACAACAAACTACTTTATGTTCAAATGTAGTTTTTAATGTTGGATACCTTCAGGCCGACTGGTCCCGTTAAGCCCATATTTCCCTGCAAAACAAAACGTTCAAATATGAAATGAAAGAAAAATGTTATTTCACAATCTTAATCCACTTTAAAAAATCTGTCCAATAACACAATTATCTTATAGCATAGCCTAGTTGACAGAAACCTCTATGTGCTGCACTGTTATTTCAGTTGTCTCATTGTTTGATTTAGTTTCCTATTCAAGCCTCGTTTCACTGGGATCAAGCATTGTTTTTATACATGAAATAAAAATGATGAGACTGTCATTATATTTAACATAACATGCTATCAATGGATGATGTACCTTCTCTCCCAACTCTCCGCGAGGACCTTGAATACCTTGTATGCCGATTCCTTCTTCACCCTGCAAAAGTATGTTTTAGACCTCAGTCTCATTCTTGTATATTTGTGTTGACTGTTGTGATCTCTTGATAAATAATGAACACTTTTACCTTGTCTCCTTTCTGACCTGGTAATCCTGGCACCCCATCAATGCCAATGGGACCAGGCAACCCTGAGATGCCCTAGTTTGTATTTGTGTGTGTGTATTTCAGAGTTTGTGTGTGAGTGAAGGAAGGAAAGAAAGAACAATGCAGATATTTCTGAATACGTTTTCTCATATGTAATATGTCTTTTGCCACTTCTGGTAATTTGATCGTCTATGCACTTACATCTTTTCCAGACTCTCCTTTGTCTCCTTTCAGACCCTGCTTCCCACGTAAACCCTTTAAAAAATATTGAAAGTATTATCAGATAAAAATGAAACAATGTACAATGTAATGTAATGTAGGCTTTACATACAAGACAAAATTTATGCTTTGTATATAAAACAGCTCTCTTACTTACTTTTGCTCCTGGCTCCCCAGGATCTCCCTAAAAAAATAAAATACATACATATGCTGAGGCATACACTGCCTTTGCTATTGTTGTGCATTGTGCTGCTTTTCTGGTAATTTTGAATTTTAAATCAAATCCATGTTACCTTGACAGATATTCCTGCTGATCCTGGTGGACCTGGCTGGCCAGGCAGGCCTGGAGCTCCATTGACCCCTGGTACACCAGCAGGTCCCTGGGGACCCTGTAACATTCAGTAAATAATATTTGATTTGTGCCAAACGGTTACCAGGGGAAAAAAAATCCATCTATCTTTTACGAGGACTCACTGAAGACCCCGGTTCTCCTTTTCGTCCAGGGACGAAGTTTGCATCTGTGCCCGCTATAACATATCCAGGCTCTCCCTGTGTAGAAACATTAAAAAAAGCATTACACAGTATTCCTATCCTTTTACTGATTGTTGTAGCATTTTAATCCTTTCCATCAATTTAGATAAATCCATAGCAAAAAGTCGCTAACTGGTCCAGACATCAATTAGTTTAGATTAAATCCATAGTTAAGACTTACTCTCTCTCCTCTTTGGCCCTTTGGACCAGTGAGTCCAGGGAGACCCTGCAAATAAGGGACACAAATAGTTTTTATCACATTAATTCATATAAAAAATATTATTAATAATAACACAATTCTGATGTGTGTGTGTGTGATGTGGAGGACATCTAAAAGTTTGATAATAAATTCAAAATTTTCCCTGTGACCTTCTGAACTTTTCTCTGTTTTTTTTTACCAAGATATATTCTTTTTAATCTTTTATAAATGTCTTTTTTTTTCTTACCATGTCACCTTGGACGCCTGGAGGGCCCTGAAAAAAAAAACAACAAAAAAACAACAAATATTATGTTCAGTCAGACCAGAATGAAATAAACAACCATGTCAATGTGAGATCTTGTTTTTTCTGAATTTAGTTACCCGCTGACCGGCAGAACCTGGTGGTCCAGTTCTCCCTGGTCGTCCAGGCAACCCAGGAACACCATCTGTTCCAGGAGGTCCCTGTCAAATTAAATCATTATGGTCTGTGCTGGAAAATAAAATAATAGGCATACACAGCAAAGCCACAGTCACTCACTCACACAATCACTGCAGGGTTATGAGACTGGATACAATAAAAATGAAAAATATAATTACGATAATTTGACACAACGGAGGTACAAGGACAGCGATTTTGAGTTTACTGTAACTGATTCAAGGGACTTATAACAATATAGAAGTGACTGTAAGTCCTCTCTTATTTTCACCAATCTGTACATATACCGTATATGTCAGATGTTCCAACCATAAATCATACACATTTAAATGCCTCACATGAACCCAACATAGAGTAGAGAGTTTAATGTTTCAACATAGACGGTGTAGTTTTAGCATCTTTTTAAACATTACTATGACAACCAGCAACTGTGAGCTGATGTCATTAGCTGCAGAGGAACTGGATGTTTTTTTGTTATGTTTTTCTGTTTTGATATGTTTTTATGAAAATGTTATTGAAGCAAATGTCACCTTGATTTTAACGTGATTAAACGTAATTAAAGTGTGGAATGAGTAAACAGATATGAACAAGGTCTTCTCTTCTTCGTCTGGAATGAATGAATGAATGAATGAATGGATGAATGAATGAATGGATGAACAGATGAATGGATAGATGGATGGATGGATGAATGGATGAATGGATGAATGGAAGGCTGATGGACAGAACTACAGTTCGAAGTACTTGTTGGAAATCACTGGACCGATTCTAAGAAGAACACTGACTTACTGTTTCTGCATCTTTTCTTTTCGTTGATTTATTTGTGATATCGTGGTGTATTCTGTAATAACTGTAACTACATATATGCTCCTGTGCTGGTCAGAAGGTAACATGAGATTAAATTTGATTAGTAATTACACCTTATCCTTGACCTCACTGTAACAGAAATGTGTTAAATTAAGTTGAAATTACAGTCAACAGCTCTTTTATATTTTTTGCTAGTATGAAATTGTGTTGTCCATGTTCAATATCTGAGCTGCACGTCAATTTAAAGCAAATCAAATGTAAAACAAATGTAGACAAACAGACAGCAGGCAAGCTATTCTTGACCACGAATGATTATGAGTGACAACGGTGATGCTGACGATGAAGGTAGTAGTTGTGTGTAAGGTGTAATGAGTTTGTGTGTGTATGTTGCTTCTTACCCTCTCTCCCTTTTCTCCTTTGGAAGAAGTGAAAGGATCATACTGTCCAGGGCTTTGCTTAAATCTCTACATAGACAAACAAAAAAACCACTGGTTATTATTTTAGTTAAATTGACATCCACAAGGTCACATTAATGCAGGAGAAAGAGGTGGAGGATGTATGGAAATATTGTTGTAGGAATAAAGTTTCAGCTTTTCGCTTAGCTCGTACTATACTGTAAAACACTTTGATAAAACTGATAAAACATACCAGACCTCCGAGACCAAAACCATCTCCCTGAAAGAAAGAGTGAGTTCATTAAAAAATAATAATAATAATAAAAAAAATATATATATATATAACACTGTTTTTACATCCATTTCTAAATCAGTTTAATCTTTAACATGGTTGAATTAACTCACCTTTTCTCCTTTCTGACCCTGGAAAAACAAGCAATTAATATGATTAATAGTCAGTGAACTTATTAATCAAATCAACTGTAATGTGAAGAAAAGACACATTTTGCTGCTTTTGAATTTTAATCTAAAAACAAAAAGCAATAACAATATTCATGAGTGCTTATATTGAATTGTCCTGAGCTTTTGTTTAATGTGCACATTTGGCTGCACAGTGACTCATGATATGCTGTTGACAGAGATGATGGCAACAATGATGACGACAGTGACTGGGGAGGAGGAGGAGGAGGAGGAGGAGGAGGAAGAGGAGGAGGAGGAAAATTATGTTTGTGTGATGGACCAACCTTTAAACACTGGGAAGAGCAGGGACCCTGAGGCTTAAGTGGCTCCTCTGGGTCTTCAGTGGGGGTGTCCAGCTGAGCAACCTAAAAACAAAAAAAGAGGAAAAATGTAATTCATTACCGACTGGTCAAAAATATCTTGGACAACAGACTTAATGTGGAATACAGTGGGAGAAATGCTGCAGTCACACCCTCTGCTGCTCTGACGTCATTATTAAGTCAAGACGTGTTTCCTTCTGCAGAGTCTGTATGTGGATTAAAAAGAAAGCTATCGCATTTTACATTTATGTAATATGTGGTCACTATGCAAACCTAACCACTTCCCCAGGTGACTTGGACAGCCTCTCCTATACTGTATGTGTTCAGTACCTGTGCAGCTTCAATAAGCCTGACAGCCGTCCTATAACAGTGCAGTCACCTAAAACATTTTATTCCAGTGAATGTATGAACAGAATATATAATTTTTAAAAAGTTTCTCAAACTGATTAAACTATAAACATACCTCAATATCCTTGTTTTTGTCTTACCTCATCATGTAGCTCGAACTCTAAGAGGAGTTCCTCACTGCAGACACTATTGATAAATTCTCTCTCTATGGAGGGAATGTCATCAAAGGTCGGCGAGTAAAAGATATTCTTGTAGCTGGTGGGAGTTGCTATTTTATTCAGCTCCTCCATGTCTGCATTAGCAACTCCAATTGCCAGGATGCTGACACCTTTAAAGAGACAGATTCAAAGCAGACAATCGCAGCACAGTCAACCTCCAGGTATTTGGAGTAATTAATAAAGAAATATAAGCTATTGCTCTTTGACTAACCCAGAGCACGTGCAATTCTGGAGGGTTGCAGCACATTATCCTGCGCTCTGCCATCTGTAATCAGAACCAGAACATGGGCCACATCTTGCCTCATCCCCAGAGACTCCTGAAACAGTTCCTGGAGAACGTAGCTGATGCCTTTCCCTGCAGGTACAAAAAAAGCATTAAGAACAACCTTTTGGGAGAGTTTTACTCTACTTGATGCTAGTCGATTAAAAGTACTAAATTTGAACAGCACAGTATTGACACCATACAGCACTGTGCCCTAAGCAATGAACATTTAACTTATAAAATGATCACTCTTTTAATCCCTGATATCCTGATGTCTGTGGAAATTATTACTTCACATGAAACTATCTACGTCAACAGTTAGTATCAATACATCTTTATAGTAACAGAAGGGAACAGTATACATGTATGTCCTGCATGGCAGCTGTTGGAGATATATCAGGACCTTAATAGTATCACAGGATTTATCTTATTTAAGGTGTCACTAACCTGTTTTGGTGTTGCCTCCTCTATATCGTAGCTGTCTGAGCGCCCTGAGCATGGAGTTTCTGTCTTTGTATTCATTCAGGCAGAATTCAATTCGAGGCTCATCACTGTAATGAACCACGGCTATCTGAAAGAAGATTGATGGAGACAAACGCACCACGTTATCTGCTTGACTTTTCTGATTGAAATTGAGTTCAATTAAACTTTATGCTATGATTGAATTTAATTACACAACACATTTCACTCAAATCCATTTCTCTCAGACATAATGTGCATGAAGGGAAGCATATATTTTAGTTTTTTCATGTTTATGGGCTGTTGGATTCTGCCTTGGCTTCCATACTTTACTCAAGAATTACACATTATGCATTATCATGTTAATGGCACTGGCCTTCACAGGAAACTCAATGCAGCAGTTTTGCTACCTTGTGGGAGGCTTATACCGCCATCCTAACAGCCAAAATGATAATATATACACCATAACGTCAACACAACATCAAACTGGAACAAGAGAATACAAACAAAGTTTTTACTGTGAGACGAACCTGTGTGCCCTGAGGACCAATGACAGGGAAGTAGGTGGCCACCCGGAATATGAAGTCCTTCATCTTGTTAAAATTGTTAGCGCCAATACTTGAGGAGTCATCCACTAAGATTACTATGTCTGCTTTGGTTTTACCACACACTGACAAAACACAAAACATATAAAGTTTGAACAAATGCAACATTTAATGTGCGTAATAAAACAATGTTCTGCAAGTTATGAGCCATTATCTCTGTAGGTTATTGCTGTATAATACCTGGTCTCGGTTGAGCTGTCTCTGTGTTAGATGTGATTAATCGGAGAGAGGTGACTGCTGCCGCTGCTTTAGTGACACTTGGCTGACCCGGAGGCTTTTTAATGGTTATGGTTTTAGACTGCGGCGCAGCAACGGGGTGCCGTGGGGTCCTGGTGGATGTGTGAGCGACGGTAGTGTTGGTGATGGAAACAGTCTGTGAGGCAGTCGTGATATGAGAGGAATCGGGGGCCGCTGTGGCTGGCACAGACTGGACTGTAACCAGTGGAAGATCCTGTCCCACTGAGAAGCACAGAGCCATTAAATAGCATATTAAAAAATTAAATCAAAACTTAAAATGTCTCTGGAGGGCAACTAATGGGATACAAGAAAAAAAGGATCCTAATGTGTGAATGCACTCTGCACCACTTGGCTTGGATTGTTGTACAAAATGCAGTAGTAGTTCATTATCTTTTTGACTTATGACCCTTTAAAATAAAATTTGTCTACTTACTGCCCACCAGGAAAAATTATAAAACAGATCAGAGGAAATTCTGAAAAAAAAACCCAATCATCTTTCTCTGCTTTCTTCTTCTGTTCCTGTGTAGTAATCATTTCATGACCCCTCAAATTTATTTTGTGACTAATTCTTGGGGTTTGCTTAAAGTTTAAGAATTAGATTTGGAAATGTTCATTATGAGAATATGAGTGTAAAGATATAATAAAAGTGCATATATACACTATATTATGTATTGGAGCATCATGTCAGATAGATATTCATGTTTCTGAAAGCTGATCAATCTTCTTACATATTCTCTGGTACACTGAGCTTACAGGTCCCTCCACTTCTCCATACAAAGGCCTGATGGTGAAAATATATGTTCTTCCATAGAGAAGATCATTGATCTTGTAGGATGTGAAAGCAGGACTCAGAGTCTCCGTTTTAGTCTCCAACACTGGAAAGAGACACAAAGAAGTTGCAGAGGAAGCGTTTCAAATATTAAGAATGTAATGTCAATGTTGCGCTGAGAATGATTTTAAAGACTTTAAACAAAATAACATGCGTCATGCTAAACATATCCACTTCCAAGCCCTTGAGGACCCTGAAACAAGCAATTACTATTAGTGTTAAAATGCATTCAAATACATATATCTTATGACAAATGCAATCTTTAAACTAAACATTATTATTATAGAGCTCAATACACAATGCAATAATATTTGCACAGAACAAGAATTAAACTCTAAAGACTAGTTTGTTTTGACTAAACATTGCATGCATGTTACCATGATGCTAAACTAAACCACCGACCTGAGATGTGCCTCCAGGAAAGAAGGTATCCAGAGACGCCTGCCACACGAGTCCAGTTCAGAAGAGTGCTGCTGTCTGTAGTGTTCAGAGCAGCAAAGCCATTCACTTTGGAACGATCCACTAAAACACAGAAAAGAAGACAGATTGAGAATGAAAAAAAATGCTTAATTAATATTACATGGAGACTACAGATGCATCATTGCAATTCTTTTCAGATGCCTCAACTCCAAATCTAATACCAAAAATGCCAAAATCTGTATAGTTCATTGTGTGAAATTCATTGGATGTAAGGTAACATGAGCCAGGTATTGTTGTTGTTGTTGTTGTTATCCTGAAAACTTAATTTGCGGTTCACAGTTGGTGAACTTTATGACAATGCAGCGAAGGCCAAACTTGCATTACTTGAAAGAGTGATCTCTATGATTTGAAACACTACGGACACATTTGTACCATTCATTTGTGTCACATATAATGCAAAACTCATCCCTGAAGCCTCTGGTTGAGAACATGTTTCATACTGTTCCTCACTGTTTGGGGCAGGCAGGACTCACAGGTGCGTGCAGTGACCAGGACAGGGCTTCCCTCCCTGTTGCCCACCATGGGGGACACCTGGATCTTGTAAGCTGAGCTCTCACGCAGATTCTTAATAGTAAAGGTGGTGGAAGCAGCAGGTACCACGTGGTACTTCTCTTCACCCCCTAGAACAGGGAATAATAAAACACGTAGAGGTAATAAGAGTGAGAAATTAATATTTTGTACTCAAAGCTATGAGGAATTACTCATTATGTAAATGCAGAAAACAGTTGTTGTAATTGTCAAATTAAGCAAACATCCAAGAAATGTTTAATAATTTTAGTCAACAAAATTGAATATTATTTTAATGACCAGAAATGTGTTTGCTGAAGTGAAGCAACACTTAGCAACACTTGAATGAACAGTACAGTTGTCTATTTATCAGATATACTCCCACAGCTGTGAATAAAACTTTTTCAATCAGAAGTAAGAGCATAAAACAAAAAAAACAAAATAAATAAATAAAAAATAAGTACATGCGTTCGTCTACATGTGTATGCAGGGTGTATGCACACATGGCTGACTGGGTATGTGTTCTCACCCAGGAAAGGGATCCAGGAGATTTTGTGCCCAGATGCATGTGGTGTTTTCCTCCAGGCCAGGGTGAAGAAGTTGACTCCAATGTCCACAACCTTCACCTCCCTCACTGCCTGGATTGGTTCAGAGTCTGAGACAGTAGCTGAGAAATAAAATCATACAACCGTGTCAGATGATACATTTTGAATTCTGGCTTAATTCAACATCGTGAAATAATGTCAATTCAAATTATGATGCATTAAAAACTGAAAAGTAATTTGGGGGAATGCAACATCTCAGAGCTAAATGAACTGTGTTATTCACACAGCCAATTATTTGGCTGTGTGAAATAAACTTGGAGCTTTGTGTAACTTGTGACAGTGACAGTGATAAAATGATAGCAACCCTGCTGACTTGTACTCAATGACACATACTGCAAGTGACAATGGCAGGAACTGTGGTTAAAATGGGAAGACCAAAGTACATGACATGTCAGTCAAACACAGACACCATGAGGATCCCACGGCACGGTATCAGGAACGCCGCTGTCCCGACCCATTTAATTACAATGCGTGTCGCAGCTGCACAGACCTATTTAGATTGAAAGATGAATCACGATCAATTAAAATAAACTGTGAAAACTCAATTCCATTCAGTACCTGTGAGCTGAGATAAAGAGATTTCTGGTCCCTCGGAGTTGCCGTATACAGCACAGATGGTGATTGTGTAGGTTGACTGTGGGTTCAGGTCTTCGATACGATGGAAGAGAACGTTGCGGTCCAGGTAACGAGACTGAGGGCTGCTATTCTCTGCAAGCATGCAGGTACAAATTGTAATATATATTCCTTAAATAGATCTCAATCCATAACTAAAGGGGGGCTGGATCAGAAGAAAACAAAGGTAAATACATCACCTGTGTTCCAAGAGAGTTTGTACTCAGTCGCTCCAACGATGGGACTCCACTCCACATCTATGGAGGTGCTGGTGTAGAAAGTCACCTTGAAGTTGGACACATAGCCCAATGGAGCTGACCAAGAGAAGGAGAGAACATCAACAGTCCATATTTGTTCCCGTAATTACATTGTTAATGTCATTTACTTTAATGAAAGAAGAGATTTATGGCAAATGAAAAGAATATGATTGGCATAAACAGCTATAAACTGGATGTAAACACATATTGTACAATTTATCACATATACCACATTGCTGCAGCTTTTTCTGAAGTTGCCTTTGTGGTAATAATTAAATTGTTCTTCAATATGTTTTGTCAATTTATCATGTTGGCATTTTTCAATTCAGACTATTTTATGGAGTTTTATTAAATTTTGATGAATGAAGGGACATACAATGTTACACTATTTAAGGTTTGTGCAACAGAAGTGGAAAAAAAGAAAATATGCCAAGTAAAAATAAAATCCTTTTGAACTTTTGTTTGTGAAGTCTTTGACTTGCAGCACTGCTGACTCGAGCTTGTTGTTGACACACAGTACGAGTGACAAGGACGGGATGGAGGTTAAAATGGGAAGACAAAAGCACAGGACTTATCAATCCAACACAGACACCACAAAGGTGTTAAAATACTACAACTTGGCATCATACAATGACAAGAAAAACATAAAGATATAAAGATAAATAGCATATTTAAGAAGACTATTGCACAATCTGCAATTTGTGGAAAGTTCACTGTGTTCACTCAGTGAATAACTTCAGTGTTATTGATGGGTAAGAGACATACTGATAACTGATACTCACAAGTTCGGAAGGTAGCAGAGATACCGGGTCCAACCAGGGATCCAAACAGCACATAGAGAGTCAGGACGTACTCAGTATCATGGGCTACGTTCTTCATCTGGTACTCTGTGGTGCTGCCATTCAGAGCCAACTGTCTGGGACGGTCTCGTCCAACAAACTCTGAAAATAATATTCTCCGTTTTTTGTTTTTTCTTTCAATTGATTAGTCCTGCTATAACAACTTTGGCCCAGCAGCAGAAACAACAGAAATAACATAGATATGAGTGTGCATGAATCAAAAGATCTGTCACTGTCACTAGAGGGACTGGAAAGCATGAGTTATAAAAGTGAAATCACCTGGGGTGGGTCCCCAGGCCAGTCTGTATCCTGTGGCCCCTGGGACGCTGTTCCATGAGATGACAGCAGTGCTGGTGCTCACAGCAGATACCTTCAGAGTCTGTACTGCACTGCTTTCCACTGACACACAGAGGAAGAGCGAGGAAGACAATAAAAGGAGTGAGTTATCTTTGAATCAAGTCTTGCCCATGTCTAATATTATAATCATTGTATTTTCTAGTTACATGTCTTGACTTTGGTGGTCGTGATCGGCCCTTCAGTGTCTCCAAAGATGGGGTTGATGGTGATCGTGTACTCAGAGCCTGGGCGGAGGCCCTGGATCATGTAGAAATTAAAGTTGTCCCCTAGGTTTATGTTCTCTATGTGGTCATCTTAAAGAGAAATAGGGGGAAATAAATTACCAAATGCCATAAGATGAGGTCTGGTTGATTAACATACAACATTTTAGCTCTAACTAACAAATCGAAGTGGTTTAAGTTGGTTTCCTCTTTGCTACATCCCTAAAGTCAAAAACAGTCAGTACCTGGGGATGTCCATGTCAGACGGTATCCTGTAGCACCCTTAACTGATGACCACCTCGCCTGGACCGTGTCTGTGGTGGCGTTCTGGACCGGGAAGTGCTGAACTGGTACCAGCTTCACTGTTGAACACACACAGAACTTATATACAGAAAAATTCAACATTTTTGGGTATAAATTTGTGATTCACAAAATCATAGTTACGGTAGAAGGTAATGTTATTTAGCCTGATCTGTGACAGAGCAAATTGTTATTTAATGTGATTGAATGAAACATAAGAAACACACTAATCTAAATACAGTTTCTGATGTATTTCTATAGAATATGACAAAATGGAGACAAATAGGCCTCCCCTACATGATACACCTGATTACAGGTATTCTTTCTAGAACAATATCACCCTCCTGTGGATATATTATGGTACTACACATCCCCCTCTGTTATATCTTGTTCAACACTATATTCCATGTTGCATATATTTAATATAGGAAATTGAGTTTAAGGACACTGGTGCTCAATCAATTAAGTTCTTGTCTATGTTAATGAATGGACTTATTATTATGTTTTAACTGAAGCCCATACACTTACATGTCTTGCCCACTATTGAGACCGGTTCACTTGGTCCTTGGGAGAAAACAGCATAAATACTGATGGTGTACTTCTTATCCTCCTCCAGGCTGTCAATCACATGAGAAGAAGTGTCTCCAGGAAGCAGCTGCTCATAAGTGAATCCTGGTCTGTTGGCTGCAGAACAATCATAAATCCAACATAATCAATACACAAAGAAGTTTTCCTTTCAAAACAATTTATCTCTGTGATACAAGCGGCTTTAAGTATTGAGCATATGAAAAGCAAATCCAGATAGATTACGGCTTTCGTTCAACAGAATCCTACACTACATATCTATTTTGAGGAAACACATTTTAACATGTTAAATTGATGTGAGCATTTTTACTTTTTTTTATACAAGCTATAAATAAATGGTTGTTTAGTTCAGGAGTATTGATTGCACTGAGGTATGTCAACGTACATCTTGGGATGAAGATCTTGAATCCATTGAGCTTCCCTAGAGGAGGGGTCCAGCCCAAACGCAGAGAGAACAGACCCTCCTCAATAACACGGAAGTTTGACACCTGGGGCAGAGGAGCTAAAAGACAGAGATTTGTTCCTCAGGGACATCCAACACAGATGTCTGTATACATGAGATGCAAGGTAGAAAATGTGTATATTTTATAGAAATGTTTATATATTTTAAAACCAACTTGTCTTGACAGTGATTGCTGCAGAGTCTCCTATGAGGCTTGGGTAGATGGCATAGACAGTGAGGGAATAGTCTGTTTTAGGACTCAGCTCTGTCACCACCGCTGTGCTCACATCTGCCTTCAGATCAATCTGTTCATATACACAGAAGGTATCAAAAGGAGGCATATTGTGCTGGTTTGTGTGAGGTAGACTGAACAAGAGAGAAAGATAATTGATCAAGATAGTGAACTGAAGTCTCTATCTCAGTAATTCATTCAGTCCAACTATAGCAACATAACCACCATCATGCACATGGATGCATTCCTCACCTGCCTCTGCTTCAGGGGTTGTGCTTTGGAGATGAGAGGGGTGACAAGGAGTCGATATCCAGTGACATCACCTGTGGCCTGACTCCATGTCAGTCTGAGGGAGCTGTGGGTCAACTCGCTGACTTGCAGGTCTCTGGGACCCACTACACGCTTTTTAACTGGAGCAAGTAGAATTAACAAAAAGAGGGATGGGAAAGAAAGAAAAACAATGAGAGAAAAAGAGGGAGATGCAGACAACGAGAGGACGCTAATCGGTCTGAATGTATAATTTGACAGATAAATCTTTTTTTAGTGAGAACACTGCAGGGCAGATTGAAATAGGAGAAAAACATTTATTCTTTTTTATGATACTTTTCATGCTTTAGGGCAAAATACAATTGATCGGTATACAAGAGCAAGTGTACTTTCAAAATGTGTATTCACTCACCAGGCTGGAAGGTTTTCACAGGACGTGGTGGTTCAGAGGCAGTAAAACATACTCTGCGGGACACTTTGGGGAGGATGGTTTCCAGGAGAGTGAAGTCAACACCCATCAATAGATGCTCCTCATACGGCTCTGAAACAATCCTCCTCAGCTCTGATTTGTCAGCTCCCCCAACACCTGGCCACAGGACGGAAAAAAAAACAGTAGGACAAAGCAGGTACAGCAAAAGGAGGAAAACATTTCAAAAACAAATTCTTTCAAAGTTGTTTGATTTCTATGGGATTCAAGCCTCTTTTACGCAGTGTCATTCCTATTGTTAACATGCAGTATTTTATATGGATTTTCTCCACAGATGTTCTCACAGACACCACGAGGGGGAGCTGTGGTATTTTGAGTGATTTATTTAAAATACATACACAGGCTTCATAGGAATCAGTTATGGCATGGTACTGATCCTGATAAAGAAGCAATATGTGGTGAACTTGAATAATGAAACAAAATAAAAAATATATATATTTTAAGAGCAGCAGATGACAGTGTTGCAAATCCTTTGAGAGATTGTTTTGTTTACATGTACATGACATGCATGTAAAGGCACATAGCTGTGCATATGTGTTTTCCATGCTACACAGAGTCTACAGGCGTATTAGTTTCACACTAGTAGACAAGGTGTATGTAGAGCTTCTTTGCAGGAGTGATGAATGAGAGGAGCAGACCTCGGTGTCAGTGGTGCAAATGGGGGACACTGAATCGCCTAATGAAAAATGGCTGCGATTAGTACACCATCGGCTAATGAGCAGTAATTATTGCGCTGCTGTCAGCAAGTTGCGTGTGCTTATGCATGTGTGTATGAGGAAAAACAGAGAGGTATGTGTAAGTAAACTTGTGCGTACACAGTAGTGTGTATTCACGGGCAGGGAAAAGGTTAAGACTAAAGTAGCTCTGCTGATGCAACACACAGTCTCAGAAAATACACCTTTACATACACAGTATAGGGCTGAATTAATCACTCGGCTATTGTGACATACATATTTAGTTGATGTTGTTTTGTTTGCACATGTATATAGATTGCATACACTTGCACGAGTGCACGCAGACGCTTTAAAACAATAATCTTATATACACTGTACTCACAAATAGCAACACTGAATCTAATACATTCAAATATACAGGACATGAATTTCTAACTGCAACCACTGCAGATAAGCCAGCAGAGCTTGGATAAAATCTGAGGGGCCGCTGCAGTGGGGATGTTGAAGGAATTCACAATACCATGCTCCACACTTACCTACTGCAAAGAGAGAAATCCCATTGTCAGCTACAGCTCTGGCTGCGGCATCGACCTGGTCGTCTGAACGTCCGTTAGTGATCAAAACAGCAATCTGTAATGAGTAATTACAGATTAATAAAACAGAACAACATATATGTAAAGATCTTTAATGTGATTTAACACTGTCCTACGCCCCACACTACATTTATTCATGAATGAAAAGATCAATTTATCACATGGACTCGATGAAGAAATGTAAAGCAATTCCAAATAGATAAAAAATACAGCCTCCATATTGATAACGAAAGATCAAAGTCAATCAGTAATCATATTAAGACCATGCTGCTACATGACAATGTAAAATATAAATATAATAATTTGGTATAATTTGACTTGTATTGTGCGTGTTGTTGTTTTTTTGTATGGTTTATACTAGAAGTTCAAATGTACCCTCCAGACAACATTTTGTTTGGGTAGAAAAAGCCCTTTTTTTTTTGCAAACAGTATTATGCTTATAAAATCCCCCATGGACTTTTGACATGGTTTAGCTCATAATTGAATATATAATTAAAAAAAAAAAAAAATCAAACCCAAAGACAAAGTGGAATTCAAGGATACTGGCTTGCAACTGAGACTGATAATTTGCCTATTAAGGAACATTTATTCAGTTCATTCAAAGTTCATCCCTCAGCCAATGAAGAGAGGGGTTGGAAAGCATCAATATGAGAATGCAGCCTATTCTCGCATGTGCTCTGGCAGTACAAATTCAATATATCAACCTAATCCTCAATTCTCTGCCTTCCCACATCAAGTGGACCTCTGCAAAATGATTCGCACGCACCCTGAGCGATAGAGAGCTGATTGGAATGCTAACCATCTGTGTTACACTGAGTCTACGCTACAGCTTTACACTGTCAGGGGAATGTAGCTGATAGAGAAGCAGAGCACTTGAAAAGGAAAGTGCATTTTTCAATGTTTGACAAGGAACTTGTGCAACAAGTTCAGTTAAGTTGCTGACTATTTCATGTGAGTTTGGTCTCAAATGTTAAGACCTTAAGTCATAAAGCAGGTCATTCTCCATCATCGAGAATCTGTGGAAGATCATCATCAATTGTACTTTTTGCCGTGTGTCTGGCGCTGCTGACTAGCCGTACCTTATCGACAGCTATTCAGCCGATTGAGTATGTTGAATAATTTTTTTCTCCAAAGCAAAAGACAAAACAAAAAAAAAACAAAAATATGTTGCAATTTTCTATCAGACTTTTTCTCACTTTGTATTCCGGGCATATAACAGGACCACTTGTTCAGATTCAGAGTGATGTAAAAAATGGCCAGCTTGTTTTGTTTGTATTTTCTGCAACATTCTTTGGAGCACAAGTACAGACTCCATACGAAGTTGTTTCCTTCCACACAGGAGCAGAACATACGTACATGTTGGTGGCCAGTTGGCAACGGTAGTCTCTGCAGCCTGAATTCTAATCCAAATTAATTTCCCTGTTGCTTTTGTAGCCACACTTTGTCCAACTGTACATTTAATGAGATTTGAAGCCCTACAGTTTAAGATGTGCATGCAAGCACTCTTCGCTTCACTTTTGTTATTTTTGCTTTTTGTTGTTAGGATATTACCTAAAGGGATTGTGGGAGTGTTTTTTCCATTTTGCTGCCTTGCATATTGTACATACAAGCAGAAACACTGGCTTTGCATCAACATCTCATCTTGTAAAAGCATTGTACCTTTGGGGCATGGTCTCGACTGATGACAGGACTGAAAACAGGATCGACCAGAAACTGGAGGGCATCGCCGATCTTCTTGGATCCACCTCCATAACGAAGCTCTCTGATGGCTCTGAGCACCTCCTCTATCGTACTGTAGTCTGTCAAAGCAATCTGCATCCTGCAAAGGACCAAGTGGAAAATATGGAAGAACTAATGCAACAGCAGCAGCATTAAGAAGCAACTTGTATCTCTGTAAAAGTCTACCGGCTGTGTGAAAAAAAGTGGTATAAAATAGGTATAAACTTCTAGACTTGGATGGAGTAACGCTATTTGAAAATTTGGTTATTCATTATTGAGTAGTTGATGGTAATTCGTCATATAGGTGTGTTCTGTGTGTCACCTTTTGATATATATTGTGCCCATGTTTGTCTGATGTTTACCTTGGGACATCCCCAAAGACAGTGACTCCAAAGCGGACCCCCTCATCTCCCATCACACTGTCCTGGAAGGAAGAGACGATGGCTGAGATGAAGTCTTTAACCATGGAGAAGCTGTTCTGGCCCACACTCCATGACTCATCCATCAGAAACACTATGTCTGCCTGCACCACCGTCCTGCATGCTGAAAGAAGAACAAAGGTTGAATTAATATGTGGACAAATGTTTTTTTTTTCTTTTCCCATCTCTCATCTTAACCTTTAATATTCAAAATGCTTTTTTTTAAGGTTAAAGGGTAAGGTTCTTAATTAAACAGTACGACTTTATCAATGTTTTATTCCAACACTGGCCACCAGATAGCAGTCTTGTCCCATTACGTTGAAGGTTTTTTTTTTTCTTCTTTTACTTGCCTGTGTCATGCAGCCAGAGCACCACAGAAATCCGCATGATTTTTTAATGAGACACAAGTGAACCAAAGAGACTATCAATATTCTAAGCACTCCTGCAATAACATTTTAGTACAGCGATGAGGAACCCTTAAAATAATAAGGTAAACATACCCAAAAACCAGGGTCAGTTCCCTCGCTCATGCAAACATACTCATTTCACATAAGGATCTGCTCTGTTTGGTGGGATTCAAATGCTTTTTAATGTGTAGATCTGTCTCAGATCCACATGCTTACACACATACCCATACTGTACTAGCAAACACATACACACACAAAGAGATGTGCTGCGTCTGCAAAAACGTCCTCTGAGTCAATATTCTGACATTATATATGCAATAAACTACAGTGACGACAGCATTGATTAGGCTAGTGAATAACAGATCGGCACTACTGATTGTTCTGTAAGTGATAAGTCAGCTTCTCTGCTGCCCACTATTTCATTACCAACTTTCTCTCCTCTATTATCTGGCCCTTCTTCCTTTTGGCTGCAATCCCAGGATTCACTGGGGGTGACATATGTCTCCAGCCGATGGCGACCTAACATTATGTTCTCTCTCACACACTATATATCTCTGGCTATGCACCAAGGAAACAAACTATCATTGAGAATACCGTTTTTGGATCCCTATCCCGTGCAGAGCTGCTATCTTTGCCTATGGAAGCTATAGTGTCATAGAAAAAAAAATAAAAAATAAAAAACATATTCAAAACCACTGATGCAAATTCATTGGAAACAACACTGTTCATCCAGCCTCACATAGACAGCCAGTCATCCTAGCATACACATGTGGCTGTTCCATTTATGGGGGATACATTTTCTACTCCACAGATTTTCTGCAAAAGCACATAAAACATGGTGGAGACTTTGAGGAAGAAAGCAGCTGGAGACTGGTCTCTGTCAGACAAGCACAGACTGAGGTGTAAAATAAGATCAAATATCCAGAAGTTTGTCTGTCTGAGCCGGCAGGTGAGAACCACATGGCCCCCGGATAAGGAGACAACACATGCCTAAGGGATAAGAAACGGTTTAATTAAATGTATGACCATTGATTTCTGCATTAGATGTAGCTCAGTGGCTCTAGCATATGCTGTAGATAAATTCTGCCAGGAAAGAAGTAATAATGCACGACTGCAATTAGTCCAAACAAGATCGAGAAATAACACAAAGTCTAAGAATACAAAACGGCCATCAGGTTTCATCCAACGACAACGTCAACGTAACGTCAGCAACAGAGACTGTTTCTGAACTGGTTGTTGTTTGTGCGTACGTTAAGAGTTCAATAAGAAGTGAAGTCTGTAATTTCTGTACGTTGCCGGCACCGAACGACAGAATAACAACATTAGCAACTATTAACTGGTGAATAGTGGAGCATTTAGTTAACTATTAATTATTAGTGCTTTAAGGTTGAAACGTGTGTCTTTGCTATTAGCTTAATGTTAGCACTCATTTGGAGGGATGTTTATGGCCACCTGACCTGAGCTTAACACTGACCTAATGTTACAGTAAAGGAAGCTAAAAAATCTCTATAGCGCTGGATGATAATTCTCTTAATTTATTGTTAATAGATAATAAAAAAAAATTTAAAAATGGATCCAAAACTGACCTGGTACTCCTTCCTGTGTAATATGATGGCTGAGCGTCAACATTACAGTTACTGTCAAGAATAAACAATTGCAAAGGAGTTGTAGCTTCAAACATGGCCTTGGGCTATTTTTTTGTCCTTCCATAATTCTGCCCAACGACTTTAACCAATCACTCTCTGCCAAAAAAAAAAAATCTAACTTTTGATTGGCTGATTGACCTTTCGGTGACATCCAATAGCTTGTGAGGCGAGGGTTCTGTATCTAGGGGATGAGTTTGACAGGCTGGCAGACAGAGTGATGTTACTGTACATGAGGCAAGCAGATGTTGAAATTCCCTCACTTGGACCCAGTGTGGAGAGAAAGTGGAGCTGGGTTAGTGCCTGCCTCGTGTATCAATCCAGGTGTGGAAATGTTTTAATGATTAAGCATTTGCACAGATTGCGTTCGTTGAGCAGCTGCCCCTTTATTTGGCCTGAGCATCCGATTCGTCTAATTTATAAATCCGACAATAAGACGCGCTTTTCATTCATAAAAGTGATGGTGCCATAAGGCAGTATTTATTTGGCACTTATTTAAGTGAGTGAATGAAAGACAGAGAATGGCATGAAGGTGACTGAGAAAGTGAATATTATTAGTGTATATTACCTTCAGCTTGAGCTGTGACACTTTGCTGGGAGAGAGAAAGGGACAGTAGAAAGATCCAAACAGAAGAGCAGCCCATAGTCTTCCTCTCCTCCTCTTCCTCGTTTGATCACCTCCTCCTCCTCCTGAATTGCTCTCCTCAGTTCCAACTCTTTTTTCCTCTTATCTGAAAGTATACAGATGAACAGAGAGTGAAAAGAAAGTAATTAAAGGCACTGTGTAAAGAAACTTGTCCACCTTTTTTGCAAGTTGCCAAGAGTGTTTTCCTTCCAGTGACACAGTGTTTAATGACCTTACAGACTTGCAGACAGCTAACAGGATGCCATTTAGTAACTCTAAAGACTAATTCATACACATAAGAAAATGAATCAGTTATATCAATGCAGCGTTTATTATCTATTGTAATTCAAGGTAAAACTCGAGGTTTTGGTTAGAATAATGCTAGAAAAAGCTCCCATCATCGTATGCTTACAGCGGCTGACAGGTGTGCTCCCTTTAAAACAGTTTTACAGCAGATTCCAGCGATGCCAAGAGTATAAAAGCATCACAGAGCTGTTAAACTGTCCAATATGAAGTCAGCTATCAAAACCCCGTTATTGGGAAGTCTAGACAAAGGTGAACGTTAAACGTTATTATACCAGCAATCCATTGCAGCCGTCTTACATAGCAGAGTTACTACCAGATCAAACCTGCAGGTTGACTCGGATGCATGCCACTGTTAAGTTTACATCAATGAATAAACATAGTTGACAGTAAAGGTACCATTTTTTCTCCCTTATCTTCGGGCAACTCACAGCCAAGTAGTGTGTGTGTGATCTTCAGTCTTTTCATTACAAACAAAAGCACAGCGAGTCCTCTATCCATCCTCTGAACATTTACGGTGTTATATATTATGAGTACAAAATGATAACGAGACAATGAACGAATATAACGGAGATCATTTTCGGTTACAGGACACTCTCACTAATCTAGTTAACTGTGAAGGCTTTCTCTGAAACGCACAGTAATACTGTACATGTGAAAAAAACTCAAGGAAGTAAGATTAAAATGGTTCATCGTGCCATCATATTTTACTGAGAGATGTAAGGGTTGCCTTGCTTTAATTCAGGCTGGATTGAAGTTTAACTTTGTTGTGGTTGCTTTTTTTGGACTGAGAATAAACATGTCAAAAAATGATTTATTCCTCCATTAAATCTCTATTGCTGATATGATATGAAAATAAAAACTGCGGAAAGTTTAAAAAGAAGAGATGTGCCACACTGTTCAGTAAATCCAAGTGAACTGATTCAGGTTCGAGGAAGCTCTTGAGTCCGCATGAATCCACATGTGCAAAAGACTTTTTGGACTGGTCAGCCGAACCTCCAGACCATGTGCACCTGTCCTGGACAGGGGATTACTCAAACTCCCTGAGGGCCCGCAGTGCTCTGGATCTCACACTGCAGAGGTGATTATTTACAGAGCAGAGGCCAAGGCAGCATGGCTAATCGCTTCCGATGTGTGTGTGTGTGTGTGTGTGTGTGTATACTACCTTGCACTTGGTCAAAATAATGTAGCACCACAGCAAATCTGCAAGAACAGGCACCAAGTGTGACTAATTATGGTTTGCAGCTGCCCTCTGTTATGTTGTGTATGTGTGTGTGTGTGTGTGTGTGTTATGGTGCTTTATGATTGACAAGGACACTGTGACACCATGGCAAAGCTGTAGAAAAACTCTTATCTCAATTTGCATGTGAGCATATCATCTATCAGTTACAAAGACAGGATCTCACACACACACACACACACTTAATTTCAGCTTTACCGTAATCACGTTTTTGTTTTTTACATGTGTGGTTTCACTTATCTTTCTAAGCTAAGATAACCACCGTGTGGATTTGTTTTCTTTATTCCAATATTTCAGAAATCAACATCATCACAGTTTAGCTGTTGATGTACGAGAGACGGGTTAATGGAGACTTGATGGCGTTTGGCGAAGTGTTTGTGAGAAATGACAGCAGGACAGGTACATTTAGACAGAAAGCACAGCTGTTCCTCACAGCAATCTAGATGGAGGGAGAGCGTAAAAGATGTCTATGAGAGTAAATGGAGGTAAGTAATGCTCCAGGATACGGAAAAATTCTCCTCTTTTTCTTCCTCGACAGACAGATAGAAATTTCAGGTTAGCATGACAGAGTTTAGCTCAGAGGCTATGTCTTTTGAATAATACACTTAGTGCAAGCAATTCTGCTTACTGGCACATTATCTCCCACTGAGAAAAAAAAACGTATGGAAGTACGCTGCAATGATAGTATCTTATCTTTACCACGTTTGTGCTTCTTTTACTGCACACTTTTGAATTCAACGTGCCCTGTGGCCAAAAATGTGATGAGTGTTAAAACCTTCCCTTACTATGTGTAGTGAGCACTGCAGAAATGTATTAGCAGAAAGTGTTACAATAACATTCAGTTAAGTGAGCATAATCAATGCCTAAGTAGAGTAAATCCAACACTTAAATCAGCACACGATACCCCGGCAAACGAATCATGCAGCGGTAACGGATTATCCCATTTGAAATGAATGAACCTCAGTCGGAGAGCAGCACGTTGAACGCATTAACAGTGATTGAGGGAAATGGTTCATGCTGTTATGTTTTACATTAGCTTTTTTTTTTTTTTTATCTCCACATAAGTGTGCACGTGTGCTTGAGTGTTTCGTGTGCATGCGTGCGCTCGTATAGGCACGCGGGTTTTTTTTACAAATTCATAAGCATGACATCAAAGATAGATCTAGATTTAGAGATGAAAACATAACAGATTCCACCAATACGCTTGTAACGCGCAACCATTCCGATCATGTCTCCACGGGGCCACATTTCAACTAGATGGATGTAATAACAACATTAAAATAAATCAGATCAATGGGAAGCCATTTGAATTTCAGAAAAATTCCTCACAGTAATTTGACCACCTGGTCTAACGAAGTCAGAATGGCTGAAGGCTGACTTGTTTACAACCTCTGCAGATGAAAGTGAGAGCTGGCAGGGCTTTAAGTCTAATGTAACACAGCCAAAAAGCAAACTGCAACTCCCCCACCACCACCACCACCACCACCTCACATACCAATGCAGATCTGAGATCTGTCTCTGCATGTACCTCCTGTATCTTCTTATTACTGAAGTGGAGATAGGAAAAACTCAAATGCAAGTGTTTTGATGAATGACAGCCAGTGCAGACGGACACACTTACTATGAAGCATCCATGCTGCAGCGGGCTTTTCAAACAGGTTTGCGTTGGCATACAGCAAACCAGCAGACAAGCAGAACCTGAGTTTTACAATGGCAGCAATATAATGAAACTATTCTGCTTCCGCATGTCATCAGAGGCCAAAACTGAAAGAGGTTTTCTGAACCGTGAACAATTTTAATATTCAGTTGTAGCTTGACAGAGATATGAGACAAACCAACCACTTCAGTCACTCATTCCTATAATACCTGTAGACATTCTGCTATTAAAACCCCGAGTCGGCCAACATGCGTAAGGCTTCATCCATCACTCACAGCAGGCTGCGATCACAAGCACTTTATCCAGCCTCACCAAGTAGAAAGTAAGTATTGTGTCCGAGGCCTTTAGTTTATTACTGCCTCGAGAGGATTAAATGATGTTACCAAATGAAGTTAACAGTCTCTGGTCCCCTCTCTCTTCCACTCCTTATCTCCTTTTTTTTTTTTTTTTTTTTTAAACACACACACACTTGCTCACACATCGAAGTCCCTGCAAGTCTAACTGCATGTCAGCTATTTCTACATAATGGCATTTTCCACCTCGCCACTTCACAGAATGGATTATCCCTGTAGGTGAGAAACTGGTAACAGTGAAAAGACACACGCACGCACGCACACACACACACACACACACACACACACACTTTTTCTCTTGCTCAGAACTATGATGGCAGATATCTTTGGTGCAACATAATTCAGATTTACAGCTAAAACACATACTAACAAATACACAGCTCACAAGCTGTCATGTACATGTCTTATTATCACTTTGCATTAGCAGCCAGCCAACACAGACAAGTCTAAAAAATATGTACAATTCATGCTACATACTTTGATCTCCTGACAGCACTCTTACAAAACAGACAACACAAAACCGGTACGCCCTTATTATTCATGAATAAACTCGAGCTGATATGTAAAATGCATGACATCTTGGTTTTATGCTCCCTGAGTTTTGAATCGGAAAATATTTGCAATAACTCCTGCAGAGAGGCTCAAAGAAGAATGCACACATGAAGGACGTCTACACTGAATGGACAGTGTGTCTATATTTGTAAGTATGCGTGGTCTCTAAATGAGTCGAACAGCACGTTTGCAGTAATTGCTAAAAAATGATCACATAAAGAAACAATTTAAACAAAGAGAAGGGGAGGCAAAACAGCAAAATGCTGATATCAGACAATTTATGCTGAGCAACAGTGTAGGCACAGTGCAAAAAGTGTTGGCCTCTTTCCAGACACTTGACTGTAGAAAGGGTATCCAGGCAGTTAAGAATCCAAAACTACACTGTAAAGTATCGTATTAAAGTGCAGTAAAACTAATGGGTTTTGACTATGGCCCTAAAATGGGCCCACACATTCTCACTTACCACTTCAGACAAGTGAATCATCATTATCTTGCCAATCCAGGTGATTTCTTGAAGGGAAAAATATCCCCTAAAACAAAAAAAAAAAGTTGTATCCGAGTCAGGCAGCAAAAAAAAAAAAAAAAAGATATTGTATTCCTGCAAAGGTGGTTATCAGAGATAATCGACTGAATGCTACGTGAGAATTAATCCGTGTGTGTGTGTGTGTGTGTGTGTGTTTGTCTGTATCTGAGTAAATGAGGAGGTAGGTGTGTTTGAATGTGTGTGTGCGAGAGTGAATGAATGACTTTCTTTCCTGGGCTCTGCTGAAAGCGCAGAAAAGTTTGGGAGGTGGGGTAGAGGTGAAGCTGCTGCAACCTGTTGGCTCAGAGAGAGAGAGAGAGAGAGAGAGAGAGAAAGGGAGACAGACGAAGACAGAGACAGATAGAGAGGGAGATGTGGGGGTTACTGATGAGCTTTGACCCTGCCAGGAATGCATTGCTACTGTGATACAGTCCTACTGTGCATAGTGCACATAAGTAGCGCATAGACACAGACTGTCAAGCTTTCACCTCAGCCTCAGGGTGACAGAATAATAGCAGTAAAGTAAAAATGATGTAAAATAAATCGTGGAGGTTAAGTGAAGCCATCATCCACAATCTGAATACTAAAGTTGGATCTTTTTTCTGTAAATCAGGAACGTGACAATCTTGGCTTCGTACTTGAAGACGAGAGTCAGCATGGGCCGACCTCTGCAGTGAGTGGTGAAAAATAATATTCAAGATTTGACAACACTCATTCGGTGCTCTTCATGTGTCTTTAACTGATTGCTTTTGGATGCTGTGATTTGTCCCCTTGCCTGTACATGATGTTGTGTTCACTCACAACGCTAAGTTATGCAACATCAAATAACATAAATACCAGATGATAAAAAAAAAAAAAACACAACACAGCCACGGTTAATTTGTTGAAGCTTGAGCTTCTGTATTCCTCACATACCTTATTCAAGGTGTGTATACTTAACCATAAAACCAACCAAAATAGGTTGATAGAGCGAACGCCTTCTCAAAACAGAAAGGAAAGGAAAGAGGATAAATCAGTCATGTTTTACAAGCCCTGCTCTATTTGGTGTGTGTATTCTGTGTATGTGTTTTTGTGTATGTGGGGAGGCACTGGGTCACCTTTAATGGTGGACCCCAGGAATGCAGTGACCAGTTTAATAGGGTTTAGCCAGCTGTCAGTCTTGACATGCTATAACTCAACACAGACTCTCCAGCCAGGACAATAGTGTGATGCAGATTTAGATGTTCATCCCTCATGAACACTTAAACTCTAACTCCTTTTTAGGGTTATTGCAGCTAATGTACACAGACCACTACATTTGCATACACGGCGCGCGCACACACACACAAGCCTTTTAGCAGAAGTACATCTAACAAAATGCAAACAGTCGTTCAGTTTTACCTCAAATGCATTTCCAATAAAAAAGAAATGTCACTTATGAAACATTTTTTCATCTTCCGCTTGCAATGAGACATAACAGGCTGATTGGACATCTTTAAAGCGATGAGAAGCTCTGTCTAAATTATTCACAGATTACACAATATGGAAAATATATATATATATATATATAACATGAAATGAAACTCAGTCTCTACTAAGGTTGTGCAAATATTGCAGCTCCGCAGGATGCTACTTTTTAATGTGCCCTCTGAAGTCTTAGTGAATCAAATCTGGGGTTTACTCCTCTTTCATCAGCGTGCATTGAACCAGCAAAGTAGCATTTTCATCAGGACAGAAACTGTCCAATGATATCATGGTTACTCACCATGAAAAAAACAAAAAAAACAAACACTGCATGGTTGTTCATTCGTTCATTCAGACTATAGAAGGCTCTTAGGGTTTAGTGTGCAAACCTCACTGCTTTGTTCATTCAGACTACACAAGCATGTGCTGCAGTGTGCAGTGCATGTCAGATGTTACTTTCTTGCATCTATAGTGTGCTAATATTTTCCAGTCGAGGCTTCTGGAGGGTGCAGCAGCATGTATGAGGGGTAGTATTCAGATAAGGTGGTATACTCTAGTTTGGCCTCAAGGCTGTCTGAGCTATGTGCTGCCCTGCTGCTGACCCTCTGCACATGTGAAGGAAGTTCAGGAGGTCGCATCAATCAGGGCCGCGTATATATATCTCTCTTCACATCAGTGTTTTTCCCCCGGTGCTATAAAACGTCAAGAGAAGCCTTTATTACGACTATAGTGTCAATACTGATTTCAGGTCAGCGTTTGAGAGGAACATAACCTAGAAGTGCCTCACAATGCAAACCTACAACTGCATTCACCGTTTTTTAGCTCCTCTCAAGCTCAATTATATTACGAATGAATAAGCTGAACTATCTTTCAGTAGCAGGTGTGATTAGAAATAAAAAGGTGTTGTGGACCTGTTGGGGGTAATTCAGATGGGGAATATTAACCAGCCTTGTTTCAGCTAATTGCACTCCTTCTCCAAGTGGGCCTAAAATCCCCCCCCACCAGTCATAAGAGGTGCGAGCACAAAAGTGAGCTTTGATTAAATTCCCGCTGTAGGCTAAACACAAAACCGCCATGTGCTTTGGGAGTCAAGAGAAAGACTAAAAAGGAAGAACAAGAAGAAAGAAAGAGAGGCAGGGAAAAAAGCACAGTGCATTAGCAAAGCTATGGGGAGTTCAGAAGGGAGGGTGTGTGGGTTTATAATAGGTACGCGGGTGAAGTGGGAATAAATACGGACGGTAAAAGAACAAACCAAAATGTGTTCACACAGGTACACGGTTGTCATTCATCACTGTAGGAATCCCACGGACTCGCCAACTTTACTGATAAATGCCAATTAAAACTATCAATCACTGGTAACGACATCACCGTGGTTACAGGAGCTTCTTTTAAATAGAAAAACATGTCTCCTCCCAAAATGCAGAAAGCTAACAAAAACTATGCAGACATTTATTATTATTATTTTTTTTCCCCCTCTTCTTGAAAGCCATATCAGCTCTATAACAACCGTGTCACTGCCAAGTTCACCGATGATGTACGAAATGGAGGTACAAGTGAATATAATTACCTATTAATATTCTGTTTGGAGTAGCCTTGGTCATTCACCATTCACGCCTCGTGGCAGCTTTTCAAGGAGCTACTTCTTCTAATTTGATGAAATACAGATTTAATGCATTTCTAAAACCTCCTCCTCTTCCTCCTTCTTCTTCTTCTTCTTCTTCTTTTTTTCTTTTGGCTCCAGCGGTTCCATCACAAAGCTTCTGAGAATCAAGCATTACTTCAGCCGCTGGTTGTCAGGCACTCTGTTAATTGTGTGATTTCTCACATGCCGATTTAATTACATGAAGCTGAGGCTTTCAGTTGAAATTCAGAACTGATTATTTCTTTATACGGTGTTTCCGTAAAAAAAAACGGCGGTTATATTACAGTAATATCACAAGATTGACTTCATATTAACAACCCTGAGCTGAACTTTGACCACCTACACTTTTTACAATTAAACTTTCCGGATCAGGGCGTGTCACGTGCTGCTGTAGCATGAAATCAGCCTCGGAGGCTTCTGGTATTTCATTCGCTCTCCCGCCTCATTTTGTATGCCGTTAATGTAACTATTTTGATAGACTGACAGCATGAGATGTGTGTCAGACAAATTTGGTGCTTGTATCAGTTTCTGTTTAATGCTTTCAGCGTTGGCACATTTGTTGCAGCTTCACACCAGGAAGATGGGCCGTCTCTCTCTCTCTCTCTCTCTGGCTGGAGGCTAATGCAATTATGACTCACATCCATAAACCATACGAGCTAGGCAGAGTGCCCGCTGTTGCCAACTATAAAAGGTCTTCTCTGTGCCAAGCCTTTTAGCAGTACAAACATACGAAACACACAGATCAGAGATGCGACTAGTCAGAATAAACCACGCTGTGGAAAAGACCAAAACAGACCAAAGCTGGCACAGACACACACACACACACATCCATGCGTTTGGTGCATACACACTCAACACGCGTCTCTCTCTCTCAAACAATTTTGGTCATGATAAATTCATTTCATAAGCCATGCGACTTCCCGTCACCGACTGAGATACGAGCTGTCATGGCAACAGAAGAAAACTGTAGTTGCAGCGTGATGGTTGGTTTGTTTGGGACAAGCTACACCAGAGCGGAGAATTGAGATGCAGCAGAAATGAAAGAATTAGTCATGAGTGTATGTGTCCAATTAGCACTCTGAAGACGACAAAGGTTATCAAAATAATGAACCAAACCGGTGTCACAGTAAAGCCGGTGTTTAACACAGACAGAGAACTAGTGCTACCCATTTTACCACAAGATCTTTAATTTCATGTGTGCAAATTGAATAGTGTTGAGATCAGTGTGTGATTATGAACATTATACTGTGTATGTTATTCAGCCATGGTGTATATATATATTGTCATGATTATATAGATTACACTAAAATGTAAGGCGGCACTTATGTTAATTATATGGCAACATAATATTATGAACGGCTGACTTCAAAAGCCTGCCAGGTCAATTAAAATGCGGTGACTGGATTATGTAGCTATGTGCATCATACAGCAGATCGATGAAATTACGATAACAGAAGACAAACCTCTTTGAATCTCAGGAGTAATGAGCGTTTTACACGCGTGTGGGATTTTTAAGTACCAGATAACCCCTTGAAGGTCAAAAGGCAGCAGATGTCCACACTTAACCTTTGAACTTTTTCACGTAGCAACGAGACAGAGGGAGATTTTTTTTTTTAATCATCATAAGACATCGTGCATCACATCATTCAGTATCGCAGTGCAGGGGAGGAATCCAGCTGCATGAAGTCATGCCCATCATCCACACATCCCTCTCTGTCTGAATCATACTCCAGCAACTCACACAAAGATTTGAGTGAACTTGTTGAAACAGTGTCTAGAGAGAATTTTAACTGTGCATATATTATGACGCTTTGCTCAAGGGGAAAACGGGAACCTTCAGTAGTTGTGCCATATGTGTATGTGTGTGTATGTGTGTGTGCGCATCTTGATTTTTTTTTTTATCTAACGTTTCGTAATTTTGCACGATTGCTACACTCAATCCTACAGACTCCTCTGGCTTTGGCAGTTGAAGCGTTGATACAACAGAGAGGTCAAACTAACTGACTTGTAAACTCAGGTGTTCCTGTAAAGTGGTACCGCTTGGTAAAGCATGGGAATATAGACTAAACTCAGCTAATTAAACTTATATCAGAGAATAAAAGGGAGAATTGACAGGAAAAAAACAAACAAACTGTGCATTCAGGTGAACGCTTAAAACGAGTAACCTCTACAACCCATCTGGCAGAGAATGACAGCAAACGATTTCCCCGGTTGTTGAATATTCAATAGTTGAATAAAGGATTGATGTTTATGTTAATAAATAAAAGAAGATGCTGCTGTATATTTAATCAACAGATCTGTTTTTGTTTATTAGTTTGTCACGCGGCTAAGGTCGATTCTTCATCCTGATCCCTTGTAAAAGCAATATATAATTTAAATAAAAAAACAAAGGGAGATCATTTATAAAGGTTATCATGTTAAAGGATTTTACTGCAAGAATTGTGATTGTGCGTAGCTAAACAGCTAAACATAATCCAGCTTTAGCGAGCAGAGCAGAACTGGATTTAACTGAGCTCACCGAGCAGGACTGTGAAGGTCGGTGCGGAGTTTATTCAGGTACGCAGTAGAGTCACATTAGTACTGGAACAGTACGATTATACAGGGAAAATCACCAACAATATGACTCTGAGAATGTGTTTACTTTGAAGAACAACACCGTACTGAAAAAAAAAAAATAAGAAATACTGGCTGCAGGTGAACATTACCACGTATAATATGTATTAAAACGCAAATATTTTTTAAACTCAAAGGGGAACTTTGTTGGGGATTATTTTCATTCATTCATTCATTCTTATGCTAGTGAGCATTTCTTGCAGCAAGACGGTGTATGTGGCACTGATTAAAATAAAAACAAACAAAATAACTATAATGCCCATGTTTATGATAAAGAAAACATGTGGCAGCCAGAGCAACAATGTGGTTCCCTGGTGTGTTTTTAATAGTTTCTGGATAAGAATTAAGGTCTACGGGACTGAGAAACAATCAGTGTCAAGCTTGGCAACACATTCAGTACTTTGGTAGGACGCATAAACTGTTTGTTTTGGTCTTTTCATGGGGTATTTTGATGTGAGCCATCAGTGTGGGTTGTGTCTTGTTTAACATATGTTCTCCTGACTTTAACTAGGAGCTCATATCTGACTTTTTGTTTACTGTGTAAATACTCACAAAAAAAACCAAAACAAACCTCTCCATCAATCAGGCAGTGAAGTCGATGGAATGTGTCTCGTGTTGTATAATAGTTGATGTTGGCCACGCCTGAGAGATGACACACACACACACAAGCAGAGACAAGTCTGCTGTACGTCTGCTGAGAGCAGGTCACTGGAGCTCTGCAGCAGTACTCAATGGAAGCTGCTGCTATGAAAGCTACTCCTTCATGTGCATTATACAAAAGTAAGTGTTTGCATAAAAATACAGGAAAGTACCTTTTTTTTGCATATAAACCCGACAGCCAACAGATATGTGGAAAGGTAAATGCTAGCCAACAATGTAGAAGATCTTAGCATAATTCCTTGCATTATCTACGACCCGGCATGTGTTTTTTTTATTAACTGCAGGCAGGGTCGCCATTTACTGACTTTCACAAATTGTTCAGATTGGATGGAAACAAAAACAAAACGAAGGTAAACGCAAACAGATGCACACACGCCCTTCCTCATCTGCCGGCGTGGTTTTCGTCTACATTAAAACCCTCATCACTGAGGTCCACACACTCTTACTTGCCAGGAGTAAATAGATCGCAAATTCATTAGAGCTTCAGCATATGGTGAGGTGAAGGATTTCAAAGCGAGGACACAACCGTCATTTAACCTCTGTCCTCATAGTCTACCTCTGTCTCCCCTCACTCTGCTGTAATCTTTTGACTCTTCTCTTCCATCATGTGCCCTTTTGAAATGTCCCACTTTGGTCTAATTTAATATGCATGGCACAGTTGGAGGCACAAAGACCACTCGATTTCATGGTGGACTACGGGTGTACAAGGCAACAACTTCTGGGAAATAAGAGAGGCAGTAAAAAGGTGAAGATACGGCGAGAGAGGATGAGGAGAGGATAATGGGACTACCACAGAGAGGATGAAATGACACATAAATGGAAAAGGCTCGAAGGAAACAGAAGTAATGATTTCTGAATGACAGCATAAAATACAAAGATCCTAACCTATCCTATACTAGACAAAAGGGAGCATTGAAGGGGGACGAAGATAGAACGAGCCAGGCTAGAAAGCAAGAAAGCAAGATTATTGCTAACACATGGTACGGTCTGGTCTTTCTGGGTATCGCTGTATGATTCAGCACTTCTCACAGGAGAGGAATAAGTGTGAGACAAGAGAAATGAAGTGACAGAGACAACATGTAGAGGATGTGGAGAAGCAGACCGACGATGATAACGTCTGCAGAAAGAGAGAAACAGATGGAAAAAGAAAAGAAAAGAAAAGAAAAGAAAAGAAAAGAAAAGAAAAGAAAAGAAAAGAAAAGAAAAGAAAAGAAAAGAAAAGACTGGTGGAGAGAGGACTGTACAAGAGAAAGAGGAAGACAGAGACGGTGGTTGGAGGGGTGGGAGATAAAAGGTTTATGAAAACTGTCATCACCTGTTGGAAAGCCAACGTCAAAGCAAAGGTCAAAAGTATGATCAAATGTCAAAACCTTCAAAAAAAAATCAAAGAAAAGATCAAATAAGTGTACACATTCAAACATCCACACTTTCCCCTGCTGTCTTACATAGTGTAATCCTTCCCCTGCTCAGCCCAGCTGTAGCCCTGCTCCCCTGAGGCGACCATTCCCTGGCTCTGAGATGAGGTCAGCCCACCCTGGAGGGGGCAGTATTGTTCCAGTAAAGGTATTTGTCTGGGCATGTCTATCTACTGAGATCTTCCTCCACCTGACCTACATCCTGAGGGAACCAGCCAGATGATGCATGAGAGGGAAAGAGAGATAGACACACATGTGTTTGGGTGTGTGTGTGTTTTTGTTTCCCTCTGTCCATTTTCGTTTTCTTTCTGCTGACTTTTTGGACATTATTGCTGTGCTTGCTTGTCACCTCTAATGTCCAGTGTTTCTGTAGAAACACCAGCTGAATGTTTTAGGTACAAAAACCCTGTGTTATGTAATTTTGTTGAACCTGCAGTAGCTTTAGTTTATGTTCTTACGTAAGAATCACTCTGAAAACGTGGTTTTCTGTAACCCGCAGAGAGCGTCTTTGATATAGGAAAAGTAAATCACCGAGTAAAATTATTATTGTTATGTTTGATATATCAAAAGTTTAACCTCATGAGTGTAGTTGCTACTCAAACAATTATTTGTTTGAGTAGCAACATTAAAAGAAAAAGGAATATAGTTTAACTGAACCTATATTATAAGAGCTGAAAAGACACAACCAGCTGACCACAACAAGCCATACATAGACATGGACTATAACAGTGTAAAGTATATTGTTTTAAGTTCTGATTATCAACAATACATTTTCCAATATCTTACTTTGAGCTATAAAAATGTTCTTCTGCAAATCCCAAAACACACACACACACACACACACACACACACACACATAAAGCCAATGCTCTCAGTGTTAAATGTATAAACACAATAGTCTAAACTATCTGATCAAAAAAATACAAATCGATCCAGACATTCAATGCCAGCTTTCAATATTTGTTGTCTGTACCAAAAATATATAGGAATATATATTTATTCCCTTTCTTGCTGAGAGTTACAGCAGACGCCGCCCTCTTAAACCAGCATCTCTTCAACTTAGCTTACAAAGCCCGGAAGTAGCAGAAATAGCCAGCCTAGCAAAATGTTGAACTATTCCTTTAAGGCTAATATATGATGTGATGATCATATTACTGGAAAAGAACTACGATATATATTTTAGTTTGCTACTTCGCATACACGATTAGCACATGACTGAGGGCCAAGTTTGCTCTGCGGAGTCATCCTGCCTCCTCTCTCTATATCTGTATATTGATGAAAAGCAAGTTCTGTAGTATGCACCGAGTATTGATTATATCAATTACACATGATTACGGTTCTATTATCCGCACTGACTGTCTTTAATTACACTAGAGAGCAAGCATGGAGGAGGAGAGGGGAAGAGAGACAGTGGAAGAGATAGAGATAGAGAAAGAGAGAGAGAGAGAGAGACTATACAGATAGATAGATGAAGCGAGACACTGCACCCAACTAATTAAAACAGAAACTTTTTGTTTCAGCAAGTTGACAGGGAATAATTCTGGCAGGGAATTAATCTGTCTGCAGGGAACACAGCGAGGAGTTATACACACACACACACACACTCATAGGGAGGTGCATTGCAGAGTGCCGTTGCCATAGTTACTGAGCATGGCGCCACCTCATGCTGCAGAGTTAATGCAGAGGTGTGTGTGTGTGTGTGTGTCTTATTTAAGCTTTCATTATATTACCGCCCTGACCTATTCCAACATCCTGTCCACGAGCGCACAGAGAGAAAGGTTGCAGAGATAAACTTCCTGCTAAAATAGCAAACTCTTTGCTACTGGTTACTGCCTCCAATCTGAAGCTCTTACCCTTGAGGTGAAGCAACATTTATGCTTATGTGTTGGGTGATGACATACTGGAAGGAAATATTTGGCAAGTAAAGATAAGCACTTCAACTCGAGGCCTAAAGACAGTGTCCCTTTGGGTGTTTAAAATATCCTGATTAACTCTTGCATGACTGTCTAAGGACTGTGTGTGTGTGTGTGTGTGTGTGTGTGTGTGTGTGTGTTTGTGTGTGTGTTTGTGATATAACAGCAGCAATAGAAGAAATATTCGGATCATTTATTTGTTAAGTATCAAACATGGCAACTTTCCATCACGGCGTGAAATTAATTGAAGGAATGAATTAGTGGGTTGATGGTATGTAAAAGCAAGGTGGAGAGTCCAGAACATGGAGGACAGCAACAGTAATTCATCCGTGCAAACGTCCGGTAATCAAAACAGCAAGTTCAGCACAAATCCAAAACACATGGGACCTGTCTGCTCTCATCGTCCTTTACCTAACCACTCTCTCTTCTCTCTTTTCAAGAAACTGTCAAAACGGATTTACACAAACAGACGCACTGATGCGAGCTCACAATTAATTCTAGCTCTCAATGTCAAGAGATATCGATTCTTTAAACCACTTGTGCATGAGGAAAGAAATGCGGCCGAAGACTGTTTGGATGTAGGATGTCTGAAGGACGTATATGTGCAGGTGTGTCCTTTCTCCTTCACACTGTGCACTTTACACTGCGCGAGGGTTAGTTAACACGTTTACAGCTGCGTCTGTAAATACATTTATTGTACTTTCACAGACTGTTTTCCAAGTCCATTCATAGCCTCATAACCCTCCCACTCTCCTCCTGTTTTTTTTCACAAGACATTTTAAAAGGAAAACTAGCTGTATCTGCTGCCCTGTATCTCGTAACAAATCAGTCGCTGTAAAGCCGGGGTGTAATTGAAAGCTGTTTGAAATACTGTGGCAGCTCATTCATAAGGCTTGATGATGGTTGTGTCCACCCTGAACAGAAGGCCCGACTGCAGGAATAGAGAAGAAGTCCCTGTCTGTTTTTGTCTCTGTAAACGCGTCTTTGAGCATTTGGAAAAGTACTATATAAAAGTATTATTAAGTCAAAATATGTAGAAAATGGAGAAGTTATATTTGACACTATATTTAAAAACAGTACCTGTGAACATAGCACAGTTTAGGCCCACTACGGACAACTCCAGATCTCTTTTGTATTATTTTTTTTGAATATCTCAGAATGACAGCAGCTTTATCCCGTGTTGGCACAGGGAAATGGAGTGTGGAAATAGCTCTGGCAATATAAGAGTACCATTACATTAAACTGAAGCTGACTGCTGAAAATACATTAGCTGTCTAAAGACCATCTCTTACAGTTTAAACTCGAAACATTAAAGATTTATTTCTATCTTGAAAAGGCTGAAGAAAAATGGGAAATCACATTTAGTAGCCTGTTTTTTTTTTTTTTTCTATTATATCTATTATATATTATATCTAATGGTGCCATAAGGAGCCAAAAAATTCAAATCCAAAATTTAGAAAAGTTAGAGCATAAAATAGTATAGTAATATAGTATGGTGTAGTATTGTATAGTACAGTATATATAGTGAGATGTGTGAGAAAGTTGATAACGCTTTTTGAAAGTTGATAACATGCCTCTGCATATCTCTCCTGCGACAACTCTTTCCCGTCGACATAAATCTCAGATGCAAGCTCGTCTTTGTGTTTGTGTTCTCTCCTTGTCTCTCTGGTGAAAAGTGTTGTTTTCCTTAGGAGTTATGTCTGAGTGAAAGTGTGTGACATGTTTATTTTTCAGCAGCTGGTGAAGACAAGAGGTTCAGTAGACAGTGCACACAGGTACTAGATGCTGTTTAAAGAAACTTTCTGTGGTACGGACAAAGCTGCTGCTATTAAAAATATTACTTTTCTGCATGTGTTTCAGACAACAGGTGATTTACAGTAGCTCGCTGTCATCAGAGGGTGCAAGAAATATTTATAACCATGAGATTTATAATATACAGAAGAACACATTTCCTTTTTCTTCCAGTTTTTTGTGAAGGGCTACAGTGGATGCTGTAGTCAAGATAACACTGCGAACAGGTAGGTACAAAGACAGACAGTAACAACAGATGTAGATGCATGAAAAATAGATTAACAAGTAAGGACAACGGTAGGTATAATAGCAGCCTGTCAAATAGAGTGTAAATATGATTATACATCAACCCCAGCAAGGAGCTCCCAGTCACTTAACAGCTCATCTGTGCTTGTCTTTAAACAGGCCTAAAGGTTTTTGCATACCTTTATCACACACATAGTTGCATCCAATGTAATGACAATGTAACGACAACATGTTAGTCCGTGATGAGCTATAGTAAGGGGCACAGACTGCAGTGCAAGTAGGTTAGACCCCAGGGGCCCTAAAGACACTGTCTGGTTTCAAACTGCCAAAGAATTATGATGGGGTTGCAACATCTGCTGCCTGAGAGGAAGACAGACAGTGATGGATGGCCAGGTGTGTTTTGTGTGTGTGTAGAAGTGCCGCATACACACGTACAGCCCAGATAACAGAGCATACATACTGTATGCACACATTCTCATGCATCTACAAGCAAAGCGGCTGAGGCAACAGTTAAATAAGAAATGCATACATCTGTGATAGATGACTGTAAATCAAACATGAACACAAAATGCACAAACATACAGGTGCACGTCCTGTGTGTGAGACACACACAAACTGAAAAAAAACAAACCCCTTTTACAATCTCTCACTAACTTGTTTGTGATGGCTCACTGTTGAATGCAACTTCCATATTAATGAATTTCAGAAGAGATAAAGATTAATGATGTATTTATCATCTATTGACAGGAGCTCCACGCTGCAGATAAATGATCAGCACCAACCTGTCAATGGCAAATCCGATTTGATGAGATTACTGAAGAGCAGGAAATATAATGACACTTCCTTGTCAGAATAATGAATTCTACATTTATAAAACATGACATGTAGCGTGTACTTTGAAGAACTTTTCATTTATTCCTTTTATGTTAGCACGAGACACAGGTGGCAACTATATCCGCTATTTACTATATGAAGAGCACAACTTTACCTATAATTACACTATAGTCACTTCTAATATGGTCATTAAAGTCATCACTTGTCATTTAATCACAAGGTAGCAAGTGCAAAAGATCCAGACGTGTTGTGGCACGAGCAACAGATCACAGGAAAAGACAAGCGCTGACAGTGAAATCTAACATCAAGTGTTTGGTTCGGGCGTATCACATCAGTCTGTGTAATTTGTGATAAAATAGCAACACATGTGTGATTTTGCGGTCGACTGTGCAGATTTCGGATGTTATCTTGAGGCAAAGCTTATATTTTAGGTTAAGTACTGTCATACTAAGAAAATAAATTTCACTGATTGAGACACATGATCGCATGTTCTGTTGTAAATATATTAATTGTGAATATGTCCAGCTTGGTTTGCTGTGAGATCTTCAAAAACCTTAAAAGTCATCCGTCACTGTTTGCCCCTTTCTCATTCTTTTCTTTCTGCTGGCTCGGGCTGGGTGTTGCAGGGGTCTTGCGTCCAGTGGGGATTGGTGGCAGGATGGGCTTCACGTTGGATCCGGGCCGTCTTTCAGAGGAGGGAGTCATGACGGCAGCTGGTTGATCTGTGCCTGGATGGGCAGCATCAGGGGTTTGATCAGGTGCCATGTGGTCTGAAATGAAAATGTTATACTTGATAAAAGCACAGATATTACAACCACATCAACATTGTAATCCAATTTTGCTCTGATGATGTACTCGTAAAATGACATAAGTACAATACAGAAGACATGGAATAGTGTTCAAACTTAACCCATAATGATAATAGTACAATAAATGACTTCCCTAAAAATCCTTTCTTGGTAGCTCAAACATTAGCATGCATACCATCTGTCTCTGTTTCCTGTGCTCTCTCTAGATTTCTATAAATATAAATAAAAAACTATAAAAAAACAAAACAAACCTTTGAGTGTTTCCAAGGTTTGTCCCAGGACGGATATGTCTAGTGGCTCTACTACGCCAGACAAAGCCCCAGCTGAACTGGGCACAGACAGCACTGAACTCACATGAGACTCATCTGAGCTGTTTGTGAAAGGAGTAAAAAATAAAAAAAGAATGGAGAAAATGACACATTAAATGTAGAAGGTGGGAGGGAAAGAGAAGAAAAGAAAAACTGGTCAAGCAGTTAAAGGCGTCTTGTGGACAGTGTAATAAAAAATAATATTTCGTAGGCACTGGTGCCAAAAGAGCGAAAAACAAAACAATAAAGAGACAGGTGAGGATTTAGAAATGTTACCATCATGCTGGGAACAGCAAGAGGGAAAATGTTTTTGTTATTTATTTCAGTCATGTAAACACAAGCGCACACACACACTCATAAACCCTGTGCACAAACTTGCACTGCAGTGCAAAAAAAAACCCATCCGAAAGTTACAATAGGATCCTCTGTTACAGTAAATGAGATAGACACTCACAAGTAGAGACACATCCTTATGAAGAGCGGCGCTAACAAGCAGCTAGATGTCTGGAATCCTCTACAGAAATACTGAAGGGCTGAGTAATGCTAAGCGTACATACTGAGGGTGTGTTGACAAGACTTGAAAATTTTCCACAAGTTTGGTGAAACTTGCCTTCAACATTTTAATTTGAAGACAAATGTATCTAATATGTAATCTCCTGAGAAAAGATAATGAAATAAAGTGCGTGGGCATGCACAACACACACATACTATATCGACGTGTAACTAAATGTGTAATTAAATTCATACTTGCATCCAATTTGTGCAGTACGCTTGTTTGTTGAGCAAGTGTACACACTGGGGAGTCAAAAATCAGCGAAAAGCCATAAAATCTAAATTTATGAGTGGGCGTATTTGTGTGTACTCAGTGTGTGTTTGTACACAGCTTTTATAGTACCAGTAAAATGAGCGATATACAAGTGAACATATGTTGTAAAAAAAAAAGGCCTAGGGAATAATAAAGAATACCACTACAAACAGTTTCTTGCTTATAAATCTTTAGCTTGATGACAAGACTTTCTTTAGGTTGTCATGTCTCATTTTAAATGATAGAGCTTTAATTATAAATTGCATGGATTTGAATGTGTGCTTACCTACTGTCTTCACTAAAATGGGCACCAGGATCATTATTCTGTCGTGATGATGGTGCTGTTTGAGCAGAGCTGAGGTAAACAACAAACAAAATAGGAACACATTTAATCATTCTTCTTCCTTGGCTGTTATAGATCATACGGGGAAAGCAATTACGCCCTTATGAAGACACAGTTCACTAGAAAAGATGAATTTTGAAGTAAGGCCATTGTTTGTTTCATTCAGATTTAAGCTGTGAACAGGTGACAGGTGGGTTTTTAGAAAGGCTGAGGAGAGAGCGTAGTGCACAAACCCATCATATTAGCAAACAGATTCAAATAATTTGGGCACCTGCCACTTCACCCTCAAGGTCAAACAATAACCCAAAACAAACCATCAAAATTCAGTTAGGACAAGTGCTCAAATTAAACCAATTTGGCCCAGCTGAGAGTGCCCACTTGAAATTAAGCTCTAGAGTGCAGTGAAGTGTGCGCCACTTATGATGAACCTTTTGAAGAGATGGCTGTAGACCCCTGGACTCCTCCCCACTACAGCCTCTCTAACCAGCTGCTCACGCCTCCTGATGGACGCTACCTCCTGCAGAGAAGGGAGTTTAAGAGATGAAGGACGAAGAGTAGTTGGAGTGTGAAGGTGAGAGGAAGGGCAGACAAGCAAGACTTACAGGTGAGAGAGAGGAGAGGAAAGATGACACGGAGGGTGATTTAAGGGGGAAAGAGAATGGGGCAAAAAGAAAAGGCAATGTGGGCATGGAAGTGATGATGTATGGTAGCAGGATGAGAAAGAAAGCAGCATACTGTTAGAGGATTGGGGGTTATTATACCATAAATCTGACTCTAGACTCTAGATGTCTATTTAGCATTCACTTACAGGATTCATTACTAATAAATGATTCATCAGACATCGTGTAACTCACAGCGGGGCTCTTCTTGGGGCTGAGCTGTGCCTGGATCTTGGTGGAATAGTTTCTGTAGGAGGTAAGTGAAGGGTCAAGAGCTGTGGCTGAGTGTGGCATAGTGTCTGATCCTGACCTCGACGGGTCTGAGGGTGGCTTTTCCTCTGGTCCGTGGCCTGAGACTGTGAAAGAAAGAGACACAGTCCATCAATTCCTTGTATGATAAAGGTGTTTCACAGCACACACACGACTTTAATTGTGTATGTTTATGTCGCCTCACAACTAATGTTTAACTTATGTTTTAAAAAAAAACTGTTTAAGGCACTCTTGACTGCAGTGCAGTGCGTTGATTTACAAATTAGCACCCTGATGTTTTGAATCTGCAAGCGGAGAAGCTGAACAAATAAACAAACACACACCTGTGGATGTGTTGTTCTCTCCTTCTCCCTGCTCCTCGAGCAACAGGTAATCCTTCACTACCTGCTCCAGCATCTGGTAGGCTTCTTCCCAGTCATCTACGCACGCACACACACACACACACACACACACACACACACACACACACACACACACACAAACAAACTGTAATGAACAGAGCCAACACATATCCTATCAAACAGTAATGAATCAAAGATATGGGGATGATGACCTTAGTATAATGAGGTGCGAGCAAGCAGTGCATAAAAGTGATGAGTGTCCCGCGCTCCCTGTATGTTCATCTCATTAAGAAAACAGCTTAAATGTCTGAGTGTGTTCATGAGGGAATGATAAACACAGCTATTCTGCGGCTACATGCCCTTAATACATGTAGTAATTGGATTTAAAGTGTAGTGTATGGATTTTAGTGAAGTGCGTTAATTTATCTAAGGCTGTACCGACGGCACGTGCACTGCACTAAGCGAGGCTATTTTTAGATTTGTAAGGCACCACAATGACAAATGAACAGAGTAATCACACTAAAGACTTGCAAATTTCTTTCTTGCTGACACCACATTCAAAGGTTGAACAAGCGTGGGGAAAAAAGTGGAGGTTTTTTTAGTTTTAAACGGATAATTGTTAAAAATGAATTGTTAATATTTCCAATTATACATTGTACTACAATTAAACATGAATTAACTAATAAGTACAATAGAACAGATTAGTCACCAGAGGATATTGAACTATTGTACTGCACACTTAAAATACCAGCTAATACTATTAGTTAACATAAATGAATACATTTTAAGCCACAGTAAAAAAAACCTTCTTGACGTACCACAGGGGATAACGTTATCGAAAAAGCCTGGCCGTTGCCTGTTGAAGTTGGCGTAGAGCTCTGTGCGTGACACCGCCATTTCAATCTGTGCAGGCGTGTAGAGGTCACGGTTTTTCAGGTGGCCTATGTACTTCTCCAATTGGGTGGGGATAAACAGGATGTATCGAGGCTCAAAGTAGCTGTTCTTCAGACTCAACACACCCTGTGAGGACAGATGACAGAAACAGTTTGCCTTTTCTGTGACAAAGAGGGTTTGATATCATGTTATATTTTATATAACAAAAAGGGAAAAAAAGGCTGTGTTTTCAAGACATTGCTCATTAAGCAGAAATGTGTCTCATCATGAAGATGAAGATGGTTTAAGTTTATGCTACTGGACAAACAGATCAAGCAAACATATAAACATATTCTCACATTCACTGTATATACAATAACTGTATAACTGAGAGACCTCTAAAGGATGAGAGTTCAACATGCTGTTTGAGAAATTCATATATTAGTGTTTTAGTGGATTCTCCATCTTTACTGTACTGCATGTCAGTGTAGTGGCTTTACTGACCAGGTATGGTATGAGCCTGTATAAGTTTTCCATATGTACCTCTAGCTCCATATGCACACAGCAGGCGAGTCCTTCTCTGGCCACGTCCTCTATGGAGTCTCTGGTCAGACCGTAGCTGTGACCCCCGTACTGCATGGTCTGTATAAACTTACCCTGAAATGGAGTTTCCAGTTATTACAGGAAAGAATGAGAGAGAGAGACATGTTACCACAGCTATGAGCTACATTTATCTCCGAACGCAGACATAATACTTACCTTCATACACAACCCCAGCATGTTTGTCAAGATTTACAACCTGAAGTCATTTGCTCACCTGTGAACTGAACTTTTGACCTGGTGGTCAGGGGGAAAAAAAATCTCTCTCTTTCTTGATTACTTCTCACACGTGACCCCTGACCTTTCGTCTGTGTTCTTTTGGGGGAAGTTTTATTTGAACTAGTATAATTTATAACTCTCAACAAGTTTATGGCTCATCCCAATACAAGTGGCGACAACAATAAAACAACACAAAGGTAATCTAAACCTATAAAGAATTTCATTGATTTATTGTTATATGACCTAAAAATAATACCTTGTATATATGCGTTTACATTTGTAATTTTTGAGTTTTGTTTTTAAAGAATTATTTTATCGAAAACATACTTTGACTGTATTACTGTTGTTTGCTACACTTAAAATCACAGCTATTAGAGAGAGAGCATGTCAAGTACTGAGGACTGCTGATTGGCGTTCATCTTGTATAAGAACAACCACGAGAAGTGGGTTTGAGAGGTCATGATTGCATAGTTACTGAAAAGCACATCTGAAAGAGCAAAGAGGGGAGAAAGAAAGGAGGCAGCTGATACATGAAAGGTGAGAGCATGAAGAGTAAGAAAAAGGAAGACAGGACGGCAATAAACCAGGCAGCTGGCAACAGAGGGGTGAAAGGAGAAAAAGAAGAATGAACAAATCAAGGAGCTGGAGTACAGACTAAAGTTAACCTGATCCACCTCCGGTGTAGACAGAGAGTAGACAGAAGGCATCAATTCCAGCATCAAAGCCCTCTATGTGTAAATCATTACAGCCCTGACCTCTTTTTTTTTTTTTTTTTTTTTACCTCCACCACTCTTACATAACAGTTAGCCTGACACGAGGGACAAAATAGAAAACAAATGTTTCCCAGACATTAGGCCTCAGGACCCAAGTCCACTGATTTGATGCTCTGGTTATATTTAAAACATATACAGCAGCATTGTGTCATGAATAAGAGTCTGTTGCTGTTGATGAACACAAATACAAACAGACTGTGAAGTTAAAATCAGAGCCTGGCAATAAGAAAAAGTAATAATTAATATAGTCATAATACCTCATTAAAAAAGGTAAGCTTAACTAAACTGTATATTTATTAAACAATGTATAGTATAGTACAGTTAAAGTATAGTCAATTCATTCAAGTAAAACTAATTATCTCGGGCTGCTCATTACAGCCAGTGAGAGAATTCAATTTGAAACTTGCAGTTACCTTTTAAAAAAAACCAGCGTACATTTAATTAACTCATGCTTCAGTTTTAATGTTTGCATGATTTATGAAACCCAGTGCACATGATGATTTTGAGTGCAGAATTAACTAAACACACTAACGCACCATGTGAATGATATTCTGAAAGTCTTCTTCACTGACAAAATGATAATCACTTCCATTCTCCTCTCCAAGGTAGGGCCCCCTTGTGGTATGACAGGTTCTGTGGGAACAGACAGACACAACACACACACACAGTCTGGGCATTTCATGCAACATATCCAGCCTTATGATTGATGATGTCTAAAACAAAACCACTCGACGAGAGCCAGGAATATATCATCACCCACAGATATACCGTAGGCTTGACTCGCACACTGGTGCATGTGTTTTGCCGCTACATTTAAAGGATTGGCTTGGATTTTTTTCAAATCTATTTTAATACAGTACTCACATGCCACAGTTGCACTACAAAGGGATTTCACAGCCAGTATGGACTGGAGGAATGATTACCGGGACCAATAACTCATATGGCATGTGTATAATGTATCAGTGTAGACTCCAAACAATCCCTCAGATTGTGCCTTTTTTCATATTACATTCATGTAATATGAATGTAACATACATATTAACCCAAAACTTGGGTTAAGGTTTTGAGTACTGTGAGTCCCATTAAAAATCAACACTCTATTTTCTTTGGTCTGTGTAGCTTTCTGTCTATGTAGTGATTAATATATTGGGTAGGCTTGCATGACACTACAGAAAAGCTTCATGAGAGTGAAGATACTGTATATGTACTGAAACAGAGTAGAGACTGACCCATGGGCAAAGTATTCGCTGAACTCTTGGCACAGTCTGTGGGCGAGCTCTCTTTTCCCACAGCCTTGAGGACCGGTCAGCACCAGCATAGGATACGGGGAGTCTGCACTGGGCAGAGTACTGCTTGAACAAACACAGGTTTCTGATGAACGTTAACTTTACAGATCTGTTCACTGCTTCAGATTCAGTTATCTCTTCCCTGCCTAAGACGAGTTTTGGAAGAAATATAACAAACCATGAAGTAATTTTCGGTCAATATAAACAGGGGCCTTGTAGACAATATGGATGTGCTTTTGCTAGGAGGCACAGAGGGAAGGGCAAATTTACTGTAGCTGCAGCGTTTTATTTGCTGATGATGGATGTTTTCATAAAAGTGCTGATACATTAACTCATTTTTCTTCTTTTAGAGGATAGATAATATGAGCAATACAGAAACACTGCAGTCAAAATGCTGCTCATGTCTGAAAAACAACTTCCTCCATTGCTGATTATAAAATATATCCATGATTATGACTAATCATCACATTAGGATTGTAAATCTTCACACTTCAACCCCTCACCTCAGCCAACATTTTTATAACCATTTAACACTACATTAAAAAGGAAACAAATAGCTAATGTTACATTAACTCAGTCCACTGGGAAGTTTCAACTTTGGCTTTGTACTCAGAACAAAGGACAATTTAGATGTGGGAATATTAAATTGTACCATATATTTATGCAAACCTATAATAGAGGACCTGGGGATGCATCAGCTGATACACCAGGTGGGTCATGTGATCCCTGGCTGCCACCACATCCAAAGGAGGGTCATATTTGTTTACTGATGACACCTGGGATTTAAGGTTAGTAACCAAGCATTCATAAGACACCACACATCCAAGAAAAGGAAGACAGGTTAGTGTCAATCTCGAGCTATGGACAAAAGATATCATTGTAATATTCTGATTAAACATGGAAATTAAGAGAGAGAGAGAGAATAAGTATTATGTTTATTTGTACCTTCTCTTCAACTGTGACTTTCTCTTGGTCCAGCACAATCAGATGTTGAAGGAGGAAGACGACTGACAGCCTGTAATCTGGCTGCTTCTACCATATCACATTCACATGCCACAAAAAACAAACAAACATGCGATTAAGCTATACATAAAGCACAAACATGTTCTGTGTTGTGTTGTCAAACAATACAGTCAACAAAGTTGTCAAGGTGAAACACCATCAACTTTACAAACCAATGTGGAAGTGCTTACAGGCTGGGTACAGACCACATGACGAGTAGATGCATAAATGTGGACCTCTAACATGCTTGGTACTTATATACATAATATATACACACAGATGCAATGAATGTTCCCACGGCAGTACCAAGTATAGGCTTAGGTTACCTGTACAGGGTTTCCCAGCAGATTGAGGTCCCTCAACAGGGAAAGATCATGAATGTGTTTGCACTCTTGAATTTCATTTATCTGAAACAAAAACACGAATACCTCTATAATAGCTTATTTGCAATTATTATGTTTATATTTAAATTTGTTGAGTGTCAAAGTTAACTTTCAATGTTGGATTTTCGTCAAACCAGAAATTAATTGCCTTTTTTTTCAGGTTTACAGACAGTTTCAGATACCAAAATTGGAAAAAGTCCCTATACAACACATGTTATGTTCATTCATAAATGTGTGATGCAGATTTCAACCTCATAAATTACCATATTCTCATTTTAGATTCATTATTACTGCTGTAACTTTTCTAAAGCTTCTTTCAAATCAATACCAGGTTTTTCTCCAGGTTGATGGAGCCCAGCAGGTGGAGGCTCTGGAGGCCAGACAGACTGGTGATGCGGTTCAGGGACAGATCGAGACCCTGCAGGCTTTTCAGATTCTCCAACCCTTCAATCCTCACCAGCTGGTTCCCCCTCTGGATGCAGACAGGAGAGAGGACACATTTAAAAGATGCAAGTACATGATAATTATGCATATGCACGCTCACATAAGTGGCTTCTAACCACCTCCTCTACTTTATATACAGTCAATGATTCCCACTAATCAATATTAAGGACGTGCTGTGGTCGCTCTGCAGGGTGCCTGAACCTTCTTTCCCCTCAGTAGTGAGTTGAGTGGCAGGCCCACATCGCTCTGCTAGATCCTGACAAGTGAGGACTGACAACCAAACAGCTGGCGAGGTGCTAACACAGCACACAAACCAACTAAAGAACCAGACCTGGGCACTCCTTTCTTGTCAGGATCCCCAGCCTGCTTTTCACCTCATTCCACTGACTAAAGTTGTTATCTAGCTGTCTGGCTGCACCTCGCCGTGCTCTTGCCAAGCATGTTGCCTGGCAGAGGGCTGCTGTCAGTGGGGGTGGGTGACTGCAATGGTCCCTTGAAGCTCCAGGTCGGTGGTGTGATGGGCTGGGAAACAGACTGGCTGACAGGGCCGTGCTGTTTAGGGAGGCAACATGTGAGGAAGAGGGGTCAGGGATGGGATTAGATGGATGCTGGACGGACAAGGTGTGTGTGAGTGTGTGTATGTGTGTATGCCTGTGTGCTGAACCTGGTCCAGGCTCACTCAAACACCAGCAGCTGGTCCCAAAGCAAAGCTACAGACAGGGGCAGACACAGCCAGACCGATGGCTGCTGACAATGAGGAAACACTGATAAAACACGTACACACACACACACACACACACACACACACACACACATATACAAGCAGAAAGAGAGGGAAATAGAGGAAAAGCCTGCTGTTGGACCATATGGTGATTCTCAAACAGGGGGCCAAGCTTTGTAAAAATGAAGCCAAAAACAGACATAAAGAGAAAGAGAATAGAGAGGAGATAAGGTGAAATACCGGCCACAAGGAAAAATAACTCCTACTTAGTGTACGTGTGTAGATACTAAACAACATGTGAAGGAAATCAACCCCCTGAGAAGTGATGACATACATGACAAAGTGACAAATGAGGCTCCAGTTTAAAATGCTTGTGTGTTTGCAAACGTGTGCTTATGTGTACCGTATTTCTGTCTGCGTGTGAATGTGCACTCTTGTTTATCAGGAAACAGGAGGACCTACAAGGCAGAGGTCTGTGAGAGGCAGGTTGTCCAGGCCGCTGATCTTTGAGATCTTGTTGTGCGCCAAGCTGAGGTGGGTGAGCCTGCAACAGTGCTCAAGACCACCAATGTCACTGAACCTGTTGTCTGAGAATGGGCATGTTAAGGATACACATGGGGGGAAAAAGGTAAACATCATGCATCAGTTTTGACGTAGTATACTTTTATAGACATTATCATATGTATTTAAAAAGGCACAGAAAGAAGCTATAAAGGGTTTGTGACTGACAGAGACAGATGAAACACGTGTGGAAGTGAATGTACATGTTTCTCAGTAAGGATACAATCCAGATTCAGTTTGCTAAGAGTTGTATAGGCAGACAAATCCTTCATTTTTGTCATATAGTTGTGGGAGAAATTGACCTCCTGAAAAAAAATAAAAAAAATAAATAAATAAAAGCAACACACTTTGAACAAAAGTCACAAAAACCAGAGTATAGGAAAGAATTTTTTAATTTGGTAAAGTTCACTATCATTCAAGGGTAGTTAATGCCTTGTAAGCATATTCAGAGTGACTACAGATGGGGTATGGAAATCTAGGCCTATCTTGAGGGAATAGCGGTGAGACCCAAGCCACCGATCAAATGTTGTCTTTTACTGTCAGCTCAAGGTCTTGTGTTATACCTTTAGGTTCTTGGGTGGCTGGAATCCAAAGAAATTGGAGATTTCATTGTGAGAAGCGTCCAGGATGACGAGGTAAGGCATGTGGCTCACACAGGATAAATCTAGCAGTTGACAAAAGTTTGAGTAACAGAAACAGTAAAGTCAAACATTTAAATGTAAATAAATCATTACATCTTGTAATAGCCCTCTGCAAAATAGCCACAGGCAAATAATAAGAGTATGAGGTGCAGGTTATATCTGATTCTAATGAAAAGTCACCTTTAATTTTGTTGTGTGGCAGTTCCAGCTTTTGAAGATGGACATAACTGGATAAAATGGAGACGTCCCTAAGATTGCGACTCTAAAGTAAAGACAGATACAACCGTGGTAATTTGTCTCAAATTCAAAATGCAAAAGGGAATTGCTAAAACAACATCAGGACTAGATAGGTCAGGGATTGCTTTGTCTTAGCAGATAAGACTGTAAATATAATTGCGAGCCATATATAGTAACATGTATGACTGCTGTCTGTGCACATGTGTGACTTACAGGCAGAGACAGGTGATGGTATAAGTATTGCAGTCCAGTGCCAATGTGTCCAAGGTGAGATATACAGCTGGACACCACCTCAACAGTTAAAACACCGTCCTTCTGCTGACATAAAAAAAACAACAACAATAAAATGTAGTGTTTTAATATAATACTGAAGCTGCTATATACCATGTAGGCCTTGCAACATTTACAGCAGTGCAGTAATTCCCATTTGAAAACTATGTGAAGACAGCATATGGCATGATGCCACTATAAGCATGTGCTCACAGCTTCCTGCCTCTACAAGCACAAATACACATTTTCATGCAGTACACACTGTGACACACACACACACACAGATTTTGCCTATAAATGCTGCACAACACTATCTTTGCTGTCCATGCAGCTAGTATTACTGTACATGTTTCAAATAATCAACCATTTGACCTTGCAGTGCTGTTTCACTTTCCCAGACCTCTTGTGCAAGGTTACCTGCTTAATCTGTTGCATAATGGAACAAATATGGAAATTTATTCCAAGTTTTTTTTTCTTCATAAATCAATACATTCATCATTCCTTATATTGTTGTTGTCCACTTTTAGTCATGAAAACAGTAAATTAGGACTGAAAAGAGAATATTTTAAGAAGTATGAAGACGCATTGTGGTACCGCTTACCTCCATCTCTTTGTTATCTTCTGGCTCCTCGCAGCTCACAGCCTTTGCTAAGCGGGTATCAGTGAGGGACCCCGGGGGACCGCAGCAGCCAGGCGACGCTGAGGACAACTGTTGGCTTGATCCCTTCATTATTTCAGGAAGAAAACTCGGCGGTAAATGACACTGGAGTGACTCATAATCAGCCAAAGTCAGGAATTTGTGAGGCAAAAAGTTTAAATATCTGTCTCTCAGCCGGTTAGCTAGCAAGTTAACTCAGGGCGAACGCGTCGCTTGGCAACGCTTAAACAAGTGCAGGTGAAAGGAACTATGGGTCGTGTAGTTTTATTTGCAGACAAGAGCGACAGTGGATCATGAGGTCACAATTTGTTAAACTTGTACAGAACAAGGAAAATAAAAAAATAACAGTAGGAAAAGCACAGGTGTAAATAATAAAATTAATGATTGCTGACTTCCATTTAGTTACTTCAGTTTCCTGTTTTTACTTGGACACTTAAAAATAATTGAGCCATTACTAACACCTGTGCCTTTCCTAATATAACAAATCAAAATGTCTGAGATGAAAAGGCATATTAATGAGTGATTGCAGCTTTAACGCTGTGTTCATTTGTAACCCTTTTGTTTACTATTGAAATTGTGCCTTTCGGTTCACGACAGTAAGTCACATCAGGGCTGATAACACAACCGGGGGTTTGCAAATATAACACGGTGCCAAAAAGGTTCCAGAAGAATTGGATTTATGCCCACGCCAATACAAGCATGCATGCTGTCATAGTGTCATGCTTCAAACCATGTCACATGACACATCACACCCGTCAGGTCAACTTCATTTTAAAGTTTTTGGTTTTGGATCCGTCTTACTCATATGATATGAGGTGGTCTTAAGTGCATCAAAAATACTGATGGACTGCAGTATACTGTCGTGTGGAAGAGCTGTTGTGCTTCCTCTGTGGAAAATATGACCGTTTTGCAACCACACAAGTCAAAGCACTTCACAAAAAGACAAGGTTGGAATTTGAATGGTTTATTTTTTATTCAGTATATTAGTGTATGGCATTGGCAAATCATGTGTGCTGAATTTAGAGCAGACAAACGTTTCAGAGCATTTATATGATGAAACTCAATAATCAGAGGAGCGATGGGGGGTGTTTAAACTCGTTAAAGACTAACACGCGGTGATGTATGTTTGGAATTCAATACATTCATACTAGAGAGAGTTATTCTCATCGGACAGATGACAAAATAAACATCTTTTGCAAAAACAAATGTAATAAATTTGAGTAACCTCAAAGTAGAAAATTGACTTTTATTACACGTTACATATTCCATTAATTAATAAAAGAAAAATGCACAGCAGGAGTGGTTCAGTTAAATATATGAAGTATTGGAGAACATAAGCTCTCTGGACTTTTATTAGTTTTGGGAGTGTGTATAGTCTGATAATGGCGGTGTCACGTCTGTATGTTCTGCGCTGTATCACAAATTGTCTCTCAGGGGACATTGAAGTCTAGTTTGACATGACACCGTCAATTAATGTTGTATTAAAGTTTCCTGTGTATAACGTTACAAAAGTAGTTCTGAAGTGAACAGCTGAATGAGCAGATTTTACATTTTAACACCACAAGTGTACGTTTCATTTCTTTTCGTGGTCCGTGAACCCCTCAGCAGCTCTGTGGTTGTTTTCCAATCGATCTCAGCCTATGTGTCATTATGATGGATTGTTCTGTGGGCTTCAGGGAGATCAGCACTGGGCCTGCTGTATTGACAAGGCTCCCTCTCCTCTCGTTAAATACTTCTCTCCCGAGTTAATGAATTAAAAACAAGGGAAGGTTGCAAGGTTGGGAGGTTGGGAGGTTGAGAGGGGAATGATTTGTGATAGTCTCTTGAGTTTTTATGTTTAGTTCAGTTTTAAATGACTTCACGTTTAAAGATTCGAGCGCATGTAGTGGGGACGACAAAATAAAGATTTACAATTGCGTCATTTCTGTTTACAGACCCAGACTGATGAAAAAGTGAAAGTCGTTTCACCGTGGTGTCCTGGACTGGAGATATAACATAAAACAACCTCCTGACTTCAGATGAAATTAGTCAGTCTCTTTTGTCCAATTTGTAAATAATTAATTCACAACTCTCCACACTGGCTGCACAGGTTTACTCCACAAACTATTAGACAAAAAAAAAAAAAAAAAGACAGATAAACAGATTTTTAACAGCCATAGATAAGATACAATTCGCAGCTATGGAAATCTTTAGGGACCAACCCAAATTGGCAGCAGGCGGAAGATTGTGGCCTCATTCAGACAGTCTAATCTGGCATCTGTTATTGCAGACAGAATCAGTGGGCCCATGGGGCTGCCAGAAGAGAAGAGATAGAGTAATTGAGAGCAGCAGTTTAGATCTAATAGGAAAATGAGATGAGATGGGACCTAAGTTCGGGTGAGTGTCCAACACAATCGCCGTTTTATCTGGAGCTGAAGTCGTGGTGAGAAGGGGATTGTTGGAATCGGCGGGCGTGCATTCGTTGTGTCTTTTAAAAAGTGTAAATTGACAATACCTTATATTATAGATACAACCAGGCTTGCAAAGTTTGCAGTTGTGTTGGTTGTCACCTCCCTTCCCAATTAGAGTGAGTCAGTGCAGCACAGACTGATATATTATCTGCGGGTCCAGAGTTGGAAGAAAGTTTAACTGTGTCAGCTCCTCGAATACAATGCGTTTCATCACATTAGGCAAGAGAAAAAATGGAGAAGACACACTTTTCATCAACAGGTTTCACACATATTATGAACTAAGTCTAGAGCAAGCTTCTATTTCAATGTTTTCTAAGCCAATTCTCAAATATCCTGCGAATTCTTGCTCCATCATACCTTACTTGTGGATACAACACCCACTTACCTGCTACACATATCCCTGCAAGACAAATCTGGAGGAACTGAAACAAAAACGACAGCGGTAATTTGACTGCAAAACTAACTGTTGTCCCTTTTCTTTGTCATTTTTTTTTTCATATAATTTCAGTCAACATGTTTACAAGCCCTCTGAACCCTGCCCTGTTTTATCATTACACAGTGGTAATCTTTTTGTCCTTGGTGGCCTGTTTGATGGCGGCCTGCTCACAGATGATCTCTTTCAGCCTCTGTAGCCGGGTGTTTTGGGTACTCAGGTCCCCCACGCCTGTCTGACTGCGATGGAGCAAGGACAAGGCATTGATGTACTCCAGCTCTGTGTAGCGAACACCCTGGTCCACCACCAGGTTCAGCAACTCATCTGCAGTGTTGTACAGCATCTCGTAGTACTGCCTAAATGGTGGGACAGGAAGAATGAAGAAAAAGAGAAAAAAAATGAGAATTTAATGAATGCAAATAAAAATGAGCGGAAGAGATGAGTAAAGATAGTAATGGAAAAGGAAAAAGGGAGGAAGAAAAATAAAGAAAAACAGTTAATGACACACTGAATCAAAATCAGGAGCAACAACAAACAAAGGGGACCCAAAAGCCAAACTAACTGATGTTTCTGTCAAGCCCAATTTTCTTAAAAAGGACTTCAAGGACCGCACGCTGCTGCCGCGGGGAGCTGAAGGTAGAAAAGCATTCACCGGCTACTGAGACACTTTTAATGAAACACTGTTGACAGAGCCAGGAGAGGAAAGGGATCTGTGTAGAATTAATAGGTCTTTAACTAGGACCTAATGCCACAACGGGCCATTTGTAAAAAAGACCATGAAGCACATTGCTGATAAAGAAGGAGCATAAAGGGAGATTGAGTACTGGTGAATAACACACACTTCCAAACGCTGACTAAAGCGTTAGACGTAAAGGTTTGATACACTACACGGAGTGAAGAGAGACTATACATGTACATGTTTTCATATTTGCTGTCTGTATTTCTTATTTTTAACATAATATTAAGAGGAGGACTGTCAGTGTATGTCAGCAGAGGATGTATAACTTAAGAGTACACAATCATATCATATATACTTTCTGTAACTTTATTTAAATCATAAATACAGTTTTCCTGTGCAGAAACAGTTCTTGGAGGAGTGTGGATACAGCGTTGGGATGCGGGTCACGCTATTTTTCTTTGCTTGTGGGCTAAACACCTTATCGTGTGTGTGGAGGATTGTGTTGGCCATTCAACAATGCTCTCAAGCACACGTGCACACACTAAAAACTAAGATTGCAGAGAACATAAATGCTGTGGTTTTTCAGTATCTAAACAACGCTTGCTCAGGTGTTTCTTGAAGTTAAGGGTAAGAGGTGGTATTCCATATTTTCTTATTGGTATGAAATCCCATGAAAATACACAACATTTTCAGCCTTAACCTTTTACTACTATTTTACATTTTTTTAAGGTACGCTGTACAGATTTTTAAATTTATGGATATGTTTTTTGTTTTTTTTTCTACTTTCCTCAGCAGAATTTAGTCTCTAAATTGTGCTGGAAAAGTTTCAGCTCTACTTTTGCTTCCTGCAGGCTAAATACGTTTTCTTTATTAGCATCAACTGGCCACCTTGGACAAGGGCAGATGCCAGTCACTCAGCAGCAAGGAGCTCCTGCTGTTTTGTGAGTGCAGCAGAGATAGTTGTAGCTCTGACACTGTTATGCTGAAGAAAGGCACCGAAGTCGTTTTCAAATCTTTCTCTGTGTGACAGCAGAAATAAAGCGGTTTCTAGACTTCTAATTATGTCAAAGCATCAGAAGAAATAGGGGTTAAGCCTGGAAAAGCTCTCTTTTGTGCCAGAGGGAGTTGAAAGTAAATGGATTCAAATCTTTACAGCTTTCTGATACGACGCAGTAAAAACACATTTTTGGGTAAGAAAAAGGTATTTTTTTTTATCTCATTTGTTTAGCTCCAGCACCCATTCAAGAGCAATTTCCTTCTTTAGATGATCATTTTCAATGCTAACGAGGCATTAATGAGCACTCGGAGAGCTTCTGTTCCAAGGTGTTTTATGTGCTGTCATTTTGGAGATTCAACAGTTAGAAAAGGACGTAGAAAGAGTAATGGAGGGGTGATTGAGATACAAAGAGTGATGACTGAAGAGATGAGTGAGGAATAGAGGTGCATAATACTTGTTTTTTTGGCCTTCCTCTGACAAGTAATGCCCTTGGTCATTGAAGCATTTGCATTCTGTCTCACTCTCCATCCTGCTCTCAATTTCTCTTTCAGGTCTGAGCTCATTTCATGAAAAAGCTTGTCAATATTGATGAGGGGTCACATTGGTTCACGTCTTATCCGGGGGGCAAGAGAGAAGAAAAAAAGCTGGGAAAAATATTGCTCCAATTGGGGTTTTATCTCATAATGAAATGTGCTGTGTATTTGTGTGTGTGTCTGTTTCGAGCTGATGGTGCGTATGAATGTGTTTCTGCTTTTGTACAGCGAGTGTTTAAGTGTTGGCATTTACCACAGCAAAACAGCAGCTCAAAAGCATTCCCATTTCTTTCTCTAGACCCAGCGATTAACTGCACGCTTGAGTCAAATCACTTTGTTTCATGATCTAATGGAGAAAAACACATATAGCCAAAAAAAAAAAAAAAAAAAGATAGAAAACACTCATTTCCTTTATCGAGGAAAAATCTGTTTAGCAGAGGAAAGAAAATGTTGATTTTGAACAGAAGAAATAAATGAAACAAAAATTTAATTTATGACTATAGACACAAAAAGACACAAAAACTACATGTGTGATAAAACAGGAGTAATGGCTGAAAAGCCTTTGAATCCATCTGTTGATGTAGCAGCCGGCAGGACAAAAATAACAAATACCTCATCAGTGCTGTAAAACATGGCTTAAATACAGCACAATAGTAACTATAATTTACTTGGCAGTGATACATTTAAGTAAAATCCCACACAGGATTTGCTAAAAGCAGATCCAGTGATGCTCATTTGTAACGCGGTGACAGGGTACTAAATCCATAGCGCAGTTTGCTTTCCCTTCTAAAGCAGCTAACGTCAAAACAGAAGAGCTGCATCTCCAAAGAGACAGTGTGCCGCTCTGTCGGCTGGCTGTTAGTGTTATGTGTGCTGGTGGTTATGTGTGCGTGTGGTGAGTCAAGAGTCGTGAAGACAGCTGGCAATCTGCCTTCTGTTCAGTACTCAGGTGGGGAGGGGGCTGGTTCAGAAAGAGAAAGAGTAAGGTGTGTGTGTAAATTTGTGTCTGAGTGATGTATGTTAGTGTGTGCTGAAAAACACTTTCAAACAGTTCATTACCCAAGCAGTTGGAAAGCCATTTGCCAAACGGGCAAGGGCTGTTAATAAGATTAAAATATCTCAGCACCCCACCATCAAGAAAGAACCCCCAGTGACACCCACACACACACACACACACACACACACACACACACAAGAACACACTCCCTTTTACCTGTGAGAGACACGGCTAGTAAATAAAGCCAGTGTTCTTTTTTTCTCCCCCCAATAAATAAAAAAAAGTGAATTGTAGTTTTGATTGCCCTTACATTATAGCTCTTACATTATAACACACACACACACACACACACACACACACACACACACAGCTTGTGTGTCTGTGACTGTGCACGTCAACATATCTCTGTGGTGCACTTTCTATTAAATTTTAATTAGCTGCCCCCCCCCTCCTTTTCCCGGTATACAAAAAATATTAAGCGAATTTATGATGCATGGATGCAGCATAGGACAGACAGATATGTATGTCAATAGCACATGAAGATGGAGGAAAAGAAAAGTGGGAGGGAAAAAAAAAAAACAAAGACTAAGAGAGAGAGAGAGAAGAAAAGCAAGAGAAAGACAAGAATCAGCACAATTCATTTCCCCTCATTTCCAGCGTGTGTAATATTAAGGCCATTATAGGCTGCCTCTGTCAGCGCCTTTGGAACAACACATTAGTTAGTGGGGGAGAGATGAGGGTGAGGGAGGAGAAGGAGAAGAGTGGGTGATGGGTCCTCTCTGTCAAGCTTGTTGCTGCAGTAACAGATACCAGGGTTACTGACACCAACAACACTGACACCGTTATTGTCAAACTCTAACAGTACATCCACACTGGGCAGGGTAAATTTGACCCCGGTGTTGGCTGTGATAAACAGTTTGATGTTTACAGACAGGAAGGTGATGATGTGGGCATGTTCCTGTTGTTCAGGTGTTTTAGTATGGATGGAAATCTTTACAGAAACAACCTGAGAACCTTTAAGTAGACACATGTTTTCATATGTAACAGCGTCATTTTCAAGTAACAGTTGGCATTGTGTGGACATAGGCTTTATATCCATCTGCCTCCTCTTCCTCTTTCAATCTCTCGCTAAAGTCTCTCTCCCTCCCCTCCTTCTGTCTTTCTCTCCCTCCAGAGCATTGCATTTGTCTCTCCTCTGGTAATGAGGAAAGGTCTGCAGAGACAAAGACTGAAGCTTCATCAGCAAAGACCAGTCTCATCACACACACACACACACACACACACACTCATTGTCTTCATCAGCAAAAAACAGCGTCATTGTGTTGCAAGGTACACATGTATGAACAAAATATACACACTCACACACAGGCAGGCTTCATCAGCAAAGACCAGTCTCATCGTACTGCATCAAGCGCATGCATGCAGAGAAAACGGGAGCAGAGAAAGGTAGGGGCTGGAAGAGGAGGAAGAGAGAGAATAACAATTCAGTAGAGGCGGTGCAGGTGGTTGGATGGTAGGGTAAAAAAAAAGATCCAGAGAAAAATGAAGAAAATGGGACCGAGAGGAGAGGAAGAGAGAGATAAAGAGAGAGACACAAGGTGACAGGAATGGAGACAGAAGCCGAGCCAAGTGACAGTGTACCGAAGCCAGGCCTAAATACAAACAGTTTTATCTGTTGACACCCACTACCTCTTGACACGGCCGTCAACTGTACTTATTACCACATTCTCTCTAGACACACCAGCCTGTCACCTCCACACACACACACACACACACACACAAAACCAAAGACGGTTTATTTACTGATGCGCACACACCAGATGTACATGCTAGACACACCGGGGCGGGTATACTTCGGGACAATAGTACACACAAGCTCAGCTGCACACACCGTAGTAATTTCCAGTAGCAGACAGGTGGGTGCGATGGGCTGAACTCAGGGGCATCTCAACAGTGAGCCTGTCAGACTGGTGTTTAGCCTAGCTAAACAGGCTAAGGGGCCTGTGAGTTAGCTAGGTATGTTATGACAGCCCTGCAACCTGCCTGCACGGGTCACTGGGCACCATATATATGTGTGTGCGTGTGTGTGTGCGTGTGTTATGATTTTGCTGTGTGTGGGTGTGTGTCGGAGAAAAACATACCTTAAATGCTGTTGCGTCAGGCACAGAAAATATTTACACTGTAGTACATATTTATTTAAATTAGCCTTTGCATGAGAAAACATGTCTGTAGTGTCTGTTCTCAGAGTAAAAAATATTGTTTCAGTATTTTCTCTGAGAAACTTCAGCATCGCTTTGGTATCATGACATGTAAAGCAGAGGAGGGAAAAAAAAATTTTTTTTATTTAGGCTTTAAGGTCACCTGCTAACCAGGCTGCACAGCAAACAATATGCTCTTAGACTTAGAAATCTCAGTGACATAATTATTTTGGATCTCTATTAAGTGATACTACATCTGTTTGCAAGCAAAATAAGCCCACAAATTCTCAGCCTGGAGTGGACTGTTGCCAGGCAACACTGAGAAAGTTTTGTAGGGAACGAGCTGTGGCTTCTGGTCTCCTCAAGATAAAAGACACACCGACTACGTCACTTGTTTATCTCATCTCAGCATCTGTCAGGAAATCAGAAATCAGCATGTAGCGAGAGAGAGACAGAGAGAGAGAGAGAGAGAGAGAGGTGGACACACAGGACAATGAGAGGAGATCAATGGAATGACAAGGCTGAGGGTCCAGTCAATACAAACACGCACGCACACACACACGGAGAATACACAAAATACACAGATGTGACTTTGACATTGCAGTGACACACAGGTCTGCAGAACAGGACTGAGCCCCTGAACTGTATCTGAGCAGATGGCCTGTGTGTGTCTACTTGTTTGACCTTGACCCACGATCTGATCTCCATGCCAAACTCCTGACTGAGAGACAAAAGGCCACCATAGGATCTTACTATACAGGTATGAGTTTTAACACCATGCGTAAGATTAAATTTGACATACTGAACGCTTTCACTATACTATATTGCATTATACAGAATATAAACATGGATTTGGTCACAGGGTGGCACTGTTTCCACATCCTTCACAGTCTATGATGGAGTGAGAGGTGTGAGTGTGTGTGTGAGAGAGAGAGAGAGAGAGAGAGAGAGAGTCTTCATGAGTTCTGCAGTGCTGGTACTGGGCCTTTCTTTAGTTTTAACTCAGATCGATAGTTATTACTGTGTCCTTGTCCAGGTCTCTCTCTGCCTTTCTCTTTCACATATGAGCATGCAGATACAGAACAACAGCCTACACACACACACACACACGCATTAACATACACATACATACTTTAAGAACATTAAGCACACATGTACACAGACAAGCATCTGCCACAAGCTTCCTGCTGTGATTGCTTCCTTTCTTAATTTTGCTCTTGAGTCTCCAGAACTGTTACACGTCCAAACATCCATGTAGAGTTTAATCATTAACTGGAGTCTATCAGCCAATATCGATGACAAACAATTCATTTTGTCAATCAGTCAAACTTTTATATAACTAGAGATTCAGACTCTGGGACCAACTGACAAAGCATCTGCTCTTCATCAATGCACCTTCCCAGTGTCTGAAGATGTCACATTAGCTCGCTGGTGACGGTGCTGAAAAGCCCCCTACACCCACCCAATCATGGATCTGAATCGTTATGGCAAAACAACAATTCATCGCTTACATCGTCATATTCGTATTATTATTTTTATGAGCCATAATTCTACTCTTATTATTGTAGTTGTTATTTTTGCTGCTGTGCTCTTTTCTCTTATCCAGTCAAGGCAGATGGTCGCCCACCAAGAGCCTGTATCTGCTTGTAGTTTCTTCCCATTAAAGTGGAGTTTTTTCTTGCTGTCGCCAAGTGCCAGCTCTAGATCTGCTCTTTATGAAAAGTGTCATAGGACAAGTTTTGTTGTGACTTGGTGCTATATAAATAAAACTGACTTGACCTGTACATTTACAGTTTAGCATCACATATTATATTTTTATGTTTCAGTGTTAGAAATGGTTCTATATCAAAGTGTACATCTTCTGAAAAAGATCTGCCCGGATTTAGTTTAGAAGTGTGAAAATATAACGTACCTCTTTTAGTTTTTTTTCCAAGAATTATTAGTGACTTTTCAGAAAGCCAAAATGCATAATGTTCTCTTATTACTGTCTGATTTGGGCTGTATGGTCAGTTACACTAGTAGGCATGAACTACATAGCATACTTTATGAATATTCAGGTTCTTCACATGAATATGGCAATTTCAAAATGCTGATTGGCTTGACTGAGTGTCTGTGCATGGGTGAAAAGCAAGGGATACATATTACGTGTGTGTGTGTGTGTGTGTGTGTGTGTGTGTTTGCAAGAGTCGGTGTGTCTTGCAGCCGGAGGGAGGCCAATCCAAAAAGCCATGAATGTGTAAACAATGTACTCTGCAATTCTCAATCAACACTTCCACACCACCCACGCCTCGTAATCAGAGGGAGTGGGAGAAAGAGAGAAAAGACAGAAAAGCCATCACTGGCATTTCTCCATAATTAAAGTTGACAGAGGGTAGAAATCACATACTAATCAATGATCCTCCACATCCAGTACAGTCCGGGTCATTCTGGTTTACTTTGTTTTCCTAGAGGGAAATTTGACTTGCAGTGGTGGCATATTACAAAACAATAGCAATGTCCATACACCAAACGGCACAGACACCTATCTACTCCTAATCCTATGACACACTCATAAAGACTCTGAGAACCATAAAAAGAAGCTAATTGACTCTAAAACACAGCATGAAAACATGGTCATCTGCGGTGAATTTTATAACCACAAATATTACAGCAGACGTGGAAAGACTGACAAGGTGAGGAAAGGTGCTTTGACGGATGTATGAGGTGTTGTTCTTCAAAAGGAAGGAAAAGGCACAAAAGATAAGAAAGTAGAGGTTTGTTAGAAAAATAAACTTCTTATTGTTCTGAAATCTCAATATTATGATTCACTGTCAAAACCTTGTGTTTTTGGAACAATTAAAAGTGTGTATTTTTCCTTGTCTCTGCTTCTACAGAGTTATATATAATGACTGAATAAAAAAAAAACAATACAGGGAAAGACACAGTGAAAAAGACATCTTTCTCCTGTCATACTTGTCTCATTTCATCTCCCCATTTTTACCTTTCTCTCCATCGGTACCTTTCTAGCCTTCATCTCTGACTACTCTATTCTATCCAAGTCAAGGTCCATTCTATGCCTTTCCTATGAAAGACATCTTTTCTGTAACTTCCTTTCACTTAGTTTTTCAATTTTCCTCACCCCAAGCACTCCTTTCTTTCTCCATCTCTTCCATCACCTCTCCTCTTACATACTCTCTCCTGTCAAGGACACAAGCTTCTGAAAAAGGGAGAATCACCCTTCTCTCTCTTTTTTTTCCCTTTTCTCTCCTCCTCCTTCCCTCCATCTTGCACACAAATATATCTGAGCACTGATTCCTCCTATACCTGTCAAGGATGGACAGTACTGGGCAACAGCAGGTCGATTCACAAAATATTAATGTGTGAGTCATAAACACCAACAACTGTACACACACACACAGACACACAGTGTGGTTTGACCATCTGTCTGCCTTGTGCATTGACATTGTTGCCGTATGACACAGTGCACCTTTGTGTGTGCGTGTGTCAGTGCCGTGCCGTGTACTTCACCTGACATAAGCTAATAAAAATTTTGCAGCCAGTCATATTGGCCATTTTATGATTCGATCGCTTCATAATGAAGTGAATTTTATTATACGATTGAGAAATGTTCACTTTGAAATGATTCTAGTACACTGCAGATTACAAAAAACATAAATGCTTTAATTTTATTTTTTAAGATCGTAAGTATTATTTTAAGAGAGAGTCCTTTGGCCTCAGAGGCTTTATCACCATGACAACAGCAACACTCAAGAGAAAACAGCAAGGACTTCTAAAATGTTGGCAAGAAAATGACATGAAAATTTATAGAGACTGAATATCTGCTGCCAGTTACTTCAGCCCAAAGCTACCACCCTTTACAAGCCTACAATTGAAGCATTGCTTGTTCAATGTACGGTACTGAGTGAAATATGAGTGTATTCTACTTGTAACCCGCCCCCACCAAAAAAAAAAAAAAAAAAGGTGTTGCTTCGCCTGCTGACCCTCTGATAATGTGAAAAAAAAGTCTCTGACCTGGCAAAGTCGAGGTCAGCCTCCCTGGACATGGTGATGTTAGTGAGGTTCTGCTGGAGGACGAAGATGTTCCTGCACATCTTCTTGATGCCAGACTCGCTGATCCTCTTAAAATACTGGGCCCCATTGATCAGAATACAGGAGATAAGATGACCCAGACCTAGTGGGAGAAAGGGAAGTGAGGGAACAAGAGGAATAAAAAAAAGATAATGGTAGTCAGAAAAAAAAAGGGAAGGAGTGAGGGTGAAATTGATTTAAAGCAAAACATGGTGTCAACAAGTAGCTGCAAGTATTTTACAGTTGGGCTCAGATATCGAACATGCTCCATAAAACTATATTGCAAAGATTAACTTTAGTTTAAAAACAGACCGGGGTATGGGTCTGGTATACTTAAATCCAGCGGAGCGGTCTTTGCTGACCTTCGAAGATGTACTGAAACTTGTGCTGCTGCAGTGCTGCTCCCATGGCCTCCTCTATGGCTGAGATGTCCTTGTTCAGTTTGACCACGAGTGGGTCGTAGTCCATGCTCTCCACATTCGCCACGATGGCATAATTGCCTTGCTTAGTCAGGGGGATCAGGTAATGGAAACAATGCACCCTGGGTAAGAGATGGAAAATACCGTGATGTGTGAAGAATTTTTAAATATGTTCCTTATCCATCTGCAGATTTTGTTATAATGTCCAGTAGTGTCACCCAAATCTTCTCCCAGTTCTCTGTTGATATCTTTAATTCAGATTTCTAATTCTTAGAGGGACGTTTTGGGACTTGGGGGCGCGATTACAACGGGAGCATAACACAACATGAACAAAGAGAAAGAGACAGAGAGAGAGAGAAAAGAGCCTCTTATAATATTATATAGTATTTTTCGACTGTATTATTCTTTGTCTCTGGGGAGAATAACAGAATATACATTTTCAAGAGCACCGAGTGTTTTTATTCCTCAAGCCGCACTAATGTGTATACCTGCTCTAACACCTATAATAAACATATAATTTCGACGGAGATCATTTCATTTAGAGTACTCATAATTTATACACGTCTTAATCTGCCACTACATCACTGCTGGATACCACTCAGCGACACAATTTGATTAGTTAAGGGCGACCTGTAGAGCACTGTGCTAAATACGCTGTACCATGCTTAGAGGTATAAAAATACTTCAACATCAAGTACATTTATAGCCTACAGCTATTAGAAAAACTCCTCCACTTCAGCTCTTGTGTTGAAATAAAACAGCCCGAGGATTTCTGCGAGTCTCCTTTATACAACACGTTCTTCATATCTGAAAACAAGAGTGAATTGTACCTTCGAAAGCATTTAATTACATTTGTATTGAATGAAGATGTTTGATGTGGTGTAAGTGCACAGCTCCAGTGGAGCAACTCTGGGTTGAGAATCTTGCAATATAGCAACAATATCTAGTCTAGTTTTTCCCATGTTCACATTTATTGTCCATATATCATAATGTATATCTTTAATATTAGGTTTAATACTTTGAAAGGATATTAACCTATCCTTTGACAATAAGCTGTACTGTACTTCTTGTCTATCTAAATCATTACATCATAGTCTATGGTCCTTGGAGACTATCTTAAGGTCCATGTAAGGCTCATTTCTGTCCAGACATAAGGAGTCAGTACTCTCATAATTCCATAATCACATTGCCCCGAGCAGAAAAGGTATAAAATGATATGGGTGAATGTCTCTTCCCCCCTAAGGCGAAGCCAATGACTACACCACATTTTCAAAAACCTTGATCTCACTTCCGTCTGAATTTATTCAATCATTTCTCCCACTGAGCTACTGTATCTCCCTTTCTTTAACCCCCACCATCACTTTAACCCCCACACTCATCCCTCTGCCGTCTCTTTCTCCCTCCCCTCTCACGCTCTTCTTCATGGCTTCATTTAGCTGGTATCACTATCAGGGGAAATTTTCTAGATGGGGAGAGTCAATGGAGTGTAGCATATAGCTTAGACACAAGCCTCAGGGAGGGTTTTCTACTGAAATCATAAACAATATTGCATAAGTTATACAATAGTCTACAGGGAAATAGTGGTACATGAAGGGATGGAAAGAAGGGAGAGGGATGATGGAGGACTTGCGGGGGGAGAAAGTACATGGTGTGGTAAATTAACTTGTATATTGACATTCAGAACACATATCCAATACATGGTATTAATTCCTCTGAGCTTGTGTGTTATGATTGTAGTAACTGGTTGCTAAATTATTCAAACTCAACCTCAAATAATCTGTGTTTCACACAGTTAGGAGGGATACAGATGAGTAATATCAACTCATTAATACCAGATTTCTTTCCGAAGAAGGTGAGAGACTATCAAAACATGTATTTGTTACCTTGAAGGAAATTATTACCCTAAAATATTAAGCAATGCAACATCATTTTTTTTATACCAACACTAGGTCAATCCGACGCAGCAAAATTCACTTCCAAAACAATGTGTCCACATAGTGGCTTAAAGTTTTATGACTTCCTAAAAAATGTACACTAATAATGGGAATAACCAACAGTCAAAATCTAACTCATAAATGTTTTCATAGCTCCCTTCTAAAACTCCCTTCAATTTAACAACACAAATTGAATAAATAGCTTTATGCATATCATTTGTAAATGATCGATGAAGCTGCCATTAAAAATAACCTTAAGATTACAATTCATAAATTGCTATAACTCTGAATTACATATTTAAAAAAATACAGAAAATAACTTCTATTCCTGTTAAGTGTGAGTGCATTTTTTGTTTTTGTTTTGTTTTTCTCTTTCTTCATACCTGACCTCCAGGTGCAATACCAGGAGACAGCGGTCAGCAATGTCCTGGAAGCCCCTGGACAGGTCACTCAAGGTCTGGAGGATCTGCTCTCTGCTCCGCTCACTCTCACCCACCGCCTGGCTGTCTGCTGAGCATGAAAGCATGAACGTATGAAATCGACAGAACACATACAGTAGGACGCCAATAATAATCCCAATTATACCAAACAGGGCCAGCAGAGGTGGACCCTTCTTTAACCAGAGGATTCAGGAACATGTCACCTTGTTGCAGAGACCTTGACCCTTACCTTCCTGCGGATTGAAAACAGATAAAGAAAACTTTCCTTACAGAGATCTCTAATGTGTCATCAATAGCAGGGCATATTTGTGCACATACACACTGTACTGTACTCCAAGGTAATGTCATTTCACACTGACATAATCAGGTAAATGACACCAGCACTTAGACCAAACACAAAAGAAAACGATTAGTTCAACTTCACACACTTCCCGAGTCCTTCAGCATGTTCTTGTACTTTCTTCTCGCCACTTTTGCTGAGACAGCAAGAGCATGTGTCAGTGAACTGCATTGCAAACCACACAAAAGACCCGTGAGTGTGAAAAAGAGAGAGAGAGATGGAGCAAGAAAGCATGATGAGTGTATATAAATTCAGCCCAGTGTAGATCAATGGCCATAAATTAGCAAGGGGAGGAAAGGGAGAGAAATTGGCCCCGTCACTCATATGTAAGTCTATTTGGTCAATGAGGCAAGTGTGTGTGTGTGTGTGTGCGTGTGTGTACAAAAGAGTGACTGTTGAGCAAGAGAATGCAGGGGTCCACGATCGATGTGCCGCAGTCAAAGTCCCAGTTACTCTTCCTGCCCTTCCGAAGGTCACGCATGCACAACAAGGGACAGAGTGGCAGCAAGTCTAAATTAAGGCTGAAATAACCTGTTCTTCAAAATGAAAAAATGACTGATATTTCCCACAACAGACAGTCGGTGGGATACATCAAAGCAATATTTAGCTCCAAACCTGGTTTATTCATATAAAGCACCCCAAAAAAACCCCCAAATAAATATATTCATTATTCCTTCCTATCAAGCCCACTCAGTTGTGAAGTAGCTTGGACATGCTAGTTTTCCAACAAGGCAGAAAACACTACTTTAGGTGTTGGAGCAACAGTGTTTATTTTAAAGAGGGATATGTTTTACATTGTCACCACATTAAGTTCCAACCTTTAATATTCACACACTGTATTCCTACACTAAAACTCTGAGCTGCCTTGCATGGTGAGTGCTTCTGCGTGCCCATGTCGATGTGTGTGCATTATGTATGTGCTGGTGAATATGCCCTTCCTTCCCCATTATAGTTACTTCAAATTAACCACTGATAAGATGAAAGTCCACTGGCTTAGACAAACAGCAGAGAGGTATGAGTCCTGGCCATCCAATCAACACAGCAAACACACCCAGGCTTGTGATGTGACATCAGTGACAGCTTCTTGTTTGGCTTGTGTGTGTGTGTGTGTGACATATAGCGATAAAGGCTGGAGATTGCATTTCCTATTAAAGAAGTGTTAAATGTATGTGCTGCATGTATGAACTCACTTGTTAATTAACTTGAGTAAACCTGCAGTGCAGAGACACAGAAAGCTTTCTGAGCGGTTACAGGCTTCAAGTCAAAGACCTGCGACAGAAAGTCCCAGACAGACTTTGACTAACTTTTAGGATTCATCAAATACTGCTCTGTTCACTTCAACAGAAAACATGATTATAGAAGGAATACATCTGTTACAGGAGCATTTTATTTAGAAAAATCACAGATTTTGTATTGATTAATGATTTAAAAGATTTACAGCAGTGTCCTCCTCTCATTTCTTGTTCAAGAAACTTGTTATTAAACCACAAATTATAGTATTTCCTATCTTCTTTTTTATATTATTGTTACCACAGGGCTGCAAGTTTTGAAATTAAGAGGCAGGGTGGTGCACAATCAGTCTGAATTTGTACTAAACTATGTGATTCACTTTAAACCTCAAAACTAAGATTGGGTTAATTCAACAGACTGGACAAACACTGCAATGACTCTCTATTTAAGAGTACATAGTTGTTGTTTTTATAAGAAAATGTCAGTCAACATGAGTGCTACTGTGTTGAAACTGATATAACAGCTACACTAGTGAGAAGTGGAGATATTTTCATCTCCTCCGCTGGCAGAAAACAGTACCTGGCATTGTTTACATCTTTTGGTGAGTAGTATCAATATTAAACCAGCTAAAAGAGCCACAAAAAAACAAGCAAACAAGATTGCTCTATACAGAAAAATTCACAATGATTTCTCAAGGGGGCTGAACATAATGACATTAATTGACTTCCTCTGATTGTATTTAGCTTCTGTTGTTGTTAATTCTCTCTGGTCAACTTATCAGATCATTAATAGATGTAAGAAGCTGGCACTGCAACACAATACTGCATTACAAGGATATTACTTACACAGCTGAGTAAACTGAGACCTGAATTAACATTTACTGATGCTTATTGGCAGCAAAGAAATGGTAAAAAAAAGTGTTTGAGGCAGCTAGCAGGTGGTTAACTATACATAAAGAGATAAAACTGCCATTTAATAACTGTATGATATTAGTTAAAGCAGAAACGGCACATGATGTATATTTGTATGATATGTGTCTTCACATGCATTGTGAGAGAGAGTGAGAGCCGGGCTCAGTCTGTGGGAATGTTTTCCCTCTAAGCGTGTACGTACGTGCACATAAGCGTGTGTAAGTGACTCGAAGCCTTTTTTTTTTTTCTTCTCATGTGCATTACACTTGCTCACTTTCGCAGTAGAAGGGAGAAAAGGAAGGGCTCGCTGTGACACACATTGCTGGAGGTCTCTCCAGGGGGTGTCCATGAAAAGCACACACGCCCGAAAAAAATAAAATATGCACGCACAAACACACACAAGAAGCACAAACGCACAAGGATTCCTGCTGCCCCCCAGCCTGCGCTGCTTTGATGATGCGAGGGAGGCGTCGCAGCATGTGGGGCACCATTAGAGTCACGGACAGACGGGCAAAAGGAAACGACTCATTGGTCCCGACTGTCAACTTTCTTCATCTCTTTTTTCTCTTTCTGCTTCCCTTTGTTTTGTTTTTTTCTCAAACCGAATTACTTTCATCTATTATTTATTTTTTAATTCTTTGTGTATGCATGATTAAATATGAGAATATGTATGTGTAATGTTATACGTAGGCATGTAACTGTGTGTATGTACTGTGCTTTTCCAATTATTTTCAAATCCCATGTAGAAACGTCTGCCTATAGCCATCTGCAGAAGATGAGGGGGGCAGACATTAAGAGAAAAGATCAGTGATGGAATTACACACATACAGCATGTAGATGCATAGATGGACAGTGTATAGTAACACACACCCAAGCTTGCACTCAGTGCCCTGTCTGCCATTAATGGCATAACAAATGCATTATGAAACATCTTCTGCCGCATTGACAAATATAGATGCTAAACATTTGACACAAACTGTTTTTGTTCAAAAAGTACAACATGCCCTGGCTCTCACCAGAAAAGAGAAATGGAAGTGAAAATGGACAAAGATAAGCAAAGACTATCTGCAGGGATGGAGTGATGAATGATTCATAAATGACTGACTGTGCAAGAGAGAAGTGTTATTAATTATTTTATTGCCTCTGGTAGAGAATGAACATCTGAACACAGGGGTCTGAACTTCTGTCCAGAGAGAAAGAGAGAAAGTGAGGCGGGGGAGATAAGAGATAAAAACTAAGACTTCGACTGAATAATTTTGATATGTAAAAACCGCAAATTGCTTAATGGTGTCTTGTAATGACAGATAATTAAAACATACTAGCTGTATTGCATATAAACAGACATGAAGCCCACATGGAAGAAATAAAACAATATTTCTACTGCTGAAAAATAACACTATTATGTCCCAGTGCAACAGCTCCCCCCAGGCCTCTGCACTGAATAACTATGTGTTCTTAGTCAACTTGCCTTGTAAAATAGAGATATGAAAAAAAAATCAATGCTAAAGGGTAAAGACCTATACTTACTATAGTCAAGGTTAAAAAAATAAAGTATCCCATAAGCGTTCCACATGCAGCAGAGCAACTGGTGGAGAGAGCAGGAACTTATTCCCATGACTACACCACATGATTATAAGTAAGTAACACTCCAGGATAGATTATAGGCCTATATCTACACAATCTAATGATGTTCAAGCCAAGCACGCGCACACACACACGCACACACACAGAGAGAGAGAGAGAGAAAGAGAGAGAAAGAGTTGGAAGTAAAAAAAAAAAAGACTGTCCAATAGAATGACTTCAGCCAATGGGACATGCTGCTCATATTCTCCTGTTTGCAGGTACATAAGGATCCAACAGGGCTACCAGATATACTGCAAACATTATTAATATTGTCTCAAATTCATACACACACACACAGCAGTCAACAAAAAAATATGGCTGTCATGCTGTCATTGCCCCTTAGGAGTCTGTGTGTATGTTCTCGGGTAAATATTTTCAGAGTGGATTAGAAGTCCAATGCTGTGACCAGATGGGCGATAACACCCTTTTTCTCCAGCCACCTTCATGGCCAATCACCATCAGTGACCTGTCTACACACACAGAGACACACACACACACACAGGTTCACTTGCACTTCAGACATACTTACACACTTTACAATTTGACACACACAGATGCACATAACTGCATACGCACACGCTTAAATTGAATTAAGATTCAGCACCATGAGGGAGATGAAGGGATCAAATGTGCATGCTTTTTACATGCTATTCTCTATACTTTGGCATATCAATATGTGTGACTACACATCCAGCAGAATTTAATCCCGCAGGAAGGTGAGCAAACCAAACGTCCACTGCAGAGATCACCCAGCCATGGACAGAATCTACCAGACCCTCATCACATAAAGAAAAAGAAAAAACATAAAAGAACACTTTTAGGATGAGGAAGAAGCTGAAGAAAAGAAAGAGAAAAAGAAATATGAACAATAAAGAAAGAAAGTCCAAGAAAGTTAACAAGAGGAATGAAAGAAAGAAAACGGAAAAAGAGAGAGAGGAAAATGAGTTGTTCATACCTGACTGCTTCTGTAATATAAAATCCAATTTGGAGAGGCATAGACGTGAGGCGGGGGGGGTGTAGGATAAGATAAGGTGGGGTCCTTTTTCCCTGCCGTACCCTTGTCCCATCTTACACAGCGCATGCTTATGTGTACACACACACACACACACACACACACACACCCATCCCAACGCACACGTAGTCCGTCATCAGCTTCGCAAACACTAAATAATGAACAATACGGAGGCTGTCCCAGCATGATAAGTGACTGCCCTATCCTTCCCATTAGTGCCACCCGCCAGAATTAATGATAATTATGTCACGTCCTTTCCCGTGCTTTTTATTGAATTCTTATCTATGAATAGACGAGGAAAGCTGGCGTCGGAGTGAGAGGGAAGGAAAGAGTTTAAAAAGAGATAGCGGCAAAGTCAAGCCCAAATAAGAATATCTGAAATTTCTCATTTAATTATTTCATGTCTAAACGAAAAGATGCGATACAGAACAGCAAAATTGTGTAACTTCAATAAGTAATCAGAGGTCTGAAGCTAGAGAGTTGTGACAATGGCTGATAAAAGGTTGAAGCCTTCTCTCCATCCTTCCAAGAAAGGTGCATAATTTGCCAGCAGACCAAGATAATGCAGTGAATACATTTTTCAAGTTTCTCCATAGTGCTGTGACACAGAAACTACAGAGGTGAATAAAAAGAGCAATGCAAAAAAAAAAAAGAGGTGATGAAACATCTGCATTCATGCTATAATTAAATGTGGTGATTATTGTAGGTTGAGCATATGAGCATATTAGAAATAAATAAAACACCACATTCATTTAACATGACCTTTTACCTCCATTAAGCTAAAGTACAAAAAAACAAGTTTGACGCTACTATGAGAGTCATTAAAGTAAGTCATAACTCCTTGTTTGCTATCATATAATGTTAATAAAAAGATATGGAAGGATATTACAAGAACTTTTATGAAAGGATTAAACATGTTCTCAGTGCGATAACGAGGATAAAAACATTACTGAAATGATCGGTGATTAACGAGACCTACATAACGATGTTGGATGGATATGGAAACACAAACATGCGCGCACAGACACACACACACACCTCATTTTGATCAGTGATTAGTGATACACAAGTGATGACTGAGCAGGGAATGTATGAAATGCTTTTAAGAGTCCTGATTAGGGCAGGCCTTTATGCACACCCACTTGCAGAGTCAGAGCCAAAGATAATGAGAGTGTGAGTGTGTGTGTGTGTGTGTGTGTGTGTGTGTGTGTGTGTAAGGTCCTCTTTGACAACCCCAGTGGAGAAGGTAATGAGTGTGTGATAATACACTCAAACAAGAACTTAATGAGGCACAGGTAACAAAAGCACTGCAGCTAAGAATGAGAAAACTTCATATACCGCTGACTGTGATCCTCTATAAAGCATCCCCACATTGTTTTCAATCTGTTGTGTATTCTGATCAATAACTACTTTTGGTGCAATGCAACCATCTGACTAGCAGAATTTGTGTCAAAGACAATATTCAGTTTTTTAATCAAGCAGCAAGAATCACATTGTCTGCATCATCTCGTGATGTCACAGCGTTATACTCACTTGAGGCATGAGGGAGATTGGCGAAGAATGTCTTGAGGCGACAGGCAAGCCACTCCATGCTCTCGTGAAGGTTGGCAAGAGCCTTCAGGTCACTGACGTCACGGAGGATCTCGTTCTGGGGGATCAACTTGTCTCCGAGGTTCCCAGTCAGCACCTCTGATTCCTTAGCAAAAGCCGCCCTGAATGACGGAGAGGAGGTTATGTGTTTGGAAAGACATAATTTGAACATCGCTGCTGAACAGCAAAAACTGGTAAAATATACATTTCTGATACTCAAGAGGCACGACTATGAAAGAGTCTTTAATCAGTTAGTAATATTAAATTATCTAAAGGAAATTAACAGTTATTGGTTTGCTGGTTGGACTCAAAATGTCTGATCTGCAGAGACGGTGAGTGACTTACATAAATGCTATAATAGAAGCCAATTTACCAAAATGATAACATTATGGATTGCTGAATGGAACGAATGTGCAAATGTTATAATAATCACATGTTTATGTGCACAATGACTTAGTGATGTGTTAATGAATTAAAGCAAACATCCAAAGGAAGATAAAAAAGCAACAAGAACAAACTGATGCAACAAAGACAGAGGCAGTAAAAAGACATACGGGGAAAATAACTGGATAAACACACAAATAGATCAAGAGAGGAAGGGGAGGAGGATAGGAAGTTGGGCAGGGTGTTTGGAATATTTTGTGGACATTAGAGGAACGACCTTGCTAGTAGCTAAACAGCAGGTAGGGAAGAAAAACAACAGGTGATGGGGAACATTTAGAAATACAAGACGAACAGAAGGCAGCGATTTGCTGGTTGGAAAAACAAAGACGTTAAGATCAAAACCCTTTTTCCAGTATATTTACAAGCACTCGTGTTTTTGGATGGATAATTGACATTGGAGACGGAGCGAGGAAGTTGGATAACTAAATCTCAGCACCGCGGTGCTGTGAGCACATGGCATGTGGACCAGTCTCCTGAGTCACCGGGATGCCCACAAGATCAAGATTCTTTGAACAGATGGGGAAAAAACACCAGACACACAGAAACATATTATCTAGCTCACACATAGACATGTGTAGCTTATTAATGAGGCTTTATTAAAGCACTGGGTTGCCAGCCGTGCAGAAGCTAATCCCCCTTTCATAGTGATGAAAACATCTACAGCTCTCAAATCAAACAGCCTTATGGTCTCCCTCTTGCTATTTCTCACAGTGTGTGCGTGTTGGTCTGTATGTGTGTGTGAGAGAGGCAGAGTGCACGCACACAACAGATTGACTTTCTTTGGCCACATAACCAATTTATTTATTTACTTTACTATTCCGCTCCGATGAGCTCCCATGTTCCCTGAAGAGTGTGAACATTCAAAGGCAATTTCGATAAGACTGACCCCCTCCTCCCCCCCCTCCCTTCCCAATCTCTTTCTGCTCTCCTTATATTTTCCTATTTTGTTCCTCTCTCGTTTCCTCACTTCCTTTCAGATAGCGGATGTTTAAAAGAGCAATCATGACTTCTTTTATGGGTGCATCTTAGTCAACAAGAGAGGGTTCAATAAAGTGCCTTATTTGTTACTCTATTTGCTCAAGTACTACAGAGATTTGCAAATCTGCACACATACGAACATATATACATATGTATGACAGGTTTGTGCACTAGTATGTATGTGCACACCATTGTGAATGTGTTCTGTATATATATATATTAGTGTGCGTACCGGGTAAAGTCCTCTTCATCCTCTCTCTTCTGACGGGTCTGTCTGGGTTGGGCCATATTTGCCCAGTTTGGAAGTGACTGGAGCAAACGGCTGATGTCTTCATCTTTAGACCAGGAAGCACTGATGGTCAGTTTCTCCTCACACTGGACTATTCCCCTGAGGACACACAAAACACATATAACAAAATGCATGCTAAAAATGTTTAAGTTTACATTGGTAGTGGTAAGTATTGTATGCAACACTTTAGCATGCCGACACGGTTTGACAGCATCCCATGTTTGCATTAATATCAATTATAAATTCTGCTTGTGGCACTTGATGAAAAGGTGAAGGATCATCAAAGTTAATTGGATTAACCTTCTAAGCACCAGTAATGTCTGTACTAAATATAAAGTTGTTGATATTTCACTCACAAAGACCACCACTGCCGTAGAGCCATGCATCATACGAGGCTAAATATGAGTTAACTGCTTAATGCTAACACTCATTCAGACAGATTAGTAGCATTGATAGCCAGTTGTAAGTGTGATTCATGAGCATCTGTACCGACATAAAATAGAATAACAGCAGCTCTGATATGGTGTAAAGATGAATCGGGGCAGACTGCCAGCATGTATTTGCTTTGTTTGCATATGCCGGGGCTGGAGAAACTGCTTGGTTCTGCAATTAATATCATTCTAATACCTTGTACATGAGACACAAGCTCTCTGGGGTTTTTCACATCCAAACACACACACACAGAGGAGGAGGAAGGGTAGTTGAGAATGAGTGAGACAGAGGCTGGTTCATGTGCAAATACACACACACATATACACTTTGGCAGCCATTGTTGGACTTTATCACTCGGAGGCCCCAGTGAGACTGAGGCTGACCTGTGACAGAGTCCAGATGGACTCCCAGCAGTCTGCCAGTCCCTTCCTGCATCTCCTGGCTCGTTCATCACTCCATCCCTTTTCCTTCCAAATTCTCTAGCCCTCCCTTTACCTGGCCAGGTGTTACATGGTCCCAGGGGAGCACAGATGGATGGCCTTTCACAGCACCTATATGCTTGCAATACTCTGTGCTCCACAAATAAAAAAAAAAGGATCTGAGTATACTATATTAAGTCAAAGTACTCTCTACTATCCTGTGAATCATTCATAGACAATCTGTTGTTCTACCTTTTTATTGTGTTTAAAAAACAGATGCTATTATATTAAAAACAATGTATCAGCCAAGATTTTCAATAAGGAAAGCTCCCATAAACACGTTGCAGACTGTTATCTAACTTAAACAACAACTTTCTCCCTGAACAATTCATCCATAAGACAAAGAGGCCCTGCTCACGCAACAACCAAAATTACTACAAAGTAATAACAGAATGTCCCATAATCACATTGTTTTTTGTTATTGTTGTTTCATTGATTTTAAACAGGTTTCAAGGATCCAATGACCATGTCAGCTAAGTAGAATATATGTAACAAATTTGCAGGGACATAGCATTTCCCTTCTTTTACCTGTACGCTGTGTTGCAGATTTCCTTGTACTCTTTGAGTTTGTCACAGACCATTTCAAGGAACTGGTTGGAGTAGGCACTCAGGTCCTGCATTAGACTCATTAGATCCTGGATGGACTTCTCGACTACGACCGTACTCTGGAGGCAGAAATAGAGACAGAGCAATGAGTGTTTGGCTAGATTTATTAGGAGATAAACATGTTGAGTTTTCAACTTTAAGTAGAGAGAAACAGACGGTAATGTTGTAATGAACACAGAAAAATAAAGGGTGACTAGATTTTATGCAAGCGTCAGATCAAATCCAATCGACTGGACGGACGACTGGTGCTGGAGAGCTCGTCAGGAGTCGAAACACTGTATTGGTGGAATGGATGATTCTTTGTGTGTAAGTGAATCAGCATGAGTTCACATATTTGTGTGCGTGTGTGTTGTGAACTTGTGTGTTCTCAGGCTGAAAGTGTGTGTGTGTGTGTGTGTGCATTTGTCACAGTGCACCCATCACCAGGAGCCACGGCAGGGCTGTGACAGCAGCCATTACAGATTAGCCACTCCTGCGTGACTAATAGCTGGCCCGGGAACAGCAGAGCGGCTTCATATCCCCAGACACACTCACACATACACGCAGGGCAAACTTTTCAAAACACACACCTCTGAGCAATTCAAGAGCTGTTAAATGAGATTACAACTCAGTATGTACCAGTTTGCCTGCTCCCAGCATTTAACCAATCTATACTACATCTTCAATAATAGTGATATCTCGCTATTAGTCTGGTGTTAGCTTTGCCGCACCCACTCTGAAACCCGCCACAACTACTAGAGCACTACTGTGTCTTCAGAATAATCCAATACAAAGATATACAGATGAGGAATCGCACACATAAGAGTTATATTCATCATTTATAGAGACTTATCATTCATCTCACTATGCACACTTGGTTTAACTTTACACTGTTAAGATGTGAAATAGATTTGTCAAAAGATGAATAAAATGGAAATGACCCATGCAGAAGAAAGCATTGGCAAGCAGAGGCTATTACTTACTGTCTTAAACAGCTGACCACATGATCTATTCCACAGTCAACATCTTATTTACCAACAACTAACGGTTAAGAGCTAAAATATACTATGATATCAATAAAAAAGCCTGAATCTGAGAGTAGATTTAACATGCAAAAATATCTACATACAATAAAGATATATGTCAGTATTAATAATACATGTTTATACAGTTCCATAACATTCAAGGCCAGCAGCTAGATGCCAGAGTAGCTGAAGGGACTGTAGGGGGCAGTAGTGGCTGTAATTGATCATCAAAAAATATAGATGGACCCCTGATGTGATAGAATGATATTAATATTAATAGGTCTTTCTCTGTTTCAGTTTCCCCCGTTCTGTCACAAGCAGACAACACACACACACGGACACACACACGGACACACACACACACACACACACACAAATAGCAGCCACTCCACTGAGAGAAGTAATGATCCATAGCAGTGCCCATGCCCATTGAGTGCTAACCAAGGCCGTGTCTCTGCCAAGGGAGCACCCTTTACTGTCCATGCCTGACTCCCTGTCAGCCTGCCAGGGTAGGAAGTAAATACACAGACCCTACAGGGGAGCGTGCTGTGTGTATAGATCTGGCAGCAGCTACCACCAGCACATCTTAGCGTAGGCTGGTGGTATTGTTAACATGGTAATAAGAAAGTGGCAATGATATCGTTGCCAATTTCTTGTTACCGTGACTACGATGATAATGCAATGATAATATTTTTTGGATCCCTGAGGGAAAATTCCTTTTTTTCCCACTTTTCCACCAGGGAGGTAAGGTTGAGGGATTCACTGGGTGGCCAACAAAGTGCATGACTGACATCCTTGGACAACATTTCAGTGTAGATGGGGTTGCGTTACGATGCTACAGTTTTCACGACGCATTTGACTTTTTAAAAATTTGATTATTTAGATAAATCAAACTGGAGTGGTTTAGTACCAAGCTGTGACTATTTCCTTTAGGGGAATCTGGACTGCTGCGAAAGTAAAAACTATAAGCATGTGTCAAGAAAAACATTATATATATAAATAGCAAATAAGAATAGAGCAAACGTGGAATACATAAACAACTGATGATTTCAATTTTCTGATAGATTAAGAGATAATGAATTAATACGAAAGCACAGAATCCAGTTTTATTAGAATGCGCTAAATACTTTAAATACACAGAAAGATTTGCGACAATCCTTATAGATATTTGTTACTGTCAAAATGTTCATGTGCAGTCACAATTATATCAGCGACCCTCCACTCCTGCTGCCTCTGCTTTGAGGACACTGAGCTCGATAGCAGGCCAAGCCAGTGAATGGAGAAGAGTAAACAATGGATCCCTGATCCATTACTTCTGCTCTAACAAATGCTCGTGCACACAGCTCCCTTGTCTAATTCTGCTCATTTAACACAGCCATTTGTCTTAGGCAGCAGAAATCATTAAAAAGTAATCAAGGGACAGATTGAGAAAGAGAGGGCTGAGAGAGTGAGCGAGGGAGAGCAGTAGAGGGAGTTTTGCAACGTCTACTCGATCTTACTTGACCATTACATAGGAGACATAGACATGCACTGTGGCGGCTTCTCTATCCGTCTATCTTACTCTCTTTCTAATGTTTCAAGCTTTAAGGTCGACACACTGCGCCATCATGTGAAAAAGAAAAACAGTATTTCTTGTGTAATTCTACTTCATTGTATTGCATTACCTTTGAAACTGAGCTTGGTTGCACTTTGCCTCCACTCTTTTATATCATTTCTATGTAAAAGCCGAGTAATCAAGGGAAAATAGGCTCGAGTCTTGCAAATGGATCTCAGAATTTGCTGGGCTAAACTGCTGTTGTTAAGAGTGAAATGACATAGTGGTTTAATGACAGCATCCAGGCAGAGCTAGCACTCAGACTGGCGCCTCAGCGGAAAAAAACTGTTAATGCATGGTCATCACTATAGAAACCACCCAGAGCTGGTGCTAAAAGTAGTTATTTCCTTTGGTGGAATGAGTAAAAAGCATAAATGGAATGACATTAATACAGCATGTAATTGTTACTGTATTCTGTTGGCTAAATGCAAGTGTCATCCCGGGGTAGACAAAAGGAAGGTAGGACGAGGATGCAAGATTTTTTTACTCTTTTTTTTGTGTGTAAATAACATTTTGTTTCGTAAAGTTTCGGGGTTGTATTTTCTATGCTGTTGAAGTGAAGGGGGTGCGTGAGGACCTCAGGTTGAAATAGGAAACGGATCATGGATTTACCCATTAAAATAGTGGGGTGTCCCCTTAGGGGTTGTGCGGGGTTCAGAGTGTTTAACCCTTTGCTCCCTGCCATTTCACTCACACCTTGACCCTAAACCGCTGAGTCGTGTAATGCCGCTGCCATGCCATTCACATTTGATCGAGGGTTGCCAAAATAATACACGCTCAGCAGCGCGTAAACACAACTGCGCACACAACCACCAAGATCACATGCAAAGATAACCCATCCCACACATACACAGCTTGTCCCACTCCTGGGTAAAGGGGAGCTGGGCATGAGTGGGACATTGTCTTGACAGATCATTCATCAACGTCAAAGCGTAGCCACACTTCGAAGACTCCCCTGACACACACCGGATGGCCCTCATGCTTGTGCTTCCTCAACCACAACACATGCTCCCTTTGTATGTGCGTGCACGTGAGTGGGTTCGTATTCAAGTTTGTTTTAGCTCTGACAACTAGGCAGTGTGCTTGTCTTCTCAAGTGTGTATAATGTCACTACAAAAGGGGGTCACGTACAAAGTTGCCCCTGACACTCATTTTGAATTTGTTCAGTAAACACAGGGCGAGAGCCTAAAATTTAAATTAATCTGCAAAACTTCACTTTCTCTTTTGTCTTTATTGGTGCATCGGTCTTATTCACTGCAACTAATATTTTAATTTGATACTTTAATTTATTTGCACAAAGGATTACCTGCTCAAATACAGGCACAGACCTGATTTCCTCTTATGCAACCAGGAAGTCACCAATCAAGAGCTGTCACCTCTAATCAAGATATCATCTCTCTGTGGGACTGCAGTTTTTACCATAACCTAAATACTCATTCTCATAATCACCATCATCTGTTTTTGGACAAAATCTGAGGTATATCATGTGACTGACTATCATTAAATGATAAATTTGGGGCTGAAGGAAGTTAAACTGTGAAAAGCCAATGATGATTTAGACTTAGCTATGGTATAATAAACATGTTACTATGAGATAAATACAAGCACGTAGCTGGGTGGACAAGATTGAGTTATTACATGAAAACATTTTATCTTTCACTTCCACTCCCATCACCTTCAATGCGAAGCTCAATGCAGTGTTTATAAGTGATCTAATTGAGAGATGAGGAGCAATATCACACTTGAGTGATTACAGATGGGCTTCCATATTACAGATACCCCGTTCACACCCACACACAAATGCAGAGTAAAAAATATGGGGTCCCTGCATAAACCGATCCTAGGAATCACCACAGAGTTCAGATTTGCCATTTAAATTCCACATGCTAACACAAAAGTGCATTTTACTAATCTTCCCATGATCCTCTTGTTATTTCCGAACTCAGCATTGTATCATTGCTTTCAAGTAAATGCGAGAGTCCGTACTATTTAATATGATAATTTATCTAATAGTGTTATTAGTTATTATCAATCCTTTATCACAGTAACTAAGGCGACCATCAGTGTTTTTGGGTGAATGAATAAAAGTTGCATTGGATAAGAGAGTGAAAGAAATTATAATGTTGCTGTTCTGTGGGGGGTGTATGTTCCTCTCCGTGCACCATTAAGCCCATATGGAGCCACTATATTGGCACATGCGCACAGACACACACACACAAAACAATCTGTGTGCTTACAGCAACACAAAGATTGTCATTTGAAAATTCAGAGCACTAACTTCTTTCTAAATAAATTCTAGCTGTAACTTTTATCAGGCGCCCACAGCTGAAACCTTCTTTGCTTCAAACCAAAGGGCATGTTTGTGGTAGAGCTGACATTTCAACTCCTCTCTCTCTCTCTCTCTCTCTCTCTGACTCACTCCAAAGGCAAAGATTATGTCTTGTTACACACAGAGACTCCGTCAGTGGTAGCACTGCATGGTGTGAACCTGTACTTCTTTAGGCTGTAGCTGTTCAGTCTTGTTTCTTGATTCATTTAGATGTACCCTCTTGAACTACACACACACAGACATGACATATACATATATTATATGACTATTCAATGTCTATAAACATATACACAGTGTAAATAAAGCACAGCCGTGTCACATTTGTAAGAAAAGATCATCTCTATGGTGGAGGCAGGTTGGAGGCCCAGGGCAGCTGGGTGCGAGCCTTAGGAGTACATGTGTTTGGTGTGAGATAACCAGACGAAGGTAGGTGGTTGGGATTGTTACACCTTAAGCAGTGAGGAAGGTGGGAGAGGAGAAAAAAAAAAGACTCAAAAACAGTCAATTTATCAGGATTTGAGTCAGTTGAGTTGAAACTTCTTATAGTACCAGGGGAAATTGTTAAAAAGACTAAAAACATACCGCTGTATAAGAGATAGAGTATGTATATGATTGTTATTCCAATGGCGGATTTGTTCTATTGATTGTAGAAAAATGTACATGTGTATAATTAAAACATTAAACTGGACAAATCCAAAGTAAATGACCCAAAACAAACCTTGACCGACTAGGAATGAGCAGTCTCATAGTTCAAGATGAAAAAAAAGTGTATATTATATAATAATGTGTAATGGGACATAACATTACACTTGTGGTGTGTCTATGAAATTTCAGTACCTTAAATATGAAATACTAAATCTATTCAAAAGTCAGTATGAGAATGGAGAAATGGCATTTCTCATATGTACTTCAGCAAAAAAGACAAGTTTTTTGGTGCCATCTATGTGACAGTTTAACTGTACAGCGTTGCTGCCCATTGCTCAATAGATTATGGTGAAATAATCAAATATTTTTAGGTACATATTTCAATCACAAGATGATAGAGAAGTTGACGGGGTGTCTTGATGTTTTGAGAGCACGAGCAAGAACCTGAACAGTTTGACTGCACACCATTTAGATTCAAGCAAGGCCAGTATCAAATCAAATAATCTTTGGAAACCACCACTCTGATTGCAACTTGCGGTACTGGAGGAAAACGAGACTGAGCAACTCATTTCAAGTGCAGCCAAAATTGCTAAGAATAAGTGTGGTATATTTTTTTTACTGCGGTACCTCATTCTTTGATAATTCTTAACAGCTGTAAAATTGTCAACTGGATGCTTAGGCGCAATCCATTTCATGACAGATAATGTCGTAGAGGGCTCCAGAAAACATTTGGACTAAATGGAAAAGCATTTAGATAATTTATTTTACTCTGAATAGGCCTATTTTGGCAGAATTAAAATGGGTGTTTGTTGAGATTCTCTTTTTATTAATAAACATGGGAATGGCTTTTGGTTTTGTTTCTGGTAATGTTTGCGGTGTGCTACTCTCTGTGTAGGGGTAGTGCATATTTGTGTGTGTGTGTGTGTGCACGCACAAATCACCCTAATACCCTCTTTCCTCCTTCCTCCTTCCTCCCACTTGTGTCCCAATCACAGGGCACGGCTGATGCAGCTAACAGGTGTATTGTGTTGTGATTGCTATGTCTGTTGATGGGAACGGGGTGCTGAGAGTCTCCTTAATAAGAGAAGCCCCCCTCCCTATACTCTAATCTCTTCTGTGTGTGTGTGTGTGTGTGTGTGTATGTGTGTGTGTGATGGTGGGGTGTTTGTGGGGGGGCAGCAGGGAGCCAATCAACAGGAAGCGATCAGCCCCCCACAAATAAACATTGCCTACACACATCATCACAAATAAAAAGGTCAGTGTCATCATTACAGTCGCTGGAGGTGGATGTGCGAGTGTCTATGCATGTACAAGCAACACGTGTATATGTGTGTGTGTATGCCTGTTTCAACCCTTCTCTCTCACAAAGCACCATGTGAATATGAAATTTAAAAGGTCAACATCATTAGCAGACTATTGGTGGGTGACACAGAGTGAATGAAATCACTCTTTATTCGGCTACAGAACAAGTTACATGTTGATATAATCATTCCCAAAATAGGCAAATACATGCACGTATGAGTAACAAATACAGTAATACACCAACACACACACGCAGATACAAAAGGACTAGTTTGTGGCTGTTGTATTGTATTGACCAATATGTAATGTAATTATGGCTCTGGTGTGGTCTTGCCCAAACAATTTATCCGCACTTATAGACTCCCTCACAAACACAAGCGCACTGCATGAGTGGGCATGCAGGTGTCTCAACATCTTCAGGACAGACAAATGCTGTAGCCTATTTGTTGTTTTTGTGGGTTTGTCTTGTGCAAAGACAAGCGTGTGTATGCTTGTATGTTAGTGTGTCACAAAGTGCGCCTGTAAAGGCGACATTGGGGGTGGGTGGGGGGGTTACCACTAAGATTAATGGAGCCAATCTCCAGCGCTATCCAGCAGAGTGACCATACCTTCCCCTATCCAACGTTCTTCCTCTATTCTATTCTAGTCCCCATCTCTCTCTCCCCTTTCCTCGACCTAACTCTAATTAAATGAATCAATCAGTGGCGACACCAAAGCTGGACAGATAGCATCAAACTGCTAGGGCTAACAGTGTGTATGTTTGTCTCGTCTATGGGAAAAGAAAATACAATAAAAACAAGAGTAAACTGGGATACCTACGATCGCACCGGATGAAAGGTATAGAGAGTGACAAAAAGAACAAACAAGAGAGAAAGTCAGATATAAAGAAAGAGAAAAACAGGAATAAAAAAAAAGAAAAAGAGTGACTTGTGTTTCCTGCATGGCTGCCTTCATCTTTTCTTTAACGCCACTGCTCCTCTCGAGACTTATCAGCCCAGGCTATGCTATCACACAGACACATGAATGGACGTTAACCTTTCCCACTGAACTATATACTGTCCCAGTCAGCCCTTATCTCATGGTCCTAGTGGACAATATATATATAGCCAGTGTCAGGCTCATAATCTTATCATTATTACATAATATACTTACATGACATATAAATGCAGCGTTAGACACCACTGGTGCCTAGTGATAGGCAAATCTTCATCCACATCAATATTACTTAATAACCTCAACCTAGACTGAATATGTATTGGCTTATTATGGACTGTTTAACTAAAAGGCGTGATATTCACCTTGACCCTGTGCAGTGTTTTCATAGTGTCACTTTGTCCATTTCTGTCCACTTAATGCTATGGAAATGCATCCATAAATATTCACTTTATGTTGAAAAAGGAAAATAGATATATATATATATATATACGAGCCCATATCATACAGCAGAGGGTCAAAAATTTAAATTGAATATATATATCTATAAATAGAGGAATGATGCCTATCTATGTATACGTGTGTCTCCAAAAAAGTGGTGTGCACTGGCATATGCATGTGCGCTATTACATTTCTGTTTGGCTCTAAACTTGTCAGCTCCCTTCCAGAACATACAAAACTGCACTTGCTTAACGGTAATGTCTTCCTCCAATCTGAACTATTGAGGACATTAATGTGTGCTTCAGTGGTTGCAGAGAGCAGATGCGTCTATAAAATGTGCTCCCCTATGGTTTTCCATATGTGGCTGCAGCCGAGGTGTATGAGAGTGTGTGTTTAATGTGGTGTAGCAATATTGAGCTCTCTTCCTCCCATCAGCCACGCTGGCTCTGATGCCAGCGGTGTGTGTGTGTGTCTCTTTCTGATAACACCTGGCACAGAAAGCATCAGGGCACTTAAAGGGAGCTCATACAGTACATTGGTGCACATAAACATACTCACACTCAAACTCCTGCGTAAATATAGATGTAGACACAATAGAGACACACACACATGACCACAGCTGCTTCATGATTGGAAACCCTTGCAACAATTATATATTCCTGTCACTATAATCTTTAATTATCCATTGCAGTCACAGGGTTGGATAGATTCACCACCTGGCTGGCTAAAAGCTCCAGACATAAAGTAGTAAAAGTAATGTGCGGTTTAAATTCCTACTTTAGTTCATGCTTTCTGGATAAAAAAGGTGTCAAATCCCTTTTCTAAAAAGCTCTCACGACAACTAAGTGAATAAAAACGACACATACTGAGGAAGAGAGCAGTCTGTCATCACAGTGACACTGTGGATGAAGAAAACAGTAGGAAAGCTCTCAAATTGGAGACAAAATAAGACAACTACGGACAGGTAACTAAACACTGACTCACTCATGAATACAAATACACATATAAAAAAGTACCAAAAAACACACACAGGTGCCATCCTGACCCTTGAATGTGAATGGCAGGAGAAGAATAGCGGAAGGCTCTTCTAGCCCAATTAAAAAAGGCAAAAAGCCTAAACAAAAGGAGTGTTTTATTGCACTCCCCACTATCAGCAGAAAGGCTCATTAGCCACAGCAGCATAATTAGCAAGATGCTGCACTCCTCGTTAAGGAGGGGCCCGAGCCGTAAACAAACCCTGCTGAACTCCCAACGCCCACGGTCTCTCTCTCTCTGTAATGAACTGCCACCGCTGTTCCCTCCCTATGAGAGAACCAGGCACAGAGACAAGACGGCTCTGACAGAAACAAACACACAACAAAATGCAACACACACGCAGACACACACAATGACACATATCCAAGGTCTGCAACACATATACCCACAGCACAAACAAACTACCTCTCTGGGACATTGTCTTCCTTGAAAACAGCCTGGACAAAAACATTTGCCTTTGGAATATTTCTTTGAACAAATTTTGTCATTTTGAGCAGCATAAAAATTAAATTGCATTCACCTTTATTGTATTAGGTTGGCGGCACAATTTTCACAGGGAGATTTCTGAATCTGCGTGGAAAGATACCACTAGGGGGGGAGTATAGGAGGAAATGTGTTTTTAATGTGATTTGAGTGCATTAAGCCTTTTGAAAGGGAAATCATGAGATTCACATAGACACATATACTGTCACATGTATACCTGTATGCATACACCAGGTTTTGCGTTATCTGGTAATTACTGCGCATAAGCCTTCTAAGTTGTGGAGAGACATTATGATTTTAAGTCTTCACTGCTATAAAAAAAAGACCTATAGCAAACATAAATTATTTGATTTCAAGTTGAAAGCATCACACCATAATTAAAATGAGCCTGTTATGGGCCAGATAGGCCTACTCGAGATGTATTTTTTTTGTTTGTTGTTCAAATTGTTTTTTTTAAATTGTTTGTTATTTTGTGTGAGAATATGTAGGCCTGAAGCTGAATTAAATTGTTTGTGTTGACGTGTTGCCCAATCGAACATAGGCGTAATATTTCTTTATTTAATTTTTTTTTAATTAGCATTAAAATATGCATGTGAGTCTATTGGGACTTATTTTATTTGGACTATAATGTATGAGCAAAAGTCGCTCAGAGTAGCTATATCCTTTGACTGTTAGTGTAGCCATGCAGTGACACAGTTATGGTGTGTGTGTGTATGTGTGTGTTGTGTGTGGTTGAAGAACGAATTTGAGCCAAAACCCCTCATTTGTCTGGTTAGGACCGCCATCCTAATCAGAGACGTACTTTTGGTAGAAAAATAGCTTGGTGAAAGAGAGAATGGCGGATGCAAGTTTGTGTTGCGTGTCTGTGAGTGTGACGTTATATAACCAGCAGTTAATAACAGCTACAAACTCAAAAAAAGATCAAGCACTATTTCAGCCCCAATTACGATCCTGTGAGACACGTGGCATAGTGGTCGTAATGATCTGAGAGAGAAACAGAGAGGGTGAAAGAAAGTGTGTATGTGGAAGTGTGTCTGCATGTTTGTGTGTGTGTGACCCTGAACCAACACATATATCACAGAAAACTGCAAGGTGAGTGTACCAAACAAACAGGTGGATATGTGTGATATATAATATTTAGTGGAGGGACACAACACAATGTTCGATGTTCCTCACCTGCAGCAGGGGTCTCTGGACCCCCAGAACCTTCATAGTATCAGCACTGGCAAGGATCTTCAAGGGGTCAGCCGCTTTGCTCACTGCCTCGATTTCCTTGTTGATCTCTGTGCGCACCTAATGGTTCAGTGACAATGGTTGACATTAAATAAGCAGCACACGCCTCTGTGTTATCAATCTGAATTGGACTTAAGCTACACTGATACAACCTTCTCCAGAACTTCCAGAACCTACTAAACTGTTGAGTTCAGAAAACAGTATTTCAACTTGTATTTTGTTACTTCCATATATATATATATTTTGCTTTGTTTTGATTTAATTTGACATTTCTTGTAGGTGAAAATGTACCCATCATTCTAAGTAAACTACAGTTTCAAAGCAGCTTCCTATATTTTTATGTTGGAGATTGCATGGCTCCAGATGGCTGTCCAGATAAAACATTATCGCTTTGAGCAAGTTGAAATTTCTTAAGAAAAGCTTGAGGCCAAAAAGACGCATAAATCAAAATAACAATTATGTTTGTAAGTAAATACATATTAGTTTGAGCAGAGCAGCTGTAACACCAACATAAAAACAAATAAAAGGTGTGAAATCCTGATCATCACTACATTCAGGTCAACTGTATTCACGTCAGTGTATTGATCTAATATACAGTAGCACGAAAACTTAACAAGGGCAGACTGTGACTTTCAAACTGTGACTACAAAAATACTTTTTTTTTTTTAAAACATAAAAATAGTACCAGTTTGTTATTGATCCATTAGTGGACCATAGCTCATGTTTTTAATATAAATAATTATATTCTCTACTTAAATAATCCACTCAAGAATTGCTTTTCGTGTGCTGGTATTTGACAAACCTGGTTGAGGAAGAGGTCATTGATGTAGTAAGTGAGGAACGCACGGAGTTGGCACTGCTTGGCTTGACCTGGCCCCATGTTCATTTCTATCTCCTGAATGAACCTGTGCAGAACAGTCAAGACAAACAAACATTAGAATAGAGACACACAACATAACACTACCTGTAAACTGATGCTAAATCTGGGATAAAAGTTTGGGAAACTGTCAAGGTGTCCTTGAGCAAGTAGTTAAGCTGTTCTCAAGTAACTACATCTAAAACTGCAAACACTAAACCTATTTACTGTTAATGATATAAAATTTTAGAGCTTCAGTATACATGCTTTACGAATTCCCTCTGAAAGCTGGTGCGTGGTTGGTCAGATAGGGTCAGACAGTAATGTATGGGTTGGTGGAGGCACATGCACACCTCGTTTGTCAGAGAATCATTGGTCACTGGCCCCGTCTCACACACACCACAGGGCAAACCATGCAAGAGCGAGTGCCTTCTCAAGCGCTCAGCACATATAAATGCACAAATAAATCAAACGCCTCACAAAAGATTTCTTTGACCTACAAGACCTGTAATATATATGACCTAAACGTATAGTAGACAGAGAAAGAACAAAAAAAGAAAGTAAGAAAAGAAAAAAGAAAAATGTTTCATGTGAGAAAATCATGAGAAATTGATGACAGAAGCGGATGATGATACAGGAACGAAGTTACAAAGAGGACTCTTGATGGTGATTTGATTGGACGAATCCATTTGTAAAAAGCAGGAGGAGAGACTCAAACAGGGTATGTGCTCCAGTAATGTGGAGTGGAAGACAGAACCAGGAGGCTGCAGCGCTGCACACAACCAAGGACATAGTCTGTGCCAGAACCATAGATCAGTGACGCCGGGTGATTGATTAGCAAAAGTTAAGCTTACATGTACATACACTGTGATGGCACTCGAGCACTGCCATGGCCCATACTGAAACACACAGGCACACACACACACAAAAAAACATGCAGACACACAAGCTGTAAGATCACACTACTCAGCATCTGTACCCAATTAGTCAGCAAGAGCTGAGGCAAGTGTGTGTGTGTGTGTGTGTGTGTGTGTGTGTGTGTGTTTGTATCTCATTGTGTGTCAGAGTGAGCAAGAGAGAGACAGCGTGAGCCCAGAACCTAAATCTATTCTAAATCCTTCATTGATTCCCACTGAAACTCTACCACAACAGAAAGTTAAGTAGGAGAAACTCTTCCGTGGCCTCATTAAAATCGTCAAGCTTGTAAAAACATTGGGAGCTTCTTTGTATAAATATATAGAGAAACGCTCCTCCTTTAACAAAAATACAATTTCTGCTGACAAGTTAATTTCCCAAAAAAAAAAATCGATCTTAAGACAAAAGTTGCCAGTTTAAACGTGCGTCGTGTTGCTCCGAGATCCATCTCGTGCTGTCATTATTGTCATTGTTTCAATACAAGTGTCAAGATGATGGATCTTCGAGTTAGCGTGTGAGCACAGATGGATTTTTGTAGGCAGGGGTGATAACGTTTGAGTAATGTAGCAGGGACGAGGCTGTAAAACAGCTTTGTCTATCCAAACGGCCATCTGGAGCCGAGCCGCAGGCCACTTCATGAGGATACCGAACTCATGGGTGTTTCAAGGAAGTTTAGCCAAAGGAAACTGGGCTGAAAGGCCTGTCAGGGTCCACAATGAGAACCCCCAAGAGCACATGTCAGCAAATTTACATTTTAAAAGTTCAGGTTAAATGAGCAAGACAACATGCATTAAACACAATACCGTGCGAGAGGATTCAGATAAATCATTTGGAATATAGAGTAGATAGGGTGGTTCAAATGCAAATGGTAAATAAAATGGGGGCAAAGCACAGCAGAGCTTAAACATCTCCAAATGGATGCTGAGAGAAAATCTCTAAGATCATTATCATTACCGCCACATCTTCCAAAACGTCTGCCCCGCTGATGGTGTGACATACTGTACAGAGCATTAACAGCCACTGGTAAAGATGATGGCAATGATAATAAATTATGCCAAACAACTTACCACACATACCCATTCAAAAGTCATCAAACTGTCTCAACTCCAAATGAATCACAAAGCACCGAGAGAGAGCGGAGCACCATCTTTGCAGTCTGTACAAGGGCATTCGCAGAAACTCTTTGCTCTGAGCCAAAAACCTCCTACACAAAAACACGGTGAGACTGTCTGACCTCTCACAGAAGAATGACAGTTAGCCTCATTTGCTCTCCCAAGACTACAACTGAGCTTGACTTTACATTGGTCTAACTTGACATTTTCACCAGTTATCATGAGCCACTGCATGATACATCAGAAAATGTCCTGGTTTGATAGCTTCTCATCTTGTCTGGATAGAGTTTCCATTTACATTTGTGATGTAACAGAGTGAAGTCTGTATACATTAAATGTTTTAAAGGTCAACATACCTGCATACACTGTTTCTTGAAGACAACTAATGTCAATCAAGCCCTGGTTACTGGACTAAATGTGAATGATTATATAGTTAAAGGCCTAATTCACTTCACAAGCATACCATACAACATAAAAGCCAATTCAATCGTAGACAAAAGCACAATTGTCATGCACTGCTTTCTTACATTGCCTCCATTTACTTAAAAAAAAACAACACATTACTCATTAAAAGGATGCTTCCAATCCATTGAAAACCTCAAGCATTCACCAAAGGTATCTGCTTCATCTTGTGAGGTTGTTATAATTGGACCCGATGTGACATAAACAATGTCGGTTTCATTGCCAGTTGACAACAAAGCACACCAGTCAACCATATGGCAGCTGTACACAGCAGAGGTGTCAGCCAAGTCGCTAAGGAGACGCTGCGGAAGCGCCGCAGAGACGCAGCATCAACTACGCAGTGTGGACTCGCCCCTGTGTGTGAAATCTTAATAACCTTAAATAATCTGCTTATCTACCTCTCTCACACACACACACACACACAGTTTCCAACTGGCCCAAAAAAAACAAAACAAAATACTGTGGCAGACATTTAGACATGGTTGTAATAGAAGGCGTCAATTACAAGAAGAGAATTAGAGTTATAACATTAAAAGACAGCAAGATAAAGAGTGAGCTAGTTGCTCTAATTGATTTACTGATTACAATAAATATTACTGGTCATAAAAAAAAAACTGTGCTAATACAATCACGTTTGTTTAATGTTGTTCAATGATCAATTAAAGCAGAAAAGGTGCTTGAGTATACGGAGCTTTAGTAAAGAGTCAAAGCTGTCTAACCACTCGGCCAACCATACAGCTCTAACAGATTGAAGTCTTATATTTCTATACCACCAAAACATTGAGAATTTCTCATGTTCAAGTAATTACAGCAACCGCACCATTTATAATTTGGTTTGATAAATGGTTCAACTTCTGTTTTTGTAAGTCAAATATGACGAGCATTAAAAGGTAATTTCTTTTATATTATTTATGAAAAAAAAAAAAAAAAAAAGGACAAATGGAAGGAATCCTGAGTGCACGTTATCTGATGCTATCGGTTTTTAGAAATTCATCCTAGTACATTATGCATCAACCACGTAGATAGAAAACGCAGCCTCAATCAATCTGTCCATTTTGAAAGGCTACAGACTGGCTCCGGAAATGTCCACCCACTCACTACTACGGTGATCACACAGGTGTCAAGAACTCATCATATGCACAGGCACACTCACAAAAAAAAACGTACACACCCAGGATGATATTCAAATTCAGAGGAAGTGTGGCGCAAGATCCTCGTGCTCATCATCTCAAGGTGTGTCGTCCTCTGGAGCCAACATGGCTGCACCAATCACACTCCAAACCCAGTTTCTTAGCAGCAAATGATTGCGTTTGACAGCGTGTAATTATCAGTCATTAAGAAACAGATGTCAGAGCCTCGGGTCTGAAGCTGGATAATTGTAGATGCCATGCCCTATGTGTATGTAAGTTGAGAAATAACATTCCTGAATGGCATAATATATTTATACCAACTGGGATTTGGCTAATGAATGAACCCACTGAATCCTAATGGCTGTTTGATCATTCAGAGAAAGCAAAATTATTATTATTATTTTTTTAAGATAGCTAAAACAAATGAGAGCAGACAGGGACAAACATGCTTTATAGCAGCAGCTTGGAATTCATTTCCCACTGGAAACTAAACCTAAAGTAACAAATGTTTCTTTAAACGGGAAGGGTTGGTGTCCCATCATCCATCTCTATCTGCGGCAGAGGCGTAATGATGCCGAAAGAGAAATGGGATAAAGACAAAGATTTAAGAAAGACGGCAGAATAGGAGTGTGCTAAGATCGATTAGGGACTCAGCATCTTTTAAATCTCCCAGAATTCCCTCCAGGCACGAACCTATCAGCTATGTTGAATTCTGATTTTGCCGCCCAGAGAGGAAGGCTTGTTCTGTAAAGACCTGTCACACACCAAGGACAGGACATGCTGAACCTCTGCCAACAAGAGAGAGAAGAAGAGAGTCCTGGTGTGTGTGTGTGTGTGTGTGTGTGTGTGTGTGTGTGCTCACTTGTGTCAGCGGCACATACTAAAACAGTCTGTCTTCGTCAGACTAACACACCCATACACAGACATAGAAATGTAAAGTAACTTGTCAATACATCAATGCACCACCTCCAGTGACACATGAAAGCACTTATCTATTTTCAATCATTCTTACTTGCAGAACTACCCTGTGTCACTTCAGGAAGATTGCAAAATCATAAAAAGGATTTTAATGGATGGGGACACTTAATGGGTTTTATGGCATAACCAACATTAGCTTTCATTCCAATGGATCACACAATAAATGTTGGAATGGCGGCTTTTAATTGTCATTCAACTGCACATTGGATATTGATTCACTGGGACACACTCCAACATACATTACTCACTTATTCCTACAGCAGTGTTAAATAAATTAATTAATTAATTAATGGAGTCACACATGATAATATAAAGACCTGCTCTTGGGGGTTTTCAAAGCACGTAGCTGTTAAGCAAATCTTTAAAGAACCAGAAAATTGAAAAAGAAAGTTCTGAATGGCTACTGGCATGATCCAGAATATCTTTTTTATCCAGATATAGCCTATTATTTAAATACATATATATTTTAGCAGTTTCAGCCTCCGCCACTGGATGGCAGTGTGTCAGCTTTCTCTACCAGCACAGGGAACATAAGCAGTTGACTAAAGACTCTTTTTTCTTTACACCAAATGGTTTTGAGCAAAGATTCTAGTTGGTATGTAGCATATGAAAACTGTACTGGATTTGCTGTATGGATGTGTGTATGTGCGAGTGAGTAAGAGAGAGGAAGACAAATACAGGGGAAAAAAAATGCATGAATATATTGCTTTTTTATGTGACAATACTGTATGTGATTAAGTGTGCGAGCATGTGTTTTCATCAGTGCCTAGTGAAATGCATATGGTCTTCCCACACACCACCCACGCCTCTGCCAGACTCCCTGCTGTTTATACCCTGTTCTTGCCCTCGATGCTGCATCACATGCGCTGAAGGCTTCCGTTGTGCTTGCACGTGTGTGTGCATGCATGTGTGAGTGTGTGTGTATGTGTGTGTGTGTGTGTGTGTGTGTGTGCGTGCAGGGGTGGGTGGGGTGGGTAGGTATAGGGGGCATGAGCTTGTGTTTGTGTAAGAGAACAAAAGAGAGAAAGAATGGACTATGATTGGAAAGTGCAAAGATGCATTATGGAAATGATGTGTGTCCACATGCTCACAGCAGCAGGTATAAATGGGCTTCATATTCAGGACCTTTCCACGGGAGAGCGAGGCTAATAGGATACAAAAGAGAGGTCCATCTTACTGTAAACCTACATAGGCTCTGATAGACCACAATGGATGATAGATAGAAAGTCACTGTGAGATAATACTTCAAAATTATTTTGTTCCCCTGTTATTTTTTAGCTTGACCCTTCCACACATAAAGAGGATAAAATATAGCTGCTCAGATAATATTTTAATACATATTAGATAGTAAGTGTCAAGCTTCCCATAAGCTTCTGCGTTAAAGTTCCACAATTAGATCCATTTTGTAAAACCTTGTGTGAGGTAACTCTAATAAAAGTAGATAGTAACATAAAACAAAACAGGTTTCTATGTAGAACTAAACATTAAACAACAGTGATAACATTGTGGTTAAGGTCTGGTTAGGTTTAGCCAAAGATCACACTTGGTTTGGGTTAAAATTATCACTTTGTTAAGGTTAGAAAAACACTTACTACTTCCTTAAAGTTAGGCGACCTTCACTGTCATGGCTGCAATAATAACTATGGAGTTATGGTTAGGAGATGAGTCAGAAACAGGAAAACAGCTGTGGCAGTCTCAGTATATGTTGGGTTATAGCCAATACATATATACAACATTTCAACTGCGCTACTGCTCCAGGTAATAATTACTATGTTGTCACCCAAACGTATCTATATGTCAGACATTACGACCTATTGTGTCGTTTTTCTTGGGAGGAAAGTGTCATTCGGTCTTACAAACTATACTGTACATGTAGATAAAGAAACTTCAACAGATGATGTCATCAAGTGATAAGGGAACAACATAATGGGCTCAAATAATTTTAGTTTCTTCATTTACGTCCAACTTACATTAGTTCAGTATCTGAATCTAGCTGTGAAATAGATATGTGTGCATATCCCGGCAAAAAGAGAAGTTTTCACTACTATGTCTCAAGAAGCAGCCGTACAAGTTGTCCATGGTCGACATAAAAACTATAGTCTGTGTCATAACATCTGAATTATTTTTAAGGCAGATTTCCCCTTTAAGGACTAGCTGGATTATGGTCTAAATACTGCATCTCCATTATTTTCTTAAGCCTACTTTAATAAGCCTATTGTTACAATGTCATATTGTTATTCCAGCGCTAAGTCAGACCGTGAGAATTGGACAGAATTTATAAAAAAACAGACATGAAGACCGACAACATTGATATTAAGGAGGCTGTACCCCTCAAGTAACCCAACAAGCCGTATGCATCTATACTCTGGGGATATTAACATTTAGTGAACGTGTATGCTTACCAATAACAGAATGTATTGCAAGCACAAGAAATTTGCATAACAGGTACAGAAATGCTTGAGCGTAAAATCTGGGCAAAAGGAAAAAAGGTGGGAGGTGTTCATTAGTGGTTATCTATGTGTGTGACATACATGTATATGTGTATATTTACAACTGATGTTCATTGTGTGTACACACACATGTTTTGCTCACATGCACATCTCTGAGACTATTTCTGTCAATGTGTGTACGTGAGTGTGTGTGTGTGTGTGTGTGTGTGTGTGTGTGTGTGTGTGTGTGTGTGTGTGCTGGCCTGTCGCAGTGTGGTGCAGACCAATTAAAACAGGGGAGATTGATGACCAGGGGCTCAGAGTAGCAGCAGCAGCAGCAGCAATAGCAGACAGCTGCTTCCTGCAGACAACAGGAAATGAGATGGCCTTGTTTAGCTGATGCTGCCAACACGAACACCACATCGCCTCAAAGACAAATCACCGTCTTACTGCAGCTACTGGCCTACTCTTCCATCTTCCTACAGCTCGCTCTCTACTCTCCATGTCTTTATCTCTCTAATTCTACCCAAGACTATCTCTCTCATTAGTCTTTTCTCTAAGAGTGATGTAGTCAAGGTATATTCGGGTAATACACTGTAGATACTGAGTACAGATGTGCATAGATTCTGCCTCAATCGCTCAATCCTAAACTGCCACATGAAGACTTTGGTGCATCTTGATGGAATTTGCAGAATATTTTTACTGCCAGTTTGGGAGTATTTCTTTTTTTTTGTTGGCTTGCTCAGACATAATAGCAGTGAATTTTGGTCTTCTGCTGAATCATTGTCTACTGCTCATTTTTTAACTTCTCATTTGTTATCTGAGTCTTACAAAAATGCCCAACTTGACTGAAACTTTCAAAGACACACCCTCCCTGGCACTTTGCCTAAAGCAAGGGAATCATAGCAGCGGGGGTACAAACCTGACCACCGCTGGTCCTTTCCCATTCTCTACGGCTACTCAATTTTCAGTGGACCTTTTTCTTTTTCACTGAAGCATGAATTTCATACAGGAGGCTGTCTCCACTGTCTACAGAATGGCAAATACTACAAATATTGGAATAAAGATCAGTGAGTCTGATGGTTGTTCAAGATCAGTTATGACAAAACAAAGAAGCACAACCAAAGTATGCAAATGAATACAATGGTGCTAAATGTAAAAACACAACAGTGTTATCCCAACTGCCAGTTGTCATAGTATTTTAAAAGCGGAAACAGGTTTTTGTGTAGCTCTCATGTGGAACATAGAAAAGATTGCCCATTCATTTATAATGAATGCTAACTGTTGCAATTGTTTGGTGTTTTCTTCTTTGACTATCCTGTGAATGGAGGAGGGCTGTGGGATAAGCTCAGCTCTCTCACATGCCGCACTGAGCCATTAAGACCACAGAGTGGCAAAGATGCCTCAATGTCACAATGGGAGGCTATGGAGGCCTAAATTACTGCTTTTGTGCACAATGTCTGTCAATAGAGACAGAGGTAGGTGATGGCACTGTTCATGGCTGGTCCCATGGTGTGTGTGTGTGTGTGTGTGTGTGTATGGCTGGCCCCTTCAAATGCCTATTTTCTTAACAACAGGCACTAACTGCTTAGTACAGATACACACACACACACTCAGAAGGCAGGTGCAGAAATATACTGTATCTGGTCTGATTGTGTTCTGCCAGTATTTAAGTTTTTACCTCCTCCTTATAAGTGGGCAGATAATTATTAAAATAGGCCAGGAAGTTTATAAAAAAAAAAAAAAAAAAAAAAAAAGGAAGCATAGAGTAGAATACAGGAAAACCAATTCAACACTTAATAGATTAAGTGACTCATATTTGTACCCAAACTGGTTCCACACATATTTTAAGGTGCCTTAATTTTGGACATTTAGTCCATTGCAAGAATGGATAATCTGAAAATGTGTTTTATTTGGATACTGAAACACAGATAAGAAACGATATCTACTATTTACATAAATAAGATGGTTGTTTGATTGAACTCAGGTTTGAAGCACATGCATTTTCTCTCAAAATCTGGACATCCGCAAGTATATCCTCTGTGAGAAACTCATAGTTTATGCCTCATGCGTTTGACATTTTTGGTCTGCGAGTTGCAAGAGAATTTCAGCAAAAAGACGTCAGGTCAAAGGATGAAGAGGAAGAGCGAGGCTTTGGCCTTAATAAAATGTATCATATCAACTTGCTATGATTTAGCAGTATTAACCAAAGCCAGAAAAAAGGGAACAAAAAGTGACACTATACACACACATGTGCTGTTATTTTCTAATCAATGATGTATACTTTCGAGCGACTGAAGGACACTCATGGTTCAGTGAATGACTCAGCAACACTGAAATGGCAACCATCCCTGAGAGAGCTAAGTGCGAAGGCACTTTTCAATTCGCCTGAAAACTACTGAGAAAAACACTTAACCTGCAGCGAAGATGGACATGAGGAGTCTATTTTGGCCCAAAGGGGGAGAGTGAATGGAAAGTTGTCCCACAGAAAACAGGCAAAGTCAAGGTTAAAAGGTTTGTCATTCTGGTATGTGTGCGTGCTTTTGTTTTCTTTATAGCCAACCAACACATATCAGGGACACCGCACTGTATCACAGACATCTAAAGACTGATGCGTTCCTCCAAACAGGTTGCTAGGTGAGTCATCTCACATCATATTTACCTCCGATTAAAAAAAACACTTTATATTTATCACTTCTTCTCCTTACTGTATACTCTTATCTCCTCCTGTCTATTTTCTACCCTTCATTTCATTCCCTTTTCTCTCCTCTACTGTCATCTCTGGTCTCTTATGCTGTGTAACGTTTCAGACTCTTCCCTCTACCTCATCTTTCTCTCTCACCCTCTTCCCCCTAATTCCCCTACCTCTCTCTATTTTTACCACTCTATTGCTGTTATCTCTCCGTGGCACCGTTTCAATACACCCTCCCTTGCCATACCTTTCCTCCATCTCTCTTCCCCCTCTCTATGTCTCTCAGCTTTCCATTCCATTTAGACCTTTATGTTAGCGTAGGACTTTCCATCCTGTGGCGTCCAGGTAGTAAATTGAAACGGTTCTGGGGGCTCCATTGAAGCCTGATTGAATTTAAAAAGAGAAAGTGCCATAAAGAGAACTAGTGGTGAGAGGTCTGTAATACACTGAAGGGCTCCTCAAGCTATGACAGTGTTGACAGAGAAGGGAGAGGAGAGGGGAGGAGTAGGGGGACACGAGAGGTGTGGACGGGTGGGAAGAAAAAAAAAAAAAAGATGGCATTAGGACAAAGTAAATGTGGAATAAAGCACTGAGAGAAAAAAAAAACAGGCGAGAATGAAGGAGGGAGAGATGAAAAAAAGAGTGAGAGCAAGAGGATTGAACGAGGAGAGAAAAAAGGGGGAGAGGAGTAAGAAGGAATGATTGAAAATGTATAAAACTCTTCATCGGCATGAAACCAACCTATTACCCATAGCGCACAAGCAGATAGACAGAAACACAAAACCTCTCACAAGTGCGCACCCTTGATAGTGACACCTCACAGAAATGCCTCAATCACAGTTTGCATGGCCTGGAGGGAGCGAGGTGACAGGTCTCATATTGGAGACGGCCAACGAAATGCAATTCTAGGAGGGCTGTGAGTCCGTCATACCTACAGCTCTGATTATACTCCCACACATCACATTGAGCTGCCGAAATAGCCACCTCTCAGCATACAGGGCACAAGCAAAATGAAGGTGGATACATACTGCATGAGTGTGAGCGCACACAGACACTCACGTGCCCATATAGGGTCTTTCTGTATACATTACTGCCAGGGGAAATATGATGTTAGGGGTTAAATTATTCATTGATCCTTTCATAGCCTGCCCAGGCCCGCTTGTTGTGGTGTCATGTCCGAGTCTGTGTCTGTGTCCACTTGAAATGGCTCTCATGGGAGAGAGACAACCTTGAGCTGGCGCTGACCTTTAACTTTGTGTGTTTCACTTTAAACGGTGACAGGTATCAGTGGTGTGTTTTTCATGTTCATAGCCGTATGGGTAAATCTGTCCATAAAAATCAGGAGGACCGAAAAGGGTGAGAAGCATGAGGGGAGTAGGGGAGAGGGGTGCAGAGGAAGAAAAGGGTTGGACTTTCTTGAAACCACTGAGTGATTTTTGGATCAAAGTCAGAGTTTAAAATTAATTAACATGGTAATTAACTATACTTGATATGAATGAGCATTGAAATGACAGTACAGAAGGGTCTTTATTATTCATTAAATGAGACAATAATTACACAATTAACTAATAAAAGGATAGATTTTGGGTGACTGTCTCAACTGAGTTTTACTGAAATTAGATTTGGACCACGTTCATTTTCGAGAGAACACAGTGTGGGTGCAGTCTGTGACAAATAATCCTCCGGGAACCTTGATTATAAAGCAATGTAGCTAATTTCACACCAATCCAGGCAATTGTTAAGACATTTTTTACTTGAAATCAAACATGTCCACTTAAAATGTGTTAGATGAAAATTCAGGAGATCTTAAATAAAAACCTCAAATATGAAATGAGCAATAAAGCACTATAAATACCATATACATAAAACATCAATCCATCCCATCTTAAAAATCACGATATACAAACTGTCTACATTAATTATTAGAGAAATGGCAGCCATATAACCAGAACATATGTTCAAAATACTCAAGCTCGTTTCCCCCCTTTGCCTTGGATTTTATTACATCTTTGTTTTCCAATATGATGTAATATTTACATGTGTTTACCTCAGGAAGAGTAGTCGCTACCTTGGCAGTGGCTAATGAGGATCCAAATATATAAATAAATAAAAAAATAAGCCATCAATCAGTGAAAAGTTATATATTCATCTACCAATTCAGGTGAAATTCTGTATTCTTTTAGCCTCATCGTTCAGACTAGTCTTTCCCATTAGTTAACATTTATAGATTTATAGATGTTAATAAATAAATGACACCCTTTGTGTTGCATGAAATCACTCCTCTGTATGTGGACGGTTTAAGCAAGTGTGTCTAGTTGTGTTGACACATCGTGTGCTAGACCAGCATTTATAATTTCCACCAGGGATGGGTGTGATTAAATACATATTATACCATGAACGTGTGTAAGATTTCATGGCAAACCATCTGATTGTTGCTGAGATATTTCCTGTACCTCTGTACCGCGGTGGACCGACTGACCAACATCAATGGAGCCATGTCGCTATAGTTGCTAAATACTCATAGCAATACAATCCTAAAGTATCCACTTGTTCCAATTTAAACAAACACAGTAATCGACTCAGTCAGCTACTTTGTTCGCATGAAATATTGACAACAGCAAGCTGTTACAACTGATATGCATTTGTTGCTTCCCCACACACCAACAACAACAGCATCATACTGTAGTGGTTGTTATATCAAAGAGAACACAAAGCGTACTATTCCCCTTTCACTCCTGTCAAGCATCATTCTACATGTATACCATCACCTTGATCAGTTCTAATAAAATACCCATTATATACACGTCTATATATACACCAAATACAATATATAACGCCTAGTTTTACACTCGCTATTTCATTTTCATGCAGAATAAATAAATTAGAGAAGCTTTACGTAGTCGGCTGCTTTGCAAATCAATCAAAATGTGATAGAAGAGACTTTCCTGTAACATTTACATATTTCTACATCCATGGCAACATCCATCATTAGACTAATAGTTGAAGTCTGAGGTTTCAGTAATTACAAGAATATTTCATTTTTCTGTTTTTCTTACAGGGAGGCCAAGGCAAGCAGTAAATGAGCCGGTGAGTGAAAGAGGGACAGAGGAACAAGGAGAGATGGAGAGAAAGAGGATTAAGCATTAGGAGCAATAATAATCAGTACACAGCCTACAGCAACAGACTGACTAAAGAGACCTATACAGAGAGAAATAAATAAGAGACTGAGAGGGATGTATGTGATCGGCGGGCCAACAGCTACATTTAACACCTTTTGCACTAATGTAAAAGACACTGAAATTGCAAATAATTGATGTTTGAACACAAGCAATTAGCAGATTAATTGATTTGTCAGACAACACAAAAAATAATTGGCAACTATTCTGAATATCTCCAAGTAACAGTTACGTTGAAATTAACCAAGATATTTGAATATGTCTGTGGCTGCATCATGTCTTACTTTGGTACAATAAAAAAAACACTAAACAAAAGAAGAAAAACACATTATTCATGCTCCAAATCCTGAATAAGACAGGAGGTTGCGCTATCTACTCTTTCTTAGATCAACTTCTCCCATTTGACTTATTTTGATGAAATTTTATGCATCTTTTTCACTCCATCTTTCAGTGTAACAAAGGCTTTTGCCAGCCTACGTCCTGGAATGCTCTCATTACCTTGGTGCAGTTGCCAAGGGAGCCAGTGTGATATTCAATACTTCTGTTTCCCATCCCTCCAATCTCATTTACACTTGACACCTGACATTTGCATAATGGCCTCGCTCCATCTCCTATCTAGTGAGATACAGGGTGGAGGTGAGGTGGTTATAGTGTGTGTGTGTGTGTGTGTGTGCGTGCGTGTGTGCTCATGCTTGTTTGGTTGTGATGAGCACATTTGCCTCGACTAGACTGTGCTGGTGTGTGCATGCGTGTGTGTCTCAGGCAGGGGTTAAACGACTTCCTTCTTAATCTAGCTCATTAAGCCTGCAGAGAGCTCGGAGGGCACCACATTGGCTGATTTGGGACAATTTGCGGAAATGCTGGCAGGAACAAGTAAATGTGCATGCTAATCAGGGACGCTGTGACCCCAATCAGTCAGAGACAGATATAGATGAACGCAAGTCTTTGTCTTTTATAATGTAAGCCGTGGTAGATACTGATGGAGTGCTGTGAAAATGGCACTCTGACAGAGCATTGGAGTCTTGCACCAAACTGGTCTTTTCATTCATCACAAGTACTGGTACTCAGTCAGTGTACAACCTTGTTGTGGAATACACCAAAAAAACTTGGTGCAGAAGAATATTCTTATTTCAATAATTTATTAAATGCCAAACTAACTTGTGAGCAAGCAGCTTTCACTCCTCAGCAACGTATTTGTATTCATTTAAACACTGTTGGCATAAGCATTGCTATATTTAACTGATGACCATAATTTATAGCTTTCTTAATAGACGTTTCATTTTGTCCAAATCACGACTACGAAGCACCTTCATCAGGCATCTGAGCGTGCTGGAATTTATTGCTTTATTTTGCATTTCATTTTCCAATGCACCTGTCTACCAAGTTTGCATTTGACATCTATATCACATCTGTAATCCAGGCTATTAAAATTACCATAGAATATTAAAGCATACAATATTAAAATCAATTCTCTAAAAGGTCATTATTAGTGGGTGAAAAAAAATATTATATATCTCACATTATTTATCAACTAGTCGACTACTTTTTGAGAGCAGGTGACTGAAGCAGCAGTCTTGAATGATCTACTACACACATACACACACACACACACACACACACACACACAGTAAGATGCAAAACCTTGAATACACATACCCAGAATATTACTCTTGATGACAATATTCTGCTCTTGTTCATACCTGTGCACACAGTATAGAAATAACTTCATAAATCTTTCTCTCACAATATAACAATTTGTCACAAATGCTGTGCTTCGAAATAGTTATCATATCTTTATGTGGCGCCCCCTCCAGAAAAGAGAAAAATAATATAATCCTCCCCCACATCCCTTCTAACCAGAAAGCGAGTGAGCTGGAGCAGAGTGAACCGTCGTACTTAGCAAATTGCATTTGAAACCAGGGGGGAATAAATACGACAGATAAAGACTGCTCTAATGTGCTCAAATCCATTAGAAATCTCATATTCACACATAGCAGAAATCACATTACAAGACACCCCTAATGTCATTTCACAGGGTTTTTCCACCAGCATTTGCTGCCAGGGTGAGACACTAACATCAAACATAATGGATTTTCGCCTTTCCCTTCCCTCCTCACCTCCCTTCTGTTGTTCATTCCCCTCTTATAGTCTGTTCTGTCCTATTCTGGTTGAAATTCCCTTCAAATCATTATTGTTGTGGATCCAAGTTCTATTTCGAGTGGATGTAATGAATTTAGCCCAACGGTTTTAAAAGAAGAGACCACTCACAGGCAGAGGGGGGCAATAGCGAACTTAAGACTTTTGCTGCTCATCAGCCCTCATGCGCTCTAATGCTTCACTTATTCCAGTGACAAATAAGAGAGCAGACGGGGGCTATGTGGAGGTACCGTGTGTACTTCTGGAGGAAGAAGAGAGGAGAGCTCAATCAGAGTCTGTGGGTTTGACTTTTCCACTGGTTGCACACTCAATGGGCACACCATGACTCCAGCACGACTGGTCGGGAATCAAACCATCACTGACGGGAGAGGACAGATGAAAGGAGAGAAATATCCATCTGCTTTAGAAAATTATGTCTTCTTTTCAGAGTTTTGGTTTTCTTTTCATCTCTGAAGCTTAAGTTTGGAACTATTCAATTTGGGAACGGGGGAGTTTGGTTACTATTATATCCAGAGGTAGAAACTCTGTCTACTTAAACAATTTCCACTAAGCCAGACTCAAAGTGGTTTTGGAAAAAAAATATACACCAAAATTATCCTTAAACGTACAGAGAAAATTACTCAATAAAGTACAAATCAAAGGCTACAGCAGCAAAAAAAAAAAAGCCTTTTTTGCTTCAATTAATACTCAGGGGTATGACAGGAGTCAAATATGGCTATTATAGGAATAATCTAATAAATAATAAACCCAAGCATATTGGTAAGACCCACACAGACACAAACAATGGACCAATATTTTCCAACTCCAATTATCAACTGTGAAACACCGTCTAGAGTCTGCTTAGTTACGATTGGATTAGATGCTGCACGAAGTTGAGACCATCTATCGTTGAGAATAATTAACTATCCCGAAAGATGGACTAACTTATGTAACCACCAATTAAGGGGATCGCAAACAATCGTTTCAGAGGGAATGGGAGAATTTTAATGAGGTTTAATGACTTGTTGATCAGTTGGTGTAGCTTGTTTAGAGAGGTACGCAGTGCAGAGACGCCCCCACACTCGCCCTCATCTGTCCACCTATGGTAACCACTGTATATTATACTATAACAGCTGTGTGTGCATCAACACACACACACACACACACACCAACATGAACTCACATCTGTACAGGCTACTTCAGAAGCCTAGCCCCAGACAGGGTGAGCAGATCAATCAATTACATCTCTGCTCCAGCAATCAAACAAGGTTATTATCAGGCAGCAGCTCACCGACCTGGAAAGGCCTGGCCAATCAAAGGCTGCTGTGATGTGAGGGGCTGGCGCTCGTTCATGTGACAGTAACACAGAGTGGCAGCTCATGTTGTCAGGGGATAGAAGGATGGAAGGAAAATAGACAGATGACTGAGACTGATTTCAAAGGAGAAAACAGAAGGAAGTGTGTGGGGGAAAGGAACAAGAGAATATCTGTAAATCACCCATCTCCGACACTGTCTTCACCTTGACATTACTCTCAAAAGGCCAGGAGAAGATAAGAAACGCAAAAATAAAGTTCTCTATAAATACAGAACATTATGTTTTTTTAGATTTCCAGTTTTTAACTGTGTTACTCTGCTGTGCTGTTTTGTCTCTTTGTGGTTGATTTAATCTCTGACAGAAAAAAGGAGACACGCAGGAGGAGAGTGAGGGATGTGGCGGAAAGCAACACATGGTGAAAACATCTCTTCATTGTGGTTCAGTAATTCTCTTCTTAGCAGCAGCTCCCTCTGGCATTCATTCAATGAGCATTAACGGCATTCTGTCCTCCCACTTCTGTCCTTTCATAGCAACAGGTCTGAAGAACCGTACCAGGCTTAATTAAATTATGGAGACTTTGTTTTCATCAAATTATTGTTGGTAACACAATACACCAACACAAACACACAAACCTACAAATCTCATGAGAATACAATCTAATCTCTTTCAAATGCAGCCAATCAGAGACAATCGGGCACTGCGGGGGGACAACATCGACGGGGACAGCATGACTGTGTGAACATCTGTGTGATTATGACCTGGTCATCTGGACAAGCTTCAAAGACCTGTTCATGTGTGTGTCTTTGATATATATAAATGTTTGTCTTTGTGCCCCGCCACAATTTCTGCCTCTAATCTGACCAACAATTCCCAGTATCCGCTATTTTCCCCCCATACAGACCTAAAACCTCAGGGACCTTCAAAGCTGACTTCATAAGAAGTCTACTGCTGAGCGTTCAGACAAACTAGACCCCCTTAAGCTCCGACTGACGACTGCCGTTGGACCGGTTGCCCTGGGAACCAGTCTGATTCCATTATGGGATGGATAAACACAATCAAAGAGTTTATCCACCTTCTATAGCCAGAGAAAAGACCCCTGCAATGATGGATCTAATCTCCTGCCAATATCTGGTGTGTGTGTCTGTGTGTGTGTACATGGTGCTCATGCCTAAAGTGTGTGTGTGTCTGTCTCTGTGTATGCTTGTAAGACATGAGGAGATTGAAAACTCTGCAGAAAGTGGCTGAAGTTGCACTTTTGGAAAGCAATAAAACCAGCAGTGTTATTTATAATATGGCGTCCAAGTTGTGTGTGTGTGTGTGTGTGTGTGTGTGTGTGTCCTGTGGGGAAAACATCAGTGAGATAAAGGAATAAAGATACAGCAGGGCTGCAGCGAGTGACGCGTATGAGCATCTGACAGATTCATAGCAAACAAGCATTGTGTTCTGCAGACATTCGTGTTCACTCCTCCTTTCCATCTGTCTTCTGCTGCTCCTCCAGGTGTATTTCTGCTTCCTGCTTTCTTCTTATGTTTAGTTGCAGATTTACTTGCTGCATTATTGTTAATTTAATAGGAGAGCGTAGCTTTCCCTCTCAGGTGTACACTCATGAGTACACGTTTAGACAATGACTGAATCAATTCAATTTAAAGATTCAGTGTGTTTTGATAATATACATGAACTATACATGAACTGAAGTGTGACTGGTAGTAACTGAAGGTACTATCTAACCTTTGTTTTGGAGTGCTTGTACTTTCTGTCATCTCTTTCTCTCACATCAAGACAAACGGGTCAGTCTGTTTTAATTAATTAAGCAGGTGATCTTTCTGAATGCTATTTTATATTAGAGCCTGCAATGTTTTTACACATTTATCTATGGTAAAATACTGCTTTTTTCAGTTGTTTTTTCCCCCTGTTGTTGCTGTGACAGTGATTATGTGCGTTTCATCAGAGGGAAAGATCCCCTCCACATATTTTAAACACATACACAAAGACTGTGCTTTGAATAATAATTTGTCTCTGCTTTGGTTTTTCCACAAAACAGTTCAGTTACCTTCAGTGTCATCCACTCCTTCTATCTCACTTAAAAATCCAGAACCTGTGAATATGCAATTATTTTCCATTCAAAGACGACGAGAGACAAGACTACTGAGTGTGTGATGTTGGCTACAGATCTGGTGCATGCTACACTTATTAGTCCATTTCATGGATTAATTGTTGGCTACTACAATATAATTTAATATCATTCACACCTGTTTAAATGAGTAGTCAGGTACTTCTATCCAGATATCAGGAGATAGATAAGTTAAAGTAGGTATGTTTTGGAAAACCTAGTAGGAGTGTGGTCTGTATACACACACACACGCCAACCAAGCCAATTAAAATAACATACATTTGCCAAAAAAACAGCATCTGCATTGACTTATAACACATTTCACACAGTATGTAGCCAAATATCAATCTCAGACTCTTCGATCCATGTCCCATACGTATCACTAACACCCTACTGTTCAGTCTAGTTTCTTGCCATGTTTTTCTTTTATTTTCTCTCCATGTACAGTTTACTGCAGACTTACAAGAGTGTGTATGTGCATATAAACATTTTACATTCAAAGTAAGCTACCATGGCATCCAGCATACATGAAATCTAACAGTCTTTCTATTTGTCCGTGTTTTCTTTCTTCTTCTTCAGTCTTATTTTGTTCTACTCTCATCCCACCTGTTTGGTTTTTTTTTTCATCATCTTTCCTTTTGTGTTTTTTTTTTCATTGCCTCCCATCTGCTCTCTTCTCTCTGTTGTTTGTTTCTTTCTTCTGCCTCCTTTATCTCTCCCTTCCCTGACCTTTCCAGTGTAAAATCCTCTTTCTTCCTGATTCCCAACTATGCTCCCAGTTTTTAATGGGTGTGGGTTAGAAAGAGAGAAGGAGGGTGCTATTTACTGAGAAAAATCCTCCTCGACGAGAGAAAAGATTAGAAGAGTGAGCAAGCGCTGGAAGAGCAAAGAAGTACGTGCATGTGTATGTGAGCAGGACTGCATTTTAATAGTCTTTGTGCAGACCTCTTTGAGGTAGCCTACAGATGTTATTGTTGAAGGAAAACTGTATTCTTCACAAGTAATTATAAAGCTGCTGGCTGACTAAATGAAGGTTAGGGTTCAAACACAAATTGAAATACAGTCCGTCATACACTAGGCAACTCAGTGGGAAACTACAAACACCGGTCTTGTCACAAAATGATGACATGAAAATTACTTTTTGATCAAGCGAATCTTGTTGCTGGGATGTATTGAGAAAAAATTATTTTGATAGTGTTCATCAGTTTGTTGTCTCTCAGTGGGAATGTGGCCATTCATGATGCCCAATAAATTTATAATGGATCAACTAGGGCTGACGGCAAACAATCGATTAGTCGTTGGTCGACCAAAAAAATATTAGCTGACTAAAATTTTATTGGTCGATTGGTCGGAGGGGAAAAAAACGCGTCTTTTCAAAGGGCTGAAGGGCTTTTAATTTGACGAGTATGATAGAGGAAGTCGCCGTGCCACTAATTTACTGTTGGCATGTCTGGAAGAAGTTATAAAATTTAAAATTTTTTAGTTCTAAAAAAAAAACACCTGTTGCAGAGTGAGGATGACAGTGCGGCTGCGACAGAACTGAAGAAAACACTTCGTGAGGAAATTGACAAGAGGTGGGAGCTAAACGATGAGCTGCACTCCAGCATATACATCAAAGCTGCAGTCTAAAAATCTGCCGTTCATGGAGGAAGAGAACCGGGACCAGGTATATGTTACGGTGTTGGACTTAGCTGAGAGTCTATCTCCAGCAGTAGAGCCTGCCCAGCACGGCAGCAGTGATGACGACGAACCTGGCCCCGCACCAAAGAAGAAAACGAAAAAGACAGAGAAGTGGGACGAGATATCCATGCACCAAACAGAAGAACATAACAGTGAGATGAAACGCTACTTGGAGGATAAAACAAAAGTTGAGTCGGGACCACTAAAAAACGAGGAGCGCTACCCGAAGCTGGCCAGAGCAGCCAAGCGCATTCACTCCATCCCGTCCACGTCCACACCATCGGAGCGCATCTTCTCCAAGGCCGGCTTCATTGTAAGCAAGACACGGAGTTCACTTCTTATTATCTTCTTATTATTATCTTATTTTAGTTGCCGTTGCGTTGGTCTGTTTATTTGCACTAAGACGTGTTTCAGATTTGCCGATTGCCGGTCGTTAATTATTATTTAATTTTAATAGGTGTGTACTTGTCATTGAAATCTGATCGCTATCATATTTTATTCGTTATCCTAAATATCAAAAGAAGCGGAAAAAAAGTTGTATTAGTTTAAGGCTGTGTTTTATTTCCTTTGTTACAATCGTCTTTCATGAACAATGTGTGTGTATTACGTGTTTTAAATAAATATTCATCATAATGTTAAGAGTCTGACAGTCTTTCTGATTAATATGTTTTGACACATCCTGAATACCAGAATCTGAAATAATAATTTGCAGTTGTAACAGACGCAGACTGTGCTGTGCGCAGTGTACTATATCATGTCATGTTTTTTCCCCTTTTAACTCCGACTGGGAGAACTAGGCATTCAACTGATTTTTATGTAGGTTAGTTAGTTATGTAAATCAACCAGGCCTACATCACATATTTCAGGCAATCAGACAACATAACCATTTTAAAATGCCTGCATGGTTGAAAATCGCATGAAGGTTACCCTAGCCGTTAGTGGTAAATGCGCAGAGAGACGGCCGCCTCGCAGTTGTGTAGCATATCACGTTATTTCATTTTTTTTTTATTTTTTTTTTTGAGGGGGCGGGGCGATTATTCGATTAGTCGGAGTGAATGCATGACCACTGGTCGACCAAGAAAATCCTTGGTTGAGGACAGCCCTAGGATCAACATTATTAAAGACCGTGTAATTACAGGACTTGTATGGATCATAAATAGCTGAGTAATGGGTACCACTTTCCATGTATCATTAGGGAGTGTGTAGGCAGCACCACTTTGACAGAGGACACAATAATCAAGCTTGTTTTTGTGTCTGGAGAATATCTCACAATAGCGTCAACGGCTTGACTGTTTGGGTCAGAAAGTACGGTTGCAAGGTCACACAGCTGTTCTAAGGCGTAATATGGTACAATGCAAAGGAATATGGAAAGGAGTATTGGATGACAAGGTTACTAATTGAATATGACTAGCAAGGTAAACCAGACATCACAGGTTAAAAACTAAAATTCACAATGAGCTCCCACACCTAAAATAATCAACTATCTTAAAGTAATGAAACATAGTCTTATCCTTCATGAACTACTGGAGTTCAAATGTCAGCAGGAACGTGGAAAATCTAAATAAAAATTAAAAAAAAAAGCCCTCTCCTTGGACGTCGTGTTTCAGAGCTCAACACTGTACGTCTCAGCTAAATCATTTGACACCTTAAAAAACACTTTTTTAGAACTTATATTTAATTTCACCTCAAATTCTTGCTCTTTCCATGTGTCTTGGGACTGTCTGTGCTGCTCAAGAGGGGAATTAATGAGTGTATGAAATTAGTGCAGAGTCATGGTGTGTGTCATTTTCATCACAGGCTACAGTGGTAAAAGTCAGAGTCTTTCTGTCATCTTCTTTTCATCCAGCTTTCTATCCGCTACTCTTTTCTATCATGGCTTATTCCATTGTCCTTCCCTCGAGCAATTGCCAACCTTCTGACTCTTTTCTCTCACATATATGTATTCATATGTGTATATGTATATGTATTCAACAGAGTGAGGTCATCTTTGGAAGTGAGGACATTTTGGCCAGTTCTCACTAATTCAAAGGGCTATTTGAAGGTTAAGACTAGGTTTTAGGGTCAATGTTAGAATTGGGTTTAGGTTCAGTTTAGGGTAAGGGTTGGGGTCAGGGGCTAGGGACTGCACTGTGTCAATGAGGGTCCTCACAAAGAGAAGTGCAAGGATGTGTGTGTGGGTATGGATAGCTCTGCATTCAGTCGACTGTGAAGCGTTCAATTCAGTACACCTAGCAGTCTGAAATTATCTGGAGACCAGCAGGACAATTCTAAGCTTTTCACAAACAGAAACAAAACACACAAAAAAATAATAAAATAGCATGCAGTGACAGGCAAACATAACTACAGGAACAAACAAAAGACACACATGTATTATTTAATTCCTATGCACAGACATGGAATGAAAAACATTCAAACAAAACATTTCCACAGGTAATATAGTAAGTTGTGGCCACAAATCTAGTCAGAACTAATCATTAGGAAGCAACTTGATTACTCTGATATGAGAACGCACCAACTCTAGATGTGACGTTTTACCAGAGAAACATTTCCAAGACTCCAGTTTAACCCCTTTTTACTAAACTAAACTAAGCTATGTGGAAGTAAAAGTGAGGACAAATATATAAACTGTGTAAATGACACAATGTTAGAAAATAAGCTTTAGGCTGACACTCATATAACAGTAAACACTAACAAGAAGATATTTTCTGCTCCAGGTAAAACATAAGTATGTATAAAATAAAAAAAATAAAAAAAAGTGAAATACCAATAATTAATAAAATAAATCTCTACACAAAAACACATAGCCTATCAGACACAGACATGGCAGACATCGACAGGCGTGGCTATGCCTGGTCATCCTGTGAATAGCGAACAGGGAGAGATTAGGGGCCAGCTGAAGCTTTTCAAAATGCCAACCTTGTCCGAAGCAAGAGGTGTAAATACCACCCAAATGTCAGCACGAGACCCCACAAGTCAAACTAAATTGGCTTCTACATGCACAAACACTCCCCTATGTCTGTGTCTTTAAAGCCATACACTCTGTACTCTGACACATCTGGTTTCATTACTATACTTGTGAATGCAAAACCAGTCTTATACAGTCACTTAACACAAGTCTTGCCATTGCTGGGTATAAAACAGGACAGGAACGATATTGTTACAGTAATTATGTCTCGTCAAGTTTTAGCTGTCTTTAGCCTTAATAAAACAACATGTACACATATTTTCTTATTGCATATTTTATACTTGGATGAATATTGTAAACTATTATATGTATTAATTGCTTTAGAGAGACATATGTACTGGAACAATGACAAATAAATAGTAGTAAATACATTAGCATTGTCACTAGTTACCATCAATCCACTTCTGATGATTAGTCAGGTCTAGCTCATAATGACAGCAAGCTAACACAGGTAGCTACAGTAAGATGATCCTTCCTGGGATCCTGAGGCCTTATAAAACCAGGTGGGACATACTGTATAATCCTTCATCATATTCTGGGTCAGAGATGTACAGATGCAACCTTGAAGTCACCGCTCTGTACACTCTTGACTCTTTGGTTGGTTCTAGACACTCTGGCCAAGGCAGAATAGATAACAAGGAAGACAGCCTTGGAGAAGCCCAATGTCCATATGCATTTACTACAGAGAATACAGACATGGGATAGACCGTTAATTCGCCCACACAAGGAATAGCTAAAGGGGATGGCCTTGGCGCCCAATATTCTCACAGTACCCCCAACAAGACACCCCTGACACCAGAGGCAGATGCCTTCTCCAAGTCAAAAAAAAAAGCACACATGAACTAGAAGAGAAAACTCTGATAACTGCACGTCTATTCCATAACGAGAATAGATTCCACGTTGCTCCTACCAAATCATCAACATCAATCACAAAATCATTACACAAAAAGCACATCACACACAAGTGACTAATGAAGTGCAGAACATCATCGTATAAAACCTTCAGTGGAATTTGCAGAAATAAAGATTTGAGCAACAGACATAATACAATATGCAATTCATTTGATTTGAGGAGTAAAAGATATATTTCTCAACACACAAAAAAAACCATTTGGAATTAAATATTAAATTCTTGTTGTCTCATACGCCCAAGTACTGCGACACACACTAGTGATTTCCCTCCATGCACCTCCCTCAACCGCTTTCGTCATTAAAGCTGTCATGAGTTGCATGACTGGCTGCAGGAGGTGTAGAGATCCATCAGTGGAGTGCCAGAGCTTTGCCATTAGAAAACCATCTGAAAGCAACAGTGCTCCATTGGCACTAGTAGTGTCGAGAGGGCAAGACGGAGGGAAGGAAAGAGAGAGAAAGGCAGGCAAGGCAGTTTGGTGTGATTGATATGAACTATTACAGACAACAATGGGAGAAGTAGGCAAAGAGCTAGTCACCGTTTTACTTTTGCTTATTCGTTTAGACTGAGCTTGGCAAGGCCAGCAGTGAACAGGGGTTGAGCGTCAGCGTGTGTGTGTGAGAGAGAGAGAGAATAAAAGTGTGTAACAGAGGGACAGATTCAGACTCAAAGACTCAAGGCCAAAGCATCTGTGGGCACAAGAAGAACATAACCACTCTTAAATGAGAAATGTTTGCTTTCAAGCATCTAACAATCGAACAAAAAGTAACATGAGAACTGACAATACAGCTTAGGTTAGTAGGAATGTGATGAAGAGTAAAAATGGATCTGATAGACGAGGTGCATCATTTAATTACATAGTCAGTACGACATTTAGTGGCCGCAAAGATTTTGCAGAGCAACAGGAAGCTACGTCACAATACCACCATCACTATCCATTAACCGGAAGGCCTGTGTGTAGATGTAGCTCTCCATTGGCTCAGCACTGAAGACACTTTAAGAGTCAAAACATCTGTTAAACCTGTCACTTCACTATAAATTTAAGGTATCAAATTTTTTGCCAAAAATGTAAATTAGTCCGCCTCTACGCACCATGGTGTTAAATGTGCGCCAAGCACTACAGTGAGGAAGTAGGAGACATCTTTGTTTAATGGATCCAAGAAGGTAATGTATCATTGCATGAGGAGCAATTCAATTAAATTGCTTCACTATTAGATTTACACTACTCTACTGGGACCACAGTGCTGTATAGAAAACTACCAGACATACAGAACATTACCACAAAGACAAGCCTTCAGAATACTCAAATTTAATAGGAAATAAAAGCGAGCATAGTAGTCGATCCCAATTCCTGGATGGTATCAACAAAACATTTTGAACTAAAGGTACTTTATTACATCAAGTTTTGATTTACGATATCCCACTAAACATTAAAAAGGTTGAGATCGATAAATGGTCACTAAGAGGCCATGTAATATAATTAGTTTACGTTTTACTGGTATTGAGTCATGTCCCAGCCTTCATGTGTCTTGAGTGGCTTGACTATCCCTCTCTGACAAACCAATATGACACCAGAGGCCCTTTAACACACATTTTGTACATATCTCGTGAAGTTAATTGTCCCAGTAAAGAAAACAGACTCTGTTGTTCACTGACTTCATTTTAATCTGATTCGATTGAGTCCCCTATTACTGTAAATCAGAATTGTCATACATCAAAACAGCCTGCCGTTATGCTAGCCCACTGTAATGCTTCCTTCCACACAATATACCAGTATAAAGGTTTAGTGTTAATATTGCCATGACTGTATTGCAGTATTGGCACCCTATTTACTCTTCTACAGCAGAATACAGTGAAATTAACAATAAAGGATGTGTGAAAATGCTTGTTTGTTTATCACTTCATTAATCTTCGGTTGTGACAATCCATAGTCATCACATAAGTACAGTAAGCAGTTACTCATACAGTGAGTAGTGTCTCATCGCAGATGTAAAGCCCATTTTTGGCAGGATATAAAGTGCTGTACCTGAGAAGAGGCTGGAAGATGACAGTGATGTTCCTCGCTCCTGGTTTACAGACAAACTTCATTTCTCCTCCTTCAATCAGGTTGTCATCAGCACCACCTACAACACAGAAAAACAGACTTCACTCAATTAAATGGATCAAATCGGGCATCAAACATCTATACACAGTAGAGGTATTGCGGAAAGTGCTTAGTGAATATGCAGGGGAACTTTCAGAAGGTGCAGGTGTATTGGAAGATCGGCCCACGATAATGTTAAGAAGCATCACCATGCAGAAGTGTCCTTTAACAAGACACCAAATCCCAACCAACCCCAAGTGTGCTGCTTTGTGGGTGACCCTGAACTCTGATCTACTTGGAGGGGGCAAGTAACAATAGTGTTCACTCACGTCGATCAATATTTAAAAAAATAAAATAAATAAATTCTCCATTACAAATCTAAATGCATCCCCCCGATGCTCACCCTCCTCCACGCCGCTGGGCCACTGCATGGACAAACCCCACAGCTAACAGGGTTAATCAGAAAATCATTGCCATGTAACATGCTCAGGATCAGGGGAGTTAGACACTGGATGGAAAAAGGGGGGGGGGCACTGCAGACAAGGGAAGAGGAGAGATCATCGGGGAGAGAAAGAACACCGAAGCTCATTACCTCCACTCATGCTGAAGTAATCAATATAATTTATGGAGAAGATTTTGCGGCTTGTTATCAATACAGCTAACTGCGGAGGTAAAAGACTGGCAGTCTGTGTGTGTGTGTGTGTGTGCATGTATACACGTTTTGAAATTGTAGTATGCATGAATAAAAGCACTCCTACAGTACTCGCAAGCAAATTGTGATAGATTGATATATATAAGAAGGGAACATGGGAGCAGTGAAGCGGTGGCATTGCTGTCTTTATCCAGTGGAGACAATGTTATTCATTAGAATTTCTTGATTTAGGTTTATGGTTAAGTCAAAGCAGCAATACATCAAGGAGACAGAAAATCAGACAATAGAATAAATAACCTGCTAGATTCAAAAATCAAGGGAGTCTGATACATTAATACAACTATGCGAGTGGGAAAACTTTCAGAAAAAAAAAAAAGTTTGCTTCTTAGCTTTTAGGACCTCCAGACTGCAGTTCAAGGTTAGATTGTGGTCAATTTAAATAAGGTGTGATATGGTGTCAAGTTTATAAAGTGGAAACACTGGATGGAAATCACACAAAATGGTGATCCAAGCAATGAGATGTTAAGGAGGTGTGTGTATTCTGATATGGTGAAATTTCAGTTTGGCACAAAGTCTTGGTCTGCTGTTTTCTTCTGTTCCATTTCCATGTCTAATATGGCCTTGCAGAGCTTATGTGACAGAACACAAAGACACTCGTCACAGTGCGAACACTTGTTCCGTATTACCTGCGCAGCCTGCCTAGCCTTGCATTCAAATGCATATCAACCTATTGTTCCCTGCGGTGGGCTCCATAATACATTTCTAATGGAACAAGTTTCGTTTGAAAAGTACGGGAGACAACACTCTCCATATTTTCATTCAAATGACAAGGGAAGCTTTCATACCTTTCAAAACTTTCAAATCAAGAGTTTCTGATTCTGATCTGTTGCCATGAAATTCGCCTCCACGGTAAGCCCACATTCACGTTGCTAAGTGGAGACGGAGATGAGGTCCAATTCACTCAAACTCGCCATTTCTCTATCTCTCCATCCAATTCAACCTTCCTTTGGTGCCAATTCAATTAAGACTCAATTACAGGATTCTAAACAAAGCTGCCGCCAACGCTCTCTCTTGCTCAGCCACTCTTGCTCCCTCATGTTCTCTTTCCTCTCTCTATCACTCTCTCTCTCTCTCTCTCTCTCTCACTGATCATCAATATGGAACGAGTTGGCTTAACTTTTGTTTCCTCATCATCAACTTGCAAACACGCAGGTTCCCATGAATAACGTCAAGATGTCACAGACTCTTGGAAGTTACCATTACTTGATTGCCCTCAGAGCCACATCTCACTGGCAAATACACACAAAATACACCCACACACACACACACACAAGCACACTCGCTGAACTACACACTAAATTGACTTCCATGTACGTATTCCAAATGACAGTGACCAATTTAATTTCATGCTCTAAACATCTGCATCCGTGTCAGACAAAGGAGCGAGGAAGAAACCTCATTGATCCATGGGGTCTGGGACCAGCTGCCAACAGGGCATAGCACTGATGAATATTAAATAGGCCAACATTAATATGCATGGGATTCTTCAGAGTTGTCTAGACGTGACAGGGTGGCTCCGGTTTCAGGTCAGGATGCCATCAAACTGCTGCCAGCCTTCACTCGACATAATGTGCAGAAGTGTGATTTTGTTTGTGAGAGCTTATGTGTTTGCATGTGTGTGCTTGAGTATTCATTCGTGTTGTTTGAACGAGTGTCTACGTCTCTTGTGTCCCTCGGTGTGTGGTCTGATCCAGGATTAGTGGGAGGGGTGTGCGGAGGTGTGGTGCTCGGTGGGACGGCAGCTGAAAGCTGGGAAAGGAAATAATGACACATTCTAATGTGGCCAAATCTGCCTGAAATCCCCCTCGAGGACCACTGCTCCTTCTCCAACACGCATACACACCTCAGCAGACGTGGAACAACGACTTCTATCCCTAAAACATCCACGGTTTAAAAAGGACAGGCAGAAATATGCAGACACATGCCGTACAATGTCTTTAAACACAGAGCAGTATACTCTGGATATATTGAGGCTAAAACAAACGGATCAGCCAAAACTATGTGCATCGCATGTGCTTACACACACTCACGCTCACACTCACACAGTGACAACCATCCAGCCCCCTATGGTGCCTTAGCATGCGCTACACCAGCCCACATGTAATCAAGTCAGGCAGTGACTTAGTGAAATTGCATTAGCTACACTTTCCTGGGTTTGATGAGAAAAGGGTTTGATCCTGTGATGAATTCCGGCCCTGCCCAGATTTAGGCAGGGAGAGAATAAACGCGTGATGCTTTCTTTAACACACTCCACCGTCTCATGAGGCCCGGTGTGTTTCTGTATGCATCTGCATGTGTGTGAAAGAGACCGAGATCAGGCAACACAGACAGATGAGCAAAGAAGAGACATAATCCCTAATTTACAAGTACTTTAAATATGTTTTATGTTCACAAGTCTATTTGTCTGACTACATATTTCTACTGGAAGGGGTAAATAAGCATCTCAGAACAGAATTTTATCTTGATTTTAGAGCTTTATATTTAGCTGTTTGTACCTTTTTTTTTGTAAAGTGCTTTTTATTTTGCATTGTAGTTATGTCTAAATGAATTAACTGATTATGCAGTTAGTTTATCAAAATATTTAACAGTGTGGCATCTTAATAAATATTATATATATATATAATCCTCCATGAGCCGCTTGTTCGTACATATGAATGCAAGAGCCAAACGTCATGTGATCACAGTTGTAATCTCTTGTTTAGAGCCAGCGTGACAAACTGCGTTTGTGTCTGTGTACCATCAAAAAGGTCAACTCAAGAGGATCAAAGACACCTGTGATCGCTCTGGCTAGATTCTGATTGGGACTGGCAGGAGGGCGACTGGCTGATTGGTGTAACTGACTCACAATCATGTCCATCTTACCTACACACACGCACACACGCACACGCACACACACACACACACACAATATAGGCTCACAAAGCTGACAACTACTGGCTACACTGGTCATGACAGAACAAGTAGAATTTAACACCAACAAATATGCTTATAACTGTGTATGGTTGTATAACATCTGTATCTCTCTACAGTATGTAGAGCAAGTTGATTGAGGCCCCTTATCTGTGCTGTTAGCCAGAACTGCACATTTCAGGCTAAATTATGCGAACAGAAAGCAACATATAGAATAATCCAATTTTCAACCTCAATGGTCTCCTTTGCCTGTTATGCTATGAAAATTAGTTTGGGAGTGATCAATTCAGGTAATAGTATCCATGTGCGAATCAGATCAAATGTGTTTGTGGTTATAAGTATGGTTCCCATGTCAATAATGTATGAATCTCCGGTCAACTCCGGGCATCCTATTTCACTAATGTCTGATTGAGTCTTAATGAGAGCCTTCTATTATTAAAATTAATTTGATAGGATGGTATCCGCTGCTCCGCCAACCAGGAGACCAAAACCACCCCTCAGCAGAGAATAAACAGTATAAATAAATGATAGTATAAATAAATTCAGGTGTAAATTGAGTTGGATTAATTATTTAAAAAGTGTCACTGTGGCTTACAATGGGTCTCTATGGTCTTCATTTTAATGAATGCCCATCTGTCAGTGATGAAATGACAACAATGCACTCCTGCAGCAGAATGAATATTAATTCTGTACAATGTCTCTTTTGAGACATGAGGAAATATCAACTTCAGCAAGGGACATTTTGGAAAGACAAACCCCATCTGAACAGTTGGAAATGTATGTTGTGTTTTTCTTTCCAACATCAACAATGTCAGTGTAGTTTAAATTAGCTGACAGGTGGTGGACAGTGTCACAAGGCTTTGTATCACACCAAAGCCATCGAGTACAAGTGAACCTCACATTCCACACTAAACTATAATCCATCCTACAATCCTCTCAGATTCACATTAGATTGATAAAATAAGATTGTAAGATGAAAAGTTAGAACCAATAACATTTTGATCGTAAAAAAAAAAAAATGTTGAAAATCTGTAGCTACAACTGAACATGAGATTTGAGCAGAATAAGATTAAATATTTATCTAATATGTCGAAACAATGTTTAAATGAATGTTTCATGCCGGCGCATTACACACAACTGTGTCGAGAGTCCAAAAAAAAAACCCTCACAGTAGAAGACAAGCAGGTTTGATGAGTTGGAAAATCAACTGCCTGCTGAATGTGAACGTATTTGTTTATACGTTATCCGTTAGGCCTACATTAGGGCTCAGTCTCAGTTTTAACAGCAAAACATCAGTGATATAAATGCATTTTAATTACCGCGATCAGTGGATTTGCGAATGGAAGCAGAGTAAACTCATATTTGACAGGTGCATGGACAGAACAGAGAGTCCATCATAGAGGAAACTCTGTGTCATATGACCTACAAGTAGTCACTTTACCAAATGCATAAATGAATCCGCCTTTGCAACTTTCTGATGTGACTGGTGGCCACTTGATGACTGGTGACCTTTCGAGGGTGTAACTCATACCAACCTCTGCCTAATGCATGCTGGGATAGGATAGACTTTTCACTTAAAAACACTCTCGCCGTTGTCTATTGAATCTGTCAACCATAACAAAGAATTATGCATGAATGATTGAGTATATGCACGTGTGTGTGTGTGTGTATACAAAGACTGGGAGAACTAATCGGCCAGAAAACCAAGTGTCATCACATCTTTGATTGGACCCAGCAGGGTATCTGACAGCACACTGCACACCTTCTTCCCTACCGGAAGAACCTGTTGTGTGCTGGGACAGCAAGAGGTGAGTTTGTGTTTGTGTGTGTGTGTGCGTTTATCTATCTGCCAACCAGTGTAGATGCCTCGGTACATGTGCCAAGGTCTCTATAGCCTCAAGTCCCACATGCCCTTCTTCCATCCTTCCTTCCCTCTCTCCCTCCCTTTTCCATTTGTTCATCCCTCCATCTTCTCCAATCAGCAGGTCTGAGATTAAAAGTAAACACAGAGGTGACAGTCAAAGCCGCCAATAATGACAAGACCAATGCTGATTAAAATTAGCCTCAGGTTGAGAAAATACACCAAGCCCTCTCTCTGATTAAATGTCTGCACTGTGTAAACTATTACAATCTTGTTCTATTCTCCTTCTGTTATCCTCTGGACCCCCAACACCTCAATTTTTCTCACTGCATTTAATTTAATTTTGGACACATCTGTATGTCACCTCGCCTGGGTCTAAATCTTGTAAAAAATCTCATAACTCATTATCCCTCATGATGAAAATGGTAAAATTAAACTCACTGGACAAAATATTATTCTATGGACTGAGCGAATTCGACCACTTAAAAGTTTACATTTTGGTGATGTTAATAATTATGTGACGAACAGTAGCTTTTGTTGTGGATTATCTTCTCATGTTTGGCATCACCTTTCTCATAAATACACGCATACAAATGTTTAGCTCATGTGTAACTCCTTTAGTTCATCATCTTATGCATAGAATAACAGAATAAGACATAGATGTGGTGTTTAATGCAGAACGGCTTTTGTTCATGCAGGGTTAATTCTGGTCGACATCCAGGTTCGCTCCTCGGTTCAAACCAAGTTCAATCCCAGCAGGTGTTGCCAGCTCGTGCTTGGATGATCATTCATGATTCATATTTTTAACTGATATAACAGAGACACACACAGCATGCAATGAAGTAGCGTCACAATTCTGTGAAATCTGTAAGGATTCTGTAAACTGTAATCTTTAAACTTATGACATAACAGCAATGTGTCAAATGCTGGCAGCTAATTCCAGTCTGTTAAATAACCCCCTGCAATGCCTATTCAATTTTTATGCTTCTAGTCATCAGTTTCCTAGCCACAGACTCAGAGAGATACACTATAGTAAAAACCTGGTATTTTTATTACAAGCCACGGTGTATTTTCCACACTGTCTCCATGCTCCACTCTAATTTCAGCACCAGAGCTACTGTAATTCAATCACTGGTCCCACAGTAGACGAGAATCCAACACCGTGCCGTTTTGTATGTCTTGATAGAGAAGAAGAGAGGAGGGGAATCACATTTATAATGTTATTTTATCCTTTATCATCAACACTGCTGAAATCCATGTACAAGCAAATTGAACATGAGTTCAAGCTAAGACATAGGAAATCACTACTGTCAGCTCAGACATCTGCAGCAGTCTGTGTGTGTGTGTATGTTTGCACAATATGCAGAGCTGCTCCATATTTGCATCGATGCTGACGAACACAAATAAAAGGCTTTTCACAGTAACACCCTGTCAGGTAACAGTGGTACGTTGCATTTTATCTACAAACCAAGTTATGTCGCTGTTGGAACAAAGCAATTCATAAAGGTCTGGCACCAGAGCGAGAGGGGAAACATGTCATTTTCTAGTGGTATTCCTGCGGTGTACAGAAATGTAGACTTTGTTACAACATGTCATTCAATTATAGCATGTCATACATAACTTGGCATGCAAGCGTACATATGCACACTTATGCTCGCCACTATGAAAGCCTTCAACAGTGATTGATGTGACATGTGCCTTTTCTGCACCACACAGCTGTATAGGTAATGTTTTACTAGGAATAGTGTCCATATGATGGACTTTAATGATATTCTGTATAGTTAGAAGTCTTCAGTTCATGTTAGAGAAAACACAGAACAATACTGTTTTAAATTTTATTGAATGATACCTGTATTGTGTGTAAAATCTCTTTATTAGAAATTATTAGTGAACATAACATAACTTCCGCTGTATAATTTCTGCCTATGAATTTCAATCTATAGACAACTTTTGGAAAAGAGACAAGTATATTTCAAATACAAAATGATTTTTACATCTAATAAAAGTTTAAAGTGGCCTGACGATTTACAATTAAAAAAAGAAATCCTACACCAGAGTCAAGTTAAAAACCATTCTGCTCATGAACAAGACGAGCAGCATGGAAAAATAAGTGCACTTGTACACACTTCATATAGTTTTTCTCCGAGAACCATGATATTGGAATTATTTTTTTATTTGACTGACATTTATCTATACTGCGTCAATGTGAAAAAAAAAAAATCCTACAAGACTTAATTTGCTTATTGAGTCTTCCATGTTGAGAAACCTACGCATACACGCATAGATCCATTAAAATGTCAATCTCCCAGTAGCAAAGAGAAAAAAATGCAACGCCTAGGCAGAAATTATATAGCGGAGGTTATGTTATGTTCACTAATAATTTCTCTTAAACATCTGCAACACGATCACAGCATCAGTTAAAGATAATATATCTAATAAGAGATTTTACACACAATAGAGCATCATTGTGAAAGAAAGAAAGTATTAAGTTTCTAAAAGAATTAAAAGTGACAGACAGGAGCATCAATTGCAGCCAAGCAGGTGTCTTCGACATTCTGGCGTCATAATCCCTTAATAATTATTGACTTTTTCACCAACATAATTCAATTCCATCTAAGGTCCTTTTATGAATATGATAAATCATAATTGCAAGGTCAGCAGAAGTCAAGTATCGATCATTTCACAAGATGAGTGAACAACCATTATCCTTGAATTCTGACAACAAATGAAGAGAATGGATGATTGAAAAAAAAATATATAATTGAAAAGGCAAGTCAGTGATTTTACAATAAAGAATAGATTGAAGAGCCATCAGCAGTGTGACTTAAGAGAGAGGAACTGAGGTGAAAGCGGTAGGTGGAGAAGAAGAATCAACAACAGTCAGACGTCATCACTGTTCTGAAATATCGTAGCTTTTCTAAAAACTGACACACACACACATACCCCTCAGTAAACACATGGCTTACCAGCCCCACCCGTGATATCCCACCTACCATCACCTCCACCTCAGTGTCTCCCACTAGACATTTTTCCATTTGCACCTCTTCTGCCTCTCCACGCTTTGCAATGTACAAATCAGCTTGACAAGGAACACCACTTTTGGTCAACCTGAGCTGTCACTCTCTTCCTCCTTCACTTGATCCCCGTTCTTCTCTCTATCCTCTCTCATGGGAGCGTGATGCTATTATACTTAAACAAAAAGCATCTAATACAACATACTGTTGCCTTTTTTTCCCATTATGCAAGCAGGAGGGTGGGTGGGGGGCAGAAGGAGAGCTGTTTGTAACTAGATTGCTTGTGTAGAGGACACAGTCGGACTGTTCTTTTTGTTTGCCGGACAACCTGTGAACACGTCTGTTTTGAATATTAAAAGGGAAACTGAGAATGTGTGAAAATAGATTTGGAAAAGAGTTGATTATGAATACAGCTCAGACGAGGGGGAAGGTCAGAGGTGGGAGACAGATGGGAATTGGAGTGTATGTATGCGCCTGCAGGAAAAGAGGTAAGTTTGAGATGTGCATGTTTGTTTATGTGCATATCCGAGGCAAGCATGTGGTCATAGGCTTTGTGCACTGCTGTCATGTCATGGGGGGGAGTTGTCACTTCCAACGTGCCCCGGGGCAAGGCAATATCACACACGACACAATGAACAGCCGCGACACAAGGACAAATAAATTTTTTTTAAAAAGCCTGTAAATGCATTACTGACTCGGCGTTGTGCAAGACTGCAGCAGTTACTGAGATACATTCGCACTTCACCTCCCAGATGACCACTGGGGCAATCCGAGTCATCCGCTGCCTACACACACACACAATACAGAGGCAATAAAAAAGCAGGGCGAGGATGTAGGAGTCTTGAGGTCGGGAGACATGCGGAGGAATAAAGGGGAATTGTGACACATCTATAGCTAGAAAATTGTTATTTTCATCATTTATTCATAGAGAATGTGATTGAATCTGGACGAGGCTCTGTGATTCTAAAGTACTGATTTGCAGTGGATACAAACACGCCCACAAACAATCTGTACACATTTCATACAGGCAGCCAAGCATCTGGCATATATAAAAACACTACATACATAATCTAACTGGCCAGCTCACTACGTACATATATATTCCAGATGTAGCTACATATGGGGCTGTAATAAAATCTTTAGATGACACATTGGATTAATTGAAGCGTACGGGATGTGCTTAGTGGAGAAGACGAGCAATTAAATCCCCCTGTGTGTTTCCATGTGAATACGCACCTGTGTATTTGTGTGCATGTATGTAATGATATACTGCTTGGTCCTTATAACACTCAGGAGACATAAATTACAGATATTACAGAATCATTTCAAATCCATTACAGATATGTCAGTGCAGATAGGTTAGATAAATCATTACATGTGTTACACACCTGCTACTCTGATTCTTACTTACAGAAGATCTGGAAACATGTACGAAGACACTACGTGAAATACTGTACAGACATGAAAATATACGATCTGTATGTACATTAGTATCACTCGTAAAAGTACGCAAATACAGCAGCATCTTCTGCACATACTACAGCAGTTCAGCCTTGAACTGTGTTTAGTGCATGACCACTTTTTTTCATTTATTAAATGGTGCATAGCTGGATTTAAAATGAACAATCAAACTCGTATTTCTAAGGCTGTGTTGGTTAGCATCTGAGTTAATAACTATATTGACTTGAAGCTGAAGCTTGTCGGGGAATAAAAGAGTTTAGGAAGCTCCAAGTAGAGAGACTAAGAGACACACTTGACTAAGCTTTAAGTGTTGAGTAATCCCGTAGCCAGAAGAACTCATCAACTCAATCTCTCATTTCTAACTCTTTTCCTCTCCCTCCCTCCCTCCAGTAGGTTTAATTTGAAGAGAGAGGAAAAAGTCCCTTTCCACACCGTCTCAATACATGTTTTTCTAATTTCTTCCTTCAGAAATCTCTTAATGGCTTCTTCGCTGGACCCTGATGAAAACAATGACTTTTAACCCTCCTCCCCCCCCATCCGTCATTTCCCTCCCCTCTATCACAGTGGACTTATTTCACTTTCTAAATGATTTCTTACTCCTTCAATCTCTTTGCAGCCATTCAGGCCCCAGCCTGGGCTTGTGGCCGGTGCTACGCATTGTGACAGGTGAAATGAAAGCCCAGAGAAATCTCATCTTCTTATAAACGCTCCGAGGCATTCAGCCAGTCAAAAAAATATTTTTCCCCCCTTTCGTTCTGAGGCACCGACAGATGGAGGAAGAAAAAAAAAAAAAAAGTGAGGTGTTATTTGAAGACCATTTGGGATTTTCCTCTATCCACAGTTAGTCAATGCTGTTCTTTCCGTGGTGGTGGTGAGGCACTACATTCTGCATACATTTACCTGTCTATCTGTATGACTGACATTTATTGTCCAAAAAACAAAAAGAACACAGCCTGCATTGACATTTCATCTGGAGTTGTCAGTTGAATTATTCCTTATTTGGTTGTTTTTTTTAAGTTAAATGCCTAGAGACGTAAGTAGGTACTTACTGCATTAATTAAACAGTTTACTCTCAATAGTCATAATTAGTTATGCAGATATTCTCAGAGGATCGTAAAAGCACTTTCGTTATTATTGTCTCGCTCCATCTCCAAACCTTTTCTATTTTATCCAAACAATGTCATTGAGGAGCTTGGTGTGAAAAAAGGAATGGTAACAGACAAACAGCGCTGTCAGGCACTGTTGATTGAAACCTCAAGGTCATTGGCAGAGAAACATAGAGCCAGGGAGGGAGGGAAAGAGGGAGGGAGAGGGGGAGAGAAACAGAAGATGCAGAAGCAGTACAGCTTAAATTCTCCAGGGTCTGACTGTGTAGTTCACTCACTGTGCTATTGTGTGTGTGTGTGTGTGTGTGTGTGTGTGTGTGTGTGTGTGTGTGAGTGAGAGGTTTTCAAGGCCTCTCCCTGTAGGCGGATTCTGCAAAGTCACCCTGCTCTCTGCCTCTCGTCAATCTCTCTCTCTATCACTGTTTGCCTCTCCACACCCTTTTCTTTTCCTCGCGTTACTTCTCAACCTGAACATGCCCTTCCCATCTCCAGAGCACCTTTTATTACCAACTCATACTCTCCATTCCCCCCCCCCCAACTTCCCCCATCACCCAACGGCTGGATCTTTCCACTCTCCTGCCTCCACTTTAGCCAAACAAGACAAAATAGCCCTTACATCCCCTTTCTCTCAATTCCTCCCCTACTGTTCATGCATATTTTTCACCCCTAACCTCTTTTCGTCTTTTCATCCTTCCCTCATTGTTCCTGCTGCTATTTTCTCTATTGCTTTGCAAGTAAAAATAAAATTCCTAACCCATCTCTCCTTCTTTTTCTATTATATTTTTCTTTGTTTTTCACCACTTATGCCCCGTCATCTCACTATACTTCCACTCATCTACACTTCTCCAATCCAGCTGTTCAGGAGTCTTGTCCAACCTGACTCAATATCATTATTTCTCATTCCTCAGGTCATCCCTGAATCGCCCTCCTCACCTTGTAATTCTCCACTCTTGCTGTAGAGTTCTCGCCTCTGCTCTCTCAGGTAGGCACTCATGCTGATGGCATGGGAAGATGATTCGAACCTAGAAAAAAAACAAAGAGCAATAGTTTTAGGCAAGAGAAGCTAAACAAAACAAGGTAACCTTTAATGTATTTTATGCCTTTTTAAGATATTTTAATTTTAGACATTTGATTAAAAAAAATCCTGTCATAGTAAAACTCATCACTTATACAGAGAACACTTTACTCATTTATTTTACTAGTACAAGGTAGGTGATCCTTACTTGAAAAGCGACTGCTTGGCTCGCTGTGGTTTTTTCTTAGCAAAGAAGGCAGCAAACTCACTGCCAGTGCTGGCATAGGAGAGCTGAGCCGATGGCTCTGTGGCGCTGCGGCTGTTCTTCACATCCAGATACTCCATAAGCAGAACCTAAACAACAACAACAACAAAAAAACATTAGATCAAAAGCTAGCAGGAGAACCAAGGTATAAGGACTATCATGCATATTTGCATGGGAGACTGTTCGTCAGCCAGCCATCAACTGTAACGGTGACTGCCAACTCAGCTCAGGGAGTCTGCATAACACTAAATTACTCCATGAAACGGATGAATTGAAAGTGAGAAATCAAGATAGTTTCATGGAATATCACAGCCAACTAACTCATCTGTCAGAAACTGACGCCACTTTTCATATGCATATACTTCCTCCAGCTGTTATTCCACCTTAGATACAGTAACATGGACTTCTCGAGCTTATTAATGACTTTTAAGTTCCCACTCACACATCATATGCCATAAGCTTGGTCCACCTGCTCTGTTCACTTATTAATAAGTACCTTTTTATCCATAAGCCATTTGTAGAGCATATTATAGACAGATATTATAGTTAAAAAAAATAATTTTCATAAAGTTGCAAAATTTTTAGGCTCAATCTTGGACCTCAACTACTAAATGAAGCTTAAACCACTAGTCGCTCTTAGTGAGGTTAAAAAAATGAGACTAGTGAAGAGCTCTAAAGGCTCAGTCAGATTTAAATGTTTAAACATTAGTGTGCTGGATTGATAATAACTTGCACAACTGCTATTTTGCTAATAAACATTTTACCATATGCTCCATCTAGTGTCACTTGCAGTTGTATTTCCCTTTGCAGTTTCTTCTCAGTCCATGTGTCAGTTGTGATAATACAATCAATCACTATAAAAATTAACATCTGTTCTTGTTTGTTTTTGTTTTTGCGCTGCTCCAGGAATAATTAATTATTATACATTTATTTTCACATCAGACATAATGTAAAAATTGCAACACATACTGCTGGAGATACATATCTAGCAAATCAGCTATGGCTCATCCATAGCAGCAGGTTTACAAATTATGGCATAACACTTCTTGGACAAAGCCATCTTAAAAAAAAAACTTTAAGATTGAAATGACTCTGTGCCTTTGATGACCGCCGTGAAGATTCTTGTCCTCCATTTCCCTGATCTGTCTGCATGATCCATCAATGTGAAATCCATCAACGTTTTATCATGCTTCATAAAAATCTTATCAACTTCTAACAATAGGACAAGCACATTGAAACTCGGTCCAGACAGAGAAAGTTAACTTCCTCTACTCTATCACTCTATCTGCACATTCCCTCTGTTGCTTTCATTGGCTCTCATTTTTCAAAATCTCTTAGTGTCTCATCTCCCATTTCTCATATTTCTATTTTCTCTCTCTTGGTCCGTCTACCTCATCGTTCCTTTTCTCTCACCAGTCTTCATTTCTCTCTCTGTGTGTGAATACATATGTTCTAAAATAGCCTCCCATATCTAATAGCTTCATAATTTAGCAGGGCCATTTAGTCTGTGTGTGTGTGTGTGTGTGTAATTCTGAGGCACAATGTGGGTCAGCCCAGAACGGGACAGGAGTAATGGCCGAGCAGATGGAGATCTATCTCGACCATAATGATGTAATTAACGCCGTGGAGAATCCTTCACATGATAGCATCAATGTTAATTCAAGCGCGCACACATACACACATATTCAAGTGTACAACCATCAAACAATATCGCAAAAGCAGTTGTCTTATAAAAATTGTTTTGTTTAAAAAGAACAATATTAACATGTGCATTCAGAGGTTTCAGTTAAATGTTATAAAACACAAAGATATGTTTTTATAACAAAAAATAACAAAAGTGAACCTAAAATTGCTCCCAAGTAAAGTTAAATAAGTCTAAGGTTATAACACATGGTCACTAATGTTCTTGTAAATATGCAAGTTGAACACATGCACACAATATTAAACCACACACGTAATTACTCTCGAACACACTTCCCGTCAGCTCCAGGCTATATCACACACACCCTCTCCAACTGGCAACACCAGGGCCTCCATTTGCCACTAGCCTCATGCTGCAGCTAATCCTACCAGTGTATTAATTACAAATGATGAGCTGATGGAGCGAAACCCCCACTTGCTTTCAAGCTAACGCCCAAGTAGACTTAATGAAATGCCAGCACTGGGCTGATGAAGGGGCTCCGACCCTACTTAAATTGCATTAGCCCAGAGACAGAGTGAACTTTGGAGGCAATTAACTGGACTGCTAGGACAGGGAGGAAGATAGAGGAGGATGAGAGGAAGACAGAAGGAGAGGACAGAGGAAGGAGAGATAAAGGTAGAAAGAATTGTGTGAATGAGAAAGACTGAGGTAGCATCGGTGGAGAGTGAACACTGAACAGAATACTAAAAGGGAAAATAGGAATGAAAAGCAAGGAGGGATTGAACAAACCTTAAACAGTTATTGCTGATTTAACACCTCGAAGTGAAGGTAAAAAGTGACAGTTGGTTGGCCCACCTCTACTTAAGGAAACTCTTTCTGATTTTGCCGAGGGAAGACAGTCTCATTAAACGATCTCAAATCTGCAGCAAACTAAGTTACAGAGCTACTAACTTAAGAAAAGGGAAGTTTCTACTAATGGCACCACAAATTTACACCTCAAACTTTCACAACTACTCATATGATCGAAATGTACTCTATCTGATTCAATAAAATGAACAAATAAATCTGTCCTTCCTCCCCCTCTCATCCATCAGGTCAAGTATATGAAATTATTTAAATTATGGACTCGATCATATTACTGTCATCTGTGACTGCACAGCTTATCAGTGAGAAATACCATGAGGACAGATTAGTAGAGCCAACACAAAAAAATAAAAAAATCAGGAGTAGCAGAAACAAATAAAAAATTGATTGAAAACCAAAAGACGGAAAGCATGAACGACAGAGGTACATGAACATGTATTGCTGGGTAATAATGAGACAATGTGGGCATAAAAGAAAAAAGATGTCACAGTCATCTTAAGAATGATGATCAGATGCATTATAATTATAATTATATGATATAATATAATTAACTGTTCCCAGAGCATCACAACAAAACGGCAAAGATCCACAAGTGATGCAAATACACAAATTTAGTGGTCTATAATATTAATTAGGAATGGCCCCCAAAGCCTGGAGAGCCTGTTCTGATTTGTTAAAAACGTCCTCTGAACAACAACTTGAGTGTTAATGGACCTCAATAAGTTGGCCACAACAATATCTCCCCTGATACATTAGTTCAGTGGGCATCTACAAAACTAAAAGGTCACAGAGAGTTGATGGAGAAACAGGAAGGGAGCAGGGGGAGTGCCTGAATTCACTAAAAATCAATATTCATGGGTGAATCTGTGAAACGGTGGTTGGGGGGAAAAAAACGGTTGGCAGGTAAAGATGCGAGACATGTCAAATGGCTCTTCACACCAGATAATAAGGCAGAGCTCAAGAGTTTATATCAAATCAAGAGTGTGTGTGTGTATATATGTGTTTACACGTGTGAGTGGGCACACATGGAAAATTCACTTCTTTCTCAAGAGTTCCCCTGACAAAGACAATCATTTCCACCACAACTATTCAATGTAATTCTATCAACTAACCAAGCTCGTTCAGCACATGGATGATTTGGGTCTCGTCCCAAACTTAAATCATTCGACCGGGCTGAGTGCAAAGTTCTAGTAAAAAAGAAAAAAAAGTTTCATGGAAGCCTGCCTTTGTAAATCATTATTAGCGCTCCCATCTATTTCTTCCTTTGTGCTCAGAGAAAGAGTATACTCATCTTCCATTCTGTAAATTAGGCCCTAACACACGCAACTAATCAGTGCAATTAAGAGAGCATCACTCAAAGATGTGCAGGCAAGTGTTTGTCATTCGACGAATTTAGCAGTCAATTGGCTAGAATTGAAGAAATAAATATCACGTCATTTTCTCTTTCTCTTGTTTCCGTCCTCTCCTTCTTATTAAGTCATACAAAAAGCAACCCAGAGAACAATCTCAACACTTCTCTCACACATCCTCTCTCTCAAGGCCTTATTGAAATCAGCTGTTTTTTTCACTAAATCCCTTGGCTGCCGTCTTGTCACAAAACATATTGACTGATATCCCTTGCTTCTAGCTTGAAGTTGAAGCCCGAAGTGTCCTTGGCCGTCAAAGAAAGGGAAATCTAATCTGTATACACCCCATATTGATTGTGTTCCAGAAACTTCAATAACCTTCACAAGTTCTGACAGAGCTTCAGCCACAACTACTCCCGCAGTACCGAACTACCACTAACCAGCGGGGGATCCCACCTGGAGCGTACCATGTCTAGTCAATCTTTTGAAGGCTATCTTGTTTACAGCGGAAAGGAAGAAGTGCCTACATGTTCATTGAAACCCATCTATTTCTTTGAGTGTCCTTGCTGTGTCCTCTGGCATGTTTTGATAAGAAAATTACTACATGTGTTGTTTTAAATAAAGAAGACAGAGAAGTAATAGAATAGTGTGCCGTGTAAAATAGCGTTTCTATGGAGACTATCATTTATAAATGTGTGTCTTCAATTTGTATGCAATCATCGAATAACAAGTCTATACATTTGAAATTCAAGGATTACTGTATAATTTAAATGAATAGCAATGCACACAAAAAAGATTAAACAGAATAAACATACATATAAACCACTAGACAATATTACTATTCACCATAATTAGTTGAAATTATGGATGAACTTCACCATTATGGTAACCTGTAAGTTAAAAGTAGTGAATAGTACGGCAGTGTTCGATTTAGTCTCCAGTGATTTTGATGTAGTAGATGTTAAAGGGGGTGGAGCTGAGAGAGAGAAGACACTCTGCAGCGCCAGAGATGGTAAGACTTCAGTGCACTCCAGCGATATGTAAATATGACAGCGCTTTGGAGGACAGAATAAATGTGACACATTGATTAAAATGTTGGGGCGAGAACAACGTATCAATGTCTGTGCTTCATATCTAATTAAAAGAGATCATTGTCTTCTGGCTGCTCTCTGGCAGTTCAATTCTCCTCGTTTTCACTCCGTTGATGAGCCGAGAGAAGGCAGTGCATATTTAAGCCGCTTATATATTTATATATTTTTCGCACGTACATAAGAACTCCCCACCCTCCCTTTTTTTGTGTTGGTTAATCTATAGCAATATAATGTTTCATTTATGAAGCAGATTTATATTAAGCTATAGGCTCTCTTCGGAATAAAAAAAAACAAAACACACGTGATCAATAGTAGGAAAGAATATGATAAGATTTTGACAGAAATAAATTGAAGCAATGTGCTAAAAGATATCCACAAAGATACAGACGAGAGACAGAACTTTATCATTTAGTGTCACAAAGCATATTCTAAAGCAGGAACAACTCCTGAACGCTTATCAGTTTCCTTTCAAAAATGTTACCCTTTATTTGGAGCCCACATCAAATATCACAGCCCTTAGTAGAAAGTTCAAGATCTCTGGTGAAGTTTACTACGAATCAGTTCTTTCAGAGAGCATATCGTGTACATCTATCCATATATATATATATTTTATGCAGAATCAAAGTTCCATGACTGCAGAGAGGAAGCCACTCATTAAAAGTGTGATTTCTACTCCAGTCACTTGCAGAAGACGACACACACACACAAGCCATGAATCCTTGCAGAATGCAACAAATGGCAAGATAATTATTAGCCTCACATGCCTGAAAACAAAAGACTGACAGGGTTAGGGTTATGGTTAGGGTCATGGTGATGGACGTCAGTAGACAGTGACACTTTGTGCAAACACTCCCACAGGGTGGTCTTAATGAAGAATGCATACAGAGGTTTATGAACCGTGATCTTTTATGAACTATGTTATCCAATTACCTGAGATCATATTGAGATTGCAATCTCGTTAATGATACAAAGGGAAAGGTGAACTTTCTAGCTTGGAACATAATGTTGTTTTGACTAATATTTTAACTCAGAGAACACTACATTAAACTTGCCAGGCTATCATGATGATGTTGCCATATTGTGTTTGGGAAGGAAAAAAAAAAAAAAAAAAAAAAAAAGAGAGAAAAGCATATTGAACATTTATTGATACACAAAAATTCCAGATGCTGTGATTTCTTTGATATAACGAGTTGCTTTGAAGAGAAGGATAGTTTAGTTCAGGATAGTAGATGGAAAAGGGGAAAATGGCGATAGAGAGCAGTAAAGATACTACTTGAAAAATTGTGAGGTGTCATTAAAACACTCCTTGCGGCATCAATACCGCTGATTACCATCCAGTCTTTTATGCTTTGAATCAATACATTCACAGTGAAATAAATAACCAGAAGAGGCATCTCCAGCATTTCTGAACAGGGATTAAAACCATTACATGAATCCTGACTTTCAAAAGCTTGTTTACCCACTCCCCATTCTAAGCCAACAGGGCCTCGGTCATATATTGACGTACAGCGTTTCTTAGCTGCAGCCTTGTAACAGCGTGCACCCCGTGTTTCTGTCGGGTCTTGCATCTGTCTGCTGGTATGTCATGTGGAAAGGTCAACCTGGTTTCTCCTCTCAAAGTCGAGAAAAAAAAAATAACACCTACAAAGATGGTTTCTGTACATGTCAAAGATGTGAACTGTAATAAGTAAGAAGCCCAAGATGGCAGGGATTCAAATGATTTAACCAAGTTTCAACATCCTCAGTTACAATAAAATGACACTTTTCTCAATCCGTGTAAAGGTGCTCTGTGGAGAAAATATGCGTGCATCCTTGAGGTCTAACAAAAGTGTTGAATGCATTTACTTCCTCATATAACATTTATGCAAGTATTTTAAATCCTGTATTGTTTACATCCATGTTTATGAGTTTGTAGTCTTCTTCTTTCCTGCTTTTGGTTGCTACATTTCTGAATGCATTACAGCCACCTGTAGATCACTAGAATAGTGTGAATCATTGGCAGGACTGTGTATCACGTCACCTGTCATACGAGACAAAAACGAAACAGGGACCCACACATTAAAAAATGAATAAATAAATAAATAGTATGAGTACCAAAGTACCACAAGGCTATTTTACATGTACTGTTTGGAAGATGCATGCTTTACATTTTGACCAAAAAAGAAAATTTCAGTAGTTTATGTAGAACTGAAGAAAATCAAACTCAAGAGAAACATAGAAATTAGGACAAACGTAAAGCTTTCTGCTTTTTTGAGGGTCTTAAGACACAATATAAGAAGTGATTCAGTATCCAATAAAATGTAACAGAGGCACGAGGAGAGCAGTAGGAATTTAATTTCTCTCATTGCTCATATGCGACTCTCTAAGATCGAGTGGGCTAAATGAAGGGAGTGTGCGAGTTGTGAGGGGAAAAAGAAAGCAAGATAATGAGATTAAGAAGGAAATTACAAGAAGCAAGAAGTGTATGCACAAGGGTTTGGGAAATTGAGATACTGTATTACAGAGGCAGCAGGAACGGTGCTGAAAAAGGAAGGAAGGAGCAAGGGAAATGGAAATGGAGAGAGAGAGAAAGAATGAAGAAACAAGCAAGAGATGAAAAAAATGGCAAACGGGAGGGTGGGATGGACGAGGAGCCTTCATATTGATACAATCGGTCAGGAAATAATAACACGAGTGAGTGAATAAGAAAACCTCATTTCACGTAATGAGTATTCTAATCAACAGATTACATTATCTCACATCGCAGAGACAGGAGAGAGAGAGGAGCCCCTGGCAACTGGGGGTTGGAAATGGTCGCATGCTGGGCAATGGCTAGATGCCTTCTATAACTGCGCTGGTACAGCAGAGCTATTACAGTACATGCCTGTGCACAATCACACATACATGCACATAAACACTTCTGTATTTAGGCATCCATTCATGCCAAACAGAGGAGAAAAAAAAAAGTGACTGCATGAGTTAGAAATAGAGCAACAACATTCTGTCACTTCTATAATAATAAAAACACCCTCTGTGTTTTAGAAAAACTAGGAAAAAAACACCCACTTGATTCCTAATCATGCTATCAATTACCATGGCAACAATCAAAGCATTCAAGTCAGCTCTCTAATATCTACTTCCAGCTATACTTTACAAGCCTAAAAAAATATATATGTCAAGTGCTTATCTTTCTGGTGCATTTAAATACATTGAAGAAGGAAGAAAGATGCATCTTGTTCTCTTTTAACAAAATCAGGCTCAGAAATGGCTTCAGAAAAACCTCATAGATTAAAATAACACAATGCCCAGCATTAGGGAGAATGATGTTTTGATTAGTATTAACGCAAACAGGGAGACAGACACACACACACACACACACAAACCGAGCGCTTTGAGACAAACAACTGCCACAGATTTCCCTTGGAGATTCACCATAGTTCATCTCAACAGCTGCTTATCCCATCAGCCAATCAAACAAGAGCAAGGAGCAAAAACCAAGCATAAATTCACGCCAATTAAAGAACCTAAAATTAATCCAAGCAATCAAAGCTTTCGCTGGCTTTTTTTTTTTTTCTTGCTACTTCTTGCTGACAGATTGAATGCCATCCATCACTCACTGCCAGTTTCTCTACTGATTATTTCCCTGTTTAGAGAAGGTGAATTAAACAGGGGTTTTAAGAAAAGTGCTATGTGGGGAAAAAAAAAATCAAGGATGAACACATATTTGTGGCAGTGGATGAAAAATAAAAGTCTGAGTGTATGCCAGCAATGGAAGTCAAAACAAACAACCCTGAGTTAACCATAAAAACCGTCAATTCGACCCTCTTCTTACAGGAGCAACGTTAAATCCACAGGATTTTAAAAGAACAAAATAATACCATGCCTCACAGTGCACTCAATTTGTAGTTTTTGCTCACAGAAAGGATTTGTCTATTAGAACCTAATGGATTAAAAGAAATGTTGAAAAAAGGTTTTGTCTGATGTCCAATGTCCGGACAATGATTATTAACATTTGATTTGTATTTAATCTTTATAGTCATTTCTGACTTTAAAGCTTTTTGTTATTAGATCTTAAGAGATTTAATAGTAATAATAGTAATGTAATACAGTTTTGTAATGCAGTACAGACACATCAGGCATCTGTAAAGGGCAACTCTTTTGTAACTCTAAAGTGCTGCACTCAACACATATAGTGGTCTAGGTATATTTCCATTAACATTGTTGCTTGTATCTGACCTGCAGCACCGTCTGGATCTTGGCAGAGACGTCAGCCTGCTCATAGAGCTTGATGCCCTCTTCATGGGCCCCGCGTGGGCACTGAACCGCAATATTCTGCAGATGGGCCAACACCACACTGTGGGCCTGGGCCACTGCCTTGAACTTGTCAAACAAAAGCTCCAGCAGTTCCAACAGCAGCCTGCAGAGAGAGCCAGAGAGAGAAGAAAGGGAGGGAGATAATGAGAAAGAGAGGGATAGAGAGCAAAAAAAGTGGGAAGTAAAAAGGTAGAAAAATATATAAAACAAGACATATTTTAAATTTTTGAAACACAAAACTCTAAGTCTAAAACACAACATTTATTTTGTACACAATCTAATAAAGGAGCTAAAAAAGCACTATGTTTACTAGGTAATATTATTAAAACTTATTAAATAAACAGATTAGCCCTACAGTAAATCACTTGACTTATAAGGAATGTGTGGAGACAATGATGGTGCAAGGCACACCAGTTAACAACAGATTGTTTTCCCATTCAAATCTAATCTCAAAATTCATGGTGCCATCATTGTTTTTTTTTTTTTAAATCCATAAAAACATCTAAGAAATACTAACGCCTCTGAAAATAGAAAATAGTCCCTGCATTTGTGTCAAAGGTACTGTATTTATAAACTACCTGAGATTTAATATAAAGATCATTGTGCATTCCCAGCCTGTCTACCCCACGAAAGGTTTGTTACCTCATCGCTGCCACTATTACACATTTCCATCATCTATATAATACTTAATAAAGTATTATATAGATGATAAAAATCTGCTACAGATAAATGTGACCAATGAGTTGAAGTAAGAAAAGCTAAAGCTGTCCTAAACAAAATGAAGGAAATAAAAGATGGGAACAAAATAATAAGAACCTTTCACATTACTGATTAGCTATTGCGGTTGCCTGTTTTTCTATTCAGCAGACACTCACAGCTATTTTACTAATAGCCAGCACCTGTGCTAGTGTGTTGAAAAAAGGTTGTGAGCTGCCCAACCTGGACTCAAATGAACAGCTACTCTCATTAGTCCTAAATGGCTCTGGCTGAAGAAGAAAGAACAGCCTAAACCAAACTGACCTTCTACTTGATCTGAGTGCTACACTCTGTATTAGAAGCTCACAGTTGTGATCATCTAAAGCTAATGCTTTCATACAGACTTTGCTTTACCTGTTTTTCAGCACAAGGACAACGCTTTCAAAAGTAAAGAGGGAACACAGGTTACATGAGTTGAGTTTGAGTATTCAGTGCACCCATGCTACCGAGTACCCACTTTATTTTAGTGCAGGTATTAAGAGTTAATATCACGCTGTTTGTCTAACACTGATATTTTCATACTCTCCTCTGACATTTTAATTGGTATGTATTCAATTAATATTAGGTAAACCTTTTTTTTGGTTACAAATATTGGCTGGTTGAACTCCCTGATGGGCCTGGATCTATAGAAATCGTCTCTTTCTGGGCCACACTGACCAGTTTTCATGAATTTATAAACACACTAGCTGTGTTGCACCTGCAAATGGTTGCATTTCTCATCTTACACGCTTATAAATAAAACACACCTTGTAGAAATTCATAATTTTGAACCTATGCTGCCCGGGGACTGTGTTAAAGTTTTGTGTCCCATACCTTAACTGAAAAAAAGGCCACTTGCAATAGCCTAAAATACAGCTAACCAGAGAGAGAAAAACTTTAACTGTCGAAAAAATAAACCATCTTATACTCAAAAAGCACTTGAGCTTGTACCTCATTTATGGCAAATCAATACAAATTACTGCCCATTTAAATCCTGCATGAAGGGAAGATCAGACTTTTAGGAAGTGGCTAAAGTTTCCTGGGAAGGTAAAAGGATAATGTACAGGCAAGATGGATGTTTCACTAGGGGGCATTTTGGTTGGCCGTCTGTCTGGCACTAGCAGCGAGTAAATGTTATTAATGAAGAGGAAAGCAGGCACAAATCACTCTGAGCTATAACTCAGTGCATGGAAGATGTTCATGAGATGAAGAGAGTAGCTGTGAAATGCCAGCGAGTGAGGGAATTATCTCTCGCTCTCTCTCTCTCATGTATAAACATGAAGGACTGACAAGAAAAAGGATACATAATAAACACTTGTCTTCAGAAATGAAAATAAATAAATAAATAAATAATGATCATGTATGCATGCATTCATATGAACACGAAATGTATGAGCCTGATCTCGTCACCCAACACGCATACACACAAGGTATAGACAGCCCAGTCCTCCTCATTATCTCCCAGTGGAGGCCATCCTAATCCATACTGTCTGTTCTTTGATGCCTCACTTCTCATTTCCCACCAGGATCGAAGCATGCACGCACGCACGTGTCCAGAGCAGTCTGGAGAGACAGCAAGGGGTACACACGTGGATGTCCAGTCTTTGACTAACTGACCGACAGTATTTCTGTGTGCGTGTTTCAATATAGTCGCATGATGACAGTGTCCACATTAGATTAGCATCAGTTTACTTGTCAGTCACAGATAATCTTATTATACATGGCTTAAAGAACCCTTGTGAAATACCAGCAGTGCCAGGTCATTGAAACACATCCATATAAATTTGTTACTTAGATTTTTCCAGTGACTACTTTTCTCAACAGGCAGAAAAAAATACACAGGAGAATAGCAATCAAACTTATGTAGTCTGGTTTGTTTTTTTCTAAAACTGAAGTTAAAATAGGTAAGCATTTTATCTTAAAGTTCTTTGGTCATTAAAGCATTTCTTCAACTTAAAACATTTCCTTTTCTAAGGGGATTTAGATTAGATTCAGAGTCTCCTATATAACACAAATAAAGAAAAAAGAAATAAGGCTGTTTTTGTAAAGCAAAAATCAAAAAAAGGGGGAATATGAGTTCACCAAGTCTGATTTGATATAAATTAAACTGAACTATTCGCAGAGCAGTGGTGCATGTTAATAACGTTGGTGCAAGGAATGGGAATCTGCATGGAGTATCTTTGTGAAAGTAAGATCTAGAGGAAGGAGTTGAGAATGAAAATGCACTTCCAGTATGGATGATCACAGAGGATGTGATTATGAACATAAACTTCCAAGAGCGAGCCACAGAACATCATATATGCTGTACAGCACTTAAGTGTTGCCTACTAGTCTGCGGAGCTATCAAATATAGTGTGCAGTATGCAAGACCATTGTTCCTGACAAGTGGTACATTGGCTGGAGTTTCCATAGCAACAAGCCTCGACTTTAAACTGAAGCGGACATAGGCAGAACTAGGTATGTACGTATCCAAATACAAACACACATACTAACCTCCCCCACTCAGTGTTCGCCCAAATGCAATACTCTGTTCTGTGACACGAATACAGTGTTAAGCACTCTCTCACACACACACACACACACACAGACACACACACAAACTTAAAACAATCTGTAAGGAGTGGAGCCGGAATGAGCTACACGGTGGCCTATTACATTGAGGTCAGATGAGATTTAGCAGGCAACAGGAGGAAGGCAGGAAGGAGACGAGGCCGGAGAGAACATCCCTGACAGAAAACAAGACGTTCCTCTTAAATGGTTCAGGATCAGTGGACTGAGACCTGTGCTTCCCAAGTCTGCTCACTGTACGTGTGTGTGTCTGCAGGAGTTGACGTGACTGCTTTTAAAATGTAGCAGTGCTCTACGGCAGGTGTGAAATTGTTTGTGTGTGTATGAGTCTGTTTAACAATGACTTGTCTAGGTTTAAAGCAGCAGAGTATCTGTTTTCATGGTCTAAGGGAAGGTGGGCCTGCAGCCCGAGCCTTTACTGTGTTTCATATTTTGTTGACTGATCTGTCTATGAACACCCTGGGACTGCATTCAAAACATGTTGTCTACTGCGTTTACCGTCAGCTCTAAATATACCTAAAAACCCACTGAATGCAACAAATGATAACTTATCCAAGCTACATTAGGACTGGAGTGTGGCCACCGTGTACTTACTTACACTAAGGAACTGATTCTAATAAGAAGAATAAAACTATAGAAGAATAAAGCAAGCAGGCTGCTTTGATAAATCTCTTGCACAGATACAGTACTGAGGGGAATTATAAGTGACAGCTTTATTACAGTCTTTGTCAGTGGTAACAACACATACTACTGTTGAAACATTGCTAACGCTACTCATTATTACCAAGCAGGCCCGCATAATCATTTCAAAAAGATGGCTTTCATCTTTGCAGAAAATTGCTTATAGTTTCCTCTCATGACTATCTACTTATCCCCCCCCACCCCCCTTCTCTCTTCATCTACAATGTATTATAATTCTCTAGTTTTCTCCATCATACTACTGATCTGTACCAATCCTCACTCCTCACTGGATTGTTTTCTTATCAGGAAGCCATGCTATGTTAACATAATACCTTCCTACTTCAATGTGCCTTTATTATCCTCCTCATCTCCTTACTGTACCTTGGCTGGCTCTCCTGAGCCAGGTTCTCTCCTCTCGGGTAAGCATGGTCTGCAATTTGAGTGGTAGACCTCTTAACAATCTGTTTCAGCTCAGGTTCCAGCCGCTCCATTATGGCTTTGATTGTCTCTGGGATTTTCTTCAGCTTGGCCAGTGCCTGACAAAAAGCAAAAAAGACATTAAGACAATAGCATAGAGCATAGTTAAAATTCACAATTAACAGTGTGTGTGTGTGTGTGTGTGTGTGGTGTTGAGTAGTATTCATGTATGCACCTTTATAAGGATACCCATGAATTCAGCACTGTTCTCCTCTGGATCTACCTCAGGGAGGTCAGATTGGTTAAACTCACGCACATCTTGTTGCAGCTCACGCACTAAATGGGACATACATATATACATAGGTTAGCATACACTGTTAAGTGCTTGCAAAATATCTACAGGCACATCTAATGATTTCAGTAATGCACAAATGTAAAAAGGTGATGGTGGAAAAAAAGGAGACATAAAAAATCCATACACCGTTTTCCATCTTGCTTTACTTGCATATTTAAATAACACCTAGTCAAACAATTTACAATGCTCTAATATGTCATAGCTACATATACAAACAAACACAATAAATCATAACTTTAACTATATAATAATAACAATAATATGCTACATCTTTCCCTTTTAAATGCACACACCTGAACCTATCCTGTTATCCTCCCCCCTTCATGCTCTCTTCATCTGACTTACGCACATTAGCGGGTAAATTGAGAGTGGCAGCATCGAGTGATGCTCTAATTTCCATTAGATGGGGCCTCCCAATTCCCCATCAAAGCACGTTAAGAGAGTTAATGTTTATGGCAAGTTAATGGACTTTGGTTGTATTTCCTCTTTTCCCCTTATTCCAACTGTAGTTTGTGTAATAATTATGAGAATGACTAGCTACAAATGAGGTGCTCTAATGCTATTAAACAAAATGGAAAGTGTGGTGCCATTGATGGAAGCTGGGTGCTCTGTCGTGACCACAGTTGTTTGCATGGCGGTGTATAGGCACTTACCACCTGGCAGCAGCTAATTGCTCATGTTCTCTTTGCATAATGTGGGGATATCTGTGTTTTTGCTTTTTACTTTTAGACCTACAGGGTTAGTGAACTGAATTGATATTTATTATATATTAGTGTGAATTTGTACATTTGCCTGTGTGTTTGGGATCATGGCACATACAAAAAGCAGTACATGCATACTATACATGTGTAAGACGTAAGAATGAATTAGAAAGAAGACCGAGAAAACTAAAAAAAATGAATTAAAGAAACTTAGTTTTAAGGGAAAGCTTGCTTGTTAGGAGCCAGCCACATGCTATTGTTGTTAATCTGTCACTACCACACTAGTAAAGTTGAAGTAAAAAAAAAAAAAAAAGATAATATGTCTGGATACTGAGTGGTGTGTACGGTGTATGGTTGCTTGGCATCAACAGAGCTTCAAAACGAAACGGTGAGTCGCTAACTTAGAATGCCAAGAGTGGGTGGTGAAAAAAGTGGCAGGCTTAATATAAAAACTCTGAAACACCAAGGGAACACCAAGTTATTGCAGGATTAACTTTTTTCATTATCTTCTTGTTTGCGTTCCTCTGTGCTCTGCCTGGAAGGAATGCAGTGCTAACTCTACACCCCGAAATCCAAGAGAGAATTCATACATTCCTGAATACAGTTATAGCCTGCATTATCAGTCCCTGTTAAAGCGCCGGTTACCCGTTAGAGCGTAATGAATGCTGCTCTCCTGCTGTGATGACAGAGACACAGGGTGACAAATGGTACAGATAGGATGGGACAAGATGATTATAATGTTAGCGAGGGAAATGCATATTATGATCATAGTTGAAGATGTTATGACATATACTGCAAGAAAAGAAGTGTGGGTGTCTTCCTGTGTGTGTAATGAGGCATCAGTAGTGAATTTGTGTTTTGTAAAAGAGTTTGGATCAGCAGTTCCTGTGTGCATTCAGTGGTACTATGTGTGCGTGTATGTGCAAGAAGGGTTGGCAATACACACCCATAATGACATGCAAATGGATGTAAGCTAGAGTGATGCTAATGACTTCATTATCACTAAGAATATCAGCACAGTGAAAATAAAACTGAAAACTGTAATCTGCACACTTTGTTATCCAACGAGACCAAGAACATTGTTGATGTGTTTATCTCTACATTACCCCTAATGTATGCAATTTTAATGGAGAGCAAACCACACAAGTTATAGTTTTTCCATTAACACCCTCTTAAAGTCTCGCTTTTATTTGCTCAGCTTTCCCTTCACTTTCATATCCTTTTTTTATACCAAGCCACCACCCATATTCATTATTCCATCTTCCTTCACCGTCTAATATATTCAAAGGACCGTACCACTGCTGGACCCAGGTGTGCTGAACTGTGATGAATCCAGAAGCTTGCGTGGTGTGGACAGGCTGTTGACATCTAGCACAGGCAATGGAGATGTGTCTTTGGTTGTAGATCTGAAGAGGCAAAAAAACAAAACAATCCAAGGACGGTGATTATTAAGATATAGATTTTTTTTTGTAAAGTACGTTATTAAAAAATATGCTTTTCTGTCTCATATAGGACAGGCTCAAATTAACTCCAAAATGCTGGAGCAAAACCTTCTTAGATACACATACAAAAGTTTAATATGCACTAACAGAAACATACCCACTAACCCGCCGTTCTCTATCAAAAACAATCTACTGTTTAAACACAAAGCCTTGCATCTCTGGGTGGGATTGGTACTGCTTTCCAATGAGCCATTTATCAAGCCTTAAGCCAGAGGTGGAAGCAATCCAGGCCTTTTAAGTTGGGCGGTATAAACACAGTATGCCTGCTAAGTGAGTAGGGTGTATGGAGGCTGGCTTGTTGTTAGAGGCGACCCAATACAGGGAGGCCAAGACCTGTCACTGGCTGACCCTCAGTAATAAATCACTGTAACTCACCAACCCACCGCCACCATAATTACTGCACCCCACACACAGACACACACACAGACACACACACACACAGGGAAAAGTGCAAACAACACTTAAAATGAATTCCTTACACAGAACACCACAGTATTAATAGTGTGTTCTAAGCCATTGTGTAGTATTAGACCTAATATGTTATACGGCTGCATCAACCTGACTCTTGGGTCACAGAGGCATAACTTAAGTTATGCCTCCAAGCAGCATTCTCCTTCTGTCATTTTATTTATTTACTCCTAGTAAATGCCAACTGACATTGTCTCTCAGGTTTGAGATAATGGTTTGAAACAAACTGCAATGTGTATACATAACATACTATTCTACAGTAGCACCTGATTCAAATGATTCAAAAGTGCCTGGCTGCTAAGTTTGTATGAATTAATTAGTGCCGTTTGCCTCTACAGTAAATGATATGACATGTTTTTGTCTATATCTTTTTGGAGCTTCAGAGCACAAAGTGCCATCATAAAGAAGCAGAGCCACATCTTATGCCTAATTGTTTTTGTCAGTAATTGGCTTGGTTTCCATACAGTAAATAATTGGCGAGTTGCACTCGAGTTTTCCCAGCGATGGAACAACATAATGAAGGCATTTCTATACAGTTAAGACTTTTCAAAGAAGAATACACTTGAAGGCTACTTTTCTGTCAACTACATAACAGACACACAATAAATGCTTTTTGTACCTCAACAAACACCAACAAAACAAATTGAATTTTAAAGCAGTCTGCCCTGTCTCTGAAACTTGCACATTTATATATAGTATACAAGTGAAAATATTGTATGGATTGAAATCCTACATTTATCTCTTGTTGACTGATAGTGACTGTTTTGCTAAAACTTTTGGGACCTTAAAAAAAAGGAAATTAAATGGTATAAAATCCCTATTCCCCACTAAACAGTCTTTGCAGTAGCCCTAATGACACTGCAGACATATTTTCACATTTTAACCAATACAGTCAAGAAAGAATGCATACACTGTCTTAACTGCCACTTACCCTGGGAGGCGAGCAGCATTTTTGTCCTTGTTCTTATGTCCCAGGCGACTTGTGGACTTGATGTAGAGGTGTCGGTGCAGCTCGTCAATGAGCACGAGGTGGATGTTGAGCTTCTTGCTGTGGAGCTCCAGGCGGAGATCACCAAGCCCCTCCACCTGCAGCAGGGGACCTTCCAAAGACTCTACGGCTGACACCTGCACATGACAACATACCAGATAATCATCACTTATCCTAACCATAGTTTTGCAACTGTCTTGTCGGACCACTCAAGCAGCCAACCTACCTGTTGTTTCCACTATCAATCAATCTATCAACAGCTTAAAACATACTAAATTAATCAGTTATTGTTTTTTTTTTCTTGGCACAAAAAACACATGTTGAGTGTTCTTCATAACACTTTTTGAAATTTCAATGACTTTTACAACCACCAATGACATTCATTACAATAATTTCAAATCAACTGAATAAAGTGTTTTCTCTTTTTATTCAACAATACAGAAAATATTTCCCATCTAAAATTGGACTGAATATTTCCTCATGTCCTCTAGTCACCCGTCCCTCTTTTTTCCATTTTCATTGGCAGGAGCAGTTGTGGCATGTTTGTAATTAATAAATCTTCATGCAATTAAATAAAATGTGTCGGTTCAAGTGTGTATTTGTGTGTACACACGCATTTCTGTGTATTTCAAAAGCACTGATGGCCAGATGATAGCACTGCAAAAAAAATTTTTGCCAAGCCATAGCAGGCCAAAAGGGATTGAGTAGCGGGGGAGGTCGGGGGGGTTCGTGGGTCAAGTGTGTGTTGATGCAAATGAGAGGCACATTAGTGACAAGAGGAGCTAATGCGCTGCATGATCAGCCCCATTTTGCTTAATAGAATAACTCAGCATGCCTGCAAAGTTTTGTGCGTCTTGTGTGTGTGTGTGTGTATGATTATGTGTGTGATTGTATGACTGTAAATCATTTAACGCTTATGTGTCTGTGTGTGGGAGGGGAGGGAAGGGGGGGTGTCTCATTACCATTGGGCTGAGATGACAGAAGAAGCCTGGTTAACATCATTAGAGAGCCAGGCCTGTCAGAGTAATGAGGGATATAAAGTCTCTAGTGAATTTACTTGGAAAAGAGAGGGATGAAGAGAAGAGAAGAGAAGAGAAGAGAAGAGAAGAGAAGAGAAGAGAAGAGAAGAGAAGAGAAGAGAAGAGAAGAGAAGAGAAGAGAAGAGAAGAGAAGAGAAGAGAAGAGAAGAGAGTTTATCACTAAGCTGTGGGCACCAGTGGGAGGGGGGTGGCAGTGTCAGCACTTATGTGAGTGTACCCAGGTTTTGTGATTCTACAAAAGGAGGAGAGGAGAGGAGAGGAGAGGAGAGGAGAGGAGAGGAGAGGAGAGGAGAGGAGAGGAGAGGAGAGGAGAGGATGCCATTCAATAGCAGCGAGATAAAGCATCGTCTGAATACTAATTGTCAACCCATAGAGATGAGCCTTACATAAACACACACAGAAACACAGGTAGTGTTAAAGAGAGCAAGTAGAAGAGACACGTGGAGAGGGAGGCTAGGAAATGTATTCCTGGCTAGTCTACTCCTGCCACACTGCAAAGCAAAATGATAATAAAGATGCATACTGCATTAGTCTGTAAGGACAAAATGTTACAACTTCTGTTTAGGAATATAAATAAATGAAGAAAGAAAGACTCAAGAGGGTGGAACAGAGCAGAGGGAGAGAAGAAGCAACAGAAGGTGCAAGTGAAAACCAGGGAGACATTAATCTGACAGATGAGTGCTGTAATGAGTGACAGCATGATGGGAATAACACATCACATCAGACCACATCACACCAAACACATCTGGGACTCTGGGAGAAATGACACAAGCAATACAATGTTACAACAGAGACTTAGTCTTGACAGTACACAATATATCAGCAAAAAGATGAAAAAAACACTGCAAAAATCAAGTCTCTAGAAATCATATATTATATATATATAGATTACCAAAAATTCTGTCAGTGTTTTAACTGACAGAATTCACCGTTTCATTTGGTCAGTTTCTTGTGCAACTGCAGTTGATGTTAAAACATCTTTTCACACTTGCGTATCAAAATAGAATTGAAACAAGCAATGAATTTTTAATTTAATTTTGAAGGAAGTCTAAATTAAGTGATACTAGATGTCAGCTATTGCCTTCACAATACACCAGCTTTTCTTACAATGCCTTTAATCAATTTAACATCATCACATCAAAAGCTCAGAAGAAGAAAATGTGAAAGGAACGTGGAATTATTAATAACTTCATAAATGACTACAATTCTCTACTTTGCCTTAAGCATCTGTTATTTAAAGTGGACTCTACATTATTTATTCATGAACTGCATAAATATGTCACCAAAATGGAAGGTAGAAAGAAAACATGCAAGAGCATTTCAATATGTAGAGGCATATGAAATGTTCTTTAAAGTGTACTTTTTACATACCAATGAAACCGCACAGTTTTTTTTTATCAAGCACATTTGAAGTCTGCAAGAACGCAACAAAGCGTCCAACTGACTTTGAACTTTCCATAACCTTTGAAACATTGAACAGACTAAGCGCAGGTTGAATGAAGTTCCACTTCTCTCCACACCCACAAAGAGGATTTTTCATGCTCCTTTGGGCACACAGTCATACCTCTTTTTTTCCCCTCCTCCTCAGATAGCCCCGTTCTAGCAAACTAATTATTACTAAAGTCTGAAGGAAGATGTGTGGGAGTGACAGTGGAAGAGAGAGGGGAAAGGTAAGGGAAGGAACAGAGAGATCACAGAGCCTAGTCGTTTAGTCTTCAATGCCATCCTCCAGCTCCCCTGCTGAGCATACTGCAAAACACACATCAAAAGAACAAGAATACATGACAGGCATACATACACACCTGTAGCACCCTCAATGCACTAAGATGATGTTTGCTTGAAGTGAAAGAGTTTCACCCACTGGACTGTTCAAGGCTGAAAGGAGAGTCTTTAAAAGGGATGAGAGGAGCCAAGAAATCAATCTGAGCAGCATCGCGGCACATAAATATTGGTGTGTGTGTGTGTGTGTGTACGGATACTGTGTACGCCATAAGTCTTTAAAGCATCCTATCAGTAATGCCACATAAGCATTTACATATTCCAACTTCAAAACTTCAAACTAAGGCAGCAATCTGTTCTTTATTTTCTGTTTAGTTCCCATATACTCACACAGCTCTGCCTATCGGTCCACTCACCAGCATATCTGTGGCATGAAGGTAGTGCTTGCTGGCCATATAGGTCTCCAGGCGTTGAGGTACTTGCTTGATGCTTTCGATTTCATCCAGGAGCTGGAGGACATGCTTGTGCTCGATGCCTTCTATCCACAGCTTCCTCAGTTCGTCCCTTTTGCAGTGGAGCAGCATCTTACAGGACAGGAGGTTCTCCTTCACCTGCAGGAAACAAAGAATTGAAATCATCTCCTGACATATTGTTTAAATAATCTTTTAATTGTTAGTATGACAGCTGAAAATATTAAGAGCTGCATATAATGTCAAAATGTGCCACACTGAATCTCAAAAGCTCAGCGTTTGCTTAAAAGGATACTGAAAAGTACATTTTCTGAGCTTAAAACATTTCAGTGATACAGTCCAATAGATATCAGTGAGTATATTTGACACACTATATAACATTATTAATATCAACTTCGTTTCACCTTCAAAATAAATAACATGGAATGTGTAGAATTATTGAAATGAAAGCAAAATATAGATACAAAAGTGAGGTTATCCCTTCAAACTCCAGAGATATATACTGACATGCACGAGGGGCTGACCTGAACATTTTGAATTATTCTAACAAGTGTGATAGAGAAAGTTAGGTCCAGGGGGCTCAAGCTTCAGACTTCAGCTGACAATTGTTAAGTACGCAGTTTTCTTCTTGAGTGAACAGGATTTGTGTTAATTAAGTCAGACTTTCAGTCTTGATGAATAAAAAAAGCCTAAAAACTGAGATAAGAAACATTTTTAATAAACAAGGAGACCAATGAAAATGACTTTAAAAAAAGAAAGCTTCTCTGTTTTGTTTTTAATTACACAGCTTAGAGTCATTGCTCTGAAATCAATCTAAAACAATGTCAGCAGGAATTCTAGTAATGAGTTTCACACCCTTCTATGCTCATTTAGTCCAGTCTCCATTTTTGTATAAACATCTCTCCTTTTTACCTGTTTGATCTTGTTGCGGGAGCTGGTGATGCGCTCAGTGATGCTCTGGTAGGTCCTGATGGCAGTGGTGAGCTCAGCATAATGTTGAACTATCAGCTCATCTAAGTCCCTGTCACAAGTCTCAAAGGCCTCTTCCAGACGGCCTTTCTCTGTCTCTCTATCCTGCACATCGTCACTGCTGGACAAGGTCCTGGATCGAGACAGAGACGGTAAGTATAATGGTTTCAGCTCAATAACTGAATCAACACCTGGAGTCTGAATGAAGCACCACAATAATAATAATAAAAAAAATAAAGTATTAATATAATTTACAAGTTTTAACCAGGATTAAAACATTTAATGACTGTCAATAAGCAAATAAAACTCGACAACTACAATAATACAAAATGGAAAAATACATACGAAATACATATACTGTAATACTATAAAGGTAAAAAGCTATTATCATAATAATAGGTTGCGCTAACATTAAAGGATAGGTTCACATTTCTTTACATCTGTCTCATCTCATCTTTTTAGCATCAGTGGTAGTACCGTAACAAAAAAGACAGTAATGTTGAAAGATGACGACTTGACTAATTATTTTAAGATAAACTTTTAAATACATTTTTGCACAGAGGTAGGCTTGTGAATTTTGGTGCTCATCACCTGCAGTATGAGTGCAGTAAGAACAGGAGGAATAATTACAGCAAGAACAACCTGTTCTCATGTTTATTTAGACACCTGACTGGTTGTTTTGAGACAATTAAAAGTAATAGAAAAATTGAAAAATGGAATAGGACACACAATGATACTATAAGAAAAAATCAACTATAATAATAACAACAACATTACAACAGAAAGACAGCACAAGTTAGGAGAAGAGATGGTATTGTGGTACACATATTAGTAGAAAATGCTCGTTTGATTTAATTAAAGAATAAATTATTTATCCATATTACATAAATTACCCCTGGACATTCCTCAAGTCCACTGCAGAAACCCTTTAAATATTTACATCTATTTTAATGTATATCTTCCTTTTCCCCAATTGTATTATTAGCAGAGGCTTTGAGACACTTAAATACGGGTGTCAAGAACATGTTATATGACCACTGACTCCATCTTTTATAGATATTTTAGGATTATATGCAGTCCCACAAAGTAGCTAAACGCCAGGACAAAACGTTGAAACCCTGACAAGTCGTTTCACAACACCAACTGTTACTAAGATACAGCTCCAAACAAGGGCCAACTGGAATATAAGTTACGTTTAGTTTACAGCGGGCAAAATATTCATCCAAGTGTTAATAGCAATTGTTAATGTTAAATATCAACACAGGAAGGATGTTGCTAACATGTAGCTTTAGCATTTCAAGCTATCTGTCTATATATGAGAGCTAATGCGAACACAGTCCGGGAGCTGTTACCGCCGCCGTTAGCTGTATATAAAGAAAGTGACAAACCTTACCTTATGACAGAGATGAGAAGACCAGAGGGGTCTTTGTTTTTGTTAACAGCACCCCTATATTTCCCTGTATCAGCTGCCATTTTTTACAGCTGCGGCACCCAAACAGGAAGACAGAAGCGCGAGGTGAAAAGAAAGGAATTGTGGGAATTGTAGTTTAATACGTCACTGGTGGCGCACGTTTTCTCTAAGTTAGTGTGGATAAATTGGCCAAATATGTTAAATGAAAACAGGTATTTTAAATTTCAGAGGATTTAGGATGCCAGTCAGCAACTTAGCTTTTTGAACTTAATAATAATAATTACGTTTTATTTCTTAATTATCTTGTTCTTGTTAATTGGTCTACATCCATAGGGCTATCCAGCAGGAATCATTAATGACTGACACACAGCCAGCCTGTTGTGCACATTTTTCCAAATAGGAATAATAATTCTAGTTGGTACGGGGTTGTGATCAGGTGGACTAAGATATTTCAACTGCTGTAACTACACACATAAATGCAATGTTGATATCTTGTGGATTATTTGGGGCACGATACAAATATCACAATAGGAAAACCCTTTCATTGTAACACTTTCAATCCAGAGCTCTTGAGACTGATAAAGGAAAGGTTGAGCAACGAAGAAAGGAGACAGTGTGTGTCAGTGAGTTAATAGCCTTCCCCATTTAGAACATATAGTGCGGGATTTGGCTGGGCTCTCCTGTGCTGTATCTCTGACAATCTCTGCTGTACCAATGAAAATGGGAGAGCGCATTGATTCTGAAGCAACAGAGGTCGATTCCCAACAGCCTGGGCCCTGATTGATGCACTGGTGGACTGACGAGATAACATTGTGGGTGATCTTTGTGCCTCTTCCTCTTAAGAAAAGAAACAATCACTGTGTCATGCAGGAGCCACTGTTTTTCTTTTGAAGGCGCCTTGGCTTCCCAGGCCTAAGTTTAATTTTGAAGTTCTTATCACCTTACCCTGCAGCCCACATCCCATCAGTCCAACTAATCTACTGGGCTTCTTTTCTCCAATAACGCAGGCACCAAGGTTATATCTTTCAGCTTGGTGTGTGTTTAGACACTAAGTGATTGCCTTGACTGACTGACCTGTGTGTGGATTGAATACAAGGGCAATAAGGTCTTTGTAGGACATGGCTTTATGACGTGTTAATGTATAGATCTAAATGCAAATGCTGCATCCTGTTTCTCTGTCCTTCATCTAAAGTTCGGAAATGGAAATCTAAAAGTACAGTATATAGTGCTGACATATATTATATGACTAATATCATACTTTGAATAATAGTGCAGCCAATTTGTTTGGAGGTCTTGAAGAAACATCTATATGAGTTCTTTTAGCAAAAGCATACATTTAAGCAGGTGCTTTCCCACAGATACTTTATGCTGATACTTCTTGTGATACATTAAATAATTAATGTCCTTGGTCTTATGGGTCTATTTTGATGTAACTTTTAGGTTGTAATTATTGGATGAGTCCAGTTTAATGTATGATGATAGCTATAATAATTATCATGGGAGAAATACCACAGAATGATAAGCAGGTTGAGTAAATACAGTTCACCTCACCAATTACATTCCTTAGAAACTTGCAACAAAATGTCATCCCTATGGTGATTAAGAAGAAGAAGATGCTTCTTTACTTGTTTCCATGGAAATGTGGATAAGGGAAACATCATCTATTATATGTCTTCTAGATTTTCCACATACGGTAATCTTCGTTTTATATCTCCAACTTATTGCACCACCTATATTAGGATACAGTGACACAGTGAGAAATGGAAATACTGGTAAATTAAAAGATTTATAGACGCCTAATGAGGAGTTTTCTCAAATATTTAAGATCAAAACAAGGTAGTAGCACGTTTTTTCAGCCAATAGCAACAAAATGCTGACTGTTAACATCATCAGATGGCTACGTAGGAGGTGACATGAGCAAAATGTAAAAGGACACTGCAAGAAAAACAACTCATCTGTAGTCATTGATTGAGCTATTACCCATAAATTAACCTGATTACCAAGCAGTATAATTGCTCAGTATCAAAGTCAGGAGTCAGTTATCATTTAGATTTTGTTTAGTATTACAATGCTGTCATTCTCTACCATTTAAACCCTTGTCTCTGTTCTATAAACATTGTATTCAATACAATCAGAGGCTTTTGAAAGAGTGTCCTCAGGGCATTGCTGCACATTTCTAATTCTTTATTGTGCAATTTACCTATAATAGACGCACAGGTGGGAAAACATCACTCCTGCTGTCTATGACAATTGTTCTCAGCATAAGATCACTTAAAACGTTTATCTCAGACAACCGGAGAAAATGAAAACAGGTTGTGTATTGGTGTGTGATTCAATCAATACAAAAGTGGATATAAATTCCAATAAAATCAACTTTTACAGGTTTGCAGGCCCCATAGATTCAGCTTAATCATAGTCTTAAAATGTTACAGTTTCTCCTTTTGTCTCCAGTGTTTGATTGAGCCTGCTAATAAAAATGACAGAACTCACGTCACCCTATTCCCAGTAAATGATATCCTCTAATTTGCTCTAAAATAGTTTTTACCTCTTTCCTGGTGAAATGTGAACCAGGAGACCAAACTAGCATGGATGAACTTTCCAATTAGCCTTTTGTGAATAAACAGATACAAGTGTAAATCACGTCTCATAGTTAGAGAGGACCAACCAACCTTTTCATACAAGATGAAGTGTAGCTGTGCAAAATATCATCATAATCTAAAAGTTTTTAAAGAAAAGTTGCTTCCACCATGATTTTTCTGGGAAACAAGTTTTGTTATTAAAGAAGAAGCCCATCTTTTGTCTTAATTTAGTCACTAAACCCGACGTATGACTTTTGACAGATATCTTATCATCAATCCAAATAATCCAAATCAAAACTCTGTCAATATTGAAGCCATTTTTGAAATTGATGATGAGGTTATCCAAGTGCCCTTAAAACAAACTCATGTCTACTAAGTGCAATTTCTAAATCTACAAAACAGCGCTGGAGAGATTCAACAGAAGAGCGTACAGTATGTGCAGTGCAATACAAAATGGTATAATCAGCGTAAAGAAGAATATTACAACCACTTACAGCAAAAAAAAAAAAGTGCAAGCTGCATAATGGACCACGAATGGCTTCAAAAGTAGTTGTGATGTCACAAAATCCACATGTTAGACTCCCTCTTCAGCAGATGAATGTGAAAACAGCCTCCTGGTGTCACACCTTGCATGTACATAAGTATGATGCATGAAACAAAATGTGCCATGTGTCGTGTAATTAATCTGTTTGCTGATGTGCTGTATGCATAATATAAATGTAATTTGGAGAGGATCAAAAGGTTAACGTAAACCAAAAGAAGACTAAATGAACTATAAAGTGTAAAATATGCAGAAACTAACATGTCTTAGTGCAGCGGGGTTACAGATATTAGAATCAGTTGTGTGGCATCAGGCGCAGACATCACGCTGATATACGGTTTCATATTAAAGAAAAAATGTATTGGATCAAGGTTTATATTGTGTGAAAGATTTGAATGTGCGTCCCCTGTGTATATGGAATTTCTCAATAATATCACACTGTATACAACCCAATGAATTCTTAAAAAGGGTTTCATTGATTTATGTTTGCACAGTATCACATATACAATGCAGCACACACAAAAATCAGAAGAAAAGAGCATTATAAAAAATAATATGAGGTTTCTGTGTGTGTGTGTGTGTGTGTGTGTCAGGGTGGTACTGATACTGGCAAGGAGAACCCAAAAACACGACACTGAAGCAGACAAGTTCGAGGGCAGATCAGTTTACTGAGTCCAGAAACAGGCAGGGTCAAAACCAGGAGATCAAAAAACAGGCAAACAAATCCGACGGGGGGCAGGCAGGAATCCAAAATCCACAACAGGCAAAAACAGGATCAGAACATGAAGTCAAAAACAGAGATTGCTGGAGAGCTTGGCGAAAACAATACAAGACACTCTGGCAGGGATGAAATGAAAATGGACTAGTAAATATACACTGAGGGCTAATGAGAAAATGGGCTGCAGGTGTGGAGATGGGCGGGGAAAACCAGGTGAGGAGGTTGAGCTGCTCAAGGAGGATGGGACCTGAAATGACAGGAGAGTAGTTAAAGAGACAAGGGACCAAATAAAGAAAAACAGGGTGTGACTATGTTACAGAACCCCCCCCTCTAGGGACGGCTCCTGCCGTCCCACCCGGTTGATCAGGATGAGCCTGGTGGAAGTCAGTAATGAGGTCTGGATCCAGGATACTGCGAGCGGGGACCCACGAGCGTTCTTCGGGACCGTAACCCTCCCAGTCTACCAGATACTGCACTCCTCTACCACGTCGCCGGGACTTGATGAGGCGACGGACTGTGTACGCAGGTGCCCCGTCAATGAGCCGGGGGGGTGGTGGGGGTTTGGAGGGGGGCAAAAGTGGACTTTCCGTAACAGGTTTGACCTTGGAAACATGGAATGTTGGGTTAATCCTCATGGATGAAGGAAGACGAAGACGGACAGCAACGGGATTGATAACTTTGGAGATTGAGAATGGGCCCACAAAACGGGGAGCCAACTTCTTAGAGTCCACTCTGAGGGGAAGATCCCGTGTCGACAACCAGACACGTTGTCCTGGGGAGTAACGGGGTGCAGGATTGCGACGTCTATTGGCGGACCGTCGGTAGCGGTCGGAAGAGCGCAGCAGTGTGGAGCGGGCCTGCATCCAAGTGCGCCGGCACCGTCTGATGTACGCCTGAACTGAGGGAACACTGGCTTCCCTTTCCTGTTCTGGGAAGAGTGGTGGCTGGTACCCCCGGGAGCATTGGAAGGGTGAAAGACCGGTGGCTGAACTGGGCAGAGTATTATGAGCATACTCAATCCAAAGGAGCTGCTCAGACCAGGAGGAGGGATTGCGGGAGGCCAGGCAGCGCAGAGACGTTTCCATCTCTTGATTCATCCGCTCCGCTTGACCATTGGACTGTGGGTGGAAACCAGATGACAGACTGACGGTAGCCCCCAACAGCCTGCAAAACTCGGACCAAAAGTGAGAGGTGAATTGAGGTCCCCGGTCAGAGACCACATCAGATGGGAGACCATGCAGGCGAAAAACATTTTGCAACAAACTCTCAGCCATCTCCTTGGCTGTGGGTAATTTGGGTAATGGGATGAGTATGGCTGCTTTGGAAAAGCGATCAACAACAGTGAGTATGACTGTGTTACCGTTAGAAGGTGGTAGCCCGGTGACAAAATCCAAAGAAATGTGAGACCAGGGACGGTGAGGGATGGGCAGGGGATGAAGGAGACCAGATGGGGCTTGAGTAGAGCTCTTATGTTGAGAGCAGACACGGCAAGCAGCAACAAACTCCCGGGTGTCCCTTTCCATGGAAGGCCACCAGAACCGCTGCTGAAGCAGGGCTAAAGTGCGTCTCACCCCAGGGTGGCAAGCCAGACGAGAAGAGTGCCCCCACTGGAGGACCTCAGAACGGAGACTGTCAGGGACAAACAATCGATTATCTGGACAAGCACTAGGAGCAGGGTGTTCAGTGTGGGAGCGTTTTACCTTATCCTCCACCTCCCAGGTTACTGCCCCAATGATGCATGCAGGTGAGAGAATACCCTCAGGCTGGGATGGGGAATCCTCTGACTGGAACTGGCGGGACAGCGCATCAGGCTTGACATTTCTTGAGCCTGGTCTATATGAGAGGGAGAAAATGAAACGGTTGAAGAAAAGGGCCCACCTAGCTTGACGAGAGTTCAGCCTCCTGGCTGACCGGATGTATTCAAGGTTCTTGTGGTCTGTCCAGACCACAAATGGTTGCTCTGCCCCCTCCAGCCAGTGCCTCCATTCCTCCAGCGCGAGCTTGACTGCCAACAGCTCCCGGTTTCCAATGTCATAATTCCTCTCGGCTGGGGTCAGTTTCCGAGAGAAGAAAGCACATGGGTGGACCTTTTGGTCCTCAGCTGACCGCTGAGAAAGCACTGCTCCAACACCGGTGTCTGAGGCATCAACCTCCACGATAAACTGGCGAGCAGGATCTGGGAAGACGAGAATAGGAGCAGAGGTGAAACGTGACTTTAACTCACCAAAGGCTGCTTCAGCCATAGAGGTCCACTGGAAGGGCTTCTTGAGGGAGGTGAGAGCAGTGAGTGAAGCTGCCACTGAACTGTAGTTTCTGATGAACCTACGGTAGAAGTTGGCAAATCCCAGGAAACGTTGAAGCTCTTTACGTGTGGATGGAGTTGGCCAGTCAGTAACTGCCTTGGTCTTAGCTGGGTCCATCCGGATGTTGCCAGCGTTGATGATGAAACCCAGGAAAGATACTTCTGAGACGTGAAACTCACATTTTTCTGCTTTAACAAAGAGCTGGTTTTCCAAGAGCCTCTGGAGGACTTGCCGTACATGCACCACATGCTCCTGCTTGGACTTAGAAAAGATGAGAATGTCATCCAGGTAGACAAAAACAGACACATTGAGCAGATCCCGCAGAACATCATTGACCAAACTCTGGAAGACTGCAGGAGCATTAGTGAGTCCAAATGGCATGACTAAATATTCATAATGCCCACTAGGAGTATTGAACGCTGTCTTCCACTCATCACCCTCCTTGATTCTCACCAAATGGTAAGCATTACGAAGGTCTAGTTTGGAGAAAATTGTAGCCCCCTGTAGCAGCTCAAAAGCAGAGGAGATTAATGGAAGAGGGTACCTGTTCTTGATGGTAATGTTGTTGAGTCCTCTGTAGTCAATGCAAGGGCACAGGGTCTTGTCCTTCTTAGCAACAAAAAAAAACCCTGCTCCAGCGGGAGACGATGATGGTCGTATTATACCTGCTGCCAAAGAGTCATTGATGTATTTCTCCATTGTCTTTGTCTCAGGAGCTGATAAAGAGAAGAGTCGTCCTCTAGGGGGGAATGTACCTGGAAGGAGGTCAATGGCACAATCATAAGGGCGATGCGGCGGCAAAGAGGTGGCCCGGGCTTTATTAAACACCTCTTTCAGATCCAGGTACTCCTTAGGAACTTCTGACAGGTCTGGAAACTCAGAGGGAACAGTCAAAACAGAGGCAGATGACAGAGCAGACTTCAAACAGGCAGCGTGACAATGAGTATTCCATTGCAGTATGGTTCCTGTAGACCAGTCAATGTGTGGGTTGTGTCTCTTAAGCCAAGGAAAACCCAAAATGAGCGGTTGTTGTGGTGCCCTGATCAGGTGAAAAGAAAGTGTCTCGGTGTGATTACCTGAGATGGTCATTTGAAGAGGAGTAGATCGATGTGTAACCCGGAAAAGTAGACGACCATCCAAGGCTGAGGCATCGATAGGTTCTTCCAGAACCACCCGACCAAGACCCAGCTGTGAAGCAAGAGTCATGTCCAAAAAGTTCTCATCTGCACCTGAGTCAACAAGGGCCGAGACAGTTAAATAACTTCCACAGCAGAACAGTTGAGCCTGGATCAGGGACCGGGAGGGCTTTTCAGATTTCATAGTCCGGCTCACCAGCGCCCTCTGGAAGACTGGTGAGCCATGTCTCTTTACTGGACACGATGAGGCAAAGTGGCCGCCCTGACCACAGTACAGACACCTGCTCTCCTTAATGCGACGCTGTCTCTCAGCTGTAGACAGGCGTGTCCTGCCCAGCTGCATAGGCTCTGGAGCGTCACGAGGAACATTGGGGTGCAACTCAGAAGGACGACCCGGGGAATGAGAGGGCTGGCTAGCCTGCAACGACAAAGCAGTGGACCCAACTCTCTCCTTTTGCCGCTCCCGCAGACGACCATCTATGCGGATTGAGAGGGAGACCAGCGCATCCAGATCAGCAGGAAGGTCCCGAGCCGCCAGCTCATCCTTTATATCATCTGAGAGACCATTGTAGAAGGCATCAAAGAGCGAGGCGGCGTTCCAGTTGCTCTCAGCAGCAACTGTACGGAACTCAATGGAGTAATCGGATACAGACCTGCCTCTCTGCGTCAGGTTAAACAAACCACGAGCGACCTCTCTTCCGGGTGTGACATGGTCGAAGACCTTCCGTAGCTCATTGGAGAACAGCTTGACAGATGAGCAAATGGTGGATTGCCTCTCCCACTCTGCAGTTCCCCAATCTCTGGCTCTTCCAGCAAGCAGAGATATGATGTACGCCACCCGAGACCTTTCGGTAGGAAAGGCGGACGGCTGGAGTTCAAAGGCGAGGGAACACTGAACAAGGAAAGGCCGGCAGGAACCTGGAGTACCGGAATAACGTTCTGGAGGAGGCAAACGAGCATCCGACACCACAGGAGTTTGGGCGGGAGGGCTGATGGGCGGTGTGGAGTCCGGATCATGAGCTGACAGGGAGAGCCTTTGAAGGAGTTCCTGAATGCTGCCCAAGCTTCTCTCATGGCGCTGGAGGGCGCTGGCCTGGGCTCTCAACTCATTGTGGATCGAGTCAGAGTCGGCTGGGTTCATGTTTGCCAGAGTGTTCTGTCAGGGTGGTACTGATACTGGCAAGGAGAACCCAAAAACACGACACTGAAGCAGACAAGTTCGAGGGCAGATCAGTTTACTGAGTCCAGAAACAGGCAGGGTCAAAACCAGGAGATCAAAAAACAGGCAAACAAATCCGACGGGGGGCAGGCAGGAATCCAAAATCCACAACAGGCAAAAACAGGATCAGAACATGAAGTCAAAAACAGAGATTGCTGGAGAGCTTGGCGAAAACAATACAAGACACTCTGGCAGGGATGAAATGAAAATGGACTAGTAAATATACACTGAGGGCTAATGAGAAAATGGGCTGCAGGTGTGGAGATGGGCGGGGAAAACCAGGTGAGGAGGTTGAGCTGCTCAAGGAGGATGGGACCTGAAATGACAGGAGAGTAGTTAAAGAGACAAGGGACCAAATAAAGAAAAACAGGGTGTGACTATGTTACAGTGTGTGTGTATAATATATCAGGTTTAGGATGATTCTCATGAACTGAAATGTCATTTCTTATAGGTATAATATCCTCTCTCCTCAAAACATATCAAATTTCCAGCTGCACTTTCATGCCCTGCATGGCTTTATCAGTTTCTGAGATTGATGCGATTTAAAGTATTAGAACAACAAAATCTATAATTTTACAACCATTTTGTTGAGTCTGCACTTACAGTTTAACTTGTCTTTTGTAATTAAATTTAAACTCAAGTAGTTTTTTTTTGTCTCAGCCCTTTTTCCATTCATAATTGTCACAAGAGTTAATTTATTTTTCTCATACTGAATCACAGGTACAAACTATTTGTCTTCTCTGTGATTGTTACTGTTTACTTACCTTTCAGACCGAGGACCAACCAGGGTTATATCCACATTGATTTTGTGTTTGAAAGAGTTGTCTGACTCGGCTTGGTGACCCACCTCGACCAGGGTTGGATAGGGGTTGATTTCACTGTGAACGGCTCCACCTGGCTTTCTAATTGTTTGCTGATTGTGTTCATTGTTATGCATCCCTCCCGGTTTGTGACCCCTGTCCTATCTGAATTGTCATGACCTGGGATTAACCAGTGTTGACTGACAAAAAAGGGCCGAACATTGGTCATATAACCCTTGTCATTGATCTGAAAGAGGTGATGTCCTGTTACTCCTCACCTGTTTAGTCATCCTTACCACTCCTGCTGATCACTTGACCTCTTCTCCTGCTTGCTCCTGCTTCCCAATAGTTTCCCACAATACCCACCAATGTTGTTTGTTAGACTGTCTATGATGCCTTCAGGCATTCCAGGTTTTACCTGTACACAGCTTCTTCTAACCTTTTGATTATTTATTGCTTGACTTGGCTGTTTGCTCATCTGTTCTGACTGACTGCCTGTTACTGGATGTAAACCTGAATTAAATTAACTTTTATCATCATTCCTTATTTTCACTAATGTGGTGAAAAGCAGATTACGAAATTTAATATAACTATACTCAGGCACTTGTAATGGAAAATGAAACTGAATCTGATATACATATAACACAAACCTGCACTGGAAATAGAGTATTGACCGTTTAAGGGTTATTTAAAACAAAGTGATGACAGACTAGAATGGTGAAATAAATTGATGGCAGAGGAAGACAGCAGGATATAGATATTAGTCATGAACTATGCTGGGATTGGCTTGGACAGTTTGTGACAAATTTGTAGAGTAATCCACAGAAAAAAATAAAAAAAATGAAAATGAATGAGTTAGACTAAAAGGATGATTTTGTGTTGTACGTGGCTAGATATTCAAACACACCCCAAAATAAAATAAACATACATGTGATAAGTCTCAGGATGTTGGATAGATCTGAAACAATAGTTCCCAGTCAGCCAGTATAGCACTGAATTTGGCTATTAAATGAGTCTCTATTTCCATATTTATTTCTTCTCCTTCTCTGCAGCTCTAATTCCATTTCAGGCGGGGTTTTTTTTTTCTTTCCCCGATGGGTTTGCCATTGTGCATTTTAAAAAACAATCTGAAGATATTGTTCTATCAACCAGGCCACATATTTTACCCATTACATTTCCTCCTCTCTCCACCATCACTCTCATTCTTGCCACAGTTCTCTTTTTTGTCTCCTCTGTTTACCAGCTCAATGTGAGTAACAACATAAAAAAAATGTCATCAAATTGTTTGTGTCAAATTCAACACTTATCAAATAGTTTCCCTGTCATACCTCTGACAGTTTAAATTGCTGTAACAATGGATTTCCGGTAGTAGCTGTCCAATGATTACAATGCTAGTATTTCTATTATTTAACCTGAATTATATATTACATGCTGAACAGCCTGGACGCTTGTTTAAAACAAGTGATTATTATTTATAATGTGTACACAGTTGGGTACAGATTGTCAAAACAGATTGACAAAACTATTATAGTATTGATACTCTCAAGTACTACTCTAAAACCAGGTGCATTGCAAATATGTTGCACTGAAAGTAGCCTATATTTTATTTCTTATCACAATAAAGATAAGAATAAGTTATTTGAAAATATTTATGGATTACTGGTTATTTCCTGTTAAGGATACTCCTATTCAAATGCTATGTATCAAACAGGTCTCAATCAATCAGAAAGTTGGAAAAAGTCTGTCACACTCCTACTCTGCCGCTTGCAAACATCAACCAATGAAAACCCCTGATGTTAGAACAGGAAACCTTACCATCCAATCACATCGCACTTTTTTCCCATCGCGTCATGCTACGGAAGTGTTGACGTACCGAAGCAGTGCTCTATGCTATATGCGGGCCCTAGCCAGCTATACCTGACTCCAACGCAAATAACCTGTTAAAAAAACACAAGTGGATGTGAGTCTTCTATATTACGTGTAAATATCAGACACTTTGACAGCCTGCGGTCTCACAATGGGAGCGAATAACAGCACCCGCCGTGTGTCATTTGAGTCAGACGAGAGCGAGAACATAACGGTGGTGAAGGGCATACGGGTAAGTGACAGTACACAGACCTGATAAACTGTGTTACATAACTACATGGAATCGATATTAGTTAATCCACTGGTGATGAAGAGTGTTGTATAGTCTGTTGCAGCTATGCTAAAGTGTAATGTGGACTCGAGGCAGCTGTCTCCAACTTTTCATTCATTCTGAAATCTGGACAGAAACAGTAGTAGTAGTAGTAACGTTATACTATAAATAAATTATAACTAAGTGTACACATTAGCAACACATAGTTTATAAATGTGAACTTTTGAATGTGAATGACCTTTTTTTTATTGTTGCTAATGTTGATGTTGACGTCACCGGCCTCGTGCTTCGCTGTCATCCAATGAACGAGTTCTGAGTTTTTTTGTTGAATGATGTAAACGTGCATAAATGTTAATGAAAGCTGTCATAGGTGTCCTTATGTCATTGCCAGCTAGAGTTAAATATAGATTGAGAGGCTTTAGTCAATCAGATAAGACTTTAGTTGGCATGACTGTTATTACTCACTTGGCAAGTCAAGCTAGCAAGGCTCAAGTTATCTTTCAGGTGTAATCCTGTTTATGCCAATGCTGTGATGTTTGTAACGTGTTTAAACATTGCTGAACATTATGTATAGTTTTTAAAAAGGAACAACAACTATAGTTTGTTGGTAAATACTTTTGCTTTCTTGCTGAGAGTTAAATTACCAACCATATCGCTCATATCTATTAAGTATGAAGCTTACAGCCAGGAGATGATTAGCTTTGCTTCACGTAAAAACTGGAAAGCTGTTTGTCCAAAGTTACGAAAATCCTCTGATAGATACCTGCACCTCTAAGATGCATTTACAGACGAACAGGAAGAGTTATGTACTGTAACTGTTTGTGTACAGATAAACATGTATTTATGGCAAACTGTTCCTTTAAATATTGTTCCACTGAAACTTTTCCTCCACTCTCCTTTCGCAGCTTTCTGAGAACGTCATCAACCGTATGAGGGAACCTGCAGCTCCTCCGAAACGCCAACATGTTCCCACCCCGACGCCACCTCCCATGGGACCCATCCTCACTACCTCTCCTCTCCTGCGCCCAGTGCCTCCCCCCTTTGACCCGATCACCTCCATGCCTCCTCCTCCTCCTCTTGTAGAACCTGTTGCACCCCCAGCTCCTCCTCCTCCTGCTCCATCTGTCACAGAGACGGTAGCTGCGCCCCCACCACCTCCACCTCCTCCTCAACCTCCTACAGAACAGGTAGCAGCACCCACCATTATTGACATGGTGCTCCCATCCTCATCAGCCCCAGCTGCTGCTAATGTTGTTGCTGCTCCTGCTTTTGAGCCTGTGGTGGCACCTCCTGCCCCTGCTCCTGCTGCTGTTGAGCTGGCTACTTTGCCTACGCCTCTCCCCCCTCCTCCTGCCCCTATTGATCCCCAAATTCCTGCTCCCCGCCCTGCTCCAGCAGTGTTGGAAGAGATAACTCTGCTTGCTCCCCCTCCCCTTGTAATTGAGCCTGTTGCTTCTCCTCCTCCCATAAATCAATCCATTGCTCCTTCTTCCCCAGTAATTGAGCCCGTTGCTTCTCCTCATGTGATTGAATCCATTGCTCCTCCATCCGTAGCTGAACCCATACCAACTCCCTTTCCTGTCAAGATTGAACCAATCAATGCTCCTCCACTTCCTGATTTGGAACCCCTCTCTTCCCCTCCTGTTCTCGAGTCTGTCACCATCTTGCCGCCACCCCTGCATCCTTCAGGGGATACTTTCTTTGCTGCACCTCCCTTGTCAGAGTTTACTGCTCCTTGTGAACCTGTTGCACCTCCTCCTCAGCCTTTAGTAGAGCCAGTGCCTCCTGCTCCTGCTCCTGTCCCTGAGCCAGTGGCAGTACCTCAGTTGAGTCCATTCCCACCACCTCCTGTCACACCAGCCGGTGAGTTTTATTCCAGTGTTCTGAAGTATTTGTAATACATTTCAAAAACAACATGTGGTGGAAGCAGTTGAGGTAGTGGAATCCTCTCCAGATTTTATGTAGGATGTATGATGAAGTAGTCGTGTGAGAAGTTACTAAATACTTTTTGAGTTCAAAGCTAATTTGAAGTTCACTGTTCACTGTTCCTCCCAACAAGCGGCAGGAATATGTAAAAAGTGGCTAATTTTTTATCCTGAATTGTTTGTTGTAGCGCTTCTTCAGTAGCACAGTTAATTAGAAAGCAAAGGTTATGTTGAGATGAACTGTCCAAGGATTTATTTCATGTCTGGCTATATTGAATTTCAATTGTGTTTATCGTGTGGGCGTTTACTTTAAGCCACCTTAAGCTATTTGTTTCCAACTTTTCTTGCAGGTTGTAATTAGTCTTTATTTTAAAAAATGGGCCTCAGAGTAGTTTTGGTCATATTATGATTCATTGCCATTCCCATGTTAATACAATGATTAATTCTTTCTTGTAATAATGTTAATAAGTTGATGCTGTAATTAATGGCCCTCCGTTTTTGCCTCGTCTTGTGAGCTCAAGCTGTCATGAAAACCTTTGTCCTTGCTGCAGTTAGTGAGCAGTAGCGGCTATTTTTGATGGGTCTAGATACGTTTTTTTTCCCTCAATTTTTTATATTTATTCTAACTATTGTTTTAGTTATATAATAATTTAAGCACAAAGACTGACTTACTCTTTTTCTTCCCACTTTTCCCTCTCAAAGTAAAGTTTCAGAGTTATTGTCTGTTTAGCGTGGGTGCACGTCCCTTATCGCTTGACACATCCGGCAGAGGACATTTGAATGTTACTAGTTCATTACACAGTACAGAACGCAGGCGTGGGTGCAGGTTCTTCAGAGGGTGACATCCAGGGTTTGGGCAGGCTTCCCCATCCTTGACTGTGCTCAATCAGTAAGGTAATTAAAAAGGGCCAACTTATGCCACGCCACACTGACTCCAGTGATTAAAACGACACCTCCACAGTTTCACACAACAAACCACCAGGCCTCAGTAAACGAAGGAGGTGTGTGTGTGTGTGTATGTATGTGTTAAATTTTTATTTGGCCATAGGCTTTCTGTGACATGACACTAAATTTTATTTTAGCTATATTTGTTTTAGCGCATTAGTTACACAATTGGGATGATTAATAGATTTTATTTATGTATATTCCACAATGCTTTTTTTTTTTTTGTCAGTTTGTGTTTTCCAGTAGCTTTGGGGCCATTTTCAGAACAGAGTTAGATACCCCCCCCACACCATGTTTTATTAAATTACTCTTCCATTGTTTGTGCTAATTAGTTTTTAGATGTCAAGATAAATACAACAATATCTCACTTTATTTTGTAATGGGCGAGGTGGGTGCGAGTGCAGTCATTATGAGACACTGCCGGCTGCTTTCATGGTTCAACAGTCATTTATAGATGTAATCCTTATATTTTCTATTGAGGATGTGAAGTTGCCATTTCTGCAACGTCTTTTCCAATATTTCCTCTTTCAGTATAGAAACACAGATGGAGAACAGCTAAAGCCAAAAGAAGGACTATCTTTCTCTGCTCTCCTTCTTATTGTGTGCATAATATATCTGCGGCGTTCACGATCAATTGTGTGTTTTGTATTGGCTGTATTTTTTAACGTTGCTTCATAGTTACCACTGTATACATAGCCGACTCCTGTCAGGTATTGGTCCTCTTATTTATTACATAACAGTAATGTCAGTTGACATTTACTCAGGTATTTTGGATATAGTATGTGCTGTGCTCACCAACTACTTTGAAAGAGAGGGGGAAAAAAAATCAACTTGGACGATTGATCAAGCAAGCTCTTTTTACAGAACTGAAAAAAAAAAAAAAAAAAAGTACGATGAATGTGAATCTCGTTAAAAAGTTGCAAAGTTCAGCCCAATCCTGAAAGGGTACGACCTTAATGAGGCGGACATTGATTATGTGTGTCCACGAGAGTTGGATATCGAGTGAGACTCTCGCCAGGTCGGCGGTCTCTAAATCATGGCCTGAGTCAGTATGTGTGCTGATTACACCATAGTCAAGGTTGAACCTCCTACATCTTCTCCAGTGTGCTATAAATATTCATATACCAGAGCCCACACGCACTGGACTAATAGCCTACTGAAAGATGTTTCCCAGGTGCAGCACACAGAACGTGGAAAAGAGAGAGACAAAGGAAAACAATGGGAGAAATGTGGGTGACTTAGTGTGTGTGTGTGCGTGTGTGCATAAATGTGATTGCGAAACTTGTGAAATATATCACTCTCCTTTTTCAAACAGACTTTTCTTGTTATCTTGTGAAAATGTGAAATGATCAGTTCGGCTCTATTCCATAACATTAGATTGAATTAACAGGAGTGTGAATGGCATGACAGTAATGGCGCCTGGCTGCCAGGACTGGAAGCTTGCTGCTGGCACTTTCTTTTCTTCTTCTTCTTTTTTCCTATTTGAACACAGTAAAAGGTGCGCGGTGACTCGACTTAGCGCGAGCTAGAAACGTGAGGAAGTGGTAATGTTACAGATTATGCCCTCCACGCAGGTCCTAGGGTTAATGAAACTTCTGATGAGAAATGCAATTTGCCTTCGTCTATTATCTCCACTACCAATAGCCTGTGCTCAACCGCCTCTTTTCCTCCTCTATGGGTTCTTCCACAGGGTTTAGTGATTGGTGGGAAAAGGAAAGGAGGAGGACATGTCTAAAAAGATGATGAGTTTTTAATCTTTTTAACATTTACATGTCCTACTCAGGATTGACACGACTCTGTCGATCTGGAATTGTCTCTGACCCTAACCAGCCTCCCTCAAGGACCCCAGAGAGTGTTTATCATATCAGAACCTGTTCTCCGGCTGACCCTGCGGGCCCGCTAGCTATCTGAAGCCTCTCTCTACAGGGGCAGAGAGGATGTTGTGATAAATGCAAAGTTGCTTAAACTTGCCCAATCTCAGAGGACTTTTAAATTTATACTTTTCATAGTACATGGCCAAAAGGGTATATATTTTCATTGTAAGTATGTGATATTTTAAAGGGCAGTCAGTCTTACCTAACGGGAAAGTTTGTGATGACAGGGCTTGACCTCTGAATGTATTTCATTATGGCAACATGTGACATTTGTCTGTTTATTCGGTTGTTTTTAGAATGACCTTTGAGAAGGTTTTAGTTAAATGAATACTGACCAGCTTTAGTATCCATAAGGCAGTAATATTATTTCATGTGTACTGCAACTAAAATGTAAATCTAAACTTCTAAATCATTATCATTGTAGACAGAAGACAACCATAGCGTATCACTTGATGTTTTCATAGTTATCAGATATAAAATAATAATAACTTGACAGACATCCGTGTGGAAAAACCTCTGTCTGGATTTCAGGTGTCTTTCTGCTGTACTTCTTAACAGAGTCGTAATTAGACTCTCTTCTGCGGTGAGATCAATTTGGAGCTTCTGAGTGCTGTCAAACATGATAGATATTATTTTTCTCTCACGCTCTGGATAGTCGGTGACAGCGGCCTCTGTCTTTGAGCATATACTATGCAGCAAATAGTTGTCAACTGTCAATCACCTCCTCTCTCTCTCTTTGCACCAGTGTTTCTTCTGAGGCCCCGTCACACTAAACCTCTGTCTACCTGACGCTTATTCGTTCTCTTTACTGTACCGAAGCGCTGCCGTAGTCTTGTGTTCTTGTAATGAGTCACTTGCTGCAGAGAAGAGGGGGGGCTATGGAAGATGGAAAGCAGAGAAAGGATTAAGTTTACTGTGCACTGGTTTTGTGTGTTAAAGCTGGAAAGTCACTTGAGAGTAAATTATTAATAGCGCAGGTGTGACAAAGCTGCTGGAAAGCGGTGATTTTATGTATCCATGACACCAGTTGCATTTAAAAGCAGCCAGCTCTCAGACATTTTTTGTTTTATTTGTTTGTTTTATACATCGAAATGCTTAAGAAAATAATATTAATGCTGTTTCATGGAACCTTTTGTAATATGGAAAGCCATTTTTAAGATAATAACATCCCATGATTTGGTAGAAAATAATAGCTGAACACATTTTTTTACATCTGATTAAGATGTAATTAGCTCTTTGTGGGTGTGTGTGTGTGTGTTTACCCTTGAACCGGCCTGCTGTTACCACACGTTACCAGGTAATAATAGACTCTGACAATGGGGATGATCCTATCGAAGTAATGCGGTGTGAGTGTAATCTTGACACACGCAGACACTCCCCCCTTCATTGCAGTGTGGCAGCACACCACATGGCACTTCTGTCTTCAGAGCACGTTTTGGCCTTGTCGCCGGCTGGCATCTTTACTTTCATGCTTAATTACCTGCTGAGATAGACCAGCGAGGACATGGAGTCTTACATGTATGATGTCCCTGACATGAATATAGGTAGATAGGGTTGTGTGTGTGTGTTGAGTAAAACAAGTAGGATTTTTTCTCATTGTGTGTTTAAGTGTGTGTACACTAGGTCCTTGCTGATGTGTGTTGTTGCTGGTTTCTACAGACACACATGTGCACATTCATCTCATATAGCATGGCAGCCTGAGGGCTTCGATTTCTGTCTCGTCCTGCTACACTCACAGCGAGCACAGAGAGAAAACGCACAAAAAACACATTTTATTTTTTAAATTTTCAAAATATGTTTAACTTTGTATTTTCATCGTGTTTTTTATTTTAATGCAAATGTTCTGTTGAAAAAAAAAACAGCTTTCTATTATTTTCCTTTTATTCCGTTTTTTTTTTCTCTTTTCAGTCTGTATCACTCTGTTTAATGCCTGTCAGCTAATAATAGTTGTTTATTGTTAACCTTCCTCTCTAACACTCTTTCTTTCCGCCATTCTTCTGTTTTTTGTCCCCAGTTGATGAAGACGCCCTGAGGAAGAAGATCACCGATGAGTTGCATAAAAGCCTTGAGCAGGACAGGGCCAAGGCAGAACAAGAGCTGCAAGCCTGGTTAGACACCTGCACACAAACCCACACAGAAACACATATACACTATTGTAGTTGGAAATGGTAAACAAGCTTTTGTTTATGAACTTGCACAAAGGTGTTGGAAAGCATATGTTTGAAGTACATTGGTTGCTATAATTTGAGTTTTAGAGCTGAAATTAAGATCCTTGAGTTTGGTTTATGTCAAACTTTTTGCTGTTCTCCAAGCAGTGTGAATTTCTGCCTTTTTGTACCTCTCCTGCCTTCATTCTTTGTATCATAATAGATTGAATCAAGGTGCTGGGTGCTCAATGTCAATTCCTGTTCCGGGATTTCATTAGAAACTAAAGACATTTTCACGTGACCATTTTCCGCTTTCATTAATAGTCAAAAAGGTCAGCACCAGTCTTTCCGATCCCCGCTGTGTATCCAATCTACCTCTCTTCCGGAGTACATCAGCACTTTTTCCTCTCTCTGTCTCTGCTCTTTCTCTCCTCTCTGGATCAATTAATCATGCCTAAGGAAGGAGGGTGCTGTCCTGAAGTAATTTCCTTGGTGTTGAGTGGGTGATCCATTAGCCCTACCTGATGAAGAAACACTTTTCATGCAGCTCTCCTTTCCTCTCCTCTCCTCTCCTCTCCTCTCCTCTCCTCTCCTCTCCTCTCCTCTCCTCTCCTCTCCTCTCCTCTCCTCTCCTCGATCTTCACCAGACATTGGTGAATGAACAACTATGATTAGCCACTAAATGCACCTTTGAACAACATGAAGACAAAAAACCTCACAAGCTTTTATGTGTGTGATGAGGTAGTGTTAGCCTAGCGATTAGCCTCGTTCTTCAGTAAGACAGAAATTACAGAGTGGTTTTGAGAAATCATTTGTCTATTGATTTCTTTTCCCTGGCTGTTTTATTTTTTGATGTAACTACTTCCTGCAGCTCACTTATTGATGTCTGTTCAGAAGAGTAAGTGCTTCAAAATTATGCCCTCCTTGCAATTAATTGAAATCATGGTGGCGTTCAATTCTCAGTTTTTGTTTGTGCTTGGCATGGGCTGCGTTTTCATTTAAGAAGACTTAACTGAATACGCATTGGTAAACAAGCAACCATCGGTTAGCCAGCTCTAGTGTGTATGCGTGTGTAGTTTGGCAGACATCAATACATTGGATAGAAATCAAAATTAAATAATACTGAAAGATTAAGACCAAAACCAAGACATTTATTAAAGTTTAATTTAAGTAAAAAGAAACTTTAGCTTTTAAATACTTTGGTTTGTGTTAACATAGCCTTTTATGTCTTATATAGGACTACTGTATTAAAGCAATGTACAGACATCTGACCCTTAAACTTTATTATTAATTTCTCATTCAAATTTCAACTCAGTAAATGTGTCTTTTTTGGACTGAACAAAAGGTCGATTCATAAGTATTTTTTTAAATCCTATTAGGTTTGTGAATAGGTTATTTTGCCTGTTGTTCACATTCAAATAAACACCGAAAAACTAAGAGACCGGCTTGATAGATATGTTAGACTTTTTTTTAACTCACCACCATCTTTTTAGGGCTGACACTCAACAATTGACCGTTTCTATTAATTTGTCATTATTGGAAGATAAAGGTGACTGATGCCTTCTTAAGATAACAAGGCCACAGTGTCATAATTAAATATTTTTACTTCACAAAGTGACAGTGTCTGCATGGAGTGTTGTGTTGTGTTGTCCTTTGTTGTGTTGACAGACAGAGAGAAGAATGAGTATCTTTTGCTGCAAAATTTGTGTAAGAGAGGAAATAGTTTTTTTGTGTTTTTTTTCCGGGAGTGTGAGTGTATCAAAGCTCAGCTAACGAGATTGCACAGCGTATTACTAGTTATGGAACCCTGCAGAAAAACTGCTTCACAGCTTGAACACAGAGAAATGGAAGCATATGTGAACCCCAAGGGATAGAAAACACTCACTCACTCACACACACACACACACACACACACACACACACGAATACCAAAAAAATGTTTAACGCCCCAAAAAAGTTAATGTAGACTACAATTTTGGACTTGGAGAGCTGACTGGAAATGGGAAGAGAAAGATAGACATGCAACAAAAAAAAAAGACCAAAAAAAAAAGACATTGTGACAGATATAGATCTGTAAACCTGTGTCTGTGACTTATATAATTCTGATTCTGTACTCTGACTGAAATGTAATAACTGCCTACCACACAAAACTAGTCTAAAACATTTTTAAATATTGTTAAAAAATATGATTAATCCATACAAGTTACATTACAATATGTTAAGAGTGTAAAAAAAGGGGATCTGCCAAAATAAGCATAACAATTTTGTCTTGTCAAAGGACATCAGACCTTAATGAACCACCGTATTTCTACATTTAGTGTAATTCTTTGAATCGTCTGTGCACTATTGCAGAGTAGGGTGTTTAGATTAGGCAGTAGTTGATCTGGGCCATAAATGAACTCCAGAGGTCTGGCTTTGCATGTTTTGCTCTGTTAGAAGTGAAGTAAGTGCTCTGTGAGGAGTTCATTTGGGTGCAGCCTAAACTCATTTGTAGCGAGGAGCGGCTGCAGGAGCAGATTTGCCTCTGTTGCTTCTCTGTGAGGCATCAGAGCAGAACGACTCAGAGAAAAGGATGAGAGGGAAGACAGGAAGAAGGGAAGAGAACTCTTACACCGTCCTCTCTCTCTCCAATCTGTCCTCAAACTCATCCTGCGCCACCATTCAGTCCCGTTTCTCTTCTTTGTGTTTTCCACCTTGGTGTCTTTATTTCTCAACTTACCATTCCAACTTCTTTTTTTCTTCCCTTTGTTTTCTTCTTCCTACCTATATGTCTCTCAACTTCACCTTCTGTGCATGAGGTACATATGTTCGAGTGTCCAACTCTTCCAAGATTAGTTGTTGCTGTGATACCTTTTACCCTTTATTTCAGCCTGTGGTCAAGCTGCTTGCGTTGGCCTGTGTGATATAATTGCATGCCAGACTTTTGAATGAGAACACTGATCTCTCAGAGCTTCTGTCTTTCCTTCCTGCCTCTGAATTCTTTAATGCTCCCAGATCAGATGCAGACAGATAGTCTACACTAGACTACAGAGTTTTATATTTTGTTTATTTTTGTCTTTTATCTTTGTTCGCAATACACACATAGACAAAACAGCCCCACTCTCCAACCTAATTTAGAAAGGATTGTTTTCTGGAGACTGAGATATGTGTCTACATAAGTAACATTGCTGGTCTCATTTACTATTTCTTCATTCTAATCTGTTAAAACATAGTACATCCTATCCACTGTTAGCAGATCCTCACCCAGAATAATAATAGCAACCACCTTTTATACTCAAACAATCAACTTGCACCCAAGAAGCTACCCTGAGTCCAACCATCCTTAACAAAAACACCATAGCAACCCTGCTAAACCAAAGCAACCACCTAGCAACACCATGGTAACCATACAGAACACCATAGCAACATAGAGTGAATCAGTTAACTTTCTGAGTAAATTCAGCAGATATGGGAACACATAATAGGGACAAACACTTGCAGGACCAGCGGCCCCCTCTCGCTTGCAGCGTTTTATGGCAGTACCCTAAGAGCCATGTAGCAACTATCAATACTCCCTCAGCTATTAAGTAACAATCAATGAGCCAGTTTTGCTCAGGCAGCAAGCACACGTTTTGTTTTGTTTTTTAAATTGTGACGCTTGCATGTGCACACACATCAATAGTTTACTCTTTACTACCTGGGTATATGTAGCTGATGGGATTACCTTAGTATTTTACTGAATGGCTGGATACTGGATAAGTTGTATCTTTGTGCACGTGGTCTGATATTTGTAGAGACCATGTGGTACTGATGAGGGTTGGTCATAGCACTAAGACCATTGCAGCTATATTTTTATAGTTGTGTGTATAATGGGGAGGGGGGGTGGGTGCAAAATGGCTTTAATGAGTTTTCTGTGGGGATTCTTCTAGATGAATCTTTTCACTGCTTTTTGTTTCCCATACGCTTAGTTTTACTCTGTCCCAGCATTTCATAGCACTCACGGTCAGGTGTGTGTGTTTGTGTTTATGTGTGTGTGTGTGTGTGTATTTGTAAGCGTGTGTGTGTGTGTCGGAGAGAGTGCATAGCTCCATAAAATATTCATAGCCAGCATTCAGAGACATTATTCCTAACATCAATATTGCATTGGGCTTTTTAAATGCCTTTGTTTCAAGGCACTTGGGTCGAGCCGGCACTGTTATGCAGGTCTGTCAGAGTCCATCCTGCCTGCCAGACTGTATTGAGACACATCTTGTGTAGATGACAAGTAGACAACAGGAAGCGGTAATGGGTGAAGAGAGACGGACGATAACTGATGCAGAGGTAAAAGTGGGGGAAGGTAGAAGATATTTATTTTGTTTTGATATTTGCACAAGGGTAATGATATCCCTGGTGGCTTTTTATATTTGAATTGCAGTACTGACCATAGCACATAATTTTTGACCATGTCTACATTCACTGTTGAATTTAGAAAGTATGTATGTGCGTGCGTACACGTCTTTCCCCCGATCGTAGTCACTTAACCCTAAGGTGCAACTCTACCTAAACCTTTAATCTTACAGACTGCCATGGATCTAACCTCTGTCAGTTTTAAAAAAAAATAGTACCCTAAAAGAACTGAAGTACTCCTTCATACGTTCTGTTCAAGGTCATCCTCTGAAAATAGTGAGTTGCTTTACCGGAAAGACCGACTCAGTCTGACCCACTTGACCCGCTCCTCTTCACATTAATGATACCTCAATGGTTCTTTCCATCTTCCTGTTTTCAAGGCTCGATCCACTGAGCCATCAAAACACAGGTTACTGGCCCAAGATTATCCTCTCTTTCTATCCAGTACCGGGCCAAACATCATCCACTTATCCTCCAAACACATGATTTTTTTTTTTTTCTTTCCTCTACATGGATGCTGTCTTTTTCCTCGCTCTTTCTGATTCAACCATTCTCGACCTCCAAGTTCCCCACCCCTTCCTACCGAGTGCCAATCTTCTACAGTCAAATGAAAAATGCGTCCAATATCCCAGGGACAGGGCAATAATGACTGGAAAGCAATAGAGGTGAAGCAGACAGATAGCATCCAGCTAGTGATAGCGGTCTTTGCTTCGGTTAGCACTTGTGAGAAAGCCAGTTGAAAGACTTTTTTTGCTCAGCTGTCTATTTTATTTTCTTTCACTGGTCCACAGGTTGTTGTTTTTGGTCAGCTCAACACTAGACACATTTTTCTTTATTTTAAGGTAACAAGTAAAGAAGAACAACAAAAGACTTTTTTTTGTGTTTTTTCTCTTTCTTAATTTGGCAAAATCCCTAAACAGACTGCTCAATTGTGTATTGGCTTGGAAAGTTAAGTGGGTATATCTTTCTGTCACATCGGTTTTCTTTAACAAAACAAAACTGGTAAACATAAGAGGTTTTTCACTCGTGAGTGTCAGTATTGCTGGCAGGTGTGTAGGTGAATGCTGACATTTGTCCAAAATGACATCCAAAAGGTCCAGTTTTCATGCTATTGAGAGTCAGCTGATTGCTCTTAAGTACTTAAGTTTTTTTTTTTGTTTTTTTTTTCAGAAAAATTTGTATGACATGTTTATAATCTGTGCACTGTCTCCCCTCTCTATCATAGTGGTAGCAATAGCAACAGCCAAAACGTCTTGAGTAAAGGTAGCTTAGGTGCATTAGCAGGGCAGGCAGGGAGGCGTGGATTGTGGGGAAATGGTGAATGTAAAAAGCCATTAGAAGGCTCCCTACGTGTGTGTGAGCCTGAGCCCGATGATGGATGGAGTGTGCTGACGTGTGCAGCCCAGTGGACTGTGAGACTGGACATGGCTGGTCTCTCTCCGTCTCCCTCCATCTCTTTCTCCCACTCTCTGCCTCACTCCCTTTTTTGCTTCACTTCCTCAGGGCCAAACATGTCATGTTGCCACTGCTCACTCTCTCCTTCCTCTCTCTCTCTTTTTTCCTGTGTTTTTCTCTGTTCCCCCCCCTCCAGTCGCCTCTCACTCTCCCCTGCTCTCTGACATTTAGTGGTGTTGCAGGGCAAATGGCGGCTTTAAGACATCAGACATCAGACATATTTTTATTAGACCTCGCCTGCCATCTGCTCAAAGCCAAAGGCATCAGCGGTAATCAGTTTGACCAGTGTGTCCATCCTGATTCATCACTGGCTAGATTTTGGGTATATTCACAGATGTGTAAAGAGATAAATGAGATTTCTAAAATAGAATAAAACATTGGCAGATGAATGAAATCTAGTAATATCAAGAAAAACAAAATCAAAAGGAGGAAAAAAAAAACAACAACAAACATCTGACAGCCACAATGATGAAAAAGTTAATGAGCGATGACAAAAATCTAGTTAAAGTCATGCATATGACTTCACAGGTAATGAATAACAAACACTTTTTCTAACATTATGTATTGTTTTAGATGAATCTAAGGAATGAATAAATTGTTATTCTAATAAGTCACCGTGTTAAAATGTGTTTCCGTTGTTGGTGTCTCACAGTAATGACATAGACATCTAACAACTGATGGATGATGAATTGTTCATTTGAACGTGTAGGAATTTCCCTCTAAACTGTTTTCCACTGCATTCACCGTCACTCTCAGGTATCCCACCTCCATTTTTCACGGCTCTCTCAGGATTTTTTTCTTGAGCAGAAGTTTATTAAGATCCTGGCTGACTTCATTCAGTCTGTCATAATTTACTCAGGCACACTCTCTCTGTCTGTTCTGTGTTTATTTTACCTTGTCAACACTGTTTGATTCCTCGCAGAGGAAGACTTTCAGGGTTTCAGGGACGTTCCTCCTCTTCTCTAATCAAGCACACTGTCACCGTGTAGGGAGTGCGTTGCTAGGCAACTACGAGAACCTAGTGACAGGGTTCAAATGGTGGTCTTGTGTCTGCAGAGAGCGTAGTGCTACTGTCTATACGACTGTTTCATTGGATGGATGATTCTTGGTTCGGGGAAGTTGCAGTGTTTTCTGTTACATGTTGATAGTGAGATCTCACTTCTACATCATCATTTTAACTCTCTGAGAGATGTTTACTGACTGTGGTACATCAGGTTTTTGTGACTCTGACTCTGACTTCAACTTCTAACTTCTTTTTTTTTTTCCAACGTTGATTGACCATTACTTTCCATGTTGCCCTCTCTTTGCAAGCTCTGGAATAGCAAGGACACATGGGCCGAAAATCAATATACAACTATATTGACCAATATATATGCTTCATTAGCACTGTAATTGCATTTGTGACCTTTTAAATCTGTTGGGAGGTACTGTGACAGAAGAGCATGCAGTGCAAGAAACATGTTAAAGTGACCTTCATGCTATAAACACCATTTGATAGTTTACAAAAAAGTGTTTGCTGTGCTCTGAAAGAATATATTAGGCCAAACAGAGCTTAGAGGTTCATCATATATAAAGAAATATACTAAGGCAAGGCATAAGGATCATAGTACACATTGTAAAACTGGAAATTTTAGTAGCCAGATAGCTGAAGGGGAATTTAAAATTTTAAAATTTTAAAATGAGCTAAAAAGTGTAGCAAACATGTCAGAGATGAAGTAAAATGTCCTTATTACTCCACAGGCTCGAGGCAGAGAAGACCCGGGCATCAGCGCATGCTCAGGCTGAGGCCACGTCCCTCGTCCAGGATGAAGTGTCCAGGATTCTGTCTCTGGAGCGGGCCGCGGCACAGGAGAGCCTCCAGCAGGCTGTCATCAGGGAGAGGATCGCCACCGACGACGAGAGGCTCCGCGCTCAGCTCTATGTGAGTAATATCTGGCAGCCACGGTGCACTTTAACCCGAACTTTTAACATTTAGTTACATAAATCCCGACCACTGTATCAAGCAGACGTGAACATTTTAACTGAATGACCTTGCAAGCGCAGACTCACTGATGAGAGCAATTCTTACATGAAGACAGTCCCATTTTATGTTCACCGGCACACTGTTCTTGCACACAGAAGTGAACCTATTTGCTGTAACTGATGTGTCATGCCTGGTGCAGTGACAGATGTCAGGGCTGTGAGTGTGTGAGCATCTCTGCGAGCAGTAAATTATGAAGCCTTTCTTTGCTGTATTCACATCGTGTAGTTCGATATTTTTGTCCTCTTCCATATCTCTCCCTCTTCATCCTGCTGTAATATGGAAAACCGCCTTCATTTCGGGCCAGCTTGTGTCTTTATTTCCTCTAAATTGCCCTTGTAAACATTGTCAGATGAGCGTTCTTCACCGTGCACACGAAAGCAGCGTATTGTTTTAAAAAAAGAAAACACATTTTCCCTGGAGTATGGCTGGTGTTTACAAACCTATGCTATTGATTATATAGCTCATTTCACACGCTCATCGCTGTAATAGAAAAATGAATCATTTTGTTCAGAGATAGAGAAAGAGAGACAGAGAGAGAGCAGAAGAGGAGCGTTGACGTGATTCCACGCCGCAGGACAAGTGTATGAGGGATCCCTCATTTGGAACGGCGATCAAATTGAAAGAAAAACGGGCATTGTGCGAGAGATGGCAAGAGAGGGAGACACATGATGTGATGCATTTTTTTTTTCTTTTTTTTTTTTTCCTCAGCATCTGTGAAGAAAGCCGTTTCAGTCGTAGGGTTTCTGTAATTTAATTTGTGTTGTTTTTCATAGGGAGGGAGACAGGACAAATGTGAGGAGGATAAATGTAACACCTGCTTTCTATATGTAATATATGAGCAGGTTCATGGGTGCTGGGTATTACTGAACTGTCAGAGACGGGAGTTCTTATGCATGTCTTTGCCTGGATGCTTCTAAAGTACTAACTCTGTGTACTTAAGAGAACTTTTCCTCCTATACTCTGTGAAGGTTTTGCTTGTGGCCCCGAGGCTAACCGAGGGCCATTATCAGTCTTTGAAACCACAGATAGCAAGTACTGCAGTGGCTATGCAATCAGTATGAAACTGAACACCCACACACACACACAACATATACAGTCTTTCGTTTCATATTTTTGTCTGTTGTTTACATTTTCTGTAAAAATCCAGTTGATCCTCCCTCCTGTCTGTCTCTACTTTCTTAAAGCACACATATTGGAGGACAAGAATCATTGTCAGAGACTGCTTTAAAGTGTGTATGTGTGTGTGTGTGTGTGTGTGTCCATGTGATAATTTCCTCTGTTTGAGCCTTCCTTTGGAGTGCTGGAGTTTTAATAGAATCCGACGGGTTATCAGTGGAGGCGCAGCGCTGTTCTCACTACTCATGTAATTGTCAAGTCAGACGCTTCCACACAGGCACTGTGTTCCTTTCAACTGGAAATGGACTTTTCCGTTTTTTAAAAAGACAGCCTCTCACCCATTGTCATTTCACATTTGTTTGTCAAACTCCAGGATAGTCCGCTACCCACAGTGAACTCATCTTTGATTGAAACATAAAGCATGTTTTTATGGTCCTTTATGTTTTTGTGTGTCTCTGTCTGCTGTCTGCCCTTCTGTGTCCGAGTGTGAGACTTTTTTTTTTTCACTTTATACTTAAATTTACATTGTTCTAAAGCACATCAGTAGAAGGTGAAACTGTTTCTGATTGCTGACTACTGTTTGAATAAGTTGATTGAGAAAGAGCTCCAGGAGAGGTTGTGATTTGCTGTACTAAACGTATAATCTGATGACCGATAGAGCTTTCAGAAGTGATTTGTTTAGTCCAGCCTCCTAATGTACCTGGTAACACCTCATGTGTCTTTTAGCCTGTACTGTTATGTCCTCGGGCAACTTGGAATTAGTTAAGGAAAATAACTCGGATGATCTTTCCTGCTAAAGTATCGATCTTGCAGACACGAACACACGTCTGTTCCTGCATCTTAGCATGCTTAACAAGTAGCAGACATGCTAATCAACTGCAGCACATTAAACACTATGCAAACATACCTGCAGACAGTCCTTCATTTAGATGCTGGTGCTCCTCACTACCACTGCGAATCAATGCATGTCCATAAGCTTGTAAGCTACGACAGAGGTTTGTTGAATTTTTCTCTACACACCCACCTTCAGCCACTAACAAGAAAATAACCCCTAATAATGAAAAACTATTAGCAATAAATAAATAAGAAAACAAACACATTGACATTATTTTTGACTGCAAAAAGGGATCACCAGATGTCACGGCAAGTCTTTCAATCTTGTGCTGAATAATAAAACCTTCAGAGTGAGTGATACACATTATTCTGTTGTGTTCCCACAAAAAATTACTCCTTTCTTGAAAATTACCGAAACAAGTGAGTGTGTTTTGAAAACTGCTGGATTTATCTCAGCCCACTGGCAGTTCGGGGTGTTAAGAGAAACGACATTATTATTTAGTATTTGCCGAGTGAAAAAGTTGAGAGGGGAGAGCATCGTAAAGGGTAAAACTTTATTGTCATTCAAGACCATACATATGAGAGATGCACAGCAGAATGAAATTGCATTTACTCTTAGCTCAATGCAAAATAACTACACAAGCTGCACCCCTCACATAAACAGTGCATCTGTCATCAATCAGTTTATTTACCCGACTGTGAAGGACTGTTTTTTTTAACAGAATAAAGTGACAGGGAACATATGGGGACAGAGACAGCAGGGTGACATGGGTCTCCTCCTTGACTCAAATCAGAGACGTTGCAGTTATATGGTATAACGGCAATATAATCCATTTTTTTCTATTATAGATTTTTTAAAATATTTTAATTGTATAACAGACACATTAGATGTTTCACTCAAGACACAGGACCACACGCTTGTTGTTTATACTAAACCATTTCAGAGTGGCGTTTCCAGGGACTTGGTATGATGGAACGTGACAAACATTTTACACTGAAAACCAAAAAAAAGAAAAAAAAATAGAAAAAAACAACCGTGACAGAAACGGTGTAGCTTATATGCTTTGCAGCACGAGCTGAGGTGAGTTGGAAAGCAGGAATATAGTGCAAGATGGTTGCTCGTTGGTAGGCCAGTTGTCTGTAAACCCTTCACACTACAGGATCATTTGGGCATCAGACAGTTGGGCCACCATGAAGCTTTAGAGTGGTTCGAATTGTGAGCAGGTCTACTCGATCTCTAGATCTCCCACCTTTTCTCATTTGGCCATCTCAGACATCACACCCGATTGTATCACAAGTCGGTATTCTGTCAAACGTATGGTAGCTGTTGATGAAAATGCACCTAATTTACATTTTCTTTTTCTCCCCTTTTGCTTCATTTCATGAATTCACTTGATAATTAGATGGAAACCTTTTGCATGGACTGAAATTCTTTAAAAAAAAGAATGAAAGAAAAAGGAACTCCCCAAAAGTAAAAGACTGGAAACCTTTTCCTATTAACACTCTACTAAAGGAGGCTCGATATTAGGAGGATTTAGATGTTGTTATTGCATTGGTGATTTCATTGTACTTGAGATTGTTTTAATTGAATGTGAATTGACCTGAACCCTGCTCTCCATGTTCATTGCCACTGAAAAAACATTTGTCTATGGCAGCTGCAGTTCTCGTGCTCTTTGTCCGGCGTGGTATTGATTTGTCCCCCTCATTAAGATACAGGTCACGGTGAGTCGCAGGACCCCATACCCCCCCCACCCCCCCTCTTCTTTAAACACAATGAAAGCAATGCTGTGAGCAGTTATGCCTCCCCATGCTCACTTATAATGGTGATAACCTCTGCAGCCATAGCTGCACCAATTACATTGACACCCATTCTGGAAAATTGCCTGAAGACTTCAGACTGTGGACAGAATATTTTAGGTTTCATTGATCCTGGTTCCTAATGTATTGTTGTAATGTATTTCACGGTGTCCGAGATACGTTGTCTTGATATTATGTTTTAATATACGAGTATGTTTCAATATAAATCGCTGTTGTGCCAAGTGTAGCTGGGGTGTTTAAAAAGCTGTTTAAAACCACCCGGGTGGGAGCGCTTGTCTTTCAAGCTTTTCTACCACCAGTCTGTCCCTTCCCTGTCAGATTGACTGGCAGTAGCCAGCTAGCTAGTCTACCAGTAATTGAAACTTCACAGCAGTGCAGGCAGGGTTGTGTGTTGTCATTGTCGTTGTTTCTGAGGTTCTGTTGTCTGAGAGGAACATGTTTAGTGGCAGCACTCACATGTTCTGCCACTCGGGGGGTGGGAACCACATTAAGGAAAAGAGGAACATTGGTGCACAGATAGATGTTAGAACCACTGCAATATATTTGATTTTCTGTGTAGACTCATGTTGCATGGTATTTTCACCCTTTTGTGTTCTTTGATCAGTAATAAGAAAGGTAGGAGACAAACAGACATAATTACTGTTTGGCTAATTTGCATTTAAATAACCCTTTAATAACCATACTTTTTTTTTTTTTTTTAAGTTTTAATTTTTTCTTTTTTTCTCTCTAAACACAGTTTATGGTTGCCCGTTCCTGAATAATTTATAATGTGTTCCTTGATCACAGGGGCTTCATATAACGAAGGGTCAGACGGGTCAAATTCACACTGAAGAAAATGGTTGCAACACTGAATTGATTTGTGTTATCAACTGAATAAAGACTGTATACTTTTCAATAAGTGTAATTTAATGAGTAGACAGCCGGGAGTGGATGAAGTCTGATTGGTGGCTTCATGTGGTCAAGATGGCCTCATCGAGTTGCTTGCTAGACTTATTATACACAAATTAACCCTTAATTGGATAACAGGTAAATTAGTGCTTAATTACTCATTAACATCAGTTAGAAATATGTGATTCTTCAGCTAAAGACAAAGCAGGAATGAACAGCCTATTATTGAGATCCTTTTAAATGTAATATTATTTTTATGTACTCACAAATATGGAGTTTTGACAGAAATATATGAACACATGGCATGAACTAGTCATGCGTTCTTATTTACAGTCCACATCCATCTGTCAGCCCACACATCTGTGTTTTAATGAAATCCTCGACTTCCGCCATCCCCTCTTTTGATTTTCAACAACTTCGCTCCCCGCGGAGCCAAACTGGCTCAGTAGCCAATCAATCACTGGCCACAGACAGCGTTTCACCCAGACACAGGCTCCAACCCTGAGGCAGACTTTTCAATCAAACCCAGAGTCATCAATCTTGAGCTGGCTCCAAACAGTGGCCTGGGTCTACCTGGTGGCAGGGGTTTTTGTCCGCTGTTAGAAACTGGTCCAAAACACTCAGGTTTTATGTTTACCTTTCACTTTGTTTTGTTTTTAGGCTCGTATCTGACTTTTAACTGATCAAGGCAAATCATATCATCATATGGATATGCTTTAATTTCCTGAGTCACCAAAAAATTAATACTAACCAAAGGCAGTATTTATAAATATCTAGGTCCCCTTTTACATAGTAAGCATTCTTTTGACTGTAGGCCATTATATTGAAGGTAAATCCTTAAAAAACAAAAAGGGAATGTGTATTAATAATTGAAAAACTGACTGAAAACCACAACCGAGACCGACAGACGTGAACCCCTATAAAATAATGCAGAGGCCAGAATTCAACAGGACCATGAATCTGCAGCCATGCCTGCGGCTCTTTCAGCACACAGCAGAAGCTTTGAATCAAATGCTAACGTCAGCATGCTACCAGGCTGACGTTTAGCAAGTACTTTTTTGCCATGTGTACCATCTTAGTTTATCAAGCTAGCATTAGCACTAAATACAAAGTACAGTTGAGGCCACAGATGTTCTCCACAGGTAGTGAAAGCATTCAGAAAAAAAATAATGAAACCACACCTACACACCAATGAAAACCTCTTCGACTCAACCCAGTACTTCGCTCCCTTTCACTCTTCTAAAAACTGCAGTCTCCAGCAAATGTCCTGCTTTTTTTTTTTTTTTTTTTTTTCTTCCTCTTGAATCGTGTGTACTTTAGTCACACGCTGTTGCATTTCAGATACGGACGGCCGGACCGTGCTGATAATGGGCCGACAATTTAATTTCTCAGGAACTAAAGGAGACTTGCTGTGTTTTGAAATGGTGTCCGTTGGTGGTATTTAAAAAAAAATAGTAAAAGAAAAATATTTTTTTCTCTCTACATCTCATTGATTGAAGGGGAGAAAATATCCTGATGTCTTTTTACTTTTGAATGAGAGATAGCGGTGCACTGTGATTTATTTACTCAGGACAAATTGCATCCTATCTTTGACTCTAGTTCTTCTGAGTTGTTGTAAGAGTAACCCTTACCAGGCACTGTAAAATGAATGATGTTCTAGTGATTTGCAGGTTAAATAAGGGAAGAATTGGGTGATGTTGCATCGATCACAGGTTGGATTCAACATATGGACCACCAGCATGCCACAGAAGCTGAATGAGATTGTTCCTCTAGTTTGTAAAGAACAAAGTTTTCCAATTTAGGATTAGATTTGAGGGCCATAGTCCTTACTTAGTACCAGAGTACCCACGGTATTTATAGATTCTGATATAAAAAGATGAAAATAAAGTAACTGCACCTTCTTGTAGTTTGAAAACTTGGATTTGAGTGATTTGATCTTTTGGGGTAAATTCGAATATATCTGATAATTGAGTCCCTCATAAATCAGATTCTTTGTAGTGGCAACATTAAACAGCTTATATATATATATGTGTTTCTGTAGTCAGATACTTCATTACTGTTAACAGCACTTCAGAAAACCATCGCTATATTATGTACGTCTTCATTTATTCATTCATTTTTGCTACTGTAAAATGTAACCTTATTTATTCATAAGCACCTATTTCTGCAACTACTACAAACAGAATTACATATAATGTCTTATCTTTTTCTGAATATTTATGCAGACATCTAAGGGAAATATATATTTTTTTTCAAATTCTTAAATGAGTTATGGCTGATATTTATACTCTTGATGTGTTTTCTTTTTTTCTTCAAAGGAAGCATATCGCTGATCATCCCTTTGTTTGTTTATCAGTTCATCTAAGGCAGACAATATCTCTGAAAACACATTTATACTGGGGCTTTGTTATTAAACGTAAATACTACCATGACACACCAACATGAGCTAAGCTTGAATTTCTAATACTACATACTCTCCACAATGAGGATTCATGAAAGCTATCGAAACATGATACACTGACAACATGAACGTCCTTATTTGTCCTCCCTCATTTCCTGAAAGTTGCTTTTTCCGAAAATGCAAATCTTTCATCCCTCGGTTTTGAAAAGATGTCAGTGCAAGATGTCGAGACCTGTTTTGTCTTTGTGTGCGTGCTTGTCTGCTTGTTCAGTGGATACAACATAATTAAATGTTCGTGTACTGTGAAAGGTCAACCTAAATGAGGAGACATTTTGTCTGCACCACTGCCTTTTGGATTGTTTCCTGCTGACAGTGTATAGTACATAGCCGTGTCCATTTTTTTGTTCCTTTTTCTCTTTTCTGCATTTGTAATGTTCTATCTTTTCTTATTGGTGGGTGTCCACTCAACCGTCCTTTTACATATTGGTGGCCCTATGTCCCCCCTGCCCAGGGTACGGTGCCCACACACCATGCCAGTATTGGGGTTAGGCGGGAGGTCAGACTTTAATTGGCAGGGCCTGTGGCTGGCACTCTGCGCCAGGCCCTCACCCTGTCAGCTAATTGGCACCGCGAGCGGCCAGCGGCGGCGCAGAGAAGCTGCAGCACTTCGATTGATGGATGGATACCGGTGTCAGGAAAGCTTCTCCTTGACAAGAGAGCTTGTAGTCAATTTACTGCCTCAGCCTCAATGGGCGGTGTATGTATTTATGCATGTATTCATCCTCATTTGTTTGAAACATTTTGAAAAGCTGGCAAGAAGTCTGAACAACGAAAGTATTGACTTCTACATACAACAACAAATTACCTAATAACACAACAGGTATTATAATTATAGCTTGTTTAAGGGTGAGATTATATCAATGAGATCTTAACAGGGTTTGATGGCTTCTAGAGGCTGAGAAGGAATAGTTAATTGATAATATGCCTGTGTGCGAGGATCATTTGTACGGTTGCCTATTTGACTCTGTCGGACTGTGCATGAGTGCTCAAGTCAATACTGGGCATCGGTTCATTGTTTGTCTTGTGGATGTCATCGGGAAAATTAGATTCCTGAAGTTAAGTCATCGACAAAGTTTTGCAATATTCATTTTTTAGTTCTTACTCTTTTCTTTACGTTCTGTTATTATCCATGGTCGGATATTATATTCAAACAAGCAGGTTTATTTAAAAAAAAAAAGTGTGTGTGTGTGGCTCAGTGCAGTGTGTTGTATGTGTAACATGACGGGTATTTTCTTTTTCATCTCACCCCTGTCAATTTACTTTGTCTTTTTGTGTGTTTTCCATCTTGGTTTTGACAGGCGAATAGTATTAATGAGGTTCTATGGAAGTGAACAGCTAATGGCACGAGAGGGAGAGATTTTAAATTGAACAATGGAAAGAACTTAAACTTATGGAGGGAACAAAGATGAGTGGGGAGTCGAAAAGACTGCGAACAGCAGAAAATCTGGATGAGGCATAAAAGCAGTGAGAGAATGGAAAGGAAAAAAAACATATGGGAGTAAATGGAGGCGCATGGAACGAGCCGACAAAGATAGAGAGAGAGATATTGATTCACGAAGCAGTTTTCAAAACAAGATTGCAACCTCCAATTAGGAAATAAACCAATCCAAAACAGCACTTAAAGCTACATAAAAAGTGCAAACTTCAAACAAAAGTGAAAGTAATGCAAGAGGAACAGCAAGTAGTATAACACTGTGTCTGCAAGCAGTATCTTTTTGGCTGGAATGGTGTTAAATTTTAAAAAAAATGTATTTTCTCATTGATGCACTTGGACAGGCAGGTGGAAAAGATTTAAGAGAAGAGTTGTTGGGGACAGAAGGTAAGTAGGGCATCGAGGAAAGATGAAAAGGCAGATATTCAGCTGAAGAGGTTGGTGGATTAGAGGTGACCCTGAATCTGCTGACATGCATTTGATAGACAGAAGCTGAAGGTGGACTGTGGCCCCCCTCCCAGCTTCATCAGGCCTTGGAAGACCACCTGCAGATGGGTGGAATGAATATGTATTAACACAGCATGAGCACACGCGCACTGAAAAATGTACACTACGCCCACAGCCATAATCACGTATGGATTTAGTCGCTTTACACATACACATAAGATTGTTTTTAACATGCAAATGGGTCCCGGTACTTGCTGCACGCAGGTGTACATAGACAGGTTCAATGTCAGTAACACATCCTGAGGCTGTCCCTTTTCTGCGCCGCACGTCTTCTCGCTGCTGTCTCTCCTTCTATATTCCTCTCACCTTCCTGCTATAGGTTGTTCTACTTCTCTTTCTCTCTCATTCACTTCTGCTCTCCAGGGACATCTGTTGTCCAAACACAATATGCCTCCCTCAACTCTCGGGTCATTCACTGTGTGTCCTCTGCCGTCAAGTAAAGGAATTTTCCGCCTTTTGCTTTGTGTGTCTGACCGCATGCGTGCTAGTTGTTTTCATCTGCCACCTTCTTCTCCCCGTGTTAAACAGGGATGTGGTCAGGAATTATAAATGAGTGGAGGATGTATGTTTAAAAAAAACAACAAACAAACAAACAAACAAACAAACAAAACTTTTTCCTTTGGATCCTTTTCGTGTATGTCTATTTTTCTTTGGTCCCCATGTTCTCATTGTTCTCTCTGCATGTCAACCGGTTCCATCTTGGCTCAGACTTCCTTCATACATGCCCCCTCATGTCTCGGTAATGAACCTGCAGCTCTTCATCTCTCCTTAGTCTTCCTCTGTGTGTTGGACATGACAGATGACTGGGGACCTCCAGAGGTTCACACCCCAGGGCTCTAGATAAAGGCAGCTCCAACCTCAAGATGATCAATCAATCAGTTTACACCGCGGGCGTCTGATCAGCCAATTAATCAATCTCTGAGTTAGCAGATGTTGTTGCTGTCCCTCAGCGATGGAGCTGGCAGTTGAGTGGTGGAGGCGGCGTCTCCAACAAAAGGCTGAGAGGCTTGAAGTGTATAGGAGAAGAAAGGAAAGTGATTTTTCATCTTTCTACTAGGATTTCACCCTTTGTGGGCTCACTACTTCCATTTGTTTTTCCTGGAGAATCATTTCTTTCCAAGCTTTTCCCATGCTGTTTCCTGCTTTTTCAAGCCTCTGCACATCTTAAAGTAAGTTTTTGATTATTAACCATTACCGTACTGTTTATACATTTGCCTAAAAATAAATAGGTCAGCTATTTTTTCATCAACACCTGCAAATTTTGGAGAAGGGTTAGGTTTAGTGGGCTGACACCGCTGTCCCAGCATCGTTAAGGCCAGCTGGATCAGATCAAGCCCTCTGTTGACCCCTGTTCACAGTCAATGAGCTACAGACTCTACAAGGACACTTCATTTTAATGCGTCCTTAAACAGCCAGCAGTTAAGATACGTATGCAAACATTGAGACACCCACACTCAACACCTACACCTTTTGCCCCTTGGTCCCTGTCCTGGCCTCTTGGTCCCTGTCCTGGGCAGGTCAGCCCTCTGACCCGCAGGGTCATTGGATCATTACTCACTGTGCTAAGAGATCCCCAGGGAGAGTAATTCTGTCTGCAGCCTGTGGCAGTGATGCCTTTTTCTCCCAGGATTCTCCATGCATCAGTCATGTGTTGGTTAAAAATCATATCAAGTTACCAGAGTTTCTAAATATAATGAAGAATGTCTAAATAATGACATACCCCGATGCATATGCTATGATTGGCAAAACAGCATTTGTCCTTTTTTGTTGTTTGAATAATGCAAAAATAAGAAGCAAACAAATGAAAACCTGTAAACTTAAATCACGTGAACTGACAAGTAACTAATTCATTGGATTATCTGCCATATAGTGAAAGGACAAAAGCAATTCATGAAAAAGTAGATAAATCCTTAAAACATTGTGGCCCGAATGTTGATGCTTGAGTCAGAGCTTCTCTGCCACAGCCAGCTTGTTCTCAATGATTAATGACACCGCCGCTTCTTTTGACTTTATTGTTCCCAGAACGCTACAGTTGTGACAGGGAGGCCACGCTGTCAAGTTTATTTTGGAGTCTAAGTTGCACATAACCGATTCAAATCCAGTTGTCAGACTATTGCATGTCAAAGCCGCCCTTTCTCTCCCTATGTATTCTGTTGCTTTCTTTTGTAAACTGTCAAACAAAGGCTAACTTTACTGACCTTGTAAGGTTTATTCACTTTTCTGGTGGTATCATCAGTAAGTCAACACTGCCACTGAGCCTCATTCGTTATAGAATAAATGGCAACTAGAATTAGGACACTATGCATATGATACTTAAACATGACGAATCGGGTATCATATAATATCTTGTTGCTGGTCTGTGCCGCTTTCATACGACAAATGAACTCTACCTCGGCATTTTTGGGGAGCTGCGTGTGTGGCGGTGACAAAGCAGGCAGGATTTGAACTTCTACAACATTTACTTTGTGTGTGTGTACAAGAAGCTGTGTGCAACAAATCAAGGAAAGACGGTACAAAAGTATTACTCTACCTTCAAGTGCGGCTGTTTCGAACACCTGTATACGCTGTAAAGTTTCGTCCTCAGATTTGCACCCGAAGTCGTAAAAATAAAGTTTGTTTCAAAGAAACTCCATCTTTGATGAAAACTAGACTGGGTGAATGTTGCAGTCTCACTCATCTTATTTAGTGTGCAACTTTGGTTTTCAGTTTCATCATACATGCATGTTAAAATGAATTGAAAGATAAAACTCTCACGGGTTCAGATTATTACAATATGTTCTTCCAGTGTATTACCTTTTTTTCCCTGCTACAATTTCACAAGATACAAGCTGAACCCAAGGCTCACTGAGAAAGAATTCTCAATGCTGAACCCCCATAGCATCGTGATGAATAAAAGTCACATTCTTCCAAGGTGTCAGTATGCGTGTGAATAAGTGTTTGACAGTGTGTTTGTCCTTATCAGTCAAGGTTAACCCCAGTAGCTGAGCACACTATATCTTATATGACTACATCACCCGTAACCCTACCGCTTCCCATGGACACTAATGGCTATCCTTGAAGTGTTACTGCCGGTCCGTAAAACCTCACGACGCTAATTAACCAACTAAAGGGAATGCTTTCTAATGGAGTTTTACAGCTACTGCTACCAGGACGTATGTTTTATTAGTGACTCTAAAGGTAAATGCTTAACACTGCCAGTAAGGTCTGTGTAAGGTGATATTATACAATCTATCACTTAGATTTGATCTGCCGTTGATGGCTGTTTAAAGATAGAATTACAGTAGTTTTACAGGCAGTTACGGGATGTGCCAAGATTTGTGGGGGCGGTGATGTGTGTCTAAAACAGTTTTTGATTGTGTGCGTTTTCTTTTACGACTGGCAAAAAAGTAAGAAGTTGTGCATGTCTTTTGTCAACCCCCCACGTTACAGTATTCTCCTATTTCCAAGCTTGATTATGACAGTTCTTTCAGCTAAAAAAAACCCCTATTCCAACTATCTTGTCATTCATATTCCATCCACACATTGACCCATCTCTCTGCCTCCCTTTCATCTTCTCTACCCCATGAGCTTCCCCTCCCTTCCCTCCATCCATCTCTAACCTCCCACATGCCACCTCCACCTCCGCCGTGCCAATTAACACCAAAACACGGTCACATTGTGCTGCCCTTTGACCCCCCTCCCTGGCTGTCGGAGCACACAGGACCTGAGGCCTGGGGCTTCAGTATTAGTTTGTCACAGGGCCCTGTCGCGCAGGTCTGTGATAGATGGGCCCCGGTGAGCAGCTCTGACCCATCGTGCTGCAGCACTCACTCGGATGGTGTGAGGGAGCATTGATTATGATGCTACTTGTGACAGGGGTGAATCAGGACTGAGCCGATGGTGGCAAGGGGGGAAGACAAAAGAGGCCGAGGTTATGGATGAGGTGCTGTTAGTTAATGTGATGAAATTTGATTTGTGCTCTATCGATCATGGCATCTTGAAAGATTATTTTCATCTAGCATGATTTATAAGCGTGTAGTGGACATACAGTGTAACAGTACATCATCTCATTACATTACAGAGGTCTCCATCATTGAGGTGTGAAATGAAAAATATATTATGTACAGAATTGCGAATAGCCATAATCACATTTTCTTTTTTTAATAGAAAAAACTAGTGCTGAGCCTAAATGTGTGTCTTGGGAAACTTTGTACTGTGCATCATAAATCCTGCTCTTTAGGTCAGGGTTGTCCAGTCTGTGGATGTGGAGTACCTAAAGGGGTTGCACTATAAATGTGAGGACTTAACAAGCGGATTAAAGTGATAGTAGAGAATCAAAAACTAAAAATGAAAACCACTCTGGTTGGACTGCTTACTCCTGAATTGCTGAGCAGACATTGCTTTGGTTTTACGTAGTTACCCTACGCCTGCTGAACGTCACAGGCTGGAGTTATTTTTATTTCCTTGCCTATGGAACACTTTAAAGAAAAATGGCAAGTAGCAGAGAACACTTTAAAAACGAAAAAGAGCAGGTGTGGAAAAGCGTATGGGAGCAAATCAGTGGGAGAACAGGAGGTGGGTGGGGGCACCTGACACAGCAGAATCCACCTGCTTTCATTGCTCTTCCACCCTCCAATCCTGCTCTCCTCCTCCTCCTCCTCCTCCTCTCCTCCGCCCTCACTCACAGCTCAAACTGCAGCAGTCGGCTAATTAAAAAACATGGCTGGTCCTTAATTATTCAGCGCCTTGCTAATTGATATTCACAGAGGCGTTCACCTCGCCTAAACGATCCGTTTAATCTGACCACCAGAGTCTCACTCTCAACCGCCTGTCACCTTCAGCCATTGTGCTACTGTACTTAATAGGAGACCAGGGGGAGATGGATACAGGAAGGGGAATGTAAAAGTTTGCTTCTGATGGTGATATGGCTTCCTGGGCTACATACTGCAGTGTGTAGAATCTGTGCCCTGTGGGAGAGTATTGTTGTGAATATTTCTACTATTATGGTGCTATTTTTTTTTCCCCCTTTTCTCAAAGAAAAATTAAGACAGAGTGAGGCAGAATTTGGGAATCAATCAAATCCTCAAATCAAATTCATCATCCTCTAGACTTGCACAGTTTTGAAAATACACTGTGTTTTTGTCATGTGTTTATATGATAGTGATTTTTAAGAAATCATTGTCTGTAAAAATGTAGATTTCAAAGCTGCAAACTTGCAAGAACCTCACACGTTCCCTTGTTTCCCCCCATGTCATCCACTTCTGTCTTTCTCTCCATACTTGTGTGTGATCTGTGATCATTTTGGCCCAGTCTTCATTCTTGACACCACCAATGATAAATCACCTTTTATTGTCCTCCCTCTCTTTGTCTCTTATCTCTCTGTTTCTGTTCTCTTCACTCTCAAGTTCACTTCCAATTGCTTGTCTAATTTTGCCCTTTTCATCCACTACCCCCCCTAACACACACACACACACACCCACCTCCCACTCAACCTTAGTCTTGCTCTCCCCCTCCAGTTGCGACCGCCTCTTCATTAGTGGAACAAAAGGTGTATGGGCAGTGGTGAAGTCTGTCCCATTGTTTGGCCTTTAATATGATTAGATTATCTTTAAAGTCCGCTGAATGGGGTTAATCAGTCGGAAGTAATCCTGACATAGTGTGTGTCCATCAAAGAGGAGAGCCAGCCTGCTCGTACGGACATTTAACACATGCACATGTGCATGTACGCACACGCACACACACACACACACACACACACACACACACACACAAAAGTGAACAAAAAAAAGAAAATCCCTGGGTACACATTTCTGTCACAACCTCTCCTCTTTTAATGACCCCTTTAGTCTTGCCTTCGGCACACATTTATCTCTCCACCCGTTCTGTGTGGGTACAGCTGCACCGACTGGTGTGTGTGGATGTGTGTGTTTCAGATCAGTGTCTGAGCTGTTGTTTGTGTCTCGGCGTCTGTATGCATCTTTTGTCTCTCTCTGAAAAGCCTAAAGTCTTTAGTTGGCACCAATGTGCGTAACATTGAGTTTGGACACACTTGACAGTACACAACCCCCTGCCAGTCCTTTCCTCTGTGTTGCCCTCCATCCCATCATCCCTCTTCCCTTCCTCCTAAATTGAGTTGTTGGTGGGTTGACAGTTTTTTGGCACCTTAGCCAACATAATCCAGTCTCTCAATAACATTGCCAATCTATCCTGGAACCCTTGATTGCACGATTGGAATCAATAACACATTTAGGGTAATAATATCCCTCCTTCTAGTGTACTTACAGCATACTTTAAAATGTGTGCTTCATGATATATATACACCAAGGAGTCTTGGGTGTGTCTCGAATTGCTATCATTTACGTTTAAGTTCAACTTGATCCCATCATGAAGAGCAGGTGTTGAGTAACGCTGGGCACACAATAGCACTTCAGGCCTGCAAGGGGGACACAATGGAGACAATTGTCTGACCGTAGCAATACGGCTGCTTAATGTCAGGTTGGGCTGAGTCCACAGAGACAACAGCGACTTGGTGTTGCTTTAAGTGTTGTCTCTAATGTGATAAAGTGATGTTGTAGAAGTTTTCTTTCCCTATATCTGCCTCTGGAGATACGTGTGTTTGTGTGTGTGTGTGTGTGTGTGCGCGCTATCCGCCTTGTGCATAGTGGGTTAGCTCGGAGCATCCCCTTGACTTTGAAACTTCCCCCACTAATCTGAGGCGAGGACAGACCCTCGGTGACATTCCTCCCTACTCCTCATCACAATGCATAGAGCACGCCTGCAGTGCGTTGAGTAGTTGAACACAGATGGTTATCAATGTGGTTGAGATTGGATGGGGTAATGCAATTTTTTTTCCCTATACGTTGTATTCTCTTCATATTCTCCGTCAGTGCTTTAAGCACTGTGGGATGTTGTGGCTGCTCTCCCATAGGACAGTCCTCTGCGGTTGTTGAATGTATGTAAATGAGCATAAGTGCGTACACAGGAAGGGTCTAGGATATATTAAGTGCCATACATGTATACTGTTTGCGTACATGCCAGTGAGAAAGGACTGTTGGGCGAGATTGAGACACTGAAGTGTGAGTATTCAAGCAGAACAGTGTGGTAACCAGCCATCACTAGCCTCTGAATAATAAACCTTTGTAAATGTCATTTTGGAGAAGTTCATGGATGAATCAGTGCCTTTTTACACTCTTTCTTTTTCTCTCTCTCTCACTTTCTTTCAATGCTCCCTTATTCAGGAAATTGGACGTAAGGTAACTCTTTGCTTTCCTTCGAATGTCTGATTTTTCCTTGACTCCTGAGTTCTCTCTCACTGTTTCTGCATGACAGGATTTTGCAAAAAAAAAAAAGAATTTCTTTTACCTTTCAGTTTCTTTGACGTGTTACATTTTTCTTTCTACCAGGTATTTCAGCCGTTCCATATTTTGATGATCCCTTCTTACACCTATCTTGCCCCGAATGCTTTTGTAGAATTATAGATGAGATCTCAGCTTGTTTCTGAAGACTTGTTAACGAAAGGGAACGGATACACAAAATGCTTTTAGGTTGGGTCCTAAAGTTCAAAAGTCTGTATCTTGTTCAAAAATTTTTACAGGTTTTTCTAATGTATATACTATACTAATTTTAGGTTAATTAAGAATACCACAGAACGCTGCTTGATCCACATTTAAAATTAATTAAGTTCTTCATTTCAGAAAACATCTCTTCAGCTTAACATTATACCCACAAATGACATTATGACAACACTACAAAACTATAATCTATAAATCCATCATCCACAGCCATCCATATATCAGTAGCCTTTGACAAGTAAATGATTAAAACATTTCTGGTCTGTATTGTCCTGTCTGTGAAGGAAGTCACACTTCTCTCACTATTATTATAATTTTAATTTTGATTTCAGTCATCCCAGTGTAAAGGTCAGGTTTTCTTTCTCTCTGGTAGCTGATACATCCTGGTCTTATCTGTCCTGTATATCACCCAAAGAGTCAGCCATACGATTAGTGAAGGTCGCAGTAGAGGGGAGGACAGTGGAGATAGGTAGGCTGGGTAAATATAAATGCCTGACGGTGGTGCTCGTTCAGACTGAGAACTGATGTTATCCTCTTGGCCTGATAGTGGTCTGGTAGAAGATTGAACACAAGAGGACAAAGAAGCGCATACAGTACACTCCAAGACATGATCAGTCTCACACACACACAGGCACACAGGTGTATTTGTGCATGATTATATGAACATATTCCCATACATGTAAAAATCATTCAGTTGTATGGACTTACAGGCATGATCCATGAATCCAATCACAAGGTGTACGTATGCCAACAAACAGAAGGCCTGTGTCTGTGTTATATTGTGTTTTGGCTTGAAACGCACTGATTTCTTATTACGGCTCTCAAACACACACGTATATTTGTGTATAGTGGGTGTGTATTTTTGTGATTTGTTTGTACAGATTGGCAGTGCTCTGTTGATCACATAAGTAATGTGTTTTTCTCTTCTCTCTGTGTGCATGTGTGTATGCTCATGTGGTATATTCATATTTGGATTTGTGTGTGTGTGTGTGTCTGTGTGTGTGCGTGTATCCAGGCCAAGCAGCTGGACGCCAAAGAAGCTGACATAAAGAAGCAGGATGCTTTCTACAGAGAGCAGGTGGCCCGGCTGGAGGAGAGGGTAAGAAACAGTTTGCATCATGTACCAACTTGAACAATTTCTGTATTAAGACACAAGTTACATGAATGTGTAACTTGACTACAAGAATCGTATAAATGAGATACTTGAGCAAAACAAAACCAAAGCACAACTTCATATCACAATGCGGAGGATATAGCATCTGATACAGTCACCAAGCAAGATGACATCACTGTTATTTTCAACAACATACATACACACTGCAGCTCTGGTTCCTGCCTGGGGAAAAAGGTTGTTTTATAATATATCCCAGGTTATGCATTATGTACTCATTTACACAAAAACACACACATCGGTGTGCACACATATTCATGCACACAATTCCGCCAATATAACCTGGTTACCTCTGGGCTCAGCCACGCTGAAGTCATATTTATTATTTCTCTTCATCTCACTGCCCTACTGTTTTTGTTATTATCCTTCAACTTAAACTCTCCATGCTTTCTCTGTGTGACGTATCTCTGCCTCTCTGTAATTTTCCCTCTGCCGCACTTTTTTTCCCCTTTAATTTCCACCCTCCGTACCTCCACCTGAAGGATAAAGAGTTATGTCCCATTCAACCCTGCATGTTTCCTACTGTCCCTGAAAGTGACACTACCCTGATGTTCCTTGTCAAACCAGTGTCCTACGGAGGGGGACAAGGGTCAGCTGCCGTGCTTAGCCCACTTCAAATGGCAGCTCCACGCTGGTCCCAGTGAGAGATGCCGGCAAGGCAGGGGACCAGGGTCAAATATTCTGTTAAAGTGTGGTAAAAACGGATGCCCTCATGCTGCTGTCAAATCATAAGTGTACCTTAGGAAGGATACAATGCCCTATTTATTGTGCTTAAATGACACCTTCATGCAGGGAAGGAGTTTTCTCCCCTTTGGGGGGGAGCAAAAGGTCAAATGCCCTTCATAGTGAAACCATAATGGAAATTTACCACCATTGTGCAGCCAGATATTGTAAGAGAGGGATAAACTCACATATCCTTATTCTTAAAAGCTAATATAAATACAAGGTCAGCAAAAATATCACATGCTCAGTGGGTGCATTGTCCTTGTAAAAAAAAAATAATAAAAAAAAAAATATATGTCTCCGCTCAATGATGTGTATGCTTACCCATATTGTTTATGGCTTTAAATATAAAGAACTTCTTTGCTTCTTTCTTACATTTTTCTGAACTAATTAAACAAGTAGCACAAATGCTACAATTTACTGTTGCAGTACCCACTCTTGTTTCAATATTTTTAGTGTTAAATTCTTTTTAGGGCTCGTTATAAACAAAACATTTTCCTTTGGGTCAATAAAGCCCACAAATGTTCGATCCTTCACTCTTCAGCCGAGTAAGATATTGAGTGGTAATGGACCTCTGTCAGTAATTGGAAGTGCAAAACAACAAGAGGATAACATTTTTCAGGTCGATGGCTTGGCCGAAGATCTAAAGAATGTAAAATGTTACGGCATGAGATGTCGGCATACTTACTTGGTGCACTTGAACACCTGACTGACATATAAAGATTTAAAGCTGAGCTTCTCTTGTTTCAATTTTTCAGCTGTTGTTGTATTATTATATCTTCGGAGGGTGTAGCTGTACTGAATCGTATAGGAGCAAATGTGAGTGGTGATGGTAGAAGTGATGAGTCCTGACTAACAGGCATTATCGACTCCAGGCACTGGCCATCCTTCAACCACACTGGCCTCTGGTCAATATTCCTTAGATCAAAGTGTCAACAAATCACCTTCACACCTCAGAGAGAGACAGAAGAGTGAAAGAGAGAGAGAGAGGAGTGGACAGACATTATGCGAGACGGTAGCCAAAGCTTGTGAAAAAATCTAGATATTCAACACAAGAAAATGTGAGGTATGATGAGAAACAGGACAGGTAGAGACACATTGGAATTAAAGAGATTCTAGCTGAGAGGGTATCACAAAAAGTATGATAAAGTGACATTTGTGAATGTGGGATTTAGAATAATAACAAGAAAAAAAGATGGAAGAGGAAGAGCGGAGACAGAAGAGTGGTGAAAAGATAAAATGTCACTGAATGATAAAGAACAGTAAAGACAAGGTTGAGAGAACACTATAAAGCTTCTCTGAATTGAAATAATGGATGGTGAGAGTGAGAAACAGGATGTCAGCTAAAAGGCTCTGAAAAAAGGGACAATGCGTAATCTAATTCATTTCATTTATTTACCTGAATTAAACTATAGGTTAATTAGATTTTCAAAGCACCTTTTGTATCAACAAACAACCATACCAGTTCAGTTTGCAAAAAGATGCTATCAGGATTTATGGCCTGTGGGGAAAAAAACAGTAACACACAGCCAACCGTGTGTGTGTGTGTGGGTGGGTAAAGGTGTGTGATCCTGTGTGTAACTGAGGATCAATGGTGGGTATATTGCATGTTGTCTTACTGTGCAGAAAGCGGCTTGGGACTCCATGGGGGGTGTAGTTTATTTAGACTGTGTTATTAATGCTCCTTTCTCTTGTTCTGGCCACAGTGCTCCATTTGACACTCAGTCCAGCCTCTCGTCACTCCCTGTTCTCTTGACCTAACAGTAGCCTGTTAGTAGCAATAGTCATCCTTAACTGTTACATCTAAACAGAATCAGTCAATTTTTCAATACAAAAAAAAAAAGGAAGTACCAAGAGCAAATTTTCAAAAATGACATTGACGTTAACAAAGATCAGCAAACTTCAACCTGCATGACATTGCAGAGCAGTCGCTAAGTGTACTGATGTAACAGTGAACGAGGCTGTGGGAAAATATTGGTTCATTGTTGTGCTTCTGTTTTTCCAGTGAGAATCCACCATATTTGATTTCACTTTGGGTATACTGCTATCTTAATATTATATCCCCGTTCCTTTCATCTGGCCTCCGCTCCTCCCTTTACCTCAGGATTCCCCCAGCATTTTGCACACCGGCAGAAAGAGGGCAGAGGAACCAAAATAGACGGAGAGAGGGAGAGAGAGAGACCGAGAGAGAATATAAGTCTGATATATATTACACGTCTGTTCCAATCCAACATGGTCATTCATCAGAGGGGCTGCCAGTGACAGGCCATCACCAGGCTCACAGACAGCTCAGCCTGCTGCCTTTGCTACTGCTGCTCATTGAGGCCACAGCTACCAAATAGCCCCTGAAAACAATATCTATACATTTATTACATTTTCACTCAATACCTGCCCCGCTGTAAAACAATCTCATATTTAACAATCAACTCTACCATGTTTCTCTTCCATCTGTTCTCTATATCTCTCCTTTTTCAGTTTTTTTTTTTTTTTTTTTTTAGGGATGCTGTTTTTTTATTCCTCCATACCTCAATTTCTTTCTTCTTTTTTTTTTTCAGAGGGATTTTTCTTCTCTTCTTTTCTATTTTTCTTTGCGCCTTGTATATCGATGAAATTGGATTTTTCTGCTCTCCCATGGAGGACAATCACGGCAGCAATTGCCATCTCATAGCAAAGTTCCACAGCACTGTGAAAGGAAGAAATACAGGGGAAAGAGCATTAAAAAACAGTAATGGCTTCAATCTCTCTATCTCTGTCTCTGCCTCTTCCTTGCCGTCTTCATCTCTCCTGTCTGTCATTTCATTATCCCCTTCCCTCTCAATCTTTTGCCCTCTGGCTCTCTTTCTGGAGAGTGGAGCTAAAATTTTGCTGTGTAAACAAATAAACTTTAGAAAATTAGAACTTTTTTTTTGTTTTTTTTTCTTGTTCTGGCCACAACTTATCCTGCTGCTGTATCGTAGCAGTAAATATGTTTTAGACTTTTTCCTTCACCCTGAAGATCAGTGTAGTCTGTCTGGCACAGCTTGTTGTATGACTGGAGACACGGTAATCCATAGTTGAAGACACGGCTGTAGTGCTGAATTATTGTGTCTGAGACGGTTAGCTGTTTATAGCCACATGATGGGATTCACAGGGATTTAACACAAGTCTTTTCAGGCAATGGTGATTTTGCAACAACGGAGCAGCACATTCATTTATGTAAAAAAAAAAAAAAAAATTATATTCACTATATGTTGGACAATTGTGGCTGTGCTGTGTTCACCAGAAGAGGTTAAATTACCCCGTTAAGTAAAACTGAAAATACTTACTCAGTTGATGCTCAACCCTTCCTCTGAACAGCAATTTCCCAATCATGGCTAAGCTAGGCGCTGATAATGTTAGCATGTCTGGCTAACTAGCTTACTACATACCATACCCACCTAACCTTGCATTACCAACAGTTAGCATATCATTAGCTGACAACATTATTCTGTGCTGTTATAGGTTACTTATTTATTTATTTTATTTTATTTTTTTTGAGCCTTTAAACCACATACACAGCCACTGTGTTAGCGTCAGTCCTGGATGCTACTAGTCGAGGCTAACATTAACAGCTCGGTCCTATTCTACTACTACTCCTAAGCTAGCAACCGCACATACATTTACATATAAACCAGAGCATTATGCTTGCCAAACACATCTGTCTGTCTTCCAAGTGTTATGTTAGAACAAAATTATTTTATTTTTTTCATTCTTCAAGTCTTTTTCTGTTGCATTTTCAAGCATAATAACTTTTATCAAACTATTTCAAGTTTCACCGTTTCCTGCCAAGGTCTTCCTATGAATCGAAAAATGCAAATGAAAACAGTTGGATCGAAATGCAACTAATAGTTCACCAGCCTCTTCGCTCTCGTAGGCAAGCTGCGGAGTCGCACAGCGGGACTCTAATTTCCTCTCGCTCTGCAGAACCATAATGTTGGCCGTGGTGGGGCTTCTTCCCATTTTGGCCCTCCTGCTCAGCAGCAGATAAGAGAAAGAAGCCATCAGTACAGGGAGTTATTTGTTTTATTCATTAAAAAATGTGAGCCTCTTTCTCTAAATTGAGCTGTAGCCTGGTTTGGGGTGCAGCTTCTATCTTGTCAATATCGCTGCATTGCATTAGCAGTAATGAGTTAATTTGTCTATGACACCCCCTACAAGCATTTTGTTCGGCTCCAGATGAGCTAAAAAACTAGTGGGGAGCAAGAAGAGTAAATAGGAGGAAAACAAACAGAGTTGGTCGCTACTTGATTGTACAGGGGGGGGGTTCACACGCAGCAAAATGTTCCTACAGCTACGGGAACCGCTCGATAGCAATGGGGGAAAAAAAAACTACACATCATTTTGTGAGTCCTAAATCAGGGTTCTGCCATTTTAAAATAATTTATTTTTGGTCAATAAGGAAAGTTTTCAGCCAAACTCGTGTGTTCTCTCTCTCCTCTGGCCTAATGCAAAGGTCAGGGCTTGTCTCTAAATCAGTTGGGGCAACAGGACGAAAATCACAAGTTGAGACCACTCAGCAATCACACAAATTACACTCTTCTCTGCCTGGTGGTGAGCAAGTGAGTAGCAAGTGAGGGACTGAGTGAGTGGGGGCTTTTTGTGCATAACTGTTAATATCTATCCACCAGGTTATGTGTAGACACAATTAGGAGCGTGTTCACACGTGTTACCCATGTTGTTTATGTTAGTATGTCGTGTGTAGGCGTGCACGTGAATGCTTGTGCATTGTTTGTTTGTATGTATGTGTGTGTGTGTGTGTGTGTACACGTATTGTAAGTAGTCCCAGCAATCACTGTCACACATGGCCTTTTGTCCTCCCAGGTGGATTACTACGCTGATTAGTGCCAGCTCTGCCATTTAGGCAGGTATTATTATCTTACACTTAGTATTCTAGAGAGATCCAAATCTCTTTCTGGCTCTCTCTTTCTCTTCCAATGGCTTAATCGCAGCACCCAGGAGAAGTCTTATTCTTGCCTCTTTCGCAGCCTCCCCAAAAAAAATCTCTTTTTAGTCTTTATCTGCAAATAAGCTTCTCTGTTAAATCCTTTTCCGTAGCTCTTAACAGTTTCTTTGTCTACACTGAAAACGACTTGATTCAAGGCTAAGAGGGCACAGATACAGCATGAGCTTACAAGTTAGCTCTTAAACTTTGGATATAGATTAGTATATATTTTTTTCAAACCCATTTTTCTCCATATGTTTCCATATGTGAGCGGAAACAGTGAAATGTGTGTCTCATAATGCCACGTAATGACAAAACACTTTCCAAAACGATTTTCTTTTATTAATTATTGTCATCTTCTGGAGATATTTTCTACAAGTAGATGTGGCAGTTGACTATAAAAGACTTGTTTGCCTGCTTCCTGACCATTTGGTCTCTATGAAGAGTATTTAGTGGACTGTGTGACCTTACATAGACACCATTCATGTGTAATTCTTTTATACAGTAGCCATCAAATCATGTCCAATCAATTAAATTTTATTTCAAGGATGATCAGTAAAAGCAGAAAGCATCTTTTCAATTTAAAGTGTGATAGCAAAGCGTCTTCTAAGTAGGTTCAGTTAAATACTCATGGAAACAACTAAAAAAACGTGTTTATGCACTGGTACAGAGAGCAGTATGCACATTGATGTCATAAAAATCAATGCAATCGATCGGCAATTATGTCGGTAACACAACAGAATATGAGAATGTGTGAGTGTCCATCGAAATGAAGAGGACTCCAATCTGTAGCAGAGCTTTTGTCAGCATTGTCATGTCCCATCGTCTTTTTAGCTCTGCAACACATGACTATTGATCTTTTCAGCAGCACACTTTATGCCCATTGATCTTTTATGAACTATGATGAATGTCTTCTTTACAAGGAAGTTACGTTTTGGACACATGGGACCAAAAAAGGATTTGTCTCGTTTCTAATTTGGCTGTAATTTATGCAAGGTGATTGGTTTCCACTAAGTGAAATATATGCGTTAAATAAATTCTGTTAATATTAACCCCAACAGGTAAAACGTAATATTTGACTGATGTAGAACTACTCTCGATCAAGCCATCCATCAAACTGATCATAAAACAGCCTCTGAGGGCTTGACAAAACAGATCTTCCTTGAGTGGTACATATGGTGTAGGAGCAAGGTTATATGTCTGTGTTTGAGGAAGTAATTCAGATTGAGTGGACCCGCTATGGGTTCATTTGCTATGGTCCACCAGGGGATTATGACCAGTGGTCGGTACGTTGTTGACTGGCGACCTTCTGACCTTACAGGATTGCTGCCTGTTATTACAGCAGAGGACAAGGGCACACACAAACGGCAATAAAACCTACTCACACAAAGAGGTGAACATACATGGAATACAACCTGCATATAGTAAAGATCACAAAGCTTAGCTTCTATCTTCTGGACAATAAATCCAACTGGTAATAGACCTGTGCCCTCAATAATCCCTCTCCATAAAGTTTTAATAGTTTAAATGATGGTAGATGGAGCAGAGGTGTGTAGGCAGGCCTACTGTACATCAGAGCCGAATTGTGAAGAGGTGTTTTTTTTTTTTTCTTCCATGAAATGTTTCCTTTCGTTTAAATATCTTCAACCTGAAAAGTGCGAAGATGTAAATAAATTGGACGGACTTTTAAATGACTTTTTTTTCTCTTTGTCTCTCTCCCTGCAGAGTGCCCAGTTCTACAAGGTCACCACAGAGAATTACAATAAAGCTGCAGACCAAGTGAATTCCAAGTTCAAGTAAGATCAGATCAAAGTTTAATCCAAGAGCTCCAAGTCATATATTGCTAAGTTATAGCCTGTTTTATTTTCACTCTTCCTTTATTGCTCCTTTATTGATTTATTTATTGAAAACTGTTCACCAGAAGCCTTTTTGTCATGCACAGTTATTTTGTACCGTCTAAAAAAAAATGATGCTTTCATAGGCTATTAGAAGTCCATGTGGACCAGTGAATACACTATTGAATTATGCCAGCCACATTGTAACCTACGTCTTTCAATCAGAACCACATTAGTCCAGCCCATTAGCTGTTGTTGATGATGTGGTTCACTGATAAGCCCGATCGTATGTTGATGATAGCTGACAGTTTGACACTTTGCTTGTCGTCTTAGTATGTCTCAGTATTAGGACATAATGTATTGTGTAAAATATTATCTGCAAACTTTTTCTACAGTCAGAAAGTACAAGATAACCTTTGTAGTGCAGAAAATAATTTTACATTGACTTTTATATAGTCGAGACTTTGGTTTTCTCTCTGCAAACTCATCTGATACTCCATTTTTAAATAGATATTTGGGATCAATGTTTATCCATAGTACATTACATTACTTGAGTGCATACATTTTTAGCATGCATGGTCATTACTCTTAACCCTGATGGTGCTCTAAACACAAAAGTCTGTTTCCACCACACCTTGAAAAGAATTACTACTTTATTGACGCTGTTAGCAGAGGATGTAATATTAAACATCCATGCAGTCATGGATATAGCGCATCTCCGGCACATATATGTAACTCAAGAAGATGCAGAATCTCTTCCCATCCATGTTCCATCTGTCTCCTTAATAACGAGCCATTAGGCTCCATAGTAATGTAGGGAAAGTGGATGAGGAGCCCGCAGGAGGTGGGGCAAGAATGGGCCCTGGCTATGAGCTCTCCTCTAGGGAGGTTTGGCTAATTGTATTAGCTTGTCATTAGCCAGTGCTAACACTGGGATCATTGTCTCCCTCAGAAATGCTGGAAACTGATTAGCCTCGCCCACCAGGGGTTTAGCACTAGACTCATGGAAGCCGGAGCTGAGACTTCCCAAATCACATTAAAGAGGGAAAAAAAAATACACTGGAATAACATTAGTGCAAAATGACAGCGCTAACTGCAAGCAAACGTTGGTCTAAGGTAGTCATGTGAAACAGGCCTTTGCACAAAGAGCCGTGATTTGCTGATTAGATTAAAGGAGGTGCATTAGCAGGTTGCGACTGCATTACAATGGTGGTAAGCTGGAGGGGAGGAGTATCTGTGTGTGCATGTGTGTGTGTGTGTTTGTGCTAATGAAATGGCGGGAAGGTCTGGTGTTACAAGACAGGGGCAGGGATGCATTGAGGGGATCAGAACAGAGGGTTAATTGGATTTAACAGGGCGTGTTTGGCCCGAGCTTGTTTACGTGTGCGAGTTCAAGCATCATGGCGTATGTTTGTATGCAGTCATACGTTGAACATCTTTCGTGAGCATAATATGTACGCCTTTGTTCAAAGCTCTCTCTTACTTATGACAGAGACCCCACAGAGATAAGATGTTATCTGTGGCCTCTGTTGAATAATGAGAGGAAATATTTTTTTTTGTCTTAGACAGGCTTTTGATTTCCTCAAAGTTGAAAATGTCCCCTAGAGATTTAAAAAAAATATATAAAAAATAAAAAATAAAGCCAGGGACCTTATACATACTTCAGAGAATTAACATTTGATATGTTAATGTGATGATGTTATAAAGTGTGGAAGATGACATCTTTCTTATTACGATGTCTTCATTTCCCCTCTCGAGCTCATGTCAGTCCCACTGTAAAGGGAGTGATCGTACTCCAGGGATTGATTAGTGTTACAGTTGATAATAGGCTACGGTTTATTATAGTGGAGGAGATGTCGCTGCCTATCAAGGGTTATAACATCTGTATATTTTGAGCAGTTTTCTATGTGCACATGATGTCAGATCACTTATGTCCTGGATCCCGTAGGATCTTTAGGTTGATGCTCTGTAATAGTCAACAATTGATTACTCTGTTTTTAGAAAAGATCAGGAGTAGAAGTGATTGATCAGGACAGTCTTGGTGAGAAAAGATGCAGTTGGTTTAAATAAACCAGGAGCAGGTAAAATTGAAAGAGGGTGACACAGGAGTGGAATTATTTTAGTATGCGTTTCTCTCATGTAAGTAAATAATGCATACAAACAACTTAAGCATATAATTCATAAGCACGTGAATGGTTCTGGCAGGTAGCCATTGAGCATTTTGCAATATGTTACTTTGATCCCTGCAGTACAGTGCTTCCATTTTCCTTAGCAATGTTAAAAAAAATAAATTAAAGTGTGAGAGGTAGATACTCACAGGAGGGACGGGTGTGTGAGCAATATGAGATTGTGTGTTTGTGTGTGTATATATGTGTGTGTGTGTGTATTTGTTTGTTTAGGTGTGCAGGGCATCTGTTCCCTGCCGTTCTCGTGCAGTATTCCCGCCAGAGTTTTCTGAGAATGATGGAGCTCTCCCAACTGGAACACAACTGCATCACTGTGACCTCATTACATCCACGCACATGAGCCAAACTGCACTACTAATATTAGAAAAAAAAAAAACATTTCTAAATCTGAACATTTATACCATGAAAAACTCAACTTTTAAATTGTTTCCCCCACAAAAAACTAAACTGCCCCTTTTAGTGTCTGGAATTTTTCTTGTTCTCGAAGACCTAGACAAGAGTGATTTGGTGTACAGTTGTTACATACATGCATACGCACAACATGTAAGAGATAACGTAATAACACAGTATGTTAGACAAACACATACGCACACTCACATAGGGTCAAAGCTTTTATTCACTTTCCATGTGACACTGACTGGAGATAAGAGTTCCCAGGTGCCTGTGGGAAGGAGGCTATCTCTCTCTGCACCTGATTTATATGCTGCCACGTTCACCACAAGTTGTTTATCCAAGTCTGATGCATTATCACACTGTCCGATACTGAATATGTGACCTTTACTGCACTACATGTATGTAAGAGCGCTTATATATGTGTGTGTGCTTTTTGTATGTGAGGATAAATCTATTCAAGTGTGCTCACATACACGTATGTGTCTGCACTGGAGTATGTGTGTATGTCCCTCGACGGGCTGCAGTGACCCCGATGGGGGCTTTAGTTTGAAATGCAAGCTGACAGGCATGGAGGAAAATGATAGATGTGAGATTATGCGCAAAAAAAGATGGAATGTGGAATGAAAGAAACGGTGGCGTAGTCCTAAACTTCCTGTCGGTGGTAACCTTTCACGAGGTTTTCGGGCTTCTTTGTTGAAGCTGGACACTGTGTTTGTCCAGGGTCCGTGCAGAATTGAGGTGGGTGGGTTTGACAGTGTTGTGTAATACTGAATGATTGGGACCCCCGTTAAGTTAAAACTTGGACTTGTCTATGTTTTCTGCCTTGATGGTGACATTTGTCATAAGATCAAAAAAAAAAAGGCAACACATTTTCACGCTTCTGTGTTTGCGTGCATGTGTGTGTGTCTGAGCCATGTATTTTCATTTCCCAGCTATACAGTTGGCCATAGAGAATATAATCTTATTTTAGTCTGTCACTTCACTGTCACCCATTTCCTCCCTCAGGCTAGACACACACTTATTTTATTGTTTATTTTTATTTTTTTTTGAATAAATGTTTTTTCTAATTTAATCCATTTGACAATAACAACAGCCACACACACATTCCTCTCTCCATCTCTTCGAACACAAACACACACACAAAGGCATGGAGCAAAACCTTGTTAAATGTGCATGGCTTATTGTTTTTTTTTTTTGTTTTTTTTTAATAATGTCGTTGTGCTGTATACTGCCTTGGTCAACCAGTGACAAAACTACCCCTTCATCTGCTTTTTTTTGTTTCTGTACATTATTATATTGCACAGTATTACAAGAAAACCACTCAGTAATTAAAGTCCATTACATTCAAGCCAAAACAATCTATTCACCGTGTTACATCCAGGTAACTACTATTTACTCTCACTGCCAGAATGACAAAATGTCCACACTGCAGGTTTAAGTCGGTTATTGATAAAAGTTTAAAGCAGTGTGTGTCATCGTCAAATCAATTATAGCTTCATTGTAGTAAACAAGTAAAGACTATGGTAATGTTTATTGCCGGCTTTATGTCACTTAGGTTTCCCTATATTATTACAAACCAGGTTGTGGACACAAAAATTGAAAATCCCTTGCAACCTAATGCAATCCACCACAATTGCCCAGCAACAAAGCATTGCAGGACTATTGCGTTGTACATTTGTTTTTTATCTTTCATGGTACTAAAGAGGATAAATAGGACTGGAGGAAATCTGCAAAAATCCACCCAGGCAGGTAGGAGCTTTCCATTTTCTTGGCAGTGTTCATCCTCGTTTAAACGAATGATACCGATGTCTCACAATTAATGAAGCAATGATTTATTGATATTTAATGACACCGAGCAGCACTTTTAATTACTCCAAAAAAAAAAGACGGGTATTAATTTAGCAGGCTTCAGTTGTAGCTGTCGAGCAGTTTTGTTTTTTTTCCTCTAAAGTAGTCAGCGAGGTAGGACAGACGGAGCGATGGTTGACCCCTCTGTCAGGTGAGGTTGAATCGCAATTCTGTAGCTAGGCAACCTGGGCGCAGTGACAAGATGGTGGTCAGCTGAGGAGACAGAAGTCAATAACTGTTTTAAAAGCTCTTCTTTCGGCCTTAAGAGCTTCGCTGCGCTGGCTGTAAAAAGCACACACAGTTCTAAGGACCTGCGTGGGCGCACACATGGACATACAATACACACACACACACACCTTTTAGTAGCTGATGTAGTGCTGCATTAGAAATGGGCGGGAAACACACTTACAGTTTTTATTGCTTTTAGCTATTTTTTTATTTTTTTATTTTGCAGCACAGTGACATATCAGTTCTTTGCTGTCCCTTCATTCATATAGAATATGTACTTCATGTTTAACACCTACCTTCATATCATCACTGTATCATCACATGTCTTTCACAAATAAGGATCCTGGCACCAGTGAACATCTTGAGGCTGTATGTTACAGTGTGCTTGTGAAACATTTCCTCTGCTTGAGGACAGAGAACAGTCTGCTTGGAGTGTATCTGAAGTGGGGTCAAACAGGACACATGTTCGCTTTCTTTTTTTTTTTCCTATCACCCACTCATCCTTCTTTGTCTCCCTCACTGCTCACTTAGCAACAGTGTTTTCTGTCTTAATTTAAATCTCACTCGCTCACTCCCTCTTCGTTATTGTTTGCTTTTACCTCGCTCCCTCACTCGTACGTCCTCTCACTCCGTTCTTCAGCCCCTCATGCTTTTTTCTTGATGCCGTGTCGCTCATTGAATCTCGTATCCATGCTGATGGATTTCACTGCAGGGGGTCACTCAGGTCTGCTTTTAAAAAGCAGTGTAATCCAAATGCGTGTCATTTTTCTCCGTAACTGGATCATTTGTATTTATTTACCCCCCTTGATACTGACTCCTGCCTTAACTAGAAAGAACATGAGGGCTATTTAAGGGGGAACCGGCACTCACCCCTTAACCCTATTAACCATTAAGTGGACCCAAATGATGATAAATAGACAATGTGGCGATTGGGAACTCAATCTGGTGGCAGGCTAGGGTAATCCATACTGTTGATTTAGCTACGGTATGTGTTGTATGTGTGCAGCGTGGGTCCGTGCATGTTTTTTTTTTATTTGTGTGTGTGTGTGAGTGAGTGAGATAAATACTTGCAACATGTGTGAAAACAGATCAAATCAGACCATCAAATGGCTTCTTCCTGTTCTTGTTCAAGTGCTTTTTTTAAACATAATGGAACGATAACTCCGTTAGTAAAGTCATGTGACATTAAACCAAATGGTGTCTTCTGTGATGGGGTTGCTTGGTAAAAATGGGCAAAAAAATAAATCTATAAGGATCCGGTAAATAGGTGAACAGGAACAAAATCCATGTGTCATGTTAAAAAAAAACAAGTTAAATGCATTTTGACACAATGTCTTCTTTGGGTTTTGTCAGATAAAACTACATGACTTCAAGAAACATGTCTTCTTTTTTTATTTTAACATCACATATTATTTTAGTCTTTTTTTTTGCCTGGTTGCAATAATTGTTACTCCACCCAGTGCTGTTTCACCTTTGCACATTGGTGTGATGTTTTGCATGTGTTCTTACTGCAGTTGGAGTGAAAAAACTTCCTTAGTCAGAATCCTCTGAGGTTTATCAATAATATGATATAATAATTTTTGCAAGTTACAAGTTTAATGCCATCCACTGTTAGAGTGGACAGTGTCCTCAAGGTCCTTGCATCCAGTGTCAGTGATCATGCCTGCCTTTTTCCTTTGAGCATTGAGGTGTGTGTGTATGTGTGTCTCTGTTCTGACTTATAATGTCTAAATCTAAAAAATTATGATAGATGAACGTACATATTTCGAGATGTGTCTTACACTTTGTTGGACTATTGAAGCACGGTGTGTCCTTAACATAGATCTATGAATGTCATTTTAGTGCACACCTCTACACTGTTACAGCAGATGGTAATCATGGTCAATATATGTTGGTATGAAAAATGGACAGATACACATGCATATTGTATGAAAATCCTAACATTGATCTAAATACACCCCTAGCTTACAATCGATATGTGAAGAATGTAGCCATAGTCATAAACCCATATTCTCCCTCCATGGAAATATGCTGACTTGTGCAGTGGGAGGGAGGCTTGAAAGAAGGGGATTGTATTAAATGATATAGGGACACCTTGAGGTGGGAGACAGACAGTGAGCAGGTAATCTGTTCTGCTTTATTACATGTTAAATGGGACACATTCACCCTCTCATATCATGTCCGCCCCTCCTCTCAACCTCATTTTCTGTTCTCTCCTAAAGGAAAACTTCACAAAGGGAGTGAGAAGAGACCTTCAGGAGTGTTTTTTGTGAAGGAGCTTCCTCTGCCTCCTCTTCTGTGTCTCAACTTTCACGTTCATTATTCTTCCTTTAATACAATCTGTGTCTTTATCCACATTTTCCTTTCTTCTCTGCCCTGTGTCTCTTAAACATACATGGAGTGTTTTTGTTTCTCATATAAAACGTCTCTTCTCAATCCTCTTTTTCTTTTCCTCTCTCCTCCATCCTTTCCTTTCACTGCTTTGTGATTTATGACGCAGAACCTTGAAACTATAATGTAGATATCTAAACCAACCTCACTCGTCCCTTTTATTCCTCCCTCTATCATTGGATCAAGGCAGTAGGGACTTAGTCGGTGTGTGTGTGTGTGTGTCTAGTGGGGGTTGGGGTGAATGAGATATTATAGAGACCTTTACTGCCACTCATGGCATGAGGCGAGACCCCTATATGACTGTTTTAAATTTACTGTCTCTGGAGTACAGGGGAGCAACACACACACACACAGAAATAATAACCAACTGTATCTGACTAGATGTCTCTATTTTTTTCAGTGCCCCCTCCCACCACCACCTGTAATTTTATTAAATATCCCATGAACCTCTGGGGTAGGTGGAAGGGAATAAAGCAGAGGGGAACAAAGGGAAGATATATAAGGTGAAAAAATGTCGCGCTAAAAGAGAGAGGGGGTGGGGGACATTTATTGGCCTGTAGAATAATCTTTTGATTTGTTTGTGTAGACATTTACAGTGTAAGTATATTTTGAGTGTGTCAAGTAAGTGTGATTAACTGACAAGCACGTACGTATGTGTGTGTGTGTGTGTTTATTTATGTGTAGTGATATGTGTGAAGGACAGATATGGAGTCGGGACGGCTAGTTTAGGTCACAAGATGAATCTCAGTCATCAGGAATTAAGAGAAAACCAAATGATGACACAGGAAATCTGTTTTGTCAGATCCTCAGGCCTCAAAAAAATATTCAAATGAGCCGGTAAGAATAGAAAATTTCGCAACTCATGGACTTGCACCCTATAATGGGGGTCATTAGCAGACAATGATTCATAAAAAGGGGTCAAAAGCAAAAAAAAAAAAAAAGTTTGACAAGCACTTACATTACAAAGACCTAGAAGATGAGTCTTCTACTAATGAGGAAACTTTTGACATGGAAAGAAAAAGGCAAATTGCCTCTAGCCTTCACTTTTTTATCCTGTCCTGTGTTTAAAAAAAAAAAAAAACAGTATCAGGAATGTTATACAGGGTCTCTGTTTATGAATGCCTCACTACTCATGTTACATGAGAACTGGATGATTCATAGTTGTTACTGATGATATTTATAATTATACAAGTGATTCCCATAGCGGAGGAATCTACTGTGTAACCACTTGGCAGCATTTTACTCGTTACACTTAAGACTATCTTGCTATCAATATAACATGAACAACCTAATGTTTTGTTTGGTATGGTGTTTTTGTTGCTTTGACATACAGTAGCTATGTATTGAGGCATTGTTGGTGCATATTGTAATTAAATACAAGCAACAAGACCCCCCTCCAGCTTGCCTAAAACTGGGTACAGTAGCTTTAGTTTATTTGCATAACAATTTATATTGTTAAGCCAAGAAATGTGAGTAGATTTCATACATAAAAGGTAAAAAAAAAAAAAAAAAAAAGGTGTACAGTTTCTAGTGCATTCACGATATGACATGTTTATCGTTCTTGCATCTGTTCACCCTGCCGCATAGCACTACAGCAGTCATATTATTGTAAATGATATGAGGGCGTCCAATGTAAAAACCGAGGAGGAGGGAGGGTTGTAGTCCTCCTGTAAAAGCTCTGTGTGGTTGGCGGCGGGAGCTTAATGTTAATCTTAATGATAGATGATATAGGATGCAGCGTGCCGCCACAGAGTGTGTGTGTGACAGTGTTATTGTCTCCATGATTAACTCAACCAGTGTCTCAGCCCCATCCCCACAGAGAGAACCAGAGAGCAAGCAAAAATAGAAGTACCACCGTCTAGGTCCTCATCAAGAAAATGCTCTTCATTTCTATCCACCACCCCCTTCGTCACTCTCTTCCTCTGTCCTCCTTTTTCTTTCTCTCTTTCCCTCTCTCTCACTCAGAGGCCATTACTGGTGATAAACACTGTGGTTTGTATCAGCAGGATGCACCTGGCATTAACGCAAACGCTTAAGAAAGTAATTAGTGGGTGTATGTGGCTCCTCTCGTCCCTGTAGATGGCCATAGGCGGTGTAATAAATGAACATCAGGATCCATAGGAATAGGATGGCAGCGATTTCTGCTAGCGCTGCTGTCATCGTTCAATACCCTGACACAGAGCAATGGCCTTGTCATGCCTCCTAGCAAATTACTGAATTTCTCCACGATGGATCCACAAAATGCAGAGCCCAATTCTCCACAGCATACAAGCGTAATGTTCCAGTCTGTGCTCAAAGTTGTGAATGTCAGGATTTATTCTAAAAAAAAAAGTCAGACCCAACCAGCCAATGTTTGTGCGTTTAGATGTTGATGAATTTAAATGTGTGGTATTTGAAATGACTAAGCTTCTACTTATGGAGGGGAAAGAATAGATACTCGGTCGGTTTGTGGCCTCTCCAACAAAGGACGGTGGAAATGTCACATATGTTATGTAACAGCATCTGTTTGTCCAAACTGACTAAAGAATACAGGTCTATTTGTTCAAATATTGACATATCAGCTTTAGCTTTTAAAAGCCTCTTGCACTGTATGGCCACTGTACATTGCACTGGATAGACTATGTGGCTGGCACACATATGTAAACACTGCACCAGCTTCCTGCTGCATTGCACCTTGGGTAATGACCCATGCGACCAATCCACTGCTTTGTATCCAACAGGGGGGTAATTTCTTACCCCAGGGGGCAAATCAAACATCTGATTCTGACTACAGGGGCTCGGCTTCACCCCCAATATTCCTTTGAGATCTCTGGAGTTGCTGACGGGCAAAAACCTCTTTTCTCTTTCACACACATGCAAGGCGTGTTTAGTGAGGCAGATGGAGCGTCCTGAGCACTGGTGTGAACAAAACGATGACACCGCCATTAGCATAATAGCCCCAGCCATGTGCATATGTCGTCATTATGGATTTTTATGGGGTATGTTAAGAGACAGACAAAAGCAGTTAAAACTGAGCCAGAGCTGGTGGTACAATCCCTCTGCTTAGATTGGCTAATTGAGCCAACTCTTGCACACTGTACGTCCGATGAAAGAGTTTCATTTAAAAGCACTGAAGTTTAGCATCACATCTACCGATAGCAGTGCTAGCATATGGATCATAACAGCTTAGACGGCTGCCTTAAAACTGCAGCACACCTCAAGGACAGACTTGAATGCTAAGCTAGTGATGTGTAGCCCGTAACCAGGCATATAGCATTCCTATTGCACAACAGCATCCTCTATCTAAAACATTAAAATTGCCATTTAGTTTAGTCCAAGGTGACAGCTCCCCTATCTAATGGTTGACACTGCCAGGAGCATTTGTAATCAATGGATGGATTCACTTGTACTCAGCAGAGTGATCAATACTCTCTTCCATGAGGCCTTTTTTTTAAGCTGTAAGACGTAAGAACTGGGACTAATGTACCATCAAGGTATACTTGGCATTCAAGGAATTTTAACCTCATTATTGTTACCGTCATCACAATATAAGGAAGGGCTTATTGCTATGTGTATGTTGTAATGCCCACTTAGGCGTGGTCATCACAGCAGGCCGTGGTGGAGGCTGGATTGACTTTTGACCCCAGCAGATACAGTAATACTGATTTCTTGCTTCAGGTGTTGTGGACTAAATGACAGTAGTAACAGAAAGAGGTGGGAGTGAACACACTGCAGACTGCCGTGTAGCATGGGCTCCATGTCTTCATTTTGTCAATTCTCTTTCCACCTTTGAATCCTTTGCCACTCTTTCCCCCCTCACATTTATCACTCATTCCTTTTTTTACACTCAACATCCCATTCCCTTAACTGTCTTACTTCACGCTTTTTCCTCCTGCCCCTAACCTCCCCTCCTCTTTTACACCATATTTTTCCCATTTTCACACTATTTCTCTCCCCTTTCTCACCTCCGCAGGCGGTATGAGATGTATCCTGTGTGCGCGGACCTGCAGGGCCAGATCCTGGCATGCTACAAAGACAACGTTGGAAAAACCCTTCACTGCTCCAACATAGCTGCCCTTTACCTACAGTGTGTCAACAACGCCAAACAGGTACGCATTTTTGTCTTATAACTAGTCATATTCTACATATATTTCACTTCAGTCGTAAAGCGTAAATGTTTTTACCTTGATACGGCCATATCTTTGCATGCTACGTTGTATGTTTACCTCATGCTTGTTAAGTGAAATGAATGAGGATCTCATACCTTGCCACTGTGATCTTTGCACTTGAGCTTATGCTTAAAAAAATGCTCCAAAATAACAGACTTTTTTCTTTCTGTAAAGAACGACAAGTATGTGCATGCATCCTCATGGACAGATATGTAAGTTGTAGCATTTACTCCTGCAGTAGTGTAGTTTTCAGTTAAATCGATGCGTGTATTAAAAAAGTAGCCTTGTGTGTGTGTGTGTGTTAGCTGCAGCATACGTCATTAGGCTCATAGATATGTATGGTAGCTGCAGTGGAGCCTTTTTAAATGTCTAAATAAATTAATACACACATGCATATACACACTTGTATCCATTTACGTGTGCAGGCGTCTTGCTTTCAGACGGGAGGATAACCTTTCCAGTCGGCTACAGGCGCCTGAATAAAGCTCACTCTAAATAGCCAGTTTAAACCTTACGGCCTATTTCCATAATACCTGCTGACACAGGCGTCCCCCGACTGTCTCCGTGTGTGCTTTAATGTAATAAGACCAAGTGAGTAGCCGCTACTAGTTAGATACCATTGTCCTCTCCGCTGCTCACTCTCTTTTTATTTCCAAGTGCAAATGTTTTCCCGCCCTCCGTCTCCCACAGTCACACACTGTACAGTAATACCAATGTCACTCAGGTTGATATTAACTTGATTCCCCCTCCCTCGCTTGGCAATATATAACATCCATTGCCCCTCAAAAAGGCTCAATTTACATTCATAGAGCTTTTCTATTAGATTTTTTTTATTTTACAATTGTATTGTTTTTCAGGAAATGAGGGAAACTGAGTTTTGTATCTCTCGCTCACTCTCGTAGGTATTAGATCTAAAAGTCAGATGCAGGCAGATTCTTAAGCTATACATCATGTAAATTGCACCATGTTTTATTCATGGCGTGGATGTGTGTGCATGCATGTGTGTGTGTGTGTGTGTGTGTGTGTGCGCGTTTTAAAGAGAGCTACCTGTAGCCTCGTCTAGATTCAGCAAGGGTACGTTCACAGTCCAGATGTTATGATCTTGTAAATTGTTTGGAAGCAAGCCTGAGACGATATGGTAATCCGCTTGTGTTTATCACCCCGCGGCAATCACAGCACACTCCTGTTTGTATGTGCTTATCGAGCTAAGACTTGCTTTTAAAGTCATTAGGTGCAAAAGAGACAGTTCTGTGATAAGGCTTTAAAGGAATAATATGCTGAATTACACAGCTAACAAAATAGGGGAAAGGAGTGAAGTAGAATTGATATGAGCTGATGCAGCCTCGTGATTAGGATGTTTGCACAGCTTTATCAGAGCCAAGCAGGAAGCTGTGCAGAGAACAAAAGTCAAAGGACATGACTTTGACCTCTAGGGGTCAGATGATCCAAACGTAACCCTCTAACAGCCTGCTCTGATCTCTTCGCCCTCTCTGTCAAAAACACTTGATAGCATAGCGCTTTTTTCAAACGGCAAAATCATTTTCCTTTCTCCATCCTCCTTTTAAATCTTAAATTCTACTAAAACCGGTGGCACCATGGGTGTAGATAGGATTGTCCAAGATGTCATCTTACCGAGGATAAAACCCAAAATCCCTTAAATCTCAATTTTACAATATTGACCCCTCAACTGGAGTCAGCCGAAACAGAGGCGTTGTCAGCGGCGCGGCCTTTGTCACTGATAATTAGCGTTCTTATCGCCACAGTCGGTGATAACATTTAGACCTACTTTCGCTCTCTTTTGTGCCCTCTTTGCCATCCCTCCTTCGCTCGCTCCATCCCACCATCCCTAGTCACATTTCTAATATATTCAGCACTTAACAGGTCCAGATAGCAAACTGTGAGGAAGAGGCAGACGAAGGACAGATAAACTCTCTCTTTCTCTCCCTCAGTGAATAAAAGTTTATCATGGAGGCTGATCTCTCCATCCGCTCGCCGCTCGTCTCCTCATTCCATATTCTCGCTGCATGACCGACTCTTGCGCCCTATCTTTTCCCCTCTCCACTTCATTTTTTTTTTTTTTTTTTTTAGACTGACCCTTCCATCTCTCTTACTCTCAAAGGGCCAAGCGAGATCCCCGTTTGTGGTTATAGAGTGTTGCGTTCGCCAAGTGTTAAAATGAAAAAAAGGAGCTGGCTCACAAAACTGCCTCATCAAACTCATCATTAATATAGACAACATCTCCATCAATATTACTCTTACGTTTATTTAAACGATTTTATTTGTCATCTTGACACTTGATAGATGTCAGTAAATCTTGGGTAATTCAATTTTATTATCATTATTAACGATGTTAGATGTCATTTTTCATAGCTTGGGTCATCAGGTTTGTTGGTAATAATGTTATACTTGCCAGTTAATTGTTAAATCTGGGAACACAGCGAGGCTCTTCATCCTCTTCTCTTTTTATCAAAACAAACCCCATCCCAGTTGAACAGAAAGAAGGCCAAACAGGAAGTGATATATGTCGCGTTCTGGAGGCACTGCTCTACAAAGAAACTGACACTATGTAACATAAAAGCTAATAAATCTTAATATTTTCATCTTCGGTCATGTACGTACGTTTCCTAGCGGATATTTTACCTTTACAGTATCATGTGTTTCTGATTTTATTATCTTAAATTACACCCGCAAGTAATTCCCGCTGGGTTAAATTAGCTACTCCGCACAGCACTTCAACATCCAGGCTGTGGAGGTTGGACCAGAAAGAGGTACGTTAATTGTACTTTTTCAGACTGTGTGTTTAGAGACCGAATAACTTCTGCATTTATCTGACGGAGGTGGCAACTGCAGACTGTGATTAACCCAAACATCTCTGCTGCCAACTGTAAATGTTTCCAGGTTCACTCCAGATTTAGTTTATAGAAAAAAATGATGACCAGAACTACATAAACAAAGACCTATGTTGTAATAAACTGGAATCATCCTTAAAGTGATTTCTTCAAAGTCTGCTCTTTGTCCTTAACCTGGTTTTCCAGCGTAGCACGCAGGCTATTGCGGCTGCTTTTGTCGATAATCATTTTACAGCCTGATCAATAAAATAAAGTCTGATTCTTTTGGATTGTTAATGGATTTATCTAATCCCCAACACTATTATTAAGTTGGCCCATAAGGAAGAAGATCCTTTCTTATTCCTTGCCTTACAGTATGTCCCAGGTATCTTCTTTTATTTCTCTCTCACTCTTTTATCCTTCTCTCCTTTCAGGCAGTTTTCATCCAGTGGCATCAACTAAAATAGGCTGGTTCAACTGGTTATTGACAGGGAGTGCTGGGGATTTGTGGCTGCACTTATCACTAACATGGAATCCACTGCCCTTGGGTCCTTTCTCTACTTATCAAGCTAACCTCATCCTCTTCCCTTTTATTGCACTCTCAAGCCTTTCTGTCTCGTCTGTCCTGTGTGACATAATATCCATCTATCTGTTTGTGCGTTTCCTTTCCTTTTCTTTTTTTTTTTTTTTTTTTAAATTTGCCTCTCCATCTCTTTGATGCACTTTTCCTTTTCCCTTTTTTTTTGTGTCTCCAGAACAAGTTGAGGACCGGGGGTTAAGGAAGAGTAAGAACAATGAGGAGTTTATTATATGGAATTATTGATTATTGATCGACTGACAGACCAAACCCAGAAGAGAGGAATGAGTCAGCACCAAGACACACACCCTCAAAACCCTGTGCAGTGGAGAACCGAACCCAAACCTGACTGGAGGCACCTGAACGCAGCACCCCTACGATGCTTATCTCCTTCCCTACCTCTCTTACCCTTCGTCTATCTCACCTGTGAGTATAGCAGGGAGGCAGTGACAGCGCACGCCATTTTGGAGACACGGCGAGGACCAGCAGGTCGACTCAGCAGGGACAAGCTTGACCCCCCTACAAGGGCCATAGAGATGAACTGGAACCACCACAAGGAAACTCACCACATCTGTCACAAGCCACACCTCCCATCCCCACTCACTCCAACACACCGTTAGGAAAATAAAGTCTATTTTTTATTGATAAGTCAGTCCTATGTTAGTGTCCATAATCCATTGCTTTCTACGTACTATCCTATTCAGGTACACATGTTCACATCTGACTCTGTGTTATGTTATGTGTGTTGTGTTAATAATGTAACTACCTTCGTGTTGAGTATTCATCCAGGCGAACACTTCTGACAATGTCTGATCACAGGAAATAAAAGACGAAGCGATGCAGGAACTGTTGTTGAACTTTTCTCCATAAATATTCAGCAGTCTCTATCTATCTCTCTATCTCTCTCTCTCTCTCTCTCTCTCTCTCTCTCGTGTGTGTGTTTTATGTTAATTACAGTAAGCGTTGTATATCTTTGATGTATATGCAGCCCTTGTGTTGTCACAACGACATTTTGCCAAATGAGAGTGAAGCGCGGGGGGTATTCGTCCCAGATGTTGTGGCTCATAATCTATCTTTCGCTCTGTTACGTGAATCCTCTGTGCCCTCCAATCAGTGAAAGTGTAAGGATTCTCTCTGTCTCTACCTCTTCCTTATCACATCATTGTTCATTCTTTCCTTTTTTTTTTACTGATCCATTTCTCTTTCTCTCCCGTCCTCTATTCTTTCTTTTACAAGTGTGTTTCTTCCCTGCTCAGTCTCCCAGGCTAATGTTGCCTTGGAGGAGACAGCTTCTCCACGCTGTCTGCACTCCGCCAGACTCTCTGGGTTGGGTTTAACTGGATAGACAGACTCTTTTATGTGTGTTTGGTTTGACAATGTGCGGGCGGGTGGGGTAGTACTGCAGCCATCCACGCACTTTTATTTATTTTATTTTATTTTTTTTATAGATGCAACAACAGTATGTGTGTGTTTGTGTGTTTACGTCCCCACATCTGAGTCAGAGGGACAGCGTCTGGGTTTGATGTGGAGGCAGGTGATTACAGCAGGGATGTTATCTTAATTATGAATCAGAAGAAGAAACTGTGTGTGTGTGATGGACAGAGTGAGTGAGAGAGGCAGGATGTGTGCGTGCAAGCATGTGATTCATTGTGACTAATCCCCCCGCTGTCTGTCACTCAGCTGTCCTTTTGCTTTTTGACTTTTGAGTCTCAAAGGGGTCATGGGTTGACTTTTATTATACCGAGGTTGTGTGGGTGGGTGTGTGTGTGTGTTGGAGGGGTTTTCTAAAGGTTGGGGATAATGGGTATTGGAGTTCATGGCAGGTGTTTCTCCACAGAACAGACTAAGCCCATTTTTTTTTCTCTCTCTTTTTTCTTCCCACTTGTTTTTTTTCCCGGTGCATATCTGACCTAGTGCCTCTGAGCAAAGATAAATGATTTAACAGTGTATTCTGTCTGTAATGAGATTATATCCCCTCTAATATAATTAAAAGATGATTAGAGAATCATGAGATCTAAACATGGAGCTTACCTTTTCCTCATGATCCACCACAACCTTAATAACCTCTTATCCTATATAGAGATGCTGGTGTTCTCGCCGCCTCTGTAGTCACAAAACAGCATCACTTTTACTGCATCCTGTCTCTTTAATTTGATATATTTCCTAGGCAACACTAAATCAGGGCAGGACATAATGCAGCGGTGCTATATTAGCTGGAATTTATATACACGTGTCCTCATATACACACTGAAGCGCTGTTAAAAACTATTTATCAGATGGTAGAAGTAATGAGATTTTGACACGGGGGAAGATAATTTGGCATAAATAATAGAATGAGTGTTCATAATAACAGAAGGAGCTGAATGGACAGAAAATACTTTTTTTTTTTTTTTTTTTTCCTTTTTTAATTTTTACATTTCAGTGAGACGTCAACAAGTGAAGATTGAATTTCCTTGAGCACTGAGCTGCTCCTAAATACTGAAGGGGAAACTGCAGAGTGGCGACAGGCAGAGTCTCGAAGGGTCCTCAAGGCCGTCGGCTGCAGGGTGGAGAATTACAAAAGAGAAAAATACAGTAAAAGGCATCTGAGCTGAAGGTGAATTCATTTAATTCTTTTCATAGAAGGGACGAAGGTTGGATTAAAAACATCAGGTTACACAATGATCTGATGCAAAAACACAAAATCTTATTCCAGGATATCTGAGCAGTCTCACTGATTTCATTAATCAGACATATAGTATTTGAGATCATTAATGAAAAGAAACTAATAATGAATGATAATATTTTCACGCAGCAGCCACAGTTAGGTGAACTATAATAGTTTGCTAATAAAAGTATAAAGACTCTGATTTTTAAAACATACATCAAATTGTCAATTAAGAATTTGCCTTCTGGCCTTTTGAAAGCCTGTGGGGGAAAAAATAAAATAAAATAAAAGTATGTCTGTGTGTTCTGTGATGCTTATAATTATTTCATGCTATTCATTGTGTTCATTATAACTTCCTCATCTTGTTCCCGTAAAGCACTCAAAGACAGCTTCTGCCAGCATGGCTTTCAAGTATAGTCTCTTCAAGTATGCTCTCGTACCATCCGTCTACAACTGTCCATACGACTGCACCACAGTGTCACAAAGGACTGTTTAAAGCTACCGAGTCATTTTGATGCTTTTGTGATATTTCAGCCCTGCGTCGACTCTGCTCTTTAAAGAGGATGACTTATTAAAAAGAAAAAAAAAATACAAAAGACAACATCCTCCACCATGATGACTAATCACATTTGATTTAATGACCTTCTAATAGTTTTCCCCACGCTCCCTCTCCAGCTCTTATCCATCTGTGCCTCTCTTTTTTATATTCTCATGTTTGCGTTTACTCCCTTTTCTTTTGTTCTGTCTCACTCTCTCCCTCTGCTGTTTTTCCTTTTTTTTTTTTTTTCTTCCCCCCCACACACACTTCTTTCTTTACTTCGCTCTTTCCAACTCATCAAGGATACTGAAGAATCGGCCGGCAGCCTGAGGGGTGGAACTGTCGGCGGTGATTGGCTCTCCTTGCTTGCCAATGAGGTATGAAGCGTCTGCTACGCTGCTGTAACTCATCTCTGAGGGACACCCTTACTGTCTTTATCCCACACACACACACACACACACACATAATTTCACTCAGTATGCTTCAAACAGATACCAGTGCCAGACAAACGCACTCAAATTGAAAAACACAACAGAACATAATATCAAAAATGTGGTCACAGTTACGTCAAGGCAAGGACACACTGTTCCATTTGGAAACCCAGTAAGAGTGAACACACACACACACACACACACACACAAAGTTTTCGGGTGCCACTGGGGCCTGCAGATGAGAGTAGACTGTCATACTCTCCGTTCTAGTAATGGGCAGGCAGATGGCAGGCTGCTCTGTAGCCTCTGCTTAGGCTGATGGCTCTATTCATCAGGCTGCTACACCGTCCCTGCAGCCCTCTGTACCAGACTACAATTTATAGAGCTCTCTCTGTCGCTCTCACACTCCCCTTTGCTATTCCCTCTTGCTCTTATTTATTTGCTCTTTTTTTTATTTTTTTGTGTTTTAGTCTGCACCTCTTCTATTCTCTCTCTCCGACTCTTTTCTGGTGTCTGTCTGCTTGGCACCACAAAAAGCCTATTTAATTCCAGCGAGAACGTCGTCTGCTTGGGGGGGAAGTGAGTTATTGGCTCACAGTTAGAAAGTGCTGGAAACGGCTAGCTCGGCACATCTAAAGCTTGACGTGTCTTTAACAAGGAACAACTAGTTTTCCTGGAGTCTTTGCTAGCTGCCTGGTAACCGCACCGTAATAATAATAAGACTCCAGGAAGTAACTGCACCCCCGTCCAAGAAATAATCCGGCACATAATCCTCTGTTAAATTTACAACTTCAGTTTTTCACTTTGGTTTTGGTTGAATTTAAACACACAAGATGAGTTTTAGAGGTGGTAAAAGGTGGAGCGTGTTAGCTTTGGAAAGAGCCAGGCTAGCTGTTTCCACCTGTCTTTATGCTAAGCTAAACTACACGGATGCTAGCTGTAGCCGTAAATACACAGACACATCTTTTCATACAACTACAGGCAAAACAGTAAGTAAGCATATTTCCCGAAAATGTAGAACTATTTAAAAGGCTGTTGTTTTTATTTTTTTATTTATTATATATGACTATAGTAGGCAATGGATGGAGAGTCAACAGTGAGCTAACAGCTTCATAACATGAGCAGAAAGGGGAAGGAAAGGAAAAGATATCCACCCTCATTGTTCTCTAACAGCTTACTAAACTAAATATTAAAGTCATATATCAATGACAAATCTTTTTTTTTTCTAGCCAGAGGTAAGTTTGAGGGCAAAGGGTACATCATGACAGTTAAATGAGCTTTAATTATGTAGGAGCAGAGCAGAGCAGAGGAAGATAAAAGATGACGTGAAGGAACGATTGTAACAAATACATAGTTGTATATCTATCTTAAAAAGTGATCCAGACATCTGACATCAGCTGTAGTGGTGTTGCAATGGACGTCTGTGTTTGTGTGTTTGTGTGTGTGTGTGTGTGTGTGTTTACATGAAAGGAGTGAGTGAGAGCTCAGCTTTGACTCTCAGTTTCCCTTCAGAGATGAAGTAAGCGGTAATGAGGCCCTGAGATGCTGTGCTGAAGAGACAGCAGGACATCCAGGGGAGGACGGTCTTGATGGTCAGACACACACACACACACAATCGGCAAACTTCGAACAAACATTTTGTTCATGTAAAAGTTCACTTGTCAAAGCTGTCAGTTTTTCCCTTGCATATATTATTCCAACGCATGAGGTTAATTGGATGCGATGGTAATGATGATAGTGGATTTTACTCTTAGTAGCCAGAAAAATAGAATCGGACCAGCGAGACCAGAAGCTTGATAACGAGGAAAAATTCCTTCTCTGGCACTGAAAACTTGTGCCTGTTTGACACTTCATTCGTTTATATACTCTCGCACCAAGGACATTTTTCCTTTTTTTTATTTTTATTTTTTTCCCTCTGGTGCATTTTCAAATTAGATTCATGCTTTTTTTACTGTGATGCATTTCAACCAAAAACTGGAGGCAACTGGAGGCAGTTATAGCTTGTTTTTGTTTTTTTCCTGTGTTTTTCCCTGAATCGTGGGAATTTATTTTGAAAATTGGTTGGTACTAGGTGTGCGAGATATCAATATACACACAGGTGACAAATCAAAAGCATGAGGGGTTACTGAATGGTTTGATGAGTATGGAAATGATGTCGCCAATTGAACACCAATGGGATGTTTTGGACATATGGAAATATCTTTTCCACGAGGATAGTGATTTTTTTTAGAAATATGGATAACCTAATCACAAATTGCATTGATAAACTATTTAATGTTTAGGTGTTTTCCTTTAATTTAACTTGCATTATTGTGATGTGGTCAATTGTATTCTGAAGCTAACTGTCCAACCTTATCATTGTGGTATTACAAGTATAAACCCACCATAGATAGTGTCAAAGGTAAGCAAAAAACACTTGTTGCTACCATAAAGTCTAAAATAAACCATCTAATGCACACTGAAAAGACTAACCAAGATATCAAGGACCCAGTAAGATATGTACATGTGAAGGTTTGATGCTCCCTACGAGTTAGAGAAGCATATGCCATCAGCCAGTAGCTACTAAACCTGTTACATGGCCCTGCATAAGCCTATCCATCCATGACCTGCGAGAAGACAGTTTAGACTAATCCCCACAACTGTAAAAAAGTGTTTTTTTCCACTCTTCAGAAGAGGATTTAAATTACTTTACACTCACAATTTGTGCTGTGGCTTGCCTTGATGCGGTGTGCAGCTGGTGCCTGGAGCATTTCTCTTGTTAATTTTGTCCCCTACACTTGGGTGACCCGAGCCCATTTATATACATAAAGTGTTGCCCCTATTGTACCCTCTGATTAGAAGTACACATGCAGACACCAAAATGTGGTTTGTGGTAGCCCTCCCACTGTCAGATGCTGTTGGGGTTACACACACACACACACACACACACACACACTTGTGCAGACAGAAGGCGAACAATCATTTATTTACAGTATGACCTCAGCTCGTGCACATGTACACTCTCACATTGTAGTCAGAGGGCTGGAGGGACAAACAGGAGATAATGCACATTAAAAAAAAACACACATACACTCAAGCATGCTTTTTGTTGCAGTTGTGTAAGGTGCCTCGAGGCATTCACACACACACACACTCACACACTCCAACATGATTACCTCCATTTGTTGTGTGTGATTGGGTCATATTGGGACCAGTGAGATCATAGAGCAATGATCATCAGCAATGCACACACACACACACGTAAACATATCTGTACTATATAACCTAGCAGACACTAAGCAAACAACAACAATTTCAAGATCAGATTTAATTCTGTGATTTAATGAAAATGATTTTTTTTCCCTTTTTTTCAATTTAAAAATAAAATGTCTTTAACCACATCATTTAAATCAAATCTTCAAATCTTTGATCAGTTTGTAATGATGCTTTTTTTTCTTTTTTTCCCTTTTTTGGTGCATTTTCAAAATAAGAGAGTTTGAAATGTTTATACCTTCTTAATGGGGTTGGATCCTCTCCAATCATAAATTAATTAAACATTCAGAGTCTCCACTTCAGCTCACTGACACGACTTTGGGCTGTAAAGTAAACCAAAAAACTGTAACCCCCCCTCATAGAGAGGAACCGTGGCGAGGATTTGATCTTAAAACCTTCATGCTGTGAGGTGACAGAGCCAACCACTGGCCCCTGCGACGCTCACAGACTAACATCTGGTAATGTGATGGTAAACACAGTCTAGCCTCGCTGTGCAAAGCGGTGTGTCAGCTGTTTTAAGGTTAGTTATGTCCCCCGTTTTCTCCTTTTTACCAAAACGACTTTTAACTCCTGTTTTGACATATTTATTCATGTGGGCAGTTTGCAATTTCATACAGCGACAACACAATAAAAATGTATAAATAGACTGTGCACAATTGATTTTTCCAGATAGTGTATTTTGTAATTCCTTTATATAGTTTTACATGTATATATGTGCGTTTCCTATTTTATAAATACTTATTATATGTTTCCTTTGACTTCAACAGAAATTTTAGTAAAACCATCAAAAATTCAATCAATGTGCCGCATTTTTTTTACATTCAGATTCTGATCCATTTCAACGCAATATTACCCACAATTCAACTGCTCATATCCAATAGCCTCAGGCAGAAGTTTGTGTATATCCTGGCAGTAAATGTGTTGGTTCAACTAAGATGAGGCCGTTAGCAACGACGAGACAATTCAGATCAATTTCATAATTTTTGATTTATTCCATGATTTGCATTTAGTTTTCCATTAGCAAAAAAAACCCAACAAAAAACGCGTGCACGCACCCTCTCCTCGATAGCTTTCCCATCAGGCCCTGCAGAGCCGCTCTTCAGTGGAGTGAGGCGTCCTGAGTGTTGACTAATCAGTGGCCCTTTCATGGGGCAAAGAATGATGGCTTAATTAGGACTGCTAATGTTAATCACACTTAAATATTTATAAGGATGAATTCTTTTGTTTAGCCTTGACCTTTCTCTGGAGCTCATTAACATGGTTATTATTGCTGCTGGTGTTGTGCCGCTTGCTCTTTAACATGGCCGGAAACACTTGCCCCGAGGCCATTATTGATTCTGATGGAGCAGACATGTTTTTGTGTTAACGCTTTGTTTGGATGACATTGGCTTTATCAGCATTTGGAGTTTAACCCCGGAGGTGTGTGTGTGTGTGTGTGTGACTGTCTCTGTGTGTTTGGACAGTCAGAGGGAATGATGGGTAATATCTCATCAATGTGGTGAGCTCAAAGTGTTTATGTTTCTTGAGACACACACACACATAAAGAGCTAGCCATCATTTTTATGACCTAAATTGTTTCTTTTCCCCCTCTCACACAGAGCCGGAGGCAAAATGTTTCATTACCGTAGGTTATACAGTGGATAGCACAGTATTTGTAGCATTTGTGGGTTAAACGTAGAGGACGGCTTTTCCCTTCTACTATCTGTAGCATCAGTATCCTTATTACTCGTGTTCTGCATCAGCAAATGAATTTGTCTGTTAAAGACACCAGAACCTCATACTAATGACGTGTGCTTTGGGGTAATAAACATCCTCTGCTGTGAGGGGAGAAAAAAAATGATTGTGGTGCGGCGTTTTAATGAAAGCCATTAATCATTCATTGTTATTTTCACAATTTAATACGTTCAGAGAGTTTCTGCACTCACTTTTTTATTTATTTATTTATTTATTTTTTATTCTACTTAATAACCCCTCAGCTCTCCGCTGCCAAATTTTTACCAGCACTGGTACTGCTGCTGTTTATTTATTTATTTTTTAATCAGATCTAATTATTTAATTTAGAGAGAAATAGCCTCTTGAGTACTGTGAATGTATTATTCTACAATACAATTTTATGTTTACAATAACTTTGGATCCCATATGTGGTGGCCTAATTAAAAAAAATAAAATAAAATAAAAATTAAAAAAATAAAGTATAATAAATGTTTTACAATTTATCACAATTTCTATATAATCCATCTGGGTTTCATCCATATTCTTACAGAGAATGTAAATGTACTTGATGCTAAAAGTCACATGATTCCACATGGTCACATTAATAATGCACGCATTCATGTACAGTAATTGTTTCGTTTCTCGGTATACTAATATAGACATGAATGGATGATTTCATATTGAGGTAACATCCCTTTGATCCACTGATGTTTTATTGTTGTTCTGTCTGCTGTGGCTGCTACACAATGTACAGCATGAGGATTTCTGTCTTTCCACAGGATTTATTATGCTGTTGCAACATATATATATATTGTATATTTGCAAAGTCACACAGTCTTTTCTGTGCACGAAGGTGCCTTTGACAGGTGCCTCTGTTTCTCATGATTTCATGATGAGTAACTGAAACGTAGGTTATATTAACAGACACGAAGCTTAAATTAACTCACCATGACAACGCTAAACTAAATTTTACAGCCTGTAATGTAATACAGCAAATGATGAGTAGCCTACCATAGTTTGTGAATGTATGTGTGCGTTTATGAATTGAATTAGGACAATGATGAGGTCTATTGAGTTTGTGCACATTTTCCTGTGTGTGTGTGTGTGTGTGTGTGTTTAAGAGACTTTGGGACAGAGAAATGAAAATAAGTGTGGTGTCAATGTTGTAAAAGAGAGCATCATAATGCATGATCTGAATTGATGTGGTGCGATAAGGATTGAACTGCATGAGTCATGATGATTAAGTAGCTATACATCATTCTAGATTTGTGTGTGTGTCTGTGTGTGTGTGTGTGCGCGAGAGAGTGAAAGAGGCAGAAATGGAGGAAAAAGAAAAAGAAAGGACTTCCAATTATTGAATAAGCATGCAACCAGACTGAAAGCAGCCACTCTGTCTCATATCTCTGTAATCACTAACTGCAGTTTGGGAAGTGACCGTTTTAGCGTTTTAAACCACCTACGTGTTTCACAATCAGACCAATGAATAAAAGATTTGATTTTTAAGTGCCTACATTTTGAATTTAAAATAAGTGGAATTGCGGGACTGTTGAACAAAGCCAAAAAAAGGACCAAATGGAGTTTGTGGCGCCCCTCCCCCCCCATACTTCATGCCACTTGTGGAATTGAAAAGCTGCTCAGTGTCTTTGTTTTTAAAAGTGAGACATTGGCAGCAGGTGCAAACATATTTTCAATCTCCAGTTGTGTTTTTTGATGTTTTGCTTCAGAGATCTGTACGTCACAGTTTTTTCTTTTTCTTTCTTTCTTTTTTTTGCAATCTCACAGTCGCCTGCTCCTGCAGGATTTCCGACCGTTACCCGCTTTTGCTCCTGCAGACCCAGGTGGGAAAGCTTCCTGCTCACAAAACTGTTCTCTGTTACCCACAGAGAAAAAAAAACAAAAAAAAACATGCATGCAGGGCTTCGAGATTTTTGTAATCTAAAGAAATGCAAATGTCGTTCTTCGACTGTTTAATAAGCCACCGTTTGAAGATGGGAACTGGAAATATTAAACGCTTTTCAAGGCAAACAAACAAAAAAACAAAAAAAGAAACTTCAGCTGGAGGCAGCGGCGGGAGCTGAAAGTAGATAAAAATAAAAAAAATCTTTAGCAACAGATTTAAAACCAGATGCTGGAGTGTCAGACTTCATAACAGCAGTGTTGGTCTTACTGTTTACACAACAGGTTGGTTTCCAGTATTTAATGTCACTGAGGTTTAAATGGAATTTATATTTCTGATCACACAACTTGTTTAAAAAGAGAAAATGAAAGAGAAAGACTACAAATAGGCCAGAGAGAAAACAAACTTTATTCAACATAAACATATACAGATTAAGTGAAGGGTTATATGCATATTTAAGCCCTTTCAAATACAGTATGTCATTTTATTCTGCAGTGGTGATATAAACTACCACACAGCTACCACCTGTTGCAGGAGTCTATATCACTTGCAATTGATATTCTCTGGGGATTTTTTTTTTTTTTTTTTTTTTTTGTGGATCGTACAACCTGGAGAATGTTTTTAGGTGTATTTTTAAGATGGTGATATAGATAGGAAGAAGAAAGAGACACACACACGCACACGCATGCATGCATGCACTCACTCTGTAGCAGACCACGCAGGATGTGAAAAGTATAATCAGTATTATCTCATTATTTAGCCTCAAGTAATTAAATGTGACTTTGACACAGCCGGCATCTGGACAGGTGTTGAGTTGAGTAGGACACCTCTTCCTCCCTGATAACACACACACACACACACATATATACACATATACGGACAGGTGGTTTCCTGTAACAGTGCCACTATTTAGTTCAAAGTTGTGTCAACAGTGTGGATGTAGAACGCAGGGACTGACATGAGATGGATTTTCTTTTCTTTTCTTTCTCCTCTTTCTGTTTTCATTCCGTCTCATGATTATCGCTCATTATTTAGCGCTTTTATGAAGGAGGAATGAAACACAGAAGAGTAATGCGGCAGGTACAGAAGAAAGAGAGTTTGATGGCAGGCCAGCAGAGGTCCATATGTTTGCAAAAAACTGGAGGATTAAATGTGATTCAATCTCTGGCAACCTCAATCCCTCTTCTCTTGTCTTTCATTTTGTTCTTTCATTTCCCTTCTACCTTCAGCTGCTAATCTCTTTTCCCTTTTTTCCCCTCCTTTCTTTTATCTGTCCATATGGGCAATATTAACATTTCTTAAAGCAAATGCCACCTGTGAAGGTACATGAAGGTACGGGATATGTAGATTCATTGCTGCAGACCCTGCAGCTCTTTATATGGGCTCTGTGTGTGTGTGTGTGGCTGCTGCAGTTTCTCATGGGGTGAGGCACTGAGTAGAAGCTCTGGAGCTGAGGCTGCCACCACAAAGACATTATAGACTGAAGAAAGACTGTGTATGCATCTCTTATCAGTACTGAAGGACATCATTTCCACTGGGGATAGGGAGGACATGACTCTCTCACCATTTGCAGCTTTATAGTTATAGTTTCAGTGACTTGTCCGGTCACTTCGTGGACATTTATTCTTTTGCCCTTGGTTTCCCCTCTCAGGCTACACACAGGCTGCCTTATGCTTGTAACAAGTATGTTCTTGTCTTACTAAGTAAAATTAAATCCTCCAAAGTGTCATGGGTTTCTACTCATTATGTGTGTGTGTGTGTGTGTGTGTGTGGTGTGCGTGCACGAGAGAGAATAGTGTATGACATTGGCAACTTGTGTTTATGCGCGTTTTGGAAGAAGAAATTATGTTTGTATTTAAAAATGTGGTGTCAGTAGTGGTTTTGGTGTTTACACGTGTGTGTGTGTGTGTGTGTGTGTGCGTGTGTGTGCGTGTGTGTGTGTGTGTGTACATTTGTACATTGACACAGTCCCGTGCATGTCCTCGCAACATGTTCAATATCTTGTGACATGGAAGCGCTTGAAAGGAAAGAGAGGATGGAGCAAAAGAAGAGAGAGAAAGAGAAGGTGAGAGAGATTAGGGATTGATTATTGATCGCTGCAGAGTTGTCAGGGGGCTGAGGAAAGATGGAAGAACACAGGCTATTTTCCTTTTGTTTGTCCCCCCCCCCCCTCTGACACACTCTTTCATTCATTGACTGAGAGAGACACAGGGAGGTTGGTAGAGAAAGAGGACCGCACAAAAGATTCATGTCATTTCTCCTTCGTTTACCCTCCGTCTTATTTTTCTGTCTATTTTGTTCAGATCTCTCTTTTGCTTCACCGGAAATATTGAATTAAGAATGACGGTTAGACAAAAGAAAACAAACCACAACAACAACAAGGGAAGAGGGAAGAACAACGAAAGGAAAGAACAATGGGAAAGAAAGGATGGAAAAACACACTCATACACACATAAGCAGTATTTACTTTACTACTAAACAGAGCAAATCAGCATAAAGAAAAGACTTTCCAGTTTCCAATTCCCAAATCAAACAAGCGCTCATTAAAACCTCGCCGTCCCCGGTCGTCCCACAAATCACTCCAAGAAATTCCATTTCATGGAACACACACACATTTCACTCGGAGACAGTAACCAAACTTAATCTTATGCTTCATTTCCATTCAAATAACACAAATCCAAGGGAGTCTTATCAATGATCGCAGTGAATCTACTCCACAGATTTCTCCATCCGTTTACCAGTGTGAGGATGTGTGTGTGTGTGTGTGTGTTTCTCTTTGTATGCGTGCATATGTCAATAGACGTCCTAGACTCAATTATTCCATTAAGGAGACAGTGCATAGTAGCGTGTAGTGACTAAATCAACAGTCTCCCTCCCTCCCTCCCTCCCTCTCTCTCTCTCACACACACACACACACGCAGGCACACACAAAAATAACTAGCTGCTTTAAACACAGCACAGTCAATAAGCCATTTCCTGTTATGGGTGAGTGTGTTCTGGTTTTTGTGTGTGTGTGTGTGTGTTGATGTCATTCTGAACAATGGGTGTTCCTATTCTTTGGTTGAATTTGTCCCTTTTCCCGAGGCTTGTCTCCTTGAGCAATAGGGGACATAAATCCATGTCAGCCTTTGTAAGTTTTGGTTGTATGTGTGTGTGTGCATGTTGGTCAGCATGACTGTGTGTGTGTGTGTGTACTTTTGGATTTGTCAGAGGCAAACGTAACTTTGATTTGGATGTGTACGTCTCCAGATACACACACACACACACTGAGTGCAGACTGCAGCATAGTGTCCTGCTCTTCTCACGGAAGGACTACACACTTAATGAGTTGTCCTGGGACTTGAGACTGGTTAACACACACACACACACACACACACACCGAGGTGCACATTCACAGTTAAAGCACTTGTACTTCCAGGACTTGCAGTAACATAAAACATTCCCTATAGCTTCTTACCTCAACCTTGTCCCAACTAATTGCCTACGCCAGACCAAGACTGAATTTTAACCTTCACACACACACCAAAGGGCAGACAAAATATCCTCACTTCCCAACGATATCTTTGTTTTCCAGCTCTAAAACTCAAGTTGGCCTTTTAGGGGACGCAGCTGCTTGTTTTGTTTTGTCTTTCATGAATGTGATACAGACTATGATCGCGGCGTAAGAAATCTGACGTCAAAGTGAATCTAATACAAAGCGTTTCAATGACCTCTGACCTCTCTGGGTTGCAGCAAGCAAGAAGACTAATTCCCTACAATAAACTCAACACTCAAACTATCATACACACAAACGGCAAATATCACTGCAGCTTTAATTAATAAAACAACAAGACTGTTTCTCCAAATAAATAAGATAAGTAAGATACATTTTATTGAACCCAATTAATCATTTACATTTTCATTAGGAAAATAGATTAGTTTTCAGTTTTCAGGACAGTGCCTTGGTAAAAAGGGTGATGGGTGGAGCATTTCTAATCACCAAGCAGGAAAAGTTAATCACTGAGGTAACGGAGCCGGGGACCTTTTTTTAATGTAAGACAACAGACCACAGACCCACACTGGCACCCTGGTGAGAGCACACTTCTCCTCCTGTGGTGAAGTCAAATGAGCAGGATGCCTGTGCGAGGCATCATACAGAAAACAAATAAAGTGTTCTTATCTCTTATCTGTGACGCACACATAGCATCAGTATTCCCTTTAACTTGGTTGGAGTAAATCAAAAATGCAGTTTATATAATAGGAATTCAGACATCCCTATTAATCCTATCTAACAGTAACATGTCTGCAATCTGTAGACAGGAATGTACCGATCCCAGCACTGGTAGATTTATACGGCAAAGTGCAAGGAGGAAAGTGAGAATGAAAGTGGGCGACACACACCATCTCTCCTCTTTCAATCAATAACCCTGTGATTCTAATAGACATTGATTGCATCTGAATCCCAGATCCCAAGTCACAAATGTGATTATGAAATGGCCAGTCTTGACACTTTATTGAAAACAATGAGGCTGAAAAGAGAAACAGGAGGAGGGAGGGAGGGAGCAGGAGTTGACTGGCTGGGAAAAGATGGATTAATCTTCTGTTTGTCAGCTTGCTGAAGTCTTCTCCTTCATCCGCTTCTTCTTTTGTGTGCTTGCGTGCACGTATGTGTTCACGTGCAAAAAAAATAAGTGCCCTGCTCTTTGCAAGGGTGTCAGGATTGGTGTGTTTATCGCCAAGTGTTGACCTATTGTGAGAGAGTTACGAATACAGTATTTCCACTGCAGCGGCCTACCTTATCTCAGCTGTGAGGGTTGTGAAGGATGGGTAGACGGACTCATCAGTCTCTATGTATCTATCTAACTTAAATCAACTGACCATTTTTATATATGTTGTTTAGATGCTTTAAACTTTAAACTTTAACTTTAAACAAGGCTTTCTTTTTCTTTGCATTTGCTTGTGCCTCTATAAAGGCAACACAGAGGGCTCCAGCAAAAAAAAACAGAGTCATCCGGTGAAAAAAAAAAAAGTTGAACCTGGATCATCTGACAAGGAACTGCATTGACCAAAGAGCACATTCCTGGTAGATTATTTTCTAAAGTGATTACTGCGTTTTCTGCTGTTTACCTCACCCCGATAATTTTAGAGTGAAGCAGATCATGTCTGTGAGTATTACAAACCGCTGTTATTGCCTTTTGGCTTCCTTTAAAAAACATTAATCTGCAGCTCCATCTCGACTTCCTGGATCGTATTTCATTATGTCATCTTAAACAACGCCCCCTGAACAGCAGCTTTAATAGGACCGATTCACTGCCCGTCTTGTCTTTTTCACAGGATTTGTTGATGATAAGAAAATTTCAGAAACATTTAACAGTGCAGTAATTCTCTTATTATCTCATGAGTATCACATTATAGACTAAAAAGCTATTGACCTAGTGGTCTTTAATTTGTCTGCTTTATGAAATCAGCTTCATGTAGCTGTTTGTGTTAGCATCAGTGTGTGTGTGTCTTATTTTAATTCCCGTGAAGCTCAAAGGGGAGGTGGGCTGATGATTGCTCGATGCTCACAGGCTCCAATAGTCTCAATGCACATGGAGATGGAGCCAAATAAGCAAATCCTAGAATTTGTGAAAGGAACTGTGGGCGGGAAACCAGTCTGAATGCACTAACAGGTGTAAATTATGAGTAACACTATTTCAAAATGTGAGATGAGTTTGTTAAACAGTGTTTAAATGCATTTCCCCTCCGCCACAGCCCCGCATTGCAGTGAATATGTGTGTGTCACCTTTGTACATTGATGACATTTCCGTCGGGTACTGACATGTGGACGTGTAGGTGTATCTAATACAGTATGTTCCTGTGTGGTTTTTTTTTTGTTGTTGAATGCAGTGCCAGTATGAACTGATGCTGTTTGGTTTGACTGGATCTGGCACGTATTTCATACTAGTTTACATAATTCCCTCTGCAATGAAAGCTGTGATAGAGCTATTTTCTGACCCTTTACTTGCGATACAGGTGACTGAAAGCTTTTACTGCTGCACCGCTTCTTCACTTACGAGTAAAATTGTTTTAAAATCAAGTCAGCTTTTTTTCTTTTCTTTTCTTTTTTCTTAAGATATTGAAGGGAATTTGAAAGGAAATGTCTGATAATACTGAAGAGACTTACCTTTTGTTACAATACATTAATTTGTTCACTAAAGGCTTACGATGCTGTTTGAACAGTTTGTTCCCACCGCAGTGTCATTGTGGAGTGATCCGAATTTTACCCTGACCTTAATATAGACAGTAGACATGAAAGCGTCTGCTTATGAAAGCCTGTACTTATATAGTATATGCTGTTTTGGTTTGAGTGATTGATGCCTTTTTTTGCATTCATGTTTTTTTTTAGTTTTTTTTTTTATTATAGAAACATGACAAGCAAAGCAGAGTGGGATTAAAAAGTATTACTACAACTACCGTACAAAAAAGATTCAGTGAAGGATTATCAAAAGCAGTGTAGATCCAGGACAACGCATTAAAAAGGGATTTTAATTCAGTGAACGTGACTGCGTGTTGTTTGACAAGCGGGCCTGGATGCGTTGTTTTATTCCAGTGGGTTTCTTTTTTTTTTTTTTTTTTCTCACACAAGCTTTTGTAAATCAAAGCGCTATGATGATATTATGTTTTGTTTTGTCTTCATTCACATAGTTGTAGCTTTGCAGCAGCAAAATATAACAACACTGGAGTGTTTTGTCTACATGCCGGGAACGTTCATCGGGTTATTGTTTGTTGCGTGCAGCGACCCCTCCGTCGTAAACAACCGTGCAAAATGAATATGACATAGTCTGTCACTCAGTGCTCATGGTAACATACAGCGCTTTGTGGCATTGAGTGCAATGACACTGCGCGCTTATGGCAGCTATTCATGCATGCATAATTGCACCATTTACTGCTCTCCTGTCAAACTTGGAAGACAATGATCAATTAAAAATGTAAATATGTTCCCTCCATGTTCCAATCAATTAGCAGTCAAAATAACGTTACGGTTAATTTCATGTTTTCCCTTCCTACTTCTCCCTCCACATTTTATTATCTGTTGCTCGTCATCTATCATCGTGTACGGGCTGAATCAAGATTAAATGTCAAGGACATAGTCAAATGAATGTATTTTTTTACAATGATCAGTGGAGAAGGTGGGAAGAAGAGCCAGAGATGGATGAATTTTACTCTTTGGGTTTGTGTTTAAAGCAGCAAACTTACATGCATCTAGCCTCTTTGTTTATGTTGTCGTGTCCCTTTTGAAACTCTTCTCTCAGTTTGCAAAGTATAAGTATCTGCTTTATAAGGATAACGATAACGTAACTGCGTACGGCAGCATAAATTCATTACATGCACAAAAACATCCTTAGACATACTCATTCAGTTAAGCTGTAAATAGCAGGACAGATAAGCATCACAAGACAAGAGTATCTGGAGACGTAGACCTAGAAAACAAAGCTAATACATTATAAGAGAGGATGATATGAACACACACACACACATAGATTTGGCCAATGGATGCTTTCCAAAATTGGAAGTGAGAAGAGGCAGAGTTGATGGTCTGTAATGTGGAACGGTGCCAGTCCGTATTGTGTTGAAAGCTCCTGGTCAAGTTTGTGAAAGATACTGTTGATAGATTATATCCACAGACCACAGCAGAACTCTCTCTCTGTGTGTGTGTGTGTGAATTCACTTGTGTGTGAGAAAGAGGGAGGACAGATGAGTGAAATATAAGTGCTCTCTCACACTGGACAGTCTGGTTTATTCCTTATCAGTCTACCTTGCCTTGTGAAGAGATGAATACACTGTTATCGTTTTGTTGGCTGCAGGAGGCCTTGGGGCCATGACACACCAGGCCAATAGTCGGCCGTCGTTACGCATCCGTGACCATTGCTGGTAGCTTTTGTGTTTTGACCACCACTGTTGGCTCTACTTGGCTCTTATCAGCTGCTGTTTGGCTATTTGAGCACATTGAATCTGCAGCGGAGGCAATTGCGTGAGTTCTTTGACTGGCTATTAATGATTTCACCCATGTAGCGCAGTTATATGTCCTTATTTTTTATATATTTTTTATATTCTGAGTATTTCAAGCAGTTGAAAACAGTTCATCCACTACCCCAACCTCCAAAACCCTTACTTTCTGCTTCACTACATAAAGGGCACACTACTTCCTGCATTTATAATACGTGGCCCCAGTCCCCAACCCCCTGACCATCTGCAGTGCCCATCCCAATGGAAGAGTTCAATTCTGGGGGGACAGAGAGAGGCTCTGTGGGGGTGGCTTGGCTTGGATCTCCATGGACATGAGCTTGGATCTCTGGAGACATGGCTGGCAAAATACTAACTCACCTGGCCCTAGAGTGTGTAAGACACACACATAAACACATACACATGCACACAACTATATGGACAGACAGGCAGGCAGCTGCTAGCCTGATAGGGAGGCTGATAGAGATGATACATGGATGAATAAACACACACACACACACACACACACACACACAACATAATAGAAAGAAAAAAAACCTGAAACACACAAGCGCACAAAAAAGCGGTAAGTCATCAACATGCAAACTAACTAATTATATGACTGAGTGACATAATCAACCCACCCATCCATCCGCCCCCACCCACCCACCCACACACACACACAAGATATACAGAAATGTCAGCTTCAATATAATTTACTATCCAGTAGCTCACGATACAGACACAGAGTTGAAAACCTATTTACAATCCAAATCAATGGGATATCACAATGTCATTCATTGCGCCCATACAGCACATAAAACTTCATTAGCTCAGCGACATGCTAATAGATTTTCTACATAAATGAGATATCATGGATGAGGCTGACATATCAAGTGTTTCAGTGTGATTTAAACCTGGAAGAAATAAGCCTCTGAGAGAGTAGGCAGTGGGCAGACACTTTTATTAAGATGGACACATTAAATCTAGCTTCACCATTGGCAGGTCATAAATATTATCATCCCAGAGATAGAAATGACTTGTAAATTGACCATAAAGCGGATATATACACACTTTGTATGTGTGATTTAGCAGCCTGCCCGCATTGAGGGATATACTGTAACAGATGTGTGATGGATGTCTATTATGTGGGTGATACAGTGTGCAGGGTACGTGTGTGTGTTTGGGCTTGTAGGGGGGAAAGGGGAAGACCTCAAGGGAACAGTGTACTACTGTGGATGTTACGGGGATATCTGTAGAGTGTAGGACTGAAATGCGAAGAGCAGAGGCAGCTTTAACTGAAGAAACTGTTTATTTTCACACATTTACTCAGGAGTGCAGGCAACCCAGATCAGGACAGAACAGACGGAGCAGACAGAACAGGGCTCAAACAGAGGAGCGGCACCGAACAGAACAAACCTGACTAGATTAGATTAAACAGACAAAACAGAAGACCGGACAAGAATAAATAGAAAAACAGGACTAATCAAGAAACGGGGCACAAGTGAGTGTAAAACAAAAGCAGGGGGCTGATCGTTTGGAGAAAACACAGGGATCAGGGCAGGACTGATGAGGGCGATGTTGGGCAGGTGTGGAGGAACACTGAGGAAGTCAAAGCAGCGCAAACAAAAGCAAAAATCCCAAAACACACAAAGACTCAAGAAACCAAAAAATGCCAAAGAATAAATACAAACATTAAAGACCCACAAAAAGAGTCCATGACCAAAACAACAAAACACCCGGTCCAAAAACCACGAGTCCATGACAGTGGGGCGATCTCTGTGTCCCCACAGGCTTATGATAAACCACGTAGAGCTGTGTTTAAAGAGGTTCACTGAGTTAATTCAAAAGGATGCGTTGCAGGCTTACTTGTAGATACACACATGCACACACACACACACACACACACAGTTTTCAGCAGGATGAGGAGCTGCTGAAATAACACCGTGCCAGCTGGCAACAGGATCCACACAGATACACACGCGCACCTCCCACCAACCCACTTGACTGCATTAAAAAGGAGGCTTCATCAAAGCTATTCATGTTGCCTCCATAAGTCATCATCTCATTTGCAAGACAAATGGGGAAGTCAGATTGGTCAGTGCATTTTAATAAAGAGCCAAGCACCGAGGTAGCATCCCTCCTCTCCCCCTGTGCACGCTCAGACGCAGACATTCACACAGCAGGACCAGATTTGCTGAACTCGTGATCAAAACCAGCATTCAGTTTTTTAATACTTTAACACTCATCAAACAATATAACCTGGCAGGTCCTGTTGCCATATGTCATACTACACTTGCAATTCAGTAAATTTAACACGTGGTTCCTCGTACTAAATGTCATACATTTAAAATCGTGCACCGGTTGGTGATTTTAGAGGATGCTAATCCCAGAAAATACCTTGACATTTGATGCTTATTTGAGCAGGTCAAACTATAATCTCATGTAGAATATAACATTTTAGGCAGGTTGCTGATACTGGGATTAAACCCGTCTAAGTCTTAATACACAGTCAATCTAAATAAATATCAGAAATAACTAAGACTGTATTTTGAATCTGAAACTTTTTTTTAACCAAAAGTCTGTGAGAATAAAGCTCATATATATATATTTATTTTATTTATTTTTTAATTTTATTTAGCCTCTTTGATGGAAACAGTGACACTAACAGGACCTCAAGGTCAACTGGCACCATTACATGTAAATGTTCTACTTATCTGATCTATGTTTTTACAAACGTGTGTATTTTTAAGCTTTCAAGACAAACCAGCGTGTCCTTGGATTAAATGAATATATGCTCATGCAGCATACAGATACAGGATGCGTCTCCTATATGATAAAACATAATTATACAGACCTCTTATCATTTTCGTCCAAGCATGTTTGATCTCCACATAGACCAGTGACCTTAACATTCATTTCATAAGGTCACGTGATCCTGACCCTCCGTGGAACGACTATTGTCACTGTAGATTGCAGCGCTATTGATTTACTTTAAAGCTATCTGATTATTGAGATCCACACACACACACACACTGTTGATTTAGAGCCATGTTTGTGTTGAATAATTAAATTGAAGCCAATAGGACTCACAAAAATGACTCCAAGAGAGATACCTTCAGGATCTGTCACCAGGATCAAAGCATAATAAATGAACAGAGATTTGACACATACTAAAATCAATGGCCTGTCAAAGAGATTAGGGTAAATGGTGACCTCCCCCAAACACACAGCTATTTTTAATTTATTCTCAGAGGTGACATTCGACTCGTTAACCTAAAAAAACTCTTGTGTGTGTTTCCATGTGTTAATTTGTTTACAAAAAGGCACCTTTCTCCTTTCTTTGTATTGATTTTAGAATAGCTACAAAGTGTTACCCTCTCACGAATGCCTTAACCTCTTAAATCTTGCGGGCCCCACCGCTGGGTTGATCTCACAAATGCATCTTGTCTGGTTAAACATTGTTTAAAACCGCGCAACTTTATTCAAAAGATACTAAATATATCAGGCTGACTTTAAGGAAATTGTGTATGCAAAGATACAGATAGAGAAGACATATTATATATACACATATTGATCATATCAAGTGGATATCTGCCACATTTACAGTCTTTTTAGCGTCGCATTCCCTCTTTGTGTTTCCCCATTGAGCTGCGGTGAAAGTATATAGTCACAAAAAGAAAGGTTTTGATACTAAAAAGACATTGAAAGATACACTTTTTAAGTACATGTTTGTGCAGTAGGAGGACTATGCCACCATCATTTACAAACACTTTCCTTTTACAGCGTTATGAAGGTATATTTAGCCAGTATAAACAGGAGGAATGATTGTGTCCTAGCTAGTTTAGCTAGTTTAAAATAGTGCTACAATGCATTGGGACAGAAGACTTTCCTTCTTTAACAAACAACCGTGGAAAACATTTGAGGTAAATTATTGTTGTTTTCTTTTTTAAAAAAAATGTTGTTGTTGGTTTGTTTGCCTTTTTTTTATTTTTTTTTAAACATTTGAACAAGTTTGATGCCATTTCTGCTACGTTTATCTTTCAATCTTAAGCTAACGTTACCTGTGTTTTCATCTTAAATCTAAAAATATGCTAGTAGCATAGGTGTTAATCAGTGATGGAAAGTAAGTAAGTACATTTACACTACTGTACTTACACTACTGTACACGTACTGTACTTAAGTACAATTTTGAGGTATACTTTACTTGAGTATTTCCATTTGGTGCTAGCTACTTTATAGCATTACCTCCACTCCGCTACATATCAGAGGGAAATATTGTGCTCTACTTTCTACTCTGCCACGTTTATTTAACAGCTTTTGTTACTTTTTAGATGAACGCGGACGACACAGTGGAAAATATATCAAGCTTTTAAAAACACAACTCATTGTTTTAAAGATTAAACCAGTGATGTCTTCCAGAAAGCAGTGTGTAGTCAGGGTCACGTTTCAGATGTCTGAGTTGTTAACAGCTCACACATGTAGGAGCATGACCCCTCAGATTTACCTGGTGACCTTCTGTAAGGGTCCAACCCTTAGGTTGGAAACCACTGTACTACACTAGCTAACTGTATATAAAGTAATTGAAACTAGCTCCACCTCCAGCAGCTACAACAATAACATGCACTTATGCTTCAGTATTAATAATCCAATGATGCCATATAATATAATAAGATATCAGTCACAGGGACCAAACCACTACTTTAACTGCATTACTTTTATTTAAGTGCATTTATTTATTGTTACAGTTAGTGCATTGTTAGGTTATCCTCCAGCCTAACTAACTAAATTAAAAATAAATATGGTCACAGAGCAGAGCACCATTGAGCAAGTGAAACACTTGTATTTGTCAGTGTGTGTGGCTGTGAAGTTTCTTTGGCCTGTAGGTGGGGCTCTGATGCAGTGTTTCAAAGGGAAGGACCTCTGGAAGTGACAGCAGGGAGGGAGGCGAGAGGATGCTGTAACAGCTGCCTCCCAAACAGACCCCACAAGCTCACTCTACCTCCCTGAGTTTCAGGTCAGAGGGCTCATGTTCCTGCTCTTTACCAGCAAATTGGATTTAGAAAAAAAATAAAATAAAGTTGTTTTCATTGAGCTTAAAGTCGAAATCCTCAAAATCCTCCATTCTGTCATTGACAGAAACAGCCTACAGGACAACAGGGCTCATTTTCATCTCATCTCATGATTTAGAAGTTGACTTCAGCACTGACTGCATATTTAGTCTGTGTTAAAAGAAAGGATTTGTTTTCAATTGTCTTTGTGTGAAGATAAGCAGTGATCTTAATAGTCCATTTTATAAGAAGGCCATTATTCCTGCAACACCCCCACCCCCATACCGCTTATTTCGTTAAAGACATGATTACATAATTAAGCTTTTAAAATATTAATTGCATAAAATGTATGGGGGGGAGGAGGAGGATACACTCCTGAAGCATGTTAAAAGATGATCAAAGAACAAAAATGCAATTTCTAATCCCCTACAACTATGCAACGTGTCGTAATTATGTTGCTGTGTTGCTTAATCTCTATCTTTAAATGATCCCCCCCGATTAGATATTCAAATCCGATGATCTGATCATTTTCACCCCGGCATTGTAGGGTATTTGTGTAAACTCCCCTTTGGCATTGCCAAATCCCATTCTCAACGGGATGAATGCATTACATAAACCATACCTCACTGAATTAAACCTCTATTTAAACAAATCACGAGCTCTATTCAATCTCACATCCTCAGTCACGTTCTCGTTTTCGCAGGTATCAGTCAAAGAGTTGAACTGTTTAACAGCTTTTGTTTCAACACTTCTTTAAAAGTACTCTGCGGCGTTATTAGTCTGTTGATCTTATAAAAAGAAAAAAAAGAATAGATCATAAACATGATTATGGTAATAAATGGCTTGTTGGGATGGATGTAGTGCTCATTAATACGCACTAAGAAGCTGCTTTAGGGTAGTTGCCAGCCGCACCACCACCTTTTTATATAGCCTTAAAAAAACTGGAGATATTGGTTAGTAATCAGGATCTTTGGTCAAAAAACAAAAAACATCTTGTGCAACGGGAAAAACCGAGCCTCAAGATCCGCTGAGAAGCTGCAACTCCGGGCAGCACCTCCCTCTCTCTCTCACGCCCCCCCTAACCAACTCTCTCTCTCTCTCTCTCTCTCTCTCTCTCTCTCTCTCGCACTCCGCTGCAGCACCCCAGCACCTCAGTTGAGCAGGAGGACAGCACTGAGTAGCATCTATACACACACACACACACGCACACAAGCACAGCCTCCTGCGGTATCCCATAGGGCGCAGCGGTTTTTTCCAACGGCATACCAAGTGCTTCCTCGCCGGGGGATGGGAGTTGCAGCTCCCGGGTCTCAGAGCGCTCAGAGCGGCATAGTAGGGTCCTGCTGATCGGGGATGGTGCTGGAAGTCTGCTGTTATTTCTTTTTCCCGTGCAGGAACCGCCTTCTAACTACACCTCTACCCGGGATTTAAAGTGGACACGCCGTGTGATCAGGATATAACATTTACTCTAAGCGTTTCTCATTTTTATTTTTTTTTTTTTTTTGGGAGGTGGGGGAAGTAAAAGGAGTTGGGGATTGCTTTGGACGTGCCTCTTATCCGCAGTGTCGATGCGGATGCGGCTGTGAAGTGATATCTGCATAGATTACAGGTAAGGAAAGAACACGGTGTTAGTGTCTACATCCAGGACTGTTTTTATTTATTTATTATTTTGAGGAGGGGTGAGGGGGGTGTTTTGGTGTCATTACAGTCAGGGTTTTGGGGTGTGAGGTTGCCACTGCACCAGCCAGGTGACAGGAGGCGTGTTGCACCTGTTCTAGCTGCGCCATGCCCGCTCTGCGCACTCCGGGATCGGGCGGGTTTCATTTTGAAGCCGTCCATTTGGATTGTGTAGGTAGCCCCGAGGAGAACTGCACAACATTTTAATGACCCTACAACTTGGGAAGCTTTTATAATCGACCGGATTCCCTCTCTTTTCGTAACACGCACGTCCTTCATCCACCGCGAGCCAAAGAGCTGCATGCCCAAACTGTGCTTGTTCCTCTTTGCAGCGTGAAAACTCTGAAGGTTAAAAACTGGAAGAATTTGTCGGGGATTCCGTAGTCGGATTTACGCAGTGCACTCGGGGATAAACCCGGTGCGTAGGACGAGCCTTCAGTGGTGTGTGTGTGTGTGTGTGTGTATATAGACTACTGTTGTGATTTCAGTCCGCTTTAAATTGTGGAAAATGAAAAAAAAAGCGATCTGATATCATACAACTGTTATAAAGCCAACTGTTCAGGGTGATTAGAGGCTGTAACTCAGTGACTTGTTGAAATCAAAAGGTGAATTGTAAAAAAAAAAAAAAAAAAGTTATTTAATCCATGCTGTTTTATTTCAGTATCAGTTGCACATTCCTGCATTTAAACAGGAAGTATTTGATTATATATTTTGTACGTCTAACATCTGCACAGTTATCATTCAATGTCTGTATATTATAAGTCACGTCGTAAACGGGCACATGTGTGTTGGGTCGCTGGGACACTTCCCTCTCAGAGCTTTTGAACTTGACCGATGTGTCTCGCCTCGGCAATGCTTTGACTTTAGTGAACAGAAAACACTGTGATGTCTCTGCAGGATTCACTATCAGTGATGTGAGTTTATTGTGACTTGCAATGGAATTTAATCACATGTGTTCTTACTCTATTTAAGGGTCACATGCTGGATGTATTCAAGGTTAAAGAAGTTGTTGTTTTTTTGTTTTTTTCTTGACTACAGGAAAAGATTATTTGAAGGATTAATGTTGTGTTAACACTTCCCAATCTTCATGAATAGATTTTAAAGCCCTTGCCAGGATGTATTGCATGTGTATTGATGACCAAGCCGGGTGTGAGTTGTTCAGCATGTTGAGCGATATACTCAGAGGTAGGCTGCTGAATTGCAGTAAAAAACAAAGTTGCCAACTTTAATTTACTGAGATAGGCGTAGGTGGATAAACAATGGATCACGTTCCTCTTGATCTGTGTGTTGAGAGCCAATCTACATGACCACTTACTGTATGTTTATGGTTATTATAGCCAACACTGCCTTAAAAGGACTTGGGTTATTTCTGCGTATGGTATCTTTCTTTGTTATGCGCATTGTATTTTGGATGCAAGGTTAATCATCATCCTCGTCATTTCCTGACATCAGTGTCATCAGTTTACTTACACGAGAAGGTTTGTTGGCCTTTTAGCTCATTTCTGTACATTGAAACAAAGAGCGTAAGAGCTCTGACTCAGCTGTATAGTGTGATATAGGTCCTCGACTCCAAATGCAGCTTTTACACTTTGTCCCTACACGTCTATCTCCTGCTCCATCGCTCCCTCCTTCCCTCATCTCCCTTCCACCCTTCCTCTCTTGCACCTCATGCACAGAAAGCAGCTGCTCCTATGCAAAATGCAGAGCCGTACAGCAGTCACGCTGAGTACTCTGAGCCCCTCTCCCTCCATCCACCTGCACTTCAGCCTCAATACATCAATTCAGCGTCAACTCTTCCAGATCCTGTTTGATGTAAACACTGTATTTAATGTGTACCAAAAAACCACATTAATTATACTTAGTGAGTTGTGTTTTCTGTTATGCTCCCAACAAAAAGGCTTGGATATTTGTATGTAGTGCACACTCAACAGAGCGTGGCGGAAGGGATGGAGCTATATATTAGAAAAACCATGAGGGGCAGTGTGGCTTCACAGGCTGGTGCAGTGGATAGATTGTTCCCATAGGCTTCACTGTTTGTTGGATAATAATCAAAAAGAGTCATGCATTAAATATTGCTTTGAAAATTGTTTTTTAAATGATTCTTTTACAGCATTGGCATATGGTCAGATCAATCTGGCGGTGATGGGGCATTTGATGTCATGCATTTTTCACCTTTTTTTTTTTAGAACCTGATTTGGCACCGAAGTCATTGTGATGGTTCTTTAATGGACAGCTGAAAACAAAGTGATTAAACATTCATGCTGTTTGACAGGAAGCCTATTGCTGTAGTTACGGGTGAACTGTGTGTGTATCCTGTGATGGAGAGGAGCTCACCGACAGGGAAAAGTGTCTTTACTGAAAATTCTTCAGCTTGCTGCAGGCTACAGTAACTCGACTGTGTGGATGATGGGGTGTGAGTGTGTCTGTTTTTTTTTTTTTTATGTTTACGTACATTACAACTCATATCTGAATGTTTCAATTTGTGTGCTTGTCCTCTTAGAGGATGTGCATATATGTGCGTGTGTGTGTGTCTATACAGCTGCTGTCAAGATCTCAAGGGGAAAAACATTTAGTCCTTGGGCTGTTTGATAATCCTATCTCATCAGTATCTTGCCTCCTTGTCCTTTCACCAAATTCGAGCTCAGTCGTAAACTCTTAAAGTCTGTAAGAGCACTTGGCACTCCTCTTTCTCCCTCCCTCTTCCAACACATTTCTCCCTTTCCTTCCCTCCCTCTTTCATTCCCTTTCCCAGCGCGCTGTCCATCAAAGCCTGCCTTTAGGAATTGGAACAGCAGCCTTTATCGGCGTGTAAGCACCTCACATTGACATACTACCCCCTGTCTGTCGGCCAGTGTTACGCTACAAGGCTGGGCTTTTAGACTCGGAGAGCGTGGCCTTGTCAATATTTTGGCTTGCTAATGGATAAACTCTCACTCCAACTTTGGCAGTAAATACATTCATTACATTTTGGAGGAGGCTCACTTACAAGAAAAAGCTCCATAGAAAATGTTTGCGATTCTTGTCAAGGGGGGGGAGAAACTGAATGAACGTGAATGGGGAATCTATGAAAGATTCTCCATCGTGATATAAATGACTGGTAGCAGTGTAGGCAAGACTCAGCGGAAGTGTGTTTGTATGTCTGTGTGTGGGTGTGAATGATGCATCTGTGACTGGCCTGGCAAGGCCTTATATGAATACTCTGGTCACAGAGACGTATCGTCATGTCAGACTGAATGATGAGTCTGTGGATTGGACCTGAATGGAGCTCTCTGTTTGTTCTTCTCATTCTCTTTCTGTGTTGCTCCGTTTCTTACTTGATGTCTCTCTCTTTCTCTCTCACTCTCTAACTCACACACACGCTCACACACGCTCACACACACACACCCCTCTGGGCTGTGACAGGACTACCAGACACAGGCTAGTGTTCAATTAGACCCCCACCTCTCCCTGCTGACAAACACCACAGAGAAGATTGCAAATTGTATTTCCGTGTCACCAACTGTTCTTCCCACCATAATCTGTCTCCCATATTTTCGGAAAGTCAGACACATGATTCTTTAACACTAGCTTCAGGGCTAATATAAAATGATATATATACTTTTTCAAGTTTTTATATATATATTTTTTAAAGCTGCCACAATTTGGAATACACAGCAGTTGGTTTTTTTGGAAAGTTGTGACTTGTTTTTGGTTTATTAATGAAAGCGTTAACAGTAATTTAACTGAGAGTATAAATTTTAAAATAAAAATTTTAAATTAAAGTTATTTAATTACAGTTGTCTTGGCCCCTTTTTACTCGCTGTATAAATGTTATCTCGACTAGTGTGGACTTGACCTCAGTGTCCAACCTAAATTTCAAAGTCGATTATGTTTTAGTCGACACTTCATTAAAAAGATAGTATCGCTGACTGACAGTTTTGATCTAAATTCCAATTTGGGGGGAGGATACTATGCTACATTAAGAGAGTAATTGCTTACAAGTATGTAATTAACCCTTTGGTAATTCACCGCAGAGCTGCATATTGATGTTTGCCACAGCGATGACAGCAGAGATCTGAAGTGAGGATCTCCAAACAAAAGGTGCTGCAAATTCTATGGGGAGAAATCAATATGCGTCACAGCTTCCAGTTTAATGAGAACCTTTGTTCTCCATGGAATAGTTTACTCAGCATATGTGTGATGGACGCCTACAGAGAAGCTGCATATAAGTATATACAGTACCAATCAAATATATATATATGTGTGTGTGTGTGTGCATGCACCTGCTGTTAAAGACTCCTTTTTTTTCATCTTGGCAGCCAGAGTCCTATTAAGCTGTCATGTGCCTTTTATAATGGGACCCAATATATGTACATGCTACTATATCACAGTCACACTACTTTTATTTTCTCCCTCCAGCATTCTCTCATGCTTCCTTTCATCTTTTTCTCAATCCTTCTCTCTCTTTCTCTCTCTCTCTCTCTGAATGTTTCTGCCTCCAGCTCCCCCCCTCTCATATCTTTCTGCCTCACTCTAAGCTGCCAAGCACATAACTTTATCTGTGTGTGTGTGTGTTGGGTTTGGCAAAAAAAAAAAAAAAAAAAATACCGTTGTGACATTGGTATGACCTATGAGGCAGGATATAAAGTGAAAAGGAGACATGGGATGTTGCTGTTTTAGACGGGAATCAGGAAGACGTGGAAAGGCAACATATCAGTGGGTTTACCAGACTGCTCCTTTTGATAAGGCCGTATTAAGCGTTTCTCCCAGGTCTCTATGATTCATATGGAGCTGCGAGTCTGATATATATAAACAGCTCTCTTTGATGCAGCGGCAGATGACACGCTGTGGCATATTGGCTCTTATGTTTGTGTGTGCCAAGCCGAGCATGACAAGCAGTAAATTAGTTTTGTTTCAGATGCATGAAATGACGAGAAAATTGCAGACGGTCTTAGGGCATTTTTTTTTTCCCCCCTCTCGCTCTTTCTCATTTGCTCTCGCGCCGATGCCTCAAGTCCATGCAAGGATTAGACCCCTAATTCTGTTGTGTATTCATCCTGTCTGTCGCAAAAAAGCATGGGCACGCATACTTAAGTATGCATGCATGCGTGCGTGCATACGCGTTTTATTAATCCATATCAGACAATACCTCAAAGCTTTCAATATTTATCATGTAACCTGCAACCCACAATTGAACTACGTTTTATATTTTTATGCCCAGTAATTCTCTTAAGACAAACTGCTCCTTTATCCCTTGGGATTTATTATTATTTTTTCTCATAGTTGAGGTGAGGCTGGAGAAACAAACAGTGTTATTGTAGTATGTCGCTGATGCATGAAGTGTTGCACTACAACATTGCAGCCCCAGATCAAACCCTGCGAGCATTAGGCGTTTCAGCATCGTCAGCATCGTCAGCATCTAGCAGTAGAAGTTAATGATAGCACACACTGTTGACAGTAGCGTGTACACTCTTGATACTCCTCTCTGGTTCTCGCCCTGCTTTAACCTCATTGGTTGTACGAGCTCTGGAGTGACATTGATGAGCGCTTGTGCTTTTTGGAAAAGTTGCACTTGTCTCAACTTGTAAAGAGGATCAGTGCTTATAGTGCTTGGTGCTAAAAGAAGTCAGTGACTTAAAGATAATAAGAAAACAACTTCAGCATTACTTTACAGGTTTTGGTGGATGATGGTTGCTAATACTAAAACTGTCATGCTAAATAACTGTATTAAATAAACTTAATAAAAATAGTTTGTTTTTCACTGATAACTAGCCCTGCTATGATTGACAGGTGTTTTTCCCGACCTCTGTAAAATATACTGAGAATGAGATTACTATGTTTTTACAGTATAATCATTTTTCTTAGCAGGAGGGATCTTTTGTTGGATGACCAGAGGATTTAAAGCTAATGATATGTCTCACCACTCTTTTCCACCCACGCATACCCCCCCTCCCTCCCCACTTCTCTCACTCTTGTTCTTTCTCTCACTTCCTGTCTGCTCCGAGTGTCAGTGGTGTCAGGGGGCATCAGTATGCAGTGTTACCACAGTAATTGTGAAACAGTGGGCTCATGGAAGACCCCTGCTGTGCTGTAGTCAGAAAGCAGTGTGGTAGGGGGACAGTTCTGCTTTACAGTAATACCCTCCTCATGGCACCCCACCTTCTCCTCCTGCACCCTCCCATCTCACCCTTCCCCTCAGGATATATCATAGTCTAGCAGAATAATGTTGGAGATGTTACAGGGAGGTTTAACACGGCTTACACTGGGTTTTCATGTTATTCTTCTCTCTCTGTGCTACTCCCTTTTGAGTTTGGGATTTTGCCTTTCTTGAGTATTTTTTTTTTTTCATCTGTTGATGGGATTTGGAAATGCTTGTGTGTGTGAATGCAGAGATTGACTCTTAGCCAGGACCCAACTCTCGCCAAGTGCTGGGGAGAAATTTGTTGCTCTCCTGGAATAAAATGTGTTTCATTTGTTATTCTGGTAAAACCCTTTGAGACAGGTATTGATTTTTGATTGCTGTGATTAAACTTGCCAAGAAAGGGGTGATTGTGCCAGAACATTAAAGTTTTAAGCTATCTATACCCAGCAAACCTCTTTTTCCTTTTCCCAAACTGGTGAATCATCAACTAGTTAAGCTTCCAGGCTTGTTTATTCGCACATGATATCATCCTTCAACTCTGACACATATGTTGGATTTGTGTCATCCTCTCTCATGCTCTCACATGTTGTGTAGATTGTTAGGATAGAGAATTAAGCTGCAAGCTTACTACATACTGACTTCTCACGCTTTGCATTGTATAGCTCAGTGCAGGAAGGGACCTATGAAATCTTTTCACTACAGTGACACACACCGTCCTTACCTGCCACCCACACAACGAACTGTGTTCCTATGGCAACATGATTTGTCAACTGAGAACCCCCTCAACAAACATTGTCCTTACTGTTGTGCTTGATTTGGGAAAAAAAAAATAGTAGGAGGCACTAAAGAGACGGTGATGATGGACTTCTGACCTTTCATATGACAGTAACTGGACTCAGAAGATTAACTATTACCATTTTTATCTGCAGTGGGAGAAACGCAGCAATACTTGACATTGTTGAGATTATTGACATTCTCAGGACTGATTTTCATGAATGTTGGTATGGGTTGAAGTGCTCTTTGAAACAGTGACAGATGGTGTCTGTAGTTTGATGCTCATATTATCTTGAACAACAGCCTTTTCATAAATTTTTTAGATTTTCCATTTTGTTGCAAATTTCGGGCACAAAGCACCGTTGGATTGCACCTAATGATTATTTTCATCATCGATTAATCTGTCAGTTGTTCCACGGTAGTTGGAAAATAGTAAAAACATAAAAATACAATCACTAGGGGATGTCTTTTGCATGTTTTTAATATAGAAAATCAGCAATACTCACATTTCAGAAGCTGAAACCAGTGAAATGTTTGGTGTTTTTCCTTGATAAATAACTGAAGGGATTGTTCAGTTGTTAAAATCAATTAATCAATTTCAATATGTATGCACCCTATAATTGGGAAAGACAGCAGAGGACGGTGGTGACATATAAAGTTTTCCAAATACACAACAATACAACAACAGTCCACAAAGTTTTTGGCTGTTATAAAAATCAATTGAGTACTGAGCACACATCTGCCTCTCCCAGCTCTGCACACAGATCAGTGGTTACTGCACACCGGCACTACTCCAATCCCCAGATGACAGACTGGAAGAGGAAAGATGAGCCATTTTGTTGTATTGCATCAAGCATTCTCCCTCAGAGTTTTTTTTTCTCTCTGTTCGCTCACAAAAAGGCTATCCTCTCTCTCTCTCTCTCTCTCTCTCTACAAATGTAACTGTGGAAAAACCACAAGTTCTGAGATAGATTTTCATCCCTCCCTCCACCGTCCCCTTTCTTTGTGTCCATCCATTCTGCATTGTCATGGTAGTCCTTCCAGCTGAGCTTTGATTGGGTTGATCTGGGCCTGCCAGCAAATCTGGCAACCAGATAGTCATGTGGTGTGTATGTGTGTCTGTCCGTGTTAAGTGGACGTGTGTTTGTAAGAGTTTTTTTTTTTTTTTCTTCTCTCCATGTCTCTGGGCAAAGCAATGCGATGAGGTAAAGCTTGCAGAAAATCAAAGAATAAAAACAACCGTGACCAAGTGTGGAGAGACGAAAGCAGAAGGAGATGGACAGGGAGGAAGAGAGAGACGAGGGGTAAAATGCTGGATAATAATTTGCATCGTCTCACATTCCATGAACGACGGCTGCCTAGAAAACTTGTCTGATGTGTTTATGCCACGAGCTTTGAGGGATGGAGGCAGGGAGAAAGTTTGAGGGGAGACAAACAGTGTTGAGGGAAGGAGGGGAAGTGGAAAAGGCTTTTAATGGAGTATAAACCTGCCTTAACTCGGTTTACCCAACTCTGTTTGTGAAATGGCTTACCCACATATTTTCAGCGAGTGTTAAGGATGTGTTTCTTTAAATAAATAGTGCCAAGGGTAACTCCAGTTTTTTTTTTTTTGCAAAATGCAATGGCCTCAGGTCTCTCTGTAGACTAACTCAGCCTCTGTCACGAAGACTGTTCTCAAAAACTCTTGGCACCGCAACAGCCCGGTTCCCGGTGAGCACAGTTTTTCTGCTCTGTCAAAGACCAGCCCAGTCCTTGCTTAGACGTTAATGCAGACAAAACAAACAGAAAATGTCACAAAGCGAGAGTCGGGAATCTCAATTCACTGTAGCGAAACCATAACTTCTACACTTGTTGACAGCTCTATCTCTGTAACAGCCAATGGCAGCAGCCAGACAGAACAAAGCTGCGTCTATACTCTTGGACCTCTCGAGGCAAATAAGACTCCTGCGCAACTAATTCATGACAACAAGTTATGTCATTTTTCCGTAGTGGACAGTATGATGTTACAAAGCCAAATGGACTCTGTTGGAGTGGGGATTTTGTGTCTGCGATGCATTGCGCTGCCAGTGACTTGTAATCACAGTGTGCATGTGTGTACATGATAAAACGTATGAATGAGTCTGTAGCTTCTTGTGGATTTATGAGTCTGTGAATCATAAATTTCTTCCCATGCCTTTTTTTTTTACTTCATATATGGATTAACCCACTTTCTAGTTAAAACCAGCTGGTTTGCATGTAGTAACTCTTTATGTACTTTTATATTTGCTGAGATGCTTTCATCATATATTGCTGCAGTTCAAGGACATCACGTCCACTTAACCTTCCACTTTACACAACATTTAACCGCATTTGAACTCTTCCCACTGTCGCTTAGTGGTCAAGCACAGCAAGGTGTGTTTAGAGAAATATATATCGATGCGTGTTGGATGTGGTAGTGTGTGTGTGTGTGTGTGTGTGTGTGCATTACCCTCGGCAACATCCTCTTCATCCCCCGATGTGTAGGCTGCAGAATAAATATGAACGTATTGATGTGTTTATTTTAAATTCACCTGAACGTCCACGAGTTTGCCATGTATCTGCTGCTTCAATAATTCCCATGGTGCATTATTACACTCATCAATTAAACATCAACATTGTCAACATTTTCATAACAAACCCAAAGGAGACTCTGCACTGTAATTATCGGCAATTACTGGCAATTACTACCTATTATGGCGTCATGCCAATGTTATTTTTTGTAGTTTAGATGCACGCTTTTCTCATTAGACAGTGAAAGAATGACATTAAAGGGGAAAATGATTTTTTGCACCTGTGTGCACATTAGATACATGTTTACAGATGCATGTAATGGAGTGTTAACATGTTAAGTCTGCGGAGCAGCCTAGATATCATGTTTTCTAATCACTAGCATTTCTTATGGTAATGCTATTAGTATTTTTCTCCATTTTTATTTTAACCTTTCAGGGAAGCGACACCCTTTCACTCATTTATCGTGCCCAGCTGTTTCTTCTTTCTCCCCGTCTTTGCTCAGGCAGTAGTTATAATATAGCGCCATTTGCTGAATGTGTCTAAAACTGCAATATCTCAGCGGCTGGAAGGACACATCTTGTCAAAATACTCATTTTTCAGATTTCCAAGACCATTACCACCGAGCTGCAAGTCTCTGCAGGTGTAGATATTCTGTCTTCACTAGTATGTCCTACATTCTCCACCTATCCCACATGGCCTATGCTTAGGAAATTCAAACTGGATGGGCATGTGAACAAGATGACAAAATATGACATATACTTTTTCAAACAAGAGAGGCAGAAGTAAGCTCATATTTTTCTTCCTAATTGAGGCAGGCACAAAGTTAAGAAGACAGTCAGAGACACATTGAGAGATAAAACGCTCGATTGTGTTACATATGACATACAGTATGTGCGTCAACCTCTGCTTGACTTTTATCACTGCGACTGAACTGTAAGTATCTGCATCCAGTCAGTATAATTTCAGTGTCATGGACCAGTGGTCGTTAATACAATATTGTTAATATTCAGTTTTCTGCTGACATTGTGTCTCTGAGGTGTTGATTCAACTCCGTGGTAATTTTTGAGGCTGTAGTATGTCATGTTGTCATTGTTGATTGCATCAATAATTAAAAAGCCTTCTTATTAGTGTGTGTATACCCCCCTGTGACTGTTTAACTGTCAAACGCACCCCAGATAGAAACTAAGATACGCACCATTGGTTAACCTCAATATGACTTTAGGCTAGAAGAATGATGAAGAATTAAAATTTCCCCCTGATTTTAAAGTGGCTTTGTCTTGTTTAGTTGGCAACAAAGGAAATAACATTTTACACTACAGGTCAGTCAGCTGACCTCATTCCAGCTGTGCATAGTAAACCAGCAGCTGAGATCTTTAAGACTCTTCCTCATCACCACTATGGATTATAAGGGAAAGCTGTAATCCATGAGCTTCTAGCAAACCAAATCAACCACTGCACTGATGAGGCTCACAGATGTGCATGGTACTGTGCTGTGTGTGTGTGTGTGTGTGACGGAATAGGATAAGATAGGATTAATATGACTGTTTTTGTCCAATAGTTTATTTCTTATCCTTTGTACTGGCCTCAGATCACCATAGCTCACATGCACACATTTGGTCACACACATAAACACACATGCACACCTCAACATACTGAGTGCGTCCTCACACCTCAGTGTTTTATTAAAAAAAAAAAAGAGTAGAAGCAGAGTGAGTGGTCATAGAACAAATAAAGGTTTAATGTTTTATCATAATCACCGCAAATCCTTCTAAATTATCAAGCTTTCCTGTTTTAAGAAGTTAATCTCAGGGGTCAAATATGCTTTAACTCAGCAATAGTGAGAGAGGAAGACAGGGAGTCAGACAGGTTACTGAAAAGTGGATTTGGAGGGAGACGAATATGAATAGATTTGAAAAATGAACAGAAAAAAACAACAGTGAACTGTCTGTGTGATCAATAGTCGGTGATTACTAGCTTTATTTTTTAATGATTAACATCTGAACTGGGGCAGGTCTGATCCTGTTTACAACAACTCAGCCAGAAAACCTGATTTTAGCTGATGGGTGAGTTCAGAAGCAGTTATTTTGGCATGTTCCTTATTTCCTTGTGCCACACAAGCTGCAACCAGTTGGAAGTAAAAACATTCAGACAATGTCTTGAAGACTAAGATCTAATTATGAAGCATTACTGGATGTTAACGACAGTGACGGTTATTTGGCAGTGCTTGATTCACATTTGAAAGGATGGAATTGTTATGTTGAGTCTTTATAAAGGGGTTATTTTTCAGGATACACCAAGTAAATACTAAGTCTTCTACTGGTGTCCCGACACTGGTGCTGCTGTGGCCTACGTGACAGATCTGTGGGCTCCTTTGTTCTGTCTATGTGGTCGCATTTAAATAGATACACATTTGTTTTTTTTATATTTCTATTTTCATTATGCTCATGGTTTAGATCTGAGGCTATTCAAATGTTGTGGTGACAGTTTGCATGTGCATGTGCTTTTCCTCAAGGTACCACTGATCTCTGGGCTTGTCTCAACCTGGATCACTGCAGTTGTCCAACATTCTGCACCCTTCCCTTAGGCTCTGAGCTAGTGTGTGTGTGTGTGTGTGTGTGTGTGTTGGGGGTGGATTGAGTGTCTGTCAGTATGTCTGCATGTCCTAATCGATGATTTTTTTACAAAGCAGGCATTTTGGCGTGTTATAGCAAGTAAAGTGAGGCTAATTAATGACATTAATAAAGGCTGCATTTTATTTTGGTGCAACTTGTTTCTTCTCTTCATCCTTAACCCTCCTCCTCCACCCTTTGATTGTGGATAAATTATAAACATAGTGTTGTTCTAAAACATTTTGTAGCATGATTACATGTCCTGTTCAATAGTGAATGTATTTTACCATGACTCTGCATGACTCTGTGTGTGGAGTGTCTCCTCAAATAAGGGAGGATCTAAAGTTAGGGGAAGGACTAAGGGTGAATTTGGACATCATACAACCTACTCCTCTTCATCCTTGACCAACAGGCCTGACTACCCCCCCCACCCCCAATTCACACAACAGTCTCACATAAGCTGTTTATTATGATCCGTGGCCTGAAGTGTGCTGTGTGCAAAATGAAGTGTTATAATTCCTGATTTATTACTTGCTTCAGTGGCACTGACATGCTCAGGTATTGCTGAGTGAGCGAGGGAGTGAAAAGGAGAGAGGAAAAGGGAAGAAGGGCTAATGTGAAAGAAGGGCTTTAAGGATGTCACCTTAGCTGGAAATCAAGTGTCACCACAACTCAAACAGTCTGATTGCATAAAGACTGACTGTATGTGTGTATGGATGCATAATCTGGATAAAATTTTGTGTTATATTAGTGGTGATGTGTGATGGTGTTTGATCCACCTGTTAATTACAACTACAACCTGACAGACATGAGATTTGAGGCCAACACATTTGATTAAGTTTATTGAATTTGGGTCTTATAGAAATCTGATTTGCCTGTGATAAGCTACAATCAGCATGTTGTTGCTCCAGTCGAGCTGTAATTCAGATTGTTGAATTCTCCTGTTGAGCAGCACCAACAGAAAAATCCTGCCCTGAAGGCAACAGACAGAAACGCCACACAGCGTACACAACCCGAAAGGTGTCTCGTTTCAGTGTTTCTCATACTGCAGCAAAACATTCAGAGTCATTCTAGCTTCAAGCAAAGTACGACTCATAATTAATTACTGTTTTGAGAGAAAAAAAAAAAAAAAAGGAGATACTGGAAACCAGAGATGAGAAAGAAAGGGTGAGGGAGGAGGAGAAGAGTAATAGAGGGAAGAGAGAAGGAGAGGCAGACGTTTAAGTCTGAAATAACAGAAGAGCTAAGGGAGAAGAGGTGCAGGGAAGGAAGAATGGATGGATGGAGAAAGAGAGAGGACGTGTTGGGACTTAAGATGGTTCCAGTCGGCAGCTGATGGAAGCGAGAGCTGATTTGTCTACATGGCCCTGCATTCCTGTCTGCCCGTTAGCGCGGGGAATAAGGGAATTGGAAGAGAGAGAGAGAAAGAGAAATGGAAAAAGAGGAGCGCGCTAGAGGCTTTGAATTTGTTCTATGAAAGCAACTGTCAAACTGCGCCTAGCAACACCATTTACGGAGGATTCTTGGCTGCGTTTATCGTAATTACTGAAAAATATCGCTGCCTTTTTTAATTCAAAATGAGCTTGTATGGCACAACATGACTGTAACTAGGGGGCAGTTTTGAGAGATGATAGAGAGGATATCTTTTTTAGTTAACACAAAAATGTCACAAGCTTCTTGTTAAATATAGATTAGAGGGTAATATTAAAGCTTTGCTCAACTCTTTTCATCACCGCATCTGAAGTTTTTAAGCTTTTTGAAAACACTCTTAGAAAGCGATTGTTTTATAACGTGACTTACGTGGCATTTGTGCAGCAGTGATCATCCGCTTCACCTGTTTGTAGACGAACCCCTTCAATCATAATCATTTTATTACCATCATATACTTACAGGTCTTTTAATGCTCACTGATGAGTTGCCTATGTATCTTTGTTGGGACTCAGACATCCTGATTTCATTTAGATCTTCATTAAGTTCACCCTGTAAATGGCCCTCTCTGGTGCATGCTGTGTGGTCTGTGTCAAACACAGAGGTCCCTCCCATTCAGGAAGTCAGCTGCAGTCTAATCCAATCAGAGTGAGCCGCTGACGGCAGGCCATCAGGGTCTTCAACAGCCCTCCTAATGACATTAGAGCCTCTTGATCTGCACTGATGATAACACTCGACCAATCTCAGCCTGCATCAGCACCCGCTGCACAAAGGCCCAACATGAGCCAAGAGTTTGTGTGTGTGTGTGTGTAGAGTTTGTCGATATGTGTGTTTGAGTGACCTTACTTTGAAACCAAGGACTGTTTGACTGTACTCCCTCAAGGACTCTGCGATTCCCCACTTTTGTTGCAGTGTAGTGATATTGTAACCAAAGATGCAATGCAGAGAATATGATTTCTATTGAAAACATTCAGAGGAGGCCTAACCCTGATTGTGTGTTTTAGAAAAATGAGTGTGTTTAAACCCCGACTTACTAAGGAGGATTAGTAAGTCTCAGATTTGAAGAGTGGCAAAAAAAAAGAAGAAAAGAAATGAAAGCGTTTGAGCAAGGAGAGGGGATGGGCAGATGTCAGCTATTTCTCTGAAATCCAGAGGGGTTGTCCAGTTGGATCTTTGCCTAGACCCCTTCTTGAAATGCTCTGACTCACTCTAGGAGAGTGAAAGGAGGAACAGAAAGCAAGAAATCACGAAAATATGTGTGACACAATGTGTTGTGTTTATGCTTGACACACTTATACTAGACCAGCTCAGTGCTGTTGTGCTTCTAGTTAGCTATACCTTAACCACATTGGTGGTGCCTGTCTGTAAATTTTTTTTCTTTTCTTTTTTTTTTTTGCATGTGTAAGTGCGTCAGTGTAAGTTACTATGAAACAAACTGTGGTTATATCAAAGAAAACAAAGTATAGTTGCCAAGTTATGCAGACCAACCATACAGCTGGGAACTGTCCCTCCTCGAGATAGTTGGCTCACCACTGCTGCTCTGCTAGCCACAAACTGCAAAAGCTGCTCGCTATCAGCAAAAACTGTCGGTCTTTAACAGACCGAACAAAAGGGAGATCATTTCCTTCCAACTCAAACTCAGTACTAGCTTTAATAATTAAACATAATGCATTATTTGCAGCGTGTTGATGCTTGTAAACACTGTGTTGATAGCTACATCTGTAGTACACAACACTGTCGTACAACGAGTCTCTCTGTCAATTTTCTGTCATTCATATGATATGTACCCAGCTGACAGTACAATCCTGAGGCTTTCTTTGTAATATCAACAGCTCTGTGGTGGATTAGACCTCCTAACCCTGATCTAGACAGGGTATCTTATGACAGTAATCCATGCTGCTAATCCATGTCTTGATGTAAACACCAAGGACACCCGCCTTCTCTCTCTCTCTCTCTCTCTCTCTCTCTCTGTCCTTTCTGTCCTTCCTTTTACTTATCTAATGCTGTCTTCTTGATAGAAATGAGTGTGCCATCTGTTTTGTATATCAGCAGGGGTTAGCTTAGCCTGACAGGCATGTCAGACTTTTGTTTGTTTGTTCACAGGGACAGTTAAATCTTTTAAAAAATGAATTATAGTTAATAGTTATTTTTATTGTGTGAGAATGAAAACAATCGCTGTTTGCTGCTTTACAAATACCCAGTGGAAAAACATCGAAAGTATATTGATTGCATGAAGGTACTGAACTACTAAATGCATACAGTGACATAATGGTCATTCATGTTTGTCTGTGTTATCAAAGGGCATGTGTATGTTATGTATGTATGTTAGCATGATTGTCCTTTTACTTTATTTAAATCAAGACTGAAGGTCATATTTATACTTCTTGGTCTGTGTAGTTGTTTGGGTTCTCTGCATGCTTTGGATAGCAAAGGTTTTATTTATTTATTTATTTATTTTTTACCCCAGCGGCTTCCGGCAAACTAAAAAAAAACCCCCTCAGTTTACTTTGCTCTAGTTTAATTTGTTTTTTGCCAGTGTTGCAGTGGGGGGGACATAATGTGTTCTTGTTGATGCCAAAGTATTATGCCAGTTTGTGTGTGTGTGTGTGTGTGTGCGCGTGTTGAGGGGGACATTCCTGCTCTGTATGCTTGCAGTGTTTTGTGTATTTTATGCAGAAGTGTCAAGGAGCGTGTGTCTTGCTGTGTTGTGGTCTGGATTTGTGTGTGTGTGTGTGTGTGTGTGTGTGTGTGTGTATATGTATGTGTGAGAGTGTGTGCATGTGATTATGCTAGGCGAGTGCAGGGACACTGTGTTTTCTTCCAGTCCCAGTATGTAGCTGCGATGCAGAATGACGCTTATTCCTCTGATCAGTGCCAGAGCTCAGCAGGGGAGGGGGGACGAGTGGGTGGGTGGAGGTTTGGGGGAGACTTCACCACTCCAGTCAGTACACTGATCTGGGACACACATGTCTGTCTGCTTGTTTTCTCTTTCTTCATCTGCTTCCGTGTCACTGTCTCTCTGTCTTTTCTGTCTTTCTTTTACTCCCTCCCTCACTTGTTTTTGCTCTTTTTGCCAACTCCCAGTCTCATGCGGAATCTCATGCCAACACTAATACTTGCTTGTCTACTTCTACTACAACTGCATCTACAATTACAGCTACTAGCATGGCCCAACCTCCTCTACCCAAGTAACCCAGGACTCACCTTGTCCCTGACCAGTGACTGCCACATTTATCACCAAAGAAGTGAGCATTACAATCTCAATCATCCAAAATTATAATTATTAAAAACATTGAGCTGACAAGCAGGTCATGAGAGGTGTAACCAAGCTACCGTGCAGACCTCAACAGTTTCAGTCTAGCAGTCTCATGAGAGCAGATGCATCGCCTTAAGCAATGCTCATGAGAGCTTCAAAAGTACCACAACAGCAATCTAACACCATGAGCCCTGCCAGCAGATATCACATCAACCACAAACACGCAACGGCGTAACACACAGAATGAATGGACCTGACAGAATGCAGAAGTGGTTGACAAAACATTTTCAGTGTCTGCGTCCGTCCTTTGGCCACGGACAGACCACAAACCAAAAGTCCCATGCAGAAAAGGACAACTACATCTACTTATACCTAAAGGTTAAGACTTTAGGATGAGAGAGAGGGTAGCTCTCATGCTCTAAACATCTCCTTTACATGTCTGAACCGTCACTGACCTTTCATCCTTTTGACTCGGTCACATTGAACTTCAACTTTTTAAAAATCTAAAATAAATCGTTGTGCTTCAGTCCTGCGGTCCAGTCGGTTTACTTGTCATGCAGTTTTCTTCATTGTTGTCCATGTTTATGTGCACTCGTGACAAGCGTTCATTCGCCCACCGTTCACCCTGTGACAGATTACCATAGAAAAGTGTGCGAAAATCAGTTTTATTTGTTTATGAATGTAAAGGATTATCTGTAATTACTCTGCTTCTTACTCACTCATAATCTCCTAATCCCATTTGACTCGTAGAGTTTTTATGAACGTTATTTTTGAACATTTTTACACTGTGAGAAGTTAAGCTGTTTACCAAAGACTTTGACACTTTCTTCATTTCCAAGTCAACATAAATGACTCTCCTCCTTCACACTATGAATTGTAGATTATTTGCTTTTTGTTGTGTCACCTCTGATTGTCATGTCTGGCCCTGGCTCTCCATTACACAATGATCGGCAAAGCAAAAACGACTCCTGACATATCCATAATAGCTTTGCCTAATACCGTTGTCTCTGAAATTAGCTTTTCAGCATCAAAATGCTTTATCTGAAACTCAGCAATTTGGAGCAGTCGATCTTTGAACTTAACTGGTTGTTTTTTGTCTTTGCCTTTTATTTTTCAGCAATATTTCCGACAACCAGAATAAATGTATGAGTGAGACAAGAAAATAAAAGCTGTCATCTGGTTTTGGGTGCGAGGACACATTTTAACCATCATTTATCCAAGCCTACAAATTCCGGTGTGTGGCCACGATGATACTACTTCACCTTCTCTTCCTCTTGTAAACTGCATCTGTCTCCCTTGGAAACAGGGCAATTCCCTTAATTGGTGAAGTCACACATTTATAAATGTAAACGCATCCTTTTAGACAGTAGTTTTACAGCTGTCATGTGATTCCTCCTTCTGGCTGGCTGCTGACAGTCTTTAAAGGCACAGAAAATAGAATTGGAAATGAAAAACACCCCAATTATTCTCTGAAAACTGAGCACAGATTTGAGGCTCACAGATAAATATAATACACACACACACACACACACACACACACACACACACACACAGTATTGTTTATGCCCCACAGTTCCAGCGATTTTGGATGTGTGTGTCAAGGAAGGCGTGTGGTGCTAATCATGAATTCATTAGCACTCTTTGATGTCTATGCAGCTACGAATGTGTGATTGTGTGTGTGTGTGTGTGTGTGTGTGTGTGCGTGCGTGTTTGTGAGTGCGTATATGTGCATGTTTGTGAGTGCGTATATGTGAGTGTTTGATATTTGCATAAATCTGGCAGCCGGACCAGAGTAGCCCACTGCACACTGAGGCCACAGAGCCTCAAGACCCCTCTACCCTTTGGATCCATTGGTCAGTGTGTGGATATAACACATTCTATTTTTATCAACCTATTATCTAAATTCAATCAGTCAAAGCAAGCACGAAAAAAATCTTTTTTTTATTTTTTATTTATTTTTTATTTTTTATAAAGCAGATAAAACCATTTAATCAAAATAATTAGAAGTTATTTAAATGTCACGCAGTAATTTGCACTTGTTCTCAGACACCATCGCTATAATTTTGAGTGTGTGTGTAGAAGGCAGGCGGGGGAATAGCATGTACTAATGACACGCAACTGGATAGAGATAAAGTATGTGTCTGCTGTATAAATCCTCAGAACCAAAGCAAGCTTTAATTAATGGCGCTTGATGATCAGCAGGCAAAGGCAAACAGCAACTAAACGAGCTTGCCCCCCATCAGGGAGGATAATTGCATTTCACCAACAGATTCATGCGGTAGACACACGGCCATTGCAGGGTACGTCCTACGTTGGTTGGATATTTTAGAGGACCGCTTTATTATGGGTGTCTCCACCCACTAGGTAAATGAGAGGTGGGAGCACCACTGCATCTTACAACCAATCTCTCTGTATCTTTCTTACTTTACCTATAGGGGGTGGACACAATGGCACAAACATCTTTCCCAGCAATAAATAAAGATTTTTCTTTTCTTTTGCAGACGTGTTGATTCAACTTTACATTTACTTTGAGACTGTGTTTATTATTTTATTATTTACTTACATCAACATGTCTTATTAGCCATGATCCCTATGATATTGTGTTTCTACTATTTTGTTCAAAGCCAGCATACATCTACGTCTGTCTGTCCCTTCACCCTCCCATCTTACTCCCCTTCCACATTTGTCATCATAACTGTGGCGGTGATTGTACTTTGACTCACACCCAACACACACACACACACACACACATCTTTCACACGCATCACCTTTCCTTTCTCTGTATCGGTTTTTATCCCTCATCATCCTCTCCAGTCATCTTATCATGTGTTGAGAGGCTGTCTGCTCTGTTCTTTTGCTCTTTCTCTCTGCCTGTCAGGAGGATTTGTAAGATTGCAGTGAGGTTGCGTTTGGCACAACCACGACTAGTGATTGCTTGGATATGAACCTGTTAGATCTGTGGCTGAGTAATGTCAGGTAGCATCACCATTTATGGGTGCAAGCATTCATAATAATCATAGTTAAAAAAAAATCCTCTTAAGAAATATACTTGTTTTAGAGTGCAAAATTATAACAGGAATGTGACATTTTTGATGAGGTTTTCTTTGGCTATGACATGAAATATTGACTCTTTTCTCTTATTTTTTATTTTTGTTTTTGCTATGACAGCCTAGCTAAAAACACAACCATGACATGTCGCCTTTGCTGGTGGAGATTTGCATTAAGTGTGACAGACAAGCTATCACATAGCTTTACGATGAGTGACACTTCAGAGTTTTTCCACTTTCACACTTCCAGCATGCAGATCGTTATATATTGAATTTGAAAAGGAAAGATGTTTGTATTACGTGCACTATTTTTACATTTTGCTAGATCATACTGTTACTGCTGTGCACACGGGTCAAGTCATTGATCACAGCAGCAAACCTTATTGTTGCTCTGTAAAGTTGTTTTCAGAGTGAATTTTCAGTTGGTATTTACAAATTGGTAAATGCAAGAAAGATAAAAATATCTCTACTTACTTTTAAATTAGAATCGAACTTTTTCCTTTATGCATGATGTAGGTTGATTAGACTAGACTAATTATTCCCATAACAGTTCCCATTCCCATTGTGTAAAACTATGGATCATGCGCACGTGAACCACTTCTCATAACCACTTCTTGTCACTGGAAAGGCTTAATGAGCAGGCGACATGTACACAGGAGACCACCATGTTTACAGGAAATGCTGTCATTTCCTCTTGATAATCTGTGGTTTGTGTGCTGTATGCTTTGACAGTATATAGGTACAGGTCTACATATAGGACAGTTTTACCCACTACATGCAGACTTTTCCTTAAAATGGTGTGGTTGTACATGTGCTGTATGTGGCTGCATAGGTGATGCTGAGGCTTTGCAAATGACCTAAGGACTATAGGGAAGCTTATTTCTGCAACCACTTGCATTTTCTCCCTAATTGTTCCTCTTCCCATAAACCCTTGTGTGTGTGTGTGTGTGTGTGTGTGTGTGTGTAGGTATGTTAAAGAGAGAAAAGAAGGCCTTTTCTCTCTGCAAGCAGTGTCAGCAGGTGAGCTGCCCTATTGGGAGAAAAGAGAGAAATTGCCAAAGCATGCAAATTGCTACTCCAAGGGGAGAATCAATTAGGTGCATAGCGGCCAGAGCAGAAAGGCAAAGAGGGGCAGAGAGGGGCAGGGGTCCATACAAAGAGATGGTGCAGAGCCATGCTAAACGCCTCCTCTGAGACAATGCATTACTCCTCTTCTGTCCTCTTCCTCAATCCATGTACTGATCTTCCTGGCTAAAGCTCTGTCAACACACTGCTTTTTAAACCCATTATATCTCTAATTATAGATTGTTCTGGCATCTCAAGTGTAAAGCCTCTTCACCAGTTTTCCTCATTATTCTTTAGAGGTGCTCTAATCTGTGCCAGATAAAAAACACTTCATTGTGTCTTCTTACTAGATTGTATATCTGTCATTACCATGTGACAGTCATGTTAAATATACACAAATTGTTTGGCTAAATTTGTGTTCATGTTGCTGGTTTTCACTGGGTTTTGTCTCCTCCCTTTTCAGGTGCATAATGTCCTCCATCTCAAGAGAGGCTTGATCCTGATTGGCCGACAGTGGTGGACTGTGCCTCCTTCCCGCTCCTCACCACTCCCAGACTCTGCACAGCCATGACGTCCCTCACCAGGACATGGACCTGCTTTTTTGTATGCTGCTTCCTGTCCACTTTGGCGCTTCCTGTGACATCCCAAACAGTGGTGCATGCCCCACAGACACACAGTTCTGCCTCCCAGGTGATCACAGCATCCCTTCAGGAGGAGGAGTATGCATCATTTCGTGCTGAGAACCCTGAATGGACATTCAACCATCTGGCGGTGGACTATCGCAATGGTAATGTTTATTTAGGAGCTGTCAATCGCATTTACAAACTATCCCCAAGTTTGGAAGTCCAGGTGTCCCATGAGACAGGCCCGGATGAAGACAACCGCAAGTGCTACCCACCACGGATTGTCCAGCCCTGCAGTGAACCACTGACACTCACCAACAATGTCAACAAGATGCTTCTGATGGACTATCGGGAGAATCGGCTACTAGCATGTGGCAGCCTTTACCAGGGAATCTGCAAACTCCTTCGCCTAGATGACCTCTTCAAACTCGGAGAGCCCTTTCATAAGAAGGAGCACTACCTCTCTGGTGTCAATGAGAGTGGCTCTGTTTTCGGTGTCATTGTTTCATATGGCAATGCCTCTCCAGACATGCTGTTTGTAGCCACAGCAGTGGATGGCAAGCCAGAGTACTTTCCTACCATCTCCAGTCGCAAGTTGGCCAGAAACTCAGAGGAGGATGGCATGTTTACCTATGTCTTCCATGATGAGTTTGTGGCCTCAATGATTAAGATCCCTTCAGACACCTTCACTGTCATCCCAGACTTTGACATATATTACATTTACGGCTTTGCCAGTGGGAACTTTGTCTACTTCCTGACGTTGCAGCCTGAAATGGGGGGTGGGCCGACCACCGGATCCTCGTCTACAGGTCGAGAACAGGTCTACACCTCCAAAATAGTCCGCCTCTGTAAGGCAGACACTGCCTTCAACTCCTATGTGGAGGTGCCAATCGGATGCATCAGTGGCAACGTGGAGTACCGATTACTCGAGGCTGCCTACCTGTCCAAAGCTGGTGCTATCCTGGCACGTTCACTAGATGTGGCGCCGGATGATGACGTCCTGTTCGCTCTATTCTCAAAAGGCCAAAAGAGACGTCCACGCCAGGCATCCCAGGACTCTGCACTGTGTGTCTTTTCTCTGCGGAAGATCAACGAGAAAATCAAGGAGAGGCTGCAGTCCTGCTACAAGGGAGAGGGCACACTGGACCTGGCTTGGCTCAAAGTCAAAGATATTCCCTGCAGCAGTGCGGTGAGTACGACAAGAACACACACAACACACAGTTTGTGACCTTCACTCACATGGGCCCAAACACTAGTTTAAAGATGACATTGGGAAAGTATATAGTAGTACTTCATTACCCTCTGCTCTTACTCCACACAGTGTGCATGCAAACATTGCAAGCAAACCATCAAGTACTGCACTCCTAATCTACCAGAACAGCAGGTGTCAAAAAGTTTTGTTTAAAGATGAATTCATCAAACAAACTTATTTAGGAAAAGGGTATTTAATTAGACAAAATGAAGAAAAAACAAATCGCTGATAACGTCTTGTTGTTTTCAATAATTTCCGTTTGACGGACACTACAGGTTAGTATCTCTGAAGTAGTGAGTCGTGAAAGCTTGTGTTACTATAATAAGCTTGGGTGCACTGTGGGAGGTCTTCATGAACACTGCGTTCTTGGCTGGGTTCACGCTCCATCCCATTATGATGAGATGTTAACCATCCACTGCCTCTTTTAATCCGCTCACCCTTTAAACAATGCAGCTGAATGCTCAGCCAAATTACCATAATTCCATTCTCCATAACAGCATTACAAATTCAGTGATTCAGTTCATTTGATTTCTCACTTTGTGCACATAAAAAAAAAAAACGAGGTTAAATTGGGTGTTACATGTTTAGATCACTTTTAAAATTCAGCCAACACTGTCTCACGTTAAATATTTGTTTTCTTGATCTCGTATTATGTCATTAATTAAATCTGCCAACATCAAGAAATACACATTTACTTTGGTCAGATTGCACTTGTTAATTATACTGCATGTTCCTCTACAAAGCAAGCATGGCTAAATGAATCAAGTCGCCTTGTGGGATGATAATGGGTTAAAATGTCAAGACTTTTATCAGTGTATTATTGAAACTAGATTATTTCTGTGCTTTATAAGATAAAGAAAAAAAAATAGCTGTTATACTACATTTACTAAACATCATACATTATATTCATTTGAAGGATGTTTTTGTCCAAAGGACATTACAATGCATGGATTCAGCCTTCATAACTTACACAAAGAGGACTGAATGAAAGCATAGTTGAACAAATATATATATATATTTATTATAATGACCAATCCTCAGCCAGGCCAAACATTCCTATCTACAATAAACTGTATAGCTACAAAGACTTGAGAATTCGATTGCTTGGTCACGGTCATATTTCAGAAACATACATTTGATCCTGCAGTCCATATTAGTCTGACCTTAGCCATGCGGTATCTCAAGGCATTATGAGGTTGACCCTCTCTTGTGTTTGGTTTTGGAATCACAGTGTTTATCTATTAATCCGTCTCTGGCACAGCACACGTGCTGGGGCGTTTTTGTGTGCTGCTTGAGGGTCTGATAAATCATGCCTGGTGTGGAGCTGTCAGCAGGGGGAGAGGAAGTGCGAGGGAGCACGCAGGGGTTAGCGCTGAGGAATGACGCCATTTCAGCATGCGCCACAGTATCGCCACTGCATAAATTAGACACTGTTGAACAAGTGACGGTGGACTCCGCAGGAGATAGATGACTTCTGACACACACACACGTGCCACCACACTAAGTAAAGCTACTGCAGAGATGGAGATGGTGGCTTTTAAAGTCGGGAGAAGTTTTTTCACAAAATAAATAAATAAAGTGATTTATAAAACGCAGATCAGAATTCTGCTTTAGGGGTCTATTTCTGTGGAATTAGGCCTACGCAAACAAACGGGACTCTAACCGTATTTTCCTAACCTTGAAATCCGCTTTGACCGTCTCTGCGGCAGTGCTCTGTTCACAGGTAGGAGCAAAGGCACAAACAGGGTAAGGCTCATTTCAAATAAGGCAGCAGAAAGTGAGTTGTTGTGGAAAATGTCTCAGACATATGTTTCTGGTGCATCGTCACTCCACTGTATCTGTATCTGCTGTCTACAGCTGCTTTATACTGTATGGAAAGCTTCTCCTCCACTTCATTAAATCCTTGCGGCCATCTGAAGACAGCAGGACAGATATTTTGATTAATATGCAGCAGCATCCGATTTGAGAGAGCAGTACCTCTCTAGAGTGCAGCGCCATTACGCACAGACGTCCACTGTGTTTACTGTGATTAAATCACCTGCGCTTGCACAATTTAAAACAGGGCCCTTAGAGTGGAGTTGATGCTTCAGCCATAAACATGAAGTCATATTTAAATACAATACATGGACTCACAGCACACATAAATTAGAAGTTAAAGGTTTATTGCCAGAGCATTACTAAATTAATAGATAATATAGACCATTGTTCCTGTGAGTGTTTTCACAATGAGAACATGTTATATGTTATATGATAAAGAGTTGTGTGGGGACATAACACTGATAAACATCTCTTGTTTATCAGTGATGTATGATTGCCTTTCTAATATCCCATAGTTGATTTTTATAAATCGTTGATTGTTAGTCTCCAATTAATTCCTAAGTGATGCATGACTGGGAGTTAGTAGTTCACACTTAACTTGTCCACTCTGTGTTTTCCTGTGGTGTAGAGAACCAACATAGACACAAACAGTATATTCATACATACACTCATATATATGTATGAATATACTGTGTATGAATGAATATACTGTGTGTTCATACATACACTCATATACTCTGTCTTGGACATACCAAATACTAATCGATGAATCATTCATCGACGATGAAATTCAGACTGAAGCAACCTTTAAAATGTGCCTGGTCATGAAATCTGGTTAAAAATTTTTGTGAAAATCTCTATATAATCCACATGGAGCATTCAAAAAAGCCAGTGTGATAAAAAAAAATAAAAAATCCCCCTTAAACTGTAGAGTTAAAACTGACATGGACAAAATATCAGGCCGTTCATTTGATTTTAAATGGTGGGTTTGCATGTGAAGGCTGTTAGTGAAGGACCCTTGTATTAAGGGTATGCCCCTTCATATATGCGGTCTTCCTCGCTTATTTACAGTATGTTCAATGTTTCTTACTTTCTCTTACACAGGTTTATTTTTTTTTTCTGTCTTTCAAACTCTGCTGTATTTCCAACATGATGTGTTTTTCCTCCAATTAGGGAGAGGATGAACAGCCCCTGAGCTCATTAAAGTAGCCTGGCTGAATGGAGCAACATGAAGCGCACACACTGGTTTTTGATATAGATAAAACACTTTCAGGCCCAATGAGCAGAAACCTTATCCTCATGTTGTACGCACACTTTCTCTGCTATAACAAATGCATGACAGCCATAACCACAATACTTTCTTACTACTATAGAAACCATTTGTTGGTATAACGCCATTGCATCAAGTTGTATATATAATCATAAATATTTCAAATGGAAAACATTAATTTATATGATTTGGTATCTTAAATGATAAAACAAAATAAATTTCCCAAAAAACATTGTTTTTCATTTCCTTAGATGTTCCTGGGGTTTTCTCACCAACATTTAATTTGAATATTTTCCCCAGATATAAGTTAACACCATAATTTTGAATTTGCATTGCATTGTATCGAAATCAATTATGTGTCCATAAACACCATACATCAAGAAATCTTGCACATTTAGCACACATGTTTGAGTGCACTCTTACACAACATGCCACGTACATAACACCCGGTTGAAATGAGTATGAACTGTGGAAATGGGACACAGCTTGACTTGTCTTGACTAATCTCTATCTTGACTAATCTCCAGGTGTTCCTGTCTCACCTCTAAGAGTTATAGAGGATTTCAATGATTGGATAATGTTTTATACAAAGTAATCCTCTATTTGATTAACAGTTCATCCTCTGTGATGATTCATTTTCTAGCCATCGGTGGGGTTTATCAGAGAATGGAGAGGAAAAAAAAAAGAAAAGTATTTTGAGTTGCCAGTGTTTTGGATTGAGGAATAATCAAATCATCACAGTCGGTATAAATATGTGTAAGGACACGTTTACAGGACGCAGGCCTGGGTAGGTCAATAAAAACAGACCTTTGTTACTTTACACCATCTTTAAGAGGCTTTCAGACAGAGTAGGGACAGATGGAAAGAGGGACAAGTTGAGAAGGAATGCACCGAGAGTGGCACGAGGAGCGAGAGAGCAGTAGAGAGCATAGATGGGGAAAAAGAGAGCGTGGGGGGGGGTGCGCTTCCTTTCTCCCCCAAATGGCCACACTTGGCTGAGCCACGTAATGCGTGCTCAACAGTATAAGTCTGCAAAGGGCCTGCATCCATAGATCATTGTGAAGTGGCATGTGACCTATAAAAAAACTGCAGCCTGCTCCCTACATGTTCACTGTGTCAGCAGAAAAAAAACAGAACAACAAAACAGCAGGATGGCGATAAATTCAGTCACTCCTCTCTTCTCTCTCATCCTTGATTCATTGCTCGCTGCCTACTGCTCTTTTCTCCTTTTGCCTGTCCTTCTCGTCAATTTCTGATAAAAATAGTTTCCACTATCCCATCTCGTCTCATCCTCTCTCATGCTGTCCCTCCTTGTGTCTGTCCTTCATTTCCTCTTAAAATGCTTTCTATAAGCACAGAGTGAAGTATTGTCTTCACGCCCCCCATCGTCTCCCCGAAACATGGATGAGAAAATTACAAGGTCGCTTGTAAGTCCCTGACAGGCCACGGACATCCCCTCATCCCTTCTGCTAATGATCATTAATTACATGTCATTAAGTAACATGCCACAGGCTATTCTTCCACATTTGTCATGTGCTATCGACTTCACATTGTGAATTCACTCCAATTAATTAGATTATTCTACCCGGCCGCTGCTGTTTCTTTGAGTCTTTTTCTTGATCTCTCTTGAGGTCCCCCCAACACACGTACTCATGCCTTCCTTGTTTCATCCTTAATATGAAAGGAACTCTTCCGTTATGACAATATGTGAATCCCGTGCTCATTTTTTCATGTTATTGACACTCTTTTTTTATTTTGTCCTGTGTTCCACCAACGTTTTAACGGTGTTGTCTCCTCTACTGGTCATCTCCATCCCTCCTCCTGCTGATTGTGTAGCTTAATCAGGGGCTGGCTGCTGCTGCTTGATGAGTCAGTCTAGGCCACATCCTCAGGAAGGGAAGGCTAGTGGATTTATTAAGAACGTCACACACACACACACACACACACACACTTCACCTCACTCTATCCACATATCCGCTATGCTGCTCAGTGGCTGGCTCGCTAATTAAATCTCCATACATGATACCACTTGGTAAAGGTCAGAATCCATCACAATATCATTATTCAGTGATTAAACAAGTGTCTCCTGCTTGTTTCACCATACTCCGCTGGCTGGCCTCCCTGCCTGAAAAACACGGAAACGCTGAATTGAAACCTTTAATTTCAATTTCAGTTTTAATCTTAATTTTTATAAACTGTCATAAAGAGTTGAATTTATAAAGTAGCGTAAAATAGAAGTACTCAAGTACAGCACTTGAGTAAACATACATAGTTACTTTTCACCCCTGGAAGAAATGTTTAACATAATACTATACTAATATTAAACACTCATTATAATGTGATCCAGTATAACTCCACCATTAACAACTGCCAGTCAACAAAAGCAAAGTATCATAGTTCTTCTGTTGGACTGCAATGGATGTAGCTGCTACAGACATCACAACAGTGATGTCTCAGTATCGTCATGCTGTTGATTTGATTGTTTTTTTCTAACCAATATTTATTACCTGTTGTAGCTGCTCAGCTGGCAGGTGCAAGCATTAGAAAACATGAATTTACAAAATATCACAGGCGTCACCCGCCCCAGTGTATCTGTCCTAATTTCTCTGTCAGGTTCACTGCTTTCTTTGGTCCTTATCACCGTGACTGGTTTTCAAAACAGACCCTAGTGCTTTGTGACAGCTCTTCCACTCCACATCGCAGATTCACAATGTTCATGACCAAGACAATGAACTGCACATTTTACAGGTTAACTTTCACAAAAATAATATTCCCGTTTATCATGGAATAAACAAAATGTCATTCATAGACCATGTTATTATGCTTGTCTTTGGTTTCTAGATGCTACGTTTTTATGTCCACATATTGATTTTGACATTATTGATGCCACACTGACCTACCAAACATTAATTGCCCTTAAATTACACTAAATTTCATCCTAGAAATGTTATTGTAAATGTGCAATCAGCAGTAATTATATGTTTGTGAGAGTATCTGACCTGCAGGGCTTTGCATTTCCTATCTCTATTTCTGTTTCTGCCACAGATGGCCGTAGTCTTTTTTTAACTCTCACAGATGAGAGTTAAAAACAACAGTTTTTAAGATCATCTTATTGAGACAGCACACGACAGATGATTGTGCTGAGATAAGGAAACAAACGGTGAAACATGTAGGAGAGTCTCACAATGTTGGCATCGTATTCTTGGTGATGTGGGAGGGTGAATTGTGAATTTCACATCTCACTGAGTGTGTGTGTGTGTGTGTGTGTGTGTGTGTGTGTGTGTAATCTATGGTGTGTGCGATGGTGTGTTCTGTCATGCTTTGCTAGTGTGATGGAGGGCACTGTGGATCAGCAGTCAGACAGGCTGTCTTGGCACAGTAGCCAGTGGTCCAGCTGATACACACACACACCACACACACACACACACACATACAAACACAAACACAGTCACTGTCATAGTGAAGTCATAAACAGTTTTACATAACTGTTGGCACAACTGTAGTTCAAGCATATGAGGCGAGGAGTAGAAAACGTAATCATTGAGAAGATCATAACAACAAAGTTTCTTTTCCACTGGTTTTCCTGAAGCTATACTTGCTACCAGTAGATTAAAAAAAAAAAAAAAAAAAGTTAATCTGCCCGACCACCATATTTCCTGATCTATACTTTTTGTCAATATTTAGCAGATATGCATGCAATCCCCAGTGTTGTTATGTGCCCTGCTTTGTCTTTGATAAACATGTTTTCCTTCAAATTGCCCAGTATTTCTACTGCTGTATGATAGTACAATAGGAGTAATATCTGGCGATATGTATTCTACATGTAGGAATAACCAAGTCAGTGTAGTGAGCAAATTATTCTATTAAAGGATTAGTGACTGACTTATAATAATTTTGAACTAAACATCCAATTGCATATCTTGATGTATAGCTGCAGTAATGAACGCTATTTTATCAGATGCTTTACTTCAAAGTGACTCACTGTTACTGAAGGAGTCATACAGCCAATGTTTTATTATAGTGAAATTGGATGTTGACATTATATCTTACAATGAACACTACAAACCCACTTAGTCATGACATAATTCTCCAGTGCTGCCAATCATCTTGGCAGGTCAGTCATTTAGCACAGTAGGGCTGCAGAAAAATACTGGCTACCCAAGTGGCTACTTATGCAAGAAGCAGGCACAAAGAGACTTTTTTTTTTTTTTTCCATTCTACTCCTCCAGTGTTCAGCTTTTCATATGAAGGGGGAAGTTTGTCCATGTAATCATAAACAATGCTACAGTAAAACAAATCGTAAATACATCAAATACTACACGAGGACTTACAAAACAAAAGAAAGTGCGGAATAAGCATATTAAAAAGGGATGATGATGAAAGCCATTGCAACTGCCACATGATTTATAAGAACTACAATAAAAATCGGTAGAAGTGTAAGAAAATTGACTCTGACTCAACATGAAATGTCTCCGTGGTTTTAATGTGTGTCATTAACTTTGTGAACCCACAGCCAATGGAACGGGCCCTCACAACAGTGCAAGCCCAGATTAGGCCATACATCAGAGAGCGTTGGAGAGCGGATCTCTTTCAGTCCCTACTAATCGCATTGAGCAACTCTCTCTCTCTCTTTCGCGTGCGCCCACTGCCCCCTCTCTTTCTGTCTACTCTGTATCTGCTGATCCCGCTGCACAGTCCAGAAGAGAGCTCTCTTTGTGCTGGTGCTGGCAGGCAGACAGAAGCGGAGAGATGGATACGGCTGAGAGTGACCTGATTCTGCCTCAGTGCCTGGCCACTATCCAAACACAGAGACTCTGCTCTCCTGTCCCTCTGTCTTTAGGGAGGAACCGTCCGTCTTCTTCTTTTGTAGCTGCGCTGTGGGACACTGTCTGGAATACTTGCCAGACCTGGGCTGGAATTGAGTTTGTAGTTTTAACTCCTTTTGAGTGGTTTAAGTCAATATTATATTTATCAAGCAGTTCTTCTGATTTTGCACAGTGCAAACTAACTGTTTGTCTAGTTCTTGTATTTGCAGTAGCATGGAAGCGAGGAGTTTGGAGGCATTTGAGCCTCTGTTCCAACTGTTTTATTGTTGGTTGTATTTTTTTCTCATTTTTATATCCTCATAAAAAAAAGAATGAGGGGGAAAAATGACAATCCAAAATGTGTGCAGCCACTGATTTGCTTTTACCTACATTAAAATCTTGAATCAGCATTGACTTGTATCTGGATGCATGTTAAAGGCAATATGTCATCATCATTCGTAAACTACCAATTTGGGTTCTCTGTGCTGTGTAAAAACACTGGTCAGGACTACTTGTAAAATTTTCTCTTACTTGTGCATATTTTGGTAATTTTGCAATACTTTTGCAATACCTAATTTTTTGCTTATATACAAGTTAAGATCAAATCGTCCAGTGATTACCTGTGTTTGAACAACTGGAAAAGCATTGGCTATTGGGAATAAAAATAGAAATAGTATCCATACAGTATGTGTTTGAAAATGCAGTAATGAGATGGGTTGAAAGACAGAAAAGGGGACATAAAAAATGACACAGGCAGTCACATCAGTGTCTTATTGGCAGACAACGTCAAGGGCTACATTAGTATTATTTGGTATTCTGACTAGAGACGTGTGTGTGGCATCACAGCTACAGATGTCACGTTTTGCTGGTGGCATAATAAAACTGTGTCTGCTTCTTGAAAGCGCTGACAGACAGAAAGTATATTTCATTAGATTGTAGAATGCGGGACAGAGATGGCGGATGTGATTGGCAACCAACAGAAATAATGTGTCAGTGACAAGATGAAAACACACACACACACATTTTCACACATCTTTCTGTTTTTTTTTTTCACCCCTTATATAGTAGATGCAAACATGTTGACGTAAACACACAGATAGTCTGAAGTGATTTTTAATCATGAAAATGCTCTTATCTACACCTTTTTTTTTTCTTCTTTACCTTTTGAGGAAGCATTCAATCAATGAGGCCCCAAATACCACAAAGTTCTCCAGTTTGCTTCTGATAGAGCGTGTTAACCTTTGAACCGCGGTACAATGAGGCTCCTTTATAACATGACAGCAACATAGAGAGGATGCCTTTTACCGCCACAAAAAGAAATAATATTAACAAAGGCATAGAAAAAGCAGCTCCGCTGGTGACAGCAGAAAGCATACAGTAAGTGGATACTAGTGGAAATTAGTGTTGGCATGTCAAAGGATGATTATTAATCATTTCTCTCAGAGGATAGAGGGCAGGTTAGCAGGAAGGAGTAACACTGCAAACCAGAGTGATATTTCACGGTTAGTTTGCAGAGTGACCCTGGTACTCATCAGAGCACCATTCGTCTAGCAGCTAGCTACCACGAGACATGTAGGACAGAGAGTGCATTCTTGACAGCAGCTCATTCTGAAAAGGTCATCAGGGAAAAAGTGCAAGGAGAGAGCAGAAAATTGGAGGAAAAATTGTCCACTTAAATATGTTTTTGTTGTGTGCCAATATTCGTCTTTGTTTACTCTCTTTTGGCATCTCGGCCCTGCTCTGTTATCTGTGATCTCTCCTTCCTCCATTCCTCTCTTCCTCTCGCTTCTTGTCCTCATCTCGACCCTCTTACCATATGACATGATCTTGACCCAAATTCAGGTCATCTCTATTGATCATTCGTACCACTTCATATAACCCTATCTTATAGCCTCAAGCTCACTGTGGCCTAGACAAGCCATGTTCCATTTGTCTAATGAAAGCAAACCCCATATTTCCTCCGTGGCTCAGTCTGAGGCTTTTGATGATGATGGCCTTTAGTGAAAGGTTGTGAGGAGACACTTGGTGCTTGCAGGATTGATTGAGAGCCCAGGGGGTGCACTTCTGAGACGAAAATCAGAAATAAGACATAAACTAAAAGACCCTCCGGTCCCCCCAGAGTATCCCACCTCTGACAGTTCACATCACCAGGCAACTGTAGACTTGAAATGGTTCGATAAATTTTAGACTGACTAAAAGATTTGATGAAGGGTTTTTGGTTGGATGTTAGGATATCCCTGCTAAGGCCCAGTCAACATATTAGACCAATACTGTTCATAAAATATTACGAGGGCTTCTTTGAAACAATTTTTTTTTTAATCAGGTCATTACAGTAACGTATGGACTTCATAACTCATATCCACTATCTCATCTAACTACTGACAGTTTCTGTGCATTTTTAAACAAATTTAAAGGCCGTGTCAACCGCCAAGGCATTTTCTCCACAACAGCAACCCGCCACATCACTAAGCTATTAATCAAGCAATGCCTGCTTCATTCTTAAGCCCAGTGATTCAAATCCATCCATATACAGAATAATGACCGATCCCCAGCACCATTATTCTCTTATCAAAACCCATAAGTCATCCTGCCCACCATGACTGGTATGAATATCCCAGGATAAAACACACGAGTACAAACACAAAATGTAGAGACGTAGAAAACATAAAACACACCCATCTGTATAATCACAAAATCACAGCAGCATGTCCACACAGAACTATAACAGATGAACCTTCATCAGCGGTCGTATTTCTCCCCATTCTGTTTTTTAAAAATCTATCTATATTTAGATCCATTGCAGTGATTTACTTTTAGCCGTGTGACAGTGCAGCCCAATTTTTTTTTTCTTCTACACTCAGTTGACTTTGAATCATTTCACATTGAATATCTTGCCGCATTGGCATTTCTGCAGTTGCTGTTGCGTTTGGGTGGACGGTGGGGAATTGTGCCTGACAGAACAGCCTCTGGTGCTGTTACAGTGCTGGAGCCTGACTGCAGTCTTCTTCCATCTTCATCTCGCTCGTACTTGTTTCTCTTGCATGTGGACCAGCAGACACACGCATGCATACAAATGCTTGTACATTCTTTCACTCACATATAAAATGTTTCTCCTTTTCTTGACCTACCCTCTATCCATTTCTGTCCCTTACAGAAATACACTCACAGTCAGTTATTGATTTCTGGTCTTATAAATTTTGATCTCACACTTTGCTGTTTATTGGGTCAGTTTAAGGTTCATATCTAGGAAAAATATGCTTAATAGTGCAACCCAAATTCCTGAGGAGACATTTAGCTCTATTGATAAATTGACACAAGAAATCATGCCGGTGTTCCTGTCACATTACAGTAAATCTAAAGTTAAAGAAATGTGTAGTCCTGAATCATATTTGTGTTTTACTAATTCGTCTCCCTTTCCACTACAGCTCTTGACCATTGACGACGACTTTTGCGGCCTCGACATGAATGCGCCATTGGGTGTGTCTGAGATGGTGCATGGCAAGCCTCTTTTCTCCGACGGCGTTGACAAAATGACCTCCGTCATCGCCTATGTCTACAAGAACCACTCATTGGTCTTTGTGGGCACGAAAAGTGGACGAGTGAAGAAGGTAAGAAGAAGAAACGCAAGGCTTGGGGGGGAGGGCGTAGAGAATGGAGGATAGGAGAGATGGCTGAAATTGACCGAAGCAGAGATTTGGTTTCTCACTGTTACAATGTGGAGTAAGGGCTGGGAATTGGGGACTGCTGGATTGGAGGAAGGATAGTAGTAGTAGGGCAGATTGACTTTCAGGCAAACCAGCTGAGTTGGCTGTATTTGCAGGAGAAAGAGGTGTGTGTGTGTGCATGAATGAGAAAGAGAGCGAAAGGAGGTGTGTGTGTACGTACGTGTACATTACTGTGGAGAGAATTTGAGTGTGCACGTGTTTTGAGGAAGGGGGATCAGGAGAGCCCCTGAGGGGGTTTTTATTCCTAGAGCCAAGCCTATCTGGTATCTCTCAACATCCTCTTCATCCACTGCACCATATATCACACGTACACTCGTATATACGCAGTATCAGGAGTATCCGCTGTACTTTTCCTTCTCTTTTGGACTTGTATAAAATCCAGAGCCCTGGGGGCAGATAGTAGCACACATCAGCATGTTGCAGAACTTGCGAGACAGCACAGATCAGCATGTTGCAGAATCGATTAGACAAAGTTTCTTATCTGTTTCTTGAGGCAAATTGAGGAATCAGAATAGGATGAAATGCAGCATTTATTAAGTCATTTGTGCAAGAGTCTATTTGAGTCACATCTGTTTGTTTTTCATAATTTATTGTTTGTTTGTTTGTTTGCCAGTATACTAGTTTATACATGTAGTATGAGGGAAACTAGATAATTACCACTTCATTAGTCTTTTTAGAAAACTAAAATGCTCTCTGGCCGTCTTTGTAGCTGCTAAAAAACCTGTGGAGTTCTTTTTGCAGTGAGTGTTACAGTAGCCATAGTTTTTGCAAGCATCTTTGACCGTAACTGTCTCTCCCTTAAAGAACATGTCACACTCACCGTGACAGCAAAGCCCTTGGCTAAACAAGATTTGTCCCTTTAGAGTTAAACAGCACTGGATAAGCTGGTTTTTGGCATGTTGTGGCTCCCACCTTAGACACCCTTCACGCCCCTGTGCCCTCACCCATGTGGGAGCCTTTTTCTGGGCTAATGGGATGATGCACTGCTGTTAGGTGTGATAGAAGGGTGTTTTGGTTCTCACTCTCACTTTCTGACACGCACACACATACACATTGTAGAGCCATAAGTGAAACTAATTCTGGTGCGGCTAGGGCAGTGACACTTACAGGCCTGAAGAAAACAACATTACACAGAGAGGAGGAAAGATGTGGAGGATGGAAGCAGAGGAAGGCTGATATGGGGGAGCTGAGAGAATATATATTCCTGAAATGCATTTTGTAAAGGGAGGGAGGGAGTTTTAAAGAGTTGTGGGCAGGAATGATGACATATCAGGGCCGGGACACGCAACTGATGTCAACAGTTCTCTCTGTATCAATAAACAGGCAAACAGGAGTGCTGATTTTTACATTTGTTATGGTTGATTACTGGCCCCTGCCTGTGTTTGTTGTTGTTTTTGTTGTGCACAGGAGCAGAGCGGTTGATTTGAGACAATAAACCATTGCGTAGGCAGATGTTTCAAACAGAAGAAATATGTAATCATATTTAATACCTACTGCTCATATGTGATGATGACTGAGAGTTTGGAATGGGGGAAATGTAGTGGCTGTGAGTGCTTAATGCATTACAAGCTGTTTTCAGGGTTTTTGTGAATATTGTTTTTGCTTCGGGATGCTAGAAAGGAATTTTGTTCCTGGTTTTCTTCATGCTTTTCTGCTTCTTCTTTCCCTCGGCCTCTCTCTAGACACCCCTCTCAAAATCACATATTGGCACTTGAGAGAATGGTGTCTGCAGGATTTTGGCATTGTTCTCATTCAAAGTCGACATGAATGGAGATCAGATTGTGCACATATGGTGTATTCAGGCAAAGAAACCCGACATACACACACACACACACATCCTCTTTGACAAAGGGTGATCAATATCCTGTCATCACAGGCGTACACACATGCACACACAGCCCCATTACAGCCCCATCCTCCCCTCCCATCTACATACTGTTCCTCCCCTGTCGTTAACTGTATACCATTAGATGACATCACAGGCAATAAAAGGCAACAACAAGACAATAAAAGGTCCGAGCTTCAGTCCACCTCCTTCATCAGTGACTTTATAACCCCTCAGCTAATGGATGTTGATTTATATACACTCCTCCACCTTACTTGTTCCATCCCTCAACCTCCTTTCTCTCAGATCTTCAGTCACACAGCTCTCTCTTTCCCTCTTCCTCGTTTTGCGTGTTATTTATGGTCCTGCGACTAACATGTCACCCTGAATAAATATAAGCATTACCGTAAAAGAGAGTGGATGGACTCTAATGCATTGGCGTTTTTTTGGTGAGCTAAATGTTAGTATTTACAGGAACATGTTTATGACATCATGAATTTGAGCTGGACAGGAAGCTCAGTGAATTAAATTCAATTTGCTTGTGAAATTGTTTTATGTAATGAGGTTTCATATAAAACGTTGTTAGTATAACCTGCAGCCTGTAGACTCGAATACAGACTCGGTCATGGTTGTACTTCAATACTGGTGAGGGTCATCATTAACATAATTAATTCTCATTCATAGCCTCTTCATAAGTACCTACTTGAACCCCTAAATCTTACCCTAACTTCAACGTTGACTCAGAAGTGATCAGTTGGAAATGTGTAACAATATCTATTGTGAAAGCAACAGAGAAAGACTGGGATGAGTAGACTCCATTAATATGGAGCATCTTTATTAAATGAGAGTCCCAGCGCTGGTGCTGGAGGAGTGACTCTCCTGGAAACATCTGCCGATAGCGGTGATGAGGGATGTAGTGGATTTTTGTAGTGGGCCTGAAACATGAGCAGACGACTGTGTGGGAGTGGGAAAGCAGTAGTGACAGAAAATACGGAAAGAAGGTTGTCACAGGAAGAGACAGCAGCGATTCACCAACGGGATAAAGACTAAACATGAGAGAACATGAGCTCTTCCTGCATCGCACAACCTCATTTATAACCTTAACTCAAACACACTCGTAGAACACCAAGGCTTGCGTCAGATGTCTCTGTTGCTGAGTGGCTGTGTCGTGTAAAGTCTGTTTTGACACTTACTCTTCAGCTGAATTTCATAACACCCTCCTGTCAGCATAAAACAGGGAGTGCTATTGAATCAGTACGATTCTGTACATACACACAGTTACAGCCATGCCTGCTTTGGCTTCACATCACACAGGGCTTATATGATCTATACACGCCCATGCCTCTTTTTCGCTCCTTATTTTAACCAAACTGTAGCTCTTTTGAATGTATAGGATGTCTCTTCCCGACTCTTCACCACACTTCCCACCTCTTTCTCCTTTCATTTCTTTGCTTCCCCTCCCTTGCTGCACCTCTGTTTGCCCTCTCCTTATAATTTCCCTCTTCCTTTCCCTTCATCTCGCTCCCTCCCTTCGTCTGTCTGTCCATGGCTGAGTGGACTTAGCTGCGAGAGTTCTTTGATGGCTACCTCCTGCCACTGGAAGTGAATGGACCATATGGCTTTTGTCAGCCTGTCTGTCGGTCAGTTTGTGTGTGCGTTGGTCTGTGGCTTAAGAAGGAGATGGAGATGTGATGGATATAAAAGGCTGTGGTTGGGTAAGGTTTAAACCCATTTACTGCAGGTCAGTGCACTGCAGCAGGTCAAGGGGAAAGCCTTAACCCCCTGCAGGCTTTAGTTCAGTTTATGGTCATCTGGTCGTGCTACACATTAGCATGAGAGGTACACATTTGTGCAGACACATACACATGATACTCACACACTGCACACAATTGCATGTACAGAGATGAGCACACATGCATGCATCAATGAACATTTACACCCACACCCCAGCTTGCATACACACTGGCTGGTCAGGTACCTCCATGGGGCCATGGATGGAGAGGTGAACTCGGGGATGAGAGGGAGGTGTTGAGGGAAGATCTGGAGAGAAAAAAACAAGGAAGAGAGGAGATTGAGGGCCACCTGCAGAGGTGCTAATGCATCTCCCCTCTGTCCATCCCGATGGGGGAGCATTTGTGCTCAATACAATGAGCAGCTAACCTTGAACTTGACACAGGCAGAGGAACAAGAATGAGCACGGCATGCAGAGGAAGTAGTAGGAGGAAAATGTAGAAAGGTGAATACATAGTTGGAACAGTAATTTGCAAAGCTAGAGTACAGGTACTGGGGAGCGTTGCAGGACTAGTGTAGAGATCTGTCATTAAAGGTGCCGGATCTCTCTCTCAACCCTGTATGACACTCTATCTTGACTTTCTCATTACCCTTCTCCAGCTACAGTGATTCCCCGTTTTTCCCTTTTTCACTTGTCACAAACAGGTTTTTTTTTTTATCTTCCATGTGCTTGACTCCCTCTGTAATGTCAGTTTTGGTCTTAAATCCTCTGTGACTTCAATCAATGCCCATTCTTCCTGTGTATGTGTAAATGTCTGCTAAAGACATAATTTCACTCCATTGTGTTAATTTAATGTTTTCATTAAATGGTTTTCTGATAAAAAGTCATCTTTCTCCGACCCTGGTGACCCTTAGTGTTCGATCAGCTGGATCAGTAATAACATTCTCTTCAATCTCGCGTCTCACTCTCACTCATGTTTTGTCAACTCACTTTAAAATGCCGTTGACACGATGACTTTGCTCAGCAGAATTTCAAGGCACGCAATCACATCTTATAACGATATGTTCTCCTTCTTTTACACGTTGATTAACACACACACACACACACACACACACACATATATACAGTCTCAATTAACATTGCGTTTCTGTGGCATTTCCTGTCTAATAAATGAACAGGACCAAATCTACAAACTGGCATCTCTGTTGGCACAATAGATTATGGATGGACAGATGTACATATTTATTACTCTGGACCAGTCCCATATGTTTTGTGGGTTGATTGTGTCCTTGTTTTGCATGTGTGTGTGTGTGCTTGTATGTATGTATGTATGTGTGTGTGTGTGTGTATGATGGGTTGGTTAGCCCCACATGCAGATTATTGAAATGGGCTGAGCTGAGCCATGGTCAGTGGAGCAGAGGATTAACTGCTTAGAGCTAATGATGAAATATGCTTTAGGACGCATAGGCATCGTGTGTGTGTGTGTGGACAGTGGTTTATGATTTAAACCTCCTTTCTTGTTATGCTATACACAACACAATGTTCTTTAACACAGGTGCACACATTTGTTCACACTGCTAGTATCATGCTGGCGAGTAGCCGTTACGACCCCACCCAGCAGTCCATTCATTCTGTTCAGAGGTTTAAACCGCTGCTGTATTCAGTTGGTATTCCCAGAATGTCAATGTTCCCATACTGTTAAGTATTCCTCAGCAGTCTTCCCTAGTTGCCTTGGCACTCTGTGTGTGTGTGTGTGTGTGTGTGTTGCAGCTCCCACACTAGCTAGCGCAGCAGCACACACTAAAGCGTGCTCAGTCGTGAGTTGCCATGGTAGCACAGGCTGCTCCACACGCATAGATTGGAATGTATAGAAGGCATCAACGCAGGCAACATGCGTACACATATCACACTGTGTGTGTGTGTATATATATATATAAATATATAAACTCTGTATTTAAATCCCAGGGGGACTCACACAATGTAGACATTATGCTCATACAACGGACAGAGTGTGTATCAGGGTGATCTGATGCGATGATAGTGGGCTGGTATCCGATGACAGGTGCTGTCCACCTCACAGCTATAAGGCTGATTGAACACACGATATTAGTGTGTTGGCATTGTTGTCTCGCTATATTAACTGCTGTCTGTTACCCGGCTATGCGCTCTCGTGCTCTCCTATTTGCTGCATGTCGAGGGGATTCAGTCCTGCTTTCACCTTACGCTTCTTGTCTCAGACTGTTTTCTTTTTTTAACGCCATTGTTTCTGGCCGATTGCTCACCATACATTTCTTCCTGTTAATTGCTTAGGCCGCCTTCCAAATTACAATTCTTTCTCGAGATTTAGCAGGTTGTTCAATGGTGTATGTGCATGTGCGTGTGTGTCATGCTTGTATATGAGTATCTGCATGTATTAGTCAATTCTGTGCAGAAAATCAGGGGAGCTAATGAGAAGTGAAGTCCAGTAATGACCTGGAAAGAGGATCAGAAGGTAGCGGCTGCCTCGTGTGCTCACAATCCCCACAATACTTGCCATGCCTGCTGCCAACACAAAAAAAACCCTCATCCAGTAGCCAGGCAGTCTGACTGGGCAGCAGGCACAGCTCGTGTTGAATTCAGTCAGGAAGCGTCAGCGTTCTCTTGTAGATGGGTACGGTGTAAAGTTGGAGGGAGAAAGCAAGGGAGAAGGGAGATGAAGAATGGAAGATGGGGCGGAGAAAAAGAAAGATGCGCAGTTTGGAGGGTAGGATGGTGAAAAAGACCACAAGGAGTTGTAGAGAGAGGCGGGTAGATAGATGGATGCTTGATGGAGAAACAGGGAAGACAGATGGAGAGATGCAGAAAGGGATATATTGCTGGGAGATTGAACGAGCAACACATGGCAAGAGTGAGAGAGAAAGAGAGTAGAGAAGGATGACTGCAGACATAAACTGAGGACTAAATAATAAAAGAGAAAATATGAAAAGGTAGAAACAGAGAATGAGGTAGAAGTAGAAAGCAAGGGGCCACCGGGGAGTGATAGAGTATGTCTTCCAGACCATTACACACACATACGCACACACACACACATACACACATCTCAACTTTTCTATTTGGCAATTTAGCGAGACAGTGTTTAGATGATGAAAGACATGAGGGAAGACGAGGAAAGCAATCTCTCCTCTGATTTAGACGGAGTATCACATGGTGCTCAGCTTAGCAAAGAGCAGATACACAAAGTGCCCTGATATGGTGGATGACATTGCTTGTGCGTACCCTGTGTTTGGCTGCCAACCTTCACGTATGTATGTGTGTGTGTGCATGTGGTCGTATGCAGAAATAGCTGTTCACCTCACGTGTGTCATTCAGGTGTGTATTTATAGATGCCATTGCTGTACCTTCGCCTTATCCCTCCTTTCCAGTGCTCCTTTATAATTGATGATTTGCCAGGGGCTGAGCAGGATAATAGCATGCGCACACAACCACACACACACACACACACACACACACTACCAGCATTAGTAACCAGGTGCTTCACTGCAGGTTAACACCATGTTTGCACACACACAACAGACACACACACTCCTGTATTGCTGCAAGACTGTTGCAAAGGTGATCCGAGAGCTATGAATCATGGTCCATGTAGTGCTACAGCCTGGATGCTGTTTATATTCACCCTGGAATGTCAATTCACTGATACACTGGTGGATATTTAACATTTTCACAACCTTCTTCTGAAACTTAATTAGTATTCAGGCAAGAGGCTTGCGGAAATCTTTTTTTTAAATTTTATTTACACAGATCTTTTTTGAAATGGGAAGCAGGAAGAAAGTGGGTGAACAGCTATCGAAAGAAACTCGTGGTAGAGAGCGAGAGAGACTGCGAGTGTAGAGGGCAAAATTGGCGAGCAAGAATGAGGGGTGAAAGCTACAGAGATGGAGAGAAAGTGTAAAGGGAGACAGTCCGAAAGGCAGTAGAGGGTGTGAGTGGTGAAATAGAGTTTGATTTTTATTTCACTCTATTGAGAAGAGTACCAGTATGTGGCAGCCTATTGGGCTATGAGTGATTTAAGTGGCTATTCTCCGCAGTGTGTATGTGGATTTGAAAGGCTTGAGCCAGCAGAGAAGTTGGAGAGAGAAAATGACGAACTTTAGTCCAAACCTTTCCGCTTCCTGGCAGTTTGAACTGTAGTTGACTCTGATGTTTTGCTGGCTCAGGGTTAAGACAAGTTTTGCAGCTGAGAAGACTGCAGCAATCTTGTCATGTTTTGACTGTTAATACATGTTGAAATCTGCAGGTTGTGGATATGAGATTGTACGTAACACAAATACCTGTCAACTCTAATGCGGTCCAATACAATCACACTGCTGCCTTTTGTGAAGCTTCTAATGTTGAATTTTTGATGACGCTGATCCAGTCGCTTGCAAAGTAATTTTGGTCTGTGCACATTGACAATGCCTCTAATCGCGAGCTAATGCCTACTGAACATTGCCAGACCACAGTGAGCAAAGCGAAAATTGTGGGTTGGCTTTGTGAAGCTGGGAAATGCCTAATTTGCAGCTCATTTAATTAAATATCCATGCAGCTTGTTCATTAGTGTTTCAGATTACAGGGAATGCTGTCTCAGCTGTCTGAGGTGGCAACAGTTAAGAACCGGGATGCTGTTGAGTAAACTCTACAATCTAGCAGCAGGTGAATTGAACAGCAAGTTCTTCTCTTTTTTTCCCTCATTCATCTTTCTTTTTAATTTCTGCCATTTAATTCCCTGTTTCTAGTTTCACAATGTCTTGTTTTCTCCATTCCTTCCTTCCTTCCTTCAACAAATACTTTTACATAGTTCATTTACTTTTACTAGTTTTTTTTCCATCACAGCTATGCTTCAGATGACAATTGCTTACTTACATTTTCCACATGGTGGAGTTTTTCCTTGATCTCGCCTATCAAGCTCACTCTTAAAACTTAGATCCACTTAGCCAGTTAATTGGCATCACTATTAACATTCTTCAGCCATATCAAGCCTGTGCTGAGCCAGCAAACGAGAATGTAATTATGCTCAAGCTTTCTGTCTGTTTCTCTCTTCTACTGATGGACCATTGAGTAGATAACCACAGAATAACACTCCAAACATGTCGCCTACACACACTTAAACATTTACACAGACTTTTTACTTGTGTCAAAGGCGGATGAACAGTGAACACAATCAAGCTGCTGAAGGAAGTCAGCACTGCTTTTTTTTTTTTCCCTTTGCAATGGGAAAAAAAAACATTTGAATTGGCATTGATTACTCTTGTGTAGCAGACTGTGAAGGCATACACTCTTCAAAACTTAATTAACAGTTCCTAAAAGTAAGTTATCATTAATTAAATGGTATCGAAAAAATTTATTGGAGATGTACTCAAACAAAATTGCAGTATATATATATATATTTTTTTTATGAATTGGCATTTGGCTGTTCAGGAGCACCAAATCATTACATGACAATTGTTAATTTGTGCTCCAGCAGCAGATGATCAATACAATGTCTAGCAGCTAATTACATAGTGTGTACTTGTGTAGCTCTGTGGATGTAGCTCCGTGGATGGATGGTTACCTGTAACACAGCCAGGACTAATTTCCCATCAACGCCTCTCATGCCAGTATTTTATAATGTTACACCCAAGAACAGCATTTACCGTCGTACCCAGGAAGTGCAGTCATAACCAGCCGTAACAAAAGGTTCCTGATGGTCATCAAGAATAAATTCATTCCAGGGCCGGTTTAACAGAAACAATGCAATGTTCTCATCTTTCTTTTTCATCCCACTCTTTCAGTAACTCTACTTTCTAATTCCTCGAGTTTACTTCCCTCTTTCTCTCTGTATCTCCTGCCTTTCCTATTTGACTTACCTCCCCTCTCTCCACCTCTCTGTGATTTATGGCTGAGTCTGTGCTATAGAGGACACACCACTGCAGGTGAGCCCTGTGCCACACTCACCCCCCCCCTTCTCTCTCTCATCCTCCTTCCATACACATCGGTAGCCAATCATTGCACACCATAGATCTCTTGGGGCTCCTAATGCCCCTGTGCATCTTCTTCTTTCCTCCAGTTCTCCTTTTCTCTCTCTCTCTCTCTCTCTGCAGAGAGCAGTTTGCCTCACAATTGGGTCTCTCTCTCTTCCCTGCAGTAAATGCTAGCAGCCAGTCAGAGAGGAAAGTGTTGGCTGCACTTTGTAGCTAGGTTCAACTTCAACAGAGACTTCTGAGACTGCAGATGGCAGTGTATGAGATTGCAGGTAGAATGAGCTCAGAAAAGTATATGAATGAGATATTTCTTTTCCATGTGTTTATTTGTGCATACTGGTATATTCTGCGTTGGGTATTTGAAAGACTTTATTAGCTGTCTCATGTATTAAATCTCTTACAAACATCTCCCAGCACATGTTTGTTTGTTTTGGTTTATTTGCTCAGATTTTCCTCCTAATAATCTCACATACACATAAACAAACACACACATAACATCTAATGTAGCTGCAATGGTGTCAGTGAGTTGCGATTTAGATTACACTGACTCGCCCTTTAAGCAGACGCCAACATAAACATCTTTAAAAGGGTCTTGGGGTCTGTCTGACTTAAGACTTTGAAATGTGCCTCAGGTACCAAAGCTGCTTCACAGACACAATGACATGAGAGATGGAAAGTGAGAGAGTAAATATATGAGACGGAAGGAGGGAGAGTGACTGAGAGGAATGCTGGGAGAGATATGATGAAGATGACAGAGGCAAGAGAAAGGAGAAAGAGAAATTAACATCTGTAATTTTGCACACCTATCCTTGCAGTCTTGTCTTTTTCCCATCCTCAACACAGACCTTAATAAGTGGATTTTTATCTCAGCTACACCAGCGCTCCCAAAGGATTATGGGACCCCCCCCCCCCCCCCACCTCCCCTATGTTGCGCACACAGAATGGTAATTGCCAATTTGCAGTTAAAGACACTCACACTATATTTTTAGGTTTTCAGTAAAAATGTTGATATATATGAACTTATATGCCTTATAACTATACTATATGACAACTTATTCTGTCCACATATGGTACTGTGTTGTTGAGCTCCAAACAGACAGTCACATAATCTGCTCCACCTCTCTGTGCCCCCCCCCCTCCTTCCCTTTGCCCATCCTCTCCTGCCAACTAAAAGCAAGCGAGAGAGCCAATGCAACAACTTTATTAGTGGTTTTTTTTACAGAAAGCAATCAGCACACACACAATCAAAATACACTGTTTGTGACACTCTTTGATCAGTTGCACATGAGAGTCTCTCACTACTCCTGCACATGCTGCTCCTCTCTCCTTCATTCTCTCTCTCTCTCAGCGAGTGCCAGCTCCTTCCTGCTTGATATTCATCCCTGCTGTGAGACTGGACCCGTGGTTTGTTTAACATGGGTAATAAAACAGACCTTCAGTGTGTCTCTGGGTGTATGCGTTTGTGTGTATCTATTTGGAAGGTACGACGCCCCCTATAAACATTACTCACTATAATAGAAAATACAATAAGAGCAAAGGCACCCAACGTGATTTGAGAGAAGTTTCTATTTCCTCCCTCCAATATAGTTCAAAACAAATCAGAAATGATCCAGTGGGAGAAGTTGTGAGAGAAAAATTACCCTTTTTTGTACAGTACAATGCTCTTTTGTGAGCAAAAGCATCGGGAATACGACGTGTTCCTCTCCTATCTGTCTAAATATTGTCTGCAAGCATGACAATCGGCTGGATCAGCCTCTGTTAAGTCACTGCTCACTGCTGTAATAGTCAAAGATGGATTCAGATTAGCCTGAACAAACTGGGGCCGCTTATACTCAAAGAGGTGTGCACGTGTTTTCATGTGTCCTTGTGGTATAGCACTAAGGGTGTTTTTTTTTTTTTATCCCTTTCTCCATGTCCTTAATTCCTGACACTTGAACATCCTGGAAAATGTGTCTTTCAAGGACACTCTGATGTGCACACCCCCAACCCCAATGCCTTTTTTTTCCCGCTTTTATTGTTGACTAAAACTCAACGCGGCATCTCGTCTACTACACTCTTCCCTGGAGATGGAGGCCTAGTTTTTTTTCTCGCCATATGTAATCAACTTCTCCCCTTTCATTAAAGTTGAGCCTTTAGCACGGAGAGGACGGGGGGAGAAAGCTTAGTCACCGACTGTACTGAATATCAATCAGAAAAACAGTTTGGGTTAGAGGAAGAGGATGCAAAGAGTACATGAGAAAGGCATATAGAGAGGGAAGTCCAGAGACAGTATATATTAAATATGTAATATAACAAAAAATAGAGAGAAAAGAGATCACTGTCTTATTTCATCGTTCCTCCTTTCTGTTTGTCTTTTAGTAAATCTCTGTCTGTATGTGTCTGTATGTGTGTTTGGCTAACAAAGCCATGAGAGAGCCAGGCAGGCACGTGGCTGTCGCCGTTCCATCTGGTTTGGCTCTCCAAATCTCTCCTCGTTAGGCCATTACTGCCGTTTAGTCTCAGCTGCCCGCTCCTACAACTGGCAAACCAACCAAACCACTGTCCTCCTCTCCTTCTGCCGCAACCATCAATGCTTGGCCCTTGTCCGCAGTAGCAGATTAAGTGTCAGCTCCGAGTCCTTTCCGTGCTTTGCAGTGTCCGAAAAGCAAAAACCCAAACATTGTGCGTATGTGAACTGCTATGAAATAAATGTAGCAAACCAAAAGCTAAAAAAAAACAAAAAAACACATAACAAAAATGCACAATATTGCATCATCAGCTCATTTTACATGTGCTTTTATAGGCGGATGCTGGTTTAGCTCTATTTATTCTCACATGTACCTTGTGTTGTGATACAATGCCCTACAGTTTAGGCTCTGACTCCCTGGTAGCTTAGCACACTACAGATGTAACTGTGTGTGTTAGAACGTGTTGGCAGGCACCTGGTTTCACACAGCGTGGGCTACAGACTTGGCTGCCGAAGACACGCTAAGGGAGACACGTTCCGAAATAGAAACATCAGTCCTGTTCACTTCTATCCAGATGGAAGGAGAAATAGGAAAGCACTGAGGCAGCGATAGATGCCAGAGAGCGCCCTTGTTTTTCCCCTCTCAGATTTTCTCACATGGCTGATCTGTTTGTCACTCTCTTTGATTGGCAAATACTCTCCTAGAGGGCTGATATGGCCTCCTTGGTCCCTCCCTGTGTTCACGGCACCCCTCGGTGAAGATTTTTGAAACCTTGTGTGAGTATCATCGGGCCAGCGAGCAGCTGCACCTGCATACAGGGCTTACACATCTACCAGTAGTTGAATAATGATAATAATGAGCTTGTGGTGCCAATTTGGGAGCAGTGTATGTTTGTGGGGTTTGTGGGTGGAGGGATGGCGGTTGGGGGTAGTGTATGTTGGATTCATATGCAAAACGAGCAAAACGAGCAAATGAGGAGGAATGGAGGTTGCCGTCTAATCTCTTAGGAAAACATTATTTACGATTAATTTTCCAGCAGTAGTGCTTGAACCCCCCAGAGCTCTGACTAATAAAAAAAACAAAACTTTAATTTTACTCTTTTCATATGAAGATGTTAAATTATATTCTATACACCTCTTCTTTTATTTCTTTCCCCTCACTGATTGTAGGCTCTAATGGTCTCTTTCACATCTCGCCCCCTTCAGGAGCAAAATGGGTACACATTGGGTTTTCTACAGTTGTTACAGTTTTGTAGGTAATTATTTTTCTTCTCTCGGTATGCTAAAGGGATTGTTTTCTAAAACTGGAATTGTGTAACTAAAAGGGTGTTTTATTAAAAATCCACAGCGAAGGTGTGGAGATGCATATTTAGATGCTCCTAATAATATATTTATTTCTTCATTAAGATTTTAGAACGATTTAGTGAAAGGGTTGTAAACCATGAGACGATATGTTAACGGATGAAACCCAGGCTGTGAAAACTCCACTCTAGTGCAACACCGAGTCCCTTAGTTAGAAATAAAACATGTTTACATCACTTTAACTGTCTGTGTTTAAGCAAATCATCACTAACACTGGTCCCTCATAAGCACACACGGATGTACTCATATATGCACAACTCGTCACATCAAACACTTAGCTCCCCTCATGTTAAATGGCCACTAATTCTCTGTATCAGGGGATTATACATAATTGATTTATGGATGAGGAGTGAAATTACTCATCAGTTGAGAGAAAAAAGGCCTTTTTTTTGTCTTCAGGCTTGAATGTGCCAAACTATTTTCTAGTTGGAGTTAATGGAGGAGATGTACTTGTGCTCAAGGCCATCTATACGCCCTTTGATAATACCGCGCATTGCAGTAAATACATCTAAACTATGGTAACAAAAGCTACATTTTAAATATTGTCACTGATCCAAGACACTTGACTCTGGGGGCTTGTGGATTCAACTACTTCACTTCATCACTAAACTTTTGAAGGTATAAAAAGTGGAGATAAACAGTCTCTCTTGTTATTGGCATATAAGCCCATGTTTAAGTAGACAGAACAAAACACTTTTAAAAACTCTTTTCACTAATTCCCCCTGTGTTTATAGCTCAACTGAGTGTAGTTTAGAGAAATATTGATCTCTCAGGCTATAAAATTTGTCCAACACTACTCCATATACTCACAGACCACAATCACCTTCATGAATCATCATCTCAGTTGGACATTTCCCCTCGTAGCTTTGTGTTTGTGTGGCAACAGAAACCTGAGCTCGGACAGAGGACCGGCTCATCAAAGGCGTTTCAGTGTGTTAGCATACAGTAGGAAAAGGATTTGTGTCTACATTACAATTGATATGGCAGATCGGTTTCAATGGAGTTAGATGTTTTCCCTGGGCCCTCTGGTAATAAATGCATGCTTTGCTGAAAGTGGAGGCATTTCTCCCCTCGAGTTTCCTGTTCAGCAATAGCATATCTAGACTATTGCTGTTGCTAGGCGGTGTTGCTAGGCAACTATTATCTACTATTATGGGATTTGGTGGGGCTCAATAGGGAAGTTAGCGCGGACAATTTGGCCTTCTATTTTGTACACTATGCGGTGTCATATTATGCATATTCAAGTTGCAAGTGTGAGCGTTCTGCTGCAGTAGAGGTAAACAACAGCTGCAAGTCAGCTGCTGCCCACAACATATTCATGCATAACTCTACAGTACAAGACAACAAAAACATACAAGGCAAAATCATAAATCATTCAGATGCACACAGTATATGCTCTTTCTCCTTAACACTCAGCGAACAGCGGAGAGAGCAGGTACGGAGGCTGGTAAGGGTCAAGGGGAAGGCCAGGTGTTAAATGAGAGCTCAGCTATTAATACAACTGTGACTTCTACTGTAACTCTCGACCTGTCCTGTCTGCACACATACAGATACACGCATAGATGGACACACACACACACACACACACACAATCTCCCTCTCTATCCCTCTACCTGTCAGCCTGCAATCGATTGTTTCCCTCGTTCCTCAGTCCCTTCAAAGGTGAGTCTCTGACCTTCTCAGCCCATCCATTAAAAGTATTACAGTTCAATCTAATCTAACACACTCTACAGGACTATCTGCACACAGATGCTATAAACACACACACACACCACCCTTATATCATCAAAGTGGGCACGCTCAATGTCAACTCCAGTAATGTGGACTCACCGTTCGACAGGGAAAGGAGATGATTGATGCCAATCAGGGGCAGATTTGCATGCCAATAGGACTGTGAATAGGCAGTGATGCAGTGAATAGTTAATTTCCTTGCAGGCCCTTGAAAATCTCTTCTCCTCCGATGGTGTAAGAGACACTGACTGTGTAAGATTTTCCTGATGGCCTCAACATTTTCACATTATGAATCAGATTAATTGCATGACTGAATGGGCATCTGTTGATGGCAAAGAGAACTGTGGTGATGGGTTTTAATGAAAAGGTCATACTGTATTTCTAAAATTCAAAATAATTACTTTTTATGAAATGTTCTAATGATGATTTCACCATCATCATCTGTTTTACATATTTTGCTGACAGCTGACAGCATTTCATCTTTATATATACATAGATATTTTTTTGGTTTTGGCAAGCAAATGTTGGCTATGGATAAATATTATTTTTCAGGACACAAGTATAAACTAGTTGCTGTGAGAGTGGTGAGCCATTAATCTTGTGAAACTGTCATGAATATGTTTGTGGGTGTTTTTACATAAGTTATGCTTGCCAGTAGATGCGATGACTCAAACCTAGTAAGGGAAATGTCTTTACAGAAAATGAGCACCCATAAAGACAATGGATAGTGTGTGTGTGTGTGTGTGTGTGTGTGTGTGCGTGTGTGTGTGTGTGCGTGTGTGTGTGTGTGTGTGTGTGCGTGTGTGTGTGTGTGCGTGTGTGTGCGTGTGTTGTTAGGGCCTCTGTCCAGGTGATGAATGATCCAAGGGGCTGAGTGGAGCAAAGTGTCTATAAAACACCACCATCACCAGCACCATCCTTCCCCCGTCTACTATCCTCCATCCTTTCATCTTTATTTTTTTCTTCAGCTAAAATCCCCCTTGCCCCCCTTTTTTTACTCTTTTTTTTTGTCTGTACTTCTGCATGCAATCTAACCCTTTCTTCACAAATCTCTTCTCTCTCTGCTCCAGGCAAAATCTCTAGCAGCAAACAAATGAGTGCAATATTATTTTACGGGACAGCAACTTCAAAGTTTCCCTCTGTTTGGAACAATTAACAAAGCAAAGACCTGAGGGGACAATGCAGGGAGAGATGAGTCGGGGGAGCCAAATAGAAAAGGAGGGGAAAGACAGACAGGAGGGGTATGTTAAAAACAAGACTGAGCAAGTGAGGCTTTGTAAAAAAAAAAAAAAAAAAAGAGCGAGATAGAAATAGTGGGCCATAAGGAGAAAATCAGGATGGAAAGGATGAATTAATTAATTAATGGATGGAGGGATGTCGGAGTAACTGCACTAGAAAATATCTGGTTGATTAGAAAAGAAATGAGAGAAAATGAGAGAAGTCCACTATGCCTCTAAGGGGCACTTTGGTTTAAAAAAAAAAATCTATACACCAAGCTTGACATTCAGTTGTGCATACCACTAATGTTGCTAAGTATTATTACACATTGTAGAAATCTGATAAGGCATTTAGCATTTTTAATCACTTTACCTTACGATTCAATGTCAATTTTGGATTAAATCCAGCAATTACGGCGCAAGGTTTCAGTCACACTTGCGACAATGAAATGTTTTCAGCTTGCCATAGTGATTTGCACCTTTTTTAACTGGCTTCTTTTCCATAGCAACTGTGGCTGAAGCTCATGGGCATTTCAGTGTTTAGAGCCATCCACCAAATGATTTCTTAGAAATGAAGATGAACTAATTAAAACTAATGGCCCCAACAGAAACCTATAGTATTGTTAAGTTACCCGGAGACTTCTGTGTTTCGATGTTGAGGAACATTGAAACCTAAAAACTTGGAGAAAAATACAATACAATAGCAGTGGCTCCACTCACAAAGCCAATTGCAATTATATTATTTTGTTCTGCACAACCTCTTGCTTTGACCATTGCCATTTGTCTTTAATCCTCAGATCTCAGCCAGCAGCCAGAACCTCATACACTACACAGTCACTACATAAACACCCTCAACAGCACCCAGCTCCCTGCCTTTATATCATGGTGTCTTGCCCTTGTTTGTGCCAACTACCGCATACTGTGCCAACTAACAACCTCGTTGTAACCCTCCGTACACACACACAGACTAACATACCGACAACCACTCCTACCCCCCAACCAGCTGAGATGAAAAGGCTGTGGATCACACAACTGCTAAACTTTGATCAATCTGGCAACAAGTGTAAATAGGATCATTAATAGGGATTTAGCAGGGGGCTGCCGTCTGCGATTAGACATACGCAAACACACACATATGCTTTTTTTTATGCCACGAGTACTTTTTTTTTTTTTGCTGCGCACACACACATGCGCGCGCACACACACACACACACACACATACAGACAGAGTTAATTTCTGTTTCCAGAGACGAGCTGCAGCATGCAAACAGAGTACCAACAGGGATTTTTAATTGGGGTGTAATCTGAAAAGTGTAATTTGCCTGGAGTGGATAGAGAGATCTGACAGCAAGAATAGAGGATGGAGGGAAGGGAGGAGAGGATTACTATGTAGAAAAAAACTGGGTGGTTGAGCATATGAAAATAAGATGAGTGCACAGTGGCAGGGCACAAAAAAAAAAAATGTAAAGAAAGTGGGAGATTGTGAGGGAAATGTGTTGGACCCAGACAGAGAAACATGCAGGCAGAAATGATGCAAAACTGTGAGCTTCACATACAGTGTTTTCCCAGTATTTATGTCAATTGTTGCTAAAGACCATTTCCACTGCCCGCCTTATTCTCTCATACACTGCACCTCCTCAGATTACAGCCATTTGCCACATTAGATATGGTTCTAAACAGGCCTCAATCCAATTCAGATCCACAAATCAGTGCATCTTCCTCCCTAAACTCCTTAAAATTATATTGCCAAAACCCGATTACATTGCTTTTATAACCCACAAAACCCCACCGCTGCTGTGGCTTTTCAGCTACAAGCCTCTTATCTATCTGAACGAACTAATGAGTTTGACACTGACCACCACCGAGGTACAGAGAGAGAGAGTGAAATCTGCCCATATTGGACAGACAGCATGGTCGGTTGCTGCCTCTACGGGAAAACAAAATGTGATCGTGGAGATACTAAGACAAGTGATCTCCCAGTGGGGATGAAGAAGGCGTGTCACCCCCACCAAAAAAAAAGGCTTTCCGTCTCTTGACATTGTCACCCTTTTTCTCCAGTCTAATGGATCCTCTTCTTTTCTTGTGTAATTTTGTTTCTGATGCTTTTGTTTGCATTTATTCTTTAGGACTTATTCCTAAAGTGCAGATAAAATTAAGTTATTTGTAGTTTGTAATCATTCAATCATCAATTTACTCCCTAGTTTACTCATGACTGGATAGATGTCTATAATAACATTATCTATATTCATAGGCTTTGGCTTCCCCTCTGTGTTAAAATCAATTATGATGAGCGTGTGTTTATCGAGCCAAGGTCATATAGTATCCGTCTATTGTTGAGCTTTTCAAAATGTTTCTGACCTCAACCCTTGCCTTAACCTCCAGGACACTGACCCCTGACTTGTGACCCTCGTGGTTGTCTATAACGTCATTCTTTGTCCAATGAGCAAAGCAGAAAGACAAAACAGGGAAGTGCAGCTGTTGCTACTTTTTCGTAACGGGTTTCTTTGGCCCATTACATGTCCAAGCTTGGGTCTTGGGCATCTCCTTTTCTTTTTTTCTTTCTTTCTTGTTTTTTCCCTCCCTTATTCATCCCCATTACCCACCTTTGGCTTCCCCTTCTTCTAAAATAATATCAGCCTGGCAGTTGGCATTTTGCTTTTCGGACGGCAGGCTTCTCCCCCCACATTCAATTATTCATGCTTAACTCCTCACTCCCTACCGCTACGGAGAACACACACACACACACACACGCACACAGCTCAGTAAATGCATGTGCCATGTGTTGGCAGTGATATTTTTGGTGCTTTGTTTTGGAAAGGGGAACTGGCAGCTTTAGTATAGAGAGTGCAATACACAAGTGAGAGACTATTATTGGAGATGAAGGCAAAGGGACTTCTATTTGTCGCTCCTTCTATTCGTCCTTCCCGGTTTTGACGTAATTTTCTGAGAGCATTTAAAAACTGCTCTCACATTATCACAATTCTCAGTTCCTTTTTCTCTATTTAGTGTTCTTTTTAACACTCGTATTGTTCTGCCTTTTATTTATCTGCCTCACTTTTATTTATTTGCCAGTTTTCCATAGTGCCCATCAAACAGTAGATCTCCTTTTGTTTCTTGCGCTTTTTCAGATTCCCTCATTTCTCATTCATCCATTTTTTTTTCTTTCTTCAGTCCATTTCATTTCCATGCTCTCCTCATTTTTTCATTCATCTAGTTTTTTTTTCTACGATCCATTCATCTCCATACTCTCTCCATCTCCCTCGGTGTGCAGCTTGATGTCCCTCCCTTTCCACTCCTCACTCACACTTTATTCTCTCTGTGCTGTGACAGTGTCTGTGGCAGGTTTAGGTAACAATGCGCTGTGTGCCCTACTGAGCTGCAGTGAATAATTTAGTCAACAGGACACAAGGCTACACTCTTATGTCAACTATAATTACACGTTACAAAATACTATATGTACAAAGGAGAAAGTGAAGCCTCAGCTTAGCAGTGTGTGTGTTAATAAACAGGAAGCTAGAGACTCAAGTGTGCCTGCAGATTTTGCTTTCTTAAAATCAACATAAAGCGACTACATGTAGCAATTGTGCTATATGTGCAAAGTTAGCAGCTGCTGTGTGAAATTTTCCACCCTCAGTTGTATGATCATGCAGTGCAGTGTTAATGTGACATGTCAACAACCAATAATTTAGTGTCTTGTGTCAGTGCAGTGCTTTATTAAAAAAGGCTGCCAAATGGTAGGTTAACATATGTGCCGTTTTAACCAGCAGGGTACAAAATACTCAGTCAGGGATGTTTGTCACCAGTAACGGAGGTGGAAGATGTTTAGAATAAAAAAAGCATGTGTAAAGACTAAAAGAGAAATCAAGGTTAATTAACTGTCAGACAAAAAACAGGGATGAATTGAGGGTGGGGATGATGAGAAAGGCGGAAATAAAGGATGTGTGAGTGAGGGAGATAGACATGGACAGAGGACTCCTGATGTGAGTCATCCAGTGAGAGATGGGTCACCATGGACACGGCCACTGACCCTGCACTGATGCCCAATCTATTGATCCCATTAAAGCTACACCTCTGTGTTTCTGTTCCTCTCTTTCTCTGCGGTTACTTTCCTGTCTGACTGTATTAATCTTAATGAGATCAACAACTGTGCATCTCTCTTTGCTGCTATCTCGTCTGTCTGTGTGCATCAGTTTCTATCTAGCTGCCTGGTTCTCTCTCTTCACATTTGCCTTTTCGGTTTTAGCGTCTATTTTGTCCTTTTAACTGTCAACTGCCTGCGGTTTAAAGTGTCACAAACAGCAAGCATTATACAAGTAATGATTCAATATATGGTAAAAAAAATATATATATATGGAAATAATACTGTGAGATAACCTAATAGATACAACAGTATTAGACAAAAAAAAAAAGAACTGTTCAAACCCATTGCATTGCCCCTTACATTATGTTTGATTCCTGCCTTGTCAAGGTTTTTATGTCTCTCATTTTATTTGTTTCAACTACATCTCTCAGTTGGTTTAAAATATTTGTCTTTTATGAACTAGGCTTGCTGCAGGGAACGTCTTTGGATTAAATAAAAGCTATCAAAAAGCATTAGATGTATATGCGGGAGTCTGTAGGGGAGAGTGTGCTGTCCAATTACTCATCAGTGAGATCATATGCAATTAGCCCCCTTTGTGTTAATGTAAAAGGTTATCAGCCACGTGGCATTTTGTGTGTGTGTGTGACACACGCACACACACACAAACCCCCCCCCCCCCCCACACACACACAGGCCAAAGCATCCTTATTTGAAGCCATTAAAGTTATTTCTGTGAGAAATGTCCTCAGTGGCAAAGCTTTACCCGTTCTACATTGAGACTTGATTAGAGGTTGATTTAATGCTCTCCAAACAATGAGCTCCTGTTTATTTCCAATTAGCATGATGGATGCAGACCATAACAAACATATTTCCCTCCTCCTCATTTTTTTTTCTCCTCTCACACCTTATCTCTTTCTCTCTTCCTTTCTTTTCATTTAAACACAGTTTTCTTGGATGGCACTTGCATGGCAACAGCACGGTTTGACATGAGTGTTGCCATGGAGGAGCTTTTTAACAAGTGTGGTTGTAGCTGCACCCTATTACTTATTAATTGGATGTTCGATGTCCTTAACCTCTTTGGTTTGAGCATGGCTCTGCTTTAATGTTATCTAGTGAGATTCATTCCAGTTTCTTTGTAGCCATTTGCAAGGATTTAATATTTGATTATGTGGTATTTTCGCTGTATATTTTGTGACAATTTTGTCGTATTATTTTGAATGTTTATTCTCTATGGATGGCAGACCCTTTCCCTTTAATAATGTTGTGGTCAGAGGTCTGAATATATATGTATGTGGGTGATATTTGTTCTTTAATCATCACCATTTACAAACATAACTATAAAAAAACTGATAAAACTTCCTTGCTGTAGTTTCCTTCCAATAATTTATGGGGTTGAATGATCTCAACTCAACTGTAATCTGTATCAAACATGCAGTCTGGCATTGCACCCAGGGAGCCCCAAGCTATCCGTCTCCACACATTCACCTTGACACATCCCATCATTTAAAATCAGAAGCACTCAAGCTATATTTGCAGGCAAAGAGGGATGGCAGTTTTTTTTTTTAGTTTTTTTTTTTTTTTTTGCATTTTTGATCTGAAACTTGAACAAGCTCCTTTCCTCTCCATGCTGGCTTTCAATAAATTCAGATGATTTCCCGTGTCATTAAATGCTGAATTTGACTTGCAAATGACCTCCTTGTGCTTTCTATGACGATGAGATGAATGCACAGTAGAAACACACACACACACATAAATCCAGACGTACAGAAAGAGACAGACAGCACTCGCGTAGCTCATGTTTAATTAAGCGGTTTGTCTGTAAAAGAGTGTGATGAGCCTGGTACTTTAATGTGTTTTCTTCAATAAACTTTCACCACCCAATATCCTGTGGCCCTATAGGGGGCAGTACATATTAGTAGCCTCTTTTGTCCTCTGCCAGCGTGACCAAGGTAAACATCCTCTTGGATTATCTCTTTCATTCTTTATCACACTCTCTTCCTCCTTTCACTCTTCTTTCTTCACCCTCTCTCCCGCCTTCTCATCCTCTTTCACACTCACTCCATCTTGATTCTGTCTCTTTTTTTTTTTCCCATCTCCAAGATGAAAGCCTCCCCACAGCTCCTTTCACTTCTCCTGAAGCGGCCCAAATGAGGTGGCTTATCTGATGTATTCCCTCCCTCTCTTTTCAGACAGACACACACTTGCACACCCACATGCATGCAGATACACATTTCTTGCTAGCTTACACTCTCACATTGGCTCACATAGCTGTAAAAAAAAAAAAAAAAAAAAAAAGACCCATTCTTCACATTGTACACACTCTTTTAGAGGACCATAACTCACTTATGCACCATATAAACATATGCATAGGCGGATAATAAGTGAAACACCCACACACACACACATACGGTGTGCCTGGAGGCACGGCAGTCCTAGTGGGAGATCTGGGGGCCTGGCATCATGGTATGAGGTGCCTGGCGTCGGGTCCCCAGGGGTGGTGGGCTGACTGTGATGTTAGGTTATGGGGCTCCACACAGCAATGCCTTTTGGTCTGCTCTGTAGGGGGGCATCAGGGCCTGCGTGCGTATGACGGCTTTTATTAAATAGTAATCCCAACAGCTGTTGTTCAACCAAGCATCTCCCCTTCCCCCAACTCTCTTTCTTGCATCCTTTCTTTTCCATCCTTCTTTTCAGGCATCTGTCTGTTTTCACTGTTACAGTACAGCACGAGCCAACCGGATCCACAAGAGACTCCTTATTACCAACTCCATGTATCCATGCTGTCTCCTAAACATGAGGTTCATATGCAACTCATTTGCATTTGCAAATTTGTTTAGTAGGGAATGCAATGCTGGCTGGATTATGCAATGATGCTAATGCAAAATGACGATACTGAACATATCTCCAAAAATGTCAGTTTTTTTTGTTTTTTTTGTTGCTCTACCCAGCAATGAACTCATGATGCATATTGGTATGGTTATTTTAGGCAACTCAAAGCATTTGTGTTGACACTATTATACACAGTATAATGCTGGCCGTGATTTTCAGACAGCAGGTGACACCATTAGGGCAGCTTTGTATGTGTTTCTCATTGTATGTGTTAGCAAACCCATTTGATGTAGCATTAGAATTAATGAGTTAGAGTGCAAAGGGTAAAAGTGCAGCTGTACACTGGCACCTGCACTCTATTCACACACACACACCCCTCTACCTGCAGCTGGCCACTGATTGAGCTGTTCCCCACCAAGGGACCCTCTCAATGTGGGACACGTGTGTCTCTTCTCACTAATTACCCCCCTTACACCAGCTTGCCAAGCGTGCACCCCTTCCTCATTTTTCTGGTCCTTAATAAGAGGAAAGATACTGTAGTTTCATCTCTGTCACTTTACATTCATACATCAACCCATCTCTTCTTTCTTCCCTCTTGGATTCCCTCCCTCCCTCCGTCCCCCTCCTTACCGCTGCTTGTCTGTCACCCAGGACATGCTGTCCCACCCCAGCTCTCTCCCCCAGGCCTCTGCCCTCTCCCCTGGGTACCATGTGGAGGAAAGGCCCAGGCTTTGTCTCCCTGTCTAGATCCTGACACCAACCACAAGGGGAGAAAACTTAATGATGGGTTCAGCAAATGCATTTACTGTCTCTAACCCACATGGGTGTGGGTGCACACACACACACACACATCACACACACACATTCTTTATCATCTCTTTCTTCTTTCTCTTCCTCTCTCTCTGTCTTACAGTGACAGGAATGACAATGGTGCCGTCTGTTCACCATATCATTAGCATGTCCCCTACTGTACTTATCCTGTTGGGTACATAATTAAAGATTATTTTAATCTAATTGTCATACTGTTTAAGCCTAATACTAAAACTAATAAACTGTGAGTATTATTCAATCTTAATTTGACTGAACACTAACACGGCTAGATGGTCTCACTGTGAGTGTATTTACTAAATTTTGTGTCGGGAATTTTTTGGATGAATTGTTTGTTTCTGCATCCAAGATTGTGACTGGGTGATTGTAGCAGAAGTGAGTTAAAAATAGTCCTGAGGCATCACTCCTTTTTTTTACACTGTAAAAGTAATATTCACACATATCTTGAAGAAACACTAAAATGAGTGCAATCATGTTTATTAAGTGATTATTGGGGAATGTGGAATTTGGAAGCATTTAAAGGCATCTTACATGATATTTCCAACCATCACCTATGTTGATAGGAATTGCATTATATAGAAAAATCTTCGTCATCGTGGAAGGTAAATACTGAAGATTTAGACACTTTTATTGAGAATTCAATGCAATACACAGCTTTGTTTTCTCTTTAAGGCAGAATTTATTTACTCAGATGTTTCTCATACATGCAACATTTAATCCTTAAAATTGTAATATTCGTAAAGTCTATGCAGGATTTAAACCCTAAACTTTGAGCACAACGACAATGCGGGCCTTTACCTCAGCGTGACCTACAAAATTTTGGTGACTCAGGAGTTATACAATTTGTCCCCTTGATTCAGATGTTCCACCACAGTCCTGTCATGTACGCTTTGTCAGCCTCTGTACTTTATTTATTACTAATGAATCAAAGAATGAATCAATTAAGAAGTATGACAGAAGATATTATAAGATTGATTGATTGAGAATCAGGATATGGCTGCTGAATGTTTTGGTGCTGATGGTCAGAACAAGAGATGGACATTGCCCTTTTTTTCCCCTATGTTTGTTTGGCTGTATGTTTATGTGAGCAGTGAACCAAAGGACAGGGTCACTGGCGTTAAATGATGAACTCAATATGGCTGCATGCGTGAGTGTTTGATTTATTTCAACTGTCCAAATGACTGACGTGAAGGCTGTGTTGTAAATGTGTTTGAATAAGTCTGGTTGACAGAGGGTTGACGGCCGGCTTGCCTGCTGGACTTAGTGCCTTTGGATGTCAGAGAGATTATTTACACTTAAAAAAACATTTTCAGTATTCTTTTTATTTTCGGTTGCCTTTTGTAAGATATGTAACTCTGTTTCAAATGGGACGTTGCCATATAGTGTGTCCGCTACCCTGCTTTTCATTCACATTGTTGAGTATAGTTTAACTATGTCACTTTTCTTGCTTTGGGCTAATTGAAGTCTGAATGTAGAAAGCTTGTTTTGTGTGTGTGTGTGTGTGTGTGTGTGTGTGTGTGTGTGTGAGTGATAGTCTGGCCACTCGCTCTCTCTCTCTCTCTCTCTACAGGCAGTCTAATGAGCACACAGACTTCTGTGGAACACACAAGTACAACAGCTAGTACACACACAATCACATGCACACACAGCTTGATTGGTCCCTGCCAGTGTTTCTCTTTTCAGCCTAATGAGCAATGCTGGACAGCCAGTATAACAATCATATCTCTGTTTCTGTTTGTCTGTTTGCACTGGAAGCTGTGAGCCAATGCTAATTCTACAGTTAACTCTCCATGGCTTGATTTACTTCGGTACTCCTCAGCAAAACAGCCACCTTAAAGAGTAATATACATCTTAGAGCTTTGTTGTGGTGATTTTTGTGAAGGCATAATAAGCAGTGTGAATCTGAAAAAGAAACATATATTGTATTGCAAGTACAGGATATGAGTAGAGTAGTGTAGCACTGTAAAAAAAAACAGCTGTGGTTTCTCACAGCATGTCTACACATGGGCTGTTTCAGCATTTTTACTGGACAGACAGCCTGCATGAATTGTGCAAAAGTTGAGCGCTTTGTCTTTATCTGGCCTAAGTTTACATTGTATGTCCAGATTTCTGTGTGTTTGCATTTTTAATATAATGTTTTCCAGACATCTGGCCTCTAATAATGTTAATGGAACTTTTTTTTCACCCTTTTTATTACTGCTGCCAGGTCTACCTTCCCTTGAATGGTGTGGTAGATACAGTACAGACGTTCAGGACAGATGAAGTGAAAACATAGTTGTGTTCACGTGTGTGAACTTAAATTCATTTCAAGAAACTGGCCAATGTCTTGTAGCAGACAGAGCATCTGGATTTTGTAACAGCATATTACTAATGGATAAACACTTCTCATGTTTCTATTGGTAATATTTCTTTCTTATCATGTTTCGTAACGTTGTGAGCTGGTTGATATTTGGTCTGGCTGTCCTGTCGGAAGAAGCAGTGGAGGCTGAAACCACTTCAGCCACTCTAGCTCTGGTTTACATGCTTGCATAACTTACTATAACATTAGTTTATAGTATACTGAATATCACAGTAAGCAATACCAACAGAGATTGTTTTTCTCAATATATATGTATTCATATTTATAGCTGCTTAATGATGCCCACCGAGTCATGAGTCATAAGTTTACTATGTTTGATTTACCATAAACCGCTGTGTTTATCTTGAAACTGGCTGTGTTTAATGACTGTTGGCGTGTTTAGAGAGGGATCAACACAGTGCAATATTAGTGTTTTGTTTGTGTCAGTTTGTTGTATTGCGTCTTTCCATTTGAAGCTGCCAAGCCTCTGGTCAGGAAGTTTAGAGTCTTATAATTTGTGTCTCTTTCCTCTCTTCTTACCCCTCTGGTGGACATCTGTGTTCTGTCGTACAACACAAACCATCAAAACACACACACACGCGCACACACACGCACATATTTTCTCACTTACTCTTTGTTCACATAACACTTTGAATTACCATCCAACTTAGATTGTTTGATAAGTGTTTGTGTACATGTATCCATAACCATATGTGTGTTCTGTGTGTTTCTATGCATTCTATTATGAATACAATTTATAGTAACTATAATGACCATTTTAATCATTTGGCTCACAGACACACACACACACACACTATTCCATCCACGCCTCAGGGAGCATGTCACTTGGTTTGACCTGTGGAGTTTTGGCACCAGATGTCTCCAGCTGGCACGACTAGAGGCATATGCTATATCTCCATCCTGTGTGTGTGTGCGTGTGTGTGTGTGTACCTTGGCACTCTCAATAAGCCCCTGTGTTTGCTTTTGCCTTATTGCCTTTGTCTTTTCATTTCCAATCTTCTCTCGGTTGCTTTACCTCCCTCTTTTTCCATTTCACTCTTGTCTTTTTTTTCTTCTCTGATTCTCTCATATCTCTCTTTTCCTTATATCTGTGAGTATTTTCTAAATAAGCAATGCCTCTCTACATTTAAGTATCAAGAGCACTGCTATTGTTCTTTAAAAAAAAAAAAAAAAAAAGAAATCTGTTTGGCGCAACTCCCAGCTGCTTTGTACTGTAACTCATTCCTATGGGGGGAAAAAAAGAAAACAAAAAAAGCTTGTGTGTGACATCCATTTATGAATATGTTTGTGTTCACCTTATTGTTTGTTGTTTTTCTACACACACACACGTGATAGATCCACACGTGTACACGCAGACACACAGACATTGACACATAAGAAAATAAATGAGAATTGCTTACACTATAGTAGCCCTTTTGGGTTGTCATCCACTCCATTTATGAGGCCATTTATTCTTCAGCATGCACAAGGATGTTCCTTTATTTTGTAGTGTTGAATTATTCAGCTGCTTGTTGTGATGGATGTCCATGACGATAAGGGATAGTAACATGTGTGCACACGAGGTCTCACTGTCAGGCACACACACACACACACGCATACAAACACAGGCGAGATTCCCCTTTGTGATCTATGGGGACTCTTCTTCCGTTGTTTATCTCTGTGGTGTGTGTGTGCGTGTCTCCCATGGTAGACGGTGATGAATCATAGACTTGCCTGATCATGTACTGTTTAGGAGCAGAACCTTTTTTAGTAAAGACAACATCCACTATTCCATGATGATAAATGAGGAACGTTAATGCTTTTTTGTGTGTTGCGTTTATGACTTGGGTACAGCGGGATGCCTGTTGTGTATTTGAGTTGTGGACTCCTCTACAGCCTTTTGTTAATACACTGAGCTTTCCCGTCAACCCTCTACAGAGTGGTGTGACTCATCACATACATAGGAGTATGTATGTGCTCTTTCCCTCTCTCTGTCTCAGCGCCTTCTCTGCCCGCCCTCACAAGAAAAACAACAGTATGTATAGGTTTAAAAATGACCTATAGTTACGTTAACGCTAACCAAGTGGTTTTTGTGCCTTAACCTAACCAGACCTTAACCACAGTGTTGTCGCGCCATAAAGCATAATTATTTTTTTAACAGTGATTTGTAACGATTTTGGAAAGCGGCATATCGGTTGTTCTGTAAGTGGTCCCCATTCATCCTATAGAGGGCGTTAAAAACAGTCATATGTCGTGTTGAAAAGAAAACACACTTCACGCCTACCGATAGCTCACTGATAGCTTCCTTTGGCTCAAAAGTTTTTCTCAAAAGTAGTGACCTGTCTAAAGTCACTACTCTCAAGACAATTTGCAACTGGTCAATGGCACGAATACGCATGTCAAAGTTCACCAAAGTACTGAACATCATATTCGCTTCGAGGTCACTCATCAGAGCGATTCCATTAACACAAAAGGATATTTGTTATGAACATAGGTGTGACCAAGTCTCTCTCTCTCTCTCTCTCTCTCTCTCTCACACACACACACACACACCGTCTCCTCTCTATTTGACGGAAAGTCGCACCCTCTCCTGTGGTCTCCAACTCCTGTCTACTTTCCGTTGCGTTGAGACAAACAGTGATTTGTTCCACTCATCTTGTTTACAGTTTGTTACATCACGGCACCTTTCACCTCTCTCCACTTGTTATTAGAACCGATTGGTCTGTTTATGCTGCTCTCCTGGAAACGGAGAGGCAGGATCTAGAGTGTTTATATGCGCATGTTCATGTGCATTTCTTCTGGCAAAGCCAACGCCAACACATGGAAGAAGAGAATAAAAGAGTCTTTACATTAGTCTGTTATGAGTATGTCTATTTGTGATTTGTGGTGTATAACTTTACTGGTACTTGACGGGTGAGTGTTAGTGTCTGGCTGATTTGTTGACTTCAAGGGTCCATCACTGTCACACATCAGGAGCATCTCCTAGCAAACTGAAATGGTTTGCCTCCCACCTCTGCTGCGGATGCTGCCAGTGAGGGGTGACACACACACACACACGCTCACACACACGCTCACACACAGACTTTAGGTTCTTGAACCCACATAAAGACAGCTTCAATCAACTCACGCAAATAAACAAATTAACTGTACTGAGTAACTCATGCATTTATGAGACTCTTTTTTTGTTAAAAATACAGCTTCTTTCTGGTTTATGGAACATGGCTGCATTTAAAACATGATATACTGTAACACCATTAATAATGTAACACACGCATACATTGAGACACTGGGACCAGTACTGCACTGATGATTACCTCCCAGACCTTATTTATCATTCATAAGGAGAGACGTCTGACATTTGAAATGGTTAGAGTCATCTGCCAAATTACTCAAAGATGTCACAGCAGTTTTATTATTATTTTTTAACTAATTTAAGGCCTTTCTGGACCTCATATGACCAGAAAAAGAAGCATTAATCTCCCTTTAAAATATGTTTTTCTCTCAATTACAGTGCCTTTCTTCAACCACTCTCATGTTTAAAGAGCTCATATAAACTTCACATCCTCTGACAACTTTTAAATTAGATCCACAAATATGATAATGACTTCATTAAAGAGTGCTGAGACAAAGTTAAGGTTTCCAGACCCTGTCCACACAAGCAGCACTTTTACCCATGGGGACATTTCCCACTTCACTGTTAAAGGTTGTGGTACAGTCTTCTCTATATTTCTGAACAGTTTAAACAGCACGGCTCCCTGGAGATCAATTAATAGTTTATAGAAGAGAGGAGAGAGCAGAGAAATTGCCTGTCTTAGTGGTTCATGCTCTGATGGGCCATTGCCAGCGTTTTCTTAATTAGTCCAAAAATATCTTTAAAATTTCACTGCTAAAAACATTTTTTTGTTGTTGGTGTTTTTATAGTATTTTAGAATTTTTAATGTTCGAGAGCGAACGTATGGTGTACCACACCTGTTCATTGGTGAAGAGGCAATGTTTTTCCACAGCTATGAGGAAAACAAGGCATGTCTAAAATCCCCATTAGTGCCTCTAGAGGACATATTGCATATTGCAAGCAACTGCGCCTGGTAATAATTAATGGACTGATTGACTGAGGAAACCACCATGCTCTTGGCAGAGTGGCAGACACAGTGGCAGCTTTGAATTTGGCACAGTGCACATGGTTCATATGCCAATTTTGTGGCCATAATGTAATCTAATCGACAATGCAAAGAGTTTAAGTATATGAAGAGTGTTTTTTCTATTCACTTCTATTTTAACATAAATTGCAGTTTTGTGTGAAATCAGTATGCTGAGCTCTGAAACACATCTAAATATAATACTAAAGGCAGACTATAAAAAAAGGATTGTGTTGTCAACTGTATACGTGTATCAACAGGTATATTTTTTTACATCGCATCATTGCCACTTCTGTGGCAAGGCAAAGCTGCTGCAAATCTCTCCTGAAATCAGCACCATGGATAGTGAACAGGGAAGCCCCTCTCAGACTTGAAATTATTGGAGGAAGAGTTCTGCCAACATTGCAGTGATTCTGTCGAGGGTCAGAGAACATTGTAGCACTATAGTGGTGGAGGCTGCTGTAGCACACTGTAGAGGACACTGGGGACTGCATGGCACACACACACACACAAAACACACAAACACACAACACATACGCTGGTCATCTGCAATCTGTAATGGAAAAAACAGGGAGAGTGAGAGGTTGATGAAAAGAGTAACCGACGTAGTCAGGAAAAGAGGGAGCGTGCCACAGTGTGGAGAAAATAAAAGTATGAAAACTGTTCTGTAAATCTTCATATTACAACCTGTTATTATACATATTATTAACATATTATTCTTGTGCTGTTTAAATTTGTTAGCATACTGTATACTGTAACTCATTGTTGATAAAATATGAGTATATATATAATATATAATATACTGAAGCTTGCTTCCCATATTTCTCTTGTACCTTTTTTTTTTAGATTATTATGTTACACTGCCTGCTTAAAGATTTACAGTTTTAGACTCCACTGTATGAGATGTGCTGTAAGTGTCAGCAAGTGGAGTGTTAATGGGGGAGCATGTGAAAATCATGCCTTTTTTTTTTTTTTTTTTTTTTTTTGTGCAATGGAGATCCATATCTCTGTAAAAAACACCCGGTTCGAATGACACTCTGTTAGCATGCTTCTGCACTTGGTGCTGAAGAGAGGAAACCAGGAGATGTGAGGTTTGAGAATCACAAGTTTATGCAGCTATTCACTACAAAAAACAAAAAACAGCATATAGTATGTGCTTTTATGACCTATTCATCTGTTGGGTGTTAATTATGTTAATCATTGTTTGATTTTGCATATTACATGTATACATAGTTAATTGTCTCTGAGGCACATGTATGCAGAGCATCTCCAGAGGGGGAGCATCCACCTGCTTTTCTCTCATTAACTCCATGCAGAATGCTATTTGTCAGCTCCACTGTCATCGGCTTTAGTAGGCCACATATGTGTCCAGAGATGATCAGGTGGAAAACTCTAATCCCTGCAGGCTTCCCTGACCCCACCCCCCACTGACATCAGTACAGTAATGGGTCGCTCACCTGCTGCTTCGCCTATGACACTAACACCTGGGCAAAAGATGGTGAGCACTTGGACTATGGAAAGCTGATGTACTGCTTTGATGAATTCTGTATCTTCACCTCCTTCTTCTCATGTTCACACTGCAATCCCTGTTTGTTTTTTCGGGAGGTTTAACAGCCACCTTGTTCTCTCACGCAGCTCTGATCTCTGTCTGTTCTAAGGAGGAAACACACTGGTGGTTTTGACCAATCTTGTCACATTTAAATGGGCCAAGCCAGAAATAGTATGCCCATGTAATAGTCTGAAATCAGGCCTCATCAACTTGAGTCTTGGTTAATGAAACCAAGATATATGCAGTTCATTTCCTTGTCTTAACCTTGATGGCAGTTTCTTCATGTTCATTAGACGAGTACACTGGCTAAAAAGATCTGATATGTATTTTCATCATACTTACAAGGGATGTAATATTCCTTTCATAAGGGAGTGGTATTATTAAAACATGAATGGATTGAGTAACCTTGAGACTCTGACTCCGACACTTTATGCTCTCCTCACCGTTGCCATGGTAATGCAGCAGCAGCGCCTCACAGTGTGCAAGTGTTTTCTCAAAAGCTCACTGCAGTTTTCATTCCAGTGGATTTGTCTCCTCTCAAAGTTTCCACCTGCGTGGAGATAACCATCCAACAACATGTGCAGCCGCTGCAGGAAGAGAGCTTGATAGGATGTGATTGTGTTTGTGTGTGGATGCAACCTGGATGGGTGCATGTGTACAATATGACACGCAACATGGGGTTTATTACTGCCTGTGCGTGTGTGTATGTGTGTGTATGTGTGTGTAGTCAGAGAGATAACTATGATTGTAGCTGCGTCCCTCACTTGCTTATGTGCCTACAGTGATAACATCAATTCAAACAACACACACACAATTTAAAGTTTGATCATGATGTGTATCTTTGCTTGGCGGGTGTTCCAGTGCCACACCGTTATATATTCAAAAGGACATATTTTTGGGCACCCATGTGCTGGAGCAGTGTATATATATATATATATATATATATATATAGCAATTTTCAATGCCAAGTATCAATATTGAAAAGAAGAATTCAATATATGCCTTCTGCCGTAGAGACATCTCCAGATCTCATCATGATTGACTAAAAAAAGACTATTTCTGGCTTTCAGTCTCATGGTGTATCTACGTGTGTTCGGTGGCTGTCATTCTGCCTTTCCATCTGATTTAGCCCACGTTAACAACATTCAGGAGGGGATGACAACACCTGTCGATGAGCAGTGAAGAACAGGTGCTGTCACACCATGGGAGAGCTGCTGAGTCACTCTTACACACACACACACACACACACACACACAATAGATGCCACTTGGAAAGAATTTCAATGAACCATGACCTATTTTATTTTATGGTATTGTCATGGCGTCACCATATTTAGACATTATTTTTGTAGGTGACACATTGAAATTAAGACTGACTAAGACTATTATGATTTTTGGCATGGATCTTATGTTTAAATATGAAATCCCACATAGCAGACATATACATTACAGATCATGAAACTATAAGAAAAGTGGTAGTAATCATTCAGGTCTTTTTTCAGGTCAGGCTGACATGCTCATGCCAACTAACTCTGTGTTTTGAAAACCAAAACTTGTTAAGTGCTTACTGCATGCTGATATGGTATTATTTTTACAGGATCACTAATGGAGAGAATGTTACACGATAAACTCACTGGCATTAGGTTGAGGCTGACCGTACTACACTACACTCCCTTCTCACCATTTCTATATGGGAAAGCCCCAGAGGTTTATATGCTCTGAAGCTCAGCAACTTAGGACCGTGTCTAACCTCTCTGTTACTACATGAAGCCAGCAGCTCATGCTGTGTCTGTCTCTGCTGCAGTTATAGCTAAGCCTCAACCCTGGGGAGTCTCTCTCCAAGCTGCCTGAAAAATAACAACAGCAAAAGAAACAGTTGGACACGACAGGAGCAACACCCTCTATATTTCTCCGACTCTATATATTCCCAGTTCTGCTCTTTCCTTGCACTATTCATGCCACATCCATCCTTCCTTCCTTCCTTCCTTCCTTCCTCTTTTTATAATTATTCTCAACCCAACCCACCCCCATCTTTCTATAATTTTACTTTCCCCTGTCATACATGTTCTCCCTCCATCCCACCCTCCCCTCCTGTCTCCTGCTGTACACCAGCCAAGCTCCTGCTCCCTACTACGTATCTTTACCCGGGCAGCGTTGCCAACAATTAGAACACATTACTGCCAATTGTGCCACCTGCGGCCCCCTGAAAGGCAGAAAAAGAGGAGGGGAGGGGACGGCACTGTGCCAACGGTGGAGGGAGGGGGTAGGGTTGTGTATGTGGTGGGGAGGTGTTATTACAGCATTCTGGATACTGCCACAAAGCACAGTGTTTAATTACCAATAAGCACTGGTTTAATCAGGGGCCTGAATGCTGCCGGATAGACAGACTGCAACTTTTCTTTGTGGGGGGCTCGGGTATGTAGGAATGATAACTGTTTATTTGTGTGTGTGTGAGCAGGGGTTTATGGTTAACCTCTTTAGTTGTGGAAGAATGAGTTGGAGACTGGGGACGATAGGGGAGAGGCGGCCATTGTGTAGGGGGTCTATTTATTGTTTTCAAAATAATTCAGTGGTTGTGGCAATGAGGTAGTGAGAAGAGAAATGCATAGAGGAGAGACACATTGTGTGTGCTTTTCTGTGTGCTCACATTCACACCTGCGTTTTGGCCAAGGACTGGCTCAAATCATAGTGAATTGGATGCGTTGTGTGAGATTTGAGTGAAAGCAGTCTCTTTTCTGGTCTTGTGGAGAAAACGAAAGAGGTGTCTGTGAGGAGATTTAGCCGGGAGCCAAAACCAATTCACAACCACTCCACATTGGAGAGGGGTCTTATCCCCCAACCTGCCCTTGCAATGACAGGCCTGAGTCTCTTGCACACGCACACACACACACACACACACACACACACACACACATACTCACACACTGATGAATACCCAGTTGCATGCCGTAGCTTGTGTAGCTTGCATAAAATATGAAAACACACACTCCCTTAGACACAGACATACTATGTGCCAAGGTAGTATTAAAGCCTTGGTGTTTTTTTTTTCCTGTGCAGGCTGCAGCCAGTGGCCAGATGAGAATGTAATCCTCCATTGTGTTTTAAAAGGATCAACCTGAGAGCTTAGTTAAGGCTGGGGACAGTGCAAGGAGAGACACACACACACACACACACACAGAGGGTGGATTTACTTGTAATCACTTTTATAACTTCTCTCCAGTATACTGTGGCTGTTTTGTCACTGTTTTTTATTGTGTCATTGTGTCAATGTGTGTGTGTTTGTGTATGTGTGTCTATATTTATGAGGACCAATCAAGAACACTCACATTGAGACAGACATGGAAAGTTCTAGGCTTTAAGGTAAAGGCTAGATTCAGATTTATGTTTAGTTCATGGTTAGGGTTGGGTTAATTGTGATGATTCACTAGTACAAATCTGTGTGTGTGTTTATGTGTGTTATCTTGCAGTATGAAAGCTACAGCTGATCTGTAGGACTTGGTCTGCTTTCCAGAAGTGCCTTATGTGCGTTTGTTGTTGTGCATCCCAGCTGCAACACAGACGTTACCTTCCCCAATGAATAACTGATGTTGTGTCATACTGCTATGACCCACCTCTCTCACAGACACACACTGCCCTTAACATCACACTATATGCACGCACGCACGCACGCACACACACACGCACGCACACACACACACACACACACACACACACACACGGTCACACTTGACACACTGACCTTGGTCATTAAAGAGCAGATGTTTTGAGGTGCTCTTGTTTAAAACCATCAGACTTCTGCATTCGGTGACAGGGAATTTTCATTTTGCCCTCGCTCGACATCTATCTCCTCTTTTCATCCTTCCCTCTGTCCTTCTCTTCCCCATTCCCTCCTCTCTCTCACACTCTCTGTTGTTCTTCTCTAGAGTGTTGATGAGTAATTGCTCTGGGCTTCAGAGAGAAGGAAGGATGGAAAGGAACAGAGAGGAGGGGTGTATGAGAGCACGTATGTACTAGAAACAGAGCAGGAGTGAGGGGAGGATGAATTGAGGAAGGCTGAATGTATGTGTTGTGTGTGCATGAGTGTACACTGTGGCGGGAATAGTGTATGTGCGTGTGTGTGTGCGTGCGTGTGTGTGTATGTGTATGTGTATGTGTGTGTGTGTGTGTGTGTGTGAGGCACAGGGGGATCATTGATCTGCTGAGAGTGCAATGTGTGTGCTGAATTAGAGGAGCAGGCACAGGGCTTTGAGCTTGTAAAACACTCCCACAGTTATAGCTCTTAGAGCTCTCTGTCTGTCTGTCTCTCACTCACTCACTCACTCACACACACACACATAAACATGCACACTCATACACACAGATCTATATTTGGGTGTTACTTACACTACCCAGACTGATTGTGTGAGTGCTTTTATTTATGCCTTATCTGTAAATAGGTGACTGTGTGGGGATATCAGCAGCTTCATTTGTACTGTGCAAACCTGGCTGCTGGGAAAACCGATGGACTATTCTCACTCAAACGGCTAAATACGTTTCCTATTCGACTTTTAGTCACAGCAACAGCAGAAGATTTGCAGGCCATAGAAAAGAAATTATGTAATTAGTATGAAAAATAAGGATTTAATGAGTTTGAAGACAAGCAAATGGAAAGCATTTTACAGTACAAATCATCAGGGATATTCACCGTAGAAACAATTCAATGATTAACAACAATGACTGATTAATAATTAAAATGCCAAAAAAAACCCAATGTCCCCTAATTGTATAAACCACTTCATAATAAACACTTCAAACAAATACAGTTCTAATTATATAGACAGTAACTTGAATAATTGACTGATTGAATAAATGAAGTTTTGGTCTTTTCTCAGTCCTTCATTGTGATCTAGCAGAGCTATGTAACTCCTAATGGACACAATCTGTCTGACATGCATGTGCAATCAATATTAATTCTCTTATCTGAGACCCAACCTCCATCCCATTGTTCAGCCATTCAGTCACATGTCACCTGCGTCAGCCTGATTGTGAGTCTGACATGCCGGCTTAGCTTGGCGGCCGGTAGGAAGATAGCAAAGCAATCAGAGCTTATCTGTGGTGTAGCATAGTGCAAGTGCTCGACAGCATTAAGAGGATGAAGGCTTTGATTTCAAATTTGTGAATTCAAAAAGGATTGTGTATTGTGATTTCATTGTGAAAAAAACTTCATGGTAACCATAGTGATGATGAAGTCAGTGATTACTGAGAATCATATGTCAACTGTTTTTTTTTGACAGACAGACATTGAGGGATTGAGATGCAATTTATGAGCATGAGAACTAAATATAAGTGATAAACCTTGAACTTTGAGAGAAATTCACAAAGCTGTGAGCGAAATGTATTGCTCATTGTTTTGTTGCGCTTGTTAATCTCATTATAAAATCAAAGGTCTGACTGCATATGGTGGTTTCTCAATGTGAATAATATAATAGGGTGATGACAGTTGTGACAAATGTGATTGGGAGGCGTTTACGATACTAACAGTGATTAGCATGCTGACCACAGTAAGCCTGGGGAAGTAAATCTCAAAATACCGGAAGCCACCATTAGATGTGCGGATCCCACCCGATCCCACCTGCTGTTCACCATTAACATAATGAACTAGCACCCATCTCCATACAAATTACTGCTGAACGCAATGAGCGTCTGGGACCTCTAATGTAGTGTCTCCAAACTTTCCTGAGATGATGTATTGATTGTGCCAATCAATGGGCCTAAAAAGCCATAAGTGCATCTGGTAACCGTAATGGCGGCACTTAAAAGAAGGATGGATGAGTGTAATATTCACTGAGCATCATTGTCTATGATTGAGGGAGGAGGAGGGAGAGGTGGATGGAGGAATGTGAAGCAGAAGACAAACAAAAAGAAAGCTGTTAGGGTAAGGGAAGGGAATCTATGTCTCACATAAGAAAACACTCTCTGTTTTAGTGTTGATCATGTTTTTGATCAGGAACTGCATTTAAGGTGGTTTTTGTGGTTGCTTCATTGTCACCCTGCCTCCATTCGTTTTTGCTTTTTTTTTGTACGTTAATGATTAATGCTCTGGTAAGCATGGGGTCTTCTCCACAATCAGCTATGGCTGTCCTCCCTCTCTCCACCCATACAATCACCCCTCTCTATCGCCATTTTTTGTTCCATATTTACTGTCGAACAGTGATTTGTGTCAGCTATGCTCTGATACCGAGACCCAGTTTTGAAAATGAAGGATTGCAGACAGTGCACATTAGACATTGATCCTCAACTTTTTTTTTTTTTTTTTTTTTTTAATGTGAGTGAAAGGGAAATGAGTGTATTATAGGAGATAAATAAAGTGAATTTAGAAAAATAACAGAATACATTTACCACAAATTTATAAAATATATTTTGTATCATGTTTGCAAACTTTTACCCAACATTTATCTTCCTTGTGTGTGTCCTGCAGCTCCTTGTTGATCCAATTCTGTTAACTCTCCACTAAAAGCCCACCTGGCCCTCAGCAGCTGGGTCACACAACAGGCCATTTGGGCTCATCAAACATTCATCGACCCAAATCTCCCTGCTTCCCTTTCCACCTACCCCCCTTATTTCCCTCATCTTGCTTTTTAAATAGCCTTCACAGATTATAAAAATCCTCTTTAGGCTCTAAAAATGTGAGATCAAGAGGGATGAGACTGGATCTACTTGCTGGAAATACATTTTTTCTTTTACAGTTCCTGATGGAGTGACTAAAATTTGAGCTTTGTACAACAGGCATAATGATTTCTCTTATGACACTAAACAGGCTTGATCTGGGGATATACCTACCTCAAGGGTTGAAGCTTTAGGACCTACTGATATGTATAGAGGCATACTGTGTGTCTGTCTGAGAGGACAAAAAGTGGTAAAAGAAGAATGAGATGAGAGCCAGAACAGTAAAAGAGTATTAGAGGGCAGGTTGAAAGCCCTCAGACGTAATCCTGAAAAGATGGTCTCACTTAGCTTTTAGGTATTCCACCACCCCGAAAGCCCTAAAGGTCTGCAGTGGCACATTCCCAGCTCATAAGCTCATGCATGTTTTAGAAGGGTTCACCTCTGGGAATGGATGTGGGGGTATTGACCGGTCTAGGATACACAACATCCCACAGTGGAGTGGAGGATGGAATAAGAGCCATGGAGAGCATCCCCAAGGCAAACTGCCTAACTACTAGTAGCCATATTTCATACCCCCACCCCGCTCCTCCCCACAAGCTCTCAAGACCCCAATGCTTGAGGGAGAGGGGCTTCATACGGCAAAGTACCTCTCCCTTAACAGCTGCTGTTGTTTGTTTGAAGGAGTCTTCTCAGCCCTTTGATCCATAAGTACCCTTTATCTTCTGTAACAGGAAGAATGTGAAATAACCCAACAGACAACTCATACACAACACACACCCACAAATGTATGCATATACCCGACGGGATATGACAATAGATTTGTGAGGCAACACCTCAATTTTGTGGCTTGCAGAGTCTCATTGAATCAAGTATGCTTTGATTGATGATAATAAAAGCTAATAACTAGACGAGCATATGTCTAAGCACGTGACATTATCGATTCCCCAAACTCCCAGCCCTGCCCCTAAAGACCGCACGCACTTAAGATTGTGTTGACACAATACAGATGACCTAAACACAGGAGGGAGATTATCAGAGATCGGGTATCACATTTAAGAAGCCCTTATGTCAGTTTTCATTACATTCTGTAGATGCTGCTGCCTTACTGTGCACTCATAAAAATGAAGCAAATACACAGCAGGTGTTGAGGCTCATCTTGTTATCCAACTATGAAAGTTTGATTATTTTCACTTTTTTTGTTTGCCAGACTTTGATAGATATTTTTGGACTTAGTCCACCTCATTTGCAGCCAGCCGTTTAAGCCAATACAGATTTTCAAATCTGTATTTAATCAAATGCTCATCGTTTACTGATTACATTTTCTCATTTCCTACTGAGATGAGATGTTTCTTTAAATGCTGTGGAATTAATTTGGCTTCAAGTTGATAAGCACAGTTTAATTGATCTTTACTGACTCTGAATTCATATCATTATTAATAATAATTTAAAAAAAAAATACACATCTTCCAATTAGTGTTATGTTATAATAATAATAAAAAAAAAAACCATTCACACATGGACACAAACTCTCACAGGTACACAGGTGTTCACCAGAATTGAAAACACATTTCTACCCCCAATAACCAAAACAGCCTCCTCGTCTCTCCTCTGTCATTCGTAAATCTTAGTGAATGATGCCCTGAGGCCGACTCTTCTCTTCTGACCCCAACAATCTGTGAGCGGTCTAGACATATTCAGCACTCTGACACTGTATCACTCCTAAAGGTCAGGGGTTAAACACAATGCAGAGGAGAGAATGATTGCCCCAAGGGTGAAAGCTGACTTACATATATGCACACACACACACACACGTGCGTTTTCCTTTATGCATGCATGACTTGGCGCTACCATTGTCGAAACATCGGAGTGAGTCAACTGAGTACCTGAGTGGTTTCAGTGGTCCTATGTATATGTGCAATCATAACTTTATGAATATCAACTGTTAGACTTTAAATGTCTTCCTTGTGGACATGCTTCTGTTGAATAATCTGGGTGACAGGGGTCAAGGCTTCTTGAGTTTCAAAGGACAGGAAACATTAGAGGAAGAGACATAAAAGTGAATGGACAAAGAATCGCTATAGATATTTGTCTAACCACATTACTGTATGAGATTATGGAGTCTAGATGGAGTGTGTGTTATTATGGACAGCAGTTAAGTGTGTGGGACACTTGATGACAGCATTGCCAGTAAATATTTAACAGTGTCGTGTAGCACTGTTCCCCCCAGGCATGATGAGCTGAGGACGTTTGCGTGTGCCTGACTCTTCTCATGTGGCTTTGTGCGTGTGGGGTAGCATCTAGTGAGGCAAGTTTACATTTTTTTATGCCTATCCTCATGCATGTGTAAGCACAAACACACACACACACACACACACTGGTGACATCTGACCTCAATTTAGAGCCAGAGGTAGCCTGAGGGAAGGTGACGACTTGAATGGTGACAGGCAGACTGATATGGTTAGAAACTGGACATTGGCTACTATTGATGATAGACAAAGAACTCTGTCTATCTGCTTAGTCTTTCATCATCTTCATCACCATCATCAACAGACGCATCCGCTTTTCTTTTATCAGGCTCTCTTTCTTTTATGGAGTTCCAAAAGTGATTAATGTTCTGACCTTTAGCCATCACTGCCTTCTTCTTCTTCTTCTTCTTCTTCTTCTTCTTCGACTTCTTCTTCGTCTTCTTCTTCTTCGTTTTCTTCTTCTTCTTTGTCTTTCTCCTCCTCGTCCTCGTCCTCCTCTACTTCTTCCCTATTTTTCTTTCCATTCATACTCTGTCATTGATGGTAATGATGACAGGGAGAGCTCCACTTTATCCGAAAGTCAAGGTCATAAACATACCCATGCCAGATTTTTTTATGATGCCCCATTAAAAGTGTGCAATTAGGAGTTTAAACTAATTACACATTGATATAGCAGTTCAAGGGATAAATTGAAAGGGGATATTTGGCAAGAGTATTTATGAGGAAGTAAAAGTTTGCATATAATACAATGAGGCATGCACACACAGAGAAACACACAGCCACCCACGCACCCAGCATAACAGACACCCAAGAAGCAAGACAGATCCAGGAGCAGATGCACAGGTATTTAATTGGGACTGACTGCAGCTGTTACTGTTTATTACCTAGACATTGTGAAGATAAACGTCTGAAACACACACACACACACACACACACACGCAGGTCAAACATTTGTTTGAGGTGGCCTCCCAAGGGAACATCAGCAGTGTGTATTTGTTTAAACACTGTGTGTGTGTGTGCGTATGTGTTTGTGTGTATCCTCACGCCCTCCGCCTCTGTGCAGGGTTGCAGAAGCAGCCATGTCCACCGCCTGCTGTATGGTAATAGTGTTCTCTGTATCCCAGCAGAGGAGTGGGTGACCATAAACGCTTATATACAGACGTCTGACAAACTAATAGCCCAGTCACTCAACATGCACATATACACTCTCAAACACACACACACACACACACACACACACACCAGATGGCCTGCTGTTGTGGTTACTCTTTCTTTCCTCCTAGTGTTCCTCCATATTTAGTATTTTTTCTCTTCACTACTGCTCATGTGTGTAGCTCATGTGTGTTGCCATCTCATGTCTTTACACTGTTTCATTCCTTGTGTTCATCTCCCCTCTGCCTTATGCTTATTTATGTGTATTTACTGTATTCTCCATCTCCCCTCCCCTCCATCCCTTGTATTCAGGTGACAGGTCCCCTGTTTGCAGTTAACGCTGTTGTGTTCTCTGTCTACTCTCTGTCAGCATCAGCGCTCTACAACAAACATAGTTGCACGACTGGGATGCTACTTGGCTTTTTTGCAAATTCTGACGGCCTGATATTTACAATAGTGGTAGCTTCTGGCTTTTTGCCTTACTGTTATGCTAAAAAAGATCAGATCAGATCTATGTAGATGGCTGGTAAAAGTTTGAAGTTTGTTATTTTGTGCAGAATGGAGACTTTGGTCTGATTTTGTGTGCTCTGTAGAAAGCAGCTTGTGTAAAGTGGTGTATGTGCAATATGTGAACTGCTGCTTGTCAACCAAAACCATCATGTTTGTCTTTGGGTCACTGATGTGTGGGATGAATTTATAATTTTACACTTAAACTTAGCATAAGACAAGCTTCTGTCTGTTTATGCCCTCCTCTTCCTTCTATACACACATATATATACAGTACATATGAAAACACCCTGCCTTAACTCCTCATATTTTGCATTGGGAACTAGGTTAGTATGATTAATGTTTATGGGATGATCCATCGCTCTTCTCCATTCCAGCAAGTCCCATTGGGAACCCGCTGCTTTCTGTCTCACATAGGTTGGCTAGCCAGCTAACACCCTCCTACATATTGAATGGTTACTGTGATGAATGATTAACATGCAGCCGGGCTAAATGATGGGCCAATAGATCATTTATACCTTGACTACAGAGGAAGACCTTGCAGAAAAACCAGTGGGGAAAGTGAGTGAGTGTGTTGCTGCCATGGCTGTATGTATCTCTAGCTCTTTCATTCAATGCAGGAGTCTCTGCTTGTGTTTCTCCCCAAGTCCAGTAATGACCCAACTGCCCAGTTGTCCAGCTAATATGCCTGTATTGTTATCCCTACTGGCAATTTTGTGTTAACTCACCTCAGCTCCAGCTCATCACCTCATTTAACCCATGTGTATTTAGTCTCTAGTCACTGCTAGATTGCTTTGTGCTTCTGGCTGACTGAAGCGTCTGCTCATTTACTGTTCCTGTGTATTAGTCAACCTTACTTGCCCTCTGTTCATGAACCATAACCTCTGTATTCCCCAATACAATGTGTCTGTCTGCATCTGCCTGGCATCTGTGTCATGTTGCAGTGGCTAATGTCGGTCTCTGATGTAGCGTGTGATCTTGGCAAGACAAAGATCACTAACACCTTTGGGTCTGTTCCATTGGTTTCTTGTTCATCTCTCTCTCTCTCTGTCCCTCTACATCCCTGTCCCTTTTCTTCTGTCTACCGCCTGCCTTTCTCTCTCTCCGTTCCCTGCATGGAGTACTGTGAAGACAGCCATAAAACACAGCCTCATTTCCCCCAGTTATTTCCTGGAAAACCCAAATGAAAAGATACTACCAACCTTTTCTCTCTCCTGCCACACCACTCACCACAAATGCTGACAAGAAACTGCAGTACCATCTCTGACCTTTTACAGGGCTCTGAGAACACAACCACACACACACACACACACACACACACTCTTCCTATTACTGGCAGTGCCTTTGAATCAGCAGAGTCTCGGTTGGTGTGGAGGAATTTAATGACACACACTGTCGCTTCAATTTTAGCGCTCTCAGGCCAGGCTACCAGGTGCACCATTTGTCCTTTATTCAAAGTAGAAAGGGGGCACTTACACCAGCCTTGGCTGACCGTGTGACTGCAAGAGAGCGAGTGGATGATGATAGTGCCTTCCAGTGCTTGGATGTGAATGACTATAATATCTATATGTCTTTCTTAGTGTTAAATTTACAACATAGACACCACATCCTACTCTTAAAATGCTCTGTAAAGTCCTTTATAACCCCCTATCACCTTCCTGGCCCCTTATTGCTACTATATATGCTGTCTATATTTCATGATGACTGGGTCTTCCTTTCATCATGACCCTACAGTATGTCTTCCAGGGATGGTGGATGAGGAACTGAGATGCTATGGCCACAAATATCCTTTATGGAAATGCAGGTCATCCTCCTCTCAGACCCCATGCACTGCCCCTCTTATGCCCCCTCCCCCACACCCCTCAATCAATAAATAATGTGGTGAGACGGCGAGAGTGTGCTGCTAACAGATTGTGAGAGAAAGCAAGAAGCGAGGGAAGAAGAGTGCTTGTAGCATTGCAGAGATAAGCTATGGGAGCTGTCAATGGCTAGAAAGACAAGGAGTGAGAGGCAGAGATGAGAGGCTCAGGGGGAGATGAAGTGAGAAGAGAAAGAAAAGGTGCAAGAAAGGAATGGAAAAGGTTTAGAAAAATAAAAAAAAGTGATATAAATGGAAAGGAATGTAACAAATCTATAATAAAACACGTACATTACATGTAAAAGGAAGATGGTTTACTATGTAGTTTAAAAAAATGAGAAAAGAAAACAACAGAATAAGGAAAAAGAAGACTAAAAACAAACCCGCACTGTTAATAACCACATTGTTAAATACTAGCAATGTTTACTATGTCTACCAGATGAAAACTCTTGTAGCCACTAATTTCCCTTCACCCCTCTCTTCTGCTCAGACTCGCTGCTGTTACTGTCAATTATATCCTATTGACAGGTAATTACAGGCACATTAAGAGCAGTCATTAGTTGCTGTGAAATAATTTGAATTCTACAGGTAATTAGTTTGAGCCACAGTCAAGTGTGGGAAGGCAGTCTGCAAACGAAAAACAAGAAACTCTCAAGCCCCCCTCTGTTGCTCCCCTCAAGTATTTGAAGTACAGACACACATGCACACGCAAACATACTACAATCCTCTGAGTATTTACTTAGTGCAGCCTTATTTTAGGAGAACCAGTCTCAGTACCCATTTTCCCCAGGCACAGAAATGTCAGCTGTGTCTCATCTTAATGACGCCCATCTGTTGAACCTTAATCAAAATTTCCATAATTTTCTTCATGCACTATTATGTTTCTTCACTCCTGTTCTCCCTTCATCTCTTCCCTGTCCGCCTCCTATCTCGTTTGCAGGGTATAAATGCTAATTCGTAAAATGGGCAGTATTCTCAGGGTGGCCACATATGTTGTGAAAATATGAATTTGAAATATGATAATGAAATAGACGCCTCCCAGTAGAACAGTCCTGCTCCCTCTATGAAAAGGGTCTTGACCTACTGTGGAACTGTAATGACATATGGAGGACAGGGGTGGGTTTTCTCAGGGTGTCTGGTCTTCTTTGCACTGTGCCATGCCATGAAGACTGACAATGGTCCTAAATAACTTGGGGCTTCGATATGGATTTTCCTTTTCCTTTAAAGCAGGTCTAATCTGAAGTAAGTGGCGGGTCTCACTAATCGGTTGACATCTAGGGAACACCCTTTGTTGGCTGACAGGACAGGCAATTGATGTGTTGTTTCAGCAGAATAGTTTGTCCCTTTTTTATTTGGTCATGGCCAGCTGGACAGTCGATAATACCCCGTTTTTGTCGACATTGGTGCTCCACTTCAGTAGCTGGTGCAGTGAGGCAAAATGAGAGAGTTGATTAATGGCTATTGTTTGTGCCATTTTAGATAGTATAGGTATAGTGGAATGAGAATATGGATTTAAACTGTTGGCTGTTTGTTCACTAGCACTATGGAGCAATATTGTGTGTGTAGATGTGTGGATCCCCATTTTATTTGTTTGCATACACATGGACCATGCATATGGGTTACAAAGTCCACACTTGCTAATGGTTTCACACTATTCCACTGATCTATATGTGGTAGTGATGCACTAAAAAAACAAAGCAATGTGCCAACAAAGGCACTGAAGTCTGCTAGCAAGTAAACATGGATATAAAGAATGTATATATGATACATTTGTTAAATTGCAAGGATACACACAATTTGTTTTTGTTATAACAGTACTAATACTTTAATTCAATGTCTTCCGTCTGCACGTTTTAGAAAAAAAAAATTAATAACATCAATGTCAATGGTGTCACAATCTGTCTTCAGCCTGATGGGACCTAAATGTGAACCGACATCCCCGCAAATTACATTCAGCACACGGACTTAGCTCCAAACAGGGAAGAGTTACTACTTCCTGTCAGCCAGAGACAAAAGGCTGTTTGGACTGGTGCTGACCAGTGTTTACATTTCACCTCTGTTCAGCTTTTCTGCCCTTTAAACACCATGCCAGACACACTTGCAGTCAGCTCCTGTGTGTTACAGTCTTCAAACCCCTCTCAGTGCGTAAGATTTCTACGTTTTGTTCCTCTTTCTAAAAAAAAACTAAACGTCTCTGAAATCATGAAATCCTCCGTGACTCATCTCTAACCTGCAGAGGGAACAATATGCTGTTTTTGCAGCCTTTACCCCTTAATAAAGCTTATCCATTAAAAATGTTTGCTATAAGTCGATATGAGAGACACATTGCATCAAACTGTGTTTTGGCTGCACAGTTATGGCCTTTTATCTCTAATCCCAGCAAAGCTGTCCTCTTAAAATGTTTGTCTGAAGGCTCCGTGGGGCAGACTGCATGGTTACTCATGATGCTAAACGGGCACTTAACAAGAGCCTGGGAACCTTAGGGTATTTAATGACATGTGCAAGATCCAAGAGCCAGACACTCATCCTCACTGTGTTGATAAGAAACACTGAATCCACACAGTGACTTAGTTAATAAAAGGTGAAAATAAATAGTAGTTTGTATTTACCTTTATCTGAACGAGGACTTAGTAAAGGAAACAGATATCTGTAGGTCTTATAGTCTTATCAAGGGATAAACATTACAGAAAAAGACATATACCCCCTAAAGGTGTTTTCACCTTTACAGAACAACACAGGGGACCCGTATAATGTCACACATAATTCTGCAATCAGCAATTACTGGCCACTTCAGGCCCTATTATGGCTGACAGAGATTAATAAAACCACTGTTGCTACATAAACGAAAATGGGTAGTGAATGGAAATAGTTGACCTAAGAGGCCAGGACAGCAAGAGAAATCTGCAGCTTTCAGATAAAAAAAAAAATCCCCACTCTGCTTTCAACTAATTATCCTGCTAGCCTCCTCAGTCCCCAAACCAAGCCCATTCTATCACAGATAAGCCTCAGGAGACAAAGCTCAGGCAACAAACGAGTTTGAATATTTATGTTGATGTATGTGTGTGTGTGTAAGTGTGTGTTTAATTATGAGTGGGATACGTACCGGTGTGTTTTTACATGCAGACCCTTGTATGCACCATAGTATTGTGCTGTTTGTCCTGTGGATAGTCAGAGGGGAGTGGAGGAGAATGGAAAGAGAGGCTGTGCCAGCAGGCAGCATTATTCCCTGCGGGGAGCGTTGATTAATGAATCACATCTTTCTAACCTGAGGCTGCTACTGTGCCGCTGCACTTTCACAGTACTGCAGAGCGCCAGTCAACCCCGTGCCAGGCTGCCTTACCGGCACAACATGGCACAGGGTGTGGGTGCTGTCACTGCTAACAGGGGCTGAGAGGAGAAGAAAATTAGATTCTGGGTATGAGCGGAAACTGCTTGGTAAATTTGATCATTTCAGCCTGTGGGTGTTTTTCGCTTCACACAAACAACCCCCTGTGGAATATTGTTGAATTCGTTTGACATATGTGGTTATTATGTGGTGGAAATTAAGCGTTTTACTTTTTGTTGTGCCAGCCTTAATAATTTTTTGCTCAAAATGATTAATTGTGTATCCTTGTTTTTATGCCCACTTTTTGATTTAATACTTAAATCACATTTTTTTTCTCTCCTTTTCTCCCTTTTCTTCCATGTTCCCATGATGCCCCTCCTTTGAAATGACTCTCTCTCAATATCAGGTATGTAAAAACATTTAAGACACCGCTGTCTGAACGGGCAGTTGGATGCCACGAGCTGTACACTTTAAGCAGTTAGGTTTTATATGAGAACAGCAAATTAGGACTATATATCTATAGTGTATATTTAATGATGCCTTCCCATATTTTTAATGGATCTATGTTTTATGGCATCGTCATTATGTTTATGATTATATTATATCATTAGCACATGGCAAGCAAATAACAGTTTTTTTTTTATATTCAAGTAGCATTTATTTTCAGCTTACATTGCCTCATATTAGGCCCATTACCTACATCAACAACAGAAAGTTTTAGTTTGATTTTATTTAATTTTGTTTATTTATGTGCCATTTTGCTATAGCAACATGACTGAAGCATATGACGTTAGATTGCATTGAGACTATACTTGCCTCAGTCTCGCTAACATCATGGTAATAGTATGGCTTAGGACAGATATTGCAGTGCATTGTCTGCAAATATATAGGTCACAGATCAGGTCCAGAGGGGCCTGTAATAATTGTGGGACAAAGTTATGTGTACGTGTGTGTACATGCCCATTCAAATATTTATGTTTAAAGAGTTATTTTCTTCACAAGATCTGTGTACATCATGTTTGTCTGTGTTAGACAGCAAATTACTGGTGGTGTGCTGATGTAACTTTTGTCGGTGCTTGTGTGGGCAGACTGGTGTTTGGTACACCAAGAGCTCTGAACAGAAAAAAATCCATATCAAGTCTACTGCACATCTCTCACTCCATCCTTTTTTTCTCTTATCCATAGAGCCACACAGACTTGTTGTCTTAAACAAGCAAGTAAAGTTAAAAAGTCTGCTGCTGCTGCTCTAAACGCAGACAGTTTTATAATGAGAAACGCTCCGCTCCTCCTCGCCACTAATGGCAGTTTTATTAGTTCTCCATGGTGGTGTCACTCACTGATGTTTGCCAGCTAGTTGTCTTGTCCCACAATCTCACACGTCAAATGATGAAATTTTCATCATCTGCTCAGTCTAAACACAAACAAGAAGAAAAACACAAACACATTTAAACATAGACTAAATTATGTAAGCAGCCACTCATGCCTCACACTGACCTAGATGGAGACACACGGATAAAAACACTCGCACTTCACGGGATCCTTTCACTCATTACACGTTGCTCTCGGCAACGATGTCCTACAGTGCATTAGGAAAGTATGCACAGTGCTTCACATTTTGTTATGTTACAGCCTTATTCCAAAATTTACTCAATTCATTATACACATAATGACAACTTAAGAAATTGTATTTGAGATTTTTGTAAATGTATTTAAAAAAAAGTCTTCGTGATCAAGCTCAAAATTGAGCTCAGGTGCGCTCTGTTTCTACTGATCATCCTTGAGATGTTTCTCCAGCTTAATTGGACTCCACCTGTGGTAAATTCAGTTGACTGGATATGATTTGGAAAGGCACACACCTGTCTGTATAAGGTCCCACAGCTAACACTGCATGTCAGAGCACAAAACAAGCATGAAGTCGAATTGTCTCTAGACCTCCGCGACAAGATTGTCTTGAGGTGCACATCTGGGGAAGGGTACAGAAAAAAAATCTGCTGCTATAAAGGTTCCAATGAGCTGTAAATGATAGCTTTGAACCACCATGACTCTTCCTATGGCTGCCTTCCCTCTAAACCGAGAAACTGTTGGTATTCATGTGATTTTAGTGATGTGTGTGTGTGTGTGTGTGTTTATTTGAATTAATGTATGTAAAAAGCCAATTCTGGTACCTAGAGTTATAGTCGCTGTTATTCGTACTGGACATACTGCAGAACGCACCTTCCCATCCTGTCAGTGTGCAGAAGGGCATGCAAATGTGATTTTGACTTCAGCTATGTAGCTTTTTGAGGAAAATGTATTCTGAAACCCACATGCCTCATCATAGACATAATTTTACTAACATCTTTTCTGCCTGACTAACTTTCCACATCTACACGTGCCCCCTGCTGTGCTGCCCTCAAAAGCCCTTCAATCCATCCTAGCAACACCTGGCTCCCCCCAGACCCCCAGTCTCTCTCTGGTAGAAACCCAATGTTTGGAGGTTCTAAGTTGGGACCGTGGCTTCGGTCCTTACTTCCTGGTTTTTGTTGAAACCCTGACTGAGAGGGTTGGTGTTGGAGACTACATCTTTCTGGCTTAGCTAATGAGTTACGGTAATGTTAATTATGTTGTTCCATTAGTGATGGAGCAAACAAAGCTTTCGCGATTAGTTGCAGTTCCTGTTATGGGTTATGTTATGTTGTTGTTCTAGAGGATACAGTCTTTGTGTAAACATTAATATTGATTAATTTGTCCCATGATGTGGGTGTGGCTTTGAACCTGCTTTCTGTGAAACTGTGACCTCGTGTGGTGATTTTGGAGATTATATCTGGCTTGAGTAACTCTATAACCTTAATGTTAATATTGTTAACGTGAATATACAGACTGCATATAGCCCAACAGTGAACACCAATGAGTACTACTGCACTACAGGTGCACTAATTTCTTCAACTTGGTCATGGATATGTTTTGGGAGGGTCTCTTTTCTTTGAGGAATAAGTCCACGCTGTGTGTTTCCCACTCAGTGTACACTGCCAGCTTCCCTCAAAATGTAACTGCTCATGTGATAGTGTAATGCATGCTAATTTAGGCAGATGAGATGTGTAGCGGCAGAAGTGCCACATGTCCCAGCATGGTGTCATGGGCTGGTGTGATCACTCCTTACCTGGAGGAAATGCACTGGAACAGCAGGCTGGGCAGCTGGAGGAGGGGGTGAGAAAGGAAGATGGGTGATTAGAGGTAAAGATAGGAATAGAAACGCCTCAGAATTCACAGTTATTGCTGGCTGCTCTGAGTAGAGAACGGAGGGTATAAAGCCCATATATGAATGTATTTTCAAACTATTGATTTGGGGAAAATTACTGTAGAACCTGTGAAAAAATGATCATGCTTTGCTATTAAGTATTTCATCTGTTCAGATGTATGCGTCCAGTGGCAGAAGAGGTTGTAAATAATTAGCTAAATTATAACTAACATGTCCATACAGCAATGAATTGTGCACTCATGCTGTTTATAAGTTATTTCCTGACAGGGTCACTTAGTTTTACTCTGTTGTCTGCAGGAACTGTGTTGCTGTCACATGGTCACATGGTGAGATTTCTCATGACGCGGCACGTCTAGCCTGATTAGCGTTCATTGAGGATGTTTGCTGACTCACTGTTTATCTCTCTCTCTCTCTCTCTCTCTCTCTCCTTCCTGTTTTCATACTATACAGCCTGACAACATTTGACAGGTCAAGGTCATATACACACATGACCTCACTGACATACGTACACAAACATACAGTACACACACACACACATGCAGACCTTCAGGTAGCTGACTGTCAGCTGCAAAGAATAAATTGTGTTGCTAAAGTTACTGATGTTTAGTGTTTGAAATTATTTAAACTAAATGTGACTTAACTTTAGAGATATTAGGTAAGCAGACATAATCTTTAAAGGCTACTTGAAGCTTCAACCTCAAGTCTGCCGTTATGTCATTTTAACTCATTTTTTGTTCAAGGGGTCACAAAATCATGATAAAAAAGGTGAAGAAAATCTCCTCAGATACTGTAATGGTTTATTTATCCCCCGTGGTAACAGTTTGAGCTGAAGAGGGCGTGCTAATGAATTGAAGTAAAGACAGAAATAAATAGCTTTAGCAGATTTCGCTACATTGTTCTCCCCTTACCATGTGGGTCCAAACAGCAAAGCCATTATTATTATACTCTTATTATTATTGAAACAATAGTGAGCTGCTAGTCTCACAGCTATCTCTGTATGACATTAAAATGCCAATCACGCTGAGCACTCAGCACTCAGTTTCCCTCTCATTTCTCAGATTTTCATCTCAGTTTTTGTGCTCTATTGTCCCTAATTCTATCTCTCTTCTTGCTCTCTCCCAACTCACTGGAATAAGTGTGCAATCCTAACTGATTGGGGAAAAAAACAGAGGATTACATAAATAATTGATTTGCTCTCTGTGGGTGAAATATTGTGATTTTATTTCCTCTCTCTCTCTGTTTCTCCTCATAGTTCACTTTCTCTCTCCACCTTTCTTTGTCTCTTATAAGTTTATTACTAATTTTCTCCACTTTTTCTTCCTGCCCATTCTTGGACCTTCAATGGAGCACCTCTCAGTCCGTTTCCCCCTCCTGAATTTAAAATATGTATGACTGCCACTAGATCACCGAGTGGACAAAGCTCATCTAAACGGGGCTTAAATTATGCAGGGTGGATACCAGTGTAGTTCCAGCATGCAAACCGGCTGTTAAACAGTGTTTCCATGGTAATGTACTACTATCAGAGAAAATGTGCTTTTCCTCTTTTTACTTTGGCGCGACAACGTTTTAGTGTGACAGTGTGGATGTCTGTGTGTAGGTGTACAAGTGTGTATGTGTGTATGCCCTTTGGCAACGTGTCCCACACATTTTTCAGAGGCATGCAGGTTTTGATAAAGGCTTGCCATTCAGTAAAAGAAGGCTTTGAAGTAGATGTGTGTGTGTGTGTGTGTGTGTGTGTGTGTGTGTGTGTTAGAAAAAGAGATACAGAAAGAGAGCATGGTGTAATGTGATATGTACTTTGTGTGTCTTGTTTCTATGTATGTTATGTTTTTGTCTCTTTGTATAGTTGGTGTCAGTGTTGTTTTCCCACTTTATTACAACATGACTCTTATTCTTGTAGTTCAAATCTAAGTGTTGTCACAACCAACAAAAATAATGGCCAAAACTAAAAAGAATAAGATGTAATAAACCCAGGATTATTCTTTTTGTGGCCAGTAGCTGACCCTTCATTCTGATCTCTCTACATCTGGTCCTTTTTTTTAATAATGTGTCCTATAATGTGCATGAAAGGACTTCTTTTTGGCCATTTTTAAAAGTTAAAATAACTATTGTGCAGTATTGTTGCAAGCGTATACCATACTTGATCAAACAGGAATTAGTGGAACAATACCCACCTCCTGTTCTTTCCTGCTGAATTTGTGAGTCACTCCATGCCTGATGAATATTCAGCACTGCAGTTGGTTTGCTTTTTTGTTTTCACCCTCTGTCTTTCTTTAGTGTTCACTCACTGTGCGATGGCCAGTTTTCCCACCTACACGGTGACACAGAATATACAGATGCATGCTTGACACACACTATCTCACTCACTCACACACAATCGTGGTTGGAAAGGCAACCTGATACTCGCCTCATCATGAATATTCATCCACACCTGCTTCCGGCAGAAAGTTTCTAGCAGGTTTCATTACTGCCGAGACAGAAGTTTGGGCCTAGATCTTTTGTCCATTGTGTGTGTGTGTGTGTGTGCGCGTGTGTGTGTGTGTGCTGTGCTTACCACACAGCTGTTGTCTTATTTCGTTCAAACCATCTTTATTACTATGTGTTTTTTCATCTATAATATTCTGCCTGTTTACTATAATTGGTTGATATTTTGACCTTGTGGTACAATTCTGTTTTTATTCTCCTGGTGGGAGCCTACATATCGTATTTCTATTGCCTTTGAAATAGTAAAGGTGACTAAATGGTGACAAGCTGATTTGTTTTACCTGCTAATAGCATAGCTATTATGCAAATCAGTCTTTTCTAACCAGCTTTGGGCTGTAAGGAGCTTTGGTGGTATACGCAGTCCCTGGTGTGCACTGTTCATTGACCTATAGCTCCAGGGAAGTCTGTGATGTCATCAAACTGACACCAGCCGTGATGCAACATCAGTGGAGGTTTTGGAAATCACTGTAGGCTAGAGAGGAGAAGGTTGAGGGGATAACAGTTTGGTGAGAAAGGTTTTGTTGATTGAAGGTGTAGCCCCGGGCTGTTGGAGTGTGTGTGTGTGTGTGTACATGTGCATGCATGCGTGCTGGCATTTATGCTTTGAGTCTGGGTCTGAGACTGTTTGTGCCAAACCTTTCACAGCTTTAGTTTACAGCGTATTTTGTAGGTGTTTGGTTTAGTTCTGCCTGTCTTCCTTTTTCTTTCATTCTCTCCAGTTTGCATCAATCTCACCACTTACTTCCCTGTGTCTTTTCCACTCCATGTAATCCTTTTTCTCTCTCTCCCTCCATCCCTCAGAAAGTATTTGAGAGGAGTTGAGAGAGCAGAGGAACATGACACGTACTCATTATAGAAAGGAGTTATTGGCCCAGTGTGGTCACATAGCAACAATATCTCCTTCTCTACTTCCTTTTCCTTGCCCTCACACACGTACACACACATACACACACACACACAAACACACACACACAAAGGCACATGAACCATCCCTTCCCTGAAAAGCTACCAGTGTTGGAGAGGATGTGTTTAGGGAATAAGCAGAGCAGGGGAATACAACATGCTCATTAAAGAGTGAAGTTATTGGTCCAGTCACACAGAGAAAATAGCAGGAACAACTTGTCTCTACTGAGTGCCAGTAAAGTAAATAAGTAAGGAGTGATAAACGTGCGTTCAAGGGACCACAGAAAAAAGACGGAAGTTTATTTTGCCCAGGTTGGCGTCTCGGTGGATGTGTGTGGATGTGTGTATGCATTAAAACCAGTTCCAAGATGGGAAGATAAAAGAGAAAGAGGATCCTTTTGATGTCTTTTTTTTTTTAAAAGACCATATCAGTTAAACACCAAACCAAATAGCACTCAACTTTTCCACAATGTTATTTACACATCAGAACAACGTAACAACGTGCACGTGGCTTCAAACATGCGCGCCCACTTAGACGAGTAGATGACTGAATGTCCTCAATCATTTATCTCTGTATGAAGAGTCCTATTACAAAATTTGATCTAATGGGTGAACTACTCAGACAAAAAATGATTGCTGTCATCACAGTGAAATATATGTAAATATATATATATATATATATATATATATATATATATATATATATATATATATATATAATCTTTCAGCTCCATTGATGATGCCATTAAGGCCTTTTTTCTTTTGCTCTGTCCCCGTTCGTAGCTCACGTGAATGAAACCGATGTCTAAAGTGCTCTTGATTGCTTTAAAGAATATCGGGACTCTTGGTTCAAATTGAGCCAATTCAGAGAGGCAAAATGTGAATGTGTGTAACAGATGATCAAAGAACTGATTTTGTAATGTGACAAAAAGACTTTTTGGGCTCAGGTGATCACCTTGGATGTAAAGGTGTGGTTATGTTGACTGGCACACCAGTCGAGAACATTTGTGTTGTCTTAACATAGGCCTCTATGCTACAATCACAGTCTCTTGGGGATATCCCATGATGCATCTTAAATCACTGAAAGGTAGTATGACCTAATTTTTGACTTGGCAGCAGTGATCTCATTTTCGAGCACACGCACTGTATATCAATAAAGTTTTAAATTGAGACACGGTCGCAACTATGTCAGCGGACACTGATGGAATTTTGATTAGGTGTTACTCACCGGTTTGCTCAGAACTAGATCATCAAATGTCAACCAAGAAAAGGAAAATAAGAAAAGGAACAAAAGACAAAAGGAAAGGAGCATTGTGGGTCTCTCTAGCACATACGTTTTTGAAGGGATAGGCTTCATTTTGTGTGCACTGTGGGAAAACTACAATCGGGCATTGGGATGTGTATTGATCATTTCTGCAGAGGCTGATGACAAACTATACACACTATACATATACCCTGTTATACATTCATATACTGTATGTGTGTGTGTGTGTGTGTGTGTGTGTGTGTGTGTGTGTGTGTATGGGATAGAGCAATTCAGAGTGTATGCAAATGTGTTCATTTGTTTCTCCTAGCCTGATGCTGTCAGAGAAAAGAGCATGCGAAAGGATTTTCTGCCAGACTCAGCCATTGTTAGTGTGGCCTCTGTCTTTCACTTTGCTTCCCTCATCCCTCTTTTTTTCTCCCCCCTTTTTACCTCTCCACCTATTACCTCTCCACTTCTCTCAGTAGATTGCTGCTATTTGAGCACAGTCCACACAAGTCCTGAGATATCTGCGCTTCCCTCATGTTCTCATTTCTGCACTAGGAACCAACATGGCGGCCAATTACACTGCTAGACAATGCTCACCATAAATCATCCATTGGACTGTCAGACACATGGGAACTCAGCACTAGAGGAAACATGCTCTTCTCTATTATTTTCATTCTTTTCTTCCTTTGTTCCTTCTTTTTTTTTCTATATATAAACTGGTTTAGAAAATAGTTTGTTGCATTGCGGTGATGCTTTGCCACCTTCAATCTGCATATCTGCTTCGGTTTCTTTTTTGTTTCTTTTTTTTCCTTGATTTATTGATTTGTCTTACATTACATTTATATTTTTTTTAGGTTAATTATTTGGTTCACTAGTATTAAGCACAATAGTTTTTGTTATGTAGGTTAGTTGCATCATAGGTAGTTTTTGTACCTCTTCTCTTCTCTTCTCTTCTCTTCTCTTCTCTTCTCTTCTCTTCTCTTCTCTTCTCTTCTCTTCTCTTCTCTTCTCTTCTCTTCTCTTCTCTTCTCTTCTCTTCTCTTCTCTCCCTTCTCTTGTCGATGTCCTTTCTGGTTCTGTGTAATTGTACTTTGTAGTGCAGTAACAATTCAAAGGACCATATCAAGATGGTTTTGTATGTGTGTATGTGTGTGTGTGTGTGCGTATAAGAGAGAGAGTGTTGTTGAGTGTCTATACATAACTGTGTGTGAAATTAATTTTGTAGGTGTGTGTGTACAGACATGTCTTATCTTAGGTTCCTTACAAACTGCTTTGCTCTAGGACATGTTTCAGACATCAGAGGGCACACACACATACACACAATAGAAACAGCTATTTTCAAAAGCAGCAATTTTGGCTTTAACGGAAAAGAAACCTTAAAATAATGTTGTATTTGACACCTAAAACAAGTAAAAGTTTTATACACACACTGTATCCACATATGTGACAAAATAACAATATAACCTTGTTTCATTGTGCACACTGCCACCCCCCACCCACCCCCCTTCATTAAATGTCTATTTGTGTTAATCCTGATTTTTATATAAATTATCTTGCGGTGTCTTTACATGAAATGCAGGAGTGTCTGGATTTTCTTTCAGTTTGATTTATTGTTTATTATCTCAGTGGTAACAGCATAAACACTATTGGCCTGCAGCAGTGTTGCTGGAACATCGATGGGGAATTTGGGTGTGTTGATGTTGTATCAGTGGTGCCTCCCTCTGGCAGTGTGTGTTAATTAAAGTAATGCATGACAACTTTGAGAGGACCCTGATAACACTCAGCAGTGTTGCATTTGTGACGTTCCTAAGCCTCTAAAACACATATGGCAGTGAATTTACATGTGCATTAATCTACACATGTCACAGAAAGACATGCAAACCCACATATATTGTATTGAGCCAGTACATTATTAGTCTTTTCAGTTCATTTATACACTAATGGATTCTGTTAATGAATGGGTCACCTCTCCATCCCTCCATTCCTGCCTCCATCTTTCTAGCCAAGCTCGTTTTATTGTGTTTACACAGAGGCGACGTCTGTCATAAAAAGCTTTTCCAGCGCCCTGCATTTATTCTAATCAGCTATCTTATTATTGCATTCTATTATATAACTCCACAATGAAGAGGACTGCGTGGGAGTTTAGGTTCTTCATCCCCATAGCCTCATCTTTGTCTTTGTATCTCCTCTTTCCTCTCTGACTTTATTAGCTTTCCTTGTACCTTCTCAGATTTAGTCAAATTGTTAAAGTTAAGTTTCCAGCACACTCTTTTCATGATGCTATAGGTATAACTACTCAAACACAACAATTTCTCATTCTTATAATAATTCTTATTTCTTGACTGAAATATGACTTAGGATGATCAATGATGTGAAGAGAGAGAATGACAAGTAAAAACGTTTTATTGAATCAGGTTTCATCTGTGTAATCAACTGATACCCAGAATCCAGATGTTTATTTCTGTGCATGTAAAACTATACAATTGATAATAGATTGTCAAAAAACCATAATATGCTGTACTGCAGGATAGAATTAAACCGATCTGAAACATGATGATATTCAGCACACAGAAAACGTGGCATACATAGACACTGAAAAAAAAAAACACACGCACACACACACACTGTCACACGCCCATGTATTGTTTCTGTCAAAAACAGGATGCTGGTAATTGGGTTACGTTGTCTTTCAAAGGGAATGTGAGCTGCAGTAATGATGGGATAAGCATGCTGCCTGTGTTATGTGTCAAAACGTGATCCAGTGGCGTTTCGCCATGAGGCAATGGAGGACGTCCCTGAATCTGATCATATCTGGGTTCTATGTGATTTCCTCTTGTCATCCAATACCTCAAATCTGAACCAGAATCAGCTGGTGAGATCACCCAGATCACTGCGGGTTTGGTAGCTATAAATAGTGAAGATGAATGGGGCAGGAGCTAGTGTGTGTGGTTGTGGTTGTGTGTGTGTGGGTGTGTGCACGCTAATGTGTCTCTTCATCTGTTTCTCTGTGTGTGTGTGTGTGTGTGTGTGTGTGCGTGTGCTTGTGTAATGTACATGGATGCTCCATCTATATGTGCCTGATAGGAATCTATACACTCTGTGACAGCCAATATAAATCCTTTTATGAACATCTTTATCAGTCTGATGGGAGTTTGGGCACCGTGGCCCTGCTCAGGTCAGATTGTTACATCAGTGTGACAGCTCTGCGTTTACTTGTGACTCGGTATAGATAGACTTTATTACTTCCGTCTGCCTGTTAAAGCCACATAAGCTTCTCATATCAAAACAATATATTAGAATTATGTTAAAGCTGTATGTTGGATCACTCTACCTAGTGTAAAGAATAAAATAATGTGTTTGATATATTGCTAGTAGGTGAAAAAGTGTAAGAAACTTTTTTTTTGATACCGCTGATAATATTGTGTTACATTATTGATAAGGTATTGGCTTTTTGCTGGGTCAAACACAGGACATTCATTCCCAAAGTCTTCTTAACACAGTGAATGCTTGTCAACACAGAGGCTTGATCCTTGAAAGGCAAGTGCTCCTACACACACTGCCCCTTCTTGTTACACCAGTCTCCGTCAAGCCTTCACACAAGAAGAGTAATGTCTGGTTAAACCCACTATGACTGTGAAATATATATATAAAACACTGAAGAGCAGGTCAGAAAATCTACTACGTTTTTTCTTAGACAATCAAATGATTCATGAACTCCTTTAGCGTTCACATATTATTCTAAATTTCACATCCTGTAACTGTATTGTGCTGGAGAACTGTGGGAGCCCAGAAACATGTAAAAATATTATGAATATATTAATATATAACTTAGGTGATGAGTGAGAATAACCCGAGGCAAGAGAGGTCTGTCACATGATATACACTTTTTTTTTTATTTCTTAAATATCTAGTTATACATTAGTTATACATAAGACTAATATGACCCAGTAAATAAAAGGAAGCAGAATTAGTTCTTTATTCCATCTCTCCAAGAAAGTGCAGATGTCACAGACATTAATGGCTCCTCCCACGTTCTCTTAGCATAACCAGGAGTGACATTTTTATAATTACAATTCTCCTTCACCACTGTGGACTAAACCACTGTCATTACTAATTCATTCCAGAGGTGAAGGAGGCGAGGAGGCAAAGATAGACGAAAAAAAAGAAAAGATGGGGGACAGAAGGGAGAAGAGAAGGTAGGGGGAAATATAGAATAAAGAGAATTGTGGAAAGAGAAGGAAGAGATAAAATAATGGAGAGGAGATAAGAGAGGAAGAGACGGAAGGGCAAGTCAGTGTTGATGCTGAAGGACAAATATGTTTAGTAAAAAAAAAAATGAAGTTGGAGATGAACTCGTTTCTCTTCGTCTACTTCGCCCAGTAGATGTCCTCTGGGTTTCTGCTGCTGGTAGGTGACTGAAGTTGGACTTCTCGTTCCCTCTTTTTTTTTTTTTTTTTCGTCTTTCTCCCTCCCTAGTCCTCACCATGCCGCACCAGTCCCTGTTGCCATGGTAACAGGGGTTGAACCAAGCCGCGCAACAGAGGGATGTAGGGAGAGAGAGAGGAAAAAAGAAGAAAAAGAGAAAGGTCCAGAGGGATCTACTCTTCCATTTCTGTAATCTACAGGGAAGTGGGTGTCCCCCCTCAGGTCCACCTCAGTGGAAAAAATTGATTCAAGAGATATGTTTGCTTTCCGAAAGCACATGCTTCAGATGCTGTCAGCTATCTGCTTGGCTTGGTTTTTGCATTTTTTTATCCTTTATTTTATTTGCATGGTTGTTGAGGCTTCACTGTCTAGTTTGCATGCATGCCACAAAGGATTTATGAAGTATACAGTGGAAAAAGACATCGGGGAGGAAAAAAACAAAACAAGGGAGAAGTTTTATTAAAGCCTTCAATGAAGGAACATAAATCAGTTTTTAGATTTCTACTAACTCTGCTGCCAATGCCAATGGCATGTAACTTAATCACCTCAGTTAATAATATATTTGTGTTCACATTACCAGTTTGATCACGACATTCGCTGCTGCGTATCGACCACAGCGAGGTGAAGCACCAGATGGTCCACCATCTCAGCTGTATTTTTTAATGTTTTTGAACGTTACAGATTTCAATTATCATATTTGTGTGTGTGTGTTGGTTCTTGTAAAGCATAGTTTGCTACTTACCATGGTGCATGTGTAGGTGTATACATAGACCTCTTGCCAATAGAAGCTCACTCTAAAAGCCTTAAATGTCTTTATAGTTGGTCTCATGGTGTCAGTTATGCGTCTGTGTTTGTTCGTATAAAAGCTGTTGGAGGATAAGCTTGTTAACACCACCTAGCAAAAAATAAAATAAAATAAATGGGGCTGTTAATCAGATGGCATTTTAGGCACAGTGGGAAGTGATGTGCATGCATGTGGTTGTGGGAAGATGTACTGTTGAACAGGCAGATACACTGCACGGACACACACACACACACACACACACACACACACAGCACATATAAACAGAACAATCCAAACAACCAGCCAACTCATTACCAACCCTCCCTGCTTAGCAAAAGGCAAAGATAACAGGAAAGCAGGCGAACTGAAAGCACTGCTCTGCTTATTCAGTGGCAGAGCTTGACTTTTGAGACCAACATAAGTACTTTATTGAACCATTTTGAATAGCTGCCTGGTTGAGTTTATGAATAGATCCTGACTCCATATTTCCTTGTTCATTCACTGCAGCATTCACAAGACGTTTCTTTAGCTGGAAGTAAAAGTTTAAGATGCAAGAAACATTAGGTATAGTTTTTATCAGTAAAAGATGGAAATTGTATACTTGGACGTTTACTTATAGTTGGTACTTTTTAACAAATCTGCCAGATATTATAAAATAAATGTCTGAGTTCTAAACTAGATCGTACAAATTACTTTTGTTGAGCCCATTAGTCAATATCCAGTGTAAAAGCAAACCTTTGGCACTTTTGTCACACTGTGTTTCAATGCAAACAAGCAAATCGCTCTGTTGTTAAGCAAATATTTCATTACCTACCACCTGCATTTATGCTTCCCTGTGATCAAGCTAATGGTCAATAACATACTGGCTGTAGCACCAAAGAGTGTGTCCATATCCGTGTGAAGAAGGCATCCAGACACACATGCGTGCATGCATGTGAGTGCACGCATAAACACAAACACACACAGAATAAGTATTAACCCTGTGAAGTGAGGGGGATAATTCCATGGTAATTAGTGTTCTGTGTAATCAGTTTTTATTTTCCTGTGCTGTTGTTAGGCGCAACAGACAAAACAAAAGGAAGCTTGCATGCATCTCTCCCTCTCTCGCCCCCTAATTACAAACATATCCAATTAATTACACACAAGTCTCACTTTCATCTGTATACACGGCGTTAGAGGGAGAGAGCTGAGAATGCAAAGCAGTCAGGCAGCAGCAGACACACACTAATACACAAAGAAGAAATTAATAATTAGTCACACACTGGCATCATATGTATGCACGTGCACATCTGAGCCTTAGACTGGTTGCTTAAGACAAACATGTTGAGCATTAGTGACTGATGTTGATTTGAGTATCGACAAGAGGGTTGTAGAAGTAGAGCATGCTGTGTATGTCCCGCTGTCCATACTGTATGAGAGACAGGTGAATCTTTCTTTGATTATTTTGAATGTGTGGTCCCCATAACTTGTCCCATCAGTAGGGATGATTAATACACACCTGCTGTTTGAAATCAAACAACTTAGCAGGATGAAGAATCCTCTGAGCAGCTCCCTGCACATCCGCTCTTTTATTCTCTACACACATACACACACACACAGAAATAATAACGTTTCTCCGCCTGAGAAAACTATAAGGCAAAAGATGTGTCCATTTGACAAATACGGAATTGTGTTTGAGGCAGAATGCATTACATCCGCAACCGAAAAACAGGTGCAAAAGCCTCAGTAAATCATGTCCTCTGTTTGCTTAATATAGCACACTTTCATTAAAATCCCAAACTTTTTGGGGTCAGTGCTATAGATTGATGCATCCAGATGGAATACTAAGCAAAATATCAGCCCACTTTGCAGTCTGTGTTCATTTGCCTACCCTGTACACAGACTATATAGATGTTGGCTGTGGCTTGCTAGCAACAAACGCACTTATTTGTTTCTCACACACTCAGACTCTGACTGATCTCGAACACAAAACACTAGTTCTGCTGTTATTTTCTTCATATTCTCCTGTTTCCACTACATTCATGAAGTGGAGTCATACAGATTCAGGGTAAATGCAAATCTTCTGTTGAAACATTTTCATTCAATTTCATATTCTTAGTATGTCAAGCAGTTTCTTCACATCTTTAAGATTATATATTCATATTATGTGTCCTCTCTCTTTCTATTTATAGCCTACTGTCCTCTTAAAAATAGTTCCCCTACTGAGACCTTCCAGTTCTCAGGTACATGCCAACCTAGGTTACTGCCTTATTGTCCCATTAAATCACTCTCCCACTCCACCACATTGCACTTTCTCAGTGTCTCTTTCATATCCTCCATTTCTCTTCCTCTCTCTACAAGGCATTCCCTTCATTTCTTTGGTGGGGAAAGTAAAGGCCTTTGGGCCTTGCGTTTTTCAATTACACCTGTTACAGAGAGTGAGGGGACCCAGGGAGGGGTATATAGAGAGAGAAATGGAGAGAACGCTTGCCATCTTCGAGTCTCAGAGTGTCCCCTCAGGGAGGCTGTCCAGGTAAAGCAGTTTGTTCTTATTTAGCACCTGTGGCTAGCTGTGATTTTAGCCTGCCCCGGGACTAAAGGGCCTGAACACAGTGGAAACAGTCTTGTTGAGGAGAGAAGAGGAGAATAAAGGTGAACTGAATAGAGGTGAAGGTCTGGCAGAGGATAGCAGATGAGAGTGTGAAATGAGAACTAGAGGAAGTAGTGCAACTGGGGAGAGACAAAGAGGGACATTAGCAGAGGAGGTTATTGGGGAGGTGAAGGGAAATGGAAGAGTGGATAAAAAATGATTTGGGGGTGGTTGAAGATTTTTTTTTTATGACCATGAGGTTTTGTTGACTGGCAGGGCTGCTTTGTGTCTGAGGTCATTCAATGTGTGCGTGAGAAAGATTGAGACAGATAGACAAAAAGCCTAAGTCATTGTCAAACTCTAGTGACAGTAATGATTGTGCTCTGTGCCCCTTGACACCCTTAGGTCATAGTATTGAGCCTAGTCTTACTCCATAGGCATTTTCGCCCCAAGGCCAAGTGTCTTTGGCTGTGAAATGTTTCTTAGTCTCACCCTCTCAATGCCAAAACCACCGTGAAGTGGACTTCAGCCTATATCAATGACTCCTCTTCATGGACTCCTCCATTATAACCAATTCAATAGCTGTGGCTGCATGCATTCACATCAGTAGCATTCTTTGGCTGGTCAAGTTCCTTCTCTTTCTGAAACCCTTTATCACTGACACACACACAGAACATCAGTTCAAGGTTATTTTGTGTTTTTTCCTCCTAAGTTTGATTAGCTATGCATTCTTTCAGTGTGTGTGTGTGTGTCTGTGTGGAATCCCATTGTACCCTTATTTGAGTTTTGACCACCCTTCTGACCCCCTGTGATGATTGACAGACCTTTTGTCCAATAGAGAAGACTGACTCAGACCCCCTGCTGTTGCACCAGTTTTGTTTTGATGTTGGGTTTTGTGTATTCTGAAAAAAATAGTTCAGTTTAGATTCCTTTGAGGTGTCATCAGGTCTTCGCTCCCAAGAAAGCACGGACAAGCACACGCACAACCATGTGCATGCTAGAGACACAGACACTCGCACACCTTTGATCTTTACACACACCACTATAACCCTCGCCCGCTTGCTTTTCCCACTGTCCATTCCTGTCGAGGCTTATGGCAGCCATATGGTTTTTTTTGTCCATTCTCTCAAGTGACAGTGGCTTTGTCCTCCTTTAAAGCGACCAAGGAGACATCTGCCTTGCATAACCCCAGGTGGCTTTAGAAGTGTATGTCAGAGCCAATTTATTAAAATTGAATACAGTGGCACACACACACGTCCTGTGGATTGCAGTGCCCTGAATCAACAAGTCTTTTCTACCAACATAGCTTTAATTTCACAGTTGGTTGAATGTATAGTCGTTAATTGTAATTTAATTGTAAAAAATAGCCTAGAAGCATTTGTTTAATTCCAGGACAACGCAGTCCCAGACAGTTGTCCCCTTCACTGGCTTAACCTGATATTCTTTGTCTTTTTCCAAAGTGATTTTGAAAATATAAAGTAAAACATTACCACCCAATTCATTTTTCCTTCTTAGTTACCTTTCCTTACCATTCAATTGGCTGGTTTTGTGGATTTATTTTGAAAGGAAAACTGTCAGGTTTGTGCCCAGTAGTAATAATAATATTCATATCAGCAGGTAATTACAGTTCCTTCAATAGAGAGTTAATCCACATTTGACCTCTCTGTGTTATCGGGGTGCATACCAGGGGAGCTTTGGCGGTAGGCCCATAGAAAGCCCTAAATTACTCTTTTATTCTGGGAGACTTGCATATAGGTTTGTGCATATACGACACACTCATATTTCTCACGTTTCTCTCTCATACACACATACACACACCTCCCCATTCCCCTCTCATCAGCACCATATCTCACTCCATTTCCCTATACAATGTGCTGTATTAGAACCATCCCTGACCCCCTGCAGCCGTGCTCTGTCCCCAGGCCCAGACTATGACACAGTTGGCTGGGGCAGAAGAAAGACCCTCTGGTTCTGTCTCATTAAAATGGTAAAGAGCTGGCGGAGGATAGGAAAGCTAATCCTTTTACCATTCCTCTCCTAGAGTCTGCATCTCCTGGTCTGAGACCCTTAGACACACATGTACACACACATACTTAAAGATCATGAAAAGCCAAGGGCTTGCTAAAATACGTAACCTCTGGGAGATTAAATGATAGGGCTCAAATGGGACAGTTTGGGGCCCGAAAGTGAGGGCAATGGAAGCTGACTTGATAGCTTTATTGATTTTGAGTGTTGGTTGCCCAAAATAGGTGCTTTAGTGATACACAGCTGTCCAACAGAGCATCATCCTAGATTTGTAACCGTTAAATTGGGTCTTCATGCTGTTTAACATCGGTGAGGATTTTTTTTTTTTCAGATAAATATCGACAGTCCAACATTATGAATGCTGAAAACATTTTGCTGTTAATTTTCCTTGCTTGTTTTGATTTTTGAAAACACAAAAACACATACACCTGGGTAATGTGACTCTGGCTGGTCTGGGGGAAATAGTTTTAAATGATTCCTTATAATTTACCTTTTCTGGATTTGGAAATTGACATAGTAGTCATGGAAAAGAGCTAAGGCACTAATGAAAAAAAGAAATGCAAATACTAAATCCCCAGGGTTTTTTTTTTTTCAGTATGCCTATTAATAATTTTGGACCCCCCCTTCCCCTATTAAAAAACTACCCTCCTAAAGAAATGTGATGATTTTGCCAAATTCAAACTTGGCTTAAAGGCCAGTACAGCCAAGACAACACTTCATCAGTCATTCAGTCGGTCCATTTGTAAGTTGCAGGCTTTGCAAAGCAGCGAGTAAACAGGGAAATGTTGTTAATTTCCCCAAAGACTGACATTACACAGACTAGCTGAGTAGTGATAACAATAATCCCTTTTACTATTACCACACAGTGACAGCTTGCAAAAAAAAAAAGCTGCAGTATGTTTTGTGGTATTAATTGCATTTATTGATCATGCTTTAAACACTTGATTGAATACACAATTAGTCTTACATGTACCGGTTTAACTGTTTAGACACTATCAGTTCCAGTAACTCACTCACACTCAACAACAAAGATGTAATGGAAAGATGTATAGAGAAAATGGATAAGGTTGGTCAATGTGCTTCCTCAGCACCTCTACCTAAAGACTTCCAGACAGATAACGGTACTCAGTCCCATCTCAGAGAGAAAGACAGAGCGAGAGAGAGAGAGAGAGAGAGAGAGAGACATGGTGTGAGAGAAAGAAAGGAAAAGGGTGAGTGCACCCATCTGTCTGTGTCCAAAGTTAAAACACTGAGGCAGCACTCATCTACAGACTGTGCAATTAACCCATTCTGGAGGTTGGAGAGGGCAACATTCAGCCCTGCGACTGCGAGTCTGAGAGGGAGACCCGGACAATAGTCTGTTTGGATGTTAATGTGTTTGCCTTTGAACAGCAGGATTGATACTTTATGCATATGTTGGTTTTAGATTTGTGCTTTTATTCAAAGCATTCTAATTAAACATTGACAGAAAATCACCATGTAGATGTAGATGTAGAAATTGCAATTACCAACTGTAGCCTGAAGTCTTATACCAGGTTTAGTGACCCTTAAGTAACATATTAGATGACTAAAAACATGTGTTCATGGTGGCTTGTTCCCTCTCCTTGAGACAAATCTTAATATTTGCATTTATCTATATTTATTCATAGCTCCAAACTTCATTCCATGATGTACAAGCAATAGAAACAACGTGTGTTCCAAACTACACTAATTATTTATATCATATTCATGCATTATTATAGAGAATTTGCAAAATGCCACTTTCCAGCTTAACATTACGTACTTGGCTCTCAATCTCACATCACCTCTTCAATAACAATGAGCTTGCCACAGAGCCTTTAAAATTAGCTGTTTTGTGAAAGGCTTTAGTGATAAATACTCATCATAAGAGCATAAGTTTGTTTTAGTGTGTATTCGTCTGTCGTGCATGTACATCTAGGCTTACGCCTTTTTTTTCTCCCTTCCAAATGCTATAAGATGCCTTTTTGCCAGAATGTTGATCACTTCATTCATTTATTCACTCATTCAGTGAGCATGCTCATTTGCCTCAAGTGATTTCTGAATCTGCACACAGAGGATGTGGACGGCAACCCAACAGCCTCTGAGGGCCTATTTAGAAAACTGTAGATAATTTAGGGAAATTAGTTATCATGACATACATGTTATGGTATTTATTATGTGTAATTTTAATTATTTCTTTCTTTTGTGGGAATGGTAGGTTCTGCCAAAGTCACTCTTTTCAGAAATCGCTCATTCGGTTAAGTTTGAGAGTGTAAACGCACGGCTTAGAGGACAGTTTTGTTTTGCCATTTTTATTTTGCTCCCTAATTTCTTGCCACATTTCTTTGCTGCCTCTTACATATTGGGTTTGGAAGCTGAGAGAAGGCTGTGATCTTTGCGTTTACTTGCTGTGTCTGTGTACGACCACAGCATTGGGATGTCAGTTTTTGTTATCACTCAGCACTCTTCTTCTTTTTGTCTGTCACTTCTGGTTTATATATGACTGGCATATTATACTGTACTATACAGTATAATGATGCTATATTTCAACAGTCTCACACACACACACACACACACACTGTGCCTATACGTAGACTGGCAGTTAGTCAAGGCCATAGTCATAAGGCAGCAACAGTAGATGACAGCGGTAAGATTAAAGGGTGTGGGAGATGTGAGTTGGAGCGACAGACTGGCAGGTTCATTAACATGGGGCATGTCCTTAATACTTCAGAGCACAAAATCATCACACAGGTTCGGTTTGGATGGAAGTATAGTAAAAATGATCACACATACTGTATAATGAGATGAGATGAGATGAGATTCAACTTTATTGTCATTGTGCAGAGTACGAGTACAGAGACAACGAAATTAAGTTCGCAAAACTGACTCGAAGGAGGAAGATGGATGGATAATTTTATATGTTGGCACCAAAAGAATAGACCCTTTTAATTCATTAGTAGACATTTGGAGTGTATATTTTGGTGCTGTTTTTTATTTATTTATTTATTTTTGTCTTAGGTTGTACATATAGGTTGTACTCCAGTGTGCATCTGCAGCACCCCATTTGCACAGGAACACACACAAACACACATACAGTAAACAAACCCACACACACTGAAAGCAGAGCGATAAACAGCTGGAGGGGCTTCTGTAATTAAACCTGTACTGCTGTTTGTAGGCTGTCAATGCATGTATGTGGGCACAAACACACACTTAGGCACATTTTCTGTCGCATTTATATCGCATGCAGGTTTTTTTTTTTCTCACAAGGCTGAGTAAATTTCAGAGTGCTGTGTTGAGATGAGTGTTGCCTGTTTGACTCAATTACACCATAAACACATCTTCGGGTGTATTTCCATGCTGCTGGAGTAGTTATGTTTTTTAACTGTCTGAACATGCACGTCTGTCTACTTGGTAGACTGTAGATTTCTTAATAATCTTGGTGGAAAACTATGTGTGAGTGTTTGTTTTTTTCTTTTGTCCCTTCCTTTCTTCCTTCCTTCATCTTTTAAACTATTTTCTTGTTTTTAGTTTCACTCTTGTAATTTAAATAGTTGTGATGTTTCTTTACATATGTACAATCCGTGTTCAGACTACGCTCGTTCGTGCATGTGTTTCAGCAACCTGTGTACGTACGTATGTGTACACTTATTTGTCTGTCCCCAGTGAGGTGTGCTCTCAGCTCTGAGTGGGCGTTTCACAGACAGCCAAGAGACCAGCAGGGAAATTTCCCATCAGCCCATGGTGCAGTGTGCAGTGCAGGGTAACCACTGAAGGCACAGAAATCCAGAGTTGCAACACCTTCTCTCTCTCTCTCTCTGTCTCTCTCTCTCTCTCTCTCTCTCTCTCTCTCTCTCTCTGTCTCTCTGTCTCCCCAGATGAATCGGAGCAGAGATGAAAAGCTTTCAGGAATTCTGGCAGACAGGCAGTGCTTTACAGTAATCTAACCTGGGGAAGATGAAAGCCAGCTGGGAAACTGGGAATAAAGCAAGGGGGAGAATAGGTGAGAGGAAGAGAACGACGGGATTGAGTTTTGGGAAAGAAAGAAGCAGAAGGGCTAGAGAGAGAAAAGGGTAAGAGAATAGCAAAGAGTGAGTGAGTGATGGTTGATGGAGAGAACAGCCTCAGAGGTAACAAGAGATGGATAGTTTGTAAAGAAATGTTGAGGGGTTAAACAGCAAAACAGTATACTTTTTGGAAAAGGGGATAGAGAAGGAGGAAGTTAGATGTTTGGTAACGGTAATATTATTCTCAACAAGTTTATAGTCGAGATCTGGGAACATGGTAACAACACTAAGTAGTCACGTCAAATGTATTTAATAATGGATGACAGTAAGGGAGACAGACAAGGTGAAATTAAAAGCAAACCAGCAAGATGGAAATTAAATGAAAACAGAGCATGGAAATGGGCTGCTACATTCGGCATTGTAATTACTGTAAGTCAGTGTCACTTGAAGAGGTTGACGCATAGTGTAATTGTAACTGTCATACAGATGACAGCAGCGCGACACAAAACCTGTTGAGTTTAAATTTTCAGATTGTCTTCAGTGGAACAAACTCAATTGCAACACTGCTCACTGAACACTGAAGTAGCATTAAGTGTACCACTGTTGTCGAAATGGCTTTGGCAGTTAGAGGAGGGAGGCGCTCTTTGTGTATGTGTGTGTTTGTGTGTGTGTTCTTTGAATCATAATGTAGGTGGAGCAGGACTGTCGCTGCTGTGACAAATCCCACCCCGTACACCTTGTATTTCCTGCACGGAATGAGAGAAGCGCACCGCACCGAAACGCTTTCCCACCTAATTGAAATTTTGGGGTATAAGAGGATTTCTGCACAACACGAGCTGACAGTCCCCATTCACCAAATATCCTCTTAGACTTCTTCCCCCCTCTCTCTCTCTCTCTGTCTCCCAGAGAAAGAATTAACTTTTTTATCTGCCTTCAAGTTTTAGTGCAGCTTACACCCATCTCTATCTAACGTTCTGCAGGTGATCTGTTTCAGTTCCTCTCAATCTTTCCTCTTTGTCTCTTTTTTCTCCTCCCTGTCGTTCAGGCTTGCTCTGCTCCAAAAACGGGCACTTGGTTTGCCTGTTTACTTGTCATACTTTGATATGTCACATCGTAAAAGGACAGAATAGGTAGGTAGGGAAGGGAAAAAAAAAAAAAAACTAAGAGGAGGAGAAGACATTTTAAGGAAAGAGACAGGAGAGGAAGCAGAAGTAAGAATGGCTGTTAGTTATGAGATGCTCCACACATATTTTAATTCAACAGTTTGAAGATAAAAATCCAATCTATGGGTCTGTGCTTCGACAGATTAGCTTTAATGTTGATCCATAATTACATTTGCTGCCATGACACTCCATTAAGTGTGTTTATAATCATTATGTTTTAAACTACAGTAGCCAACGTGTTTGTTTCCGTGCTGTGAGTATTTGTAATTACATACAGACTGACACATATACATGCCTACACATACCGACGCAGCTGTAAAGGTATTACTTTTAGTCACGCATGCTTGCATTTATTTCCTCATCTTTGTGATTAGATAACCAACCATCCTGAAACGACGCGCTTATTTATTTATGGTGGTTCAGTTATTTGACTCCCACTGTGAAGCCTCCATTATCATGCACAATACATTGCTTTGGTGTTACGGCACAATGCATGGGCGTAAAACGCTAATGCGTTCCCTTGATAAAGAAGCGCTAATTTTAGAAAAAAACCTCCCATGGAGTCAGTGAAGGAACGGTTTATACTCGTGATATCTTTATTGGTAAAAAGAGGGAATGTGTTTGAAAGTAATACGGAGAGAGCAGTTTTTGAATGAGTTCATGACCAGGTCAAGAGTCATTTTCATTCATTCTTGAAAGAAATTTTAATAGAATACAATATTTAGCATATATCAAAACAAGTGAAATCAATTGCCATGCCACCAAATAATAAGTGTCACTCAGAGAAATGCATCATTTTTCTTCTGACAAGCCCCAAAAACCCAGTTGCTGTATTGAAGTTTAAGTTTAGGGCCATGGACTAATGATACACTTCCAGTGTGTCAGACATAATTCAGAGTGAGATGTTGCACTGCATGCAGGCAGAAGTAGAAATGAACGTGTGTTGTGATTAATGCATTTGCCTCTGGTGGATGTTTGAATTGAGAATGATACAGGGAGAAAAGAAAATAGAAGTGATTTCGGGGGAACTAGTCTGAATCTTATGGGTACATATTTCTGTTCTGCCTTCCCACCCTGTGTGATCTCTTATATGACAAATGTTCACTTATTCATCATGTATTCCACCACCAGCTGGAGTTTTTTTTTTTTTTTTTTTCAGAAACCCAATCTACTTTTAAAAGTCTGTCCCACTTATGCATAAATGAAGCAGTGCAATATACATCTAATTTTGAGCGTCTGCAGACAGGCTCTGTGTGAGGACAATCTACTGTGGGCTGGCACATGTTGTCATAGATGGATAAACAATTTAGGCTACTTATGTTCCATGCAGACATCATATCCTGAATATGATCCAAACCAGTATAAGATTCTTCACCATGATACTGTGCATTCACTATATGTGTGCAGGTGTGTCCTCAACTCTTAGTTTCTTGTGTTCCATATTGCATCCTTATATAAAATATGATAATAACCAGAGTAAGACTTATAACATGGACATGAGTATGCTTGTAAATAACACTTATTGGCAGACTAGGTGATGTGTTGTTTATGAAATCCACAGACCTGAAGTTGAATAAAGCTGAATTATGCTCAGATGTTATTAAATCATTTGGCCATGACAAGATAATTAAGGGTGTGACTTGATGTCTGGCCCAGAGAACCAACATGACTACAAACAGCCCTACAGAAATTGATGTATCATCAAAACTATACTAGACTAAATACATAAAGAAAATGATTCTCGCAAAAATAGCAGCACATAGACATCCACTGATGAACAACTCCTATGTCCGGTGGAGACTGAAACCATTAAATAAACCAGTTCTGTTGCAACACACACAGGCTTCATAGAAATCATCCAAACCATTTTTTTTAAGTGGACGTTGGCCTTTAGTCGTCTTGCTCTTTCTTAGTCTCACCATCTTTCCTCCAATGATTTCCATTATTATAGTAGTTGGTAAATCAACACATGCCTTAAGGGTTTAGTGCAGTGTTATTCCTCGCTCTCCCCATCTTCCACACTCCCTTTGTTTTTCATTTTCTCACTCTCTGCCTTTCGTTGTATCCCTGCTGCTGTACCCTGCTACGCCGGCAATGCAATTTTTCACTTCAGTGGGAAAACAGGTATAATAGAGGGAGTGTGCCAGTCTGTTTAATAGAGGAATAAAGGCAAAGAGGAGAGATGAGAAAGAAAAAGGAGCTGCCCTTGGGGCTGAAAGCAGGGGAATACAACCATACACATTCACACATATTATATGCACACACACACACACACACAAACACACTTGCACGGACAATAAGGAGAGAGCACAGAAATTCATGCCTGCTTATCTCTGAGGAATTGGTTGTGAGGTGCTTCCGTATTTAATTAGAAACTTTGGTAGGAACCTCATAAATCACCACAACATAAAACTGAAGGGTAGGCAATGAATGCTTCCCCGTACACACCCTGGTACACACACACCCTGGTACACACACACACACACAAATAAATCTGCACAAGTCCGAAAGGTAAGGCTATTGGTATTTCATGAATTCATGAGTGTGTGATCTTCCGCTTCAGTCAGTGATCCGTAGATTTCATAAATGTCTCTGTGTTTGTGTGTGTGTGTGTGTGTGTGTGTGTGTCTGTGTACGAAAATGCACTTCATCGAATTCATCTTTTTAAAGAGAGTTAAAAGAGTTAAACTCTGCATTGTCAGATCAAATTACTCATCTCTGTGATTACACCTGAGCAAAGGCACAGGACAGAGATAATGTAAAGGTCGCTGGTTATGTGATTGTGTGTGCACAGATCTGTGTACATATATAGCCCTGTGCTTGTGTGTCAATGCTTGGGTTCTTGGGTGTGTGCATGTGTGTGCTTGAGTTTCCAGAGTTATTCTGATGGCAGTGTGTGGTAACAGGATCCAGGGTGATGTCTTCTCTCAGACAGCGTCTGGCTCTCAGCTCCCCATCTATTATTCACACACCTGGATACACACATGCAGACACACACTTACTCACACACACACCTTGTTTTGTCTCATTCTTTGCATTTTTTTTCTTTATGTATTTATGTATTTGTGCTTATCTCCCAGGAAACAAATCACACCCTTAAATTCAATGAACTGCTCTGCTCTGGTAAACAAGCCGAAAATTACTATTGACCAGAGAGAAGAGGACAGGCTGATAAGTACTAAAAAAAAGAGATAGATAACAACTAAAACAAAGCATAGTCTGGTAAAAAAAAAAGGGATGAAAGAGTTCTCAAAGTCGTGCCTTCACCTTGCCTAAAGTTGATCTGAGCCTGTCAGTAGGTCATTATCAGACCCAGACATCTCTTTGGGGACCTGGTCCGTCTCTACCACCCTGGTTAGTCGCTGACTGATATTTATAGAAGCAGAGTATGGTCCAATCAAGAATAGCCTTTTGAATTTACCTTGTTACAATACAAGAATGCACCCCTGTTCTTGTTCATCCTTACATAGAGGTGGATATAGGTCCCAGTGGGGGTGTGTGAGATGATCCTGTGAATGTTGATCAAAGTCCATCACCAGACTATTATCTAACGAGCTCAGATTCATCTGAGGTTCGAGATAGCTGCTCTGTGTAAGGCTGATCTAAGGTCTTTCCAACGTGCTATTTCTGTCTCTCCAATTAATCATGACCTTAGGTTATCATGGGTCAGTGATTCTCAGTCTCTTTTGCTCAAAAGACAGACTAATGATGGACCCTCTACCCACGATCCTCAGCGGTTGGATAAATTGATGATTGACAGTTAAGGAAGCAGGATGTGGTCAGCTGTTAAAAAATGCAATTAAGTTTAATTATATGACTCAGTGGAAGAATGGACCACCTTGTCCCTTTGTTGTTACGCATATGCATACAGATAAGACTAATGGACATACATATTGTCCCTATGTATATTTGCTTTGTAAGTCTTCAGTCTGAACTCAACCAACCTCCCATAGAAGCCTCTACAACACACACATATGTTTTCTATGCTTTGGGCAGAGCTTTTGGCAACTTTTAAATAGAGGAACTTTCAGCCATAAATATAGAGGTAGATGAACTGCATATTCCAAATGCTGGTCACCAAGGTCACCAAGGTCCTCTTAGACGCTGCAGAAAACCCCTGTTTACTGTATATCTTAGTCATTGGTATATATATTGCTTCAAAATACTATTCATATACTGTAATAAACACAATATATAGAGCTTTAAATGTGTTCTTGGGAGACAGACACTGATGGAGATGTTTCTTTCCATCTTTTTCTTCTTCTCTAACATCAAAGTTTGTCACTTTTTGCTTTCCCATAACATCATGCCCAGCTTCCTGGATGCTACAGTTCTGTCACGTACACACACACAAACACATACACACACACAGTATAATCTCAGTGGGCTGTATTTATACTATTCAACTTGCTGAAGTAGTTTACCAGCCACACTCCTCGTGTGTCGCCTGAAAGGCCAAGTCTTGATTCGACACAATAGGCTGATTTGATGCCCTCACTACTCCAGGGATCATGTTGACTTCATTAATAGCTCCCAAAGCCTTTTAGCTTTCACATAGTGGCCACTGGTCACAAAATATAATGGGGGTGCGTAGCAAACTATAGCACTGCTACTGGGTTGCACCGCTAATAGAGACACAGGTGGTGATATGTGCTCAAATTATGCTGTTGCCTCAGTGGGGTCCTTGAGGCCCAGCCAATGGCTACTGTAGCAATGGTGGGAACAGCAGCTCTTATCACTGCAGAATAACTGGGTAAGAAAGGAAAACAGTAGAGGAAATAATTGGTGTGAAAGAGAAATGTGCTTATAGATATTTATCAGCCAGGCCAGGTATTTGTCTGCACTAAATGAGGTCTGTCAGGATATATCTGCCCGCCGCCTCTAACACCCTGCAGCTCTAATGAGACACTGAAAGAGAGAAAAGAGAGGGAAGGAAGGCTGAGGAATAGAGGGGTCATATAGAAAGAGACATGCTTTGACATATTCTCTGCATAGCAAAAGTGAGGGAATGATGCATATTGCAAGGAAGAAATCGATTATGATTAAAGCACGATTATGAAAGCAGAAAGAGGTGTCTGAAAAGAAAAAAAAAATGGGGCATTTGATGAATAAGGAACAGGAAAAGGACAATTGCCCAAAAGAGGTAAACCATTTTGTGAACAGACTTTTTTTTTTTTGCTCTTCAATGGGCAGATTGAATGTATTTGTGTGGTTTGCATTATTGATTTGAGAGAGGAGGCCTTCCTGTCCGCATCCACATAGATTTTGTTGCCAAGGCTTCTTGTTTCCGGTCACAACTGACAAGGAGTAAATGGTAAAATGATGTAAGCTCAAATAGAAGAGGGGGATCAAGGTTAGGCAGCATACAAAATAGCTGCTGATGAATGCTTTATGGAACAAACAGAACCAGGAAGAGAGACGGAGTGAAACATTTTTTTTTTTTTTTTTACAGAAAAAGTAAATGAGACAAACTGAGTGAGTTGTTAGAGGTCAAGAGGTCGCAAATATTTTTAAGATTGAACCGAGCAGAAGTCTGCAGGTGTTTTAGTCAACCTCATGACTTAAAGAAAGAGAGAGAGAAAAGAGCAAAAGCAACAGCAGAGGAAGGAAAAGAGCAACAAAAACTGAGTTGTGAGCCCCCTGCCTGGTCACAGCGCTCTAAGGCAGCTCAGCAGTAACAGCAATGATAGCAGGGACACCTGTCACTCACCCCTTGAAGCCATTGGGGAGATTGAGGGAGGAGGGGAGAGTGGAGGGAGAAATGAGTTAGGAAGCCTCCAGACACTTGTCCCCTTTCACGTCCAACACCATCATCCCTCACAATAACATTCTTGTCCTTCTCTTTGCCTCTCTCCTTGCTTTTTCTGTCTATCTCTCAGCAGGGGATAAGGTTAGATTAGTAGGCTGCATGGACCTGCAGGCAAACACCTTTAATGCCACAACGGCCAGTCACCGAGCCAGGGGTTCCCCTGCGGCTTTTTCTGCTTGTCGTGTCAAATCCCAGATGTGAGGTGGTGGATACTGGAGTAGCGCCAACAGAAACAAACATAAGTGCACATATGCTTGTTCACTTACAAAACTTTAAATGGATTTTTTTTTTCCCCTATGTCTCCACTCTCACTTTATTTGACTTTGCGCTTCGGCTTAAGTTACTTTGATTTTGCTGCTGCCCTGACTTGGTCGCACTCAGGTGCCACAAATAACCCAAGTGTCTTAGATTCACCACTTTTATCTCACAGCACGGAGCCTGTGGTGAGTTTTCTTTTAACCTCAACCTAGCTGAAATAAAACATCTGCAGAGGATTAAACTCAATAAAACCAGACTCAACAGGAGAGCCATTGTAGAGGTCATAGTTTTGACACTGCCAAAACGCAAGTCTCTGTAGTTACTTCCCTGCTAACAATGACATTTCCATGATTTTCACCCAGCACCTTCACTCACAGTGCAGGAAATGGGGGGAAAGGCATTAATTAAAATCCTGCTGTGTAGCAGATATGCCTAATCTCAAACATAAAACAGAGAATAGTGAATTAAGGCACAGAATGAGTTCCACTTTTTTTCTATAGCGAGAGGAGTCAAGCCGGAAGGAAAGAAGTGGGGATTTTAAATGTGTCTTTAATGAACTGAATTAATATTTGACCTCCATAAAGAAAAAGCAGTAAAGTATTGAGTTGATATTATACCTTTGGATAACGGCAAGATGTCTCCATTATAGCTTGTCATAAAACATAAAATACTATGCCAAAATACACTGTAGATGTAGAAGTACCGTGGTTTTAGTCATCCACGTGTCACCTACAGTACTTGTTACAGAAACCACTCTGCTTTAGTACCTTCCCTCCTGGTCGGGCTTCCTCCCACATAAACTAAGAACACGCCTGTCTTTGATTGCCCCTAATAACTCCTTTTGGCGATGAATGAACAGCTCGTTTGTGATTCTTTGCTCTGGCAGTGGTATATACGACCAGCCTGGCATCCCACTTTCCACATCCTCATTAATACCCTCAGATTAATGTCAAATCATCCACACTCCCCCACTAGTCTCGCACTAGTCTGTCGCCCCTTAAGCGATATATATTGAGGCACTGAATGTGGAAGTAGAGAGTTTGTTTCGGCATTGATTGACACAGAGAAATGGATCCAACCGCCTTCTAGCCCCCTTTTCTTTCTGTTATTTTCTCCCTCCTTACGCCGTCGTTCTCCCTGTCTGCCATATGTTTCAGTGAGCTGGACAGATTTGGGCAATCAGACAGCAACCATTGTGTCGCTGTCGGTATGAATAGAATGCGTGGAGAGACACATTGCCATTATGTAGTGACGATACGTTGCTTCTTTTCTTTCTCTCTCTTTCACAGTGAATGTTCCTCTCAGTCGTCTCTGTCTGTCTGGCTTGTCTCTCTCTTCCTAGGCTCTTGTTGCATGCCCTGCCTTGCCCGATTGAATACCTAACACTCTGCTGTGGTCTGACAAAGAGGGTCGAAACCTGAGTGAAGTGTGGCAGGTTAGGTTACAGTGGCATTTGGCATCAGGCTTTGCTTTTGTTCATTTCCGAAATGTTTTTGATCGGTATCTTAAACAAGGTAAAGAACTAAGAGCTTAAACAGGAGAGCATGACAGTAGATTGTGCTCCTGCTCTGACTGATATGCTTTAAAAAAATTGACTTACTTAAAGATATTACTTGTAGTTTATTCCAAATATAGAAACTACTTATTTGAACAAGCGAATAAAAGTGAATGCACATAAAATATTTGTTTATATTGTGAGTAAAATGTTATTCGAGTTGTTAAAACACAACACATCACTCTCTTTAAATCCTTTTTTTTTTTTTTTTGTATTTAAAGTATTTTTTGTGACCGGGCTCATACTTGTTATTGGAAGGCTCCTGACCCTTTTGGCTGTAGAAATGCTGGCACTGATTCTGGTTTTGGTGGAAATTCCTCTTTCCTGGTCATTTCCGTTTCCCAGCATGTTGTATGACTTTGGATGACATTCTGCACCAGCCCACTCACCTCACTGTAGTCGCGTGGCCCATGTCAGACCATGGTGATACTTTAGTCAGCAGCTTATTCTGGCTTCCACCAGCAGCATGTTGGTCATGGTGTGTGTGTTCCAGCCATGGTGTGTTAGCGTGTGTGCCATGCTTAACAGACTGCAACTCTGTGTGACTAGCCTTCCTTTTGCCTGCCTTAAGTGTCCCTTAGTGTACTGACTCAGAACACAGACATAGTTATTCTTCTTCTGTTATTTTATGTTCTTTGTGCTTTTTTCCCCCCAAATGTAGTGTTGCCCAGAGGGGGTACATTTTGCTGTGTATTTCCAATTTTGCACTTAGATACAATCATCATCTGCACTGGCACTACAACAGTAGTATTTTATATCTCTCTCTTGAGGATTAACTAGACTCCCCCTAAAATGTGGGCAGTCTATAATGGCATGCCAGGTCACACGGATGATCTGAAATCAATAGAAGTTCTCATCTGTATACATCTGTTCGCAAAAATAATGTTCCAGAGGGCCATTAACATTAATAACCCTGGATATGTAAGGTGTCTTTTGGACTCAACCAATGAAAAAACAATTTAGTAGAGGAGAGTATGTATAATAAGACTTTTAACCTGCTTCATAATGGATTCCTTGCAGAGTCAGAGGAAGTGCGGTAGTTTCTGTGTTTTTGCGGTGCACGGTACCAATAAGTGGAAACTGAGTGAAGGTACCCCTGTGGTTTTCACACCGGAATGGCTTCCCTGTCTGTATCACACCTTCTGCTAGGTGTTAGCCCCATGGAGAGAGGGAGATAGTCACTTTGGGCACATTGTTTTTTTTACACAGATAGATTCCAACCCCTGGTGCAGAAGTACCATCTGCACCAGGGGTTGGATTTGTTTTTCTCTGCATTGTAGCGTACAACAGTTTTATTAATTTATCTACCCTGTATCAACGCTATCCTCAGATTCTGCCCCACACAGTCCATAGTCACTAATCTCAGAAGGTCTGAAAAGCTTTGAAAACATACATATTTTATTTGTTGTGGAGGTTTGTGTCTTTATGTGCATAAAGGTCACAGAGAAAAGACACTTTAGATGCTTATTTATTACACGCGCGATGGGGGATACAACTTATATGGCCAGAGTGGTCGCTTGATGGAGGCCGAGGATTTTCTCTATAAGATCTGTAATATAGCGTATATCTCACACACACACACAGAGCTATCGAAGAAATGTTTACTGCGCACGTTTTTCACGACTAAGGAAGTGTGCTCTTTGAGTCAAAAGTGCCAGTAACTCTCCCCATTCTCCTCACAGTATCCCTCATTACCATATGAGTAACTCCTGCCAGACAGCCTGTGTGTGTGCGCGTGTCTGTGAGTGTGAGCATGAGTGTGTGTGTGTGTGTGTGAAAGAGTGAAATGCCAACGTTTCTATACATGTGAGTCTTTGTGTTAGCACACGTCTTTGTATGTGTACATTTATGCGTGGGCCCAGTGCATTTCTCACCTTCCCACTTCTTCAAAAGAAAATGAAGTCTGTCTGGCACTGAATTTCTATTGTGTGGTGCTAATGTGATAGCAGAGATTAGCATTGTAATCCATTTAGCATAGAGCAGCTAATCCACTTTATTACTGTTGAAAAGGAATCAGATAATATTGGCTACCACCACTGTAGCTGCCTAATGATTTTAGGCTGATGAAAAAATTACTTAAAGATATATTAATAATTACTGTTGCTGACAATGAAAGTGGGATTAGTCGTTTCATAACAAATCATAATCATTAGCTTTGGCTTTTCATTAAGGGAATTAAGGTATTGATTGTGTGCAGTTTACTCTGACTCGGCTGTTTGTCTGTAAAAAGTGTGTGTGTGTGTGTGTGTATTTGTAGAGCTAAAAAAATATATACTAGCTATTATTCATCATTTGATTTTAGAGTATTATAGACTGCTTTTGGATATTTTGGATTATTTATCATTTTAATTAAGGAATTACACAAGCCTTTAACCTTGGTGTGTTGATATTAAAATATGGGGCCCAATAAGTGTCTTTATATGTTCAAATTATTGTACAAGCAAGTCCACTGGTCTTTGATTTAAGTAATTTTTTCCCCTTAGTGTGTTCCCCTCCAGTCCCAGTGTGACTAAACCAGCCAGCAACACATGCTTGCGGACATGCTGTGTTCTCCCTGGTGGCTCATTTATTTTGTTGGTGGTCAGATTGAGAGATAATATACAGGAGCTTCCCCTTGAAGCCTTTGTGCTCCCTGGTGACTGTGGATCTGTCCCAACACAATAAAACTCTACATTCAGTGACTGCCATAGACCGCCTGCCCTTTAATTCTGCTCAGCAATTGGCTCCACACTTCTCTAATATGCAGTGGGGGTAAGCTGATACACACATCTTCACATAAATGCACACACACACACACACACACACACACATGCTGTGTGCTGTGCATAAATGCACAGTGCCTCAAATTAACTCACCCTGTTGGGCAGATTAGATAACCCACCTGCTGAATCTGGCCCTGGCTCGTGTAAAAGTTTCTTTCTTCCCCCTTTCTTCTTTCTCTCCCTCCTATTTGCCTTCTGTTCCTTTCTTTGCAACTGACCCAAGCACATACAATAGCTCCCAGTAAAAGTGTGTGAAGCCATGATACACAGAACTCAGGGTCTATAGAGATCAAGATCACTACATAAGCCAAGCGGGAGGCAGAGGGGGAGAGGAAGAATGACAACAGGGAGAGAGAGAGCAGGGGTGAAATCAGGGTGAAAGATGGTGCCTGTTTTAAAGAAATGTCATGTTGTGAAACCGGATATAAGTAGAAAAAGCAGGAGTAGTGCAGGGCTTAAAGTGTGTCCCGTGTACTCAGGTGTATTTTGATTTATGTGTTTGTATAATAGCAAGCTTAGATGTGCATATCCTTGTTCTTAAAAACTGAAAGATGACCTTTTTTGTTTTCAGTGAGTACAGCTCAAGTTCACCAAAGGGTACAGTCTCCCTACCCAGAACAATTAGAGCTTCCTGACCTACAGAGACTGTAGCTTTAGGCGTGCCAGTAGAAAGGTATTTTTAATGATATGCTGACAGAGAGAACACAGAGAGTATGTTGTCATCAGCGTATTATAATTAATCATGAAATGACTCACCTGCCTGCTCGACCATCTGCTTCCTGCTTCCTGTCCAATTATCTTCCGACTGTGCCAGTTCCCTGTGAACCCTTAAGTGCTGAAGAGCACAAAGAACTACCAAGAGTCATCACAACTTTAACAAGACTTGCTTTGCACCTGTCCGCAAGTCCGCACAGGCCTGTGTATGTGTGAGCATGTATTCTACTGGGTGCTGAATGTTGCTTGGGCAGGTATGTGTCAGAGAGTGTTACTGAGATATTACAGCCAGAGGAGCAGATTTGCAGATTTAGAAAGATTGATTTGGAACACACCCCAAATGTGTGTGTGTGTTGTGTGTGTGTGTGTGAGCGAGTAAGAGTGACTATGTAAGCAGATGTTCAGGCATAACCCAGAACACTTCCATCACACCGCCAAGTGTGTGCAGGGCCAATTTCATGAACTTTCTGCTGAGCAAACACACCTAGGGGCCCACAGACCACACCTCTTTCCCAGATGCCTAATTACCGTAATCACTTTTGAATGGCTGAAACTGTGAGAGAAAGCTGAGCTTCTCAGATACAGCACAGAAAGCCATTATGCATGGGAAAATCCTAAGGCAGTATGCATTAGATGGGCAATTTTGCCAATAATAATGTTCAAAAGTACATTTTTAATGATACCTTTGCCCCTAATTACACACTTTGTTGTCCACCTTTGTTCCATTGCTTCCAAGTCCTTTGTGGTGGAGGGCACCATTACACATCCTTTTTGACACTCTGCTGCTGTTTTTCTTGAGCTATAATTCATATCTGTGTTATAGTTTTTTTTTAACCCTGTCATTTACTCACTCCATTGTATGTATACAGTAACTTGTGAATAAAAATAAAGTATTTATATCAAGTTAGCTACTGTTAGAGCAACAGCCAAGTGAAGGGGGTAGTTGTGCATTTTAATAACTTTTCCTAAATCAGTGGAGTTCGAATTTGCATTGGAAATATTGCAACTGGAAATGTTATGCATATATTAAAGATGTTAAATCTTTATGTGCTTCTGTGTTTTTCCAGATCCGGGTAGACGGCTCCCCTCGTGCTTTGCAGTATGAGACGGTGCAGGCAGTGGAAAACGGACCCATCCTCAGAGACATGGCCTTCTCCTCTGATCACCACTACCTCTATGTCATGTCTGAGACCCAGGTCAGACACGCAGGCGCACACACACACGCACACACACATACACACACACACACTGTCAAAAGCCCCCCTGCTAGCTTGATATCATAACCACTGGCATTTATCATTTTCTTATGTCACAGGGTAAAATAACCTTTGGTGTGGCATAGAGGGAAAAGGATTAGATGGACTGTTGGATGCTGTGGTGGCCATGTCTTTTTTTATAGAAACTGACTGAGGGTAGATCTGAAGTGAATAAACGTGTTGAATTATAGGGAGAGTGGAGAGTGGTCTTAGTCCACTTAGGTGTGTGTGTGATCTGTATGTCTGTGACAGATACACACACACACACACACACACACACAAACGCACACGCGCAATCTCTCTTAGTGCCTTTGATGACATGGAATGTGAAGCAAAATAGCAGCACTCTGTGTAATGGACACAGACACAGAGAGACCTAGCAAAAATTGCACCATGGAAAGTCCATAACACACACACACACACTGTATTCACACACATGCCAACACACACACACACACACACACTGTATTCACACACACACACACACACACACACCTATGACTCACTTTGTCAGATATTCACTTTCTCTTTATATTACACACAAAAAGACACACAAACATGAGCATGTAGTTGCATTAGATCTTATGTCGGGGAATGATCAGTTATGTGTATGTTGAGCCAGACATCATGAGGATAAATAGTGCATTAGTAGGTTGTTGTTTTTTTTTACCCTGACACTGACAGTGCCTGTATAAAGTCCTCTGATGTCCTGAACATAAATTCGGTAAAGCTGAACATCATCATGTGATGGATGCTTAGTCCTTTTTGGTTGAAAATTTCATAACACTCCTCTGCAAAATCATATCAGTTGTTAATTGTGCTTACAGGGAAATAAGTCCAACTGAGTGTTTATCCCGAAAGTTAATTCTTCATCACAGCAACAGTAACTGCACTGACATGGTACCATTCAACACAAACATTCATTTTTCCAAGAGTGCTCTGAAGTACAGATGATATGCATATCATTCTCCTTCTCCCTCCTTTTTTATCTCCTGTCGCCCGTAATCACAGAAGGCCACTGCCATTTTGTTGGTAGCGATAGCTTAGTTACCCCTGCGTATTTTCCTTACAGCTTTCAGAGGATTATAGACCTCACTGGCACCACGACACTGTCAGTATTTACTAATGTGTAGTGCAGTGCATTTGTATTTGTGTGTGTAAACGCACGCTTATTTTAAGTGCCCAGATTATTGTGATAAGACGTTTAAATAACAGACAGACTGAGCTGAAGGTGCCCTTTCAAATGCAGCTCTCATCGCCTCTCCTGAGATCTCTGTCAGTCCATCTGCAGAGAGAGAGTGAGGGAGAATGTGAGGGAGAGAGACACAAGTGAGCAGAATAAGGACATTTAGGATCCTATTTTGCATTGGCATCCAATTACCACATTTTGCACATCTGTTAACCAGCAGTGTGAGTTAGTGTTTTTTTTTTTCCCTTTTGGATTGCATTGCATGTAATTGGGCTTACAGAAGATATTACAGAATAACAAATGAATTATTAAGAATACTTAATTTTCATTTCCTCCCACTATGTTAGAATCCTTTATGTCTCGCTATTATCTCCCAACATCATGTTACTAATTTTGTATTTTTTAATTTGCATGCCAATTAGTTTATATTGAAAAAAAATCAACCAAGTGAGTTTTTCTGTCTAATAGTGATCTTGTGTGTTTGTGTGTGTGTGTCCTTCCAAGTAATTAGTCTATTAGCCTAGTTAGAGTGCTGACCTCCACTAACTGTTTATGAGTAACATCTGGGAATAACCACACACACACAATTATAGAAAGCAGTTAATGAACACAACACACAATAATATGAACACAAAAATATGTGCACAAACCCAGTGCACACACAAACACGCTGCTACAATGCTGAAGGGTTTATAGTACAAAGGACGATAAATGAATGAAACTAAAAGAATGAAGGATTTTGATGAACCATGAAAGCCCTTTGGATGTTTGTTGACTTATCGATCCATTGTGATAATTGTGACTGACACTGATATTTTTTTATTTTTTTTTATTTCACTACAATACCTGCATGAGCCTTAGAGCCAAGTGGAGTTTGTAGAGTGTATCCTTTACTCTGTATTTGTGCATTTGTGATATTTCGTAAAAATATCTTATTTCTTACTGCCGGTTCCTGTACTGACTGACTGTTAGACACAAAACTGTTTCCAAATGTCTGCAGTAAGTAAAAGAGATGAGCTCAAATTGCCTCATCTCAAAGGAAGAGAACATGTACTAACAATATTTTGGCGTATTACGTTTGTCACATAATGTCCCATGAATACAAAAACAAGATAGATACTAGCATGATCCATTTCACATTTAGGCACTCGTTATTAACAAAGAATCATCTACATAGCATAATTGCCCGATGTACCAGGCATTAATTTGCTATTGATACGGCTATCATATCCTTAAAAAATACCCACAAGTTCAAAGGTCACCTGTAGTTACTTTTACATGCAGGAGTTTTGAAACGCAGCACTGCTTGCTAGATTAGTGGGTTCAGAGCAACTCAAACACTCTCACACACATTCCTTATTCCCAGTGTTGGCAAACACTATTAAAGCAGCTTGAGCTGGTCGATAGCAGGAGGCCACCTGCTGTTTCTGGGGCCTGGGACCCATACACACAAAGTGTGATAGATAAAATGAGGGAGAAATACAGAAAGAGGAAACATGATAGAAAGACAGCAGTGAAGGCCCACAACAGGAGGCTGAGATCAGAACCGGCCGCTACAGCTCCTCACCTGCTGTTCTAAGGCAGCCTTAAAACCATGCTGCCAGGCCTGGGGTGGACCAAGAGACAAACCCTCTCTGAATCCTTGCCTGGCTGGAGTTGAGGTCTTCTCCAAGTCAATGTGAGATTCCAGAGAAAGGATATTAAAAGTATGCAGTCATAAAGAATAATGTAGTCACAGGGAGCAGGTTTTATATTTCAGTGAAAGGAGGCCACATGCTGGGATTTATCTGGAGGCGAGTGCACTTCTCAAATATTGTGAGTGAATGAAATACTGTAAACAGTCTATAAGGAATGAATAATAATACTATAAATGACTCTGAGACTGAGTTGGACCACTGCATACACCTTGACAGAGACATACAAATTTAGCTTTAGGGAGGGGTGTCATGCTGAGGGTCACACAGTACCCGCTTGTCTGTGTCACATTATACACTCATTAGAGAAGGAAGCTATTCAAATCCTAACACAAACGCATTCCCATGCAGTATTGTATACTGTAAAAATGCTCTTCAGATAGAAGTCATTATATTATGCCACAGTTTTCATTTTCTCAGCCTTTGCTTAACTCTTCCTTCATCCCTGCAACATCTCATTTTCCTTTCTTTTTTCTTTCTTTCTTTCTTTCTTTCTTTCTTTCTTTCTTTCTTTCTTTCTTTCTTTCTTTCTTTCTTTCTTTCTTTCTTTCTTTCTTTCTTTCTTTCCTCCATCCTGTGAATATGCCACATCTTGTTTAGTTTGATTTTCTTTCAGGATTATAGATTTTTTTTTTGGTCCTACAACCTCTATTCATTTCTAAGGGGATTTGTAAAATGAATGAGGATTCATCCTTTTGTGTTCCTTGCTCCTCTGTCTTCATCTTCTTTTCCCTCCATCTTTGTTCCATTTCTAACCATCTCACACTACCCATTGTCATTTTTACCCAACTCCATCCCCCCAGTCCTCCATTTTTTTCCACTGTTCCTCACAGAGTAATCTGTCATCCCTACCCTCTCATTAATTCAGTGATTGGCTGTACTCTAATTGGATATTTCACTCCCTCTCTCACTGTATCTCTCTCCCTTATACACACACACACACACACACACACACACACACACACTCACACACATACTGTACTGTACACACGTTGTCTTATTACTGGGTTAAATAGATGTTATGGTGTAAAGAGGACAGTCAGATTATAGAATGTGCTGTGATTATGGATGTTAGAGTTGCAGTTTGAGTGACAGGGGCAGGTCAATCCCACTGTTAATATGAGCTGGTACTATAGTTCACTGTGTTACCATCCTGCTTCATCTGTCAACCACAATGAGGACATCTGGGTAGAATGAATGAGGTGGTGTTGGCGGAGGTTGGACGGTAATTTCACTGTCAGCTCAGTATTTGAATTAAAAGTACAAATCACACACACTAACTTGAACGTTCGATTTTAAAAGGTGCTGCGAACCCATTGTAGATTCATTTAAAAACATCTCTCCAAGTGATGAACAGTTATTGAGGTCATCGGTGGAATGGGAAGTTTGCCCCAAAGGTTATTGCATGAGGTAGAGCTTTAGTCTGCAAGTTCTTTCTTGCCAAGCTTAAACAAATAATGATCATGTCATTACAAAATAGAAAACATTAATATATAAAAGACCATGAACTTCCAGTGGTATTGCTAGTGTATAAAGCAACAGTCAATACAGCAATAATCCATAGTTACATTGTTTTTTTGGTTTTTTTGCAAAGCAGGACCAAAGCATCTTCAAATGAAGTAAAGACATTGACTTATTTATGTATCTAGTTACATTAATCCTTCAAGTTTGCCATAAATTGTTATTGTGGTATTCTTTACTCTAAATATATTGACCCATGAATATGCTTTTGTAAACAGCTCAACAGATATATCTTTGAATACACAGTGCCAGATGTTTTGGGGTTTATCATGAGAAAGTCATTTTAATGAACCAGAATTTGTTGTGTGTGTGTCTCTACAGACACAGTATGATTTTTGATAGCAGAGCGCATTACTCAGCAGCTGGCTATACTGAGACTTGACATGGGTTCTGAGGTATTTGGGTACAGCTACAAACCTTTAACCTCCAAGCAACCCAGCAATCACATTAGTTTATCTTACTAGAAACTATTTAGTCGGTGGCTAAATGTTCCTACATGGCTTTAATGCTTAAGTTTTCCTTTTTTTTCTCCCCCAACATATACTGAGGTTTTTACGTTCATAAACTGTTGCTGGAAAGTGCTGTGACTGCCACACTCATGGTACTAAATTATTTATATTCAGCGAAGAAAATGCAGATCTGTAAGTGTGAATTATTGAAAATGTGTACTATAGTGGGGTGAGATCGTTCAAAGTCAAATGCTTTTTCTCTGTTTTGAAGCCCCCTGAGGGAAATCCGACAAGCCAATTTGTGGAAGTTTTGCATCTCATCAAAGATGTTTAATACCAGCATCCTTTAATTTCTATCAGCAGGGAACTTTTTTTTTTACCACATCTCTTATAGTGTGGCTTCCTCACCCCTCTAGTGTGTGACTGTGAGTTATGAAGGTGTTTAGATGTGCATATTATGTTGTGTCCCAGTTATAGCTGCAGGCTGCTGTGGTCTAACAAGCCATTTGAACAGAGCTGATATGTTGCAGCTATTGCTGCGTGACACACTTCTGAAAAATGTCAACGAAGTAGGGCAGACAAGGTTGGTGCACTCAAAGTCTCTTTTGAAGTTTTACCTTTGTCTCATCTCTCTTTCTCTCCTTGTACTCCCTTGCTGTATATTCTCCAGAATCGTGTATCCCTCTGTCTTTCCCCCACTGCAGAGAGTTGTGAATGTGATAACATTATTCTATATAACAGACCGACACTGTCATTCATGTGAGTCATCATCACCATCTTTCAACTAGGATGACAAGTTGTTCTCAGATAGGAAAAACAGCCTGAAGACTCGAACCACCAGTGGCCTTAAAATTCATGATAAAAAAAAAAAAGAACTTTGTTATACTCGGCTCAGAAAAAACAACACAGCCACTCGGGGGTTAGTACAGAATTCCACAATGCAAGCTCTCCCTCGGTCAGTCATATTTCACTTTTATTTGACCATAAAACATGGGACAATCGCCAACTATTTCAGTTTTCAGAATTCTCCTCCCTTTCTACTATCTGTGCTTTACTGTTTTGCATGGCTGCATACTGGGCAGACGAATGTGATTGGTTTAAAGAAGTTTATTTACACTCTAGTGAATGATATATTGCTGTAGCCAGATCGGGTGGAGAATGGTCTGGCAATGCGAGACTATACTCTTATTGACTACCATAGTATTCTGTACTCTTTGGGTAATTTTATTACTCTCTCTGCATTATACAGGGCTTATTTTACCCATGCTATACCCCAAGGGCAAGATCATGTAGATTGTGCAGAATGGTTTGTCTGGCAATACCTTTTGCACCTGCCAATAGGAGACAAGACATTACAGGCTAAATGCAAAATCTTGTTTTTGCACCCAAGGGTCAAAACTCATTCCACACCTTAAACGCACCGTAGTTTGACATCTATCCTGTCTGCAACATGGTTCCACCTCTGAGGACTGACAATGTAATGGGACATAAGCACAATATTAGTTGTTCAGTGTTTAGCTGATCTTAGGCATAGGCATACCAAAAGATGACAAATAATAAAAATATAGCAGTGTGCCTCATACTCATGCAGGACACTTCAATCTGTAAACTATAAAGCGTAAACTGGCTTAAGCTTGTTTAAGTGTATACGGGTGGCCTTACTGTCTTTTAAATGGAAAGATAAGTGAAAATGATTGATTGTTTCCGAATCGTTTGTCATGCGCTGACAATCCTGACAGTGCAATGGATGGCTTTCTCATTTGACCTCTGAGAACGTCAAATGAAAACAATATTGCACCCGCAGCCACTGGCCCGCTCTGTTAACTGAGTTTATGATATAATACCGTTGGTTGGTGGCTGACGGATTGAGCGGCACGTCGACTGTGACGAGGCAGTGGTCGTCGGTGTGTCTCTCGCTTCATTTGACTCCCACGTCAATCTCTCCTCCATCCAGCTGGAGAGGAGACAGGTGGGACATCGGAGGACAGGAAAAGAGAGGGTGGGCACCGGTAAATGATTGAAGGAAAGGAATAAATAACAGAGTCAATAAATATTCAGCGATAAAGAAGAGAAAAGAAAAAGACGGATAAGAAATAGATTGTTGTTATTCCACTTGCATTGATTAAACATTGACATTACACTGGATAGAATAGAGTTTTAGGCATTTAAAAAAACAAAACACTACATATGTCAGCATTAATAGACAAGGCTGATGAAAATATGGTTGGTGATTGGTTGCGAGTGTCAGGCCTGTCTCCATTTCAAAGGCATGCTGTTGTGATAACAGCAGGTTAGGAATTATTATTCATACCCATTGTCATGGATATAAATAATAATTCCACTTTATCAGGCTTAATGATTGTAGCTGATTTGCTTGCAGTCATCAACATAACTTGAGGATATTTAATTGGACACGAGTACTGCAGGCAGCAATATGCCTCGGCTACATGCACACAACATTGCTTACTTACTCATGTTATTACAAATGACCAAATGACGTTTCATTACATACATTTAACCAAATTATATTATATTATTCTTTGCTTCCTATTTAATAGTAATGATTCACTGCTAGCATTGTGCCCGAGTGAGTAAAGAACAAAATCGCACTAGGAAAGCGGGAAAAGATGAAGTCAACCTGGGAGGAAGAAGAGAAAAGATAAGAGAAGTTCAGTGTGCCCTACAGGCTGTAAAGCAGGATTGGACTATCACTTTCATTTCTCTCTGTTCATTTGGAGTGGTGGAGTTTGGCTGCAGGTGGAATCTCTGTTTAATTACAAGTGGAGGGGGGCAGGAAAGGAGTAGGATAAAGAGAGGACAGAGATGGGGAAGAATTAGTTGATAATAAAAGTCTCTGCAGATTTAATAAATGATCACTTCCCACTGCAGGTTGAATCGAAGGCCCTTGGCATTGTGCAACGAGGAAGGCAGACAGAGAGCGAAAGAAAAACAAAGTCGAGCCTTATCAAGTCCACCTCATTTTGTAGTGATGGACATCTTGAAGTAGAAATTCTGAATCCACTTAAATTATTTCTCCCTTTTGACTCCCATTTCTAGAGACATAATAGACGTGCACACTTAATGTATACACTGTACGTATAATTTGATGCCATTTTGCTACCACGGTAAATGATCAAGTATGTCTTCATCTCTCTCCCTACACATTAAGGCATCAAGTACTTCTGTGATCTCGGGCCTTTTTTTTTTTTTTTAAAAGCCTGATTATATTCAACAGCTTCCATCTCTTTCTATTGTGCAAGGAAGGAGAGTGCAGGGTGTAATGGCTGTCATTTGCTCACCTGAAACAGCAGGGAATTATAGATGCCATGCACCCCCCCCAATCCTTTGTATTTATCCCTGCTGATATGATAGCGCAGCCATAGTGAAGAGACAGCGAGGTGTAATGGTTGCCTCTTTTGGCAAATCCCAAGAAGAAGATAGCATGAAATAAATGTGATATCGAGATGAGAGAGACAAGGGGTGCATTGGGTCGTTTAGCCACCAAATCCCTCAATTTTTTTGATAAAAGAAGGGACAAAAGTGTTGCCGGCTTGATCGTGTGTGTGTGTGTGTGTCAGACGGAGAACGGAGGTTCTGGAGGGATCATGAATGTATGATCTTACACACCTCAGAGCACCTGAGTGATAGAGAAAGACAGACAGACAGACAGGGACAGAGGGAGAATGAATGATATCAGGAAGCGAGCTCTGGAACAGAGGACTCATACTGGCACCCATCGCTTATGCTGGGGTCTGAATATGGTATGTGTGTTTGTCTGTTTTATCTGTTGAAAAAAAAAACAACATTTCCCCAGATGCAGGCATCTAAGGCTTCGATAAGCATCAGGAGGTCCTTTCCATTCTACAAAGTGTGAATCTGTGTGGTGTGTTTCTGTATATGTGTGTACAGGTGGGTGGTGTGTATATCAGCATATCTGCCACCAATGAAGTGTTAAATTATAAAGCGCTCAGATATGGTGGCATTGTTTGCTACAGTTCTGTCTGGATGCTTATAGCTTTCATGGCAGATCACGAGGTGACACACCACTCGATGCGGTGACATGGCTACGTAGATTACATACACACACACACACACACACGTGTGCACACAGGCAGATTGTAGTTTTATACACTCTTGATGACAAGGTTTTGGCAGGTGAAATCCCTCCATAAGCTAACGCAGTGACCTTTCTCTTCAGTAACTAACAGGTTATTTTGCTGGCAGAGGGCTGATGCAGTGGTGGATCTTAGGAGGAGCAGCAGGCTCAGTGGAGAGTGACAAGAGGGGAGGAAATCTCATCATTTGAGATAAAGCATCAGTGTTGAGTTTGTTCATGTGCATACACACTTGCACACCTATCTCTCTGATTCCATCTCAAACTCATTCCCTTTATCTGCCTAATGCAAATATGTCTCTACACAGCAGGGAGGGCAAAACATATCAGCTGACTCCCCAACCCCCCACCCCCCAAAAAAGAAGAAAAAAAATCACACACAAAGATGCATTTTCATTGTTTTAAATCTGTAATAGCGTGCAGAATTCCTCTTGACTTTGACAAGGAGATATGCCCCTTCAGAATTCAGTCAGCTGTGTGTGAATCCGTGTGTGTTTGCACATGTCTATTTGAGCATGCTATTTATAGCGCTTGGAGAGACACACACACAGAAGTGACATAAATGTAGAGAACAAGGGAGAGAAGGATGTAGCGAGGTGTATCTTCATGCATCGTGCCAGTGCGTCAGTGTCTGCCATCAGTGACTGCACGTGCATCTCTGTGGTTCACATCCACCTCTGTGAACATGTGTTGAAATATGACTTCTATAGTGAGTATGTACAAATGTGTAGCATTGATTTGTGTGCGAGAGAGAGTGAGAGACTGTCAGGCAGAGATATGCTGCGTGATAGTCTGTGCTTCCAACAGAGAGAACTGCCCTCAGTGCCAGGCTGTGCTTTAGAGATACCGCTACGCATAGGCATTTTTGATCTCCTGCTACATTCAGTCATGCCCTACATTGGATGGTTTAATCACAGTCCTTTTCACACTTAAATATAGAATTTAGTCAATAAAATGTGATGCAAAGACCTGTGTAATTGCATCACTTGTGTCTGGAATAAAATCAAGTCTCAGCACCTATTGGAGATGTTGCACTGAAGCTGTGAGGTGATTTGCTGAATTGAAACTCACTTACTTACATTGGTACCCAGCTGCACTAGTGCTGATTGCATATACTGTGTGTGAACTTTCTTCATACTACAAAATGATGCACATTATCATTGCCTGCACTATAATCTATATATCTACACAGACAAATGTCAGCCACTTTGTGTAAAATGAGGAGACTTAAATTCTTTAGCATTTTACTTCAGGGTTTACTTTATCTAATTCCATGAGTAGTAACAGTGTGATCAAAGAGGATGAATATGTGTATGCTAATCAGCTTGTTTTTGTTTTGCCTTCATCTGATTTGCTAGTATGTAGAGCTATGGCCAGTGTCTGTTTAACCATAGAGTACACAGGTATTATTCGTACGTGGTGGTAGTTTAACCTGCCTGGATTCTTTCTGTGTAAGAGAATTTGTCACCCTCTGCTCTAAAACTCCTGTTTTAAGACTGAAATTGTATATACACACACACTCACACACACACACAAACACACATAGCTTTACCCTCATCATAACCCAATATCAGTCCCACACTGATGATATCGTCTTTCCTTCCCAGCTGTCATCGGTGAGTAGTGTGAGTGACAGCGGTCATCCACCAATGACGGCTCATTAATCAAAAGTGCCAACAACACCTATTATTGTGCCATGCTGTTACCATGGTGACAAGAGGAGGGGGGGGGGGGGGGGGACTGCTGAGATTTAGCTCAGCTTTGCCCCTTGCGCTCAGTCAATCAAGGCCCATGCCAATCAGTGCCAGTCAATGCCAGTTTGAATTGGCAGCACTATATATCATAATAGATGGCCTGCTGTCCCAAGTGGCCAAGTTGTCCATATGGAGCCAGTGGAGAAAGATGGAAGCTGTCAGGGAGTAACAATTCCATGTACATCAGTTCTGTTACAAATACATGCTATCAAAATACTAGTTTGGTTTGGCCATTTTTTTTTATAGTTAATGTGTATTGATGCTTAATATGTGCTTTTAGTCAAAGTCAAATAATAATGTAGCAAAAAGACATGTTTATATATATATATATAAATTAAGCCTTGTTTTATTTATTTATTTATTTATTTTAACAGCTCTCACGGGTTCCAGTGGAGGCCTGTGGTCAGTACTCAACCTGCAGTGAATGTCTTGGATCAGGAGATCCCCACTGTGGCTGGTGTGTCCTGCACAACATGTAAGTACTGCTACCTGTATACACACACACTTACACAAACACCCACATAAATATACTCAAACACACACATATATATATCTGTATTTTGCTTTTACTCTCCAAGCAAACTGTTACATTTTTCACTTTCTTCCAACACATTGACTGAGTCGCCAACACGTTGACATGGCAGTCTGTGGGGTGCTATGTTTGGGTTGTTAGTCTGCCGTACCTCCATGACGCTTGGGCCCATGCCCAGCACTCTATCCCTTGCAGCCTCTTGAACATTCAGGGACTTCTCTAGTCAACCCAGGCCAAGTCTCAGATTGCTTTCCTGGGGCTCGGCCTTGTGCCAACGTCCCCCTTAGATCCATTACCAAACCTAACCACTTGCATTGTTTACCAGCCCTGAAACCAGAGCCTGGTGAGAGCACAGATATTTGTGAACATTGCCAGGGCTCTGATGGGCACCACCAACCTTCAGGAGCTGACACGAGGAGAGTGACAACATGCTGTTATTGTGGGAAACCTTTGAATGAGATCTTAGAGATTATCTCATTAACCACAATTCACTCACTCTCTGCCTTGTTAACCTATTCTCGTTCCTGCATTTTCTTGATTTACCTATAAACTTGTGTGTTTGTCTGTCTGTCTTTCACACGCACACACACACACACAGACACACATATACGGACACACACATCCCAGCTGTCAAACCCTTGTCCCTCTAGATTGGAGAGGGAGATAGTTCTTGCTCTGGGCAGGGAGATTTCCCACTCCACTGTAAATTGAAAATTGGTTTCTTGTGTTGGTGCGAACCCTTGGGTAGAGTATGCGTGTTTGTGTGTGTGTGTGTGTGTGTGTGTGTGTGTGTGTGTGTGTGAGAGAGAGAGAGAGAGAGAGAAAGAGACACTGAGTGAGACTGAGTACATTTAGCACTTTCATCCCCTGCTGGAACTGAGAGGACATGGCGAGGGCAGAGAAGCATTGTGACTGAGAGGAACATACACACTGAAATCTAGAGAGGAAGAAAGGCAGGGAGGGAGACGGTGAGAGAGTTGGATGGAAAGAATAAGAAGCAGACTAGTATATTATAGAGCCTAGTAAATTATGAGAAAGACAGACAGACAGAAATAAAGAAAAGATCAGGATCATCATCCTAGATACAGACTTCTTAGAGAGAAGGGCTGTGAAACGGGAACGAAATATGATACATTGGTAGAGATCTGCAAAAGGCTTAGTGAGAAAAAGAGTGAGTTTGTGTGCAGAAGAGTGAATGAACGAGAAATGGAGGATATGTGTACATTTGAGGTCTCCAGAGTAGAAAGTGCATTAGCAGACAGAGGACACACTGATGGGTTATGGGTCACAAACCAAAGGATAGAGGGAAAGTCACACACAAACACGCTCCTGCACGAATGTGAAATGCATCAGTTCAGAAGATTCATGTTTATCACGATTCTTTGCTTTTAACTGCCTCTGAACTCCTCTCAATAAACTGTGTACTTACTTGAATATTAAGTGAATATAAGTAAAGAACAAATTAGGACAACCAGTGAGAAGCAATTGTGCAGGTATTCGTCACTTGGTGCTTGCTGGTTAAATGAAAAAAAAAAATGAAAAAAAAGTGTGGTATGAGTGTGTGCATGTTCCTCTGTGTCTGTGGGTGTGTGTACTATATGTGTACAAACCCATTAACACCCCGGACATCATCCCGGTCAGAGCAAATAGGTGGCCACAGATTGGCCTGTCACACTTAGCCTGATAGAATCGCCGCACCTCAATTCACCTCTCGCTTCACACACACACACAAGGGCACACACACACATACACACACACACACACCCTTCTTGCTGGAGAATTTGTGTCAAGTCGAAAGCCAAAACTAGAATAGAGCCCAGCGAGAGAGAAAGAGAAAATAACCAAAATGTCACTTTAGTCGATCTCAGGTGTCTGGGTGTTTGACCATCACAAGGGCAGTAAAGGGGAGTGTGTGTGTGTGTGTGTGTGTGTGTGTGTGTGTGTGTGTAAGGTTGTGCACCACCATGCGCACATCCTGTCAATTGGACACAGTTATGCCTCTTCCTCACTATCCGAGCACATACAGACATATACATATAAAATGCACAACCCAGTCTGATTGATTGACATAGAGCATATGTGCACTAATGTGACGCTCCCATTCATGCTAACCCTAACCCATTAATATAAACACACATACTGCACACAGTCGTATATTTGCTGCATGTCATTTTATTCCTATAGGAACAGTTTTGTATGGTCTCTTAAGGGTGATTGTAAAATAATTAGCTGTTTGGACTCATACAAATACACCGTGAGATACCAGGCCTCAAAAAAATGATGCTTTATGGCCCCTAAGCAAACTCCCCAGGATAATAACATGTCTTTACTCCTTCCCTGAGTCCCCTTTATTTAAGACAGTTATGTGAGGTCAATACAGCTGTAAAATCATTAAGTCAGATTTACAGCTAAACCTTTTCTAGAGACATTTCAATGTGCTGGAGGATAAAGGAAGTTGGAGAAAAAATATTATATATATACGTAGGTACTGTACTGATAGATATATGGGTGGATATGTGAGTATAATATCACTGCTGAACCAAGGACTCCTGAAATGAATTACAAAAAACATTGGCTGGGATATTGGACTAATAAATTATTAAATAATAGCAGCTATCCACTTGTATGCTTGTTGCGTTCTCAACATTTGTGTTGTCACCACAGTAATGCAGTGAATATCCTTCCATGCTTTCCTCCAGTTCTGTGAGTGGACAAAAGTTCTGCTCATGTATAGCTTGAATTTACTGAATCGACACTACAATATGCATCCAAAGGGTAAGTGAGTGGCAGAGTTGTCATGCTGGCACCCCGCAGGGTTAGTCTACAGTACTGTAGATAAAAGGGACAACAGATTAATGTGTTGCAATGCAGAATTCAGTGCTATCCTGTGAAATATTTTGCTCGGCCTTGCCAAGATTAAATATATTTCTGCAAAGAAAAAAATATGTGACAGCGGGCACCCTAGCCTGTCTCGTGTACTGACCAAAGGCTTTAACAATGCATCTTTAATAACCTATAGCAAAAAGGCCAAGACACGAGGATCTCACACACACACTCTTCCACACATACTTACTTTGTGCTGGAAGGAGGGTGTTGAGGGGAAGGATAGCATGCAGTTCCTCTTCAAAGTGTTCTTCCAGATAGTTTGTTGTTCCCAATCAACCTTGAAATCACCTCACTGGTCTGAGAGCAAACAGAATTGCAAGTGCCCTCCCTCTCTCTCTTACTCACACTCTCACATACACAAACACACACACACACACACACACACACACACACACACACACACACACACACACACACACACACACTCTCTCTCTCTCTCTCTTACTCACACTCTCTCTCTCACACACACACACACACACTCTCACACACACACAAACACACACACTCTCTCTCTCTCTCTCTCTCTCTCTCCCCCTCCCCTCTCTCTCTTCTCAATGAGCACAGCCTTTATTTACTCTATAGATCGGTGAGAGGAGCTGTTAGAGAGAACACCATGGGAATTGGAGGAAGGCAATCAATAGTACAGGGGAGGAAATCAACAGGAGTAGATGGTGCACCTGCGTGAGTGTGTGTGTTTGTGTGCCCTTGACAAACACTGACTATTTATTTCAATAATCACCCAGGTTTTGACATTGAATGAATTTGTGTGTTTGAAGTATATAGGCATCTGCTTCTATAAGTCATCATATATATACCCTATATACCCCCCAGGAGCCACCTAAGAACCTGTCATCGTTTTCATCATTTTTCATAGACTTTTCCACTGACATTGCATGTCATACTCTTGTCATTCAGAGGAGACTCTCGCGGAGGACTCTTACAGAACATTACCTGTAAGGGAGTATGTAAGAGGCATATTAAAGACATATGTACAGTACTTAACAGAAATGTAAACATAGACATAACATCTTAGACATCTGCATTATTGTCCTACTATTTAAACAAAATGAGCTCACTTCTCTTGTTTATTGCATGTTCCTATATTCCATCATGGCATCTTACAGGTGTGCTATGTGGCTTGATCTAGTTATTAAATGGTATTTTTTACTTTAAAATCACTTTTCTGTGATTGTAAAAAGTTTTCACTCACTCATTGTTGTTGCCCTTTGTTGTTTGGTATCTCGACCTGACGTAAACCTACGACTGTTTGTTCAGCATGACAATCTTCCTTTTTTGTCTTACGGATTTTGTTTGTGTAATGTATGAAATTACCCTGTCATGGTCCACACTTTAACCTATCTTAGGTAGACTTCTGCAATAGCCAATATGTCAGGACTGTCCTAGCTATGTTATGGATATGTTACCTCCCCTAATGCCAGTCTGTCAGCTGTCAGTTTTGTAAGTGGTTAACTAGGCTGTCAACGTCCCTGTCATGCGTGACAGCCAGACAGATTGGAAACCATATTTGGAGAAGTAGCATTGTCAAAATGAATGTCATCATATTTGACATGGTTGTTGAGAATATCTCACATTACTCTCTGATATCGGTGTCAATTTGGAACAAGTAGTGCTAATGTTGCAATATCTTCACATTAATAATTGGTTTGACATATCTCAATCTCTGCTTTTGGCTGTGATAGGGGTAATCTTCCCACAGCGCCAACATCATTTTCTTTCACTATTTTTTTTTCATTTTCTTTTTCTCCTCCTACCATCTTCCTCTCTTTCCTATCATTCAAATCACAGTCCAGCTTCAACAGGCTTATCATACATGAATGTGTATTTGTGCTTGCATGAATCTGCTCACAATCTGCATTTAGTGCATTTTTACTTGTGTATGTGTGTGCACATATGTTATCTTCATGTTTCCATACACAGCGTCACTCTCGTGCGCCTTCTTACTCCTTTCCTCTCTTCCTCCAAACACTCATAAACATCGATCCCTCTGTACCTGAAGTGAAGGAATGTAAAGTCATCTGTGTCTGTGGCCACAGGCAAATGCCTTCTCTTAGTTCATTAGAGAAGGCCTGTCCATACAATCAATAGCAAACCTCTAGAGGTAAACTGTGATAGGCAGGGGAGTCCTTATGAATCACTAGACTCTAGAAAATCCACAGTCAAAATATTATGAAACTGTATGATAGCCTGTACAGTCATCATATGCAGCTCCTTATATTTCCCTGTGTTTTATCGAACTGAACAGATGAGACAAAGCTTTTATGTAGTTTAATGCCGGAGTCAAACAATTATGTATTGATAAACAATTATAAAACTAATGTACAAGCTCATTATGATGATACAAAATAGGGTTCAAGAAGTCATAAGTAAACAAAAAAAAAGGCTGTTAAAGCTTGCAAGTCATGCTGCCAAGTTTCTTGTCTTCTAAAGCCTTTGTATTCCCAAGACTTCTTTGGTGCTGTCAAATGAATAACCTTTTCAGAGAGAAAAGCTAATTGGCAGATCCTTTTAATGTTTTTTTTTCTTTCTCTCTCTCCCCCGTCTCTTTTTCTCATATTAATTCTGCACTGTTGATACCTGTCGCTGTTTCTACAGTCATCCGTTACCTTAGTGTGCTCATTACTGTGGTATGCCAAACTAATGCTAATTAAACTATGATACCACAAGTATTATCTATCTATTTTCCAATTATTTATGAACCTATAAGTAAACTATAATATAGCCATTTCCATCACAGTTTGAGCTACCTAAAATGAATTGCAACTATGGATTTGAATGGATTTGGTATTAAATAGGGTTAAAAAAAAGACTTGATCAAGTCTCAAAGTGGAATTTATTCAAAGCTGTTTCTTTGATCTTGAGATCCTTGCATCCATGGCACTTGCTCTGATGTCTGTGCCCAGGGGAGGATGGCCATCCCCTGAGTGTAGGTGACTGGTTTCATCCCCCTCACACCCATGCTCACCCCCACCCTCCACCTCTTGCTGGATGTTTAGGGAAGTTGAGGGAAGGGAACAAGGCCAAGAAGTGACAGGGGCATCAGGATGGAACAGAGTGCTGCACCTCTCAACTGTCACCGAGGCACGCACACTCACACACACACAAACCAGTCTACTGAGCCCCAACACATACATGCACAAGCACATACACAACAACTCCACTCCCACTTTTAAGTCAGGACCATTGCTCACTGTCACCTTTATGTCACCCCGCCACACACAGGGATGCAGACTCTGAAAAATGGACACACACATACACACACACACACACATACACACACAGTAGAGAAGGTGACTTGCTTTTGTTTGGCAGAGCATGAACCAGACACATGGACTGACATGACACAGAGAGTTCTGGAGAGAGGATCTCTGAGAGAAGGAGGTGAAAATATAAGATAATATTCTACGCAATGAGAGGGGTGAGCGGGGCATGAGAAAAAAGCAGTTACATAAATTAACAAAAAGTGAGCGTGAGGATGAGAAATGAGAAAGTAGAGAGCATGAACATAACTCTAGGTGCAGGTACTCTAGTTACAGATGTGAGGGTAAACACACTTTATTCACATATACACGCAAAGAGATATCATCTCATCTATAACGAAGAGCAGCTCTGGAAGAGGGTACCAAGTCACCCGGCATGCCCTGTCACATAGTCGTTGCTATGGCAACAACAGCATAATAAAAGTATAATAGCCATGTTATATAATCCTATAGTAATCCCCACTGATATTTCAGTATTAATGTCAGATAGTTTTGCCACTGAGATTACTCATGCATGCCAAGACTACTATCATGAGTATATTGTTGTTTTTTTATTAAACAATAACTGGATACCGTATGTCATGTTCAGAGTTATAATATTGTGTACAATACAAGTATTAATGCAATTTCAATGCATCTTCTCACTCAGAGTGAGAAACAGTCTTGCATTTGTGAATAAACAAACCTTAACTCCACAGACTGGATATTGACTGTCTGGATTATTAGGATCATATGCTGCTGTCTACACACTGCACACATGCAGATTCATAACACAATATATGGAAAATAGATAAAAAGGAAATCAAGTGCAATATTGAGACCCAATTGAAAAACAGCCCTCCAGTGTCCGGCACTATCACCCACAGAGGCAGTTATGAAAACATTATCAAACAGAGGAGTTCAATTCACAAATATCTAGTTCTGCAACAATAATGCAGATGCCCTTTTTAAATTGTATAATTTCAGAAATAGGATATTATAAAAGTAAATGTTTTAATTATACAGTAAAGAGTTTATAAAAACTATATGGTGAATGACAACTAACCTTCCTCACCCTCACATACACACACCAACATACTTCTGAGCCACACAGATGAAGCTATTTAACATAGAGAACCTGGCCTAATGGCATCTTCAGGGGCCGCAGTGGGATCACATATGCTAGATAAAGGCCTGCCACACCAACCCACCATTAGATGGCTCTGTCAGGAGATTATTTGTTTGTTTGTTTGTTGTGTGCATGTGTGTGTCTGTGTGTGTGTGTGCATGCATGCATGCATGTGAGAAAGAGAGATGAAGGAAGAAGTTAAAAAAAAATTGTGTGGTGGAGTGTGAAGCACTAAAAGTCACACTATAGAGAAACAGCTGCTGCTTGTTTGCCCACGGGACCAGATTGATGCTGCCGATCACCATCTATACTAGAGTGTTTTTGTGTTTGTGTGTGTGTGTGTGTGTGCGTGCGTGCATTAAAGGTAAATATAGGATATATGGAGTTTGTTGGAACCAAAAATGCTAATATAATGATAACACAATAAATTGGACAAAATCCAATCTCCTCTTCCTGTTATATTTCTGTATTTTAAAAGGTCATTTTATGTCATAGGGCTTTATACCTGTGTAAACTCTCAGCAGCAGTGTTACTGTGTAATTTTCCGCTCAGCTGGTGTTCTTGCATCGGTAGTATGTAAAGTAGATGGCTCAAAGGTTTCTAGACCTGGGGGCAATTTCTATTTCTTTTGGTATGGGCTTATGCAGTATGAGACACAGATTTTGTCTGTGTGAGTGTCCTTGTGTGTATACGTGTGTGTTTGTCCAGAAATAGGAGTAACAGGGTCATGGCCAGTGGGCCAGGTAATGACTCTCCCACTGGCCCCCTCCATGCGGATTTCTGCTCTGTGGGCTACCACTCTTAATGATAGCACAGGGAGACACACTGACTTGTATGTGTTTCAGTGTGTGCGTGTCACATGTTTGAGTGAGAGATGTAGCCAGGCTGAATGTAGATGTGTGCCATTTAGACTGAATCTCTGTGACAGCTCCTGTTGCACAGTAACTTATACAGCCTCAATCTATTAGTATGTATATGATTCTATATAGTGTCTGATTATGCATGGGTAGTATGGCAATTGGGTTTTAGTTGGAGTGTATTTTTGAATGTGCATTGATTTACCAAACTGTGCTGGAAAGGCAGAAACTCAGTTGTTCAGTAAACAACAAATACCTTACAAAGTCTTGTACTGTGCATACATGTGTTATGTACTGTACATATATGTGTGTGCATGCGTTCATATGTGTGTTTGTTTTCCTCGGGTGACATGAGCACTTGATATACCGGAGAATGGCTGGATCTAGGCTTTGTGATAACTTAATAGCTTTCATATCCCAGCCTGCTTGACCTTCTCCATGCCTCACATTAGATATGCATTACACCTGTAAGTCTCACATGGCCAGGTACATATGTACCCTCTTTTTTTAGTATTATTCTCTCTCTACACCCTCTGAGCCCTGGAATCTGCCAGTCACCAATACACCATTAGTTTGATTATAAGGGATCAAGCCTGCATTTATACTAGTTTTCTATACTATAATAGTTTTTATTCATGGGGTATGTTTCCTTATGCTGGTGCACATTTGATACCCAAACTATAAATTAAAAGAATGAGTAGTTGTCAATGTTGTTTCTTTTTTAGCCAAAGATATGACACTTTGATTCATATGACAGGACCACACAACCTTTTAGAACTAATTTATGTTGATTAGGGATGTCTTTGGCCTATGTGTACAAACTGCGCAGAATAATGTGATCATATTGTATTCTAACTATTGCAGTGAATCAAATCATCAAAGTGGCTAAATTATACATATTGTGCGATGAAATATATTATCCACAAGACTGCTAAGTTCTGAATGGCCGTGGCAGCCTCATCAGCAACAATTGCAGAGGCTAAAAATCCATCGCCTGCCTCTGCCCTCTCCACTGTTTCATTCTAATTGTGTCACCTTATCAAAGGCTGGGAGAAACAAGAGTGCAGATTAGTTCCCATTCAGAGCCAATCAAATCCTTTCAGCTCTCTCTCTCTCATAATGTCACTCAAACAGCATCACACAACGGCACTGTTTACTAACCACATTAATAGATGTTGGACATCTAATTCTCCACAAATAAGATAGCCCCAGTCTGGCTTTTTATGACTGTGATGTGAAATCTAAACCACTTTAATTTCTGGAGTTCTCCAAATGTTCTGGTCTTTGGTGTTTGCAAAGGGCCAGACTGTTTAATATTGTTACAAAGGAGGCAATCTTTTTTTGCTTTTAAGGTCCGTCTGGATAGTAATTGAAAACAATTATCCAATGCTTTGCTCTGATAATGATATAACACAACATCAGCTGAACTGTGTGCTCCATTATATACAATATCCTTTCGCTAAAACCCCAAATCAGCCAGAGCAGCTACATAAATTCCCCTTCAGCATGGTAATATCTGTAGATTCAGTCAGGATGCAAGACACCGAACACATCAAGTACATCAAGTTTTATCACAATGAGATATAATATTGATTCTTTGGACAATGATATGAAATTTACTGGTTTCCCAAAGTCTGCCTCAATACAAGTTTAATTTGAATTTAGATATGAGATATGATATTGTGCTCATTTAACACAATCATTTATATCATCTCACAAAAAGCAGAAAATCTCTACCAGGTATTTGAATGAAGAACAGTCTACTCTTTTTAGTAAAAATAATAAAAATAATAAACCTCCTGTTTTTCAGTATGAATTTTTATTTGACATATTGGATCATTGATTCATTGAACACTCCTACCCCTATACTGCACCATTGTAGTGGCCTCATTGAATGAATGAGAAGAGCCTGTGTTCTTTAAACAATATGAAAAAAAGCTCTTAAGTATATATTTATATAAAGCAAAGAGAAAAAAGCCTCCATTTTCCAGTGAGTCACAGTCCGTCACTGCATGGTCCATGTCTGGGATGTGAAAGCTAATCATTCAACCCGCTGACTGTTTCATCCTGCCCAGCGAGTGTATGACCTTCTGACTCTGAGAACGAGATGAAACTTGCAGTCCCTGCAGGGCTGTCTGACATCTCCATAGATAAACAGAGATCATTCAGGTACTTGCAGTACAAGTCACTGACTGCCAGCTCTATTTGTGGATAATATGACATTTCAGAGTTAGTAAAGTCTGTGAGAGAATGTAAAATGTAAAAACAGTAAAAGCTGGCATTGCAAACATCATGACAGGCTAGAGAACCTGTGAGAATCATGATACATAACCATTATTGATACGCAGAACTGATTCACTTTAAGTCGGTTTGTTTTAAAGGGTTTTATTTGCAGCTCCCAGTCCAGTGATGCCAGGTCTAGTTGTCGTACTCACACTGCCTCGTTAAGTCTTGTTGGCTTGTAACAGTATTAAGATAAATTATAAAAGTTTGCAGATGATAAGACTTTGTGCTGTCTCGGTCTCTCTCCTCTGATCTTTGTCTTTGTGTGATGAATCCATAAATATCTGCAGGTCTGGGTGTCTGCCAGAGATGAGGCCATTGGGTGTGTGGCCTGAGACCAGGGTTTGAGTTTATTAGCAGAACACACGATAGAAACAAAAAAGCATGTACACAACAAGCACATACACAAAATGTCCTGCTTAGCATCTTCTGCTCATATTACTTTTCTATGGAAGTCAACAACACACCTGTAGGCAACAGAGACGCAAACTGAGTGTATATGTATATTTGTACTGCAGGTGAAAGTGAGCATTTGCAGGTTTCTGTGTGGGTTGTTTGCCTGGGGTTACTTATATGATATGGTCTTATTAAATCGGTGGAAAAAAAGGATGAACAGACTGGAGTGATAGAAAAACACAAAGAAACCTGAAGCGATTAAACCCCTTCTCAAACCAGCTTAGCAGTGAAAGCTTCACAGAAAGCCAACAATGGTTGCCTTCCCCTTAAATCTTGCTTCTCTTTCGCTTTCTTTTCCCCTCCTTTACCCCTCCTCCTGTTCTCTCCCTCTCTCTAACAGATTATTCCTTTTCTTTTTCTTTATGTTTGTCTTCTCTTCGGCACGTTAGGCCGCTTAACTTTACAATACTCATGTCAGGTCAAAACCAACCCTACCTCAATCTCTCCAATTCAGTATGAAAAGCTTCTTGCTGCATAAGGTATTACGGCGTCTCAACCGTCAGCCACCTCAAAAGTCTTTCTTTTATTCGTTCATTACAACCTCTTCCTTTCTTTTTATTCTTTTATTTTTTCCAAAGGAGTTTTAGGGCACTCTGTGGGTTTGCAAGGTTGCTAATTGCGCTGCAGGTTTTTGTCTAAATCAATAGGGGATTAAAGTTGAATAAGTCCACGAGGGGATTAGTTTGTGTGTGTGTGTGTGTGTGTGTGTGTGTGTGTGTGTGTGTGTGTGTCTAGAAGAGTTTGAGTTGATTTCTCCACTTTATTTTTCCACTGCAAATGCATTTATCACAAATACAACGCCTCATCTGTATTTTCAGCCACTTCAACTGTACTATTTGACTTATAAACTGTCCAATATCAGGGTTCTCATATCAACCTCACTTACCCAAACCCATTTAGATCTTCCCACTATGAGGAACTACTCTGCAGTACATCAAGGGATAGTGTTTGGAACAGGAGCTAGTGAATTCCTATCAAAGCACAAAAGGGTCCTAGTCCTTCAGCTCCCAAAACCAGTGTAAGGGACTGGATTAGACCACCTGGTTTGGTATTAAGAGGGGGAGGAATCCAACCCTCCACATCTCCACCTGCACTTGGCATTGCCCATGAATGCCAGTCATTAAGACAGCATTACAAAGACGAAGCTGACCTTTCTTCCCCAGCGGACTGGCTCCACTTCCACATATAGAGAAACCATTGTTTTAAATGCAACTGCTCCCACCGCCACTGTAGCTAGTCTACTGCCGGAGAGGAAATATGATAAATGTGTCTAGCTCCATCTGTCAGGGAGTGGCAGATCATTCTCTTTTTCCCATGTGCCAACAGGTGTATAAAGGGGTAAGCCCTGGTCAGATTACTGCATGTTTGTGTGTATGTACGTGCATTTGTCATCCATGAATAACACACCCACCTTCTCTTGCATTTTTTTTTTTTCCCAGGTGCACCAGAAAGGAGAAATGCGAGCGTTCATCAGAGCCTCGCCGCTTTGCATCGGACATCAAGCAGTGTGTGCGTCTCAGTGTCCACCCAAACAACATCTCAGTGTCCCAGTTTAGTGTCACGGTGAGTGGATAGAGACACACTATTCCTCATCAACACTGAAAAGAAACATTGCCCTGTTTTCTAAAGTTTGAGTAGATGCACAGTCTTAGTCATATCATAAATTCTCCTTAGTGCAGCTTTTCTTTTCAAATCCTCTGACCCAGTTAACATTACCTTATTGTTTTATTACTGTGCTTCTGCTCCTGTCCCACTGCAGGTTAAAAGGTGGCTACATTTGAATTTGAATGTATTTTTGTCTTTTATTAGGGAAGTAACACTTTATTTTAGTGGAGCCACATTGCAGTAAACAGTGAGGATAGCTGGATGTGTTGCTACTGAGAAAAATCTTGTCTCACTCATTGCACACTCAAGCATAATTTGTAATGCGATGTAATTATGCTCTAGATACTGATTAGTAGCCAGTATTAACTCTAAAATCCTGCTTTACATCATGTTACTGCCTGGCAACATGCATCCTTCAAATCCTGACCTCACAACTTTCAGTCCGGCCCAGTGAAATAGTGCACCAACAGATGTCAACACTCATTAAAAAGCACACAGCTTAGCTCAGCTGTGTTTACTGTGATCGCTGGCAGCTAAATGCACCACTTTTCCCCCTGGATATTTCGTTCTATAAAAAGCTGCCAGATTTAAAGGGTTTGCATTGTTTCAATTATTAAAGTGTATTGATCAGTGTTCATGGAGCTGTGATCCATTTGCAAAGTTCTTATGTTGCAATAGAGATTAAGAAATACAGAACTAAGGGGAAATAGAAAAAAAACTTGTCAGTTTTTATAAAATAGTTTCTCAACTCCACCTTTTGGCAGAGGATACATATTCTGTGTTTTCACTCATATCTTTTGGGAGAAGATGTGATATAATACATGTGTGTTGGTTTCTTGCTACAGACTCTGAAGACCACGTTTTGTCAGTTGATTAAGCGCGTGTCCCCAGTGTGTTGCATTTGAGTAAAACTCATCACTCAGAGACTCACAGCTTTTTCCTCATTTTATACGCTTGCACCACAGTGAACACACCATGCTGTTCTATATCCTCGAGCACACACACATTTTTTTTTCTTTTTTATCAAAACTTGGTGTATATAGAGATACTCTATTTTAAAAGGCTGTAACACTGAATGTTATGAAAATCCCATTGACCTTAACCACCTTAAGTGATGTCACATTTCAATTCCAATTTCCTATTTAATGGTGGTGTGGTAATGGTAAGCATTCAGTATGATTTTCTAAGGTCAAGCCTGAATGACTATTCTCCATCTATGTTGCTCTGCGGGTCACACCAGAGGTGTTGATTTTCTGAGGTACACCTCTGCATCACTAATGATATTCATGGAGTGTGTGTATGCAGTGTGTGCTGTGTGTGCTTTGTGTGTTGCTTGAGGCTGAGCCTTCAGAGAGTGTTTAACCTTTTCCCAGTGAGCAGGTTTTACCCAAAGGCTATGCCACACGTCTCCCATCCAGCTGATTGCAGGGCAGAGGCTTCTGCCAGACAGACAGGGGCTCCTCCTTGACCTTTGTGTTATTAAATATTTGTTTGGTAAGATAAGCAATGGCATTCTCTAGAGAGAAAACAGAGGCACTCCACTGCTGAAATCAGACCAATTTTAAACCATTATTGTCTTTTATATTTAATTTATTTCTTTGTTTATAAAGGTTTTGCTCTCATATTTTCCACGCTTCTGGAGGAACTGTCTCCATTTGTACAAATTTTGACTTTGTGTTTATTTTAACTTGCGTATCTAACAGGTCTGTACACCAATTAAAATGTGACTGATTCCTGTTAGTCTTTATTGGTTGCATATGTGTCTAAATCAGATAAATGAAGTATCATATTCTACATTATAATAAGGTGCATTAAAGCCAACTAAAACAGTCTGTGAAATTACATTTTAGGATTTTCTTTTTCTTCCATATTTTTCAAATCAGTCCTTTTATCACAGTGGCTACCTTTGAATACATTTTCAACAAACATTTGCAGCTATGATTTTTTTTTCCCACCATGGTACATGAATATATGAATAGCCCATCATCACATATCCACAGCATTAGATATGGTGTTGTATAAACCACAGGAAGGCTTTTGTGTATAAGCGGTATGTGTGTGTATGTGTGTGGTCGATGCTTCTGTTGACATGAGTAGGTTATTTTCATATTTATGCAGTGCTGCTGTGGCTAGGCTTTGCTGCGTCTACTCTAAATGTAATTGAGAAAACTCATGGTCCTCTTTATTCCCACCTTAAAAAGGAAAAAAAATAAATTAAAGCTAGAGAGGAAGAAGGTGAGCAGTAGAGTGAGCAACGAATAAGAAAGAGGGTGTGTAAGAGATAGAAGCCCTGGCCATTCTCTGTCCATCTTATGTGGGAAGCTGTGTATCTGTTCACACCCACGCTGCCGCCTTTTCATTAAACAGCAATATAAAAACAGTGCAGGTCAGCCCTTCTCTGCCGCTGAGGCAGCTTTCAGCATCATATCACAAGTGCACTATAGACTGTGCCTCAAATCAATGCCTAGACCAAGGCCCACTGTAGACACACTTTTCCATCAATATGTATATTTTGGTCTTGACCTCAGTCCACCTGCCTACCCATCCCTCTTTTTTTTTTTCTTCCTACTCTACCTGAAGCCACTTTTTGCTGAGGTGCAGAGAGCGCTTACACAGCGTTTTCAAATATAGAGAGAACACTTGCGTTCTTTATTTAACAGAATCTGATTTTCCCATCGCTGTCCAGCAGGCTGTATGCCTGCCCCTTTCCTTTTCTTCTCGCCTCACCTGAATTCTTCTCTCCCATTCTTCACTCCAGCCCTACTGCTATTCTTCTCCTTCTCTTGTCCACATCGTCTTTTCATCCTGCACTTTGTTTCAACCATCTATATTCAACTGCCTTGTTCCATCTCTTCTAAATCCTCATTCCTCCACTTACCTTGATGCTCTGCTTTTATCACTTCTTTCACATTCTCTCAATAGACACGTTCTAGCTGAGCCACACTCAGGAAAATTAAGATGGACTGTGAAATCCATACAGTTCATCAATACCACAAGGCATTGTGGGAGATAGCTAGGAAGGTAGTAGTGGTTGTGGCCATCAGATATGGACCATCATGATGACACTAATGTCAGTGTGAACTCAACTGTCCCCCTCCTCTGGCCATTGACTAGGTCTTTACTCTGACCTGCAGCCGTGCTTAATGCTGTTTTTTTTATGTTAGTCATATTTAAAGACTATATTGACTCCCATATATATTTATATATAATATATTGCTCACAGATGCTGCAGTCTTAAGCACTGTAGGTGCAACAGTCGGGAAGCAGATCTAACTGTTTATCTCTGACCAAGTGCAATTATGAAACACGTTGTCATACTTCATCGTTAATATTTTGAAGTGATTCATTATTTTTTGCTAGGTTTGCTTTTATGAATGTGAAGCCATTGAAACTTAATGAATCCTCAACTACCTGTTGGTATTTATAGCTGGCACTAGTTTGCCACAGTGTCAGTAATAGTAGGATAATAGGATAATTTCTGATATCACCAGTGGACAGAATTTCATATAAAGTAAATATGTAGTATAATATTGCAGAGCATGTTGACAGCTACTTTAATTTTTTATTTTATTTTCTACAGTTGGTATTAGAAGCCCATAATGTCCCAGAACTTTCTGCGGGAGTCAACTGCACCTTTGAAGACCTCGCTGAGATGAACGGCTTGGTGGAGGGAAACCGGATTAAGTGCTTCTCGCCCGCTGAGAAAGAGATGCCGCGCATTGTTGTTGACAAAGGTAAGTGTGGATGTACTTTCAGCTGTATTTCTATATTGATTTACTTACGTTTTATTACTATCAGTATTCTCTACTACTCAATGAAATTTCTCATGCATACGTACGCATCTCACATACGTACCATGTAAAAAATTCATCTGGATGTTTTCCCCTCAGTCAGAAGCATGCTAGTGCCAGGCCTAAGAGTATTTTATAAATTTTTGTTTTTCTTCTGCTATCAGTAACTCTGCAGGCCTTGAAGCACTGCCTTCGGTCATGTTTAGGTTGCCATGGGATTTATTTACCACCCTCCCTCAAAGTGGATATGCTCCAGAGGGAGTGATGGGACCCCGGCTAACTCCAGTGCAAAAAGGAGCATATCATGCTTCATAGCTAAATGTCACTATAGTGTTTCAGATAATTTAGAGCCAAGAGATTACACCGTCCCTCCAGACAGTGCCAATGTTTTCATTGCTTTGAATGGACAAACATTTAAAACCATATTTATTATACAACTAAAAGGGGGGGAAAGAGTTACATTTTTTTTCTCCTTCGTTGGTCTAATTGAACATAGCTCTCATATGAGAAAGCCTGTCCCCAGGCCTGTCCCCAGGCAGGCAATCCTTCATCACCAACCCTCACCAACGTGTTGAGATAATGAAGATGCCACCCTTCCATACTTGCATACAAAAAGAGAAAATGAATAATAAATGAAAAGAGAGAAAGAATAGAACAGGAAAAGACTGTGATCTATCAGTAATGCTCCAAATTTACATACAAAGGAATTCCCAGTGAAGCTTTTTAGATCCACTACCAACCAATGTCACATCTCTAGAGAAAACGGTATCAGCACTTGCTTGTATGTGCAGAAATGTTATCTATAAAGGTTTTAGTTTAGATATTAGAGCAAAAAAAACAAACATGAGGTACTGTAAGTACAGACGAAAGTGCAGAGGACAGGAATGAGTAGACTACCATGAAATCACAATGCTTTTAGGCCTCAGTGGCTTCATTTATTTAGTACACACACACACACACACACAGAAGCATCACACACACCTCCAACTGCCATGAACAAGCACACAATGCCATTGGAATAAAGTAATCTACAGATAGACAGCACACATCTACAGATGTAAGGCAGACAAGGAGCCTGAAGCTACATGTGTTTAGTGTTTACCACGTCACCCACACGTAAAGCTGGTGATGCTGAAGTCATGCAAACATTGATGTATAAATATGTATTCTGAGGCACACAACTGAAGGATGGAGCATTTCTTTCCATCTTTGTGTTTCTTCAACACCCATAAACACACACCGTTAAATCCTTTTTCCTGTTTCAGGAAGTGGGAAAAATTGTCCACAATTTTGCCAATATTCACCAACTTTTATCTCCCATTTCGACTGGCACTGAAGGAGAATAGAGGGAGGGAGAGATAGTGTTAGCAGGCTTCAAGGTAACATTTAGGTGGCCTAATTAGGACAGATCTGTTGTCAGTGGTGCTTTACTGTGATTGATGAATGATTCCTTCTTTGTTCGAGAGATGGAGAGAGACACAGGGGAGAAGAAAGAGTTGCAGTGTGGAAGGAAGCGAGGAGACCTGTGTGTGGAGATAGAGTCGGGGTGTGAGAGAGAGAGAGGTACAGAGGTAGTGCAGAGAGAGAGAGAGAGCAGTAAGGTGTGTGGATGTGCTGTTGAATTAAACATGAATTCCTTCATTAGGGCCAGACAAAAAGACACGCCAAATACAGATGAGGATCACATATACACAAACTTAAAACACAAAAAAAGGACTTTTCTGGGGAAGTGCACCAAATTTTATTGTCTCTTTTAAGGTGGTATAAGGATAGGGAGGCTTAACCCGACAAAATCCTTCCACTCTCCCTCTATCTTAGGATATTGCTTTTACCGCTGCTACAGGCTGAGCACCTGTGGCGGCTCAAAGCGGTGCAGGCATCTTCCCGTTGCCTTGCCTCTTACCGTTTTGTTCATCTTTGCATATCAAACTATTCATTTTCACTGTGATCTGTTTCCTCTAGGTGACCACCAGATTGTGCAGCTCTATCTCAAGTCCAAAGAAACAGGCTTGGCATTCGCGAATACCAGTTTTGTTTTCTACAACTGTAGCGTGCACAAGTCGTAAGTCTCCATGTCTGCTTGTATTTTTTTAATAACTACTTGTTTAGTTAATGTTAAGGTTCCTGATTTACAGTGAAAGTAAGCATTTTAGTCAATTAGTGTCACTCTCCATTGACCTTTTAAGTTGGATCTCTCCTAAATATAACTTGTTAAGTCATAGTCTCTGCATATTGCTTAAAAAAAAAACAAAAAAAAACCTGACATTGATTCGTAAACTGTTGGAAATTGCATTGTATACATAAGTAAGTGGTCATATTGAACTTCTGTTCTCCAGTGTTTTTGCTGCAGTTCAATACTAATTCACAGCCGTATCTTGCCTCTCCTCTCTCCATTTAGGTGTCTGTCATGTGTGAGTAGTCCCTACCAGTGCCACTGGTGTAAATACAGACATGACTGTACCCACGACCCTCGCACATGTTCCTTCCAGGAGGGACGTGTCAAGAAGCCTGAGGTATATCCCAAAGAATTAACAGTTAACTTGATTTTTTTTTCACCTGTATCAAATCTATCTGGGGGTAGGAGTGGCACTAAGAAGGGAACTGAAAGATTAATTGGACCCAGAGCTACACATGCCTTAAAACATGGCAAGGATTATAGAAATGTGAATTCCTAGCAGCACTTCAGCTTATAGATCTAAAGACAGTCAACATGAATGCATTAAAACAATGTCAAAGTTTCTATTTTTTTAATCGTGGCCAGCTCCACTTCGACTTTGGCGTGGACCAGTTACATAAATAAAACACAGTGAAATAAATTGAGGGGAAATGTTTGCCTACATTAGACTAATAGCTACCATTCTAGGTTTCACATGCAAAAAAAAAAAAGTTATGTTAAAAGGATTGAGACACCTTTCAGCTGTAGTGCTTCCATCTGGCATGAGTCTCTTGGCATGTCTCGCTCTTGAATGCACATCAAAGGGCGGTTGAAGCTAATAAAACGGAGCCATTTTCTCTTGCCCATCCCTATTCCCTGTGACAGCTTAGTCTGTGTGAATTATCAATAGTATTGGCAGCCAGTTCTATTCCCGTCGAAGCAGAGCCCGCTGTAATTAGGCTGCACTGCTGCAGAGGACAAGCCACTCACTGGATGCAGTACTTTCACTGAATGCCCCCAACCTGCTCACTCCCCATGCCGTGAGAGAGGTCTCACTCTGATTTAGAGTCACTGACACAGTTATGGCCTTTAAGGCAGTACAAGGACTTAAAGGAAGGTTTGGGTATGTGCCCATGAACGGTATGTGTTCAACCTCAGGTGTGCGCCTGTGGACACAGTGTGTCTGTGTGTGTCTGCATGCTCCTACATATTTTCATGTCCATGCGTATGTGTGGATTTGTCTACAGTTTTTGCCTGACTGTATCCTGCCAATTCACAGTAGTTTTCAGGCGGAGGCTTTGCAGGGAGTTAGTGGTCTGTTAATCCTAGCCTGAGGTGAGCTGTGATGAAGATCACTAGTGTTCATGTCTGGGTTGGCAGACGCTACATGATGGGCAGGGACAAGCTTAGCCAGATTGCTTCCTTTGATGAGCAGTCTGCTCTCAATTGTGTTATTCCACCCATGTTTCCCTCAAGCCATTCAACCTGAGCAGATGATATTATTTTCTTTTTCCGCTGTTTCCATTATCCTTTTGAACCTTCTGCTTAGTCAGGCCCAAGCTTGAGTCTTTGCAGGTTTACTTTTCCAATTAACTGAGGCACTGGTGGTCAATATTGACTGAGGATAATAATGTGTGAATCCGTTCCTATTGTGTTGCTTACTAAAAGAAAACCATAAATAAAGCGAGAGGGATTAGGTATTAGCACATTAATGACATCTCATATTTGGCATGCTGTTTCAGAAAAAAAAAAAAGCAGGTGTTTTTTAGGCTTAATGACTTTTAATTTGCTTTTAATTAACCCCTCAAATCCAAGGTCATGTATTAGCTGCCAGATTTTTTTTGGTTGCCGTTTTGAATTAAACACATACACATGCAGAGACACACACAACCATCCTTAGGATTATTCACGACAGGCAACAAGTCAACTTTGTTCTTTGAAATAGGATGACCTCCTTCTGCTGTAGATGATTTTTTTTTTGTGTACTATCACAATTAAGGGATTTCAAGCATTGACAGGAATAATCCCTTAACTCTATGCTAATGATTGACAGGCAAATCTCCCTACTGGTTGAGCTTGTTGTTAGTATGTATGACAGGAGAGACTTAAAGCCAGGCCTGGGCATTTAGTCAGTGCCTTTTTATTCATGCCAGCAGTGGTATGGGCACATGGATCAGACGTTTGCATGTTGGCATTTTAACCAGGGCCACATCCCTGTTTGCCCTCCATACATCTCAAGGACTTATCCTTTTGGATTTATTTATGACAATATGAATAATATAATGTGTTCACAGTGTTCACTTGCATATTTAGCACCTTTTCTTGGATGCATCTTCCATACCTAAAGTGCACATACTCAAATCTAAAGCAACTGATGAAACAGACGACACTTTCTGTTCTCTTTGTCTGATTTTATATATTCCTCTTCCTTCTTCCCCTGTCTACAGCACAGCATGTTCATATCCTGAGCTTGTACCAAGCCTTTTCCTAACATTTTCAGTTATTGAGAAGTACCCAATATCCCAAAACATTAATACTACTGAATATATATCATTACCCCGGAGCACATATGGCATATCCATGCATTGCTTCTTCTCTGTGCTGCAGTAACTAATGCCAAGGAGTTTATTTACCAGAAACATATTGATCAGGTGATTAGGATAATTTTATTAAAGAAGCTTAATGTCAGCGGTAATAGCTGTTAGTTGCCAATAGTAGACTGGAATGGTAAAGAGAGGTGCTTTGATTTAATTGATAGACAAGAAGAGGCAAGAAAATAAAGGCAAAAGGTAAAACTATTACTTCAACTTTCTCTTATAGATATCACAGTTTACAGACTAACTACTGTATTTATCACAGTGCACAGTTAATTGTTGTTTAGTGACTACCGATAGAAATAATGACCATAAAAGTAGAGTAAAACCCAAATTGGAAAAAAAAGTTGGGGTTTTTTTTTCAGAGAAAGGACAGAGACACAAGGAGAGAAGCTAAATATGGCAAAAGAAAAGAGTGAGACGGTGAGGAGGTATTTGGGGAAAAAAAATATTAAGGCGAGGACTGAACGGCAGGATTGGCAAGGAGCAGCAGGGAAGGTGAGCAGAGAGCAGGAGAGTGTCTTTGCCCGAGGCTCTGTAGGAAATGATAAAACAGAGCCCAGTTAAGGGGAGCATTTGGTAACCACAAGGTGTGTGTGTGTGTATACGTGTATGAAAACTTAAAATCCACTTCATCTTCACACCTTACACTGCTATAATTATGGGTCTCTTTCTCTCTTTTGCTCTCATCCTCCCTCGCTTCAAACTATGCCAAGGGCTTTTACATTCACAGTTCCCACTCTGCTTCCTACTCTCTGTCACTCTCCCTATCTCCACCCTTCACACCTCCCGCCAGCCTCTAATTATCAGATCTTAGTAGGTCCCTGAGAAGAAAAGAAGGCAGGAAAGAGAGAGTGAAGAGAGAATCAGTAAGAGGGAGATGATAGAAGAGAAGGGTCAGTGAGCTGAGGTAGGATGAACAACACAGGCTGGGTTTAGAGCGAGAAAACAATGAGTCGGTGATGATGAGAGGAAAAATGAAGGATAATTATACAGAAAAAAAAGAGGGAGCAGAAGTCGGCGCTTATTATGTTGTTTTGATGACTTATGTTATTGACAGGTACTTTTCTTTGTCTGGTGTTTTAGTGCAAGTCCTTGACTTCTTGATTGTACGACTGTCACAGAGGTTTACAACTTCTCTCTCTCACACACACACACACACACACACACAAAAAGACACACTCACATAAACACATGTACAAATCAATAACTGTGTCTTGTAGTCTCTCTCACCTCCTCATGTCAAATCACTTATCTTGACAGTGGGCAGGGATGCCACTAGCGATTTATTTTCATCATAGATTAATCTATTGATTATTTTCTTGATTAAATTGATTAGTCAATAAAATGTCAGAAATTTGTGAACAATTTCAATCACCATTTCCCAAAGCCCGAGATGCTTCCTAATATATCGTTTTTCCGTTTTTCAATGACCAATAGTCCACAACCCAAAGATATTCAGTATGCTAACATAGAGGTTTTAAAAAATGCATTCACCTTAAGTTGCTGGAATAAGAAAAATTGGGATTTTTTTCTTAAAAAATGACTCAAAACACAATTAATTGATTATCAAAATAGTTGGTGTTTTTTTCGATCGACTAATCAATTAATTGTGGCAGATCTAAATGTTGGTTTCACACAATTTACAGAAAACATTTTCTCTATTACTTCTAGTGATATATACCTAACAATATATTTGGTATAATTTGTCTAGATCTTAAGCTATTCACCTCAGAGATTCTGCTCCACTCCACTAAAACAAAAGCATTCTCAAATAGTACAACGCTTTTATATGACTACCATTGTACCGTATTTCACTCCTCCACTCCTCTCTCTTGATAGTATGGAGGCTGTTGGCGTTTATATTTATGATTCTCAGTATGTTATACTGTATATAGTGTTTGGTTTGAGTATATTTATCTGTGTGGTGATTTGGATTTGCTCCTCTGTTATTGATTGCACCTCAGTTGTTGGGGGTTGAGAGGGCTGGGAGCAGGCAATAAACACACTGACATTCGATCAACTTAATGTTGACATAAATCTTAACAGGCGACAGCAGGAATCACTGCCAACACCGCCGGTATCAGTCGCCAGCGAGGATGTACAGTACATGTGTTTGTCCAAAACACGGAAAGCCCACTTGGCCTCAGGAACTGCTGGCAATGATATGACTGTGTATGTGAGTGTGTCTTAGTGTGTATGTATACATACAAACAGAAAAATCAGAGCTTAGTAGGAATAAAAAAAACACAGGCTACCAACAGTGTACACACTCGCTTGCTTTTAGATTCCCTTCCACGTCATGCATCTTTCATTACTGTTGAAACAAATAAGGCATCTGTTTGTTTCCTTCATATTTTGTTGTTTCCTTTGTCATAAATGGTGAGAATTAAGATTTTGCACATTGTAAACACAAGAACGACAGATTGTGTAAGCATGTAAGCTCAGTCTGCAAGAGTGGGGGAAGCCTGCTTCAGAATTACGGGGCTGATGACTCTGCTTTATGGGTTTAAATAAACCTGTGTGTGTGTGTGTGTGTGTGTGTGTGTGTGTATGTACATGTGAAATAATGTTTTTTTGATGTGACTCTTAAAGATTACTTACCTGAGATTACATGGTTGGGTATTTGGAGTGTAGCTATAAAAAAATACTCATGTCAATGTTGTAAAGAGAATTGTGGAGGGTGTTAATGAAATGGTGCGTGTGTGTGTGTGTACATTTGTGTATGTGTGCATAGTCATCAGCAAATTAAATTTACATTTAGAAGTTTTCCATCTTCGTGACATGTTGTCATAAAGGCAGATGATGCAAGAGATGCTGTCTGGCTCTGACTTGTGGTCTTTATCTTATACTGTAATGGGATTCTAAGGCTGTAGTTTATTCTCAGCGTGTATGTTTGCATGTGAGCGTGTGCGTGCGTGCGTGTGTGTGTGTGTGTGTGCGCTCATACATTCACATGTCATGTCGTGAATTTACCTTGAATCTGCCTGTATGCATGTACAAGTAAGCATAGTGTCACTTGGCTTAGATTTAGGGTTTCAAACACTTTTACAATTTTATCTGTGGTGCTGGATGGCAGACACACAAACACTTCCACTATAAAGTGGTATCTGTGTGTATGCACAATCCAGTCATCTCATCACCATATGCCACTATCAGTCTTGATCTGCGTCTTCAAGACTCATCTTAAATCACTGTGTTAAGTCATACTCCGGTGCTTCCTGCGCCTTCATTTGCACAAACCAGATCAAATGCATTGTCCCTATTTATTGTTCAAGTGTATTAACTGGAAGAAATGTGATTAAAAATGGATTGCATCTCTCTTTGCTCTCCCACTCATATTCATTCTCCAAATACGACCCTTCGTTCTTAGGAAAATGAGATTTGGAAGAGCAAACACACCACTGCACCACCTTTTTACTCCCTCTCCTCCACCACTGAACTCACTCACCCTGTGTGTCATTTATCTATAATGACTTTGTGAATAGTGTCACAGAGCGTTTCCCTCTCTGTCGCCACGCAGCAATCCAGTCACTCACTCAGCCTAACCCAATCAAGTGGCTTTTAATGAACTTCAAACAAGTGTTATCACCCAGTTCAATGTGTGCTATGCTTCACTCCCCACCAACTCCGTCCATGCAAAGGCTCACCTTATCTGCTCTCTCTCTTTTTGCCCTCTTTCCTTCTCCCTCTTTGACATGCTAAAGCTCCTCCTGTCATATTTTTGCCTCTTTCTTGCATCTCTTTACTTTTGTTGTTCCTCTGTCTCATTTTGCCTATTTTGCTCTCCCCCTACCCACCACTCTATAGAGAAAACATTAAGTATTTATAGTAGTGCTGTTCTCTATTTACTGTCTTTACCCTCCTTTACCTTGATTTTTATACTCTGTTCATCTTGCCTTTTCTCTTCCACTCTCTTCACCTGTCTTCATCCTCTTTCCTCTCCTCTTCATCCAGGCAAGTCATGGCTGTTCTATATTTAGCCAGCTACTCATACCTGACACGATTGGCTGTTAATTTTAGACCTCCAATTGCTAAGTGACTCATCTCTCTTTCTTGCTGTCTTTATGTATTTCTGTTGTTCACTCTTCCCTAATTACTGTACAGGCAGATGTCAACCGTTTTTTGGATCTGTCAGTGACATCCTTTCCACATGCATAAAAAACAAGCAAACATACTCATACTCAGCTCATATCACCTACTTAAAAGTGTCTGATTCATTGTATCATTAATGTTCCTCTCATGTGGATAATGGCAGTGGAGTACCTATTGAACTGCTCCTTCACTGTCCAACCAAGAGACTCACGTGATCTCATCTGAAATTATAATAAATAAAAGTATTACACCACAAAAAAAACAGTACACACTGAAGTGGCTATGTCATTCAGTTAAAGTAATGTTGGTAACATAGTGTTGGATAGTCTGCTACCTGCATAGATGGAGCATTGAATGTCAGTCAGGTTGTAAGAATATTCCTTTACTGGATATGGTTACGTATCTGTAATTATTGCCAATGGCATCCAGCCTCCTGTCATTTTGTACAATCAAAAGGCTTAGTAAATTTAGGCTCATAATCGCACAATGTTCTTGAGTGAAATGAATGTAGTTGCAATAATGTAATAGACCTACATAGAAGACTTAGTCCTCACTATCCTTCCTTGTCTTTTTTAGGAGTGTCCCCAGCTGCTGCCTGCAGAGAGGATCCTGGTACCTGTCAACGTAGTAAAGCCCATCACCCTGCGGGCTAAGAACCTCCCTCAGCCCCAGTCTGGACAGAGGGGGTACGAGTGTCTGTTGACCATCCAGGGAAACGAGCACAGAGTTCCTGCCCTACGCTTCAACAGCTCCTCAGTGCAGTGTCAAAACACATCGGTGAGGATGTGTGTATGCGTGCATCTGTGTGTGTTTTAACTTGGCGGCGTCTGTAAGATCATTGACCACCACCTTCTCACGCACCAACACTCTATAAAAGACAACATTTCTATAAAGTTTTCCTATAAAACTGATTATAATATAATATCAATCTTCTATGCCAATACAGCCACACACGCACTTATTCCAGCTGGAGGGATTTTTCCTTTTCCAGTTAAATGGGGTAGATGAGACGAGAGTCTGACTTCTCTCATACACAGCCATCCCTGCGATCATCCTCCATTCACTGACTGAATCATTGACAGCAATGAAAGACTAGCATGAAAAAGGCTTTATGCTGGTCTTGATGCTAATCGTCTGTTGATACAATAACATCTCATCTTCCTGTCTGTCTTCATCACTCCGAGTTTGTGTCAGTGTCTGTGTGTAGAGATGTCTGTGGGATATGTGTGTATAATCATAGTACGATCCAAATATTGTACAGTGAAGGAGGGAAACTGTAATTTAGCGGAAAATTATGATTCTAGCACCAACCCTCCATGCTGCTAGTGTTACAGAACCAAATGAAAAATAATCTCGTCTTTGAAAGCTCTTGTATTAGCCGTGTATTGTGCGCGTTTGTGAATTTAGTGCGCGGGTGTGTGAGTTCTTGTGTATATTTACTGGGTGTACAGCCACCTGTTGATGCATTTTGCTTTCAAAGGAGTATTGTGATACCAGAGGCTTTTGGATTTGGAGATAATAGACAGTTTAAAGTAGCTGAAATCTCTCTCTCTCTCTCTCTCTCTCTCTTTCTCTCTCTCTCTCATACTCCATTCCCTGTACCCTCCTCTTTCCTTCTGTGGTTACCATGGTGATAGTATTTCTATGATGGGATGGAGATGAGCAGTCTTCCCGTGGAGTTGACCGTCATCTGGAACGGAGATTTCAGCATCGACAACCCCGCCCACAACAAAGGTGAGCATTTATTGCGTGAGTATGAGCATGCACACGCACTTGTAAATCCATATCTGCTTTTTCCATAGTTTTCAACATAGTATCTTATAAACTGTCACTTACACACAGACACATACAGACACACATAGTAAAGCTGCTGCCTTCCCATTGTTGCCCTTGGAGCTGGTCTCCATGGCAACAGGCGGGCGGTGTGCTGAGGTGTAGCATCCATCCCCTGATGTTGCGTATAGTGGTTAACTTTAACACATCCTCACTTATGCTTTCTTTCTCTCTCCATCTGTCTAACAGTGTTTCTCCTGCACCTCACTACTGTCTCTGTCCCGTACCAGCTCTCTGATTTCCATTTTTTTTGCTTCCTCTTTTTTTTTGCTTACTTACATCTCTTCAGATGTTTCTCTTATTTCATCTCTCTTGTTGAACTTGTGCAATGTATTAATCTCTGCTACTGTATATTCCTTCATTTCATCTCTTATCAGTAAATCATTGTGCTTTACTGTCATAAATTCCAGAATAGCAGCTAATAGATAAACAAATAACCAATATATAACCTAACTTATCAACTGTGAATCAAAGTAAGCAAAGTTAAATTATTGCCAGTCACCAGTCATCAGGCTGAATGTAAGCAGAACAAATAAGTAAACACAAGATATATTTCTCTGCACTTCACTTCTTCTGTCCATCTCCTGACAGTTTACTGTATGTGGAGCGACAGCTCAGTGCTAAAATTTTATGAATTCAGCATTCAGCTGCTGAGCTTGATTCAGTTTGGCCACTGGCGATCCACCACCGTGAGTGATCCATGCCGGGACAGCAGCATGCTGGGGGTTGCAGTTCTCTGACAGGAAAACAACTCATTTTAACTAAAGGCAGTGAAGTCAGGCATAAGAAAGTGTATAAATTTTGGATGATCTGCCAACATGACACTGTGCTGTAAGGCAAAGTTTACACAGCATTTGCGTGGGTTTGCGGTTGCGTGTGTGTGTGTGTGTGTGTGTGTGTCTGAATCAAATACTGAGTACAAAACGTATCCCTGAGCATAAGTGTAAAATCAAAGAAGCAACAAAAGTTAGAGAGCGAAATGTTTGAGCCAGATAATCGTCTCTCGCCGCCTTCTGCCTTTGTTTGCTTGTGAAGGAAGCAGCTCCTGGAGCATCACTTGATGGACAGATCACACAAGCATCAAATGGCAATTAAAAAGAAAATGGCTGGCCCGTCGCCATGGAGATGATGTGTTAAATATGTGGTGGGTGAATAGAGGTGAGAGGCAGCGGTGTAGGAAACTCAAAGAGAGAGGGTGCGGGCGGGGAGTATAAAGTCATGATGATCGATGGAGAGATAATGAGACAAAGATATCAACGAATGTCGCTCTCAAAATGCTGCGTTTGATGTTCACAAACACCAGCTGACAGACATTTAGACACATAGGTAAAGAATACGAATTTTAGTTTGTTTTTTCCCATTTTGAAGCGTTTGTCAGTCATTTACTTAAAGCATATTGGCATGCATTTGCAGATCTGTAATCATTTGTACAAAGGTTGTTCACTTAAACTTCTCCACTCTGTCTCCCTCTCTCATGACCTTCTTATCCTCTTCCTTTCTTGTCTCCTTTCCCTCCTTTTCTGCATTTCATTTCTCCCTGTTGCACAGTCCATCTGTACAAATGCGATGCCCAGCGCGGAAGCTGCGGTTTGTGTCTGAAAGCAGACCCATTGTTTGGGTGCGTTTGGTGTAAAGGAGAGAACCGCTGCACCCTCAAGCAACACTGCCTGCACCCTGAGAACCAGTGGCTGGAGCACAACGGCATCAACAGCAAGTGCACCCACCCACGGATCACACAGGTGAGACGCACACGTCACACAGACATACACGCATCAGTGTTAACATACAGTAAGTCTGCATATACACATATACATGTGACAAGAAATTCAAATATGTGCCTTTTTATTCAAAAGCCCTAAATGTACACCTTAGTTACAGCACATGACGGGAACATAGTTGCTCATCATATACTAGTTACCTCTGAGACAGTGTGGCAGTTGATCATTTCAACATAATGGCAGCGACTGTGAGTAACTGGCTGCTATTCAGTCTTGAGAAACTATATATTTTATACCTTTTTTTAGTGCAGTTACACATTTCATCCATCACAAAGGTAGTTTAAATAATAATGATTAAAAAAAATGACAGCAATCATGAATTGTCACTTTTTAGATATCTTTTCTCTAATGGGTCAATCGTTGCCTTTGACAGAATTTACTCCTCTTACATGCGAACACGCTGACACTCAGACGGTCCATGTAAGACCTAGAGAAAGAGTAATCATCCACACTCTTGCTAGTTATCAATCACCTCTACACAGATGCAGACCCAACCCCCACTTAACCCAGCATGTTCCTGGAAACCACTGACACTGTGTGAGGCAAATAGATTTGACCCGTGGAAGACATATAAAAGTGGCAATGGCAGAAAGGATAAGGGTCAGTGAGATGGAGGATAAGAGGATACAAAGGAAAGATGGATGGAAAGCTGCCCAGATGAAGGGAGAGGAGGATGGATTGGGTTTACATGAAAGAGAGGTTGTGACGAATGGGCAGACTGAGCCAGAATAGTGTCACATGAAGCTGAAGGGGTTTAAGAAGACCCCCGCACCCTCCCCCTTTTTCCCCATGATGGATATAAAGATCCTCTCTGCATCATTTTCCTGAGGAGGAGAGTTGGGGAGCAGATGGTAACTGACTGGAGCAGAAGGGATGAAGCCAAACATGGATGAAAAAGACAGAGAGGGGGGAATCCCCTTTGGTGTCCTGGGAGTGATGGGTTTGGATGGAGAGAGGGAAGAGGGATACAGGAATGGAAGTGTAATCCCTTCCCCGCTCCCCACTCCCTATATCATCTAGAAGCACCAACAGAGGAGATTTGATGAAAGCCATGAACCCAACCCAATTGTTTCTTGTAACGTTTAATGTTATAGTATAGTTATTCAATTAATTATATTAATGAATAATCAGATAGAGGAAGAAAGACAGGAGAGAAAGGTATGAAAACTATGGACTTAACTGCTTGACCTTTTCTTCTTCTCATTGATAAGCTAAACCGTTTTGGTTACATTTATCCAGACAAAATCAAATTGACTCTAAGGAAGATGATGACAAGATGGTTATATCATGTTTCTTGTTCAGCTTATTAAGGAGTCTGGCTCAGTCTGATGCACTCTATCATTCCTCCACTCTCGTGTTTGTCTTCACCCGGAGCGGTGGATTTATTCTTGGAGATGGGCCCTGTATTTCTCCTTACATCCCCGAGGCTGCAGCAGGGACATATTGCAGCCTTCTCACGTCCCCCATAAAAACTGTCAGTGGGTGAGGAGTGAGGACTTTTCCAAGACAACCGGGGCCCTAATGCATTCTAATACGCTTCATTATAATGACAACTCCCATCAACAATATGTGAGGGAGAGACTCTCATGGAATGAAAGGGAGAGAGAGCGAGGAGTGATTAAGTGTTTGCCTCTACCCAACCGTCAATTATCTTGTCAAAGTCACAAATCTAATCAACGCCTCATTGCGTCGCTCTCTCTCTTTCTTTCATTCTTTTGATCCTTCCTTCTCCTTCACTATTGCTCTCGAAATATTTTTTTTTCCCTCTCCATCTTCTGTATTTGCTAATAAATGGAGAGCCACAATGCATTGTGTGCAATCTTTTTAATTGCATGTATTGTAGCCCCGTTCCCAGAAGGCTCTTTTTTTTTTTTCTATTAGGATATCAGCATGGGAGTCTTATTAATCAGAGACATTGAACTGTACGATAGCGCTATCTCCCACATGACGGCGACAGGACTTGTGTTGTGCGTAACCTGGCTTGAGATTGGCATCATTCGATTGGCTAATTCATTTTAAACCCAACTAGTTCAATTTGTTTTAGTCCATTTCTTTGATGATAATAATAATAATTAAATAGTCAAATTAAACTCTTTTGATGTACCTAGGGTAGCATACCAGATATAAGATAAAGCCAAACACAACACTTACTCAGCACTATACCTGTGAACACTGCAGGGGGTCACGCTGACAGCTCTGAACTGAACAGCGAAACAATGAGTCTAAGCCTCAGTTAAAAAAAAAAACAACAACCTTGGGATCACAATTTTTCAGGCAATGGTGACATAGCACCATTAAAGCTGGGCCCCTGCCTGTAGCATGCAGCATGGAGGACTTCTATTTGGCAGAGACAGATATGAGCAGACTATTCTGTGTCCATCTCTAACATCCATCCATCTGGGCCGGCCTGATGATTTCTACCCACGCACACATTCTCACACACACACACACACACACTTACAGGCTGAAAAGTAATTGTGTGAGTAAAGTGTTGATGGATGCTGGAACCACCTCATCAACAATGAAAGATGTTACAGATAAATCAAATGATACTGTGATCACTGCTAAGATGTCACACAATGCCAAGTTTTAAGTTAATCTTATTTAATAGATTGTTGTGGTTTTCAGTAAATACCCGATTGAAAAATGACAGACCTTTGACCCCCCGGCCTTGACCCCATAGCTGTCAATGGAGCTGCTATTGTGTAATTTTCTCTTTTCTGCAGTGTCTTTTCTCCTGTGTCTTTGAATTCATTTTTTTCTGAAATTACATAGTGTGAGAACAGAAACTTTTTTTTACTATTTATCTACCAGGAATCTTAATTAAATGAAACCCAATTAAACAGCCATAATTCTACACCTGTTTGTTCTTTTACATCAGAGATCTGCCCAGAAGGCTTTGTTAATATAACAATATATGTTATTTTGACTAGCTAGTTGCTATTTTAAAATAGGAATTTGACACTTGTTAACAATGGCCACTGCTAAGCTACTGCTCTCTTAAGACAACACATCAATACATTGTGCACGGCAGCGTCAGCATATCTATTACACTCTAAACTAGTTGGAGTATAATACATTTCAGATAAAATACAAATAAAATAATTTGAAAAAATTTGAAAATATGGTATATAAAGGTAAAAAAAAATGATCTGGATATACTATGGACAAGGGACTGAGCTGATACTGAAAAATAAATAAGAACAATAGATTATGGTAATATCGTAAAATAGTGTTTCAATCTTTAGAGAATATATTTGAGTCAAGAAAATATTTTTCTAAAATAAAAATAAATTGCTGCCATTACATAGTTTTAATGCATTCCAGTTTTTAAATGTGCTACTTGTGCAATACGACAACTATTAACCAGAATTTCTTAGTGACAGACCACTTCTAGTGTGGCTTTCTCGCTGGCAGCGGGATGCTGCTGACTTTTCAGATGCTTTGGTTTTAAAGTACATGCTTTTATCTTCCTTTTCACAGTCACACATTACATTGTCAGCAAAATACCTTTGTGATGATACTAATGGATGTTATTTGGGAAAACAAAATCAAATCTTCAAAAACTTCAGTCTATTTTTTATTTTTTTTTTTAATCTGAACAGATCACTCCTCTGCGGGGTCCCAGAGAGGGCGGCACGCTTGTCACTATTCGTGGTGAGAACCTGGGACTGGAGTTCAGAGAGATTCAGGGTAACGTGAAGGTGGCTGAAGTGGAATGCACACCCATACGTGACGGCTACATCCCTGCTGAACAGTAAGTCATGTTTTATATTGATCACCTGAAGGCAGCAAGCAGTAAGTAGTATATACTCAAATAGTATAATAAAAAATAATTTACATTCCTGCAGATCAGTTAATTCCATATGCTAATCAAAGTTTAAACATGTAAGAATACAGTCCACACTGGAACCATAAGGTTAGGTCAAACACTATATCTGAACCATAGGAAAACAAAATCATAAATTTCAACATAATTTTTCTCCTCTATCTTAACGTATCATAATTCCACTGAAAGCACTTTGACCACAGCTCAACACTTCATGCCCTACAGGGAACAAGACACTTGAGTCAGACATAGACACAGTGTTATGTTACCTGTGTTATGTTACACTGTCACGGCAGAGCCATAACAACTCAGCCTGACTGTCGGATCATGAGTCTGAATGCTCACCTCAGGGTGTGTGTTAGTGTGTGAGGAAGCAAAAGAGAAAGTGAGTGAGTAAAAAATTGATTAAGAGGGAGGAAAACCGATGCCAAATTGGCCTGCAGTGGAGTTTAATTTAACTTCAAGTTACAGCAGCACACATAGAGTACAAGACATGTGTATGTGTACTGCTGTGGTCATATAGAACCACTCAGGTCTCTATAATCTGTGCAGTTTTGGCACCAATACACACACATACATACACAAGCATCTTCATACACAAACACACACAATCCCTTAATCATTTTTGAAAATTCAGGCAGTTACATTTAGTTGACATTTCTCTTTAATCCAGTGCTATTGGTCCTTACACGTGCTGTCTATCAAATTATCTTAAACTAGTTTAAAGTTGGCTTATCAACAGACCCAGTGCTTCCTCTGCCTAGAAAGTATGTATTGTGCCAGCACTTTCTAAGCAAATGCTGAACTAGCAGAAGAGGTAGCTGTACTTGAGGTCATATGTAAGAAATGAGAGACTTTTTTTTCTGGAAATGAAGTTGCTGCCAAATAACACATTATTTTTATTGGGTTTTTGTAACATAGGTTTAAGTCCATTCTCATTACTTAAGCTGGTCTGTGCATTTGCTTCTAATGCAAACTGCAGAGTTTTTCAAGAGTTTTTCCATTTAAGCGTATTTGTGTGTGGGATGTACATATGGGTATGTGTTTATACGCATATGTTCCTTTTTGTTATGCAGTATATCCCACACTGATGTTTGCATGTGTGTCCACAGGATTGTGTGTGAGATGGGTAAAGCAGAGAAGAGTCAGTATACTGGGAACGTACAGGTCTGTGTTGGGGTTGGAGAATGTAGACCAGAATTCATGGCAAAGTCCTCCAAGTACTACTACTTTGTGGTGAGTCTCTATTTTCATCTCTTGGTCTCTTTTTATTTTATTTTAATATATGTATTTTTTTATTCAAACATGAAGATGTTCAAGACAACAATAAAAGCAGTTTGCATAATCATAATCATCTAAATAAAGGATTCATTACATGTAGTGTTTTGCCTCTATAAGCAGGAAGGCACCCATGCTGCATATGTCACACTCTGCATGTTAGCACCTCGCTGGTTGTTGGTCTGTGTTCTCACCTACTGTGTTAATACTGTATGTACCTCGTATTATTTGGCTGTGATCCGACACGGGGTGGTTCTCACCAAGGGTCTCCCTCTGTGCATTTATCTCATGCATGCATCAGCAGTGAGACATGACTGCCAGTCACTAATGAGTGCCACTAATGTGAGGAAAAAAAAAAAACATGTGCAGTTATAAAAACTTTTGAATTTTTTTTTTTGACATAAACACATACAAACGCACACATACAGTAACACACACTTCCTGATTTTTTTTTAACACTCTAAATACTGCGCCTGATGAATCAGCATCACTCAAACACAGTAGTATTCCGTAATACATCTGCAGTTATTACCATTATGTACTTGTTTTATGCGGTGATATCGTTTTTACTGCCATCCATTAATGAGCGCTGCCAGAGGTTTATTTCTCAACGGAGTCCCTGTGAAGGTTTATATGATGTTAGGGCTGGAGATGAGATTATAACACGGCCAAAATTAAATGCTTTGTCCATGTTTAACAAAAAAATTATGACTAGGTTAAGAATATGTATGACGTGTTATATAATTTTATTAGAATATATAGTACGTGTATCAAACAACATTCTGATTTATTGATTTACAGCATGTTTATCTGTTTTATTTACATACATTTAAAAGATTAAAAGATTACTATCAACTTTTCTACAAATAAAAATTATATTTCTATCTCTCTAATTTAATTCCTGCTCACTGGTGATTACTTTAATTCTACCCCGTTCTTTAATAGTGTATATTGTATATATTATTTGCTTTACTGATGAACCTGCACATCCTGTACAGTCAAGGCCAGCTTAGTGTCCTTTGCTCATTTGTTGTCTTTTGAGCATCATAATTTCACTACTATTCCTAATTTATTACCTTGATTCTCCTTGATTTCATCCTCTTATTGACTTGCGTAATTTCAACACCCTGCCCTTTCTCCAGATCCCAAGGATTCACAACCTCAAACCCAACCGAGGGCCAGTCTCTGGGGGAACCATTGTCAACATCACTGGCAGTCACCTTGATGCTGGGAGCAACGTGTCAATCATGTTTAAAGACCAGCCATGCACTTATCTGAGGTTAGTGGGGAACAAGCCAAAGCTGACCCTGCCAGTCATACTTAAACAGTCAATCAAAAGCTCAGTCAAAGCAAATGTTAGGCCGGTTACCAAAATAAAATAGAAAAAAAAAGAGTTCTAGCTACAGAGATAAACATCTGTGACTGCTCTCATCTTCATTACGTCATTTTTCACGAGTTAATGTGGGAACAGTTATTGTTCCCTCATCAACTGAGACAATTATTTTGTATCCTTAAAATGTGGGAGTGATCAGGGAATAGTGTCATGAATTAGTAATGGTGATTTCTTATATTATAAATTATTGAGAAAAGACGTGTAATTAATGCATGATCCAACACTTAGCCACTTGATCCTAATCAATGGCGAACTCCAATTTCAGTCAATGAATTACACACCCATGTCCACTTAACCAGCCATTCAATGGTTTTATAACCATTTAGTAATCTGCAATGACGGTGATAAACTGATGAATCTGAAGTGTCGACACAATGTCATATCTTGTCTAAAAAATCCATATTAGGTAACTGTCTTAGGTACTGTCTGCCCTCTTTATACTCATATTTTTATATTATGCAGTTTAACAATATTTATTACACATAGCTAATGCTTCATCCTATTGTCACTTTAGGAGGGGTGGCCTGTGGCTCACCTGCCGAACCCATGCATCCCTGAATGGATATGGAAACGTGTCTGTGTCTGTAAGTATAGACAAGGCCCACCTCCAGAAAGACCTGCGGTTTGAGTATGTGGAGGATCCCACCATCACCAAAATAGAGCCAGAGTGGAGCATCTACAGGTAAGTTTATTTGTGACTGAATGATAAAGTCTACAACGTAATAATTTTGCATCAGGGGCGCTAAGCCAAAGTCTGTACATCATACCACCTTCTGTTAAAAAAATCATTTTGAACCTTGTTGCCGGTCTTCTTTTTCGGTGTCTTTCAGTGGACATACTCCAGTGACAGTGACGGGAACTAACCTGGATATTATTCAAACCCCTCTCATCCGAGCCAAATACAACGGCCATGAAACGCTCAATGTAAGTGATCGTGTAGGATAAAACTATCTTCCTTGTTTAAATTTTTTTTTTTAGATTACTACATCCGGTACATTATCATCTAAAATCACACATGCAGTCAATATAATATGTTGTATATGTCAGTGTTTGTTTCTGCATGTTCAATGCTTCAGTGCCACTTTTAGGTAAATGGGTCACAAGGGAAAAAACTCTGAGAGGGCATAGTGAACAAATCAACAGGTTGCCATTGAATTAATAGAGGATGCTGTAATTTTTCTCCACACATCTGCAACAATAGAAACATTTTGACATTGAACCAAAAACCACAGAGATTGACCCTTATCAAATTCTTTTTTTTTTACCCTTTATTCACTCTTTTCACCCAGGGGAGAATAGATAAAGCCATACAAGGGCCTTTGTGATCTGATTGAAAGAAGTGGGAGTAACAAAAGGTGGTAATGCTATCTTCATGGTCCATTTGAGCACAAGCTTGCGCCACATTCAACATCTGCTCACATGTGCCTTACAGATCAGGTTTACCTTATGTCTCACTTTCTCATTCTTAGAAAACCGCAAACAGTTTTGCCCTGAATGAGACAGAAACAGAAATATGCATAGAGAGCACTCTCCATTTTTCAGCATTAGCCAAGGTTTTTATGCACGAATACTTTTTTTTGCAGTTGCCTTCTTTTAGCAGTACAGGATACATGTCGGTGACTTACTGAAGACCTTGCCAGATTTGTCAAGTTTGATGTACTATAAGGAGCCAATTAGAGTGACAGGCAATAGTTTGGCTGCACCACAAAGGTTATTGTTGGAATGTGAAATGTCTGAATGAGACAGAAGTGTCTCTGAATGAGACCTTTACTGGTGGTTGATCTGTCGATGCCCTGAAAGACAGAGACGAAAAGAGACATTAGAGCAATGGTGAAGGGTGCGTGGTATGACAATGACAGATCGGACACTCCATTCTTGTTTATATAACTGGCTCAGAGATGTGAATAAAGAAGGAATAAAGATGAGGAATTTAATCATATGTCAAATAAAATGTTGAGGGCAAAGACAAAGAGTAACGAAGAGTGAGACGTGACAGTGAATAAAAATGTGAGAGACACTAATTGAGCGGTAAAATGGTATAGAGAAAAGATAAAGAATAAGTGTCAAAGACAGATGAAAAGATCACAGAGTAGTATAACAGGACAGGGGATAAAGAAGCGATAAGAGGGTGGGGGTATCTTTCTGGAGGGTAATGAAAGGAGGACCTAGTTATCACTCCCCGAATCGTCTCACACATCAAAGCCTGATTGTGGTGAAACTGCTCACTATCTCATTTGGTGCTTCCTTTGAATGAAAATACTCCAACAGGTTTTCCATTGCACGTTTTGAAATTGAGAAGTTCCAGTTGGAATTGAGCCGAGTGAAATGTAAACCTGTGGCATAAAAGATTCACACCATTAACTGGCTCGGCATATAGTGAATATGGGTCATATTCGAGTGCCAGTTTGATAGAGCTTGATTTAACAAAAATGAGTGAGGTAGTAGGGAATTTACTTGCATTGAGATCAAGTCATGCAAAATGATAATAATAATGCATAGTTACACACATTATTTGTTATAAGATGGAAAGCACCAAAACACCCCCCTAAAAAAAGTGACAAAATGACTTTCTGTATGTAATGTTTATTTTCACTTTACACAAAGTCAACATTTTTCTGATTTGACTAAACAGTGATTTACAGAAGACATGCTAATTCATAACTATAAACACCCCCTTTCTCTTTCTGTCTGTCATCTGCCAGTTGTGCCAGGTGCTAAGCCCTACATCCATGCTGTGCCAGACCCCAGAGCTGCCCATCAGCCTGGCCAGGCAGCAAGAGGTGCCTGAAAGACCTGATGAGTTTGGCTTTAAACTGGATGACGTGCAGGCTCTGATGGCACTCAACAACACCAGCTTTATCTACTACCCCAATCCAGAGTTTGAACCGCTCAGCGTGTCTGGGGTGCTAGAGCTTAAACCTGGATCACCCATCATACTGAAGGTAGGGGGACAGATATCACACACAATTAAATCTGAGTGCAGTGATTCTGAGCAAATTGTTAAGTAAAGGAGTTAAATTCAGTTTGGTGGAAACATGATTGTTTTATGTGATTTTGCACACATGGCGTGATATCTGTATCAGAAAAATATTAATATTGTGATATTGATTTCAGCTTCAGATTTCAGCAGATTGCCTCAGACTATGCTATACATGTATTAATCATCTTCTTTTAACAATACTTAAATACTCTCCTGCAGGGGCGGAACTTCCTTCCAACAACCAATAGTGGAAACGGAAAGCTGAACTACACAGTTCTGATAGGCGAGAAGACCTGTATGTTGACAGTGTCGGAGACCCAGCTGCTCTGTGAGTCACCCAACCTGACTGGTCGGCACAAGGTCCTGGTGAGTGACATGGCACATGCTCACGAAGACAAGAGAGAGAGCAACACACATACTTGGTACACACAAAAATACACATATCAGATAGGCAGGATACGGCGGAGAAGACAGACAGATAGACCTTCAAATCAATTGACAGTTTGATAGACAGACAGACTTTTCTCGTGCTGCTTTCTATCCATTTCCTCGTCCGCTTCCAGACAGACCACAGCTCTAATCCAATCAGCCATGTGGTTCCTGTTACTGCCCACAAGCAGACAAAAGACAAACAAATAAGCCTTCAATAAGAAAGATTAGGGCACCAGCAAACTCAATAAAGATTCCATTTGTGGTTTTAAGATGGACCACTTTGGACAAAGCACTTACTGGTGTTACCACCTGGACCCAGTGTCATCATAGAAAGAGATATTGCTGTAAAACAATTAGAATCTGTGCAAATAAACAATAAATTGCAAATCAATATGTCTGTCTGAGCTTTGATATTGATTTTACCAATAAAAAACGTGCCACAGACTGAAAAGAAATTCAGAGGGACAATAATATCTTCTGGTTTATGAAATGTTTGTTGTAAGTCTTTGCCTTGAGCGCCACTGTAGTTCCTTTGTAAGAGTTTGATTGCCACTTCTTTCTTTTTCTCTAATTATAGCTCTGGCATACTTAAGCATATGTTGCATGTTTTATGTTTATAGTAACATATTCTCTGAAAAAAACAAACTTTCACAGAAGGAAACTTGTGTGTTCATACAGTAATTATAATCTGCTTTATTTTTCTGTCACTATCCCAAGGCTCGTGTGGGTGGAATCGAGTTTTCTCCAGGTGTGGTCCACATCACATCTGACAGTCCGCTGAGCAGCACGGCAATCATTGGCATCGCTGCGGCAGGTGCTCTGCTCATGCTCTTCATCGTGGTGGTGCTCATCGCCTACAAGCGCAAGTCTCGTGAGAGTGACCTGACCTTGAAGAGGCTGCAGATGCAGATGGACAACCTCGAGTCACGTGTCGCACTGGAATGCAAAGAGGGTAAGTGCACTTATTGATAGATGGGTTAAAAATACAGTCTGTTTAAGCTTTTTGTCTCTATGTCCAGTCTCATTCTTGTGAATTCAGTTTACATTGTCAGTTTATTTATTGCTATGCCTTGTCCCTTTTAATGCTGACACTTAGTATATTCGAAGAAACTGATCTAATGGCTGTACGCTATCTGAGATCATAACTATTATAAGCTAATTGTTTTGCAAAACTATTTGTCCCTATCCTTTGGTTTATCCACCAGCTTTTGCAGAGCTCCAGACAGATATCCATGAGTTGACCAGTGATTTGGATGGAGCAGGAATCCCCTTCTTGGACTACAGGACCTACACCATGAGGGTCCTTTTCCCCGGCATTGAGGAACATCCTGTACTCAGAGATCTTGAGGTATGGTTGAGGGTTTCCTACACTTTGTACATAGGGAATAAAAATCAGTCTGTCCACTTACATACTTCAGGGCTTTGTGTGTTGATCAGCAAAGTATATCGTAGTATACAGGAATGCTTGAAAAGAGGACATACGTAGTTATAAGAAGTTGTTAATGATTTGCCAGTTAATTAGTTTCATATTACCACTCGTCTGATTTCAGTGGTGCAAACAGTACAAGTTTGTGTAGCTGTTCTGCAGCCTCTATCAAATAACAACTGCAATGCAATTAGCCTCATCTGAAAAGAGAGCAAAATGAGCAAGCAAATTAACAGTGTGGCGGGTCACAGTAGGTGAAATTGACGCCAATGTTGTCTGTGTTGCTGTCTGGTAAACAAAAGCCTTCTGACAGCAGACGACAACATTTTTTTTTTTTTTTTTCAAAAACAAACAAGGCAGCCCTCAAATCAGGAGAGCGGTCTCATGAATAACTCTAATGATATGAGACACTGCGCTGTTTTCTATCTACACCTTAAAAACAAATTAAAAGTCAATCAGAGAGAGGAAAGCAAAAAATAAATAAATAAATAAATAAATAAATCAAGCCATTTATCCCCAGTGGTGACATTGATAGACAGCCATAATTGAGCAGGTCGTCTTGTTCCATTAAGAGAATGATGGACCCTCATTTCACTGCCCTCAGGGTTGGCTACTCTATCCCTGATGAGAATTTCCCAGTAATAAGCAATATTAATTATGTTTTAATTGGTATAAATGTTGAACTGTATGAGGGGTATAATATGGAATAGGAGCCTAATGAAAAAAAAAGAAAAGCAGCAGGCTTGTCTTACGCAGTTGATGGCTGCTTAATTGTTATTGATGTGTCGGAGAATTTAAAGTCGTGTTTTTGACTGTGGGCTGTAGACAGTTGGAAATAGCACATGTAATAGAGAGTCTGTCTAGGTTTACAGAAACAATGGGAAGTTCACTCAATACAGAAATATTTAGAAGTATCGCCAGCACTCTGTTAAAGTGAGAATCACATGAAGAAAGATATTAAAATATATTCTGGCATGTGTCGGCTCAGCCTGCTTCTTGACATTTTATTTGTTCCTTGTAACTGTCAAGGTTTATTCTTAGCAGTCCTTTCCCTTCCCAACAATTTCACTTCACTCCTGAATCCCATTTTGCCTTCTTTTTATGTATATATTTTTTCTTTCTGCCATTATATTTCCCCTTCCCTCTTGATCTTTACAACAGAAACAATTCAGTTTTAGTTGCAAGACTCACTTAATGTCATTTTACTACTCTACCAACACTCAAATGTTACAGGGTTCCCATGGAGATGCGTTGGTCAAGGCATTTTGCTGTTTTGATGCAATGTCTCTTCATAAAAAACAAGGTTAAAAATGTACATGGCAAGTACTCACACTCAGAACAAGTGCACACAAAACACGGTACACGTCTTGTCAAGGGTATGAAATCTGGACTTGCAATATGAAATTAGACTTGCAACTTAACGGTAGCTCCCAGCAGATTACAAGGGATTTCTCCAGGAAAGGAAAAAAGAGAGAAAATATGCTGGTTGACAGCAACTGCATTGGTTGCAAAGAGATGCAGCGAGTGCTCTTGACAGAAAAAAAACCCCCATAATCTCCATACATGCCGTTTAGGAAAAAAAGATAAAGAAGAGAAGCATGAGCAGCAAGTGACTAGTATAAATTGTACAGGGGCAATCTGGGCTCAGATGAGGGGAATTCACATCATTGCATTTACCTCTCAACTTGCATTAGTGTGAAACACAGCGCCATCAAAGTAATAAACATTCCCTCTAGAAGCTCAGTGTTTTCCTGCCTTTATTCTCAGCCTTCAAATTAGATGCAACAAAAGCTGGAATATGTTTAACTCCTCATCTCCCCACAGTCTGCCTTCCTCGCTCTCTCCTTTCATTTCTCCCCACGTCCCGTCTTCATTTATTAAGGTGGATTTATTAAATGATAATTGGACTTTTAAGCAGATAAACTATACATTCATACATGTATTACTATAGGATTCTATGCAAGAGCTTTAACCTAATGTTACTGTAATCGATAACAAAGATTAAAGCATTTGATAGACAAGGGAGGCAGAGAGTTACATCTAAATGAGCTGTTGTCTAATTAGGTCTATATGTTGTATATGTATGTGTATGTTTTATTCAAGTGAACATTTTTTCTTGTTTTCTTGTTTCCTTACAGGTGCCAGGCTACCGCCAGGAGCAAGTAGAGAAGGGACTGAGGCTCTTCGGCCAGCTCATTAACAACAAGGTCTTCCTGCTGTGTTTTATTCGCACTCTGGAGGCCCAGCGTGGTTTCTCCATGAGGGACCGTGGCAATGTGGCCTCCCTTATCATGACAGTGCTGCAGAGCAAATTGGAGTATGCCACTGATGTCCTAAAGCACCTGCTGTCTGACCTCATAGACCGCAACCTTGAGAGCAAAAACCACCCAAAACTGCTGCTCCGCAGGTGAGAAGCTGGCACAAAAAAGTTTAACTTTGCTCCTATCACTGTCTGAGAAGACCTCAGTTACCCAGTTGGTAGTGATATAGTTACTTTTCTGTCCAACCCAACCTCTCTACTTCTTTTTCCCTCTGATGAAAAGTCGAAAGCCCTATGCTAAATATTAAACAAATGCCACACACATTCATCTTCTCTAAACGTACGGTTGTATTGTGCTTAGTAATACATAAGTAACGTTTTGTACTAGTTATGTCAACCCTTCTTCAAGGACTGGATATGCCACTTAGTCTTTCCTATCTGTGACACGTTTGGATTAACTCCATGACCTTGAATTACAGAGACACCAGAGTGCATTGCCATGCATATCATTAGCAAAATAATTATGATTAATTAGCAGTGAATCTAATTTCAAATAGCTCAAGAGGAAAAAGAAAAAAATACTCATTTATGAAAAAAATAGAGAAAGTGAGAATAGTTCCCCAGCCTGGCACAATCACAATCCTCCCTTGGATTTGTAATCACTGCTTTAATGGCATGCACTTGAATGCAGCACTGTATGATGTGATTAGGCTTCCTGCCTGTGGTGTTTGGTGAATATAATGGTTACTCGAGTAAACCAGCTTCCTTGCAGATGTGTGTGTGATGTGTGCATGTATGTTTACATACGTACATATATGCACATGGTATTGTAAGTTGTTTTGCTTGGGGGTCGTCAGTCAAGACTTGACACCCCCAGAGGAAGTGACAGGCACGTCACAAATTCATTTGTCTGTCTTACTTCAATTAAAATTCGGATTCTCCCCCCACCTAAAACCTCTTTCTGCCAGTTAAAGACATACACATACACACAGGAAGCGTATATCATGCAGAGACGACTAAAATGAATGCTGTTCATCGTACAGTCCAGAAGACAGTGGGCATATTCACCTCATGAAAGCCTGTTTAGACTCTACTTGATGATGCAGAAGGAGATTAATGCTGTCTGGGCAGGAGGCATGATTAATTGCAGCCAGAGCTCACCGAGCATGGTGGAGCCACTAAACAATGGAGTAACCGCTGATCCTGGCAGTAGATACAACATGATGGGAGATGGTGCATACAGCAGAGACAGGGAAAGGTAGTCAAGGACAATGGAGGCACTTAAAGCTGTGTCACCAAGTGAGGAACGTTGACTGCTGGGCCATGGAGACGGAGAGTGAAATCAGCTCCTTGATCACATAGCTTTCATGTCTCCAGAACCTTCTATGTATTATACACAGATATTATTGACTTATCTTGTCAGTGTGAGTTTAGGATGGAATAGTTATTTGTTTTTTTTAAATATTAAACTATTCTTAAAACACAGTCCGAAGCTGTTTGTTTAGTACAACACACTCTGTCACACTTTCTTTCCAAATTTCCTATTTTCCTCTTTTTAACTTTCTTGTTATCAAGGGAGAGGAGGAAGGGAAACACCATCACATTCAGCCAGGACTGGAGGGACAGCACATGTTTACAACAAATACACGCCCAGTTTGATTTCCCATTTGTCATACACATGATTGTGATGGGCACTGATCAGATTGTATTCATCTCCTCTACGGATGCGCTTATTAGTGCTTCGACATCCCAGCATGCATTTCAGATGTGATGAGGCAGTGTGAGCAAGCTACGTCACCCCCATAGTGTGGGCTGACTGGCATGTCCTTGGATAGCAGCTGAAAATAGCCCAGATACACAGGCACAAGGCTGTGAAGATGAAGCCTAATCTAGTCTAGGAAAGATTGCACCCCTCCCTTCCTTCTTCATCTCTCTCTCTCTCTGTCTCTTTCTTTCTATCTTTCTTTCTTTCACCCTGTTTTCCCCCTCACCTGCTTCTTTGCTCACTCTTCATTGTCTTCAGTTCTAAAGCTTGTTCTGCTTGTGTCACACCGTTACTATCTTTATCTCTCTTTGCTTCTCTTCTCGCTCTCTCAATCTATATTCCCAGTTCCTCCTCCCTCCTCTTCCCCCTCCCCTATTTTCTTGATTGCTAAATCAATGCTTAAAGTGCGTGAGCAGGGTGTCTCTGGCACAGCATCTGAGCACGGCTACCCACTGACTCCTCTTCCAAGAAATCTCTGTATGTATGTATGTGTGTGCAGTGTGTCTCCTCTCTTTCAACACACAAACACACATCCTTCCATCTGTCCCATCTCAACCTGTGCTGAAGCACAACCACCAGGCAAGCTAACTAACGAGAGCCTTCCACAACCATCTGTCGCTTTCCTTGCTGTGTTCTCCTCCTTTAACTCCACTTTTTCCACCATCCTTCAATCTCTCACTCGTCTCTGCACACCACGATCCCTCTTCCCATCATGCAGAGTAAATAGCATTTTCAAAGTCTTAAATTTAGTTTGGCTGCAGTTGATGCGTCGCAATCGCCGTTTTAATGTTGGTCAAAAGATGAAAGCCCAATATGTTCTTGTGTTGATCACAACCTCACTTTGGCTCGAGCGAGGACACACAGTTATCACGTAGGGCCAAAGCCTCCCGTTGTTTAACTGTTGGTGTAGAGTAGAGTTTCTATATGTGCATGTGTGCATCAATATGTGTGTCATCAGCTAGCCACCCCCAGATGCACTTATACGTTTGCTTAACACAGACACATTCATCACCCGCTCTTACAAGAAAGGAGACTTTAGATTAAATGTTTCTTTAACCCTTGTGCCTCACTTTAAAACAAGTCCACTAGTACCTTTAGAGATCTAAAATGTCCCCATCAAAATCTGTGATCAAATATTAATATGAATATTACTTCACTTTCACTTTCACTAAGTTTCTTAACCAACATCAGCCCCAAATATTCACTCATTTTTAAACGTCAGTCTTTTGTGATAATACCGCTAATTTTTATTTAAAGAAAAAAACACAAAAAAATAAATATTTTCAGTACACAAACACACACATATATACACAGATACAGGTTTCTCAATATACACACAGATACTGGCCAAAGAGCGGCCTCACAGAGCGACTATCCTCTTCAGGATAGTAAAGTGTCCATTTCCTATATAAATACATGTTACAAGCAGCTATGGCCAGTTAATATATATTACACGTGTGTGATGAAGCACAGATTCCCATCCACCCTACCACAGTAATGAGCAGGAACTAAGCACTGCCAGGTCCCCTCTGCTCTAGATCATTCTCAATGCCCACTGCCTCTCTGACCGGCTGCCAAGTAGGCAAGCCAGGCCATGCCAACACGCCATGGCACATTTCATTGCATTAACCCAAACATAGGTTGTGCTGTGTTTTGAATAGCAGCCGAGGAGGTTCGGAGAAGATTGTTTGGAAGTTGTAATACCGAGCGTTAACGTTAGATCTTAAAGCAGCTCCGTCACAGTGCCATTTTTATCTATGTTCCCCATAGACGGTACTATGATTGCGAATGAGCATAAGCAAACTGGCGAGGCCGTGCCAAGACTCCTTTTTACTGCAAGGCTGACTCCCGCTGCTAGAAGCATGCACAGACACACACACACAAGAAACACTAGTCGGCACACATGGCAATGCATGCCGAGTGGGATTAATTTGTGCTTTTTGCGCGCTAGTCTTAAAACAGCCGCACACTTGTCCACTCACACAGACACACACACACACACACACACACACACACACACACACACACAAACACAATATCTATTGGAAGTGAGTAAGGAAAAGTAAGCTGAAGAAGAAAAGGGAAGGACAGACTTAGCCAAAACGTTTCTTCTCATTCTTTTCTTCAATTCCTTTTTTCACTGCTCTCTCTCTACTTCCTTCCCAGAGCACCTCCTCCTTTCTTCATGTTCCTTTCATCCCTTTGAACGATGTGCTACATTTGTGGAAATGGATAGGATTTGGATGTGTGTATCATTACAGGATCCAGAATTGAGCAGCCGGGGGTGGTGGGGTGGAGGAGGTGGGCAGCAAGGACACATGAAAGAAAAGATCAAAAGTGACCTTGTTGACCTTTGGATCTGTGGACAGAGGAAAGGCAGGAGGGGCGGCAAAATAAAAATGCGGGCACAGTGAGAGGCAGGAAGTTAATCCCCCCCAGGTGTTGTGCCAGTGTTGGCGGGGGGTGCCAGGCCAGCCCACTGGCACAGCAGACATCATGCCCCCCCCTTTGTGTGAAGCCCCTCCAAGAGGCTGTCTGAATGGCAAATGGTGGGAGGGCTGCAGGTGGCAGCCGAAACACTCGGACAAAACCTACACACACAAATCAACACAATGGACACTAATCCTGAAATATTAATGCCTATAGTAGTTTCTCATTGAAAGCAAAGGGAGGGGTATGCAAGTGTATGTGTGTGTAAGTGCACACACATACACACACACACACACCCCTGCTGCTGGCCAACAAGGTTGCTGTCAAAGGATATCCGATCCTCGCTTCTGCTCTTTCTCTCCTCGCCACCACCGCTGTTGTTATTATGTATGCATATTAGTCATTCACACGGGATCACTCACACACTGTTAGCCCAGGTCAACACATGCACACAGACGCACACACACACACACACAAACACATGCACACACACCATTTTGCCACACCAATGGAGCATGGATGCCAGGCGGAGAAAGAGAGGGAGATGTATTCATTCACTTTCTATTGTGCACGGATCGAGTGTTAGTCCTATGAATAGGCAAGGGAGCGCTTGATAATGAGGCCAGTGTTATTACAGAGCCGTTCCAGCCTCTAACGACATCAATCCACTGGGATCAAATAAAGGCTTTTAATTGCTTTGCCTCATATTAAAATCCCCGCCGCCGTAGACGAGCTGCCCTTGGCGTGCCTGAGCATAAAAGCTAGCCGAAAGATTGTCTGAAAGGCCATCATGTAGCATGTGCAAAGGCGCTCTCAATTCATGTCATTGCAATTATGTTTGTGTAACGAAAGCCTATTCATTAGCAGCGGCCATCATTTTTACCCGAATATTTGATGATGGTGTTGAATATTTATGATGGTAATAAGAGTCATAGTTTCATTATGTGCTTTGTGTCTGTCTGTTTGCAGGACCGAGTCTGTTGCAGAGAAAATGCTGACCAACTGGTTTACGTTTCTCCTCTACAAGTTTCTTAAGGTAATTCCTTAACAGTATTAAGCTCTCGCCAACATTTTAAACTTTAACACTCAGGTAGTTTGGTTCTCGACCCAACCCACTGTAATTTTAGTTTAGCTTCCATTATTGAATCATATGAATTCTTTATGGCTTTTTTGGCTGTTTTTTTTTTTTTTATTGTTTATTGTAATATTGTTTCCATAATACATAATAGTTGTGCTAACATATGCTCATATCTTGACGTACCATTGAACAGAAGTACTTTTGACTTCATAGGACACCAGTAATCACTAAAAGCAAAGCTTACTACTCCTCTCCACCCTTGAGTCAAAAAAAAAAAAAATGTCACTGTCCTGTTTCTTCTCCTCCATCGCTCTCTGCTCATCACTTTCACTGCAGTTGCGAGGAGAATAACAGCGATGACAAGTAGCCAATCTGCTCTGTTTGATAAACAGCAGTGCTTTTTGGGAGATTGAAGACAGAGGTGGCTTCAAGAGTCTATCTTTTATGTCCTTTTTTTTTACTGTTTATCCATCAAACCTTTTCTAAAACTCCAGCTTCGTTTCAGCAAAGTTTATATATTGATATAGTTGGTGCAATTCTCTTTAATTTAGGGGAACAATAAAGTTTTGCTCAGCAACTTTGGGGGTAAAGCAGTTTGCAAAAACATTTTAAGAGCAACAACGATATCTTGGATAGACAGTTTTCTGACTGACAGAATAGTTTAACAAGATTTGAGTGCAGAAATGGCTTCAAAGTTTTCTTTCTACCTTCAGACTTTTTTTTTTATGTCCCTCTCTCTCTCTCGTTCTCCAAATTTCTATGCAGGAGTGTGCAGGCGAACCTCTCTTCTCCCTCTTCTGTGCCATCAAGCAGCAGATGGAGAAAGGCCCCATTGACTCCATCACAGGAGAGGCACGCTACTCGCTCAGTGAGGACAAGCTCATCAGACAACAGATTGACTACAAGACGCTGGTAAGGGGTTCACCTGCCCAGGGGTCCAAGGGCTTAAAAGGGGACACTTAATATGCTTTCAGGGACAAGAGGAGAGAAAAAAGGTTGGTTATGGGTTGTCAGTCATGAGAAGAGCAAGTTGTCGTTGTCACGCTTGGTATGTAGGGGCCACAGGAGTGGTGACCTTACTTCCTGTAGAGACTGGAGCTGTCAAATAAAGGAGCAGGGCTTCGGGATAAGGAGGAAGGAAAAATGTTACGCATGTGTACGTGTCTGTACATGTATGCACTCTCTCCTCCTGGAACGTCAAGTCTCCACTGTGTCTGTCTGCTGTTATTCACTCCACTGTGACATGAGTCTTCCCGGGTTTCTTCTGTAATGTCTAATCTGTTTGCAAAGTTTCATAATATGTCTATGTTCATGATGAACTGAGGTTGGAAAAAGTAAAAACGTCTTTCACTTGGCCTTTCACCTACACTCAACTCACCCCCGCAATCTTTTACAAAAGTAGACCAAACTACACTTAAAGATATAAATATTTAATGTGTGCAGTACTTACAGTACTCTATTTAGGAAGGAAAGTGTATGAAAATCTACATTTACCCTCTAGATTTACCTGGAAAATGATTGTATCTGTGTCACCGCTCACAGTGGCTGTTCTGTTTTCTATTTTGGCTTACAGGTGGTGAACTGCATCCATCCGGAAAACGAGAAGAGCCCAGAGATCCAGGTGAAGGTCCTGAACTGTGACACCATCAGCCAGGTGAAGGAGAAGATCCTGGATGCTATCTACAAGAACGTCCCACACTCACACCGCCTAAAAGCCTCTGACATGGACCTGGGTACGAATCTTTGTCTTTGGTTCATCAGTAGGATAAAAGTATCAAAGATATGAAAACAAATCATGTGAAAAAAATTAAAACAAGTCTTCTGTTCTGATTGAAACCGATATTCCACATGACAAGCCTTTTAAATACAGTAGACACTTTATGACTGTGTTGTCACAGATTTTATAATTGGTACATTTCAGAGTTATAGTTAATCTTGCTCGCTCACATCCCTGTAGTTACATTTATATCCATGCAGCGTTTCCCATCATGTGCCTGAAAGGCAGGATGAACTCAGACACGCATTGATTTTCACAAAGGCTTCCCCACCCTAACCAGCCCCTCTTAAAAAAGTACAAGTCTTCTTAGATATAAAGGGGGTAGCTCTCTTTTCAACCTCGGGAGACTTAACTTCCTGGCTCTGTTGGCTCAGATGTCTAAGATTGGTCTCTCCTCTCCCCAAACTTCACATCGATCGACTCTCTGTCGACTGGCATCTGAGTCAGATGATTGATCAGCTAATCAATCGAGAGGCTTAGTGATCTCTTTCCTACAAAATCCCTTTCCTAGAGTTCTTTCTTTCTGTCTGTCTGTCTTTCTTTCTGACTTTTTGTCTGAGTAGGATAGGATGTGAAGGAGCAACACACTATATGAATATAGGGGCCTCTGTTCGAAGAAATGGGTGCAATGCAAAATAAAAGAAATTTGGGGGTTTGAGGGTTTGGCACAGTGTGTGTGTATACAGTATGTGTACACATCCATGCATGTGAGCATAACATGTTATCTTGTGATTGTTTGTCTGCCAATACCCACATACTCTCGCCACACAGCTTACGCCATACTTTTTATGGTTTAATATTGCCAGATGGATTTTCTAAGCCCCTGTTGTGTGTTTGTAATAGCATGTCTATAACCAACCCAGGATCTATGGGCTGAGTGCATACCATAGGGAATCTGCCTGTGTGATAGCCAAGTGAATTGGTTTGGATCGGTTTGGCCTTTTGACGACACTCCTGGATAAAATTTGTTTTATGGCCCTCTTTGGGCAGGATGTGTTGTTCTATCATTGTTTTATTACTAAAGGGAATTGAAAATGCTCAGAGTTAGCTAGCTAATCACTCTGAATGTGTGTACGAGTAAGAGAGAGCGAACAAATGATTGAATGCAAGCTCATTCAATCAGAACGTGTATGGAACAAAGTATTTTGTCAATGCTATTTATTATTTGTATATCTTGTTTGCATAATTAGCGTTTCTTGGCATTGTGCTAGTCATATTGATAAAACAGGTCTTTCATTCGATTTAGATATATAACCACACTTTCAGGTGTTTATTGAATACAGGTATATTCAAAGGCTCTCGTGATCCCTGACACACACACAAACACATATACACAGACTGAATGCAACGGCTGATAAGGATAATAGGATTGTGGCAGGCCTGTCCTGAGACAGATTGTCCAGGAGTGTTGATATCCAAGGAATTGTTTTTTAATTTCCCTTTGCTGCCATGCACAGTCCCGTGCAGGGCATCAAAGAAGATAGTGGCTGAGAACAAAGAAGTGAGGCTGTGTGTGTGTGTGTGTGTTGTTTTTCATCATTGTGTGTGTGTGTGTGTGTGTGTTGCCAGCAGCAAACGTGTGTCATGCATCTCTATGGAGTACAATAGTCACCTTCAGCCTTTCTCTTCACCATCAGTTTCTATACATTCCCTAAAGCCCTTATCTTCTTGGTTGTGAGTGAGTCTATGATGCAGGTCCACACACACACACAAACACACACACACACACACACACACAGACACACACAAGAGTTTTCCTCCTCCTGAGTAAGGACCACTGGATTTGGGTATCAGATTCAGTTTCCTCTGGTTTCGCACCAAGTTTATTCTCTCTTTTTTTTTTTTTTATTCCTCTCTGCTTTCTTTCCCCCCTCATTGTTTTATTTGTTTACTGAGCCTTGACTGGGGACAAGCGCTCATTTGCATCTTTATAGGAAGATGTACCGTATAGAGAAAGACAACAGGAGAATCTTTATTTCCTGCAGATTTTTCAGATGCTAACACAATTCTGGTCGATCCTCCAAAGACAGGCCTCATCATGCACCGCGGTGATTGCCGCTTTGTTTTCCTGTTTGTGATCAGAATAGGAGATGACAGTGGCTCACACAAGTGGGAAGTACAGCAAGGAGCGCCGGCACAATAAAGCATTCATAAGCACACAATGTCTGCAAAAAGAAAAGAGGAGTCATCTGCTTATTTGTTTTTCATGATGACTTTCTTTTTTTTCACTTATGATAATGTTTCTAGGGTATTGTGAGGTGTTTCTATAAAAGCTTTTGTTTTGTTACGTGCTGAGGTTGCAAGATTGATGTATATGTGGTGTAAATGTAATTTGGTTGAAAGGTCATGTAAATGATGTCCTGTTGTTTAAATGAAAGACAATGCCATGTCTTATATTTATAGGGTTTTAGTTCTATAGTGGATTTAGTCTGCTTCTATGGCAATAACAATAAGAGCATCTAGGCAGGGGGCTTAGAGCAGTAGATGGGGTTTGACAAAAGGAGATCAGGGACCAGTGGTGCCTTCAGAGACCAGGACATAAGTGTACAGATGGAAAAGGAAATGCACAAGCCGTGGACATACAGGTGTAATCACACCCATCGATCGCACCAGCAGAAGAGATGGAAAAGAGCAAAGAGGGAGAGTTTCATTCTAAAAAAGAGTAGAGTGGGTGATTCATTTAACTCGCCTCTTGTTACTGTCTTTCACATATGTCATTTCTCTTTTTGGTTCTACATTTCTGTCTTTCTCCTCTGGCCCTACCTTAATGTATTTGAGTTGGATTTGGAGTTATTTTTTTTCTCCTCTTTTTGATGACAATGTAAAAATTGTTCTGAAGAAATCAAAGAAAAACCACAGTGGATGAAGATGGAGAAAGTGATTTTGTGTTTTGTTTTGTTTTGTTTTGTTTGCTTTTTTTTCCGGAGAGAGTGTTGTTTGTTTTCATCTAAGAATTACAAACCAAGGTTAGAATTACAAAATTGAAATCCCCAAGGAGAAATTGGATTGTTACACATACAGCAAGTATACATCCAATACATACAATTATGTACAAGCCATGTAAAGATGGCAGTAGTTAATACTAAATGCCATCAACAAAAAAATGCCTTTCCAACCTATTATTATTCCCCTTAACACATAATAATTTATTTTACAATTTAACAGTTGGCTCCAAATCCTAAGAGTAGGTCTGCAGTGCCAATACATTTCTTTAATTGTTTATCTGAAAAACCCACCAGTAATCCTGCTTGGTGCAACTACTTAAATCCATTGTTTTTTCATCCCAAAGACACGTTAGTACACCAAATATTATGGAAAGTCAAGTGCAGCATTTTAAGATATGTAGACAGATGGACAGAGAAGGGACGGAAATAGAATCTCAAGAATGAGTGAAGGAAACCAACAAAAGTTTCTCTTTCTCTTCGACAGAATGGCGGCAAGGCCGGGGACAGCGCATGATCCTGCAGGATGAGGACGTCACCACTAAGATCGAGGGTGACTGGAAGAGACTGAACATGCTGGCCCATTATCAGGTACGCCCGATAAATAGCAGACTCAATATAGTACATAATTAAGAAAACATGGTGATGAGTACAATGTAAAAAAGTATTTTCTTCTGTATGTTACTTACTTTTTACTTCTCTAGTATATCAGGTTATCGCTACTGACCTCTCAACAACTCACCCTCGCTACCTTTACCTCTAAGTCTGAATTTCCTGCTCTAATTTTCTGCATTAAGATACACAATTGTGAACCAACAGGGAGCCCACCGCATACACACACACATATACAAACACCACCTGCTCTGTCAGGTGGAGGGGAATGAGGCAGGGCAAGGAAGTTAAATGACCAACAACCGATTGAGACTTTGAAGTAATCCTTGATGTGTGGCGAGGGAAGAGGGCTTGAGATAAGATCTGATGTGTCATCTTCTTTCTGATATGGATTAGTGGTGACATAAATGTCATGTACAGAATAGACACAGGCCAAAAAAAAAAAACACACACACACACACACCTATCTACTCCTAAGCAAAAGTCACAAACTGAGTGAAATATTTTATTTCTTGTTGAGAAAAACATCACATAGTGGCTACAAGCGACATTATGGCATTTTCTATATCAGATCTGTCTGATCTGTCTAATAACATTTCTGCTCTCCTTCTTACTTTCTGGAAACTGTGCTCTGCCTTCTGTCTTTATCCTCTCCTTATTTCCCCAAATGCCACTTCGTCCTTTCTCATTTCATTATGCTCTATTGTGGTTTGTTCGTTTTATATCCATTCAACATATAAGAGCAGTGATCAGGGAGCACGCTTAAGGGTGTTGGAGAGTTGGGGGCTTCCCACAAAGGAATAACAAGATCTGCCCCGTGGGCCTCCTGCTTACAATGATATAAACATATTATGCATAAGAAGTAGATTGAGTGACTGGGTGAAATAATGATACAATCTTAATAAGGCCCAGGCTCTCACACACATATACGCACAAAAGGCCCCCGGTCCTTATTCCCTGTCTCATCCACCCACACTATGATAGAGATCACTTCAATTAACCCTGCAGTATGGGTAGTCAGATTATGTAGAACACCTATGTGTGTGTGTGTGTGTGTGTGTGTGTGTGTGTGTGTGTGGGCCACGGCTGGGACAGTCTCTATCCCAATTCTATTAATTGAATCCTGTTTGGCTGACTGGAGAAGGAGGGCAGGATTGACTTATTTGTTCATTTACACACACTTATTTACACATAGACCAACACAGACTCACAAACACTGCTTTGTTCTCATACCTTCATACACACACACACACACACACAGGCCTGTGGGATGCTCTGCTAAACTCCCCCACCCCCTGTCAGTCATTGTATGTGTGTGTGTGGGCTGAGGGGAGCACATCCAGGTAATAAAATATTCTCTCTGTTTTTCCACATGAAACCAGTGTTGTTGGAGGGAGAAATATAGAAAGTGACACTAACACAATGATTTATGGGTTTTCCGATTGGTCATGTTTTAGTTCTACACGAATGAAAATTAAAAACTCTATCAAAAGCCTTCGGTTGAATTGTTGTGGATGGTTCTTTACATAATACATGTGTGTGTGGGTCTATGTTATGCAGGTGCCTGATAATGAAGTAATGGCCTTGGTTCCCAAGCAAGTGACGGCCTACAATTCAGTAAACAACTCCACTGTGTCTCGAACGTCTGCAAGTAAATATGGTAAGCCTACTTGTGTCTGTAAATTGTTTTGAGGTATATCTGTGTCAGTAGACACTGGTAGAAACTGCACCTTCCAAAAGACTCACAAAATAGTCAAAAACTATTACAAATGATCCAGCAAATGTATTTCAATAGTTAATCTAGGTAGCACCATTGGTGTGTTTTAATCATCCAGTTATGTTGACACATGTAAGATTATTTATAATAAACCACAAAAGCAAACGTACACTAGTATAACAAATACAGTATTATTGAAAGAAGACATTTCAGTATTGGAGAAAAAAAAACAACAAGCTAATCCTGCAGCAGTGGATGTTGCTACCTGAGAGTGGACATCTGGTGATGAGTATCTACAGAAACCTGCAGAACAACAGTGGCAGATCTAGACAAGACCCAATTTAGAGTAGTTGAAAGGTTTTCTAAAACATAACAAGAGACCGAATAGACTCTTTCCTCTGTTGTTCTGGCCTCTTGAGACACTAAAGTGTGTCCTCATCCTTACATGTGCCGGTGTTTTTTTTTTCACCTGTCTCCGTCTGCTCCACGTCTCCTTGAAACTGAGAAACCATCAAGTTAGTTGCTGATCAAAGGGCCAGCCTCACTGGCCACAAACACTTCAGACACATCAAATGCGGTTCCACATTATTAGCATCGCCTCATCTCCATACAGTCTCACCTCACATCCCTGGCTCCAAATTAGACTGGATAGGACAAGGTGAGTGGCACAACAGAAAAAGGGAAAAGGGAGAATGCCAGGAATATCTCCCGCCACATTTGGCTTCAAATGCAAGCGTGATCCACTTCACAACTGGTGTGGTGCTTGAGAGTGACTTTGAACTCTCCCTGAGTACAATGGCGAAATAGTGAAGACAAATATATAGAGATTAAGACAAATACTGAGTGATATGTTGAGTCTGAGAATGTAAAAAGAAATGTTTGATCTTTTGATGTGAAGCTGGATCAGAATAGATACAGAGATATGTATCTCATGTGTATCCCAGATTTAGTTTCACCCTCGGCTTTCTGAATAACAAAATGAACACAAAATGAGTGTACTACCCTTTTTCCCTTTATGTGAGGACCAAGTCTGCTCACACAACTAAAAAAAACTGCACGATCAGTGCTACACGTATGCTGTGTCCCTGAAAAAAAAGAAAATAATAATAATACCAAATTGACAGCCTTGTAGCAACAACTTGACACAGGTCTTACAAGAGTTTATCATTTCTCACTGAAGAGCCCTTTAGGAGAGACAGACAGACATTTTTAGTTGATCGTGCTGTAATCAAATTTGAGTAGTCAATACACACACACACAAACACACACACATATTCTCTGTATCTGATGTCTCCAGCTGTCTCTCTCCCCTCCCCAGACTCTTTCCACTGTACACTTCCCACTTTTCTCCCTGGACAGATTGATTTCTGTCACTGTGAAAAACACTTTTTTTTTTTTCTTTTTTTTTTCACTCCTCTCTCTAAACCGCACCCACTAATCAATTTTTTTTCACACTGTGTAAACATTCATTGAGCCATGTGTTTGGAAATGTCATCGCAACTCGAGCCATTGGGTGGGCCATACATATTTCATCCGGTCTGACACCTGTTCGATTTTGTGTCACCAAGCGATGCCGTGTCTTGTCCCTTGGAGACGTAGCCATGAAAAATTAACCATGCACACTTTCTAAAAGTTTCATATCCAATCTCCCAGACCTGTACATTGGTAGCCACGAGCCAAAAAAAAAAAACTGTATTCTGCAGCTGTGACATTCAGATTAAAGCTTTACAGTTACATTTTAGTTTTACTTTACTTGTTTTGTTTGTTTCTATAGTACAAACACTGGTTTTCTGACCTTTCAGATGTATATCAGTTATATCTACATGAACTAATGCATGTTGTTCCTCACAGAGAACATGATCAAGTACACTGGAAGCCCTGACAGCCTGCGATCCCGTACTCCTATGATCACTCCTGACTTGGAGAGCGGCGTCAAGGTTTGGCATCTGGTCAAGAACCATGAGCACGGAGACCAGAAAGAGGGCGACCGCGGCAGCAAGATGGTGTCAGAAATCTACCTGACACGACTTCTGGCTACCAAGGTTAGTCCTCATATGATGTAACAGCTCAAGACTAAAGCACGAGTTTATTTCACTGTCCCAACTGTTTATTTTTAACAATGTGAGTAATTGATTTTTTTTTATTTTTTTTTTCTTGAGGCAATTATTCAGGTTAAAGGCTAAAATGTCACCACCAGTAAAGGCTTCCTTTATTGGAATATTCATGTTTACTTTGGATGAGTCAACTCAGTGGAAAGGATTATTCAAATGTATTCCTCCATCCCCTCAGGTGAAAAGGAGAAAATAGATATTTTTGTTTGTTTTCTCTTTTCATTACTGTAGCATTGATGCGGCAGCATATCAAAAAGGGTAAAGAAGAAAAGACTAATAAAGCCAGTGAAGGTGGTTCTGTAATAATTTTTTTTTTTTTTTTTTTTTTTTTTTTAAAGGATCAGGCAAAATATAAATGGCTATAAAATGAGTTTCTTTGAGTGCCTCACGACAGTGGCCTCCAGAAAACAAACAAACAAACAAAAAAAAGCATTAATTTGGTTTGGAGGGAAATGTGACTTTGATCCAACAGCTAAATGCAAATTACCAATCCACTCCTAAAGCACCTTCTCCCTCTTTTCTCATGAAGACATCCATTCTATCAGACACAAGCGGAGGCCTCAGTGACGGTCGGAGAAGGTTCAAGCTGTCATTTATTGAATCGCCAACATTCTTATGTTTATATGATCCAGTGGCCGCTTTTGTTCACGCAGTTCACATTGAGAACATCAGCTCAGTTCTGTGTATGTAAATGTAAATACACCTTTGCAAGAGTCTAAAAGTGCCCTGATCCCTGATAAGTCACAGTCAAAAGCAGTTGTGCCAGAACATGCCATCAATTTGCAGTCAAATAAAACTAATAATCCTTATAATCATAGTCCAATGGGAAAACAAACGACTGGTGATGTGCAGGCAGATGAGCAAAATCAGGTGATCACAGGATGCAGATAACTCACAATGACAACAAAAGTGCAAAATGGGAGTAGCTGTGTCTCTAAGGAAACAGCAACATATGAAGGAAACTGATAAATAAACAGACTGGAAGCTGCAGAATAAGAGGTAGGGAGTAAGATGGAGCAGCTGTCACGTACACACAACACATACTGCATAGCCCTTCACACACCTTCACACATGCGCACACGTCACCTCTTGGCCCCTGTGAGCCGCTCGACTTCCCTGCCATTATCCCATTCGAGGGTGCAGGAAGGAGGCTTCTGACTGCAGACAGCACATCATCTTTGCAGATGGATTGTTTTTGTGAAATAACCAGTTTATCTTGGCTGGCCATCTCTCTTGGTGAGAAATGATTGGGCAGACAGGCACTGTAATTGACTGCGTTTGGCTTTCACCTTGCCAATAAATACCTCTCCCTGGCAACGCCGCTGACGTCTCTCATATTAGCTCCATCAGTGTCACTCTGACTGAGTGTGGGTGCAGGTCGTTTTCATGTGTGTGTGGAGGGGCACAGGGAAGGATTGCGTTTTCTCTCCCCTCACATGTACACTCGAGAGTGCGTGTGTGTGTGTGCATCTGTACCTTTCTGTGTCTCCCTCTTCAACTCTCTATTTCTATTTCAACACTACCCCCAATGTTCTGATTGTTTGCTGTCCTCTCATTTCAATGAGTAGGCAGATGGCATCAAAACATCCAGATGACACATTGTGTTTAGAGTGCAGTCTAATGACAGGGTAGATGGTCATGGAGGGGATGTGTTGGCAGTTTCAGCTCCACCAGGGAACAAGAGAGCCCTGTGATGATGACAGTATTGATGCAGTAGTCCCCTTTGAGAAAGAGGATGACGTAAAATGTCACAGCCTCAGCACTTGTAGGCACACATGGGTTTTGGTATCTATGCACACATGCTGTATATGCATGCTCGCGCAAAAACATTAGGTATTCCCTTGCCAGATAATGCAGACTGTCACTTGGAAGGCAGGTGGGCTTGATATAGAGATATGGGATTTTGTCTTCATAGAAAAGCGATAAGGTGTCGGGAATGAGGGCCACATTGGAATTATAGTCTTGATTGTCAGACTAACAGGATTCCCTCCTCCCACTCTCTTCTACCTCTCTCGACTCTGTGATTCGGTCACCCACTCCAACCCAAATTAGATTTTTATTTGCCCGTGCCTGTACACACCTCATCTGCCACACTCAAAGGCCTCTTTTCCTGATAGGAAACCTCTGTCGTTTCATTTCCATCCTTCGCTCTCTCGCCTTTTTCCCGTGCATCCCATCAGCTCATTCTTTACAAGAGGATTAGATTCTCTCACTCTCTGTCTCCCTTCTCTTCTCCTCCTCCTCCTTAAAGTCGTCAACATTAAATCAAATTAGGGTCAATGGTGCAGTGTGGGAGCTAATCCGGCAGCACAAAGAAGCTTAGGAGATGCACCTCCTGTTCCCAGATATTATTAAAAGTCAGCTGTGAAATAACAATTTCCCCCATCAAAGCTGCAAGCAGATTTAGGGGCCAGGTCTGTCAGATAGAAGTCAGACACATAAACATCCTAGCTAGAGGACAGTGTGACAGAACACAACACATAAACTCACACAAGTTTTCTGTCAACATCGCATTGGTATGTCTATTACACAAAATCTATTAGACAGTGACATCTCATTCACTCGGTGTTCAATATATACCATAGAAATTGGGATACATTTCTCGAAGTTTAGTATAGCTGCATCAATCAAAGATGTAAGATACAAGTTATGAGTGAATGAGAAAATAAATACTGGCTTTGTGTAATCTTTCTAATTTCTATATCTCCTAATCCTCCTCTGCAGGGTACATTACAGAAGTTTGTGGACGACCTGTTTGAGACCATCTTCAGCACAGCCCATAGAGGCAGCGCCCTGCCACTGGCCATCAAATATATGTTCGATTTCCTGGACGAGCAGGCTGACAAACACAACATCCATGATCCGCATGTTCGACACACATGGAAGAGCAACTGGTGAGTTGATTGGTTTCGGAATTTGAATTTTGCGCTTACTGCAACTGCAAACATGGAAAACATGTGCATAGTGAACACGTAGAGACATGGTGGCCTCCGGTCATTAAAACACTTAACACACTGCTACGATCCAAAATCTTGAACATACATTTTAAAAATGGAAATACTCAAATCAACATTTGCAACATTATTTTTACACCAGCTTTGGCACAAAGCCTCCATTTCTGGCCTTTTTTTTGTTTAACTATATTTTAGCACATTTCACATGGCTTTGCCCTGATATTGCCCCGTGTCAGTGCCAAGCTTCACCACACGCCTCTTTCCTTCCTAATATCCATTAACCACAGGGGCGTGTAATCTTCATTAAAGCCAACCACAAGGGGCTAATCCAATTGGCTGCCAAGACTCTCCATCTATTATCATGAATAACTGGGCCAAAAAATTCCTGTCACTGTGGAAATCTCCATAGTGACAAATGTACGCTCCCAGGTGACGGAAGTACACCTCTAAATTAATATCCGCTGATTAATTTAGACCATACTGACCTCTGTGAGCCCACCTTAAGAGGTTGGTAGGGGTTAAATAACCAAGAGCGAACCAGAATGTGGTGAAGAGAGAAATGAAAAGGTGAAGAAAGGGAAGTGAACTCGGTGGGAGTTAAACGCACACTAATATCTCATTAGCCTCCTGGCCTCTGCCAAGATCCCAGCATGCATCACTCAGCCCTAGGCCCAGGAGCACCATGGAGATGGGAGGATAAAATTGATGTGCATCAAGGGACAAATAGAGAGATGGAGGGAGGAATGGAGGGGAGAAAGGGAGAGTCTGAAGAAGAGGAAGAAATATTATTTACCTTACGTTATAGTCCTAGTTTTGGTCCTTTCCTGTGTCTGCGTTATTGGGCTATTTGCGGTGTATGTTAAGTGTTTTCTGAGAGCGCAACGGGTCGCTTTTAATGGAATGGGCTCTCACTAGAGAGCTGTGAATGAATAGCAATTTATCATAACACACACACTCAAAAAAAAGCCATTCTGATTGGACACAACAGTGTGTGCTGATGCCACCACAGATATCTTCTCCGTGTGGGATGTGCATACGCCTCTGTCTTTACTCCTCTCACTATGTGCGCTCACCCATAACCTTTAATAGTCTCAAAAGACTGCAATCTTGGCTGCAACAAAAGCCTTTATTTTGTCTGTTGGTGGAGAATAATAATACCACTGCCCCTCCCATGCTGGGCCCATTAAACCTACCAAGCCCATCATCATCATACATGCCATTAACTTCAACCCATCATGGCAGCCAGGGGCCCCCATAGCCCAGTGCACCTAACATTTAGGGATTCCCCAACATCACAGCTCTACTGAACATTCCCTGATGTAGCCGTTATGCTAGATCGTCCATTGATTGCATTGCTCCAGCACCCATAATCATAACGTATACAACGTACTATAGTTACATCACTGTAGATATTGCACGACCTTCTAACCAACGGTATATATATATCCCAAACTGAAGTTAGACCAGGAACAATATTTCTATGTAGTATTTATGTAATTCGTGCTTGCCTTCAGATCATTTCAGATTTTTTAACATTCAGAAGCTCAAAGACCTGAAAATGACCTAAGATGGCAACCAGGATTTACTCTGTCCCAGGACATTTTCGTTGACCTATACCTGCCTCTGCCCCTACACCATTAAGCTATCTGTGTGTACTGTATATGTCAAGCTTTTTGTGTCTGTGAATGTTAGTGCAGTGAGTTTAAATTCAGTGAAATTGTTAGATGTTTCCGCATTGTCTGACAGAGTTGTAATGTGTATTTGTATCTGTGTGAATGTATGAGTCACTGGCACTTAGAGCATCTCCAGATGGTATCTTTTCGATTAGGAGCAGTAGTGTGTGTGTGTGTGTGTGTGTGTGTGTGTATCTCTCTGTATCGCATGTTTATTGTGCTGCAACAGGCAGAATTTTAATTATTGTGCAAAACTGGCACACAAACCCCTCTTGCATGCAGATCACCACCTATCTGCAGTAATGCCATAATCCCATCCCACTCAGGTTGTAAATGGCATCACTAGGACTAAGCCACTTGTCTGAAATCATTGAAGTCATACATTGTCATTTACTGTCGGTTTTCCATTTATTTTTAGTCCTTTGTCCTAAAAGGTTATGAAACATCATGCCTATTTGCCTACTCGGATACAACGCTGTTACTTAAAACTGTAGGTCACTGCATGAAAAAGGTCATGTTTGGTCAGTTTGCCTGTCTGAGTTGTGTTGAATCAGGTGACATAGATCACAACATCTGTGACCCTATGCCTGCCAATGGCCAGCGACTACATCAGGCTCATCTGCAGGAGTGGGACAATATCCCACGACTGCAGATTCAGAGGCAAACTGCAAGTGGAAGGAAACAATTTCTAATATTAACAAGTGTTTCCTATGAGAGTAGTAAGTAAACACGCTGTTTATTTGCTATGTAACATACTTTTTTTTCACATACAGTTTGAATTGACTGCACTTTTTTTAGTACTAAATCAATGGACAGAGGAATAGCCTTTTAATAAAAGGGCCTTCTCTTTTCATCCAGTGTAATTCATCCAGGATAAGAGATGTCCTTGATCTTGGCAGCTGATATTTAACCTAATCCCTGACCAAAAGGACCAATCATATCCATCTTTTCAGATTCCTAAAACTACTCAGCATGAGTTAGCTGCTCTGTGCTTTGTCCATTCGTAACACAATGGATATGTAGATATTATTATGCTGGTCATTTTGAACACACACAATCATGTAGGGAGCCTCATCATTTTAGCATCTACCGCCTCATTGAAAGAGAACATACCTCAAAGCACAGGGCTGCTGGGGCAGACTGTCAACAATAAAGGCAGCACAGCGGTAGTGTTAATATCCCTTTGATCCCTGCACCTAATCCTACTAGATTCTTTGCTGAGATTCATTTTGAAGTCATAATGCAGAGTTTTTCCTCCATCTGAGTCCAAATCCTCTTTTGTTGAATTGTACATGTGGCTTTGTGGTTGTGCTAGGATACATGCTTAGTGGTATGGTAAGGGGAGCATTGATGGTATTTACATGATTGCAACTCATTTTTTTTATTGTTCCCCCTCCCTATCCTTTTGATATTGTGCCACAAACAAATGCCTATGCAGGCTAGACCGCAGTGTCTTTCCTACATTATTTTTGCTACGTCAGCTAAAAGCGCATAGCCCAGAGAATAGTAAAGATATAGAGATCCAAGTAGCACTCAGCTCTTAATACCACCTGAGCCCTTTCACTGCAGCACACAGATAAAGCTGGCCCTATATCTATTCATTTTGGCAGAAACAAGCCTAGCAAGTAAACAGACTTGTATATTTTTATTATTCTGGACAGGCACTAAATAGGACCCACTTGCACAAACAAGGCAATATGAACTGTGTCACTGCGCGGGCCCCCAGCGAGGACCCCTGGACACTGCTGGAAAAAATGAGAGCCAGACACCACCTGGTTTTAAAGATAAAGGCTTTATTGAACTGAGCACAAACATCAAACAGAGCACATCAGCAACAGCAGGGCCCGTGTACTCGCAGTGCAAAGTGAATGAATTCCTCGCCCCCCTTCTGGTGCATAATATGTCTATGTCTATTGCCTGGTGGCTGTTGCAAATATAAAGATGACATTTAGGGACTCAAGCTATGAACTGGACACAAACAGTTGTTTTATTTTACACTATTTGTTCAGTTCCATCTCAGTGACAGGAAGCTCAGATAGCCATGCAAACACAACTATTCATACAAAAGTAATTGTAATGACACAGCACAATGCAGTATTAACATACAAAAAAAACATTGATTTTGTCTCATTAGCTGTCATAAGACTTTAAACAAATTACATAACACATGACATATGAGTTGAATTTTGTATAATCAAAATTAGTTTGCAACTCATCAACTTTGTTCTTCTTCCGTCCCTGCAGCCTACCTCTGCGTTTTTGGGTGAATGTGATCAAGAACCCCCAGTTTGTGTTTGACATCCATAAGAGCAGCATCACAGATGCCTGTCTGTCTGTAGTGGCCCAGACCTTCATGGACTCCTGCTCCACCTCAGAACACCGCCTTGGGAAGGACTCACCCTCTAACAAGCTGCTTTATGCCAAGGACATCCCCAGCTACAAGAGCTGGGTGGAGAGGTGAGTTGTCAATAAAAAGTAAACACGCACAGACCAAACACTGGATGGATTAAGAGAGGTAATGTGTGTGGGGGGTCTTGTGTAAGTAAAAGCCATCAGAAACCCTGCATTAACCATGTTTCATTCCAACACATATACAATGAAATTGTGGCACTGATCTATGGGCCATGAAACACAATCCAAATTATAACACAGTGGGAATGAATGGTAGCACCCAGGGCAAGAGATCTACAGTCCAAAAAAGTCAGTGTGTGTGTGTGTGTGTGTGTGTGTGTGTGTGTGTGAATGTTTGAAAGTAGCAGGCAGTAATTTGTTAAAATGAGAGTTTTATTAAATTTCTTTGTCAGCAGGGGAGGCAAAAAAGGTCCTGAATAAAAGATGGGGTACTGCGAAGCGGTTCAGAGTATTTGTGTTGGTAGCTTTGGCGCTGCGTTCTCAAGCCTCAGGATGAGAATATATGTGCGCTGCTTGAATGGGTGGAACCAAATGAGCAGCTTCAGGCTCAGGACCATACTCATTAGTCCTGTCTGTTTCTGAAGTCTCCCATTCACATGTAAGAGGAAATTGTGAGGGTCCTTTGCTGATTTGCTGTTTGGATACTGGAAGCAGAACAATGATTTGTGTGGGCAGAGTGAGCTGCTACTGTCGGTCGCAGCACAAGCAAAATGTTTAGTTAGTTTTTAAAGTTTTCAGTAACTTCTACTAGGTGTTCTGTGTGTATTCAAAGCCTGTTGTTGTTGTTATTGTCCAAAAAGGTATTAAATACATGTCAATGAGTTGCACTGTTGCACTGGGTGACATGGTTATGGTTCAGATCACTTTTTCACTCTCAGGAGAGATTTTTCTTATATGACAGATGCCATTGCAGCACAGTAAACATGGTTTCATTTACAGTGCTGCAATGTAAATTTAAGTAACTTCAGTATAATTTTAAGAGGTTGTGATATGTAGCAGAACAATCTAGCAAAGCTGAAACCATGCAATGGCATCTGCTGAACAAGGAACGTCTCTCCTGGGACTGAAAATGTGAATGCTGTTATTAGTTTTTTGGAAGCATTTTGAAATAAACTACCATAACAATTGCCTTTGGGGTGAAGGATGATGGCACCAAGCACAATGGCGTGTGGCTCACTGACATGTTTTTAATAGTTTTTTGAACAACAACAGAGGTCTAAGGCACAGAGGAATAAGATTTATCAGGCTTTGGATACACACAATACTTAAGTAAGTAGGATGAGTTCATTGTTGGTTTGGCTCTGCGCATGAGATTTGGTAACAATAGGAAAAAAAATTGCCAATCTTATTTTTTTTAACTACTTTTAATAATGTAACATTCCACTATCATCAGTGAACACCCTCCAGTGGAGCTGTGTTATTCAGTTTGAAAAGCCTCAGTGATACAGGAATGACTGAGTAAGAGTGGATCTAGAGCTGCTTCACTCTGCTGTTCAACCATGCCAAAGTCAGGGTCATGCCAGGAAGAGGATTTAAAAAGCAAAATTCAGCAGGTATGAACCATCACCGGAAAGGGAGAGAATAGAAAGTGAACACTGTTGAGGGAAGGACGAGGTGTCCTCTCTCTCTCCTTCACGCTGCAGCTTAATTATAAAGATAGGACATACTTACCTGGTGAGCAGGTTAATGGAAATATGTTTCAAGAGGGAAATCTCCTACTTGTTCTTGTGCTTCTCTGAAGAGACAAAAACACATGTGGTCAATGAGTTTTTACAATGCTGCAGTCTGCAAAGATAATCATATGAAATGCTGACAAGTATGCATATTCAGCAGTTTAAGTCAGTGTTTTTTTTTTTTTTATAGATTTATTTAGGGCTGGTTGCAGTTGGACAGAGCTTCGCACAGAGCAGTTAACTTGCTACAGTATGTTGATGTTGTTCATTTGTGGATGTGAAGTGAAGCGAGCTTGTGCGATATTGACACTTCACCTCGAATTTGATGTGGGAGTTCATGGTCTCCAGACAATGACGAATCCATCACGGCTGTCATAAACATTATTTGTTTACAAGAGTGTTTGCACATGGCTCAGTACATTTACATAGCTAACATTTTATGGCCCTTTGTTTAAATTAAAAGCGAAATGTATTGTGTAATAATAATAATAATACTATATCACTATATTATATCAGTACTAAGTCATAAAACAGTATTTTAAAATACCCCAACAGTCTTTTCCATGAAGATGTTTTTTTCATATACTGGTCACAAAATCAAAGTTTTGTACTATAGGATGAATTCAGCCACAGATATAGCCTCAGATGCAGTGTGACAGCACTTATTTATTTATTATTCTTTTATGTATTCATTTTTTTAACAATTTATGTTCATTAATTGAAAGAAAAATAACTGAAAAATGTATTATTGATAAGAAACAGTTAAGAAAGTTTTGGGTTAACTCAAATTTAAAAAATGAGATTGAAAACAAACCTGCCATCGCTTTTTAAAAGCATTTGATTTTGACTAAAAATGTTTCTGTAAACAAGCACACCTGGCCTCTACACTAACAATCCCCTGCCAGCAGCTCCCTACAACTGCCCTCCAGCACTGAACAGGTGTTGATGTATGTGTGACCTCTGTGCAAAGGCTATGAGCAACACCCACCTGCTTTTCCTTTGCTCAGTTTGCTCTGAAGACTTGTTTCCTGGCAAATATCTTCTCTCTCTCCCTCTCTCGCTCTCTCTCTCTCATACACATACACACTCAGAATTATCTAGCCAAACACGAGCCTGTCCTCGAGCAACTGGAGCTACAGGATTTTAATATGTAAATAACCAACCTTAATTAACATAGTTGATGGGGGCAACACAGCTGCTGCTGACAGTGACTGATTGCCTTTACCTCATTGCAATGTGTTGTAGTGTTCAAGGTTGAAATCCAAGGCCTGTCAGTGTCTACTATGACTCCATTTCCATCATGTTACCATGCAACTTGTTGCCTCTTCGCTGCATGCATTAAATGGCATTAAATATCTTCAAAGAACTTCAAGGAGTAAATCAGCTCCGAGGAAAAGGCAGCACTATCTACATTAAAACAGCGCTGGGTGTATTCTGTTTGCCAAATCATTTACAGTGTTCCTAACAATGTTCTCAGCAGTAAACATACTCCTAACAAGTGTTTCCCTCTCCTCCTTTTTTCAATAGGTACTACTCAGACATTAATAAGATGCCAGCGATCAGTGACCAGGACATGAACGCCTACTTGGCAGAACAGTCACGGATGCACATGAATGAGTTCAATACCATGAGCTCTCTCAGTGAGATTTACTCCTATGTGGGCAAATACACTGAGGAGGTATGTACTACTTTGGCTCAGATACAGTACATGACATACACAACGGAAGATTTATTACGATTTAGACACACTGATGTTATTGATTTTGGCAAAGTTATCGGTCACTTAACTCCAAAAAAGAAGTGATATTTCCTACATTTTTTTTAATCAATGTAGCAAATAATACATTATGGTAACATTGTTATTGTGCTTGACATAATAAAGCTAGAATAAATAAATTACATTAAAGGATTAAAGGAAAGGATTAAAGGATGGGTTCAGTTTTTCTTGCTCTAATTATTCCTGCTGTCCGTACTGACCGTTAGAAGATCCTCTCCAAGTGTGCTTACAATATAAGTGATGGGGGACAAAAGCCACAGTCCTCGTTTTGAGCAATAACGTATTTAAAAGGTTTATCTGAGGATTCAACCGTCTACGTTAGTCACATAAAGTGGCTATCTTCCACAGTTACTCTTTTTACCTCTTTGTGTCTTGATGGACAGTGTTTTCCTCTTACAGAATTTCACACAAAAAAATACTAAATTTATACTAATATTAACTTAAAAGGATAGTTCAGATTTTTTGAAGTGTTGTATGAGGTACTTAAGCATAAGTCAGTGCATTACCTAGAGTAGAGTGTAGTCTGCATGCCCCCAGTGTGGAGAAGCAGACAGCAGTACTGAGTACCTGCTAAGGACAGGGCCAGAAATATCACTTTAAGTGTACGCTAGAACATTTACTGCTTTACCTTGCTGTCAGACAACCATTTCCTTTGGCACTACATTCTTGACTGCAGAACTCCTGTATTCCTACGCATGCTGCACGCTGACTGTATTACGCCACAGCAGCACTTACAGCGGCTCTGCGGCGTATCCAGTGCTCAGCATGAATACAGAAAGCAATCTACTGCGGGCAGATTCATTCACCTGACTATTGTTTTAGGACAGACTTGAAAAACCTGAAGCCTTTAAATTAATTGAATATCTTGAATATATACACACTGGAGGATTTTGTTATTACTCTATAATAGTAATATCATATCAGAACTGAACCTGATAACAGGTTTGTTATGCTTAGTACTTCCAGTAATGTCTTTGTGTGTCTGTGTTCACCTCCCCTGTTCTGCTGGCAGATTGTGTGTGCACTGGAGCAGGATGATCCAGCTAGGAAACAGAGGCTGGCCTTTAAGCTGGAGCAGGTGGTGGCCTTCATGAGTCTGGAGAGCTGAGGACCGCACTTCCCAGGGCGCACTGGGAAGAGACCCCATCAGAAACCGAGCCGTGCCTGAGCGAAGACCTGTCCCCATCTTTTTTTCATCATGTGACTTCCTCCCCTCAGCCTTTCAAAGATGATGACTTCTTCCTTGACCTTTTTTTCTGCTTCCTCTTCCCCGAGAAATATTTTTTTGTTTTTCGTCATCCACTCTGCTGCATAGACTAGTTTACGTGAATATCTGAGGGGTGGTTCAGAGCTGAGGTCGGTGTCCCCCACAGTGCAATGCAGGGGATCCCTCAGCTTCACCACAGCGAGAGCTTCAAGGGGTGATTGTGTGAAAGCTGGCCATATTGGCATGCTACAGTCCCCCTGTTGGAAGAAAAGATGGGAAAAAAAGAAAAAAAAAACATTTTTATGTTGCCTTCAAGAATTTACATTAGAAACCATAATGTTGGGAGTCCATTTTGTTGAGAACTTTTTTTCAAAATAGGATAGATAAAATAAAACCATCTCTAGAGTCCAGTTTATTGTAGTTCTATATTCAATATACGGAATCAAGAGGAAATATCAAAAAACGATGACTGCAAGCCAAATGAACACCTCCTGGAGAAAATTAATGCAAGGGTGGTTTGCCAAGTTTACACTGTACCTACAAGCGAAGCATACATACATATCTGCGAAATTTGGGGCGAGTCCAGGCAAACCGAGAATGTTCTTGTGTTCTTTCAATGTAGCTGGAGTTGTATTTAAGATAAAGACTGATGGGGGTAGGGAAGGTTTAGTGCTTCTCCGAACATTTCCTTTATTGAAACGTGACACTTCAACTTTACAAACCAGAGCATCCCCAACCTATAGCCCTTTGCAAAATTCGCACATTTTTTCCTGCCCTGCGTACATTTACTTAAAAGAAAATGCTCATGATTTCTGCTTCCATCTGGCTTATGTGGCTACTGCAAATTAAACTATTAGACAAAACCTCGGAGACCCGACCCAAGTTGGATCCTCTGTAAGAAGCACACAACCAACTCTGGACAACAGTGTTTTGACTACTAATCCAACACCAGGAGCAGTCTTTGTCTGGCTCTTGCCACTTCCAATCTTGTGTCGCCACGGCGACGGTCTATCAAAGCACACACACGCGCACACACACATGCACAGTTACATACACAATCAGCAGCTGCCCAAGATCCTGACTGCCCAGATATCTACGCCAACCCTGAGGAGGTAAAGGGAAGAGCTGACTGAAATGTACTGGGTAAGAAACTGCTTGCTCATTAAAAATAAGAGGAACGACTCAATACAGCGTAGCCAGAGACGGCTGACTGCTACCTAAAGGAGCTCAGTTGATAGAGAGTAGCACTTCTTTCCCAGGATGTTCTTATTTAAAGACTTTTGTGTGGAGAAATCAAACAAGATGGGCCAGCCAAAAAACCAAAGGAGCTTGAAATTTTCAAAACGGTCAAAAATGTATTTGCAAAGTGCCACTGAGGAACGGACAAAACAGGACTATGTAAAAGACAACCACTTCTTGGACAAAAGAAAAAAAAAAACAAACAAAAAAAAACATATTGTGTCTGGAACTTTAAGAAACCTGTGTGATTTTTTCTGACCTCAGTGTGCCGAGGTGAGAGGCTCTGCGGGCGAGGTGATATGATCCTCCTTTCTCTTTCCATCGCCCCAGGTTTCTCCGGTTCTCGGCACACCGCTAACCCTTGTGTCCGGCTCCTGACTAGCCAGTTTTCCTTTTCTGTTTTGCACAAGCGTTGGAGATGGTAGCTAGTTGCATACGGCAAAACCCCAACTCTTGAGTGTGTAACTGTTAAGGCGCTCTTGTCTGTATTAGTGTAGTTGTCCTCAGTGGCGGCAGGGGGCGGCTTTCTCCATGCCTCAAAAAAAAAAAATGAAAAAAAATTCTGATAAAGTGGAGCAGGAACAAGAAGTGAGCATCACGGCAGGATAAACAGAAAACGATAGACATTAAAAGTAGATAAGACTTGTTGGATGTGAACCCCCACTATGGGAGAGAGCGATTGAAAGAGAGATGATGGAGGCGCCCTCTGTACCTTTTGACCTCTGCCCTTTCTTTTGCCTTGACAACGTGCCCCATGTGGTGATGTGAATGTGTGAAGACCGCCCTAGGTCCACCTCGGATCCTTTATTGGCTTTTTAAGCGCATGTAAAACGTAAACAATTTAAGAAACTTATTTAAAAAAAAAAAAAAGAAAAGAAAAATAAGAAAATTAAGCCTTGCAATGATGACGTGGATGTGTTCTTTTATCTTTCTTTTGCTTGGAAGAATCGAGATGGAAAAAGTGGATTGTTCATGTAATAAAAACTATAACTTTCGTTTAAGGTGGAACCTTTATCCAGTTCAGCCCCTACTGCAGAACCTCATGCCCATGGTTTTTGTGAAGTGTTAGATGCTAAATAAACAGATATTATATACCCTTGCATGTTGACCTATTTGGATGGTATGAAATGGAACTGCCTTGCTCAAAGATATTTATGTACTTCTACTACTACTGCTAGGGACTTTAAGTCATTTACAAGCCAGGTGTTTAAGAAACAGTTGAACATTTTAAGATTATGGATCCTACAAAAACTACATAATGAGAATAATTCATTTCTACAGTCTGATCATCTTTCTTGTCCTTTTCAATTAACAAAAGAGAGGCATTTATAATAAAAAAAAACAAAAAAAACAACATTGATCAGGTTGACAAAGGTTCATTTCGTAAAAAAAACATCAGTTTTCCACCATGTATGTCACAAAATCCAGATGTTAATTTCCTGTTCAATGTCCCTTCCGAATCACCTGGAAGAAACTATGTATAATATGATTTAAACAGCGTTCGTTCAGGAGAGGCACAAAAAGACTGATAGTAGACTGAGTTTGGCAAGTGACTGTTTCTTAGCCCTTATGTCAAATATTTGTAATATCCATCGTCCATTAATTACTGTCTGCAGCTTATACAGTATGATGAATGTCTGTTGTTTCAACCTGGAGGGGTACATTCACAAAGTGTTTGCTGGACGTGTTATACAGTAAAGCACATTAAACAAAAGCATATCTGGTACTATAGAAGATGAGGGGAATAAGGAATAATTTCACAAATTAATGGTTCGTTCATGTGAGGCTAGCATTAAGATTTTAAGAAATACTACTGAGAGACAATAAAAATTAACTTATTTCACTTATGTAGCTAATGTATATTGTGTCTAGATAGCCAAAGTTTCCCCTATAAATAACACAAGCTGAAAGTCCTGGACTGCCATTTGTGAATCTGCCTCCCTGTACGACATTCTGTCTTTCATTTCTTCCCGCCCCGTCCCTTCCCCTGCAACACAGGTTGTCTGCTAGTTCTCCACCTTGTGTTGCCAAGAGCACAGATAAAGTTTCCACCTTCAAACGTTTTTGTAGGAACTAAAAAATTCCTCCTAGCTCAGTGTTATAGCAGGTGTTACAGAAACATGCTAGAAGACTTTTACTAGACCATATTTGAAAGATAAAGAGTATCTTATCAAGAGATAAAAACGAAACCTGGGGGATATAAGGCGAGCTTCTCTAACTTTGTTATAATTAATTGTATACCTGTGTATGTAAATATAATGCATTCCTATTTTGCAGTCAAGAACAAAATACTATTTGTAATATAGAATAAACTTTATTATGAAACCAAGCATTTCATGATTGTTTTTTTTGCTGTTTTTTGTGTCGGTTCGCAGTCGTGTTGGAGGCTAACTGACGTCAGCCAAATTTGAATTGGATTGGATGACATTGACAATCAAAGTTTGAGATGCACACTTGATGATAAAATATTTAAAGATCCAGTCCAGTCCAGTCCAGATCCAGATCCAGAGCTATGCCGAAGTCACCAAAATCTGGAGAGAAACTCAAAAACAACAACAACAACAAAAAAAAAAAGAAAAGAAAAGCAAGTTGCTGTCTGCCCTAACAGGTAAAACAACACTAACACATGACACTTGAATTTCACCGCACAATCCTGGGATCAGGTACAATCTGACAACGTCTGTGTGGGTGTAACCATGGCAGTGTAGTGGCTTACATGAAATATTGTGGCCATACTTTCTGTAAACCAGTCCAAGACCATAAGCTTTACATTACACTCGAATGCAATAACCAGTGACAGATGAAACGGGATAAAAGCTTTGAATTCTTGGAATGTGCTTGCACAGACTAGACTGTGTTTCGGCTAATGGCCCTAATTTTCCTTTCCATCCCGGTGACAGGTGCTGCGTCAACTAGACTGGATGTTCGGGGATGTTGAGGGGCGTCTCTGGTTTCCTACTGTCTGGTGGCAGAAAAACCCTACAAAGAATATATCTACACACAAATGTGCAGAAAAGCATAACAAAGAGCCATTGCCATTGTCCTCTTGGATTTCTAATTATTCTGTGCTGTTGACTGAATGCATGTCAGACACAAAAATACTGAACTGTAATAAAGTAGCTCGGATTTTTTAGAAAGATGCATAATATCCCAAATCATTTCAGAGATGAAGTATTCAAATTACGGTTCTATCCAATTAATTCAAGGCATATAGCCTAATTATTCACAATACCACTGGGATAAAGAAACTAAGGTTTGGAATAAATCTTTCTCAATCATACTGTAAAGGCTTCCCGGCCTTTCTAAGAGCAGAGATGATGCCGAGCGTTCACTGATGACATCCAATTCAGTCAAACATTGTCATCGCAGTAAACCATGGTTGATTTTGGCCTACGAAGCATCTTCCCAACCCAATGACAAAGCCTTTTCTTATTGGGCAGATCAATAAACAAACATCCCCGCCACTGGGAATAGATTGAACAAAGCTGGGATGTCATATTGCTGACAAGGCTGAATGTACATCATCAGGATATATCCAGATTGGATCTGATAGTTAGAAACTTGAATTTGCTCATTAATGAGTAAGTCTGGCTCACTAGGCCTCGTTGTGTTTGGCTCCAAGTCAGCCTATTTCTAGTCCAAATGATACAAATGCCGCTTAGCTCTTAATCTGAGTTGTGCTAAAATAAGATCCATGGGGTAAAATACATGGATCTTATTTATAATATCAAGAAGCAGGTTACAATACTTCTCTGGTCTAATGAGAGGTGTTTCCTGATGCGATGTAACCCTTTGTCGCTATAATGCAGGGAAAGCAAAATAATTAGGAATAAGATTATCTGAACCTGTGAGCTTCCTCCACATCTAGAAGACCTGAAGCCATTCAGGAACTCAAAGAAGGAAAGCATGCCTCTGAGCACATGTCAGTCTACAAAGCTTAGCTGTAGTTCTACTAATACTGCAGTAAATATACAACTGCTTTATTATACTATACAATCTGCATTATTCAACATCATACATCAAAGCCAGCCAAAATACACACTTTGTACGCATTTTATGTATTTTTGTGGAACGGTTAATCAGCTTAGTTATCTCACAAACACAGCTTCTGCAGATTGTTTTATATATATATATATATATATATATATATATATGCCATCTTGAAACGCCTCCTTGTGACAAAAAGACTTTAAAAGTCAGAAGTAAAAAAAATAAAAAAAAAATAAAAAAAACAAGTTAAAGGAAAACAGGAATGACAGATGAGGAAATAGAAAGTAGTTCTGTGTAGCAAAGAAGGGCAGGAGGAGAAGTGTAGAAAACAGAGTGACGACCCGCTGAAGTAGTATTCCAGTAGACGGGAGGCTGCAGCACTCTGACAGGCAGAGCGGATGATGGGGACGTGAGATTGAATTGGCCCAGTGTCACCCTCCATATACCAAGCAGTGAACTGGGAGTAATGGGTGAGAAATAGAAAGAGGGAAGGTAGAAAGAGAGAGAGAGAGAGAGGTAGAGGGAAGAGGGAGGGCCGCCAAGTGTCACCCTAATTTTCTGACTAGTGAGCTGGGAATAATGGAAGGCAGGAGAGAGGCAACTCTGAGGGCTGATGGGTTGAGAGAGGTTGGATGGAGGTAGCGAAGGGGGCAGGTTGATAGAGAGCGGGCTATGATTGCTTCGCACCAGGGGTGGTTTTCCACACTCCCATGATCACCGCAGCCCTTTCACCCTAAACCCCCACCAACACATACACACACACACACACACACTGATGTGATGTGTCATAGAGAAAAAAAAAAAAAAAAAGATTAGAAGATCTGTCCACATGGAGATAGAGTGATGGACGCACAAGAAAGGAAAAGAGAGAAGTTTGAGGCAATCAGTGTTAGAGGGCATGCAGGGTTACGGGATTGGATAATCAATACAGCTGAACCTGCTGCTGTGGGGACTTGAACCCATATTCATCCGGCGGGCCAACTCAGCTTAAAAGACTAATCTTAAAGACAAGAGACTATTAGATTTACTGTCAACAGAGCAATTCAAAAGATTAATATCACTCTTTCAGCTGCTGTGTCAAAGTTTGCTCACAAAGAATGACACGTTTGGGTAACAAGTAAAAAAAAAAAAAAACTAAAGCTGGAGAAAAAAACACGAGGAAACAAATGTTAAAGAGAGGGGCGTGCTGTGCACATTATGGCACAGTGACATATGGAGACTGCAGAGAACATTACATGTCCATAATTTACAATGATGGCACATACAGCTCAGTTATGTTGAGGTATAAAAACATTTCAAGCTCAGTAATGGTTTGGCCTGGCTAATGGTGCCAGCCTGTCTGCTGTCTGTGATGTATCTTTAACACTCATGGCTTTGAAGCAGAAAGACGGCAGAATGAAAAGAAGTTGGGGATATATATATTCGTTTCTCCTTTATGCTTTTTATTTGTCACAAGGTCTTAAATTTCAATCACCGTTCACCGTTCACACCGCCGTGTTAGCAAGCTATTAGCTTTTTTTTTTTAATGACTCAGTTGACAGTATGACAGTCAGTTGAGCAACGGCAATAACGATGAAAAATTGAGCTAAAAATGCTTTGGTTTTTGCTATAACATCCTGCCAAAAATCTTTTTTTTTTTTTTTTTTTTTTTTAATAACCCATCCAACTCTCTTTCCTCACCAAAAGTGGTTATTAGAACATCTGGGTATTGCCTGTCATTTGGAGTTTTGGAGGTTGAGGTTTTCTGGTGTGGCTCCCTGTCAGGTGGATAACTGGCTAGTTTGCCGGCTGGCAGGACGAATGAATTGATGATTGAAGTGCAGCTTGGACACTGGTTGACGGGTCTAATTTCAGCCGTGGACTCAGAGATATTGACAACTACATGCAAGCAGATGGGAGCAATTTCCGATATTAGTCCATTCTCCTCCGTCTGCTCTGTCTTGGTAAACATTTGTGTTGCTGGCGGCAGCAGAGAGAGAGAGATAGAGAGAGATAGAGAGAGAGGGAGAGAGAGAGAGAGAGAGAGAGAGAGAGAGAGAGAAATCAGACAGACTCAATGTTACAGCCAGGAACATCCTAAACAGTACAGAGGGAGAATGAAGATAATACTCTGAGTCTGTCAAAAGGTTTTTAGAACAAAGTCTTTGAACGCTGAAGTAACCTTCAAGTTGAGACAGGGTGTGATAGTTAAATCAGAGAATACAACCAAGTGTGTGATCAGTCCGCTTACTGCATGAATATAATATTATGTGATTAAAATGATAAATCCTATTTACATGTTTCTTCTTCTTCTTCTTCTTCTTCTTCTTCTCCAACTGCAGCCCCCGGACCACCACCACCACCACCACCACCACCTGATTAATCAGCTGGGAGACTAGACACAGCCTGTTATGCTTCCACTGATTTTACACAGCCTTGCTTCTGCCCACACACACACACACACACACACACACACACACACACACACACACACACACACACACACACACACACACACACACACACACACACACAGACTTGCTCTGAAGTCTCTCCTTTATGGGCTTCACAAATCTTCTCCCCCATTTCAGCTCCTAATCAATAACAACCATGCAATTTGTTCTAAACTGCCCATTTGCTCCCCGAGCTCCAGCATCATGTGCTCTCGCCGAAACACGAATTACCAGAGCCTGCGTGAGCCTATACAACACAGTAAATTGATTTTCTGGCTGAAAATTACATTGAATTTATTATTACTTTATTGTCCGCTTACATGTCCAACGTGTTCGTCCTGTTGATAATGGATTATGACTGTGCAACAGACAGGTACGAATCCCAAACCCCACCCCGCAGCTGCATAAACATGGAAACATGTTTAAGCTGCAGAAAGAGGAAATGCCTTTCAGAAAGTCATTGATTTGGCTCGGCACTGTGACAGATGCAGGCCTACACTTTATTGTTCATCCTCATCTTTAGCCATAAATCATGCCGTCGCAGTCAAAACATGTAGCAAAGACAACCCATCTAATTGTAAATGCATTTCTACCACCTACCTGTTGTTTCAAATGTGGAACTAGTGTTTGATTTTTTTTATTTATTCCATTTCTAGACGTTAAAATCTGAATGCCAGTAATATCATGTAATAATCATCTTCTCACTTCACATGGATGCTAAAAGGAATAGTTTGACATTTGAGATATACTAATATTTGCTCCTTGCAGAAGGAGTTTCTATTGGTTGCCTGGCAACCTCACGGTAACAACAAGACCGCATTAAAGTTACTGTACCTGTGCAATAAACCTCTGTGTCTCTAATTACACTATGTAAAAATTAAAACAAACAGTATATAATGTGTGAATAATGGGGCTTTAGTGCTGGTAGGTGGGTTTTTGTTACCTTTAGACAGAGCCGGGCTATTTCCCAAAGTATTCCTTGACAAGAAACAGTAGCTACAGGTGGTAAAACTATATTTTTGTATGGTATTTCTAGTATTATGATTTGTATTATATCATATGATAACAAACACTTGACTTCAAGCTACTTGCTATTCACAGTGGTCTGAAAAGGTTTCTTATTCCTGACACTGTTGCATCAAGAGAGGATGCAATAGTGCCACACAAAGGATATCAAATGCATCACTGCTCTCATGCAGTAAGTTGTAGAATAAAATATGTATGAAATAAAAACAAAATGACAAATTGTCTGCTGTTTTATACGGGATATAAAAAAAATAATAATTCATTGTCAGAGGAGTCAGTGTTTCTGAGAGATGCTCCTGTGGTGCAGCAGACAAAGGGCAGCCCTCTATCATACTCAGCCACCTGTGGGCTTTTGTCCCTGGCTCAGTCACTCTACTCAATCCACCCATGTTAGACCGGCTACAATAGACAGGAGCCCATCAGCTGGGCTCTGTGCTGGCCAATCTCTGTGAGCTGACTGCTGCATGATACACAAGGACAATCCCACCAGACACAGTCACACAGAGAATAACAAAATACCCCCCACTGCACCCAAAACAAAACACACCATACACGAACAAAGCTGTGCACGTTTTCACAGCTTCTCCAGCACCAACATTATGAATATGAATAACCCTCTGGCCCAGACTTTAGCAGGCTGTGCCATTCTGTGCTGCGTTCAAGCCCTCAAGATGTCAACGCAGAGACAGAAGGCCAAACTGAGAAACAAATCTGACAACACAGTGTGGGCTCGAGTCATTAGCCAGTGATCGGAGGCTAAAAAAAAAAAAAAAAAAGCTTGTCCTAGCATTGTTCCAATACACTTTATTTAGCAAAGGCATTTCTGAGCAGGGCACAGTGACTTCCACTATGCAGTAAATGCCCATGCGGTGAACTAAAAGCAGTTATTTCAAAAGGCTGACTAGTCAAGAGACTTGTGATGACAGATGAGAGGGTACAGATTGCAGAGAGGTAGGGGCGATGGCAGAAAGATCATCCGCTAATCCAATTCTGAGGCAGACATTTGAATAATTGATGTGGGGGCATAAATTGGTCCATTCCAGATGTCCCGTGCTCCCTTCATCAATACTGATTCCCTTAATCAATGGTTGGCTTCCTAGCCCAAGGCTTTGGCTGTCCTCCCCCCCCCTGCACAGCCATGCTGCAGCCAAATCTTCCCACAGTCCGAGTCACAGGTGGTTGGCTGCAAAGTGGCTGTTTGCGGTGGTAGGCTCTGGGTAATTGAGGCTCTTACCCTGCAGGGTTGGGGTGGTGAGAACGGCCATGGGGACTGCAGATTGGTCTGGTGTCTAGAGGAGACACATGGCTTCTTCCACTGGGAAATGACTGTAGAGAGATTCCAAGAACTTTCCTCATGTACGCACTGAATTGATTAATTAAGATGAGGACGAATATGGGAGGACAGTAGGCTGGTACCTAGTTAGAGTGATAGTCAGTCTTACAGCCGGAGCCAAGGGCATGAAGAGATGTTCATTTTCATGCTAATATCTTGCTAGCGTAAAGACAAACGTAGAGACTATACACAGGCAGATAATGGTGGGCACAGAGACAGAGCGCAGCGCAGGAGTGTTTGACAGCTAGGTGGCACATCTGGAGGAGACAGATAACCCTCAGTCTGCAGGAGTTTACAAAACAGCCACATCGCTCCTCAGAAGACTGAACATGACTTCACCTGGCTGTGCTCTCTCTCTCTCTCTCTCCCTCCGTACCCGTCACTCTTGTTGTCCCTCTACATGCCTCTTTCAAATTGCCTCTCATTTTTTTCCACCCTCACAATGCCTGCACCCGTTACATCGCTCCCATTTTCAATGTCCGCTTCATATCTGTCTGTTTTCCAAATGTAGCCTGAGGCTGACACGACACCACTGGTGTACACCTGGCCAGAGTGGTCCTGAGTGGATCTGCAGTGATCCATCAATGTTCCCTCTTTTTTGGACAAAAAACAACAACACTGCAGTGTCTGCAGACTTACAGGCATCAACAGAAGGAAAGTACACGAGATGAACTGGTTAAAGAACAGAACAAACAGCAGTAATCACAAGATATCAAAATGCTGGAGCCAGGTGAGCAAAGGTGCTGCTGCTTCGGAAATTAACGAAATAACTAAAGATGTATTTAATAACTTACTAGCTGGCAGAAAAACGTAACAAAAAATTATTTTCATTATTAAATTTACGATTAATCAATTAGTTGATCTATATATATCCCTAAATGTCAGAAAAGATGCAACTAAAATGTTTCATTTCAATAATTTCATTCATTCAACTCTTAAAACGTATAGAATATAAGCATGTGTTTACATACAGTATATGTATGTAAACTGTATATCGTATGCGTGTTTGCTTTTGATAAATGCGAAGTTCAATATCCCTTTTTCTATAAGGCGACCCTCGACGCTGAAGCTCAGAGCTGTCTGGCTTTCTGACAGCATCCTTGGAGGGAAGTGTTGCCATAATCGATTTACACAGCAATCACAGATCTGCACACGGTAACCTTCAACAAGTCCTTGAACACAATCTCTCTCTCTCTATCTGCTGATCAAAAAGCCATCAGCGCAAAGTGATTAATGAATTGCTTGTTTATGTGTGCATTTCTATTCCCAATACTAGCAATTTGTGAATAGCTTTGCTTGCAACGGTTGACTGTTGACATGATGAAAAGAAGAGCCTGAATTTATTTATTATTTTTATTTAGATGTCTTTACCAGCAAATGACACCGAAACGATAAACAAATCACTCCGATATTTTATTGGAATAAATTGAGAGTATTGAAATATGACGAATGAAATGTAAAGCTGAGACAGAGCACAGAGAGACACAGTGAAGGGATTTTTTTTTTTTCGTGTGAAGTTATTAAAAATTAAGAACAAGTCTACCTTTTATAAAAGTCAGCTGCAGCAATAAAAAAAAAGCTGTCTGAACCACCTACTACTACAAACTCATGACAGAGCCACGTTATTTGTGACTGCGGTAGAAAAGCTTGTCAAATTCATACTGGTATTTCCTCCTATTTTCTATGCTACATAAATCCCTATAATGTCTGACGTTTATTTTACTGGCTACCGACAGGAAAAAAAAAAAAAAATTAATAAATAAACAAAACAACTGGGCGAAAAATTGCTGCATTCTGTCAAGGAGGGGAGATATGGCGGAGGGAGACACTTGTTGTGAGACGCTTGCTCACTGTCAGTATCCATCTGTTTACCTCACTGCCAAAAACGGAGGTCGTGATGGAAAACAAGTGCTCTTCAAAGGCCATTAAAAATGAATGAGGGGAGTGAACGGATCACACAAGGCTTTTTCAAAGCACTCAGGCCGTTTTATGCTCCAGGTTGGTAGATCACCACTCTCACTGTAAAACATCACACCATAACAAGATTATATCTATTCCCCCTGCTGCTCAAAGACACAAACACATGCACTGCTAATGAGCCAAGCAATTAACTTCCAAACGTCCAACAAAACTTTTGTCGCCAGGGAGATAAACAGACCTGCTGTCTGTACAGGAGGAAATACACATGATTGCAGCCCTGTTTTTAATCAGTCTAAAGAGGTGAGCTTGCGGGAGGACAAGGTTTTGGGGGACTCGATCTGCTAATCGATCATCTTGACACAGGTGTTGACAACCTGTCACTGCGAGGTGACAGTGTTATGTCCAACGGCTCGTCACAAGGGTGTATCTGACAGATCTGGTGTTGGGTTTGAGTCCTAATGGGCCCTCGGGTCACGCTGTGGCCAAAAGGTCGGAGTCTGGTCTACCAAACACACATAGCCCCAATAGTAACCAGGGACATTATTGTCAGTGGGCAGGGAGAAGGTGTGTGTGTGTGTGTTTGTGTGTGTGTGCATGCCGTGGCAGTGTGCAGATGGAGGGGGCTGTCTTTAAGGGAAAAGAACAGATTGACGGAGCGGAGAGGGAAATGCACTTTTCAAATGTCATCTTGCCTTGCCACCCTTTACGCCGAGAGAAAGGACGGTGTGAAATAGAGCACCCGGAGAAAATAGCTTGAGGAGGAGAGAATGAAGAACACGACTCCTCTCATTGTTAAGACTTCACGGATCGCACTACATGGAAAAGAAAACTCTAATTCTCTGGTGTGGTAGGGTTTTAAAGCTTGTAAGGTATTGTACCTTAAGCTACAGAACTCTCTCTTGAATTCTTTAACTATTAATGGTTATAAAATACAGTATGTGGACATTATTATGGACACTTATTTTTTTAGGAAGTTTACTTTAAGATAAAGCCACTCAACATTGATTTTTGGTCTAAAGAATATGTAGATATCACCTGTCAGTCATTTGTTTTATTATATATATATATAAAGCTATCAACACGCTTTAAGAACTGTGATTTTGACTCAGAAGTACAATGAGGTAGTAGCATAATTTTGTAATGCTGCAGTACTTTTTTCCATCATGGGAGACATTTATTCAACTCGTGGAATAGATTAATATGCGCATGTAGAATATGAACATGCATTAATGTTTTAGCATTTAGGCTCTCGGGGAGGTTGGGCATTTGAAATACAAAATGAGCACGAACTGCAGCACTTGCCAGGTGAGCAGTGTAGCAGCAGGTAAGAGTGAGCAAAGCACTGATGGTTTAAGTACAACCACCATGAACAAAAGGGTGCATTGGATTTATGTTACAGTGATAGGAGTATACCATGTAGCCTTAGTGTAGAAGCAGACTTGAGTTAGACTGCCTGAACTACATTGCAGGTTGTGCTCGATTTACGTCAGAAAGATAAAGGCTTTAGGTGTAGTTATGCACAAATTAAAATATATATATATATATATATATAATAACATTTCTTCATTCTAGATATATCACAAGGGCTCTGCTATGTAATCAGAGGAATTGTAGGTTTAACTGACTTGAGATTATTGACTGTAAAAGTGTAGTAAAATATTTTTGCATCAGTTGTGCTAGCAACTCTAAACTCATGTACATATAAGTCCTGCAGTTTCTTTTTCGCTGTATCTCTCCCATACATATGTACACCAAAAAAAAAAAAGAAAGAAAGAAAATTCATTGCATTTTAAAGACTAAAAAAAAAAAAACTATAAAGGATAAAAAACGACAACCTGGACAAAGTCATGTTCACATCTCCCTTAATGACACTCTGAGACACATGCAATGACCAAGCATGCCAAATTCCATCAATATCTATGATGAGTTGGTCCAAAAGTGTGATGATTTGAGTCGGATTTACCCCATTACATGCAGCTGTAGCCCCCTCGCAAAAGTCAACACTTTTTTTTTTTAAATGTCAAGTAGAACCATTCACAATCCATCCAGAGCATGCCCTTTCTTTAACTGGGAAACACTCGGGCGCATAAGTAGATCCGCACTCTGTTTAAAAGTATATGGCTGATTCCAGCTGAGCAACCTGTGTGTGTGACGTGTGATCTATCCACTCTTTTGCCAGAAAGGAAGTTTGACACCGTCCCCCCCTTCCCCTCCCCCCGCACTTCAAAAACACATCAATCAAGTCCGTCAAAAATGTCAGAGACCTTCTACTTGTCATTGCCGGCTACTTTGCGGTGATTGATGGTCTGATGGTCGTCTCCCTTCATCCCTTCCCCCAATCTTTCACTAACCACGCGTCAATTTGCACACCATGTGAAAAATAACAAATGATAAACGTTTTGAAAAATGATTCACAATATCCTCTCGCAATTTAGATAAACAATTCCCTTTTTACTGAAAGGAGGCGACAGAGAGGGAGGGAGAGAGATGTGTCAGCATCGCTTTCTATACTGACATTTATGGAGGCTGTGAGAAAAACGTGTGTGAGGGTGTCAGTATGTGCGTGTGTGTGTGTGTGAGTGCATGTTGAAGGCTATAGTGGCCTCTATAGGCAGTGTATGTATACAAAAACCCATTAAGACCCATTAAGCTGCGTTCTCAAGGGAAAGGTGTGATAGGGAGCGATTGAGGCTGCCAACGCAGTCCTAACACATATCTGTATGTACCGACTCAAACTGGCCTCAATATAAATACCCGTGAGGATTTTTCCCGGTTTCCCTCCCTTGCCCCCTCTTATTTGTCTTTCACAGACTCTCTCTCTCTCTCTCTCTTCTTCCATCCACCACTTTCTAAAATGTTTTCATGCATTTCTCTCATCATACTGCTCTCTTCTTCTTATCTCATGCAAACACGATTTGTCCGTTTCGCTCAATATCCACACGTATCCTCTCTAGCATTCTGTTTTACAAGCTGGTACCTTCTGTCCGTCACTCCATAATGCTGCTCTCCCCCTTTCCATCCCTCCCTCCCTCCCTCCGTCCCTCCCTTGATCAGAACTGTCAAATGGCTTCATAAAAATGAGCTGGTGAGATGATAGGAGAGATTGCCTTCTTAACAGTGTGACATGAAGCATTGTCCCAGGCCCCTTTGATAAATGAATTCAACCGAGCACTCGCTCTGTGGTGAACCATGCTAATTAGGCACGGCAACCAAAACAAAGATGTCTCCTGCTAATTGATGTGGGGTCAGAGGAACAGGGGAGCGTGGACTTGCCTGTGAATGTGTGTGTGTGTCTGTCTGTGGGCTGCTTGTATGTGTGTGTGTTTGCATGTTTGCCCACTGGGAGTTGACTTGATACCCCCTTTGGGAAGCCGATAATGGTGGTCTTTTCCCTTTGAGTATTTGCTTTGCAGCTAGAGACAGAAGGTTAGTGGATGACCTTGTTTCCCAAGTGCAATGAGACTTGTCCCCTCCCCTGTAGCGTGCTTGCCGTCACCACTTCTGCCATTAGAATTCTAGTGAGTATCTGTGTGAGGCCGGTACGAAAATTGAAAAAAGTAAGGGCAAACCACTCACGTTATGCTCAAATTACATAAGCTTACTTGCACATTGATTCCATCTATGCAATGAAATGGATCTGTGGAGGGACACTGGACTCTATGCTGTTGTTCAGTCTCTTAAATAAACATTATTGACATGTTTAGAGGGAACTGAAACGACCTCTGCTGTTTAGCCTCCCATCATTGATATTATTGGCGTGTTTACAATAACCGAGCGGCCGTGCATCTGTCATTCCTCGGATATCCATATGTTCTTGATTGATCTGGGAATAAATCAGGGAAATGCCTTTGGACAAGCAATATGCTCACAGTTCATCGGGGTTATAAGAGAAAGAGGTAGAACGAGGGCTTCAGGAGTAAGGAAGGGAGGGGCTTTTCAAGAAAGGCATTTACTGTAAAATGTATAAATGAAAGTTCAAGAAATGTGATTTCATGCGTTTAAAATAATAACTTCCTCACATATGTCATAGAAAAAGCTTAGGTTTCACTTTTAAAGCATAGACAAATGTCTGATTTGACAATATTTACATTAAAAATATGAATATCTGATGACTCCTTTAAAACCTGGCCAATGTACTGTATGTTGGTCTGTTGCCATATTATTGGTTCATATTGGCTTCTGACAGATAGTATATATTTGTACAAATTAAAGTACATCAAAGTTTTATAAGGCTGGATTTCTATGTATTTTAACCCTCATTTTTAATCATCTGCCCTCACTATGCAGTGCAGGTATGCAGCTATATGCAGCACGCTAAACACACTTCCAGGCTTCCAGGTGAAGCAATTATGAAAATGTGAAAATAATATTGAATGCAAAATCATTCTCCATTTACTATATGGTGCACTGTATTTACCCTCCACAGTTTTATTTGAGTGTCCAAATTCTATATTGTGCACCCACAAGAGGTTGAAAGAGTAATGTCAGTGGCATGTAAACTACGTCGTGCAAACAATGCAATTATAGATGCAAAAATGACTGTTGTGCAACTCTGATGATGGATTAGTTTATGTCCTAAATCCCAATTTATTGCTCACTACTGAGTGTCTATTATATAGGGAGTAGTGAGGTAGTATATGAGGGAGTGATTTCAGACACAACAACAACTATTCAAACTTCAGTTTTACTGTCATATTTACTGTTACTGTAAATTCGAAACAGGGGCAGATCCCGTATCGGTCGAAGCCAAATGCACCATATCATGTTTATCGGTAATATCAGCGATCTGTTCATGAGCGTGGTGGGTATCTAGCAAGACTGCCAGTGTAAGCACAGGGAGGCCAAATTGCTTCTGTCAGGTGATACAAGGTCAGGCAAAGTTTCTCACTACGGTGGCTATCAATTTCAATAGCAGCAGTGTGTGTGTGTGTGTGTGTGTGTGTGATATTTACATACTGGCATCACAGGATCCAACACTCTACCATCATTATGAATATGAGGTCAGGAGAGGCATGCTGACACATTCTTGACAAGTATCTCCCTAAATGGTCTATTTCACAGAACCTTGAGCAAAGTGTTGTCTTGGTAACTCAAGGTGCACGTTCTCATTTGTCAAACGGGGGCAAGGGTGTAGGTTTAGATGGGGGGAGGGGGGGAAGCAAGGCCCATTAAGGGAGGGCTCATGCATATTTAAGTGAGTTAGATTAAAGGTTGGTCGGCCGGGAGAGGCGTGTGCCAACCAAGACTGAACCTTCTTCTATGACATGTCATTAACCCTTTAATTGACTAATGGGTGGTGAGGTTGCACATATGAGCTAATGTCGCCATTTCTCAATGCAAATGTTGGCAGTGCGCACGCTATTTTTCAGAAATGGGCTGTGGAATAGATGGGCACTGACAAATGGACTCTGGGTGAAAAGGTCAAACTGTGGCCCTTGGGGTGTCTGAGCATTTTGTTTTGTCTGCTAATGCAGATAAACACATACAGGCGTTTGCAGCGCTCAACTGATGAATGAATTATGTCATCATTTTCTCTTGCTGTTTTAGTGTCTATTATTATAATTAATAATGTAGCTTGCATTATGACAGCTCTCCCTGAAAAAATGCACAATAATAGTAGCCATAATTTGATTTATCAGCATCTCAATAATCTGTGGAATAGAGAAGCACCAATATCAGTATCAGCTACACATGACTGATCCACATTAAAAAATATGGATTTGGCATCAATATCATTATAACATTTCCTGGTTTGTACCATCAGTCACATTCATTCAGTTACACACATATATATTTTAATATAGAGATTTTTTATTTAGTCAAAAGACCACCTCTTTGTGCATTGTTGTGATGAGTCTGTGCTTTTACCGTAGACGTTTTTTGTAATCTCAGCCAATTTCCCTCCCCAAATTTTCCCAAGAATTTACTCACCAGAACAGCCCAGTGTGAAACCCAAAGAGGAGGCAGGAGGAAAAATATCAAATAGGCCATAATACACACATTCTTGTTGTAAGCAGGACACCGCACACAGAGTATGAGTGCAGATATTTCTTCACCTGTCACGACTGTCACAATGTATTTGTGACTGGCTGGCTGGCTTCTGTGTCTCTGCATGTCTGTAAAGATAAACAGCCAGCTCTGTCTTTCTATCTGCCAAAGTAAATTATTTTGCGTTTGAGTGTGAAAGAATGAGCGGGAGAGAGTCGGGATTGGCCTATATGTGCATAAGTATTCCAAATACAATATCTCACATCTCAAATCTCCTCTTAATATCTTGTTATAATTGCCTGGTGAGCCTCTCTGCTATTCGCCACCTTAATTCCTCGTCTTCAACCCGACCTTGCCAGTTCACATTCACCTCCACAACAACAGAACACTTCACAGTTCATAAAGACACGAAACTTCAGTAAAATCTTGTACTTTCTCCCTTTAGAGTAATTGAGACTCTGATTTGCTTGTTTAACCCCGGAAAGTAATGGCTGATTGCTTCATCTGTATGTGCTATTTATATATATTCTGTCATATTCCTGCACAATTTATGTAGCCTATATATTTTTATTTTATTTTTCTTTATATATTCGCCTACAGACCACGGGTGAAAGCGGACAAACCTGTTTCCAAACAGGTACGTGTGTGGCCAGAGGACAGCACGGCTGCACTCCAGGACTGCTTTGAAACCACAGACTGGGATATGTTCAAGCAGGCAGCCACATACAATTTTCACACAGACATCCAGGAATATGCTGACACGGTTGCAAGTTACATCAGCAAATGCATTGATGATGTAACCCACACAAAATTCATTAACATCCGGGCAAACCAGAAGCCATGGCTGACAGGGGAGGTCCACAAGCTGCTGAAGGCCCGCAACATCGCCTTCAGAGCCGGGAATCCAGCTGGCCTCAGAGCGGCCAGAGCCAACCTGTCCGCTGGCATCCGGAAAGCCAAGCGTCAGTACACCAGCAGGGTCTCAGCTCACTTCAGTGACAGCAGAGATACAAGAAGCCTGTGGCAGGGGATTAGGACCATCACGGACTATAAACCCCCACCACAGACCTGCGCTGATGACATCACCCTGCTGAATAACCTAAATAGCTTCTTCGCAAGGTTTGAAGCAACCAACAGCACACCGCCACAAAAAACAACACCCCCCCCCCACGACCAAGCTGTCTGTCTCTCTCCAGCCAGTGTGAGGAGCACACTGTCGAGGATTAACATCCGAAAAGCTGCTGGACCTGACAACATTCCTGGCCGTGTGCTGAAGGACTGTGCGGTGGAGCTCACAGATGTCCTCACAGACATCTTTAACATCTCCCTGAGCCAAGCTGTTGTTCCGGCGTGCTTCAAGGTAGCCACCATCATACCTGTGCCGAAGAAGTCTCCCCCCACCTGCTTCAAGGATTACCGACCCGTCGCACTGACCTCGACCATCATGAAGTGCTTCGAGAGGCTAGTCCTGAAGCAGATCAAAACCGTCCTCCCGCCCTCCCTGGACCCGTTCCAGTTTGCCTACAGAGCCAATCGGTCCACGGAGGATGCCATCACGTCGGCTCTCCATCCAGCCCTCACCCACCTTGACAATAAAGACTCATATGTGAGAATGCTGTTCATCGACTTCAGCTCAGCATTCAACACCATTATCCCCCAACAGCTGGTCTGCAAGCTGACAGACCTGGGCCTCAGCCCCTCCCTCTGCAACTGGCTGCTGGACTTCCTCACAGCCAGACCGCAGCGTGTTCGGGTCGGCAGCAACACATCCGACACCGTTGTGCTGAGCACGGGGGCGCCCCAAGGATGTGTGCTCAGCCCCCTGCTCTTCACCCTGCTGACCCATGACTGCACACCCCACCACAGCTCCAACCACATCATCAAGTTTGCGGACGACACGACAGTGGTGGGTCTCATCAGTAACAACGATGAGACCCACTACAGACAGGAGGTTTCCCAGCTGGCTACGTGGTGTCAGGACAACAATCTCTTCCTCAACGTGGGGAAAACGAAAGAGATCGTTGTCGACTTCAGGAGAAGCGTCACCCAGCCCCCCCAACCACTGACCATCAACGGTGCTGCTGTGGAGCAGGTGAGCAGCACCAAGTTCTTGGGGGTACACATCGCTGAGGACCTCTCCTGGAAGAGCAACACCACGGCTCTAATAAAGAAAGCCCAGCAGCGCCTCTACTTCGTCCGTAAACTGAAGAAATTTAAAGTCCCCACACCCATCACGCTCACATTCTACAGAGGCGCCATTGAGAGCATCCTCAGCAGCTGCATCACGGTGTGGTTTGGAAGCTGCACTGCAGCCAACCGCAAGTCCCTGCAGCGCATCGTGAACACTGCTGAGAGGATCATTGGTGCCTCACTCCCGTCACTGCAGGACATATACAACACCCGCCTCACCCGCAAAGCACTCCGCATTGTGGGTGAACCCTTCCATCCAGCCCACAAACTCTTCAGCCTCCTGCCTTCAGGAAGAAGGTTCCGCAGCATCCGGTCTGGCACCAACAGACTCAAAAACAGCTTTTTCCCCCAGGCTGTTAGGATGCTGAACTCTCTCCCCTCCCTACCCCCCACCCCCCCTGGACCTGGACTTTAACTCCACCCCCCACCCCAGACACAATTGGACAATCAACAAGCACAAAGACACTTTAAAAAGACACTTATAGTACATTGTTTACATTATTTAATTATAATTATTCTGCACTTTCTGCACTAGTGTACCAACACCAGTTTACTTACATTTCATACACTTTACATATTTATTCTGTTATAATCTGCTTTTTATTTTTTACTCATAGTTAGATTGTTGTGTTGTTAAATGTTAAATGTCATTTGTTGTTGTATGTCTGCGTTAAATGTTAAATGTCACTTGTTGTTGTACGTCTGCGACACTGTGGACACTGAGCAAACGGTATCTCGTTTTCTTGTATGTGTACATATGGGAAAATGACAATAAAGTTGAGTTGAGTTGAGTTGATATTGCAGCGTCTGTTGGTGGTTTGGAGTGGGGGTTGTTGTTGTTGTTGTTGATGATAATGTGTATGTATTTGTTACATATTGGCCTGAGGCAAAATGTCAGCCCCATTCAACAACATAGGCAACGTCGAGATTTCTGGAAAGAATATAATGCAAAAAAAAGATTAGGGTTGTTTTTATCTTCAACCATTATTTCTTTGATTATTTCTTTGATTATTTTTTTTTTCACAACCAACTGATTCAATTTCCTTGTGTCATTGCTGTAATCCAAATTGGTGACTCATACATAATTCAGTAATCGTCTCCTCACAATTTCATTTCATTCATTTTATCCAGTCATGACTTTCATTTTTTTTTTTTTTTGCTGACATCCGTGGGTGCTCATTATATTGTGTTATTCTAGTGTGTACATGTACGGTATTACTCACTTATTATGGTGTTGTTGTTGTTTAATGTCAGACTTTCTAAATTCAGATTCACTTAATTATAGTTTATTTCCAGTGACTCATCCCGCCACTAACTTGTTGTTTTCATACATAACTTAATATGACAAAATATTGGAAAAACTTTTCTTGGAAAAAAGTAAAACCAGGCAGACTGTTTAAAGACAGAAGGGTGCAGAGAGTCTGAGATGACTAAGGAAGGGAGATAAATGGGTGAGGTGATGCTTTTGTTGCCATGGTGATAGATGTCAAATGTAAACACTTACGAATCCAAAAAGAGGGTAGCGAAAGGCAGAGAGATAGACATGAGTCAATCATACAACCAGCCAGTGAAAGTTCGACTAACTCAAGCAGCAACAGCTACACAAATACATTAAAAAAACAGAAGAGAAACAGACATGCACATAAACCACATTTCCTGTGGCCAGGTAGAGACTGTGCTGGGAGACAGTGTTGTTCCAGAGAGATTAGGGGGTACACGGGTGGCACAGATCCCATCGGATGCCTTAGGCATGCAAGCTAAAGTCAGTCAAGTCACTAACACCTATACAGCGCCCAGGGGAGCACAGACAGAATTACATTTGCAACATTCAATCTCTGAGCAGGGCCTTCAAGATGCATGCGTTTCATGGAAATAATGTAGAAATGGGAAAACAATGAAATTGAGGAGATTATGCTCTCTCTCTCCAGCCTAATCTAAATTCTGCTCCCACTGGACCTACACAGGCTCATTCAGAGATGCTTTAAGTGGTAACCTTGTTTCGGGGGGGGAAACAAGGAACATTCCTAATTCAAAATCCTCCGGGATGGAGCCCACTCAATTCAGTAAAATGGAATATTGTGAAATACCATTTCACTTCATATTCATAATATTGAACATGATGTACACACATCTGAAAACCAAACATATAAGCCTTTGGGGACCTTCTACAAACAAAAGATGAATTAGCTAATTTTGTTTCATTCATAATGTCCTCAATATTTTTATTTATTTTTTATCTCTTATCTGAAGTTCATCAAGACAATTCCACTCTTTCTCTTAAGTTTCAATAGATGTGAAACACCTCCTAGTATAACACAAAACAATTCAACAGCACTAAACTAACAACTGAGTGCACATTTTGTCTTGACTTTCTTGCTTCGTTCAGCCTGAACCCTTCGGTCATAACTTGAATGCTAGAAAGCGACGTGTACGTTTTACTAAACATCTTTTTTGGCCCTTTCAGCACCATAAACCAATTCTAACTGAGCTCTGCTATATTTGGGTGAGGAAAAATAGACCTCTCCAAACATCTGTTAATCACACAAAAACTGTACGCTCTCCAAGAAAGAGGGGAAAAAGAAGTATGTATTAATTTTGAGTGATCTATGCCAAAGTCCATGTGCCCATGGACATGCCCAGCCAATCTATCACTGCTGTATCCCATTTATAAGCACTCTGCTTCTGGCACTATTCAGAAACTTACCAGATGGCAGGACAGCAATGGTTTTCGCTTGCAGTGTGACTGCTTTTGTCAAGAAAATTACAGCATGACTGCACAGCTGTTTTGTGCAAAGCTTTTAGTCCGTGCTCACGATAATATTGTATTGTCATATAATCTTTTTTTTTTACTTTATAAATCAAATTTAAAAGTTCTCCATGTTAAATATGAACATTTTATACGTCTATTTTTTCCGAATTGAAGGTAGACCGAGATCTCCATGTGTTCCCTCCATCTGTCACCTGGTGAATCACCGAGTCCAGGGACGGTGAACCAGCCCCCCAATATGTGGAGTTGCAGGAAACGGTGAGGAGGAGGAGGAGGAGTGGGGTCAACATCCGTGTCACTCTAATGGACATGCAGTCCAGTTGTGGCAGCGTGTGTGTGTGTCTGCATTTCTTTATGTATAGATGAATGAATGTATGCATTCATAACCGCCAGCATTGCTGTTGTCAGGGGGGTCTCCCAGAATAGGCTGTGACCCCCCCCCCAGAGTTTTTGCTGACAGACAGATGGACAGAGCAACACAGGCAGCAAGGCAGAACCCTTCTTCTCAACCCGTAGCAGAGGTCATTAACTGGGACTGTGATCCACAACGGCAGTCATTACTGTTGGAACTGTGATCCCCAAAAGTGACAAGTCAGGCTGTGTCAATAAGACAGAATGACCCGTTTCAGTGGTCATTACATAGAAACCAACGGGTCAGCGGCTCTGGGGACAGATGGAGGGAGACCAGGAGGGAGTCTGAGGAACGGAGGGCAGCAGACGTTTTGTCAGAGTCTGTAATTACAGGGCAGTGTCCATTCAATCAAGCAATCGGTTGCTTGTGTGTGTGTGTGTGTGTGTGTGTGTGTACATGTCGCTACATGTGCAATTCTGTGCATGTTAGTGGCTTTGTGCCCCAATTACATTACATACAACATACATCAACATATTCTAACGACACATAGGTACATCTACTCGAGTACTGTGTGTTTAGTGCAACTTTGAAGTATTTGTAGTTTGAGAGTTTACATGATTTGATGTTACTTCATTAAAAGAGGAAAACTGATTATGATGAACTGATTTACACAACAAAACCTATAATAATCTTAGACAATGACACTTTTCTACACAGCAGAACAAAAAAAAAAAATATATATATATATATATAACAGCTTAAATTAGTTACGTAATGTAATACAAATATACACTTACTTCGGTAAAATCTTGAATGACTGAATGAGGGTTGTACTTGAATATTTTTTTACATTTGTGGTATTGCTACTTTCATTTAAGGATATGAATACTTTATCCACCACTGCCGGCCACTTAACATTCATGGCAATTTCCATCGTGACTAATCCTATATTATAAAACTGGCCTGAAGTCTGGCTCATACCAAGCAGCACGCCATCAGCTGCCTGACTTTCCATCTGTTCATCAGATCCTTTCCTCAATTGTGTGGCGCTCACAATTTGATTATAACCTTTTACCGTGCTGTTTTGTTGGGGGGTTTTTTTGTTTTTTTTTACATGTTTATTCCAGCTGTTCTAATCTGAAAAGCAGCTGGCCTTTACAATATGTGCTAATGTAAAAGTGTTGCATGTTTGTGGGTGCATGTATATGACACAGCAGTGGAAAAAACAGAAAGAGACACGGAGGGAGAAGAGTATTTGTTGTGAGTGACATAATCAGAAACTTAGGATATGGGCTGTGAAATAGCTCAATGAATGCCATCACTTCCTCAGATACGTTACATTTTTTTTTTAGAAATCACATATTCAGGGCAGAGCAGTGTATCGGTTAGCAACAAACACCAAGGGGCCGTGGCTCTGCTGATAGTGGAAATTAAGCTCCTGCAAGAGCCGCTTGAAGATGAGCTCAGGGAGAAAGAAAACGATCATGACAAGAATTTTGAGGCGCACTCGCAGTGTTGAAATGCAAAAAAAAACTGACTAATAGCATTACATGGTTTGTCTCCAACAGGCAAACAAGGGGAACTCTGACAGCCTCTGAAAAACAAATTCACCTCATGAGATGCAGTCTTGTAAACAAGCTTTGTATGCCAGATTTGGTATAACCGAGAATTTGCCACTTAACTCTTGGTACAGGTGTGAATTGTAGATACATACGATGAGTAGAAAAGTGTCATGCAATGTAGTCGCTGTTTTTTTTGAGTTAAAGCGTCCTTCTGGACGAGTCAAAATTAGTTATTATAATTAAATTGTAGTTGTTATTATAAAGCTACCAGTATATCGTAGTTCCCGCTGCTGCAGCTGCGTTTTTCGGTCTGGAACATGATTTAGGTGATTTCAATAGTTATGTGGTATGGTTGGTTTACATGTATGCTTGAAACTACATTGGTATAAGATGCAGAATGTAGAAAGAGCAGAGAATATTGCAGCTATGCTAAAATACCCAACTTTGTCTTCTCATATGCCAAAGTAGGTTTTATCAGTAGGTTTCTAAACCTAATTAAAATGAACTATGCAAGTTGAAATCAGCATGTGTGTCCAGGGGAAAGCCAGCCGCTCTTCCTCACAATGAAAAGACTTCACGCAACAAAGGCATTCTAGCAAAAAACACTTAGTTCAGCGGCGAAAATTGTTATAAAGTCCCTTATGGTGTCCTTTTTGCTATTTCATGAAAATATATCATGTGGTTTTACAGCAGCTCCTAAAATTGAATTAAATTTCTCACTTATGATAGTCAGCCATATCTTCAGTCTCATGAGAAATTTACCACATATTGTAACTTTCCAAGATCTTAAACATATAATTAATTCAACTTACTCGTCGGGGTTCTTTTTCTTCTCTTTAATTAATGACACATCTTCTGCTTCAGGTTCATCCTAGTCGTCGTCTTCGGGATTATGACAGACACACCAACAGAGAATCAATTAGAAAGAATCCAAAACCTTATTGGATGAAATGACAAGATAATATAATTGACAAACGATTTCGCTTTGCATGCATATAATTTAATTGTTTCTGGATGGCTGTTTTGCTTTAGTTCCATCTGGTCTAATGAGATATACACAAAAAAAGCGATTCGTTTTGCTAGCTGAACAACCCCACTGAGTTTTTTATAAATCTATTTTACACAACATGTCCTCTAATTGATCACATTACATTGAACTGATGCCAATCATTTATGCGACACAATCAGCCCACTGAGAACTATAAAAAAGAAAAAGAAAACTCTGCTGACCTTGACTTTTGCTTGACTAGACTATGAATTTATTTATATAACATTGTCTCGGGCCCTCTCCTGGTAAAGATGATAATTAAAGGTTCTTAGTGGAGTGATCTGGAGTAATCTGGGGCCAGTTAAAAGCCTTAACGCTCGGGCTGTGGGATATAATTGGTACTGTGTCATTTATATGACTAACAACCAACCAGGGTCTGCCACCTAAAAATCACTCTTTACTCTTTGGCAATTCATTAGACTAGAATACAGGGTATTCTGGACTCTAATGAAAAGAAAACGTGTTGATACAATAGCCTCGTTAATTTCAAGAGATCATGTTTGCGGCGATCCTATTCGCTGATTATCAATCAGTTTCATTGCTACCTGGCCTCGGGGGCATGAAGGCAATGTACTGTTTTATGGTGATGTGTGCGTATTTGCAATTCTGTTGATGGACAAAAGGGAATCATTAGGCGCTGCCATTATGCACACAAAGAAATGCAGAATAGCATTTTAAAGGAAAATTAAAGCGACATGGAAAATAGAAAATGTTAATGACTGTCTTGGCCATATGTCATAGTTTGTCTTCTTTCCATGTGTTATTGTGTAGTAGTGTGTGTGTCTGGCAAAGGAAATGAACTAATGTGGTTGTAGTTTTATTTAATACTCTTATTGACAGTTATATTTTACAGGGTGGGCAAAGTTGTGGCCAAAAAGCACTGGTTTATAATAAATCTAATGTGGATATATGGAAGTGAAAGTGTTTTCTGAAAAAATGCCTTCTTGCTGCCAGCTATTAATAACAACAATAATAATTTGACACAAATCAACTTAAAATATAAAATGGGAATCTTAATGTTAAAGCCAAAACATCCAGAAAATCGCATATTTCTTATTCAGGCCCCTGTGAGTTTTAGATACTTTCACTTTTCTTCACTTTCTAAAATGTGTCATAAACTTTAGTTTGAATAAATGCCGACAAAGTGAGTTGATTAGTGCATCAAGTGCAGAAGGAGCCACGAGCAACATATTCCATATCACTGCAATCACTGCATGCAATAATTACCTCAGATGAGCACAAGCTTCCCTGCAGAAAAGCTCTATATTAAAACTAGTGTAAGATGATATAGCAAAAAAAACAACAAAAAAAACCAACAAAGATCTAACTATTCTATATGGCTTTCATTGTGGGATCTGTATATTTGTGGTAACAATATTATTAAGATGAGTTGTTATACTATGTCTAAAAAAAAAAATTAAAATTAAATTAATTTAAAAAAAAATAAATAAAATAAATAAATAAATAAAATATTATCATATAGTATTTAGAAAATAACAAAAAAAATGCACAAATAGAAAAATGTAATCATGGCAAAAACCAAGAGAACATTTATAATATAATCCCTGAAAAGTATCATTTTAAAACCACAGGACAACATTGAACCTAAATCATAAATTCTATTGATATATTGCTGCAATAATAAAAATATTATACTTGGTGGGAGATTGGTGGTTATGGTGGTTGGCTGACTTTGTAATTAAGGCTTAATTAACTCATCTAGATGGAGTAATGTGTCACAGTAATGATGAAAGTTGTAAAGCTGCTCATCCCTGCGTGTGTGTGTGTGTGTGTGTGTGTGTGTGCGTGCGCGTGTGTGTGCACTAGTATCCAGCAGAGATCATTATCTCAAAACGTCATCATCTCGACCTGATGTGAGGCCAGGATCTGATGTCTCTGTTTTCACCAGTTCTGCTCACACATACACACACCACTCAAAGTAACACACACACATGCAAGCCACGGTTGACTCACCTCCGTACAAGTATACAGTACAGCATGATCACAATTCTACGGTCTTTGTGGATCTGACCTCATCCAGCGGTGAAGTGTGTGGGGGGGTGGGGGTTGAGTTGCTACTTATCAGCCCGTCCACGTCTGCCTACTCAACCGTCTTTGCGTGTTTCGCTATTCTGCTGCAATGCAAAGCCGTGCAATGGGAAATGAACTTCAATCAGTCACGCTTTCCTGCTGCGTTGGGGAAGAGAGTCTACACCCCTCAGTTTTGATGAGCAAGGACTCAGCTGTGTGATTTTGGAGTAAAGAGCCAAGTTCTTGAGCCTTAGATTGTGCCCAGCTGTCCCCTTTCCATTAAAAGGTGGAGATGTATACACACACACACACACACACACACACAACTGCTTATCACTTCTCATGAGGAACAGCGGCAAATTGGATTTTTTTTATGTTATCATAAGCACGCTGATTCTTGTGGCTGTTGCACCCATAACATATAATTTCCCCGAGCTCAATTGATATTTGTGAGTGTAGGTATACAGTACGTCTATTTGAATTTGTACGTCAGTGAACTTCAAGTGTGTGTGTGAAGCACCATTTCTCTTTCAGCTGTAGATAATTTCATATTCTATTTCCTTCAACTATAGATGAGGCCTCCAATTACCCAGACCTTTCCTTATCTCTGTCTATTCTCAATGAATCTTAATGAATTCATTCATATTATTTGCTGTGTTTAATGACCTGAGATCCAGGCTCTCTCTGTAAATGAGCCACACCTAGGACAGTCCTACTTATTTCTTATATGACATCCTATTTGCGTGTCTCTCTCTAAGCAAAGAGCTCTATGTGTGCCACTGCATGTAAGAAAACGAACACAAATCACAGTCGCCAAATCAAAGACTGTTTTACTATTCATAATGCACCTGCACAGCATCCCTGCATATTGTCAATGTTAAGTACCGATACTAAATTATTGATATGATTTAATTAACATAAATGGAAAATAGGGTACACAAAGGTAAGTAAACCACTTGTTTGATGAAGGCGTATTAACGTTTCATATCTTAACACACATCAGCCGCATTATGAAGCGTTGCATCATTTCACACACACCCTTAATACACACCAAATGTGTCATGAGACAGAAAAAGTAGTCAAGCTATAGTAGCTGGGATGTGCTGATGCAGGGAGCAAATATAATAAAAATAACCATTTTTCTCGTCACCGTGTGTTTAACGCTTGGAGAAAACAGGACAGCGGCGCATCTTCGTGACACATAATGATGATGATGGAGCCTAAGGATAGAGAGGGCACACACGTAGAAAAGAGGAGGAATAGTGATGGAAAGGGGGATAGAAAGATATAAATTAGACAAAGACGAGGAAAGAAAGAGAGCAGTGACGACGTGAGGAATATGTGTAGAGACAGAAAAAGAGAATGAGGAGTAGAAAGTGAGGGAGTGAAGATTAGCCACAGAGCAGAGAAGCAAAGAAAGAGGGAGAGGAGGAGGAGAGCTGCTCATAATGGATTGATTCTCACATTTCTTTGAGGGCCTGTTCTTCCTGTCTCCTTCCAGATGAATGGTAATTGCCCCGCCGGCTTTAATCATGTGTTGAATTGGCAAAAAAACAGGAGGAAAGCGCTTTTACAGCGATTGAGAATCGATCGCTCTGGGAGTCGACCTATTGCTACCCTGTTCTTCTATTCCCCATCACACAAGCACACACTCTCTCTCCGAGGCCAACACACACACACACACACACATTTACTCTGAGCCTCTCACTTTCTAACACGCACATGCACACACTAACATGTGCACACCCATGTCAGAGCAAATGACAGAAGCACTAATTGCAGTGATGGCTAGGTGGATAAGAGCACAAAAATGAGGGGGAGAGAGAGGCGAGGACAGGAGAAAAATGGAGGTGGTGAGAGAGAGCTGAACAGTGGGGTGCAAGGCTCCCATCTCGGCCTCAGAGTGTCAGCTGTGGCAGCAGACTGAGAGGAGGGATAATTGTTTCGTCAAGGATGTGATTGCCATCACTTCCCTTATTCTCCACGAACAAAGCATGTGCACCTTTTAACATTTGTCTCTCATTTAACTTCACGGTTGCAGTGTGACTAGCTGATACATCCCAGCCTTTTATCCCGCTCACCAATACGCATAAAGCTTGCAAGTGAGAAAAAAAAAAAAAAACATAGATGGCACTATCCAGTATAGCAGCGTGATGCACCATTTTTACCAACAGGGATCAAATGTAGGCACAAACTTAACTCCAGAAATCTGGCGGCTCTGTTGACGGCCAGTGACGGTAAAACGTTCAGACGTGTCAACCATCCACATACTGGTTGGGGTTTTTTTCCTGGTAGTTCAGCTTTACAGGAAACTAATAGACTTTTGTTACTGATTGATCGTGTTGCTTGGAGCACAAACGTGAACCTTTCAGTCCCAAGTACAATTTAAACAAAATGCAGCACAACGTCAATAAGCTTTATTACGATTGGATTTTTTTTTTTTTTTTACCCTTATCCATACTTTGACCTTTAAAAGGTCACGCCTGGCTGCTCATTTCTGTCATCCACTTGCATCGCTATTGAATGTTTCCTGGTGATTTGATTTTGATTTGAAGATATTGATGTTGATCCATGATGTTTTATTATTTTAGAGCGTTAAAGCATTTTTTTTTATTATCAATGACGCTAATAATTCCCTTGATTAATCTATTAATCCTTTGCTCTATAAAACAACAAAAGAAATTTTCACTATTGTCACTATTTTTTTTACATTTTTTTGCCATGCAAGGCTGTAAATGATGAGAAATATTTTCCCAAAAACAACTGAAAAGGGTTTTACATAGTGCGTAGTTTAACTGATATATATTTCTGATATTTATTGAACCACCAAACATTTTCCTTTGTTTGACCATGATATATATGTCTTCCATTAAAGAAAATCAGGTAGTAGGAACTATCATCTTTCATCAGAGCATAGACACTAATATGCCCCTGTTATTCCACCCTTTTTTTATGAACATGCCCCCGTTAGCATTAATTACTCCTTGACATCAGGGGCCGTTGCAGTGGTGGCCCCTTATCAGATGGCTTGAGTGCTTAGATGAAGGGACTGAAGAGAGGAAGACCTAACAGAGGGCGGGGGGCGAGGGGGTCGGTGATGGTTGATGTAGCAGGTCAGTTCATCCACTTACACCACATTAGTCTCTGTTGTCGCTTTGGGGTGTCAGCACTTCTGCCACTCTATGCGTCTTATGTGGTTACCTGCTCTAAAGAAATGACCTGAGGGGGCCGGGGGGGAAAGGTTTTGTTGGAATTGTGAGAGAAGCTCCCCTGAAATGGAAAGTCCATGTTTCACCAAATAGAGACTGAAGGACAAGGTGTGACACTGAGACCAAGCCACTTAACAGGCACTAATGGCTGTACCAGATTACCTGTCGAAGCCAGCCCGTTGCCGTCCAAATCACCATCTCAAATTGATAGTGCCAGCAGTGGCACATAAAAATAGCTACCATCAGCCCGCTCCGAAACCTCAAATCTGATGGCCTCCCCTCCTCTATTAGAAACACCATTTTCCCACCGGTGGCTTTTCAAATTGAGTTTGGGCACGCTTAATATTCCACTGCTTTGATACCTATGGGCTGTATGTGGGCGGGTGTGTGACATTATTCATCATTTAAGTATAGAATATTAGATTGTGTCACTCGTCCCGACTTTATAATGCCACACAGAAAGACAGCGGGTCATAAATCTTAAGACAGATGGCGAATAATTTATCATGTCTCAGAGACAAAAAAAAACAGGAGCGAGATGAAAAAAGTCCTCGGAAAAAGTTGATTGAAATGCTTCCGAATTGGGAGATAGGATGTTTTTTGTTTTTTTTTCAAGAGAAGGAATAAGTGTATTGGCTCCATTGCCTCAAGATATTCACAGCTTGGAGTGCTGTGACGCAATTTAACGACTAACTGTGAAATCAACTTTCAAGCACATGGAGCTTTAAGACATTATTATAGGTCTTCCCTACTAAAGGTATCACACCTAAGCAATGTATTAATGTGAATCTGCTTCACTCCATTAGTACAGAGATATCATAGTATTATCTGTGCGGTAAATGTGTGTGTGCATCGCAAAAAATAAAATTAAAAAGAGGAGGCTGGTGACTTTTCAAGGATAAAAAACTGTCATAAACATTTCAGAAAGTTTAAATGGGACTTAAGCTTCACACCCAGGGCTTTAAAAAACAAAAACTTCCCCATTTGATAACTTATCCAAGTGCTGACATCTATAGAAAATCTGATAATGGAGTCAAGGCTCAACAGCACAAACCTCAGAGGATGTAAATCCTCAAGTGATCAAACGGATGTGTCATAACAGCCACTTAGGAAAGAGGTAACTCGACACAAAACGGTTATTTCATTCAGAGATGAGGAGTTTCGCAAGGCGTGCTATGATACTAAATTGGCGACTCTTATTTTCTTCAATCAAGCTCTCGTGTTGAGTCATTTATGCCTTATGCAAACAGTGAATGTTAGATTGGGTATGATGGTTTTGGAACAGGGCCAGGGACAGAGCCTGTAAAAATGATGATTAACTAGACAGCAACAGGTGCTATGTGTGGCTCAGTCTAAACACAATGCATCTTAAATACAACAATTACTGTTAACACTGCAAAAAAAAAACGCAGCGGGTGATGTGCTTAGTTTACATGACTTTACTCATACTGTATAATTACAGCTTTGTCACTTCTTAAATTGCCGTATAAAATGTTGAAATTACCTGTCGAGATTTTCTACATTACATTACAAAATCAGATCTTTCTCTGTTACCTTTTGAATAGTTTTATAAATACAGTACGTGATGAAATAGAAGACCATAAAAAAACACCAGCTCTGTCTACTATGTAAAATGTCCCTGGAAACATTGAAACATTTTCCTTTGTTTTGACTTTGTTTGTTTTTTAAAGTTGAGAGAAGAAAAAAAAAGGTCATTGAAAAAGTTCTTCTCTGCAGGGCAAAATGTGGTTTGGAGTCAGTGTCCTCTACTTTCTCTCCTCCTCCAGAGCAGAAGAGGATTAAATTTGCATCACAGTGTCTGAGGTTGCTGTCTCAGTCTAAACATGTGTAATAAAGTAGCCCAATTTATGCCAACAGAAAGTGTTTCTGCGCGTGCACACATACATGTGTGTGAAACGTAACGCTACGCTCAGCACAACAACAGAGGAGTCGCTCGCATCATCGTGGCTGCCAGGGTGAGAGCTTTAATTACACTCCAACAGTCCACACAGTTTACAGCATGGAGTCTAATAAACTGGAGTGTCAATCTCAAACTCATTTAGGGGCTGAGATGCTGCATCTCTGATTACATTAATCAATGATACTGAGGCTGAATGGGAACACGACACCATGATGGATTCTCCCCCTCAGCTGATAAAGTTAGGTGAGTTTGATATGGAGCAAATCTGATCACAGAGAAGGACTAACACTCTTTTCAACTTCTAATTGAGGCGCACTTGAGCAAGGCACTTAAATCCAAACACAACTATAAAAGTATCCAGGACAACAAGGGTTGTCGATCAAGACCAAAAGGTAAGTGGGTCTACAGTTTCAATAACAGAAATTAAAATATACAATATACAATTCACAAGACTTTGACACCTGAGCAGTTTGCCACCCTGCTTCTTATATGTGGTTAGGTTTAAGGCACAAAACAACTCTGGTTATGGTAAGAAAAAATAAACATGTCTTTTCTCATGTAATAGTTGATTTTAATCCCCAAAACTAAACCAAGTGCTCTAAAATATCCATATAACCATATAATGTTAATCATGCTTTTGGATATTACAGGGAAAAAGAGAGTACACTGTCAATGAATTATGCAGATATTAGAGATATTAAAAGACCTTTTTAGAAAACTGTGCTGTCTGTCAAGTATAAAATAATACAAGAGCAACAGCAGGGAGTGAATTCTGTATCCAGGGAGCCAACAGGTTACAGCAAATAACTCCAGATCCCTGACAGCAATGTGAACCTTCATCTTGGTTCTCAGCATATGATAAGAAGAACAAGCGAACAAGTGAATGACCCCTGACCTTTGACATCACCGTGGAGATAAGCCAGTATATTGGTTCAAGACGTAGTTTACAAATGTTGGTTTTTTTGTTGTTGATTTTTTTAAGTTCAGTACCTTGCGAGTGTTTCATTTATTTTACGCACTTCATTTTTACAAGGTTGAGACAGCAGCAGTCTATTCACAGATGCAATTTGAGAAAAAAAAAAAAAAAGTGTTTTTGAGCGAGACAAGTACTTGAGTTTAATGCTCAAGAAGTGCTTATTATCTTGGAGGTGACATCAATCACGCAGTGAGTCACTTCTGAAATGTTTTGAGGAACAAAAAGCTGAAGAGCAGGAGCTCATTTACAGAAGTGGTGAGAGGGATCAGGCTTACTCAAGTTGAGTATTTGTCCTGACAATGGCATTCTTCTGAAAGTTGGATCAATTTGCAAATGAAGCTAAAAACAGAAGGAGCATGCAAAACATAGTTGATACTGTGCAGACAAAAACACTGCAGGGCCTGCAGGCTACCGACACATCAGTCTTCATGAAAAGATTTGTGCATTGTCTGGTGAATTTTGATCACTCTTTCTTGCTATTATCTTACGTCTTTGTCAACCGTTTGTGTTTCCACTTGTTTTTCCAAAGCCTCTTTCACTTGAGACGGGTGACAGATTGATCAACATTTCTAATTAAATGTCCTATTTGTATTTTTTTATTTTTTATTTTTTTCTGGAGACTTGAGACTTCATGTTGGCACGGTGTTCATGAATATGTGTCTTGTAGCCCAGTATTTTGTAGCAAAAAAAAGCTGGCGCTTACACTACCACATCTGTCATAGTGAGGCAGTACAACGTAACAGACTGTAGGTGTGGGAGTACTCCTGCCCACACACACACAGACACCGCCTGGTTTAGGGTTCGAGTCAGTGCCAGTTAAACATCAGCTGCTTGAGCCCTCACTGTGGCCTCAGCAGCCCGCTGTAAACCAGGCCAGATGGCATCATCACCAGGGAACACATGGCACCTCATGACAGGGCCCTCCGAAGCGTCAGCGTCGTCTCTGAATTATGGAGGAAATATAGAGCTCTCACTTAAAATTAACACTTCACTGTTCTTAATGAGCTTGGGTATCTATCAAAGCGATGGCAGTTGCCTCTGCCTGAATCCCGGGGTGGTGTTTCCTGAGCTGTATTTTAGCCATCTCTATTGCATTTCGAAACTTTATCAGTGGCACGCAGGCCTCTCATCTGCGCCGCTGCGAGGGCACGGTGTGATGCTATCAGAGGGCGCGTTAACTGCTGCATTAAGCTTTAATGAAGAATAGATCAGGACATTAGAATGCAAAGCACATACCATACCCGCACTGAGGGGAAGGCCCGTAATAGGCCTGATAAGGGCTTTTTCTGCTGATCTCACAAACATGGATGCTCCTCAGGGGGGCTGTTTCGGCACCAGCTCAATGTTTCAATGCCATTCATCACTTAGACAAGTTTTGTTCGCTCACTGGGTGTCACAAAACGGTTACACGCACATAAGCAGGTGTCAATGCACATGCAAACATGCGCGCGCACACACACACACACACACACACACACACACACACACACAGAGACAGAGAATTATACCCTTCTCTGAAAGGAAGTGATGCATTTGACCTGAACTCTCAATCAGTCACCTATCAACCCTCGAGATAAGCAGACTCAGGTTCAAGTCCTCTCTTTGTCCCCTAATTAACTCTCAGAAGTCCTCTTGAACTAGATTTCACACTTGAAGTGCTTTAAAAAACTATTTTTGTCCCTGCACTCAACAGGCATTTATTTCAAATCAGAGAGCTTTGGAGACCTTTTGAGTGACAAAATAATTAAACATGCACACATCACTGGTGCCGACATCGGACATAAACGGGTTTTTCTTTTTCAGTTCTGCCATCAAAGTAAGTCGCTGGGTTTTTCACTTACAAACAACACTATCAATATTACTTCAAAGCAGTACAAACACATTCCCAACACCATTTCTTTTTTTTTTCCATAATTTTCCTTTGTGGCAATAAAGGCCAAACAAAATCAAATCCATCTCGGTGTTATTTCCTCTCATCTGAGCCCATCATCCTTCCAGCCTCCCGTGTTTTCTGCTTTCAAACGTCAAAGGTCACTCCGCACCTTTACAGGGCTGCTCTAATTTGACTGGGACTACACTTCAGATCATAAACATACCCATATTCTACCAGTAAATTATGACATACATCAAAAGCTGTCCGTCACTCACTAACGATCTTGACGGAGCATTAGTTGGACGGTATGCCATCTCATTGGGAGAGATAAAATAGAGACAAGAGACCAAGCGCGCGTGTGTGCGTAAAGAGGACATGATATACGAGATGGTGTGGACTGTTGCACCTTTCATCATCTCCTCTATAAAGTCCAGCCAGTCATGAAATGAGGATGTTAAAATCCTTCTGCAAACACAACCATAAAACTGTACAGCTAGCTCCCAGACAGATGACGTGAAATACTGAGTGGTTGACAAGCCAAACTATTTATTTTTCATTTTTTAAATATTAACAAAAATGAGGATAACACACACGCTCGACACAAATGAATAAAGCAATATGTATTAAGATCATGCAGATATGAACTCACACTGGATATTAGAAACGGCCCTTTAAAAAAAGATTTGTGTTGTTTGAGTACAAATTAATCCAGAGCCCTCATCTTTGAAGTATTCAGTACTTTTCTTGCTTCTTCAAGGAATGGTGGCGTCAACACATTAAATGTTCTGGTATCCCCAAAACTTCATTATTAACCCAAAACGGATGAATATGACATTTACATACCAATGTGATTCATCTTCAGTGTTTTTGTACTGAGATCTAACAAAAGAACTTGTAAGAAAAGGTCAGTATCTCTGGATACAAAGCATGTGCATGTGCGCACGCGTGCAGCAGATAAGTGGGATTTATGGAGACGGTAAACCCACGGATGCTTGTCGATGTCTGCTGCTGCAACTCCTCACACACACACGCACACACACCCTACTTCTCTACCTCCCCTAGTTTACTGCAATGCGCCAGCAGTGGTTAGCACATAAGCGCTAGGAGACAAAAGGAAAGACAGAAAGAAAAGAGGCATATAGTCTGAGCTACAGAGAGAGAGAGAGAGAGAGCGCACAAATAAGAGAGAGCAAAACACTCGCTGATGCTATGAACTTTCTCCTTCCTCTACATTGATTCTTTAGATACATTTTTTAATACACCCTAATCAATAGAACTGGTGGTCTGACAAATGCATTTTTCAAACACTTGGCAGTCAATAGTCATTTAGTCTGTATCTTTGTCCCTTGAGTAAAGGCTCTAGATCAATTGAGGTGATGAAAATTCAAATAAATCAGAAACAAGAATGAAGCAGAGCACTCCTTTACGTATATCCAAGTGAAGCACCGTACAAGTGGCTATGTGGGGAAAAAAGAAAAAAAAAAGAAAATATATATACTGCTATCTCTTTCAGCAAGAGATCAGTTAGAGCAGTGTGTGGGGTGGAGGAGTTACAGCTAGCTCGCTAAGTCACGCATCAGAGAGTCAATAGTCTATTACAGACACATATACCTCTGTTGTTTTAAGAGCGTGACGCTGCAAGAACCAGATAAGGTGTCCACATGCAGCGGAGAGAGTGATGGAGAAGTAACAGGCTTACAGGGGGAGCTACTCAGCATCTGCTCTGTTCAGGTGCTGAAACATATATGTTTTAGCTGCATGTAGTGTGCAACCAGTGTGTTTGGTGCATGCTGTTTCAGGTACCAGTGAGACAATTTAATACAATCCAGGTTGGCTGGTTTCAATAACAGTGCAGGAGTTTTGCAGATACTGTATATCAGGTGCCTTTGCAGTCCTGCACAGTGGTCCAGTGGAATACATGAGGGGGGCTCGACTTGGTCTAAAACATGTCAGGATAGTTGTAATTACAGAAAAAATACCCATCACAATTTGAACCCAAGAGGTACAACTAAAAGCGAACGTTTCACTTTTTTTTATTGAATTAGTGATTTTTATCAATTATTAAAATCTTCATGATAATTATATGTTGATCAACTCATCGATAAATCACTCATCATTTTCAAATTATTGAACATCTAACAGTCAAGGCTTCATTTCATTGTCAAGTCCACGTATGTCACACTTGCTACAAAACCATTTGGCCCAGTCTACTTCCTTGAATGGATCTGGGACACAGAGAAAACATCTTCATGTCAGTGTATCTGAATGAGAGTTATTCTACGTTCCTTTTTGCAGAGCCCATTCTGCCATACCGCTGCCATTTAAACTCATAACTGCAGGACAATTAGGACCCATGGAGACCTAATTATAACTAGGGCCAAGGCTCAGGCTTCTTCTAATAGAGCGGCAGAGCATGTCCCCAGGGCAACATCTTGCCAGTTAATTATGCCATTATTCTATTATTCCAGACTGACAGAGGGGGCCAAAGCTCAGCTTGACCTCCAGGACCCAGAGAGTGAAGAGAAGAGATGCCCTGTAGAACCACACAGCCCTGGGTGACTCCATGACTTCCTGACTGCTCCCTCTCCACCCATTCCTCTAACTCTAACCAATAAACAGTGAGGAAGATGAATAATGAAATGTTGGCCCTGCTCCAAATTAAGCAGGTACACTGTCCACACCGGTTATCTCCCCTCCTTGCTCTTGCCTAATAAATTTGGTTACTTGCAGACGACAGCGGTGGGTTTTGCAGACGCTGATTGTGAATATGAATGAAGCCGGGCTTGAGGAGGTTGTAGAATGGGCTCTGAAGGGGTTTAGACTCACTGTCTATAAGTTCTGGCCCTGCACTATAAAGGATTAGCCCCAAAGTTTCACTTGATTTGTTATTATACATTATACAACGGATGCATTCAAAGCTGCACACTGCAAATATTAGACAAAAACATAAAGCTTTTGTCTTTTTTTTTTTTTTTACACAACATCCCTTTGACCCTAGATCATCTATCACAAATCACTACACCAAAAAACACCACAGGCCATTTATGATGAATCGCACATCTCCTTCTTTCGTCTTGTTCCCAGGGAGAGTGATGTCACTCAAAGGCTATAATGGACCTCTAATGAACTCCAAATCCCATGCCAGTACATTTACACTGCATTATCACTTCCTGACCTTTGCCCTCCCAGTGGAGCAGAGTGGAGAGCACTACTCCCGTCTGCAGAGCTCATTCGGTCATTATATATGCATTTGCACAGACCGCATAGCATTGCACTGGAAGAGGCGGCATTATATACATAATGGAGGGTGAGCAAGTGTCTGCACATACTCCTAAGCTGACTCTAACGGATGGCCATCACTGACAGTGAGTGAAGTGTGTAATGTTTTTTGATATGTAGCCAGAGATTACAGGAAAGTGGTAATACATGCGGCCCAAGCCTTACAGCGGCAGGGAAAAGAGGACGGGAAATGTCAAAGAAGAAGCAACAGGTGTGGGATGGGCACTCGCTCCCCTTTTTCTTACTATCTTTGTACCATTTACTTTCTCTCTCCCTTCTACACTCACATAAAGACTGATCAAGAAAAAAAAACAACCTCCAGAGAGGCATCCAAATCTCACTCTAACATTCTGGCGTTCAAACACAAGCGAACCACTTTGACAAATTTCCTCATCAAACTCCAAGAAACACTCCGTCAGAGGCGCAACTCTCTCCGCATTACTCACTCTTAATAAATGATGTGGCCGGTGTTGTGCTGCGGCCAGAGAGGAATGGAGGAGGGGAGGTGAAGAATTGGAGGCAGAGTTCAACTAATTGCCTGATGATAGAATTTTAGTGTCTCCTTCATTATAAAGCAGCTTCTAAGTGTTATTGATCTTCGCAGGGGTGTCTCTCAGAGTCATGTGGTATTAGAGAGCCCAACTGCTCTGAGGCCATGCATTATTCACCAAGCATTCTGACACGACGTCTCGACCGGGCCTGCCGATTCCTCTCAGGTGGCCTGGAAGAACTCTCTATCCACCCCACCCTAACTCATTAAATACACACACACACTGAGATATGCATGGCTCAAAACATTAACATGTACACACTAAATGCACAGATGCATGCACACACACACAGAGTAAAAACACCCAGCCCTGGCTCTTCCCTCGACTAGGGGATGTAGATTGTTGTTTTGCTCTCTGATCGACCTCTCACTCCACTGAGGGGTTAATCTATAATGAACTGACTGATGCTGCTGTGTCCTTCTATTCCCACCAAGTCATTTGTTGACTTCAACCTTTCCCAGCAAACATGCTTTTTCCCAGCAGACAGCCTCTGAGAATAGCAACCTTATCATGAAGCAATGAGGAGATACGACCAGTTGAACAAAGTTGAGTAACAAGAACGAGAAAGTAAGACATAAAGAAAGCATGCCATCAACTTAAAGATATTCTTTCAGGTTAGTAAGGTTTTCATTTTTGAACCAAACTGCAGCTTAATACTGCAGCGCCTTTGCATAAAATATAGTTCACCATAATGTATATAATACAGGGCGTGTTAACCTGCAGAACCAACATAAGAATATACTTAAGAATTCAGCCATACCTTGCCTTCATCAAACAGAATCCAATCAGATGAAAATTAATTTAAAAACTGATTGATGGGAAAAATTAATAAAAAAGCTTGTCGATCTAAATTTGCAAGATAATACCTGACAGCTCATGAAGGTGAACGCTGTAAAGTTGGGATTGCTACGAAATATTCCCCAGAGGACGCACAACAGAGAGATGTGCACGAAAGCACGTCTCATCCATATATCCATTCATCATTGTTTAGCCCTGGCTTCTGGTAAAAGGAGCTTAGTCTCATATAATGTATCTTTGTTTTCACTGATTGCAATTATCTAGGAGATCAATGGGTGTTATCAATACCTTACAGCAATTAACATTTAATATCCTTCCACAGCCACTTACTCCATTAATGGCTGATTGATTATGCGAGGCCTGGGAGCCCCACGGCTTGGAATGGCATGGATCCATTCTGTCTGTCTGTCAAAGTACGAACCTCTGACTCCAACTAATACCTTATCGATACGAGGTTAACTCAACCAGAGAGGGAAAAATCAAGAGATCCAGGAATATCTTTTTGTTTCCGTCTGTTTCTTTCTTTTATGCCGCCACCATTTTTTTTAATATTCCCTCTTCCTTCCTTTCTCTCCAGTGAGCACAGTGTGTTTTCCTTGCATTTCACCTCCTTATATCTGCCACCCCTTCAAACACCCTCCCCTCCGCCCTAGCAGGTTATAATCTAATCAGCAGTGATGTATTTTCAGAGCAAGAAGGCACTGCTTTCCATTCCAATCAAATTCAGGCCTTTCAGAACCCATAATGCAATCGTTCCCTACAAAATTCTGGCCCAATTTAAGCCCTATAGACAGCAGATGACTGATAAACACCACTCCACTGCACGTCTCTGTCCTGTGGCTCTACTTTGTTGCTGTGCATTGTCATGAATAAGAGGTGCAGAATAGAACAGGACAACTTTAGACAAGGGTGAGGACGGGGATGAATAAATGCAAAAGTTAGGAAACTTAACAGGTAGGACTTTCCTAAACAAATGGAAGACACGACAAGTCTCAGCTGCATGGACAGGTTGCAGAAACAGTCTCCATTATCAGGTGTGGGGGGTAGAGGGTGGGGGTAGAAGGAGATTGGGAAGGTTTCGCTTAATAAACACTTTGTTTTCTGCTGACGATCACAGGGGCAGAGTGAGGGATACATCGACGGATCGATAGACTGATTTGTTCCGGGCTCTCCGTGTTCATCAGACCTATACTTCTCCCCAGAGGGCTGGATAGAGGGACTGAAAAAAGAAAAGAAGAGGAGGGGTGATTAGAAGGAGGAAACAGACAAGTTGAATCAAGGGAGTAAAGAAAGGAGTACAAAAAACAGACGGGAGGTAGTAATGGATGGAAAAAAAAACAGAGATGATGAGATGAGGTGAGATGAGAGAGGGAAAAGTGACTGAGAATGGCGAGAAGAGGATTTGGATATGCTGAGGGACGAAGTACGAAAGGTAAATGACGACAGAGGTGATAGAAGGGGTTCACTGTGTAGACAACACATAGAACAGGAAATCCCTGCGTTGCTGGCTCATTGACCAGTCCAAATACATTTCTCTACCGTCCCTCTACACACTCATCACACACACATGCTTCCCTCGTCAATAGTCCTTACAACCAACACAGGTTTGTCTAAGTATCTTGGAAAAAAAAAAAACAACCCTCTCTTACCGCTCCCTGCTTATCTCGCTCTCAAGAAAAGATGATGAGAGGAGGAGGGGAATGGTTAGATAATAGCATAGCAATTTTATGTCTTCTCCACAAAAGAGGCTCTGGTGCATAATGGCAACAAGCAATTGTATCAGCAAATAAAGTCTGAGGTCTCTTGACGCTGCAGAGTCTTTTAAAATGTTAAAAACACATCTGTTCAGACAAGCAATGAGTGACCGGTGTCTGTGAAAGGTGCTATGTAAATACACTTCACTTTCTTACTTCTTACATAGATTTCCAATGCCACTTGTTCGCCATCGTGGGCTTTGATGTCAGTCAGAAAGCTATAGCGCTACAAATCACTCCGCCTGTTGCCTTCGAGGGTTCTCTTGGCAACAGAACAGATGCATTATTGCTCTACAGTATATTCAATTTTGACCAATAATTGCACAGAATTACAGTTGATAATTGTTCCTGCGTCAACTCTCGCCAATTAGCAATGAAATTACACCCAGAGAGGGATCGTTTTAAAAAGGTCATGAACCGACATGAAATTGCAATGATATTATCAGTGTATGATTACAATTCATTTTTAAAAAGGGCTTGTAATGACCCTTGGTTTTTTTTGCAGCTGCCTTATTCAAGATAGGAGGAAATGCTATCCTTTGATTGGTCTTGAGGTAGTGTATTTAGAATGAGGAGGCTCTACTTCACCTTACCCTCATTATATGTTGTAAATTAGTCCACGGGGGACTGTGTCCATATGCAAGACATATAATGTAGAAAGCATGCAGCAATTAATTGATCTTCACTCTACGATGCAAAATCGGAGTTTGCAAATGCACTGCGCAAGTTAAATGTCTTCTTCATCTCTGTAAACAGCACAAAAAAAAAAAAAAAAAAGAAATTAAGCGGAAGAGGAAGTCTTTCAAAAGTTTGCTATTAAGGCCATCATTTTCCTTTTCTTTGCCACATGCTTCCATCATTAATTCCCTGGAGCTTTTCTCCACAAGGTGAGCAGAGGAAAAAAAAAAATGAATATGATAATAGTGAAAAATACACAAAAGGCAAATCTGCCCAAATAAATGAGAAACACAGCCAGAGGTGCGCAGATAAGAAGAAACACATAAATGAAAAGTGTAAAGGCATAAATGTTCCACCGACTGCAGGTATAAATATGTATTATGAACGCGCTCCACTGGTGCATTGCTGTGGGCTTCCGTTCTTCCGCATGGAAAATAGCCACAGATGTTATGTTTTTAACCAATCAAATTTGCCCCTGAGCGGGTCGTTTTTGATACAGTGGAGCACAGTAATCTCAGACAATCCTTTTGTGTGACTGCTGGGGCTTCTGGGGTCAGAGATGAGGGGAGTGGTATGAGGAAAAAGTCACCAGGCAACTGCAGACATAGCCTGTAGCTACAAATATGCAGTAAACCGCCCCAAAACTATCATTTCTGTTCAAGTTCATCATTGCACAGTCCGTCTGATTGCATCATATATTTCTTTTTTATTTGCTTGTTATGTCAAAGCAACTTTTTTTTTTTTCTCAGTTGATTTTGTATTGCATTGTCTCACATGCAGGCATTTATTAACAGCAATAGGTCCTGCAATATAATGTTTTGGATTTAGCTAGCCGGTGTGTAGGATGTAACAGACGTGTGGTAAAGTTTCTTCAGAGGGGACTTATCTTTGTTTGCTTTCATGTGTTTTCTATCCCTCTGTGAAGCCACAGCTATTTAAAAAAAATAACACAGAAAATATATGTCAAAATATGTGAAGTTCCTGGCGTGGTCAAAAATCCAATATGATCCTCCTCCTGATTAGAATAAAGAGGAATGGAAGCAGAGGATAAAATGAGGGGTGGAGTGCAACAGAGCCGCTGCAATTCCACAGACTAAAATCAATAGAAGAAAAAAAGGTTTCGGCGTGTTACTGTTTTACTCCAGTGTAGCAGGCTTTGATTTCAGATAACTGCAGGTAAACTGCTTCACATTCAATATAGTCAGAAATAATCTTATATAGACTTCTGAAGTTCACATTTGCTTATATTTATTTTTATTTTTTTATCATGCAGAAAAGTAACCAGCACACATGTTTCTGTTAATGCTGAAGGCATTATCTGATATGTCTGTGCTGCAGAAAGCGTACCTTTAAGGCCATGTATACACTTAAGAGGATTTCCATTTTCTGTGCATGACACAGCTGAGAGGAAATGTATTGTAGTCGATGCTGCACTTGCGTGTGTTTGAGAACACGTACACAATGCAGGTCAGCTGGTATGCAAATGACTACCGAATCGTTATCCTGTTAGAGCTTGAAGGACAGAAGTTCGAGCTGTGGGCGCCGCGCGCCAAGTTAAATGTTACCGTTTGCTTGGATGTTTATTCTCTTACCAAACTACCTGCTTTCAACAGCCTCTACATATTTACTAACCACAAAAATAACTATGTAAAATTCCCCTATTAATGTGAGATATTACGCAGCTACATACGGAACAAAGTCAAAAATAACATACCAGCAGGGGGTTTTGATACGATTGTTAATCAATAATATTGATTCAATGATTACACTGATTATTGTGCTTTAAGTATAACACCATGTTTCAGTCTACAGCCCAAAAATATATATAGCAGCAATTATAGCATGCTGTGATTAATTATCTCTTCACAAATCTGTAATTAAAACCTTATTAATGTCAAACACATGCCTTGTGTACAGAAATGCTGCAATTCCTCAGCCGCCAGCAGCTGATAAGTCGTTACTTGTCGAGTGTTCATTTACAGAGGTGTAATAACAGCATCGGTTGTATTCTTTTAACACTGCCAGTAATTGAACATATAACCTTACAACAGAAGCCCGAAGGCCATACATGGATTTGCTTCATGCCAGATATACAATGGCTGACACTGTTCTCTTTCACTGACATCAACATGAACTCTTCGTACACTCTTCGTAAGTGGATGAACGCGTCACTGCGGGTCCTTCATATCCAGAAAATATGGCAAATGTCTAATTTCTCGTAAACCGTTGACTTAAAACGCGAGGGCGAGAAGAAGAGCAATGTAGCGACAGAATTCGACTTTATTTCTACAACACTGAGTTTTACCAAATGTTAATAAGGTAAGGTAAGGTAAACACTCTCCAAAGTTCGCTGATCGGTCTGGCATATATCTGGTATATATCTGGTATAGGGGTCAACTCATTTTCAGTGTATGTCCTGACTGGATAAGCTGATACACCAGTTGTGGTTTAATTGAGTTTAAGAGTGAAATGCCTTAACGACTTGGCAGTGTCTCACGTGGCAGCTGTTTGAGCACTTTAATCGTGTAATGAAACTTCAGTTAACTGTAGACATTTGGGATTGGAGGCAGTTAACTTTGCTGCATTTTAAGGCGGATTAAAACTTTTTACCAGAGAAGTGTTATATATTTTAACTCTCACTTCATTATTAAACAAAAACTGCCTCTTTCTAGGACATCAACATTTTGCTCTGATGTGCAACAATCATAAAACAACCTGCCAGATATATTGGGTTTTTTTGGGGTTTTTTTTTGCTAGAAAGTAACAACGGCCATTGGCTTTAAAATGTCACAATTTACGGCACAGAAATATATTAGACCTCACATGACTCTATTTATCCAGATCATAGTGTCTAGTAGTGCAGTAGTTAAAATAAATCTCTAGTAGAAAGCATCATATCTAACACAATCTTCATGTCTTACAAAGAGGAAAAAAAAGGGGTTTAATCTTGTCAAACACAGCACAAAGCAATCAGAGGGGCTGATCTTCGATGAGGGAGATGGATTATAATCAAATAGAGACTCAGAGTCTGGCTATCATCCTGTAGAATTAACTGTGGTGTATACACAAACCACAGAAGTGTAATGAAAGAACAATATCACTAATATGAGAGGGTTTTATGTGGATGGTTTTGTACAATTGGCAGAAACAATTTTCGATAAAGAATAGCTTGTAGAGAATAGTTGTATTGTTCATGATAATACTGGTCACATTTATATGACCATGTACAGATGCAGGAGCATGGCTGAAAAGTTGAAAGTTAGTAAGATTGCTGCAGTCTCCACTGTGCAGGATTTGGTCCTAGAAAAGGGAGAAACCGCACTAGTGTGACAGCAGTGATGTTCAGAGAAAAAGAGCAAATAAGCTACATCATACAACACAGACCAATATAACAGGATCTGCCAGAATCAGCCCGGATGGCAACAATTGATCAGTTTGTCTGTTTATGGTATTTAATTGAATGAATGCAAAACTAGGAGGTTCGATCATGAAACCAAAAGGAAATCAAAGGACAATGCAGAACAAGTGATTTACAGAGCAGATGCAGATTTATGCTGCAGTAGACAGCACAGCTCTTCCCTCCATATCATAATAAATATCATTGTCACAAAAATACAGAGAAATATTATGATAATATAATATTTTAAGGCCCTGTGGAACACCCTCAATAGAGAATATAAGAGGAGAACTTTTTCTTAATGATTAAAAATGATTAAAACTTCCAGTAATGCTACTATATGGGAATATTAAAGCTTTGCTGGAAGAAAGCTAGAGTGCTCTACTGATTTTCTTTAGTCAATATATAAAATTAATAAGTTAAATATGTATTTACTGTACTAAACACAACAGAGCTGAAAACTGCTTTAACCACACATTGGATGGACATGCAGAGGACCTCAGCAGTGGATCAATCTGTATGGTTACATAGCAGGCAGTTTGATTGAGTTCAACCCCCTTAAAAAGGCGTGTTGCATTATTTATGGTCACCTGTAGAAGTCATTCATCACCCACCTTTCAATAGCCGACGCAGGCTGATGGATAGTTATCTTGTTAGAGGAAAAATTTATTCAATGGGCACAATACACAATTTTAATGGATGGTTAGATAACGCTGAGCACCTGACTTGTTAGGGAGAAGCTGGCTAATTAACATCAATATATCCATCTGATGTGTCTGCAAACAAGGGAAAGGTGTGAGATTGTGTGCTGGCAGAGGAGAGGTGGAGGGGTGGAGGGAGGGAGGGATGCTCAGCACTACTATTCTACTACTATTTTCTATGTTAAGGTTGTACTGAAGAGGATTTACTTTGATACTTTGAAGAAAACAGAGAAATACTAAAGTACAATCTCCAGTTACAGTACAAAATATTGACAAATAATTGACTAAATAATTTAACATATATTCATAATCTTTGTGACTTTAATTTGTGGATGTTTATATAAGAAAAAATGCCATCATTTGACATGTACTATATATTAAAAGGAATAAAAGAGGTCTCGGTCATGTACACACATCGTACCGTACTTCACAATGCAAAGTTTGTGCCTTTATATTCTGAACTTCATTTGTGCCCTTGCTCATGTCCTTTGCATCCTCTCCCCAAGGCCTGAAGTAATTGTCACAGACGTCAAGTTGAGAGAGAGAGAAAAAGCAGGGAAGCAGAGAACCATGGAGGACACAGGACAAAAGCCCAGTCAGGCTCTGCTTTGTGGGGCCATGTGACTACAACAGGACCCTTCTCCTCCAGAGATCAGGATGAGAGGCCCTCAGGGCGGGTCTCAAGGGCCTCTGGGTTTCATCCAGAAATGTATATATGACAGAAATTAACAGAGAATCCCTGCGTTTCAAACACAGACTGATAGTGAATTGAATTACTTTGAATTTCTGGTTTTGTATAATGTGTAAAATGTTTAAATTGTTTAATGTTACTAATCACAATTATGCCCACAAATAGCTGACATATTGCAATAAATCATTATTAAGTGTGCTAATGTTATTTCGTTCAGTCTGTCCCTTACCGTGAAGGGTAGCTAATGCAAAGTAGCAGGCTGATGCCTCGTCAAGAAACATGAATAGCAGAAGAAGAATTACGGAGCTAACTTTTTGTTTCTGCCTTCTGTCTGTGATGAAGAGTCTCTGCAGTTCCCCTGAGCTGATGCAGGTTTAAAATAAAAATATATTTCAATCGTGTTTTAGTCTTTTTGTTATTTGTGAAAAAGAAATGATATTAAATAAGGAATCATCCCCAACATCACCTCTAACTCTACAGACTGGTCAGCTAGTGGAGAATACAACACTTGATTTTCTACTCAGTTTTATGTAAGGCGAGTAAAGCCCCCCAGGTGCACACTGTATATACACAACAGTCATGCACGGGCTATGTACAAATCTTAACCCATACATACTAAAGCCCTCTTTCTCCCTTCAGTGCACACACCTATAAGTATGGAGGACATGTTTGTGAAATTGGCTTTGAGCTTTTAGCCTTTTCAATAAGTTATGGGTCAAGTCAAGGAATTTGGTTTTGTGGCAGCAGAGATGCTGGAAAAAAAAAAAATAATAAAAAAAGATAAACATTCTCAGTGCTTTCCTTTTAAGGTTCATTACTCTGCCGATCCTGGGTGAGCCAGAGTTGAGAAAAGGAGTTAATTCCTACCAAGTGAGGAAAAAAACATTAACTGAGACCTATCCATCTTCTGAGTGCTGACACCTCCATTTAAATCTCTTATTTCTAAAGGATGTAGGGGGAGAATCGTGTTCTCTATGTATGAGCCTGTGGCTGTGTGTGCAGGTGTGTGTATGGGGAGGGGGGTGTAAATGTGCGTGATGCCTTTTCCAATAAAAATCTTTCATTATAATATTTTCAATTTAAAAAGAGGCCAACATTTCCTGCTCTTTTGAAAAATTAAGTGGCATTTTCTTTGGATTAATCTTAGACACGTGGGAGTAGATTCATAATGCTAATGCAGGTTGCTGTGTTTTCATTTGCTCCGGGGACTGAAGACTGCGATTTGGGGGTCTGTGTCTATTAATCTATTCTAGGCCCATACTTTAAACATGCGCCACATTAAAATTACACTTGACATTTCATCAAGAAGAAATGTCTATAATACCTTTAGAGCAAACTATATGTAAAGATGAAAAATGACATTAATAGTTGCAAAGTCTTGAGCATGAGTTCAATCTTGTCATGGAATAAGTTTTTTTAGCTCTTTCTTAAAGTTTTCAGTGCTCCCTTACACACACCCATTAATCATTACTAAAATCTCCTACTACCTGGCTATTATATATGCTAAGTGGTCTTGTCATCAGGTCCCTGGTTGCCCGGCGTAATGAGCAACCTCAGAGAAGGATCTGCTGGCTTTAATCAAATAAGCCCCGGGTGTCACCAGCTCCCCAACGAGACCAGTTTTGTGCCAGGGCTGCCAATATTATGCTCCATTAAGAAACAATGCCCAGCACGCGTATACACACACACACACACACACACACACACACACACACTGATTAGCACTAATCAGAGAAAGAATTAAGAGTGCTGGGGAGTCCGCATCTGCATCATAGGAGTATTATTAGACAAGAAGCAAAGTGATTGATGTTATTAGACATACAATATGTCAGATTAAACAAGCCTCCGTGAAGGTTTGGGAAAGAACCTGAACATTATGGTGTTAAATAAAAGCCTGTTAAATGAGTTTTTGAACTTTACTTCTTTAGGAGGAGTATCAGCAGCTATGGATGTTCCAAACCAATACACAGGATCGAGGATAGGGCCGGTCTAAGCATTTTGGATGGCTCTGTATGAGCTACCTGTATATAGAGCCAAATCCATTTTCAATCCTTTGTTTATTTGCTCGGGGTGCACCAGCAGTGAAAAATGCCCCATTGGAGCTTGGTCAAAGTTCTCCTAACACACAGTGTTTCTCGTGCATATTTGTGAATTGCATAGCACAAAGAAGCCAGCACTTTCAATTAATAATGTGCTTGACTATCTGCAGATACTCAATATAAAAAGAATGAGATCATGGTCAAAAAATGTGATCAGAACATCACTGTCAACTACAGTATTAGTTTAATGTATAATCTCATACCTCAGTTTTGAATACATTTCAAGCATGAAGTCATCACTTATGATCTTAGAGGAATGTTGATCTCATCACGTCGATTTTAGAGTTCCTAACAGTAGAGAACATAACGTGAACATCATGCTATTGAGTAGCAAAGTGCATATTTAATTTACCTTTTCTGCTGAGTAAGAATTGAACACCCATGGTACATTCATTACTACAGATCTACTGTACATGATACAGCTCAAACTACACACACACACACGTGTGCACACACTCCCACTGGACCTAACCTTCAGGGGGGCAAGACTTGCCTTAACAAAGTGGAAAATAATTTCCAATACATATTAATGAAGCAGAGTTAAATCGATGCCCTTGGAACTTCATGAGAGTGTGTGCCAACGCAATGCTGCAGCAGCAGCAGCAGCAGCAGCACACGGTATGTGTGGTTCAGATCTTGAAGGTGTAGGGGTGAGGTGGTGCTAGCTTAGCTCAACAATAAGAGCCCTCATCTATCATGCTGAGCTCAGAGTGTGTGATGGCGCCACGTAGGTCCGTGTGAGTGACCCTGACTATGAAAAAGCCTATCAAGTCTGGATAGAAGGACTACCAGTGTTTTGGGTGCTTTACCGTATGTGTCAGCAATTCTAAATGGTGGGATAATAGTTAAAAACAATGGAAAGAAGAATCCAATAAATTATGTTTGTATGTCCAATCACTCTCACGTGCACATGTTTATGTTTAACTACTAAATGCCTCTGCACATGCACACTATTAAATTCTGCTTCTGTAGCAAATCGCCCAGACCGGCTTGTTCATCAAGGTCCCAAGAGTGTGTATTGAACAGAGAGGGAATTACAACCCCTGCGGCACTTGTGGATGACACAGTCACTTACAGCTTGACCAATAGGCAATTTGCACTCAATGAATCACATATTTAAACACATTAATAACTAAGACCACGGGCTGCTTTACAGAGGAGAACAAAAAATATGTAAGCAGACAGGCAATCATGAATGTGCACACACCTGTAATTTAACATTGTGTCTGCAGCTACAAAACAAGCACAAGTGTAAGCTTTTGTAGACTTTCCAGTGTTTAATAACTGTTATTTGACACAGTGATGTTTATACATGCAGAAGGAGTTTTGAAACAGTTTATTGGGTAACTAACTAAATTGAAATGCGCACACAGTGCAGGACAATGTTGATTTTCTAGAAATGAAAGACACTCAAAACTGTAATTAACTGTGTCTAGCTCCAGTAATAATGGGCCTCAGGCATACAGGCATGCACCCACACAATGCAGCATGGTTAAGCTCGTTGTTATTCATGTGCCGTTTTTTGCTGCTGCATGATCATGCTGACACCCAGGGGCAATTTGTTATGGACATCAGAGGAGCGGCGAAGGTCACGAGCAAGACAAAGTGTCCGGCCAGCCTATCATAGGCACTGCTGATTCAGCGCTTTCAAAACACAACACCTGCCAATATTGAGAAGATAAAGAAAGTGACAGAAAAGAGAGAAGAGTCTACGACGGAGTGCATTTAAAACCAAAACATTTAAATACGAGTTAAGATTGATCGATTTGATGTGAATCTGTAATTGGATGGCTGAGACGTTTAGCCTAAACTAGACTTCAACCACACAAAGGTAAGAAATAACAAACCCTATATGGGGCTTTATGTTTTAGTGGGTGGATAAATAATCAAAAAATTAAAATGAAGACTTTGAATAAACCAAAACTCCTCTGAGAACCACTTAAATTTGAATCATTTCATCCATTGCAATTACCTGTGAAGGCCACACATATCTTAACAACAATCAGACTGCACTTCACACTCAGTTTACAAATAAACAGGCCATCAGACTGGTACTGAGCTGCAGCTGTTTTTGCATAATCCATATCTCATATCTCATGATCTTAAGACACAAAATCCTTCAGTAATTCTTTATTATTATTATTATTTACAGAAGTTACAACTAGTAGCTCTCATAGGTTTATGGATCATTATTGATTAACTTGCCTGTGATACATTGTCTTCCCATTTAGTAGTGTTTTTTTTTTATTATTATTATTTTATTTAATCAAATACCACTATGCAGAAACTGATAAACTCAAAAACATAAGACGGACATTTCTTCCTGAATCAGGGTATAAAGGATTACAGGCACAGCGGCTCCTTGATCATTCTAATTAACACACACAGTGGTGTCACAACCCCAAGATACTTCAACAGTCAGCCAAATCACGGCAGATAGCCACAAGTGGGATTAAAGTGGTCTGCCTTGTCATAAACTCAATATTTCCTGACCACTCAAAGGTAGTAGAACGTCAAGTATTGGTGGAGTGATAAAATATTTGACAGTGACAACGTGACCTCTAAAAAGGTGCTGGATGGTATTAGGCTAACTGAGGTTCTTTGGGGCGAGAGTGAGTCAGGACGAGAGATATTCTTCATGAGAATTTGAAGAGAGACTGAAATAACTTTAAAGACAGAAAGAAAGCAAGAGTCAGAGGCTTCCACAGGGGAGAGGAGACAGGAAGAGCGAGTAGTATTTAGGTCTCTTTAGTGCTGAGTTGCAGCCACTACTTGATTGGGTGCTTTGGGAGGAAATGGAAAAGCTCTCCAGCCAGGTGCTTATCTCTGACCAGAGCTTACAGAGTCAACCAACCGCCAAACTGCTTTACCCTGACATCCAGACACTCACAGGGTAAGTTCCAATCAGCCTGTGAAGAGCAATGTCCAGGAAAGATTTTCCACCGAGCTAGTATAACTTTTCGGCAGAAGATATGTGATTTCTAAACTTCTATGAGAGTTCTATTGGAGTTACAAACAAAGTCCGAAAGATGACATGTTGTTTGTGAAATGCCACAGATGGATAAATTACAAAAGGTCTAGTTCTAGGAATAGCCTATGGAGGGACACAGCATATTCAATTTAGCGCTAATACTGCAATCTGCTGTAGCTGTGGAGTTACAACAAGGAGAAAGAGAGGTGGTGGCCTTGTCCAGACCTTAAAGGCTTAAATGGTGAAATCAGTGCAGATGGAAAAGAGTGTAAGAGCTACAAATGCTGTAAGAGAAATAGAAAAGCACTCCATGTTAACTCGGCAAGTAGTGCAATTTGTATTTCATAGGTATAGGATTTTAAAATATGACATTTTGAACTAGAGCACAATGGATTGTGGGTAAGTAAGGAAAACACACCACAGGTCACACCTGACCACACCCAGCTTTGCTGTTGGGTATGGCCAGAGGTTCAAGAGACTTTTTTTAACCAATAGGCATAGGTTGGCTAACCTCTTAATATGAAAGACTTTTTTTTTTTTTCAATCCTTCCTAAGTCCCACCCCTTTTCACTCTGTGCTCTAGTAACAGTTGAGCAAGCCTCGGTCAACTTTCCTATTTCCTGGTATACTTAGATATGCTACAAAACCACTTGGTTAGGGTCAGGTAAAGATCATGGTTTGTGATAAATATGGTAAAAGTAACCAAACCTTACGGTAAAAATGTCCGGTTAAGCAGTGGTCACAAACTGTCCTGCTGCTTTCGTAAACAGAACCAAAACCATTGCCATGTTTCTTTTTGTCAAGCTTGTGCGACCTAGCGACAGTAACTAAGTGGGGCAGGAATCAGTCAGTTGTACATGAATCTATCATTCTGACAAACTTTTCAACTACCTATCTAAGCCAGACTTTTGACTGGGAAAAATAAAGCATATTAATATCAAACTTATTATTTGCAATTTGTCAAAATAAATTTTATACACGGGAAACTTTTCATACTCCAAGTGTTCAGTGAAACATGATCTATTACTGCAAACAATGCTGAACATCAATGCATTCCACTTGAAGTTATGGTTCTCAGCCTAACATCTTGTTTCTGTGAATACCTGCGGTGCTCTACAATCCCATTATCTCTGCGTGTATGAGATGTGTTGGCAGTCCCACTGTGGGGCGACAGAGCTGGAGGGATAGGGGTAGGTGGGTGGGTGGATGGGGGGGGGGGGGGGGCTGCTGATAGTGAAGAAGAAAGAAAAGGATAGGGTCCTGAGAGAGAGCAGAGGAAAAGAAAGGAATATAGAGAAGGAGATAGAAAGGTGTGGTGTGCAGGGCTAAGGGCCTCTGTGTCCTGCAGGGGATTACAGATGGCCCTCAGAATTAAATCAAAACTGTGCTGACTGCCAAGGAATGGGCTCTGCGACACATCGGGTGCCACATGAGAGGTGGGTAAGACTGCCGCAGAGGGAGGAGGCTGAAGGCGAGGGCTGCAGCCATGGAGTGAAAATCGCCTTCAAATGAGTTTTTGAAATATCTAAAAATAAATTGCCTTTGAAAAAGCTCAACAGACTGATATGCCGGCTGGATGGGGGCCAAGTGAAAAGTTGCCCTCTGCCTCCATTTCTCCTCATCTCAGCCTCTTCTATACCTTGGCATCATTTGTTTTCTCTTGTCTCATTGCCATCCTCACCCCTCCTCACTCTTATAGACACACAAGCGTGCACGCAGGTACTGCACTAACACATAGGCTTAAACAAAGGTCAGATGTTCCACTTGGTTACCAATTAACAACAATTGTATTAGAAAATTAATAAAGCACCTTCTCCTGTATTATGATATTTATCAACAAAACACTGTACTCGGGGATTCATTGCAAGGGCCCAGCAGATGGTAAGGTCTATTTTTAGAGCAAAAGATTGAATAATGTATAATTGCCACTGTCTGCTCATCATTTCCTTTGCACATGCTGGATTTCATTTCCCCGTATTCACAAATACCGTTAGCATTTTACCTGGCGCGCAAAGGTGATTCTTTCTGTTGATAACCAGATGATGACATTAAAGCTTCAGATGAGGCGTGATTATACGCTTTCATAATGTCACAGATTTGTTTAACCTAGAAAGTCATGGAGTTTTGTGAACATGTATAGTTCTCTTGTAACTTGCATCATCTATATGCAAATATGATAAATATGAAAAAAAACTGTTGATGAAACACTTGAGATACTTTCATTATATGACATTTATTAATAGCAAGTGCATAAAAGGATCATTATTTTCCCCTCAAATTATAAACTGTTTTATCAGCAACGAGAAAATTTGATCAGTATGGTAATGAGCCATGTGTTTGATAGAAGACTATGTGACACTGCTTTAAAAAAAAATGTCCCTTATGTACAGGTTGGTTTGTAAACACTTGGTTGTGCACAATCTGCTAATTCCTGAGGCACAAAATTAATTATATTTCCCAAAGCTTACTGCCTTGATGCCATTGTTTTGTGTCTTTCCGTAAACAATTTAACACTACAGTATCTCTCTGTCTACTGTCAGGCACAAGCCAAAAATAATGTATACCAAAATGCAAGTCCTTCCCTTCAAAAGTCACAATAAAATAAAACTGAGTGCCCACACATGTTAAATATCTATGTTTACAATTGAAACCTCCATGTAGTACTTTAAATACTAAGCCGTACGACAGCAAAAATCGAAATCGTTCAGTGTTGTAGAAGTGTAAACAAGTGGAACGTGTGCTTTCACACACACACAGTGAAGAACATACACACATGCATAGAAACACACAAGTCCCAGTTTATCTAATGTCTAGTTAATCTAAATGCAGTGTTCATCAAACATATATTAATAACACAGAGTCCTATGGGCCTACAGACATTAAACACCACACTAATCATTATACTGGTAGCCTATATGAACTTTAATATGCCAACAAAAAAGCACACCTGTCGGTGCATATGAATGCCCCATTACAGTAAAAGCAAATCAGCTGCAGACCATCGAAGGACACAGCAACATGCTCTACGTGCACAAATCAATCACTCACCATTCACATGTTGTATATTAGAAATTGTAATATAAATATATAAATAAATAAAATTCACTCTCTAATGAGCGTTCAATGGGACGTAGGGAGGTTTAACACACTGGCACTGTCCATGGTACCAAGCTACTTTCTTGGCTTCAGTGAAAGTCTCTTATTGCCTCACCCTCGCCCCCATGGTTCATCTTTTTTTTTTAAATGAATCTGTTTCATTAGTGCAGCCAAGGAGCTACGTCTCAGCTTTCTCCCACCTCTGCCCTGACAAATGGTAATGCTTCATTATTTATTATTCACATTGCTTAATTTTGTGCCTCTAAATAAGCTGAGATTGTTGAGGACAAATCGGAAGACGGAGACGGAAAAATCGTTTATGCGTAGAGAAAAACCGCGGGATGTTTGTTGAATCCGTATTTCTTGGAAGTCGGTCAATGATAAATTAAGTTGGCATAGAAAGGTGTTGGATTTTTGGCATGGAGGCTTCCATCAGGTTGTGGTTGTACTTTGTCCAATCATTTGCTGCAGGTTGTTATAAGCCAGTCATTTTTCAGGTTAGATAAGCAACTATTACAGTATATCCATTTTTGAGCACATTGGCAGAAGTTTGAAAAGCACTACGTGTTACAATTTGGAGACCCAGTGCTCTGTAAAGAAATGGCATGTCAGATGACAACAAAACTATAATAGATAACATTTACAATAACAAACAAGGCTGTACTATAGATTTACATTAATAAGGGTTTTCATTTATCTGTCTGTCTGACACTAGTTTTCCAAATGCACATTCATTTAAAGCAGAACAAGACAAAAAAAATAAAAAATAACAACAATAACAAAAAAAAACTATTTGGATTTGTTAACACACCAACCAGATTGACACCACTCCCATCTACAGAAATCTATAATGGCTGGGTGAGGGAGATGATGAGGGCAGAAAATAGTTGAAATGGAATGCTTTTTGTCTGTCTGCGATGATGATGACAAGCAGTTTATGAGCCACTTTAAGCTGTTTCTTAATGCGCTCCACTTCAATGCAGCGCCACAGTAAAATAGCCTATTAAAGCTGATCATGAAGGCATGTCTGCCATCAAAATGGTCCTTTTTTTTTTTTTTTTTTTTTTTGCAGTATTTGCCTGTGAGGGAGTTTTCCCCTTTCATTAAGATGACAACAATGATTCACCTTATGCATATGCAAATATATACAAGTCTGGATAAAAAAATGCATCAAGCGGCTTTACATGCGTGCCCTGTGTCTTACTGCACGAATCAGACCTTGGGTTTACAAAAGGTGGGATTGTGGACAGCGACCCTTGCCCTCTGTCCTTTTGAAAGTCCAGATGTACTTGAGGATTCAAACCAAACAGAGCTCAGATTTATTTAGGACAGAGCCTCTTTCTGGGGATTAATTCTAACTTGCAATAGTGAGAAGGCAGACGCCTTGGCACAGACAGAAAGCAGATTTACAATGGCCTCAAAGGAGACAGTGATCAACACTATACTCTAAAAACTAATGTACATCGTTGAAGGGCAACACACAATAGCTCCAAATCCCTTTGGCACCATTTGGCTCTGCTGATAACCATAAAGAGTAAGAAAAGGAGAGGCTGAGGGACAGATGCGTTGAAGTTCACGTGGCCCAACACGGCTGGCCTAATAACAAGATTAGCCATTTTAATTTAGATTATTCGAGAGTCGTTGGCATGTAGAAAACGCCCGCTGTTGCTCTGACTAGTACAAAGGCATAGTGAGAACATCAAAAAGATGAGAGTGTGACATGCTGTTTGCCAGTGGCGCTTTATTAAGCCCAACAGCTAGGGAAAACACTTGGTGCTTGCACAGCCCCCTCTGAAGAAGACAAATGGGAAAAGGTCATTCATTTGGCACCTGATCACACGTGCTTTACGCAGGAACATGAAGGACATGAAAGCAGACAAACCCTGTTATCAACTCTGCGCATTAGGATACAAATCTCAGGACTGTAGAGGAGGTGCATCGGTAGTAGGTACATAGCCACTGGAGGGTGGCATGATTCCTCACAGCAGAAGGCATAGGTTAAATGTTATGTCTGGAAACAGAATTTACTCGCAGATGCAAGATGAAAATTACTCACAAGACTGCAAAGATTCAAGTCCAAAAGTACTAGTAGCAGCCTGTTATTTTATTTCTACAGATCCGATTGTTCCCTTAACAATTAGACGCCTTTTCCTGCGTCCCTCTGGTCATACACTAACATGTCACTGCCAACATTTTATTATCACAGATGCTCAGGAGTTGTGTGAATTTTACTCTCTCATATATTCGTGACAGCAGAATGAAAAAAACACCCAGGATGATGATCAATCTAACGTGACCTTAGGCCTTGTCATAACATTGTCACGGTATCCAATCAACACAGGGGCCACTATCTATGAGTAATAAAAGCTGACACAATCTTAGTTTTTCATCAGTTACATACACACAGACACTATATCACCTCTGGCATAGCAGTAGCAACATTAATACCACATTACAACTGCATTTTGGAGACATTATGAATAAGCAGTGATTCACAGCAGCTGCATTCATTACGCAAACGTGATTAAAGTGGCAGACCCCTTAGGCGTGCGGGGGCCTAATGATCCCACTCTGCCTTTTGTTACTCGCGTCAGCTAAGGGCATGCCACTAAGCAGCAGCCATGGCTTCCAATGAGGCCTCATTAATAACAAGCCATTCACAAACCTTGTGTTCATACTCAGCGGCCGGTCGTGGAAAATGAAAGAGATGGAGCCCCCCGGATGCCCCGGGTTTACCCATTCCGCAGATGGGTCTACCCACTCTGCTGCATGATGATGTTGATGTCCACTTGTGTGTGACAAGATGACATATGTTATGTGGCATTCATCGCTATCTGTTAAATTGCCCTCTTCGGATGCTCTATTCAGTGTCATTGCTGCATGCTCCCCTCCAGAGACTGGCAATGTCCATATTTACATAATGCTTTAATGCAAAAACAAATGAATAAAGTCCTGGCTGTGTGCTGAGAGGGGGACTGTGTTAAAAGAAAATGAAAAAAAAAAAACCCCAAGCAACTGTGCACTGTGTAGCTGCATATTCAATGTTTCTACTATAATTATATAAAATGGGTTTTGTATTAGGGGAAATACGACACTAAACCTGCACATCAACCACTGGATAGCTGCAATAACTCACTATGACTTAGTAACTAGATAGTATTGTTCATTTAAATACATTTCTCTTTAAAATGTAAACACTTTTTTTTAATTTATTGCACTAATTTCATAAAATAAATACAATAAATAGATAAACAACAAATAAATACTGCTCTGCTTCAACTTTATACTGCTATAGCTCTACATGGGTGGACTGACACTCTGTAGACTAAACCCATAGTACACATAGTGCTATTATATTCTCTTCCATGCCCACTCAAACTTCCTGAGCTGGCTATACACCCTGTGCTCTTCCTGCCCATCAGATGGATTCTGAATCACCCCTGCTGCTGACCATGCATTAAATTATTCAGTTGACAATAAGTTCACATTAAAAATGCATGGAGAAGAGTAAGACACTGTAGAACAAAAGTGCAGTGCTAAACATGGGAAGAAGGGGATCAATTAATAAGATTTTCTTTGTAATTTGCATTTTAATGTTGAGCAAATGTTTTTAGAATACAGTCGAGATTAACATTTAATGGATTTATAGAAATATGCACAGTATGAATCTAAATTATGATCAGTCTGAACCAAAGCAAACGGACCAACCGGCAACGTTTAAATTAGAAAATTCTAAGGATTGACAGAAATATGCCAAAAAAAAAAGTTTGTTCAAGTTTACAACATCAATATGGATCAGCATGCGTCTGCAAGTACTATTAATGACGAAGATAACGGTGCTACAGAGACACAATGTCCGAACCTTGCTGACAGGATCAGACTGATTTTGCTGACTCTGGACTTTCAGACCTCCCATGGACCTGTGGGGGTGGGCAGAGGGGGGGGCTCAGCAGTTTATTAAGCCAGGTTTAATGGCCTTGACCCTGGCCCACAATCTGGAGAAGAGCCCTGTGGGATGAAAGGTCAAAGTTCGTATAAAAATTAGACAGCATGAGGAACTCTGAGGTGTGGGATGTTTGGCAAAGTTCAACGTTCGTATCGACTTGAAATTTTTGAAGATGAAATTTTGTTCAGCAAGACTTTCCCCGAGCTTCTCTCCCTGAAAATGGGCTTCAACTTGCACTCAAAGCCAGTCGGTACTGAAACTAAAGTTTTTTTGTTTTTATAAAAAGGCACACAGATGTTGAGAGAGGGAGAGAGAGGGGTGACAAAAGACCAAGACCTTGAGGTTATGCTGTATGCATTTCAGATCACATGACACGGATGTAGCCCTGCAAATACATATGTTGGATGCAAACATATTAATATACTCAACAACCTATATTATTTATCACTAAATTTGACATTCAAGAAATGTGGGAACATTTACAATTGAATCACTGTTAAACGGTGGGACAATTCTCTGCATGTAGCTTTTATAATTGGAAATCTTTAGAAATACATTTGCGCTGGTATCGATTTATTGATATTACCTAATGTGTCAAAAAGGTTCCTCAAGCAGGATTTGGTCCATATAATATGACATTTAATCTATATTACACATTGTTTTTATTTTGCCTTATTTTGAATGGGGTTTGAGGTTTCATAAAGTAGCATAGAAACACCCATCTTGCCCTTCTTGATTATCTTTTCGTTGGTTTACTTTCTGCTTTCCTCTATAAATCCTTCTTTTCTTCCCCAGGCTATTTCTCTCCTCAACTTGCTTCTCTTTCTCACTGCAATCAAGTCCCCACCGTTTCCTACTCGCCTCTTCAGAGGTGTTAGCTGGAACGGAGGGTACAAGCAAAGCAACAACGGTTGTTGCGAAACTACCATGGGATCAATGGGGGTACACGTAACCACAGCAGGTCAATTAGAGAAAGGAAAGCACAGGCTATAGATATATATATATATATATATATGGGTCAATATCACTATAAGGTGCCTGTGAGACTTCCCAATTTCCACAAAAAAGCAGAGATTTTCAACAGATAAATCAACTGCAAAATGTACATAATTAGCATCTTTTTGCACACCTCCAGTCCTGCAGTTTATGGAAGGTCGCTGGAGGGATGTATATGTGGTTCTGAGAGACCTGGGGAGCCAGGTGCAGCCGCGAGAGCCCTGTTTCGGCAAGAGGTGGATGTCTCAGATGTTAGAATAGGGTTTTACTTCATTTCGGCTTTTTCGTCTACACTTCGTCATCACTGATTTATCACCCACCTCATCAGTAGTTTGGATTTCACAGGGCTCTGCATCAAGCAACTCTGGCTCCCTCTGTTGGCCAACTGATGGATCTGAAGAAGATTATATATATATATTTATGTGTGTGTGTGTCATGAAGTCAAAGAGAAAACACTGTGCCAGTACATGTGACAGAGTAAGTCTCTGGCTTCAAAAAATGCACTTTTTCTAAGCATTTAAACAAAGGGTTTACTGCTAAGCATCATCATCTGATCTTGGCACTCCCCACCACACAGCAACAGAAACCTCCCTCCTATTTTGTTGCCTATATTTTTTTTTTCTGCAGCTGAAATGTCACGTTTCTTGAGCGCTTGTTGTTTTTTTTATAGGTTTTGACCTTAGCCTAGCAACACCCAGTCCATAATTTTCTTATGGTGTTCAATCAAAGATGTACAGTGATTCCATGTTTGGCAGGCATTAAAACAAGTATCCACAGCACAAAACAGGCGAACAGGGGCCCAATTATCTTGGTCACAACAATCAGCATGTGTGAAGAGACATCAAAGCACACCTGCAACATATCTTTTTATATCAAAGTATACAGATGCATGACAATAGTTTTTTTTCCCCCCTCCATGTGTCTCAGTTTGCTTTAGTTACGCAGTTATCGCTCCTACTTCTCTCCTTTCCATAGCTCTTGTGTTGGACATCTGCATAACATTGCTAACCTGAATATTGTCATTACCTACACTACATTTTCAGTTGGGCATGGGAACGCATCTTGAAGGGTACAAGAGAGGGAGGGACACACTTAACAGAAAGACAGCTCTGTGATAGCTGTTTCACTCCATTCTACTCTCTGCTTGTTTTTCCCTTTATCCTGTTTTTCTTGCCCTTCATTATCATCCACTCTACACTCCTGTTTCTATTGACAACAGGCTGAGCGTGTAGAATAAAGGCAAAGCCTTGACTTAATGATCTGTAATGAAAACACTACTCTCTCTCTTCAAAACTCGCTATACAGTAGTGTACTTACTCCATTTCGTGTGCTTGCATTTCCTCTGCTTTGAGTCATTGCATTTGTCTTGCATTTATTCAAAACACCTCTGATAGTGAAGAGCCTGACGTTACAGGGAAGCATAAAGAGGAGAGTTGAAGGTTGCAGTTAGACAGAAACGTGAACAAACGTGTGTCTTGCAGCAGGTAAACACAGTATGCAAGATACTCTAAAATGTTCTCCATCTATTCATATTCTCTCTACCAGCTGAATGGTAAGCACTTCCGTTCTAATATCCTCTTAAATTACAAAGAGCATTCATCACTGACAACATCCTTCACCAAATCCTTTAGAGAGCGGGATTTACAAGGAGGAATGCTGGAGCAGGAGCGCTGCGAAGTCGTGTCATCACCTGGAAACCCCTGGTCGGTGACATCAAAGTGGGTGATTGATGTATCAGTGCACCTATACTTTAGTTTGTCTATACAACCACTGCATGTCCAATTGCATGTAGTCTGCCTGTTCTCTTCGAAAATGTTTATATGTTTGATAAAGACTAACAAGGAAGAAAAAAAAACATCCAAGCTGCTATTAAGTTGCTAATTTTGACTATATACTAGCCAATATGCAAATATCAAATAGAAATCGCAGTGGTCACCTCACACTAAACACAGTGCTTGACATAATTATGAAACAGTTGCATACATAGTTTGTGCAGCAGATTGTTTAAAAATTCATTTCTACAAATACCTGGATGGACAGCCTTTTTTTCTTTTTCAGACTTGTGTCAACCCTGAACGTCAGGAAAAGTTGGTGTCCAGACATTGAGTCTGAGTCGCATGTAATGTCCTTCATCCCAGTTTAAAAAATGCAGATATTATAGTCCATACCAAGTAATATACTGCACAGTGTAGTCACGAGCACCTGACACCATTCCTACTATTTTATTATAACTCTCACATAGTGTACACTACCAAAAACGTTTCTGTACTTTCAAGGTTATGCCGGGTGAATCATTTTTATTTATTTATTGGAAGAAATGTACTTTCTACAACAGAAAGTAAAACATAAATAGATATAATCCACAGAAAGATAACGCAGCATCAGATCTTGGATTAGTTTTGCTCTAAGCTAGTAAGATGGAAGTAATCACTGAATGTTCTCAGAGTGAAATATGAATGAATGTATCATATTATTCAGTGGGCGTGACTCTGCAGAGCAGTAAGAAAGTTTCTACAGCAGTTTAGTTTTTGGGGTTAATGCGTGGTACTGCAGTGCCCCCAGCTGACCACAGAGAGTACTTTACCTCTGGTAGTCTATATGCTCCTGGCATGGGGGCCGGGACACATATAAAACATGTGAGAAACACAGCATGCATAAAAGTGAGTGGCCATGTGGTTTTCTAACAGCTAATTCTGATTTCAAAGTGACCGAAGGTGATGGGGGGAAAAAAATGAGAAGATGGTAACATAAACGAGGAACCCAAGAGACTTAATACAGACCAGATCTTTTTGTTTGTGATTTACATCGATAAATCTTATATTTACCTAAAACCTTCGAGTAGTTGCAGCTTTGAGGAGTAAAAAAAAAAAACTCATGAAGACATGGTGTTGGTACCATGGAATAATTACATGCTGTACAGAATAATAATATATGAAGACTACAGTGATCATTTTCTCCCCCATCCTCTTTCTTCATTGTCTTGACCTCTCTCCATGGCTTGTGACGGTCCATACAATTAGCTTCAATTATCCTCGATTCCACCTCACCAATTACATCCATTATTGATTCCAGACCCCAAGGCTGTAAACCTTATCTATGCCCAACCAAAGCCCCACAGAGAAGAACAGGACCAAATAATAGAACATTGGTTCATTAACACGCTTCCATCTACGTCACACTATCACCTACCCAACAGAAACTGCTTTCCACTGCAGTGCCCTTGAGAAACAACATATAAGTGCAAAATATATATAAAATATATAAGTGATCTTCAGATCAGACCACACAAGAAGCCAAAACTCTTCCAACATATTCAAAAGTAATAAAACCTTGAATATGTTTGAGACTAATTGTCTGCCAATTTAAAAGTAAAGTGAAGACAGAGGCATGAGACAGAGCAGACTGAAGGTCAGTCACACAGTATGGAAGCTGTAAAATGTGGATTCACACTCCACGCCTCTCCTGCCAGAGTTTTGAATATGATACTTGCTGACATTTAGTGAGACACAAACATAAGCTGCTGTCACCACACACTAATGTAAAACATCCATCATCTTGAATACATGCCAGGGCACCTGCGGAGAGACGCATCGATGAAGCCTCCTCACTGCCATCTCCTGTTTCAACAAGCTTGAGAGGCTGAGCTTATAAAGTGTGTTGATCTGTAATGCAACGCTGCCCTCTTCAGGTGAGGTAAAGTTGTGGTTGGCTGTTCATACTACAGCAGGAAGACTATATGTTCCTCACTATTATGATATGCACACTTCACTTTTTTTTTTTTTTATCTTTTCAGTCAGCTTTTCCATGAAACTTGATGGCCCAACCTGAGCATCAGAGCCGGTTAAAACAGACCAGTTATTAATTACATCCTGACTTGTCTTGTCTTTCCAGTTTTTCTATTAACACACCTCATGTATAAGAACTGGCTCCTTAACTGTGGATATATACATCCTCTACAATAAATGAAGCTTAATCTATACATTGTTTGTTTGTGTAAAGATTTTCAACACTAAATTCTGAAAGTACAAGTCAACAAATGGTAAGTAGTTTACTTGTCCCTTGGGGAAATCTACAGGTTTATGTGGAAATTAACCCAGCATTGCTGAATCACGTTGGCGTTGCTGATTGACGCAACTTGTTGCAAGTTTGTTTTGGTTTTAATATCTTTGGCCTTTGTTGGCAGTGACTTTATAACACAGCTAACATTAACCACTCTCTTCGCTTTTTTTCTCGCATTGTGGGTTGTTTCTAAGCAAGCAGATAACTTAACAAACATTGTCAGTCAAACAGTGCAGCAGTCTGTGTGTAAAGAGGCGTGGTTTACCATGTCTTGTGCGGCTTTCAGGGACTATCGGAAATATTAATGTCGTCAGAAGGGTTGTGAATGACCGGACTAGGTTCATCACAAAGAAACCACAAATGCTGACTGTTGTGGATTATATTAGAGTCGCATATCTAGTCCCTTCGAAAGATATACAAGTTATTTTTGTCCTAGCGATTGTACATGATGCACAAAAACTTTTTTAACAGCCTGTGCATCAGCACGTGTGTGTGATAATTAATGGTAAAACATTCGCCATTTTTAGTTAAACAATATTAATAAACGATGCTAACTATCAAAACCACGTTTACTACAGTGAATTTTCTGTTGTAACGTTGACCAAAGCGCTTCATTGTGTATGAACGTGACTCTGGGAGGGGTACCTTAAGGCATCACTGCTGCTGCTCGGTGTTGTGTGCGGTCTGTCCGCTGTGTTTGCTGCTGGCTCCCCTCTGTCCTCCATTAGAGCTCGGCTCCATCCCCGCTGTACGGCGCAGGCCCGAAGTAGCGCAGCCGCTCTGAGGTTAGTGCCCTACCGCGCAATCTCCATCTATTTCAGCCCCGGCGCAGCCGCATCATCGAACCCGGCAGCGTTGGGGTGAAAGATGCGGATTGTTTAGATGTTGACTGGAGCAGAGTTTTGATGCAGTTCTGGGGTTTTGTGGGGAATCATGTTGTAGGCGCGTAAAGACAACAAGCTCGGATAAAGTAGAATAGGTGTGGATGGTCGCAGGCCGCTGGGCCTGTTGTAACGTTAGCGCTCGGTTTTGTTTCATATTGCGCGGATTTCATGCTAGCCGCTGCGTTACGAAGGTTTACCTTTTTACTGCACGCTGAATTAATTCATGTTCACCGGACACTGAGAAACGGGTTTTCTTCTCGTTCATAGTATATGTTCATTCAGATGTCCGTGGTTACACCGCCAAATTGTGAGCTAGCTAGCTAATCAGCTAAATGTAGGACATAGCTAGCTTAGCTCAGTTTTGGCAGTCGTTTGTCAACCAACCGGCAAGTCGGCTATAACGCGTTTGCAACAACATTTCCTAGTTAATACAGGCAACTGTAAACGGTTACTAACGTTAGCTAGTGGGGAGAATTAGCTTCGTTGTAGGTCTGTTGTTATGATCGTACATGATTGTTATTCAGTCGTGCAGCATCCCATTGATCCTATCAGCAGCTTATACAGTACAGTACATCATGCAGTTTGTTGGTTGTGTATTGTGTGTTAATGGTCTCGGTCTAACGTATTTATCTCAAAGAAAGAAAGAGAAAGTAAGTTATATGGATGTCAAGACCTGTTCAAATACATATTCCTGAAATCTGCCCCCACTGTGAGTCAGATGAAGTTTATCCCACCATACGTCCTCACTAATTCATTTCATGGATAAGTGGGCAAAAACACATGCATGCATGTGTAAGTTTAAATGTGCAGCTGAAGCATATTTTAGTTTCCCATTGTACATACAGACAACGTACTAAATAACACACTATGGCTGCATTTCGACTTATACCGACTTCTTAACTTTATTTCCAGACAGATTTGGATGAATGAATGAAAAAGTGCTAAACAAAAAATGATCCATCTATCCACACCCAACTCTTACAAAATGCATCTCTTGTAAAACCCACAATTGAACACATAATAAATGGAAAATAAAACGTCACTTGTGTGCCTTGTCTACAGCTGTGGTATTCCATATTAAACTCCCTATTGAAGCACTATGAAGATCTCTAGAGGCAGACAGGGCAGTAGCAGTCCTATCAACTTATTCTGAAGCCCCAAGGAATGAAAGAACATATGTATACCTCAACAGGTCCATCGTTACACTATTAATGGACACTACTTTTGTCCAGTAGTAGGAAGATCACCTGATGCATATTGTGCACTAATATACTAGAAACTATTGTGAACATGACATGGATAATGAGAATGACAGTACTTTAACACTAAGGTCTCAGCAGTTCCATGAACTTGCATTTATTGTGCATTTGAATTCACGCAAATATTTAAAACAGCAGTGTCTTGAAAGGTTTATATACCTGGATTATAGAAATACTGGTGCTCATGTCACTTAGGTCTCTTACAGACTCAATATTAGGAACAGCTGACAACACATGTAACACGTCCTGTTCATGCTGAATGATGGAACCGGTTGATTTTTGCTCAGATGCAAAGCGTACCCTGCCATGATCTTAACATTTTCTTTATTCTCTCCCCTCAGTCATTGTACCCAGCTGTATAGACTCAGTGGTCAGTAATGGAGGAGCACACCGTTCACCAGACGGAACACATGACCACCATTGAGGCCAACGCCGTCAGTCAACAGGTCGAGCAAGTGCACGTATAAACATGATAGTTACAGACTAAAAACAGAAATCCACACACATTCAGATATATCATGATTTTTCTTAAAATATAAGAATTTTTTTATTTATTTTTTTTACTGTGTAGGTACATGTGACCACCTTCCCTGAAGCATCCATGATGAGTGCTGAGGAAGACTCAACGTCATCACCAGATGATGATCCATATGATGACACAGACATCCTCAACTCAGCTGGTACCGATGAGGTCACAGCCCATCTCGCCGCTGCTGGTGAGTCTTGCCAAATGTTCAGATGGATTCATGTGATAAATAGCATCCAGAAAAAGCCATGGTGGTTTTTCATAAAGTTTTTGTGACCAGCGTGGTCATTTGTGTGATCTTACACTGAGTTGATGAAGCTATATTCTATTCTGCATTCTTACTAGTTTGTAGCAAATGCTTTTATTTTATATTAGATGAGATACTCTACAGATCTAGTAAAACATACAGGTACATGACATCCTGAGGGCAATGTAATGCTGTCAACTGAACAACAGGTGGTGCTAGTGGATTGTTTTGGAAAGTTTTTTTTCCTTTTACAAGGTACCAAATAGTACCACAAGTGCAACTCAGTGCACCATTCTGAACGCATTTTAAAAAATCAAATAAAAAAAAAGAAGAGTAATAGCATCATATAGCCTCTACATTTGAGACAAATTCGAGACAGCTCATGACAGAATGCTGTTCATTCAGAAGACGCAACTGTGGATTTACTCACAGTCTAGTCTGATCTTTCTCTCTCAGGGCCAGTGGGCATGGCGGCTGCTGCTGCTGTTGCAACTGGTAAGAAAAGAAAGAGGCCCCACATCTTTGAATCCAATCCCTCCATCCGCAAGAGGCAACAGACTCGCCTACTCAGGTGAGCTATAAACACCAAGAAACCCAAGTTTTACCCATGAATTGTCCCTCCGCAGCTATACCGATCATGCACGAGTGTGATTATATTTTTTTTATTCTAAGACTTTGTTGTTGTTCTTTGTGGCTTTTGGGCTGAGCCAGAAAGTAAAGGCGGCTGTATGTTTACAGGAAACTGAGAGCCACACTGGATGAGTACACCACCAGAGTGGGACAGCAGGCCATAGTGCTGTGCATCTCTCCCTCTAAACCCAACCCAGTGTTCAAGGTGTTTGGTGCCGCTCCTCTGGAGAATGTGGTGAGTGTTACAGTCTCGTAGTCAGCAGGCTGAACACATTGTCTGCTGTATTACAAAATTACCCAACTTGCCAATTATGCTACCGCATTATTGATGCCACTGTTTTGAAAAAAATTTAATCTTAACCAGGATACAGATACAGAAAATATGTCGAAATGTTGGATGTCATCTAAATGTTACAATATTTCTGCAGGATTTTAATTGATTGAGTGAATTAATTATAGAATCAATACTCTTTCTGTCAATTTGCCCAATTTAGTTACTAATAGTGTTTACTATTAACTGATACAAAGACGAAATGTATCTTTCTGTCCTCCAGGTGAGGAAGTACAAGAGTATGATGCTGGAGGACCTGGAGAACGCCCTGGCTGAACACGCCCCAGCTGGCGGAGAACTGGCCTCAGAGCTGCCCCCCCTCACCATTGATGGCATCCCTGTCTCTGTGGACAAGATGACACAGGTGAGGTTGGACTCAGTGCTCTTAATCTGCTTCTCAATTAGGGTCCAAACCAATCTTGTGTTACCAGCATTTCCTTTGGAGAAATGGGCAAATTCAAACTTCTTCATGGCATCTGAAACAATGCTCATGTTCCCAGCAGAGGGCACCAGTTAGCAACAAATCATAAATTTTATGTCTGGTATGAGCAAGAGCTTAGCTCTCTATCTATATGCATTACAGTTGAATAGTCATTTTTAGCTGTTTTCATATGTCCACCATGGTCATTTGATTAGTTTGATTCAGCCATATAAGTCCTCTAAAAACAAAACAAATAAAAATGTATTTGCATGCTAAAAAAAGCAGGAAATTGTAGTTCAGGCATAAACCGGATGCAGAGGTAGTGTCTGCTTTTGATAACAAGCCAAGTCTCCTCCCTTTGCTAGGCAGGCTTCGGCACCAGTACAAAGTGAGGGGAAGTGCAGAGTAGACTGCTATTGGTAGGCCTTTCCCTGCAACATTGGTACAGCAGCCTGAGTCCTCTGCACCCGAGGGAACCCAGCTTGTTTACTCTGCCATCCCAGTGCTGCTGACGCATTCTCGGCATCATCGTCAAAGTAACCAGTATGACAGTAGCCCTCAGAGACGGTTTTCAGCCCTGGGAGCATGGCTCAGAGTCCTCAGAGGGCAGGTGTTAGTTGGTGCTTGTTTTTCTGGAGGTTGTAGGATGAGATTATCATGAGTAACCTGTTGCCTCACTCATCTTGGCCAAGCCAGGTGGAAAAATGGGTAGGGGTGGGGTGTTTTTAGAGGTACGCGTGCGCCATGTGTTGGAGACTGAGCTGATTCATATCAGCTCCCTGTCGTCGCAGAGCTCTCATTTTCATGCAAAGCCAGAGCCGGGCCGGACAACATCCAACACATGGCGCACGTGTACCTCTAAAAACACCCCACCAATATATACATATATATATGAACTTATTTGCTATCTCCTATACAGACATCTGCAGTAGGTTTTGCATGGCTGAAGTAATCCCGAAGTGAGGTTTAGTGACGCAGGCTGAGGTCCTGGCCTGTCCAATACATGGAGCATCTGTAGCAGGTGATCCTGGGTCTAGCCTGAGCCCATAATTACCCCCTAGCCTTGTTAGAGCCAGGGAACCAACAACATAGCCACCTTCCTAAATGCTGATTGGACCATTGCTTGGGGGATTAGGATTGGGGGTGGGGTGGTAGGTGTGAGGACAGCATGCCACTTAACTCACTAGCCACTGTAATTAGGCCATCTGCCCTTGCCTACTTGCATCCATATACATCCACACACGAAGCAGCCACAGGTGGAAACGCAAGAATCTTTTTGCCACCAAATATTTTTTTTCTGGTATTAATCAACATTATGCAGCAATAGGCCAAGTGTTGGCCGAAGTCGAGCACTTACTGACCATCCATTTTCTATCAAGATCCATTTTGTCTTATTCCTTTGTGTGATGCACTGAGAAACTGTGTATAGGTGGTTTGTGAGTTAGGAAAGGGGGCTTTGGGGAGGAGGAGGGAGGGAGGGAGGGATTTATTTCTCCCGGTACCAAATTTAGCATGCGATGTCAAGGCAGGCAGACGCTGCAGTGCCTCATTGTGCAATATAATCCCTCGGTGATGCTTGCATATTACCAGGACACTGAGGACATTGGCACTAAACCCCACCCCAGTCTGTCAGCGAGTGTGAGTGTGGCGTGTTCTGGAAATGTTGATGTGGTGGTGAGCCGGGTATGCACGCTACTCACTGATCAGCTGTGTGTCAGCGTATATATGCTCAATTTAGTTGGGGTTTGAAAAAAAGCAAGCAAATGAGATTAGATTAGGACCACCAGCTTTGTCCTCACCCTGCTTTGGAACAATCTCCTGAAATGGGCCTCACATGAAACAAAGACCAAGCAATCAATTACAAATAGTGTACAGAAAAAAAGTGCATGAGTTAGCTAAATACTTGATGTCATATATTTAAGTTTAAATAAGTCTGGCATTCATTAGGTTTTTTGGCTCTAGTCGCTAACTAGCTATGTTAAGCCTGGATTTATCGATTCAGGTATCAGCACAATGACACCAAAGAGGCAAAGTTTGTAACAGCAAATCAAATACAAACTCAACAGCATGTAACAAGATAAAGCTGTTGACCCCCATGTGAGAAATTTTTATCATATATTGCATAAAATTTGGCCTATCGCAAAATATTATCACAGATGAGAAACTGCAGCAGATAAATGCCAAAGATTTGCCAAAAGTAATTTAGTAGCCAAATCTCTATTTTTTAATCCCGTTTTAAAATAATGAGCCCTACCCATGCAATAAAAACAAGTGCTTTGATACATATTATTTGAGTGCTCGTTGCTCAACTCCAGAGCAAAGCAGTCAGCCCACAATTATAGCAGCTTTATTTCACTTCTGAATTGTAGACTCGTATATAGTGCAGAAACACTCGATTCAATCAATCGATTCATCCAATACACAATAATGAAATCATGACAAGTCCATAAAATAGTACATGTCCGATCTATTATTTTTGTTTGACATTGATTTTTATTTTAACAACATTGAGGAGCTTGTCCTTGTTAATCCTCACACTGAGTGTACTGGAAGCCTTTGCTGGGACGGTTTGACAGCTGAACTCAGTTGGATCACCCTTGACGTTCCCATGGTGTCTGTCTGACACATCAGACTGGAGCCACAGCCATAGATTGGTCTGTTAATAAACATAAGTGGATTGTTCTCTTTATAGAAAGCCCGTTTCTATTTGTAGGACTTGCCCACCTCAGCAGCCGGCAGCAGGTACCCCGATCAATACACTCCTCCTGCTGCCTGCTCAAGGGCGTCTGTGTGTGTGTGTGTGTGTGTAAGACACTGCAGTTCTCTAGTTTTGGTGTGTATATCATCTCTTTTCTCCGTTCATCTGTCTTTTTGCTTCAGGCCCAGCTGCGAGCATTTATCCCAGAGATGCTGAAGTATTCAACGGGTCGAGGGAAACCTGGCTGGGGGAAGGAGAGCTGCAAGCCAGTGTGGTGGCCTGAAGACATCCCTTGGGCCAACGTCCGCAGTGACGTCCGCACAGAGGAGCAAAAACAGAGGGTGAGAGAAATACTGATTTAATAATGTGATCATTTCCATATCCTCTGGAAAGTGCCGATCCTAACCTAATTATTCCTCTAACATAGCTCTTTAATTCCTTTCTACATCATTCATCTCTATGTCTATGCCATTAAAATTATTGCACACATTAACTTGTATTATCTGTACTTCCTAAGGTGTCTTGGACGCAGGCGCTGCGGACCATTGTAAAGAACTGCTACAAGCAGCACGGCCGTGAGGATTTGTTGTACGCTTTTGAAGACCAGATAACCACGACGACCACCACCCAGCACCACCTGACCGCCGCGCAGAGCATCGCACACCTTGTGCCTTCACAAACCGTCGTACAGACCATCAACAACCCTGACGGAACAGTCTCACTCATTCAGGTACATTTTAAACCAAGATGTCATTCGGCTTGTTTAAAGTTCACCATGCTCAACTGTCACCGTGCGTATTTTACAACTGTATCTTATTTCTCAGGTCGGCACTGGACACACGGTTGCCACCCTGGCGGATGCTTCAGAGCTTCCCGGTGTGACAGTGGCACAAGTCAACTACTCCACAGTTACTGACGGAGAGGTAGCAACCACACACACGGAGGACACACCCTTTAATCGTTTTTATACAATACATGTACGGTATAAAAGCACATTTTGGTTCAACTTCACTTCGTTAAGAAAGTAAATTAGATCTAACAAGACTTCTATCAACTGTGAAAAATATACTTAATAGGAACTGTCCATTCAGCACCACATGAGCCAACAATCTAATAACTGCTGTTGTTTTTACATGTGCTTTACTACCCTGCTGTCACGAAATTGTATTTTCCTATCCAGGTGGAGCAGAACTGGGCTACCCTCCAGGGCGGGGAGATGACCATCCAAACCACCCAGGCTTCGGAGGCCACGCAGGCGGTAGCATCGCTGGCTGAAGCTGCTGTCGCTGCCAGTCAGGAGATTCAGCCCGGAGCCACTGTCACAATGGCTCTCAACAGGTGAGGGGGCTGGAACTAATGGGGGAAACAATTCTCTTTTGTCGGTGGCAGAAAAGCACAAATGGCACCATAAAGCTGTGGCTGCAGCTTTTCACCTGGAAATTGACTGTCGGGGTTTGTGTCCGACACGACCCTCAAGGGTCTTGAGTTTGCTTGTGGTGGAGCTAGCCGACACTGCAGACCATAAGAAGAATCCATAATCACAAAGGCAGCTCTAACGATGTGATGAGAACGGGACAACAGCCAGCGCAGGTGACCGGGGTCCCCTGGAGATGAGTCGACTGCCTCTCATCCTGGTTCAGCATCTAATTAATTAGCCTGTCGCTTTTATAGCAGCGGTGTGCCAAGCGCACAACCATTAAATTGGCTGTTAGCTACATATTTCCATGTGATAACAGCTTAGTATAATTTTGTTGATTAAAAAGCACTAGTGCGGGTGTTAAAACGTGTAATTGTTTACTGGTGTGACTCAGTAAGTAAAGGTTTGAAATAAAATGGATAATAATCACACCAACATGAGCCCTTTAAACTGACCTGTAATAAAAACACATTTATATATAAAAATATGCACAAGGGTTGTTGTTGGTGCACTGTTTTTCTGGAGGGAAATCAGCCACACACACACTCGTATTCAGATGGGATCAGGATCTCATGTCATGTCCCATGGAGGACCGAGCGTCTGCAGGATCTGATTACAGTATAAGAATACAGCAGGTTGAAAGTGCGCTTGCCAGAAGAATTAGTTATTAGTTGCAGCTAAAGCCTGTAGATCTTACGTTATCCATATCCACTTCTTGATCTACTTTTTTTGATGTTCGTAATCTTATCAGACTGTCACCTTAGAGCTCTTTAACTTGCTGAATTCATCAGTCAGACAAGAAGCTGACATGTTAGCTGTGTTTTTTTTCACTGCAGTAGTGTCAAGGCAATCATTTCAGATGTGTATGGGTATGTCCCATAGGGGCTTGTTACCTGCACCCACCTGAGTCCTCCTTCCCCCTGGTTCCCCTCCCCCCCTCCTCCTGCTGTTTACCTGTGTTGAGCTACTCTGGGCTCTCTGCTCCACAGGCTCTGGAACATTTTGTCTGTGTTTTCCAGCTCCAGAGGGGGAATAGAGCCTCTTTCTTCCTCTCACTGTCTTTTCTGCTGCGTTGACACTACGACACAGCGAGGGTCAAATATACAGCACGCTTATGGAAGTCTGCTGACTTGCTGAGCTTTGATCATTTCACGTGCATTAAGTAACACAGGTTATATTTTGCATAAGTTTACTGCCATTGTCTCTCGGTAGTAAACTCGTCCGTGTAGCACCATAGCGTGAATGCATCGTTCTCTCTGCTCCTCCTCTTTATCTGTCCATCTGTATTTCTATCTCAGATGTGATTATCAACCAAGCTGTGAACAGTTCCATTAGTCCATAACGAAGCTTGTGTGGTAATAGGCTCGTGGTAATTCCATTGAATAGATCTGGTTAATAAAACTGCTTTGTTAGGCCCGTAGCACCTGGTCTTTAGGGAGATGTGACAGATTCTCCATAAGTCCAGACGAGAAAAGCCTCTTACAGCTCATACACTCCTACCTCTTCACCCCACATCTCTCTAATAAACCCCCCGCCTTTGTGAGCAGGTTGTGCGTGAGTGTATGAGCGTGTGTGCTTTTCAACTCTGTGCCACAGATTGTATGTGTAACTCCTATATGTACATACATTTATCTCATTCGTTTGTTTTGAATTCTTTTAATTGTGTGCACAGAAATAGGTAGATTTTTGCCCTTGTTTTTACATATTGTACACTATACGTCTGATGTGTGTGTGTGTGTGTGTGTGTGTTGCAGTGAGGCAGCAGCCCATGCTGTAGCGACGTTGGCAGAGGCCACTCTACAAGGAGGAGGTCAGATTGTCCTGGCAGAGACAGCAGCTGCTGTTGGGGCGCTGGCAGGAGTTCAAGATGCCACAGGTACATGTTCATCCACAATGTTGACATCGACACGATAAACAATGAGACGGCATGCAAAATACCCAAAATTAGAAACCCCTGGCAGGCTGTTGTGAGGAATTACTGTTTTGATTATGATCTGTTTGGAAGATCTACGTCTTTACCACTTGGACTAGTTTCTTTTATCAGAAGCAAAACCGGCATCACGTCACTTATTTGCGTTTGGCATTTCTAATTAGTGTTACCAATGTGTAAGCTTCCCTCTAGCAGCGCTGCGGTGAGCTCCTACACTTTAATCTACTCTGTGCTGATGTGGCAGATGGCGTGTTTCTGGTAGCACTACTCCCTTCTTTTAATGATGCGTTAGCAGCGTGACCCTATCGTCAACCTCTCCACATGCATACTGCATGCTTTGCTGTGGCGGTGTGTGTCTGCAGGGACTTGGACCAGCATTAACAGCCGTTTTAAGCTACTGCTCGTCAATGACTAACATCAGGGCGCCACTGATCAGTAACAATTAGTCAAAAACTGCTGCATATTGATAAACGCAGAGTCAGAATTTGAGAATTTGATGCAATGCAAAGTAGATGCATATGATCTATAATCAACACAGTGATGCAACAAATGAATTATTGTTATTATTATACACCAGTTTTTCATTCTGACAAATTTAAAGATCAAACTAAATCTAAAAAACTTTAACATGAAATTTGGCTACACACATCTCTTTTAAGGTGTCAATCAGTACAGTCCGTACAGGGGGATAAACACACATACACACACTCACACAAAATACACTCGTCCAGGGGCATGAGCAGGTCCCTAAGGGGCCCTCCTAAACAGCTTTGATCCACTTCAGTCCATGTCTAATCACTGGGCCAGCTGTCAGCACACAACCCCAACATTCTCATCCTTGTCTATATACATATATACATGCTATTACTATATACATGAATATATGCCTTCTCTAAATGCACGTGCTTCCCAAAGTGTTCACTCACTGCACACACGCTTGGTATCTCCCTGTCTTACTGTCAACATCCTGCATTAATGGAATGAACAGCACAGCATTGAAGCATGTGTTTGAACACCAACACTGATTAGCTTTGCATTATTCTATTGCATTATATAAGAAATGAGCACGAGAACATGGCATGACTCTTTTGTTTGATCACACTGATCACTCTAAAATGTTTGTGTGGTGCGGACGCTGGATCTGTTACATTCTCTATATATAGGACGAAAGGAGAAATATAAGATGATAAAATATTTGCATAACAAATATTTGTCTAACAGATGGAACCCACTTGTTAAAATGAAAGAATAGTCATAACATAAAGGACATGCAAAATGCACTTTTGTTATTCAAAAATGAAAGTTATTCAAATCTAAAAAATCCGCAGCCTTTGTTGTTTGATGTCTTGCTTTTTTAAACCATAAGGAGTCATTTGGCTGCAATGGCTCACTCAAACAACTAATGGAGCTGCCAAAGCCAGTCCTTCTCCCGACTATTGACCTTAGCTAATCACTGTAGTGCTGCACAGGAGTGGAGAGCGCCGTTTGAAGTGCACTGGCCCAGACACCGCTGATTGGCTTGTGTAGCGACCCTTCACTAACACAGGCATGCAGACACACACACACACACACTCATACATGCACACGGCCACACCAGGCACGACCCTCAACGTCTTTGTAACAACGTTTGAGTGGCCTAGTGAGGCACTTCACTCAGTAACTGTGCGGTGTGTGTACGTCACCGTGCCAGGCCAGTACCTCGGTTCCTTAAGCCCTCCTCCATAATCACTGCCAGCACAATTACCTGAATCAGCACAACTTAACTCTGTCACAAATCACCAGCAAGTGGGCTTAGCAACGGTCCACATTTGAGGACCCGACAATTACGAGCTATCCTGTTAAAAGGGGGGCACGGTTTTATTTTAGGGGGACAGGATGAAGAATTATGAATTTATTTTTTGTACGTTTAAATTTTTCTACTTTTAAATTCTTTCTCAAAATACTCGGGCGCATGTTTTGGGCATCTGGTATAGAGATGAATGCAGTCCTGTGTCGTCTCACTAATGCGTTTTACGGGATCCATGTGTAGTGTGTCTTAGCTCACAGTAATGGAAGCGGGTATGAGCCACTGCCATCCCCTGCACTGACCTTCTTGCCTGCCTGTGACACTGTGACAGCTTGTAGGGTGGGGCAGAGGCCCACGTGACTGCAGCAATAATCCCTACAGGCACACACACACACACACACACACACACAGCTGGGCATGGGGGAGCTGAGGACGTTTCAATCGGACCATTGTTCAGTAATGCTGTCTCTGCTGTCAGTAATGCTGTCTCAACTACCTGGTCTCGAGCACTGTGTCGACCGTAAACTCTCTCTGCCTGAACAAGCAGTATTTAATTATTAGTTAATATGTTGATTATTTGTTCAATGGGACAATTTTCATTTAAATTGTCCAATGCAAGCGCGTGTTGTTCAGTGTTACTTATATTGGTCAATTTAAATGAAATAAAAAGAAAATGTGTTTATTTTTGGTCGAGTGCAATCTATTATACTTCTACTTCGTAAATTACTGATAAATTAATGATACACCAATTGTAAGAAAACAATTTTCTGTCAATTGACTCCAATAATTTGAATAATCAGCTGATCATACCTTTAGTAGTTAGCATTCTCACACCATGATTTGCTGCTTAATCAACTCATTTGGATTTGAACATGGAAAAATTAAAGGTTTTCCCCAAACTATTGTCTATATGTAAATGTTACCAATACCTGGAATAATAATAATAATATTCCAGTGTTACAGCAGTTATTTTCATGATCAATTAATCTGTTTATTTTCCATTAATTGCCTTCATTTAAAATAATATTGCAAATCCTAACGTAAATCCCCCCAAAAAATGTCCCACTTCTTTCTCCGCAGGTCTCGTCCAGATCCCGGTCAGCATGTACCAGACTGTAGTGACCAGCCTCGCCCAGGGCAACAGACCTGTCCAGGTGGCCATGGCACCTGTTGCCACACGCATAGATAACACTGTCACACTGGACGGCCAGGCGGTGGAGGTTGTAACTCTGGAGCAGTGACAATTAAGACCTTGGAAAGAGTAGGAGGCACTGAACGGCCACCTTGGAGATTTGTTTATCCTACTGCTTTCCAAGGCACCACGCTGTGTACAATGTCAAATATATTTTTAAATGTACATCTGCAGGGGAAGTAAAAGTGAGTTATCAATTCATCATGTTTACTATGTAAAGAAATTGCTTTTGTTGGTGTATTTTTTTTTTTCCATTTAGCTTCATGTGTTTTGTTTTTTTGTTTGTTTTTTAGCTTTGTGATGTTAGGTATTTATTTCTTTACAATTAACCTTTACTTAAAAACAAAGATGAACCAAAAAAAAAGCCACCACTGCTTCACCCAGAGTGTGTAACTATCTCACTGTTCTGGATTTACGTTTTCTCATTGTTTTAGGATGCATATGGATATAATTTGGTGCCATAGTCAGAAATCGATCCTCTCCGTTTTTTTTGTCGTCGAACCTTGTCACCTTAACTCACCTTGAGCTGTCTTAGCATATGAACCAGCATCTTGAGTTGTAGACACTCCCAGACACTTTTTTTTCTCATTAGATGGTGAAATATTACATTGAAATAGCATCTTGTTGTGTGCTTTTCCCCTGTGCTGTTTTACTGTAGTCCACACGCCAAGATTTGTGAAGACTCAGGACATACATCAAGGTGTTTTTTTTAACTTGCTGGAATCGCTGAGCTGACTTCCTCAAGCAGCTATTTCTTCTTCCATGTCTTGTTTACTCACAGCACATGGGATAGGAGCACCCCTCGGTATGTTAGTTTTTTTTTAACATGAACTTGTTTGTATGTCACTTTTTGGTGGTATCTGCATCATTTTGTATAGCACAGGAAGTTGGTCATACTTGGACAGGTGCTGCAGTATTTGTGATGCAAATGTAACAACAAAAAAGAAAAAAAACATTTCTTCTATCATACAACAAAAATTGCTTGCCAAGAATCAACTTAGTTCGATGCAGCTTAACAGTTGGTGCAAATCTCTTTAAATTTATGTATTTAAAAAGTCCAATAAAAACGGCTGCTGTTCACCATTCATACTGTCCTCTCCTGGTCATAAGTTCAATCCCCGCCAAAAGGGTCAAAACATCATGAAATGTTAAAGGTTTTTCTCTTATCTATATGCTCCACATATTGCACATTTACTGTATTTTTCAGTCTAGGGCTGCGACTAACAATACAATACAATACTTATTGATTAAGCTTATTACTTTCTAGATTAGCCTATAAAAATATATGAAAAAAAATCACAATCACAATTTCCCAAACCCAGGTGAGCCGCAACTATTAACATTAAAGATTGCTTCATTCCTTTTGTGTCTGATAAGCCGGTGAGACATGCATAATATCAGGCTTATGATAAATGTAATGCAGCTATCATTCGTGTTATTAATTACATTTCCTGCTATGACAGCATGGTCTGCGGTAATGTTGTTTTGTTTGCAAACACACACAGCCATCGGTACCATGCTAATTGTGTACCTCGCATATTGTTTGGAAGCTTTTCTAACCTAGCTGTAAATTATTTATAAATGTAGCTTTTATACTGCTTTCTGTGTTAAGAACATCAATGAGATTTTCACATTACTGTCTTAATGAGTTCAGTTGACAAAATCAATGCAGACCTGCAACTTACGTGCTTTGATTCAATACCTCATTCGAACCCAATGATTGAAAACTATCCTGTTATTGGGATATGAAGAGATCGCTCTGATCAGCAAAAACAGAACAAACGAATGGGGATGTAAATCAAGTATATTGAAGCTAATGTAATAGTTATCAAGCTTGGGGTTATGCTACAATACTACAACTCACCTTCCAACTCCTTCCCATTTTCTTTAGCTACATTATGTTGATGCACTACAGTTATATTACATTAAACTCAAGATTTATGACCTGATTTTGGGTCTGACTTGGACTTGTCAACACAATGACCTTGTCCTACTTTATATTACAGCAAAATAATCATACTGTACATGTAAGCTCTACGTTAGACCTCTTGATTCTGTCCCTTAGTTGCCACACAACCCAATAACCTCCACACTCTCCTCTACACCACCCCCCCACCCCCACCCCACCTTCCCTGCCGTGACAGACAGGGCCATGATTACATCATAAGCTGCCTGAACCTCCCCTGCTTTAAAGCCTGGGATTTGCTAGCAAGGCCCTTCTGTTGCAGAGTAGAACAGAGAGAGAGAGAGAGAGAGAAGCGTTCAGGCCTTAATCTATCAGGCGTCAGTATATATCTCGCTTCCTCCAGATTAAAGCTGAACCAGGTTGCATTCACACAGATGAAAAGATCCCACCCCCACCCACCACCACTTGTTTTATGTTTTATTTTCTCTCCTGTTGTTTTTAGATTGGATGGAGCATGGCGCGGCTCTGTGTTGCCGAGAGAATACTGTATAAAGTTTGAGTCACTGTAGACGTGTGGCACGCATGTGCATCAAACTGTCACTGCAGATTATGGAGGCCTTATTAGCACGCTTTCTTGGAAAGAAGCCTACACCTCATGCTACCTAAGCCTCTTCCTCCTCCTCCTACTCTGTCTCTCTCTCTCTCTGCACCACCCATCCACATCCACTTAGGTACACTTACACAAAGTGCATTGAAACCTTTCAACTGCATCATTAAGGCTGAACTGAGTTATGAAATTGCACTGGTTCATAAAAAGGACAGGATGTCTATGGTGATGCTGGCATTTGTCTCCACACAATTTATTTATTATTACAATTTTCAGATATTGTAGTTTATAATGAATTTATAACTAATTATAATAGTAGTCTATATGTGCCCTACTTTTCTAGTAAAAGGTAATTTCATCCCAAATGAAGGAAACAAAAAAATATATTTTTAAAACCATATAGACTTTTTTAAAGTGATGTCAAAAAAAAAAGATGCAATATAATATTTTGGGATCAAACTGGAATAGAACATATTTTGCATATTTATTTCATAAAAGTCCCGAACCAGAAAAATGATTGTCATAGCCTCTGTCTACATAAAATATCTGAAAAAAAGGTTTTTTGTGCGCAAATTGTGTTCTTGTAACCAAATTCAAAACCAAAGTTGTTATGAAAATGACCTTTTCAACCGTCTTTGAACCCTTTAAATCAAGAAATATTGTATCATTATTAAATGGCAAATATACTGTAGATTTTCTTTTTTTTTTTAGCATATTATTTAACATTGTTGCTATGAAATAACAAATAAATCATTTTGCTGAAGCTAAAACTCTTGAAAGTTCTTGGTGAATAGATATTTGTCGGTTGATTACTTCACCTGCATGGTCTCATCTAGGCCTCAGAGCTTCGCTTCTTACAAGGAAAGAGCCAGTGATGCGCTGCTCGCGACACTGTTTCAAGTTACATCATCGTGCACCGCGCCGCAGTGCACTCTTCCAATCATCACATCCATCAACTGACTTTGAACCTGATTGGATGTCATTAAAACCACCCAATCTATGCAGTGAAGCTGCAGCGCGAGTGCCTGGGCTCTGTCCTGGGGGCAATATGTTTTAGTGGTGGAAGATCACTGAGGCTGAGGGGAGGCAGAGCTATTGATTCTCCGCAGCCGGTGGACAAGGCTCCAGCCAGGGCTTCTGTGGCCTGGCTCCACAGGGGGCATCGCGGGGTGACAAGGGAGGGGTTGGTCATTCTTGTTGCCTGGAGTTGTGCAGGCAGACTCTAGGGCAGAGCTTTAATCTCTACTAATCGTTTCTTAATACGTGCATCCCGGACCCTACACCCCCTCACACACACACACACACACACACACACACTGTCCCACATTGCATACATGTGCACAAACTGCTTGTGGTCCAAGCCCCTGCTTGCTCTAACAAGAGATAATCCCCTACCCCTCGTCCTGAATGTAGGGTTGGGCCACAACTTGAGAAACCATCCCTCTCATACAAGGAGATGAACTCTGTAACCTGCAAAACTGATATTATGTCCCTTAAAGATTAATACTTTTAAATTCCCCCCATCTGTTGTCCCATGTCTGACCCCTTGTTCTATGATAAAAAAATATATATATTTTCTCATCTATTGAAATACAGAAGTCTCATACTGCAGATACTTTCTTTAAAAACAAAAAACAAAATCAATCTTAATATTATCTGGGCCTCATGCATAGTTTCCTGTGAAGCGTGAGCATCAGCAGACATGGTGGTTTATGAATCGTTCCTCTGCTGTAATGTAGTCTAATAGTCTAATAATGGCATCCTCACCTTCCCCACTCACACACCTCTGTCCACCTCTTGTCCAGACACTGCGTAAGAACGACGATAATCTCATTTTACTAATGCTCTGCAGCCTGCATTAGAACACAGGCGAAGCACTGTCTGCCCGAATCTAACCACCCAGGAAACTGTGTGTGTGTGTGTGTGTGTGTGTGTGTGAAAGAGGGAGATGGAGAAAGGGGCCAGGGGGGCTGTGGGATAGAGGGGGCACTGAAAAATGCGGTGTAACCTGAGCTGCTCGGCCCATCTGGAGAAGGCCTCGCATTGACAAGGGTTATCCCACAATGCACTTTGCAGCAGAGAAGATCGTTAGAGGGAGTCCGACACAATGGATCAGTCTTTTGAAAAATATTTATTTGCATCACAGATAAGAGAATATTGTCAAAAAAACAAAAACAAACAAACAATACATCATTTGAGAAATAAAAGTCAGGAAGTGCACAAACAAGACATATTGTGATCATGTTCACTTTGTGGTTCCGTGTAACACTTTATACCATGTCATATGTGTGTGTGATATGTTCTGTGACATGAGACACGACTACAGCTAAACTAAATCGGTTGTTTAGTGAATAACAGCTTGAGCCATTGCAAAAGCAAAAGAGCCTCTGCACAGGTCCGACGACGACGACGACGTCCACGTACAGTAGATCAAATATAGCCAGCCTGGAGGCAAACTGGTAACAATACAAATCATATTAGCTAAAGCTGAAGTGTAGGCTATAAAGCAGGATTTATGCAAAGGCAGATAAAGAGGTTTTAATCCCCAGATCCCCCTGTCACCTACATTAGCAGACCCTGACCCAGATATATGGAGCTCAGTGTGTAGCAGCTTTTTTTTTTTTTTTTTTTGAGTCTGTTGCAGAAAACCAAACCAACATCTGAGAAAGACCCGCTCGCTCTCTACACTGTTCATTTGCGATGGGAGGAGGGAAAAAAAGAGGGCTGCATTGAAAGAGGAGGGTAAGATGACACCGCTCGGTTTGCCAATTATGCCACAGAGCTAAGAGAGGAACCCCGTGTTGGCCGGTGGAAGGCGGAATAGCTGAACCTCTACAAGTCTCATACTGCAGAGCTGCACTCACATGAGCTCTGCCTGTCCAACCTGAAGATGATCATACCATCATACCATTATCAGCACTGCAGAAACTCCGTTGTTTTTTTTTTCATTTTACAATTTACCAATTCTTAATCAAGTAATCATCATTTCAGCAGAAAGCTTGAAGGCTAACATGTGATTTGGTCTGGGATAAAAGAATAAGTAATAAAGTCGACAAGCACTATTATCTGAGAATAGTACGCACAAAGCCACAAAGCAGCATTTTTAGGATATACTGATGTGATCACTGATGTTTTTTGCATTGATTGTATTGGATACTCTTGTTTCAGGAAACACTTAAATTGATTTTTTGCCTCCAGAAGATATTTTCCTTCTCGTTCCTGAGGGTTTGTCACCCATTGTTTTATGATGAGGTGAGTCCTCTGCTTCTTGAATTGTAAATTGTCCTTCAAAGTGTCACTGGAGCTTTGAGGCCGGGGTGTGCAGGGGAGGAACAGAGTCTCACCCCACCCTTCACCACCTTCAGCCACTCACTCACTAAAATGTCTTTAAGATGTTTCTTTCGCTTGGGACTCACATTGTTTTATTTTTATTTTTTTTATTTTTTTATTTATTTTTTAGCTGGTGGACACTCTCAAGCAGTAGTTGGCAAGTCTAGAACCACCGGATCCATCTACCTCACCAGTGTGAGTTCTACCATTGCCAAACACCACCAGAGAGCTGCTGGGTCCCTTCAGGCCCACATGGATTCTTGGGCTGTAGAGTGAATCAGATTGATACAAATAACCTGCTGAGACGCTGCATTCATGGACCTGAATTTAAAAAGGCTAAAAGCATCCTCCTGGCATGAATGTGTTACACAAGAAGAGCCGGCGTGTCTTCAGATTTTGGGTCCACATCCACTGAAAGTCTGATAATGAAGTGGAAGGAGAAAATTACACACAGGGGACAGCGAGGAAAACTGTCATGAGCAATTAAACTGACAGTTTCCAAAAAATTGAAACTAGTATACAGAAGAATATAATCCAAGATTATGTGATGGAAGTCTGTCTTGTCCTATATTGGCACTACACATAATTGCTCAAAGGATATATACAGAAGCAAAAATGTGCTAGTGCCAAAATGGGCAAAGAAGAGGAGAGGCATCCAAATGCAAGCAGCTGTTGTTATAGCGATACATCAGGAGAGAGAGAGATGCCAGCAGGCAGGACGTGCGCAACTCAGCTCATACAACTGCACCAGAGTCATTACATCACATTCACCCCACCCGCAAAAGCGCAGGAGAGGAGAGCCACAGACAGTAAGCCGATATGGACAGGCATCATCAAGTGGTTCTTTCTCTGCTCTGTTTATGGCCCTATGGTAATTCACTGATAGTGAGCTCTCACAGTGAATTCTACCAGTGCCATACACAGAACAGGAGTCATTATCAGCCCCAAACATCTTGGCCCAGCCCGTCAGCCTGTCGGGAGAGTCAGCCCAGCAAAGCAAAACTATGCAAACTAGACCACCGACCCACATGAGGAGAGCAGAAACAAGAGCCTGGAGAGGAGGAGAGGAGAGGAGAGGAGGAGAGGAGAGGAGAGGAGAGGAGGAGGGACAAGAGATATGGAAACAAGTGAAGGAATGATGTGAAACAGGAAGAGGAGTATCCAGAGCCGTCAGTATGTCCACAACGTTGCAGTGACGCAGTTAAAGTCAAGGCACGCTGCACTGCAGTGGATTGAGCCACGCGTTGAGTAACAGGTCAAAGACTAGTGCGTCTCAATGTGGGCCAACTAATTATAAGTCCAGTCAATCCCAGTAGCGAGCAAACATCCTCATCTAATTGTTAACTGCTAATCGCCCAAACTGCCATCTTTAGATTTCTAAGAAAGGAAGGAAAGGATACGTAAGGCTGGAGGCGTGTGGTCAGGTACAAACTGTTCCGCTATTACATGTTATTAGTAATATGGTTATACATCTTTATTTTTTTATTTTTTTTATTGAAATACTTTGCTGCTATAGTTGAACAACTGGTTTATTTTCCTCTTGCACTGAAAAATGGGTCAAATGAGTTTCAAACCATCAATAAATCAAATATGCCTTCTTTTTTTTTTAATTCATACATAAGTTTTGGGCAAATACTAAATGCGACTGATCAAATACATATGCGTTTAAGTGTCTGAAAACATAAGGTTTGGCACACAGAGGGTCCTTATGGTTTACAGGTAATCTCTTTACATCCTGTCTCTGACCTCCCCTCCCCCCTACAACCCACAACTTGTCTAAAGGGTGACACCCTAAACTTGACCTCTTAATTCTCTCCGTCGATTAGCATTGTTCCAATGACCCATCAGTGTTTTTAATGACGAGCAGCCACCTCCTCTACACAACATACTGATCTATTCTTAATGTATGGGGAACTTTTAATAGTAAATATCTCACAATGCAAGTAAAATTAGTCGTCGGCTCGCAGGCTTTTGTTGGCTTACCTACAATAAATCCAAGCTGGGTTCAAATTGAGCACGCCTCGCTGCAGTTCACAGATATTTCTCTCTTATCAATCACGAATCCCAGAAAATGCAGCAGCCAGCAGAGTCAGACGGGGAGCATTGCGGCAAAATCAACTAATATTTCTAAAAAAAACGTCCTTCTAAGGAGCATTCGAGGCCTTTCATGCAAAATCTACAAAAAAAAAAAAAAAAGACGATTTAGCTCAGTATGGCTAATAAATCCACACAAGTGATGATACACAGTACAGCAGCTGAGTGATAACCTTCATCTCCTGACCTCAGATGTGTCGCCAAATGCATCCTGTCGCCGATGATGATTTGAATGGAAGAGGCCTAACCGTCGTCGGCTCTGCTCTGTCCTGCCAGGGCCTTTAGACGCCCCACCCTTTGATCAGCCATTAGCTTCCTCTATACCCTGGGCCAGTGCGTGGAAGCTCCCCATTGATTCCAGCGATCAAACCATGTACTAAGTGATTCCTCAGACGCCCAAATGGCTCCCTGAGCAAGACTCCCATTGCCATTTCCTGGAGAAATCAATACCACTAAAAAGCCAAGTCAAGAAGAACCTGTGTGCTTTAAAGGTTTGTCCGTGTCTTGTTTTTCTCGACCTTAATTAGTTGAGAATGAGGTGAGATTTCTGTAATATGCTGCTACAGCAGAGTCTATAACCCATGGCAGCAGCTCAGAGGAAAAACAAGTACAAAGTAGCATATCTCAAGAACATATTGCTTCATTAAGATATTTATTTGATATTATTTGATATTATTTCATAGCAGGTGTGTTCCTGTAAATCTACAATTTACTTTTGATTATCAAGTCATCTTGCTTTGATGAGTCATCGAGGTCGACTGTCGAAACATAAAGTCCATTTATGTTTCTGTATAAACTGGAACCCCCAAATGATAATTTACAAAATGATATAATTTTTTTGTTTTGTTTTTTTGTTTGTTTGTTTGTTTGTTTTTAGCCTGACATATTTTGAGTAATTATGTACCTTCTATTTAACTTTAAAATGGATTTTGTACAAATATAACCTTTATATATATATATATATATATAAAGATTAAAAAGTCTACATAGATATTTTAAAAAGTATTACTCATCTTTAAGCAGCATGTGAATTTCCAACCCACTTTGTTTCTGCTTTATTTTCTGTTAGCATTGCATGACCCGGACTGCCTTTTGTCTCTGCCATCGTTAGTTTAACCTCAGAGCTGCTCCAAAGCCCCTTCAGTTAATCGCATTTGTCTGAAAAGGGAGTCTACAAGTCCTCAACTTCACGGTTATTTCAGGAGGATTTATCACTCAACTAAGTCCTGCAGCGATGTCCAAATGCAGTCATGCAACCTGAAATATTTCATTTATAAATAAAAAAAAAAAAAGAGAGAAAGAAAGAAAAGGCCCTTAAACAAGATTAAAATCCTACAAAAAAAATATTCACATTTAATTTTAATGTGGCATTTTAGCGAGTTTATAATGATGTTACTTGTAAATATGGGAATAATATTACTTTTAAAATATATAGTTTGTACAACACGTTATTTGTTGTACACAAGATACCAAAGTCAACATGAATCCACAGGATTAATGCTGCTGAAACCTCGGGAACTTTGGACGATTTATCGCGTCTGAAAACGTGATAAAGACATATGAAATATCTTTTTAATGAAATGGTGATTTAATAGTGGACGATTTTCATTTCAAAACACTATAAATGTTGTGTGTTTTATCTTTATTTTGACCGAATTCATCCTATTTTAATTACTTAAGGACCAGGCCAGAGGATGATAAAAAAAATTATAATAAAAAATAAATAAATAAACGTCCCAGCTTGCATGAGATTTGATTTACTGTAATGCAGTAAAAATGTAGTTTCTGACAGGGATTTCTTTCAGGATGAATCCAGTATTAATCTCATAAATATCTCCTTATTTGTCTCTTTATTGAATTCCATCTCTAAAGTTTTCCTTATTTCTACGTTTTCCTTCCTGTTTAAGATAGTTTAAGATATCAAACTATAATTCATTACAGTCTAACTGGAGGCTAAACTGAAAAATATAAAATACAGTTCATACCTTCCTCCGAGTCCATCGTTGTGCGTCATATTTGAGGCTGAAGTCGGACCCCCCCTCAGACATTATTTTTCAGTCCTTAAACTAACATTATGATTTTAAAGGATTTCCACTTTTAAAGTTGCGTTGGAGCAACACAAGCCTCCGGTCTGCGTCGCCCGCAGCAGCACCGCAGAATTACAATGAAACAAAAGAAATCCAAGCGGCGTCCTGAACTTCCTGAGTATCAAATGTCAACTTCAACCCTGCTCTCCTCTCTCCTCTCTCCTCTCTCCTATTCCTCTTCCCTCTCTCTCTCTATCTCTCTCTCTCTCTCTCTCCTCCCTTTTTACCTGCGCGTCCAAACTGCACACTGACAGAAAGAAAGGTGCTCTGCGCACCTTTTTAAAGGCACACACACACACACACATAAAGGAGTAACAGTGTGTGAATAAATTAATAAAATAATAAAACAACAGCTCCCATAATGTATATATTTTCATTAACTTTTTTTTTTAATTTACGACATGTACAGCAGTGCTGCATTTTAAATAGTTACTTACAAAACCCCCTTTTGCAGATGCACAACCTCAACGGGTATAAAAGGTTACCTGTGCGTACCTGTCTGCATAATAGTGGACGTTTTCCTAGAAGCGGGACCCACACAGCTCCCACCCAGTCTCCCTCCACCTGGTTTGGGATGCCAGTCCAGAGATTTCTCCGGTTTTTTTTTTTGAGCATTTTACCCTGAACCAGAAGCAATAATCCAACCATTTGGTGTCTCTCTCTCCTGTTCTGCTGCGTTCAGGGCCCTGCAGGTAACCAGGGTCTCTCTCTAGTCTCTTTCTGGAGGAGATCGAAAAAAACTGTTCAAACCCGAGGACTGCTGCAGTCTGAGCGGATGAGGACTGGTTTTGTCTCTCCGGATTAAACGATTTCCTGACGAATAATTTGGACCAACCCCCTCTTCAGGCTGTCCCAACCCGAGAAAAGACACGTTTCACCGGTTTGGGACACTTAAAAACTAAAATATCTATATATTTATATATATGTTAGTTTGGTTAGTTAGGTTCATTTTTAGACATTAATATATGTTTGACGAATTAAATATTTCTAGTAAAAAACGGGAATAAAACGACCCACTGCACCTTTAAAATGGCCCAACGTATAAAGAGCCTACTTTATAAATAAAAGCACGTTTTCAGAGTCTGCTACACGTTATCAATACATTAAATTATTTATTATTTTTTATATCTATTCTTTTTATAATAACAATAAACTAATTCAAAGGCTCTATGGCAGGCCCAATGTAAAAAACATATTTCAATCTATATTCCTCTTCAGACATTTACTGCACGCTGAAAAGTAGCAGAAATATCCTACTGCTATAGTCCTATATAATAGAATATATTATAAGGGGCTGCATGATTTAAAAGGCCTCTACAGGCAACAGAGAGGAGGCCTGCAGGCCTGTGGTGTGTGTGTGTGTGTGTGTGTGTGTGTGTGTGCAGACTACATTACTGTTTCTGGAAAATAAACTAAATAATAAATTAATGTGTCTCAGTCCTGGTAGAAAACAGATTAATGAGAACACAGTATCATTTCTGAAATTAACAGAAGCTTAGAAAGCTCGTTAATGTTCAACTACAACATGGCTTGAGCTGCATTTATTTATTTTTTCCTCTCCAGATATTAAACCAGTGCATCTATCAGATAGACTATTTGGCGCATCTTCCCAGCCCCCCCATATCCCGGGATTAGTTTTAGTTTAGCTGATGCTGTTGAGGCTGCACTTCTTGGCTCGAGATGCTGCGGGATCAAATGACCACGTCCAGATGGCTAATGATTATCAAACAGTGCGTTTAAAGCCCGCACTAGTGGTTACTAGTGTGCAGATTACGTAACATTTCCTGTGCAAAGGAAAGCAGGAAAATGTAAGAAGAAGAAAAAAAATACCTTTACTGGGAAGACATTGGAATAGAGGTTCCTTATTTGGTTGTCATCTATATTTGATCATTATTCTGTCTGTAAAAACCCTCATAGTCAAACCCATACAACCTGATATGGCAGTAGCAGCAGCAGCAGAGGCTCTCCGGGCCCTCAGGGGCCTCAGTGCGGCTCCTCACCATCTCTCCAGGCTCCAGGACGCAGAGCTGCGTATCAGCAGCTGATGTGAGGCCAAGAGGAATGGACCTAGTTCTCTTTTTTGGATGCCTAATATATGAGGGCGAGCTTTACCCATGCTCCTCTCCGATGGCCAGCCCAGAGTCCATTTACCTGCTGTTGATAATTAGGCTGATAACTACAGGTGGACAAAACTCGTGTAATATTTAGAGGTGATGGGTCTGGGTTTGGTTACACTTTGGTTCTCAGAGTGAATAGCGACAGTGAAATCAATCGTGGTTCGGCGCGCAGCGTTTGGAGAGCCTTGTGCGCAAAAAAAAAAAAAAAAAAGCTCTCCAAGCTTTGACGTGGTTTCCACCTGGAGACGCTGAAACTGGAGCCGCGGGATCATCTGTTTGAAAAGGCGGGCGTGTATAGAAGATGAGTAGCCCTCGATGAATATTTAAAATACTCATTTTGGGTTCTGTGCTGTGGTCGTACAGAAAGCCAGATTAAAACGAGTTTCCAAGCGGAGGGATCGGATGGAGTCGCCGTCAGTCTCCCGTGAAGAGATGCAGGCTATGTGATATAGGATGAAATAATAATGCGGTGAGATTTAGTCTGCTGCTCCAAAAGAAAAAAAAAAACTAAACTAAATGGCAACAATAGATATCACTTTATTAAAGCAAGACAGTTGCTCCAGAAGACGAAGATGCAGGGACCATATATACAACACGTCTGAAAAAGTGCTGAAAAAGACCAAAACATCCTGATGTGCTGATTTTATTAGATCAGAAGGAAGAGAATATGCTGAATAGCATAAGTTTTTATTTATTTTTATTATAGCCTCCAACTGTAAATATTAATGATACTGAATGAAAATAAAAAGGAATTAATAAGGATACGAATATGGTAAAATAAAATATTTTTAAAAAATTGCATATACCTTCTATATGAGATTTTGCAACATTACTTCAAGGCCCTCAGCATATGCAGCATCATTAAACATGACATAAAGCCAACAGTAATATGCATCTGACAACTAACTGGTTGTCTTCGTGGCAAGAGCCAGTTTGTATTGTATTGAAAACTGGTTATTTCAATAGTAGAGATATTAATATGTATGTGATCGGGTTCATACAATCCACCTTCTGCAGGGTCTCTTATACCACTGTGACCACCAGCACATGTCTCTCCTGCTATGGGTCCCTGTTACAGAGGGGTGGGTGGGGGGGTGAGGGGCATGTTTATCAGTGGGTCATCTATTAGTAAAGATCCAGAGATCATTGTGTAACTGCTGCTACTGCACCACCACCACCCCCATCACCCCCACCCCCACTGTGCCAGTGAAACAGAGCTTGTAACCTGAGAGATCCCGTTGCCTGCTACTCAGCCCCAGTCTGAGAAACACAACACACACACACACACACACACAAGCTGGATGCTGGTGTCTGTTCACCCAGTATGGTTGGCATTTCTGCCGGCTGTCTGCCCATCGGTAGTTATGGACCTTTTAAAGAATGTAAAAGAAGAAAGCAGGAAGAAAATAAGCAAAATCAAATATATCAAAGTGTCTTTGTCATGTATACGAAATCATTTTTATACCAACTATCAACTATGAATCCATGAAATACATCTGCAGAGGCCTCATGTCATAAAATGAGACATGATGGAGAAAGTCAACAATTTTCTAAACTTCTATAAACACAGATGACCTGAGCTACAGGAGCCTTCATTAAAAAAAGTGTACGCGTAAGGCAGATTTGCTGCTAAAAGCTTTACTATGGAAACTACTGCAGCAAACAGTGATTGATCATAACGTGCAGCAGACAGCCCATGAGCCTAATGTGGAGCCTCAGGGCATTGTAATACCTTAAAAGGCCACAGCGGCACATGTCACCTGACCACCCTGCTCCGCGAGGAACCAATCACACAGCTGCTGTATTGGTTTTTAGCATTACGTCATGAAGGCCCGCAGTTTGTCTTGACCAACGCACTGCGGATAAAACAGAAGCTTTAAATATTTCATTGAGGATCTCAGGTTGCTGGACTTCTGGAGGTCAGGACTGCAAAGAGACTGATAGACTGGTCGTCTCCTCCCTCCATCTCCACCTCCTCCTCCTCCTCCTCCTCCTCCTCCTCCTCCTCCTCCTCCTCCTCCTCCTGCTCAGTGGATGCAGAAGAAGGGGAAGCAGGGTGAAAACAGACAGTCGAGCCCTTTTTAATGTACAAAAGCCTTCTACCGTGGGGGTTTGAAATGAGGTGCACAGTAAGGCGTTGTCAATCCTTTCACATGATGACTTGTGTTACACTTAAATGTTACATATGGAAATGAACACTTCTCTGCAGAGTCCTTTAGTTGTTTTGCAGGCCTTTTGTTGGCACATAGACCCTCCTGAGCTGTGGTCTGGACACGCTGCAGCTCGTGGCCTGGCACAGGATGTAGAAAGAAGAAAACACTGAGGTGTGTGTGTGGAAGAGCTTGCTATGGTCAAAAACAGTGTCAAGAATATCTAAACACACATTTCTACGGCTTCTGTATTTATTGCATTACATTTGAAGGTGGGGGAGAATAATTTCATGTCTCGGCACCGACTGCTGCAGAAACGAAGACGGACAGGAAGAGCGAGCAGATTGATGCGTGACAGAATACATTTTTCGGTGGAGAAGGGATTAAACAGCCTTATGTCACAGCATTTGCTGTGATTATACAAAGGGAGGTTTCAGCTGAGCGTAGAGGAGACGAGATGAGGCAGCGCCCTCATCTGACTTAACAATGACATTGCATGGGAGCAGCAAGGTTAATCTCACACAGTCCCAATGTCCCCTTCAAATAAAACCCTAGTCAGTGGCTCAGATGCTTAGCAGATTTGGCACAGATCACTGCGGTATACAAGACCTCACGCAACGCTATACGAACCCAACCAACACTTTGAATGGTTGAGCCAGTGAATGTGACAAGAACCATAGACAGCATACTTGAATCCACTATATGATGGCTTTGGAGGAAAACTCAGTGTAACCAGTGTTGTCTTTTGTTAGCTGTGGTCATTCATCAGCGCCGTTACAGACTGAAAAGGTCTGGTGCACTAACCTAAATTCTCAAGTTACACTGGGATCATGTGAGACAGTGGCCCATATTGTACAAGCTCCCTAAAACACAGCGGTGAGGAGTCTGACACAGGAGCGTAGTGCCACACTGACACCTTGTGGATTTGCTGCTATTACAAGGAAAAAGGCTCAAGGTAGTTTGCTGAAGAACACTATATGTCATAATGTATGTGAACTGACTGACTAAGAGGGTTTTCTGACAACTTTTTGGGATTATTGTGGCAACCTGTTAAAAGAACTTCAGTCTTTAGCCTTGATAGTAATTTGATGCATTCAAAAACGTTCCCGCTCGAGAGATTTTGTGCAAATTACGTGCAGCTGATTACACCAGTTAGAATAAGAATTAAATTATCAAAAAGAAAATTATGAATACGTGTAACATGTATATCAGTGAAGCTTAATAGACTTAACTTAATGTCTATGAAAGCAGTGCTGCATACAAATTCAGATTTAACACAATTTTGCTAAAAATGTTTATCAAATGTGTGATGACATCAAATATAAATCAAGCTATGCATTTATTCTTTTAGTGTTTTCTGTCAAAAATCATCAGCCGCAGACAAAGACCATTTATACACATTGAATGTTTTATTAAAAAAGAAGTTATAACAGTTTATTTTATACACAACTATTTATGAGGTTATAAGCCTATTAATAGAGAGCATTTGTCTTTTTGACAAACATGCTCACTTCACAATGCAAAGAAAAAAAAAAAAATGAGGAGGGCAAAGTGAGGGCGATGAAAGTAAGACCAAGGATGGACTTTTTAAAGCAAAACAAAAAAAATAAACCTTTTGACTTCTTAACCCTCAAATATCGCACACACTAGGTACCAAATACTTAGTTTTTATTTTATTTTTTTAAACTGCTTTTTTTCCATGCTGTGTGTGCCTGCTGAATCCCCCCGATGGCACCATTAGGCCAACACAGGGCACAAATCCACACAAGCACAAGACAGAATGGGATGGTGTGCACCAAGCGAGCCTCGACTCCACACCAGAAGCATGCAAGTGCACGAGAAGACACGGTCAACACACGGGGAGGGGAGGGGGCAGAGTGCAGCTGTGCTGATTAATGGAGAATGATGAGCCCTGGATGTCATGTCTAAGGATATATAGGCCAGTCCATTCAATTGGCTGAGGCCCTTCATCCTTATCGTGTCCGGCAGGGTGTGTGTGAGTACAGTTGGAGGGCTTCGGATCTGGACTGGACTTTATCTGTGGGTCTGCAGTTAGTTAAGGGTGAGGCCTCATCAATGTAAACACATGAAATCTAATTGTTCCGAGTCACTGTTTATAACTCTGGATAGTTAAGACAATCTTGTAATCTGTAATGCTGTGATTTTATAGCAGACGAGGGGGGGTGCAAAAGGAAATTAAATAAAAGCACAATAAACATGTATTTCCGTACTTAAAAAAAAAAAAAAAAAATAGAGTTGTCATCACGATGCAATGAGACATTTTATCATTCGCTGGTTTGAGGACATTTTCTTTGAATCTTGACTCAAGTTCGAGACAACCTGAAACACAATTATTCCTCTTGACATTGAAGAAGTAAGTCTGGGGGGGGGGTTGTTATGTTTGCCATAGCAACACCAGGCCACAGCTGAGTATATCATCAATTTATTACCCAGCAGATACACAATGCTGTAAATCAAACCTTTCACCAAAACACAGGAGTCATGTTTTTGAAAAAGACAAAAATATCATTAGTTCCCTGTTGCACCGCTGCATCATAATGTGCTTTTTTCTTTTTTTTAAATTTAAATTCTCAACTGGGTTATACTGTATTTTCAGCACTTAAGTACAATACTGCACAGATGTAAAGTAAAACAACTAATCCAATCTGGATTACTTAAAAGAAAAGTTCTCCCCGGTGTGATTTATTTCTCTGAACCATAACTTGCAACAGTGGTGCTTGGTGATTAAGATAAAAAAAAAAAAAAAAAACTAAACAAAAAGGGGTCTCATAAAGGAATAAATACACATTTATAGGCAGCTTAAAACTTAATTGTGAGACAGGGAATCTGCATACAGCTTTGCAGGTTTGTTCCGTTTCGATTGGATGTGGATCACAAACTTTCACCACCGCCACTCTAAACACATGTAAAACATTCACCTGGCGTTATACTGCCTAGAACATGTCTAACATCACACAAGTTAACTCTGCTCCAATTAAAAATGGCTGCATCCTGCTGGAGGCCAACCCCAAGATAACACGCGAAACATCCCCCCCCCGAGCTGAGAGAAAGTTTTATCATCCCATATCTTTAAACAGTCAAACTTCTTCTGATATGAAATTAAAAACAAACCAAGGATGCGTCTTGATTTTAAATCTGAATTCAAATGTAGGGATTATTGATTATGGGCAGAATTCTTTTTTTTAAATTATGGCCGTTGTAGAAAATCCAATATCTTGTAAAGGGGCTGATTCCTGTACAGTTAGATCTATCAGGCTCACTACAAGTCAAACGTCACCCTAGTTCACTCATCTGTACAACTCTGAATCTGCAGGAGGACGAGCAGGCATGACTATGGAGTATCTTACATATTATCACACGACAGACACTAAACTAAAAGTCAGATGAGCAATGAATGCTTTATCAGGTAAGTATACCAAACTAGCTAACTCTATCTGTAACATAGCCATATAGCATGTGTTGTTTAGTTGACGTCACCACCCAGCAAAACTAACTATCCTGACATGTCGAAAAAACACAGTTCAACAAATATGAGCACGATTTCCATCCTTTCAATACCTTTCGGGTGCAAAATGTTAATCGCTATGCAAGATACAACCAAACTCATGTATTTCAAACCTGAGCCAAAAAAAAAGGTCTAACAGCTCTACATTAGCTCAAATAAACCCGATGCCACACAGCCGTGGGTAGTTCCCCTAATCTGCAACGGAGGGAACATTTTGACATCAAATCACAAATGTCATACAGGATCAAATCGCAAGAGGAGGTGAAGAAAAGTATGTTGAGTAAAACTGTGCTTTTTCTTGGTACTTTTTCACCTTCATGGCTTTTTAGGGAACTTCTGCAGTGGCCACTTTCCTTTTGTGATGAGGCACAGAAGACGGGATTTGAGATCAGAGGTGATGAAAGGGAATCCCCCCCGGTATGATTCAGCCGTGAATCTCCCACTTGGGATCCACAATCTGCCACAAAGCAACCAGTGATTTCTACTGCGAACTCTGAAGTGAATACATTTCAAGGTTTTCATAGGTAGTCTGACTGCCATGTTCGCCTCAACAAGTAACACTCGGTCAGTGTTTGAGGTTCAACACTGAGTTTTCATGAGGCTACAGAAAGGCGTCTTTATCACTGTACAAGGTAGATGCTGTACGCAAAAAAAAAAAATGAAATAAAAAATCCAAACATGTTGACCCCCCTCCAATCGGGCAAAAAGTGAGAAGTATAAGAAATGAAGTACGAAAAACAGTAAAAAAAAAAAAAAAAAAAATTAAAGCTGCGATTGCAATCTCTTTCCACTCATCATGGGTTTTACATCTTCACCTGCCACATTGCATCAACAATGAATGACGGCAGAGGTTGTTTTGTTTTTTTTAAGAAGTCAAATTTGTACATATGAAATCAAATGTCAAATTAATTCCTCTCAATAAAAACTGCTACAAGCCAAAATGTCATATATCGGGTCCTATATCGTAATCTTCAAACTAGTAATCCAAACAGCGATTCTGGTAGCCAAGAGTCCAGTCGATGCAGTCGGTGTTCATACCACAGGTCAGACCAAAATGAAGGGGGCATGCACTGGAGCCAACTCCGGGTAACAGCGGAATGTAAGGAGGACCGATGCAATACTAAACTGAACCTAGCTCCACATATCACTCTTCATTTCCACTCAGATCTGCTCAATAACCTCATGACCATTTTCGTTTCTTTTTGCTAAAATCAACTGCTTTCCTAAATTCAGTGTCACCAGGAAGGTTGTTAATGAAGATACATTTTTGTTATAAAAGCAGAAGTATAGATGATGGAAATATAGTGCGCAATGAGAATGATTGGTATCTGTGTTTCATGGTGCATCCTGATAGAAAACCAGTGCGAGCTGCATGAATTATTAAATTCCACATGGTCAGATGGTTAAAGAGCAGCTCTGGTCTATTTTCAGTTCCCATAATACCAACTGAGTCTGACCAGAATCTCCACAAATGCCTCATAGTGGAGGCATCTTCATTTCTTCATTGCCTCTGTGCACAACTCTATGCAGCGAGTGTACGTCCCAACAGATCAACACTCGAAGCACCCAAAATACAAAAGTCTTTTTCACCACATTGTCACTGAACCTTTAATCTGACATGTCCCCCCACCCCCCTTAAGGCCTGACCCTTGTTCAGTATTTGTTCAGCACTGCACAGCGACACACATTGATAGCCAGCTGCAGCAGGTCGACAAAAAGTAACAAAAAGTTAAGTAACAGCCAAGGTAGCGTCCGAACTGAAAGAGAAAGAAAAGCTTTTTTTTTTTTTTTTGACATGCCTTTATCAATATGTTGAAAAAGATATGCTTAAGCAGCATTTAGGGCATCTTTTTAGAGTATCTATTGGCACTACACTTTTTTTTATTTTAATGTTAGGTGTAATCACATACTGTGTCTGAGAATCTTAATAAATACTAGCTTGACTACAGGATAATATTGAGAGCTGTGCACCCAGGCAAGCAAGACCTAAGCAGCTCTATAGTGGATCAACTAACAAATCATTGGACAGAATCAATTGGTATAATGGAAAAAGACAAAAAAGATTAGAACGTGGAAAGTTGTATTTTAAAAAGTGAAATTTGCAACAAAAAAAAAAAAAAGATATGAGCAGTTCACAGGGGGACTTTCTGGCTATGACTACATGACACACCTTAAAAATGCAGATATGATAGGGAGAGAATATGAAAGCAATCGCGACATCTCTGTGGGGAGAAACAGCTACAGAATGGGAGGGGTGTCTGTCACACACACCAAAGGCTAGATATCCATAAAAATCCTTGTTTAGTAGTAATAATAATAATAAAAAAATCAACTTGTTTAAATATGAATATTATAAGTCTGCTTTCTCATGGTTAGGAAATCAAATATAGTCTCTGTGGGGGGGTTAAAGGAGGGGGCGGGATGGGGGAGCCCTCCTTTCACTACAACTCCATGTCCTGGGCCTCGTCTTCTGAGAAATCAGACATGGAGCTTTCAGATGAAGAGTCGCCAGCCCCCTCCTCCTGTTCCTTCAGAGCCTCCTCCGTTGCATATTTCTGGATGTACTCTGTGGTGGAGAAAAGAGAGAAGAGAGCGTGGTCAAACATAGCCAGGACGATTACATCAAATTAATACATTTGGAAACATTATTATTTGTTAAACTGAACCTTTGATTTTCTGCTTGTACTCCTCTGGCCGGTGAAGGTACATGGCAGCTGCGTCTCCATTCAAAGGGTCGATGGGGTTTGGGTAAGCCAGAAGCTGGGGCAGGAACGACTCAAAGATGTTGGTCAGATCTGAGGAGGGAGACAACAAAATCCAACTTTACTAAGTGAAAGAAACTTGTAATCAGACAACATAATCCAGGCTTCTCTGAAATCTAAAGAGACCTGACAGAACTAACTAATGCTCAACCAATATTTTTGCCAATTATACAGAACTAGTCAAAAGTTTGGACACGCTTTCCATTCACTTGAATCAAGTGTGTCTTTTGGTACTGTATCTAATCTAATAGGCTATAAAACACATACTTCTGTTAATCTGCAACATGAAAAGTGCACCACTGAAGGTCACAACAGATGTTAGTCACTGATGACCATACTAAAATAATCAAAAGATACAATGGCCACAAATGTAAAATCCTCAGCCCGATAGGAGCAGTGGAAGAAGCAGACTAATCCCTTTCACTTGTTCTCTGCTAGCAGGCCGCAGCTTTCTCTCAGTGCTGAGGCCTAGTCAGAAAAGCTGCAGTTCTGCTCTCATCTCCTAGATGTCACCACCGGGCCCATTCAATTTGGGAAAAACAAACACTTCCTACAGTTTGTTGTTCAGCATTATGATGTTTAGGTGATTTTAATCAGCTGCTTTTGCAGACAATGCTGGACTGATTAACGTATTCTTTACATGAGTTTGTCCAATCGCATTTTCTTTTTCCCCCAAACACTCCACACAACATCTGCAGCTTTTTATAGCGGTACAAACAAAACTGAAACACAAATGTGAATCTCTAAAGGGTCTGACTTGATTTAGAAGGAGAACTTGTATATCATAAACGACCTAACATATGTTCTTTTTTATACCTAAAACACTCAGTAATTTAATTCATTCTGAATTAAATTACTTAAATGCCATTTAGGGCTTTGACATTCTCCTATGAGTCATCTAGCGCACCAGTGAAAATAAACAGGGAGGGATGCTGCAACATCTGCTAGGGATATTACTGTAAAGCCATTTTTGTTGCTCAACAGCTATCTTAGCTGTGTGGACGGGCTGTAATGAGAAATTAACGGGGGACATGGAGAGTAGCAGAGAGACACAGAAACGCTAAGTACAATCGTTGCCATCGAGAGTACGTGAGCATGTCCCTGTCCCTCACAGCTGACAGACAGTAAATTATTCTTGTCAAAGGTGAATGTGTTCTGACCTTACTGGGTGAGGGTATTACCTCGTTAGTGTTCACTTCTCCCCCCCCAGTAAGTAGATTAGGGACAATTCCACACCACTGCCTAATGCGCCCACAGTTGCTCAGCGAGGGGGGGGCCCACAGCCACAGCTTTTTGGTTGCTGATGGCACTGTGTCAAGTTCTTCACACATAATCACACAGACCCCAGTGAGGAAACTTAATATGGACACATACGACGCAGCCGACGAGCCACTCACCATAAAGGGCTGTCCATGTCTGGTTAATGACATCTAAGCACACTGTTCCTGACCTGGGAGAGCAAGAAGAAAACAGAGTTAGACTGGCAAGGCCAAAGGGCGGTAAAAGAGAGGGGAGGGGAGTCCCAGTGGAGAGGCTAGATCCTCTGAAGTCAGCATTTCTGCATGTAATAGACCATAACTGAACAGGGCTTGTCCCTTTTCAAATATGGCTGAGAAATGTGGCCCCAAAACTGGACACCACTGATATATATCTGTTGCAGCGCTCAGTATCCCATATAGTTTAGGTGGCCGTCAATCGAGGTTCTCGTTAACTCGTAAAGTTGTGAAATATCATGTGACCAGGTCAGATTTACAAGGTAGTTACATTTAAATGGCAATCAGTCACTAGTTAATATATTGCTTGAGCTTCACGTTTAAAAAAAAATTACCTACAAGGTTTGAAAAATAATAATAAAGCCTGATATAAACAACAGTTTGTTCTTGTTAGCTGGCTAAATATGTTGTCATCACAGATCTTAGAGGAAAATGAAAGTCGTAATCAATATATTTACAGTTTACCTTACACATTATATGGCTGATGTCCACTGTGTGCTGAACTGAAATGTCACAACTTGTACTGTAAACATTGGTATCATGAAACCTGCCCCAGTTTACCGTTGGTACTTACATATTGTCAGTAGATTCCTAAAGCTAGAGTCAGACCTTCTGACTTTAGGACCGCCCAAAATGCACCACTAGTTTCAGCCTTTGTTGAGATAGATTGTCTCATTTGGGGAGTAGGCACAGGTTTAGCCTGTCCTTCCAGTCATCCCAAGGACCTGCCTTCATAGGCTGTGTCCTTCAGAGGATCTTGCCTCTAAGCAGTGGATTAATGGGCACAGGGTAACAAAGAGCTTGGCTAGGTTTGTAATTTGCTTGATTTGCTGCTAAGCATGTTAGCCGATTATGTCAAAATTGGTGGCTAAAAATAAAAAAAAGTAATTACATAAAGATCACAACATCAGTTCATCCTTTTTTTATTATTCCGTTGCCTTGAAATTGCCATAAACAAACATGCCATAAAAAGCCATATGCAAAACATTAGGAATAATTAATGAATTCCACAAATGTTTTTAGTTCACAAAATGACAAGCCAGCTGTTAAACATGACATAACAGCACGCGATGATCTGATGAGATTTTAATACGCAAAGCCTTCACATGCGTGTTAAGGACCAATAATCTAATCATCAAACACATGAGAGTGACAGACTTACGCTTCATCAATGTTGGGATGAAAAATCTTGTTCATGAATCCTGAAAAACAAAAAGGGAAGAGATGAGGACAGCAAGCAAAGTGTGACTTTAAGAAATGCATGTCTTAGATGTTGTTATCCTGCATGTGAAGGTGGAGCTCCTACCTATTGATGGCGATTTAAAAGGGTATTTGTCAGGAAGATCTACTCGCACCTTCCACACGCCTCCCTCATACGGCGCTGTGAGGAGGAGACAGAAAAACAATGAAAGGACACTGTTGAAGACAGGAGAGACTTTCATTCCATCCTTCATGAACTCAAATGGATTTAGACACTGTGGGGTTGTATCAATTTTCTGCACTATTTTCCTGTCTGCTCACACACACACACACACACAACAGAAATGAGCTACACATACCACTTCCCTCTGCCATTTTCTTTTTTTTTTTAATGCGGTAATGCATTTCAGCCCAGGAGAGTTCTTTTCCCTCAAAATCACATCTTATAATGCACTGACATCAAAGAAGAAGAGGAAGCGGCAAGAGAATAAGGCTCTGTGTGTGTGTGTGTGTGTGTGTAACAGAATCCTAATTTTACCAAAACTGAACAGCACATTAATGACAGTCGTGCTTGTTGAGGATGAATGGCAGTGAGCATGTGCAAACGCTGTACCCTTTTATTCGGTATAGTTTCAAAGCATCACAAACAGGATCAAATACCCACTTCCTCTCTTCATTGATGCACGAGTGACAGCGTTTTTTTTAGTGCGACAGATGTTGTGAAAAGCGTAAGGAGTACGTATTTCCTGTTGATGAGGCACCTCTCTGTTTCACACTGCGGCATCAAGCCTGGTTTCAATCCGTTTTACATTCCTGGCCTACTGTGAACAGCACATTAATGACAGACCTCTCTTCATGTTCCAAACAGGAGAATGACCGAGATCCCTTCGCTGGCTGCTTTCAGAACAACATTTATTGTCACTTCATGCAGATCAGAGTGTGTTTGGTTAAAGATGCGGTGTAAATTATAGAATAAGATGCCAAGTGGCACAAACAAATGTTTAGAAGCTGGGTGAACACACACTAGACTCTAGCGCCGCTTTCTGAGGATACAAGCTTTTTATTCAGCAAGATTAAAAAAAAAAAATTTTTGGTAAATCAGAAAAGAGAAACACTTACTTCCTTGTGGTCCGAAAAACTTCACTACAAATTCATTGAGTCCACTGAGGATGGTGACTTCATGCTTGCTCTCGATGCTGTACGGCTGTTAAGGACTCACATGGCCACAAACACACATACTCATGAATAACACACAACCTGAGGAAATAAAATTATTAACAATTATTAAATATGTTTTGGAGTTACAAAGAATTAGTTTTCCCTATAACGGTTGTTTCCAGTCTAACACGTCGCTACGTGTTTTGCTGCTGAGCCTGATCTCTTGCTTCTCTCCGACCATACGCCGTTCTTTCATATAATACAGAGTTATGCAGACTAACAAGAGGAATTATAGCTTCTGACAGATAATGAAAACAAATCAATGCAGGAAAATTACACTTGGATTGTGTTCTGACGCCTACACCTGGAGACCTACTTTCAGTAACAATCTATAGCTACATACCAATTTGTTTAAGAAACAAGTCACACACACCGACAAGCCCTCAGAAATATGCTCCAATATCCCTCTTGGAAATACAAAAACCCAGAGTACTACTACTTTGGCTGTAGTGCAATAATAAATTGGTAATATTGTGTATGTTTTTTAAAGTATTAAGCCTTTGATCAATCAAAACATCAGTCTTGCATACATGTACAGTAGTTATTTTCTCTCGACTTTAAATTGGTGAGGATAATAACACTAATTTCAGATTAAATTATGTCATCAAGACCAAGGTGGCTCCATTAGTCCAAATACCTACATATTCCAGTTACACACATTGTAGTTGAAGAACCTTTCATTATTAGGGTAAGGCCTATTTATGTCTGACCGTTTCATTTCTATGATCAAACAAGGTAGAAACCATAAAAATGACTTGAATCTAAACATCTTGCAAGACTTGATCATGACACACATTCTAAGGGAAAAAAATTACTAGTTAGGCAAATTGTTTCTAACTTGTCATTACTTCTAGTGTGCTTCAATGTATTGTGATTTACCTCCAAACCTCACTCAACTGCTGAGATTTAGAAAAACAGCGTTTCCTCCCATCATCTGCCACAGGAGAGGTTTATTACGCTTAGCAGAGAAGATAATCAAACACTACAACTCCACTTACATCATTACAGCCATAACAAACCCTACACTACAGCGTTTTTTTTATTCATTGTCTCATATGGAAAACTGGATATACTATAATGCACTCTGATCATTGATCTCTGCTATAACATAAATATATTATAGATAAATTGTTTTTCTTTCATATGAGCAGAGGTAATACGTACAGGAAATCAGAGAGAAGCAGAGAGAGAGAGACTTAGATAACAAATAACCACAAAATAAGAGTGGAAGCCAGAATGAACACGCAAAACACTTTGGAGACAGGGTACAAGAGATGAGTTAAAAATCAGTTTTCCATGCCACACAGGAGCAGCTGGCTTGTCAATCTTGGCTGAATGTGTATCCCATTAGCAGTAGCACTGACCCCCAAAGGGTTAAATCAAACTGGAGGTTATTTTAAGCTCTGGTTGAGTCTGCGAAGAGCAGACTGAATCCCTGGCTTCAGCAAGGAAATGTGTCATTGTCAGGCAGTAGAGGAACCTCTCTGCTCTGTCTGCTTAGGCTTTCACGGCAAAATAACCACCAATAGCACGAGTATAATAGAGTGTAATAGTTAAACAAACAAAACAACAGTTAGCCCATGTGCACTAGGAAGACTCCAGCACTTAAAGAAACACTTATCCCATGTTATGCTCCATTTATACACAAAGACGTGCATTATGTTTACATTCTGCAGCTCACCCACATCTGCCCTTCATGTAAGGACATCTATGCATCTAACCAATAGTGAAACCGCTGGTGTGTGTGAGTGAACGTGTGTACGACCACATGATTAGAGGGGGATGGTATGGAGTGAGTATTATGCTATGGAAGACTGTAGTGAGGCGGGGTGGGGGAAAAGCTATTAAGGAGGCTGCGTCAACCCTGATTATGTCGCAAGTTAAATGACATTGACCACAGTGATTGTGATGCAAGAGTATGTGATGCCTTTTAGAAAGTTGAAACATATAAGGACATGTTTATAGGATACTGATGCAAGTTTACTTTACCAAACCCGGCAGGCGAGGCAGATATGCAAAGGTCGGGTTCTTAGTAAATATTCATATAACCATAGTGAGATCATGTAAGAGAAGACTGAGGTAAACAGAGTAACTCTGTTACACGCACACACACACACAAAAACATCACTGTAAACCAATTTAAATGCAGTCAAGAGTCACAAATAATCGCATCCAAATCTGGCAGTAAACCTTGCAGAAATAACTTTAAAGGACACACTCACAATCTCTAAAGCATAACCTCTGGCTTTAATGCCAACTTCAAGACTCCAACCTTTTCTCGTTATCCGTGTCTTTATCGAGGCCAATCCTAAAACTGTGAATTCATTTTGATGGGATTCTTGTAATCTTCCATGTCATCATGGCACAATCGTCTCAACCACTGGCCTGTTATTTCATAGAAAGAGGCTCAAGGCTCCGAGCACTCAATCCTTCCACTCGGTAAATAACTTTAAGTCCCTGTCAGTGACGACTCCATCCCACTCTGAAGGAGTTTGGCAGGTCTGTTAAAACGTGAGGGAGTTCCTAGTAAAGACTGTAAATGCCTAACTGTTTGATGGAGTGGAAGATGAATTAGGATAGTCGTTGACAAACAGTCACCCAGCCAGCCAAACAAACAAAACTGGATAGACAGAACATAGCAATTACCGTATGCAATTAATTAAGCCACTAACAGGAGTTCCTGAGCAATCTGCATACAGGAAATAGGATAAGTCAATCTTGTTATATTCTGTATATTAATGTGCTTGTAAACACACTTATTGTTACCCAACCAAGAATCAACTGACTCAAGACATTTTCAGGACAATTAATTAAACTACCAAATGTGTTTTCATGAAGGTTATCCTCCTCCTTGTTCCCCATTCCCAGCATTAGGCCTACATCCATCCCCCACCTTGGATTAGTATAGATAAATCATAATCTGTGGACAGCACCAGGTCAATATCCTTTTACACACTCATATAATCTGATACACAAAGGCCAATCAATCCAGAAGAACGAACACACACAACCAAACACACGCACACACAAGCCTGAGAAGCCTGAATTGTAACAGCAACATGGTCTCCTGTGTAGTACAACACTGTTTCACTGCCAAACTTTGACAATGCACTCACTGAGAGCTGAAAACACAGTCTACAGTGAGAGAGAGGGAGAGAAGGTCTAAATGAGCTACTTTCAGACTACCTATTAGCATCAATAAAATGTTTCAAAGCTTATCCAAGTATTAAGGTCAATGGTGTCCTGATTGTTAGCTTCATAACGCACACAGAAAGGCTCAAGTATAGAAAATATGCAGTACATAGCATTTACGGTTGTGGTCTAGACACGTCTTGTTTTCCCTCTGGTCCATTCAGGACACCATCCTATCCCTGTCTGACCCAAGATGAAAATATCCCATCCTGACCAACCTCATCCTAAGTATGGAAAACAAACATAGCAGTGAATTATAAACAGCACTCAGTCTAACAATGTGGTGTCAAGTATGCTCTGGCTTCCACTGGCTACTTTCAAAGCACCTCCCTGCATCTGTCATATTTCTTTTGAGTAAGGAAAACCCAAACTATTCTTTCATCATCAAGGTGACGTCATATTTAAAAAATCCAGTATTAATCTATCACAATTTGTGTTTTTTAAGTTTTGAAAAAATAAAAAAATGCCAGCAAGTTTCAAAATAACAATAACAAAAAAATATTATTATTATTATTATTCTATATCCTTATGTCTTTGGTATGTACTGAACAGACCACACAATACTCCGAGCACCTGCTTGACACTACCAGCTTTAAGTAGTGCTTTTAAATTGAAGGTAGACAAGGTTGAAATAACAGGAAATGGCAGCAAATCAAATCAAAGAATCGCCAAAACATAAGAAGAGTGCACGGTTACTTAATAAAAGTGTATACTATGCATAATTCAGTTATTAATTGTACTGACAAGTGAAGAAGACTGTTGGGCATATTGTGTAAATGCAGCATAAGAAGCCAAAGCCAAAAGCCATCAGGAAAGAGGAAACTAAAAGGAGAAGGTAGAGTAAGGTCAACCAACCAAACAGAGAGCTGAAACAGTGGGACAGTGAGTGAGAGCATTAGAAGATGATAGTGAGAGATGTCAAAGAATTAAGTGAAAGAAACGTGGAAAGAGTGATGTCAAAAGAGAGATAGAGAGATGGAGATGGAGAGATAATGAGTTCAGCCTGGTGAATGCTGATCTAGCCTTGCAGGCAGAGTGACATCATTGCTGTGGACTGCAGGCCAGTAATGATTAGTGTGTACACAGACACAAAAGACATATCTGGATATGATTTTACTGAACAGATCTAATAATAATAATAATAATAACCTTTTATTAGGTGATAGCTGAGTGTTGTAATTCCAAATCCCCTGGTACATGTAGTGAGTATGTACTATATGAAAATCCATCAAAGTTGTAACCGACTGATCGACATTAGAAGATTCTTCTTTCAAAATAAACCTATTTTTTAGAGAGGTTAAAGTGGAAATAGACAACCTTTTTTTTTTTTTACTTATCTTTATGAAGTAAATTGTTGATTACACGGTGTAATGGTTATAGAATAATGACCATATGTGTTTAGATTGGTTCCCTATAAGGCTGGCTTTCACTATGCAATTCTTTCTGCCACCGCACAAAGGAAATGAGTCAACCATTGTAAAACTGGCCCAAATATAAGACAATATTTCAACCTGGAAATTAGGCTACTTTTGCAAAAGTAGTGGGGTTGTATGTTTACATGTAATAACTCTCCCTAAAACTATCTATTGCATATTTATTCTATATAGCATAAACATACTAATTATATTACACAGACTGATGCTAGAAACCAGCCTGCTTCAGTAGCGAAGCAAACACTCAGTCATCTCCCTCAGACAGCTCTGTCCGTGCCTTGCTGCATACTGAAATTAGGTGAACTGCATGCTGAGAGCAAGATGACTTTATTTGCTTTGGACAGTGATGTCACCTTGGATAAATAGATAATGTGGTATGAGAACGCTTTGGTTTTTTTTTTTCATTTATGTAAATTTATCAATTTAGCTATTTTAAGTGACACAAGAAACTATGAACTTCACCAAAGAGTAACCTGTCTAAAGAGTATATCTTCATTTAGAGATGAGGAACTTCAAAGCAGTTAACCTCTCTTTCACTTTCTCTCCCTTGACATACAGATTGTAGCAGATGAAAGGCAGGAAATATAGCAGATGTCCTCAGGGTGTAAGCATGGGTAGGCTTCCTCCACCAAAAGACACACAGTTATTGACTATCAAACAAAATGGTAACATTCATTGCCTACATGAGATAAAGAAAAGGCTCACTTCTATATTACAAATTGCAAGAACGGTGGCAGAACACCGCTTTGTACAGACAATAAAGGAACAGACAACAAACGGCAACAACAAAACTGTTCCTTCTTCTTCTCAATGGCCGCTTTCTGAGACTGAAAGTGAAAAAAAATAAAATAAAAGGAAAATAGATTCAAGTGTGTGACCACACGTGTCAAATGTTCATGTCATCTCTGACAGCATACACCTGCATCTATAGGTTTCTACACATGAGTGTTCTGCACTGAGACGAGAAGGATTACTGCGTGACCTCCACTACACTCAGCGGTTTGAAAACAGAGGCAGCTAGTGTAGCACAGCAACCATCCTGTCACAGCAAGTAGAGCGAGTGATAGTCAGGGTGTTTGCTGTGAGAGTGTGATTTAATCAGCTCAAAACCAAACAAACACAGTTCTCCCTCTGCAGTCTCCACCAGCCAACCACACTGACCCACTCCTGCACTCTCTGTCTCCATCTCTCATACTGAGGGCTAATGTTCTCCCCCAGCTGCTTACTTTATTTTATTGCTCATTATGTCAAACTCCCCTGACTTAATTTTAATACAGATTTGGAGGCTGACTAAACCTTTCCAACTGTCAGAAACCCCCTCAAACCCTGGCTCATTGCCTCTGTGGATAGATAATCCTGTGAATACATGTTAACCTGAAGGGGGAGGGGGAAAAAATGTAGCTCCCATCCAACTGATACAATACTGATATCAATCAGGTTTTTTTGCTCTTTAATATCCACTCAGTCGTGATTATATGAAACTATGTTCTCTGTATTGCCTCATAAAAATAACTTTACTCCTTTCAATTTGCCATAGATTTAATATCTTCCTCCTTTGCTACCTCAACTAATGTTATACACAATCGCAGGTCATTATAGATAAAGCTAATAATGACTTAGAATTAAACAAAGACCAATTCAGATTAGTTAAGGAAGAAGGCCATGATGAAGTAAAACCAACTAAAGTAAACCATTAAAAGTAAATTTAGCTAGCTATATTTGGAAATTGCTTAATTTGAGTATAGCTGAAAAATAGCAAATCATCAAATCAGCTTGATGGATCTAAAAGGTCAGAAAAAAGTCAGTTTAGTGTTCTTTCCATGTGTGGTGGCCAATAATAGACCAGAGGTGTACTTAAATGTGTTTGCATGTTTGCTTGACGGATATTGTGGAACCTTCCGCTGCAATGAAATCGTAAAAAAAAAGAAGCAATAATATGCATACTGCACGTTATTTATGGCACCAAATCTGATTTAGACAAGTTCTGCAACAGCTGAAACTACCGAGTCTAGTTTTATCACTGTCAATGTGGCCTGGTTGTTCTGAGCTCTGTGTGTGGGGTCCTGCCTGTCCATGACTGCCCTGGCAGGCACTGATAACTGAAAGGAGGCGTGCAGGCAGGACAGCAACAGGCCTGTGTTTTTTTTTTTGACAGCTGTTCTCACTTCCCCTTTTTCTTACCCACCTCTCACAAGAGATACGAGAGATCTACCCTCTAGCTCGGTAGATCGGCTCTACTAAGGTTTAAATAACCTGCACTGCAATTTACCTGTACTACAAACAAATTAAGCATGTGGTTGTTTTATGTGGAACAGAAACGGCTTAATTACCAACAGGGAGTCAAAGACTTTCTTTAACTGTTGTAATAAAGCTTCCTCACCTTTACTAAAATTTAAGCAGAAGTGATAAGGACATTTTGACGTTATGGCCACCAAGTGAAAATTTTACAAACACGGGAGACTTACTTTAACCTCTGCTTATCTTAAAAAGGCGTCAGCTTTATTATCATTATTAAACATTCTCAACTTTGCCAACTACTACTGCAAAGCTGATCTTATCTGGAGAACAGCTGAAGAAACTCAACAATTAAACACTGCATAAAATCATCACATCTCTAACAGGCTGTACTTCAGACAGGTCACAGGTTTTGCACAAATACGAAGTTATTGAGCAAAGCCGGCCTTTAGCTGTCTGTTTTCGAAGCATCTAGCTCCATCCTAACACATTAAGTATTGGAATACTGATGGAGCACTCGGTGCCAGCATGTGCGACCTTTGCAAAAGTAAAACCTTGCAGCAAGTTTTATATATCAATGCACATATGGTCCCAGAGGCCTGACTCACTGAAATACACATGTAAATGTCTGGTAGCTGTTAAGTGCTGCACTCACTGGATGTTGGATGGGAAGTAAATTAGCTCTATGAATACCTCAGTTTCATTTCTGCTTTGCGTTTTTTAAAATTAAAGTTCAATATTTAGAATTTTGACATATTTATTATACAATATGCCACAGAAAACAAAAACAGCCCACGTAAAAATCTGTACTTGTGTAACAGGTAGTCTAACATGTTGAACCTGTGTATATTTTATCCAGTCATTCACAAATGTCAACCTACAAATAAGTAAAAATATAAAAGCTGTGTAATTTTACAAAGAACACACGCTGTGAAACCATATAAAGGGCCTACTGTTATAAACAAAGAATCACAGCAAAACAAAAATACCCAGCTCAATACTCCACCGAGAATCACAAATATTATATTCGCTTTGTATTGCAGATTTGGTTTCCATTAGATACAGGCATATAAATACTATGCTAGCTGACGGCTACCTCCCTATACGAGAGCTGTAGCAGCACAGTACTGCACAAGCTAAGTTCTTTGTCTTCTCTGGTGAGAGATGAGAGCCCACCCACTGCCATCAAACGTGAATCCCTCAGCTGCTCCTCCTCTCAGCCCTTCACTAAACCAACAGTCTATTTACAGCAATAGCACAGAGTCTCTCTGTCAATGCACGTACATGTGAGAAGCGTGCGTGTACACACAAACAAAATGAGTATTAATGATGAAAACTGAGCCAGGACAGGGGATACAATGGCCTGGATCTGCGGCAACTGTCTAATGAGCAAATCTAAAAACAGATAAGACCAGATATGCTGTCTGTTACAGGCGTGAAAAAAAGAAAAGAAAAGATGAATCCTGAATTTCAACACCGACATGTTAAGTAAACTGGGTTGAAACAAAGATATGCAGCTATTTTTATCTAATTGATACAGACAAGAGAGAGTCAGATCGCCAGATAGAGCTGTGTTTAGGGTGTGGATAGTATAGGTTGCACTTTCTTGATAAGGCCTCTTTTGCCTTGTGCATAAGCTATTTTAGCTGAAACAATAAGTAGTTGGTCATTTCAGACATTCTGGATTCAGTGCCACAGGCCCATATACCAACATAATGATCAAACATGTAGCCAGCCTATCATCACTCCTTTGATGTTGCACATTAAAGGAGAAGTGCACGTGAACGGCAGAGGCAGGCTCCCCAGTGCCAGAAAAAAAAAAAAAAAAAAAAAAAAGAGAGGAACTTCAGTCCATCTGTTTTTCTAAAAGAACTCAACCATGCGTGCAGGAAGCTTCACTGTTTGCACTATGGGATTAAGAGTGGGGGGCCTCAAATCTCCTACTGTCAGAGATGCCTTGTTCCTGAACCCCAAAAACAGAGCTGTCAATCAAGGTTCCCCCCCACCACCCCCTACCCCTACCTACACACACACAAAACCTCTTCAAACAACGATTAAATTGCAGCTGTTGTTGTCAATAGTTGTCAATAAGTTTTGTGTAACTGTAACTAACGTCTATGACACCATAACAACAAAGCACATTGTTATTTTATGGAGCAGGATCACCAGACTGGAGTGTTCCCCATTCTCATCATTTCATCAACCTCTCAGTCAGAAGCAGGCAGAAAAATGCTGGCTCCTTCCCTACAATGAGCTGCATGTAGTGGGTTCAGTCCTGCAATAATAGCGCTGGGTGCAGATTAGCTGCCTGTGACTGGGTGACTTGGTCTGACACAGCAGCGGGAGGTGGAGGTTACAGGGGGGCTCCTGTAAACGGGAAACACAAAGGGCTCTGCTGCTGATGCTGTCCGGATGTCACGTTACAAGGGCACAATGGGCCGAAACACCAAGCGGACAGAAGATAAAGCTCAGGATTGGTATTCCTTTCGGGGATGGTGGAGGATGTGGTGAGGAAGGAGGGGGGGTTTTAAACAAAATAACAAACAGGGAGGAGGTGGACAGTGCCCCGTAACTGTGGACACCTGAATAAATCAGACTTACTGCAGGCCAAGTGCAGCTTCAACAGTCACTTCAAGAAAGGCCTTGAGAGAAAAATAAATGTCACTAAAAACTTACCTTGAAGAACGGCGATCAAAAACTAAATAAGACACACACACACACACACAACATACCAGTATCATGTGAAGATGCTAATTTGGGGATAAATGATAAAGACCCATGTATACTGGTGTTGTATCATGACAGATACCGGGGCCAACGAAGCATGCAACACACCACCAACAACTCCATTACTGTGTTGAATATAATTCATTGGTGGCCATGCTTCACAGCACTGCTATCCAATCACATTCAGACATTCTGGCAGCAACTGAAAGGTTGCACAGAAGCAATTTGGTTTATACAAAATACACCTCAAGTCTTCATGCTATTATAAAGACGAATACAACAACGGCCTCCGCAGTGACGAAAAAAAAGTGCAGGTTCAAAGAGCTAAACAAAGTGTGCTTGATTTACTGATTTGACAGAATTTTTAAAGCTCTGCTTTAATGTTAAGAATCCATTTAATAGTTTCTATACACTTTTTAGGAGGTTGTATATTATTTTTTACTCACCAAATGCCATGACTTCCATGGCGCATAGTAGCAATATGTTTATCGAAAGCCATATTGATGAAAAAATGATTTTGTAGTAGTTTATCAGTCTAGTTATAATCAAAAAAATATATAAAATAGATGTGTGCAAGTGAGAATTTTAAAACAAGACAAGCAAGATAAGCATACAAGTCAATATATCCCAATGAAAAACCTAATTACAAAAATTACATAAATACAAATTTCAGATTTTCTTCCACATGTTTTCCTTTTCTGTCCTATTCTCTGCATTAAAATCCATATGCCCAGACACCACACGAGCCTGTGTTAACATTCACAATAGGCTTAGTCTTTTGTAATCTACCTGTGCTCAAATTCCAGCAGCTTACTGCTTGAAAGCATTTGTAAAGCGAGAGACCAGTGATGAATACAAGCAAATAATAGCACAACTACCTACACAGTATGTGCAGTCAACCCCACACAACAAGCTGAATGTAAATCTCGTTGAAATGCTACACTGCTAAGACTCGTGTTCAAGAACACTGTGTTCCAAAATGAATGCAACATGTCCAAGAGCAAGGGTCAATAGCCGATGGCCAGATGTTATGCAGGTCACTGAAGACTAATGCCAATTTAAGGTTTAGGACTATAGCCTGGCAAGAACTTGACAATAAATATGTTGTTGCCACTCAAGACTATAAGTTTGAAAAGGAGGGAGGAGAAAGAGTAGGAAACAGAAAAAGTCAGTGTAAACCAACACCTAATGACTATTTCATTAAAGAGAACAAAGATTTCAGGCTACCGGCATGTAAACACACAAACTGTACATTTGGTCCAAAAAGGAGGCTGTGATCCATTGGCTTGGCTTAAGACAAAGCTCAAAGCTTAAACCTAGATGCTGAGGTCATTCTGACATTCATTTTCATGAATTCCCTAATGCCCCCCCGCTCTAGATTCTCAGCTCTGCGGTGGCCGCAGCAAATTGACTTTCAGTATCAGCCTATTAGAAAGAAGCTGCTCCTGTCTTAAAGGTGGTGCAAGTTTCAGGTTTTGGTTTCACCAGGTTAGAGACACAGGGATAGTGAGCACAGAGAGGAGGTTGTTACTGCTAGTTTTGCTCTAGGGACAAAAACAGAAGAAGGGACCAGTAACCTGGATCTGTTCTTACCTCAACCCAACAAGATGGCCCAGTCAGCAGTGAACCCACGTGCTATATCACCCAATCTCAAGTCTGCTGACCTACATTTAAACACACATAAACACGTCTTTCTCAATACTTGCTGACAACCGCTCACCCATGGTGTTGTAAAACACACAAACACACACACAGGTCATTGTATGGGATTGAGCAGGTGGCATACAGCGAAACCTGCTCCTGCCTGTCAGTGAAATAGCTCAAGGAGGAGAGGGAGTGTACTACTCCCAATACTGCCAAGTTGTGAGCGAGTGAGTGTATACTAGTGAGTGTGTGCTGCAATCCCTAAAAACTCTTGTTCTGCCTGCCTCACAACCACGTCATGGCTGCCATAGCCTACATAGAAGTGGAGTCAAGAGGAGGGAACATTAACTTGCTCAAACAAGCTAGCTAGCCTCAGGCAACAGTGCAAAACAACAAACAAAACAAATTAAATAAAATTTAAAAAAAACAAAAACAAGAGAATTGTGGTTTTAAATATATAGGCTAGCGATATTTCAACTCCAATGTGATGGTATGATGCAGGGTGTGTTATGAAATGTAGGATCAGTATTGCAGAAGTCAGAAAGGATACAGAAGCAAAAACAACCCAGAATACAATATGTCAGTTTAAAACTTAAAAGATTAAATTGCAAAGACTTTCAAACTTTTACTTTTAACAAAACTTCCCTCTTGTTTTTGGTTTATTCTGACCAGCCCATGTCTATCCCCATATTTGACTAAGCTTTACAGCCATCTATCAGCTGTTCTAAGTCCCTCCCTCTGGTGGTTTCCGGCTAGTAACAGGCTACCCAATCATTAAGCTGTTCCACACTGTGCTGGGACAAAAACAAAACTACTTTTTTTTTCCACACTGTTCTTCGAGAACACTGTATGGACTGGAAATATGTTGTTTCGGTTCTTTTTTTTTACAGAGTTCCCTCTGTCAGCCATAATTCAAGTTAAACAAATACACCACGGGTACAAAAATAAACATGGTGACAAAGACTTGGAAAAACAGAGCACACTAGATGCTGCCTGAAAGTTCAAGCAATCCACAGTGAAAACGACTGCTGCCCCCCATGACACCTGCTGGGCCACTAAACAAGCATCTGCCACGATCACTTCCGATTCCAATATAAAGAAAACGACCGACTATAACCATTTTAAAATGATACAAGTTAGCCTACCATGTATCTTGCCTGAAGACAGTGAAGTACAGTGAGACACATAGATCAGGTGGCCATTTTGATGTTGAAATGAACCAACCGACCAGTCAGCCAGCTCAGCAGCGTTTCATGGTAACATTTCAAGTGACCGATGCAATAACACAACTGGAAAAACCATTAGTATGGTTACAAAGCGAGGCTAATTAGAGCCAGAAAGCTACACATGCTACAATAACGTCAACGTATTTACGAGTGTAGAACAAAAGACATTTTTCAGTTGACGTTAGCCTTACGTTATGTAAACAAGCTCCTGTGTCAACGTGTAAAGAAGCAATTTGACTTAGGTCCCCTGTCAACAACAGCCTGGACAAAGAGGCCAAATTACCATAAAGTGATTTTATGTAGTCTCCCGCTGCCATATCTATTGGTGGTGCGACAAGATGAAAGACATTCCTGGAAAAGAATAACGTTAGCGTCTGTTCGGCTGTTGAAGTAATTTTTCGAATATAGACAGCAAGCTAGACAACAAAGCTGAATGTTAGAGAAATATAGTGCTGAACAAATGCTGAAAGGACCGATCTGATTATCTAATACAGCTGTCCCGATAAGCGACTGAAGGTTCGCAGGACAGAAATAGCTAACACTTGGCTTTGCTAGCAAAATGTTGTTTACACAAAACACCAGTCATTCACAATGAAAGCTCTAACTGCGTTAGGTAACCAAGATAAAAAAACAAGCAGCGTTATTAGACATGGTTTGCTCATATCACATTCCCACATACATCAGGGCATAGCTGACTAGACAGCGATTCAGAGACTGTTGTTTATGTCCCGAAAAGGATACAGTTTCACCACATCCGTATCCATTCGCCTTTTACCCGGACTTGGAGACGACATTTTTGCTATTTCCACCGCAGAACACCAGTGAGTCAACTGAAAGCTAGCCCCCCGAAACGCTAGACAGTCTAGCAAACTGTACTATCCGAAAGTTAACATTTGCTTTCAGAAATGTTCACCGCAAAACGTCTTCGCTGTTGAATGTCTCTCTGTCCTAATGTGCTACTGAGCTAACGTTAGACCTCTGCTGTTAACTACCTCCCAACGATCTGACCATGGTTCTGACAACCAGGGATCCCTCCGCGGACTTACGTCACATATGTGCGACAAACATCTTTGTAGTTTCATTTAGAACGTTTGTAGTTTTATAGCTTTGATTTCATGTTAGGAAGCAATTTGACACCAGTTATTGATTTGGTTTTTTTTTAATTTAACAATTTAGAGACATTATAGAAATGGTAAGACCTAGAATAAATATTAAATCAAATAATGATGAATATATAATAAATAAGACCTACAATTAATATTAATATGAAGACATTCTTGAAGGTTTTATGTTTGCAATTTAGAAGATAACCCTCACTACTACACTGGCTTTGTTTTGCTATCAGGTTATATACCTCAAAATGGCCACAGCTGAAAACAATTAAAAAATTATCTCAATTATAGTGTGGGAGACAATTTTGTGGCATGTAGGTCGAATTCAGATTCAAAACTTTATTATCCATTTAATTTACATAAAAGGGAAATTAGTCTTTAACACTGGCATGAGACAATGCACGCCATCACACAACAATACACTTCTTTTTTTGGCGGAGAGAAGACAACTGAAATCATTGCTTCTGTACTTCTGTTACATGGCTAATTAATAAATGATGGATATTACAGTATTATGGGATATATTCTGGGCCTAATCGAGACAATGTTTTCACCATTGCGCTAAGGACAACCTCATACTGTACCTGTTTTTATCCTCACTAATGATCAAGTCATAAGGCTACCCTTAATATTGAACACTTTTAAAACAGAGAGTCAGAGTCACTGTGTAAGCTGCAACAGTGGGTAATAAAACATTAACAAGAGCCATGCCTCTGACTAGTTAAAATACAATTATTTTATTCATCTTTAAAAAAAAAAAAAAATTTTTAAATTGAAAATACATCAATATGAAAAACATGCAATGTCAAGTAAACTTTCAGAAGAGCATTTTATTTAAACCCTCTAAGGAAATTCTACATGGATAAAAGCACATCATGCAGGATAGTGAAAACTGCATCAGCAATGAGACATCATAGAAAAGGCAGAGAGGAAGTACAGACAATCTAATTTAAAACATATTCGAAGTTTATGGCACATGGTTCTATCTGCCTGCAATATTCAGATTAGAGCACTGACTAAATCAAAACAAACATTTCACTACTCCAAAAGGAATAGGTTCTTCTCAAAAATAACTCATATCCATGTTGCTTTAGCAACACAGTACAAGGACTTCCTCACAGTTTTCTGTTAATTTGAGGTTATGTTTATCAGTCCAAATGACTCAACATACATTGAGGGCAAACATTGCCTTTTCCAGTGTCGAGCCATTTGGCCCTTTCCCCCTTCGCCACAATCACAGATTCTTTGTTTTCGCTTTCCACAGAAATCCGGACCATCGTGATGCCTTGCTTGTGGCTTATTTAAAAACACAGAGATGTGTGTTCCATCTTGAAAACTACTTATGTATACACATGATGCAAGGCCTTAAATGTTGTACATCCCAGTATTTATGTAGCACAATTCAAATGTGTTAAAGCCACACAGGTATCCTTCGCATATTTCACTGTTAACAGAGAAGACACTCATCCATATGTCTAAAGACAATCAAATTCACCTCCAAAAATGACTTTCAGGGATGGTACACACATTTATATGATAGGACAGCCCCGTCGCTTGTACTACGAACTCTGTACCACAAAAAGAGGGCAGGTCAGTTCATCAATCCAGTGTCGCGATACTGTTTGGATTGAAACAATCTACTGTGATGGGGAGGAGGATACCTGCCACTGACGGAATATAGCAAACACCCTTTTAGACTTGTCACGAGGGCCCTAGGAAGAAAAGGGAGAATAGAGAAATGTCAGATATTGTTTAAAGTAAAGCCACAAGCTGTATGGCCAACAAAACTGAAATGAGGAAGAGCTAAAGAGTATTTGAATGAGCAGAGGTCTCTTGCCTCTAAATGTATTGTTACACGTTACTTTTAAATTAGGACTTGCCTGTACTGGACTGTCTCCTACTGTAGTGGAGTTTTTCATGGGCATAAGGACATTGAGAGCAGCCTTCCAGCCCTGCTGATGAAGCGTAGACGCCCCGCCTGAAAAGGGGATGGCTCCTGGATCCAAGTTTTCCTTTCCCGCACTGATCCATGGACACCAGTCTCTGTGCTGAGCGAGTGGGTCAAATGCATTCTTGTGCAGGGGTCCGTCCTGAAAGAGAAAAGTAGATGCAAAATGTTAAACCAATATATATATAACGTATATATTATATTGTATGTATTACCCTCAACATGTTGCTTTAATGATTAGGCAATGCTACGCACAAGTCATAAACGTAAACTGGAGAAATGGGATCATTAATGTTGCCACTTGAGTCTTAGTCCTAAAATTGTGAAAAAAAAGAAGGTGCGCAAACAGCAGTAATGTAAGCCCTTACAGGACCACCAACTGATGAGAGGCAGAGGCGTTTGGGAGGGTGATGCAGGCCGGCAGTCCCATCAGCCCCAGAATTGTCCCCTTGCCCTCGACTGCGGGTTGCAGGCCTCTTGCCCCTGCTCAAAGGACTAGGCAGATCTTCATTAGGACTGGGTGAGTCTCTGCTTCGGGCACGCAGGGCCACAGGGAAGGAGGTGCCTTCACCCTGTAACACACACCAAAACCTGGTGAAAAATCAGCCTAGCATGTTTTGAAGATTTCATTTGCCATCATTATACACAGAATAAAGATGACATATGCACATATAGCATTTTTTGCTTAAGGCTTGCCTGGTCAGAGCGGGTAGAGTCCTGGCTCCTGAGCTTCATGCGACATGGAGTTGTAGCGGGGCTGGGTGATGCAGATGTAGGATGGTCCCCTTGGCCCTCATGTGGCACAGCTGAGGCCAGACCTGTTATTTGGGTAGAGGGGCTTGCAGTGGTTGGTAAGGCATCACCTTCACCTCCCATTACCTCCATCTGGTGGAAATTCCACAGGCCTACTTTGCGCATACAGTAGGAGCATGTAAGGATGGGCAGGTTCATGGCGTGCAGAGCTGGGCTGAAGACAAAGAAATCAAGGGTTCAGGCATCTTGATTAGGTAGAAGTGCAACCAAATGTTATGACATTTTTAAAAAAAATATGAAAAGGTAGCACTAACTCAAATTTCCAAGTCGTTGAGGACAAAATATATAATATTTCACTTGTTTATTTCAGTGGGTCAAATACAGTAAAATAGGAGTTTCATCTCACCTTGCAGCCCAGCCACAGAGAGCGACTATGCACGCAGCCACCTGGACAGCTAAAGGTTCAGAACATGGAGTCCCTCCGTTTCTTTTTTGTTCTTCCTCAATCAGCTGCAGTATAACACTGATAACATCCTCAGTCAAAGACTGCAAAGAAACAGTGGACATTAATTAAACATGCACAATAAGAAATGTAATGTCTTTTGAAACTACATAAAGTGTTAATGAATCTTCTCCATAATGTGCAAGAGGGCAGTTTTGATCTTATGCACAAAGGCCATCACCCTTCCTCACCATGGATTTCAGCTGCTCAGGCTTCATGGCTGGCAGCTGCTGTGCAAGGAGACAGGCGCTCTGAAAGCGCTCTAAGAAGGCAGTGAGAAGTGCCGATGGTTCACAGGCTGGAACCAGCCAGAACCGCTCTGAAATGATAGCATCACTCATGTGACTTCCATGTGCAAAGTTAAAATCTTAATGCAGCTGAGATGACATACTTAAAAATCATTTTTGTTAGTATACACATGCTATATAAAAATGTTGCTCTTGCCTGGGCATGGAAAGTCAGGCCAAGGACAAAACTTCTCATGCTGTGTCTGAAGCTGCTTCGATATCTCTGCAATGCGGGATTCATCTGTTTGAAAGAGGACGCGCGTCAGCATCACCTTACAAAATTAAAGTTTATCCTTTTATTTTAATTTCACCAAAAGTTGAGCTTACATTTTTCAAAGTCTAAAGTTGGTTGTAGTGATGCACAAAGGAAGGCCTGGCAGCTGGAGCACTTCAGCATGTCGCAGCCAACGTTGATCCAGCCATATCTGGCACACATCAGGGGGGACAGTACACGGGGCTTGCTTGCCCATTTCAAACAGTGCTACGCTAAGGAAAGGATCCCACAAATACAAAACAATATATTCCAATTCATTAGTTTAGGATAAAAAAGTGAATATGTGCGCATGTCCCCCACAGTATTCATTTAACAAATTCCAAGATCATCACAAGCAATATCTTCATAGATCAACCAGATGAGTGATTATTGTATTTGAGGTTGTATATACTCTTACAATTTGAAAATCTACAAGGTTAAAAAAAATAAAAAAATAAAAAAAAGTAAAGGATATTGAATATGACTCCACTCTAGAGAAAAAGGCTTCTTTGTTGGTTGCCTCGCAAGGTGCTTGAGTGTTGCTTGTCACCTCCTTCAAACCTCCTTGTCCACTGAAATTCATACACAGCAAAAACACACACTCAGTATCCACAGTAGTTTGCCTGATTGAAAACTAACTAAAGTGACATACCGTCATATTTTAAGTCCACACCCCCCTCTCCCTCCCTTATCTGTAGCAGTGCACATGAGCGATAACACCACGCAAAATAAAACTTGTACGTTAGACGGACACATAACATTTAAATGCTACGCCAACTCCCGTTCCTGGCCCGCATGCTCCCGTCTCTGTGGAGACATGTCCCCTCTGACTGAAGGCGGCTACAGCAGCAGCAGCAGCAGGGCTGCCAGGCTAAGTGGCTAACCAAAACTAGCTCATTTCAATGTGTTCTTCGGCCCCTTTAAATCAAAACAGATCGAAACTGCACCTGATGGACCCGATGCCTGCCGATGAGACTCCCTCGTTGAGAATTTCACGGACTTTCTCCGGAGATGCAACAGAAGACTTTTGTTGATTAGAGTTGCAGAGACGATCCCCACGACTACCGCCGAGAGTCGCCATGTTCCGCTCTTGAGGTTCCCCCCCGGAAAATAAACCCTGAAACCAATAGTTCCGTCTTGTAACGCCCCCGGTCAGTTATTAAAGAACCAGGCTGGTTGTTATTCCAACAACTTTATTTAAAAAATATTAAAAAATAAAGTCCAGGTGTTGTGACAATTAAAAAGCGACTCATTGTATCTGGAAAAGCAGTCAATGATCTTTGACAGGTCAAAGATCATCACATTATTCATTATTGAATGATATCAGGACAATCAGTGGTATACAATGCTGCCAATTACTTACAGTAAGGCAGCATTTCTTCTCCATTTTTTTTTAATTGACAGAATGTGTTTACCTTATGTAAAGTATATTTATAATAGGCTCTTAGCCATTTTAAAGGTTTTTAATCAGTCAAAATAAAATGCCTCACTTCACGGGATGACTTGAATTATCATGAATATTTCATACAGACATTTATGGTCTCCAAAAGATGAATCCCCTGACTTTTCCTGTTCTTCAGTGTGTGTAATAAGTGGTTAAATGATAATAAATCAAACTTTTTATTTTACATGGTTTTATTGTCACAACAAGTTATTTGATAAAACAAGTATTTTTGATCATGTATATTCTATTTTCATAGTTCTATTTTCTTAGTATTGATCATGTTGAGTGTGTCACTGATATTGCTGTCCACCCTGTCATTTTGGGCTAAATGCCCCTTTAATAAACCAGCATTTTGTCTTTCTTAAATGGAGACTGAAACAGTGGCTAGTTGCAGAGTAGGTGTTTACACTTGTTTCATCATATTAGGTGTGGAGTTAAATGTTGTCAGGCTTAACATGTCCACTCTGTCATAGTGAAATATCAATTAATATTAATCATTCTACTTTGATAAAGTAAAATTTATTTTTTTGGATTTATGATGTAGGGGCAATAAAGCAGGTCATTTCTTAAAATAGGGAAAGTCTAGTTAATTTTTAATAGTTTTATCATTTGTGTCAGTGGCATTGTTTGCTGGTGTTATTGTGAAACTTGGACTTTCTATTTAAGCACATGAATCATCTTTGTCAGAAAAAAAACCAAAAAAAACAAAAAAACAACTGTTGTTTTGTTTTTTTTGAGACACGCGTTGTTCCGCCCCATCTCTGATGACGCAACATCCTCATAACAAGTCCCCTGATTGGTCAAATGTCTCACAGCCGAAGGGGGCGGAGGGGGTTAAAATTTGTGAATGGCTTCAAACTGATTGAGAGGAGGAAGGGTTTATAATGTTTTATCAGCACTTTAGCCGGTGTTATTTTTATTCAATGTGACATTCGTCAGGACTGTATTGTAACCGGGGAAACCATGTCGTACGCTGCACGTGCTCCAAGTCCAGACCAGCTGAATAAATTCGAGAAACTGACAGGCAGGCCGCCGCACGGTGAGACGTTAGCAGGTCGGTCAACAACATTAGCAGGGCATGCTAACGATTGATTTTTTAACTTGTTAAAACGTTGTCACAATGTCCCAGTCAATTAAACATTGTGTGACTGAGATCAGCTCCTCTACACACAGTGTTTTGCATGCTAAGAGTTTAAACGATGCCTTTACTAGTGACAATGCTAAGTGCGGTGTTTAAGCTAGCAACGTCCAACAATTCTGCTTGTTTATCTTTTTTAATACTCGGTTTGTAATCACACTCAGCTATCATGTATATAAACAGGTGTTCACTATACACTTTTAATTCCCCTACAGTCTTGTCTTTTAGCCGTACAGCCAGCTGTATGTATGTGGCCTGGCACACATTGGCACAGTCATTGATTAGTATGTGTGCTGCCCTGAAAACACCTTGTTGCCATTTTTAAGAGAAAGATAAAGACATTTTACTTCTTGACTTGGGTCGTTGTAAAGTCACTATTTATTGACTTTGAAGGTATTCACGTCTACAGATGATGCAGATGGTTTCTCAGTGCTGGGTGTTTTTCTGCATCTATTATTATTATTATTATTATTATTATTATTTACCCTTTTTTATGTTGAACACAGTGGATCCTATTTAGTGCGCAGACATTATTGAGATACTTCATCATGTGTGGGAAAAACCCCAGGAAATAAAGACTCTGTTCTGGTATTTTACATTTGTCTGTTAGTATTGGATTTTAATGTTGTGATAGACATTATCTTTAGTACCCTGGCTTTTAGCTTTAGTAGCATTAGCCTTAATATTATATTTATTCAATATATATATATATATATATATATATATATATGTGGCCAAAAAATAATACAAAACAGCCAAAAGTAATGAACTTGCTGATTTGTGTGTCATCTCTCTGTCTCTGTAGGCCTCCCTTCGTTTCTGCGTTTTTTTCCTAATCCATTATGAATCCTGATGATTAAAAATGTATTAGTTAGCTGAAGCATCAGAGTTGAGTTGTAGGTGGGCCTCAGTGCTATTCTTAGTACATTAAACAGAGGTACGTTATTAGACTTTTGTTTACGTTATTAGACTTTTGTTTAATGTGCCCTGTATTCTTTCATCATGTGCCTGCTGGTAGAAATCTGCTAAACCCTCAGGCCAAAAATTTATCTAAAATGGTGTCTTATTATGGACTATTTGCATATCTTTCCTTGTAAGGCCTTGTAGATAATGTTGTACATGTAAATAGACTTCTTTCTTTCTCTGTCAGCCATCTAATATGTGCCGTACAACATAGGGCATATAAAGATAGGCCTATCGCTTAAGTATCATTGAAGGTTCGTGTCAAAGTCGATGTATTTATGGTGAGATCCAACTGGGTGCAAACACATTGGACAAAAAAAAAATGCAATGCACTATTGGCACTGTTACGGCACAGCTAGAATATCTTGGGCCTTTTTTTCATCATGTTAAGCCCTCAACTGTATGAATGTGATTCATATTTTCAGGTTCAGTCAGTGATAAAGCTTCATCACTGGCTGCACAGTATCCCTCATCACCACTCATCCAATGAAGCTTTGTTCCTTCATTTCCAGGTCATCGTACTCCCCCCGCCCGCAGTGGACATCGCTGTGTTGCTGACAACACTAACCTGTATGTGTTTGGAGGATACAACCCTGACTATGATGAGTCTGGCGGCTCAGAGAATGAAGACTATCCGTTGTTCAGGGAGCTTTGGAGGTACCACTTCGCCACAGGCTGCTGGCAGCAGATTCGAACAGAGGGCTACATGCCCACAGAGCTGGCATCTATGTCAGGTGAAACACTGTATAACTAATAGTTTTTATTAGTATTTATTAGTCTTTATACACCCCCCCCCTCTTGTGTTTTCTATGTATGAAAATTGAGTTTTGTGTTTGTTTTCATTCAGCTGTTTTGCACGGGAACAACCTCCTGGTGTTTGGCGGTACTGGGATCCCCTTTGGTGAAAATAACGGCAATGACGTCCATGTTTGTAATGTGAAGTACAAGCGATGGTCACTGCTCAACTGTCGGGGGAAGAAGCCCAACAGAATTTATGGACAGGTAGCTTTAAAAAAAAGCATTTATCAGGGATGATCAGTATATGAGAGTTTTTGGAGAATGTAGCGTAAGTTTTTGTTTTTGCTGAATGTACAAAATGTCATATCTTCCCAACTCCAGGCTATGGTCATTATAAATGGCTTCCTGTATGTGTTTGGAGGGACAACGGGTTACATCTACAGCACAGACCTGCACAGGCTGGACCTGACCACCAGGGAGTGGATCCACCTTAAGCCCAACAACCCTCCTGACGACCTGCCTGAGGAACGGTAGGGTGTCGTCTGAATTCCTTGCAAGATGTAACAAAGCTACAGATCTTTACAGTTTTGACATAATGTGCTATTGCACGTGTCACAGGTACAGACATGAAATAGCACATGACAGACAGAGGATCTACATTCTGGGAGGAGGAACTTCCTGGACATCTTACCCTCTGGACAAGGTACAACAACACTGTGGACTCATGGACAACATACGCATATGCTATCTCTCAATTTAAATTGTAAATTAATCTTTTATTAAAAGTCATTTAGACATATGGTAAATACTGTGTATGTGTGTCTTTATCTGTGTATCTTTTTTTCTTTTACTAGATACATGCATACAATCTGGAGACCAATTCCTGGGAGGAAATTACAACTAAACCTCATGACAAAATAGGTCTGTATCCTGCAGCTCATTATCAGCTAAATCTGTTACTTCCCATGCAAGTTGTTCTAAAACGCCTGTGACTTTGACAGGATATCCTGCTCCCAGGAGATGCCATAGCTGCGTGCAAATACGAAACGGTGAGCATTTTTAATAGTGCATATCACATCCTCATATGTTAAACTTTAATTCTTTAGTTGGTTTCTATCTGACTCCTGGCCAGCAAACAGCAACAGTTACATGTATCTGACCATTCATTTCTCTCTAAATGTAGATGTATTTATCTGCGGAGGCTACAACGGGGAGTTGATATTAGCTGATCTGTGGAAGATCAACCTGCAGACTTTCCAGTGGAGTAAACTACCAGCGGTGATGCCCGAGCCCGCCTACTTCCATTGTGCTGCTGTCACCCCAGTTAGTACAACGTTACCTTAGTACCTAGAAACCTTTTCTTGCCCAGAACACAGTAAAATGAATCATTATAGTTTCTCACAAATTCCAACATTGACCCATAAACCAACAATAAAGGTGTATAAACAAAAAGTGAAAATGGTGGAATGAAAAAGGGCACTTCTATACTGTTAATTTGTATACATGTCTCTCTGTCCTTCTCTAGGCTGGCTGCATGTACATTCATGGTGGTGTAGTGAACATCCATGAGAACAAAAGGACTGGCTCTCTGTTTAAGATCTGGCTGGCAGTGCCCAGCCTGCTGGAGCTGTGCTGGGAGAGGCTCCTCAAAGCCTTTCCCCATCTGACGTCACTCTCCACCATGCAGCTGCTCAACCTGGGCCTCACACAGGAACTCACTGAACGCTTAAAATAGGCCACACAGTGGAGGACAGACGGATGAATGGATGGATGGGAAGGGCAGGACTGGAATGAGAGGAGATGAGGTTTGACAGAGCACAGAATTTAATTCGCAGCAAAATTCTCGGGAAAATGCCGTCTCCTTCCCCTGCCTAACAATCGCCCCGCCTTAAAACCAAAAACAATGGGATGCCTTTTTTCCTTGGTTATGTTTGTTCTTATTTTTTTTGCAGTTACAGTGATGACACATACAGAAAATAAATGTGGGATGTTTTATGGATTTTACTCAACCCTTCTCCCCCCCTCCGCCACCGTTGTTCCTTACATGTTGCCCTTGTGTCAGACTAAGTATGAATTCAGATTATCGGCCTTGTGACAGCTGGAAATACTTTATTTTGCAATGTCATGTTTTGTTTTCAAAGACTTCCCTCTCCCATTTTTAAAACAAAAAACAAAAAAAACATCCTTCTCTACTACTTTTAAGAATTCTGTACAAAAGAAGCTGCATGCATATTTATTTGTAGGACAAATGGTTGCCTGGGGATATTCTCATCATCTGTTATCACTTTGTCTTGCATATTTGTCAGCATTTTTCTTTTTTAAACCGATCCCATAAGCAGTTGTGACCATAGTAATGGTTTCAGTCTATGAAAGTGGAAGATGCTGGTTTTGCTGGACGGATGTACCGGTGTTTTTGCACATTTAAGCCAATTTCCAAAGACAAATCGCATATAATTTAAATCACTGCTGACCATTTTTCTAAAGCATGTTGTTGTGTTTCATGGTATAAATATGGTGTAAATATCTACTTCCAGAAGCTTGAAATTTGCTTACATTTGTTAGTCATTCACAGGGAATTTTAGTTTCTGTTTTTATTGTTGAAGTTGTGTTATAATTTCATTACATAAATAAAAGCGGACATTGTGTTAATTTTTAGGAATTATCTTAAGAAGTCCTTCTTTTATGCCAAATGAATGGAGCAAAGGAAAAAACTAAATGCCTTGGAAATATAAAGAAACATATGTGATTTGTGGCAAATTGGCTAAAACATGCACAAGTACTGTATGCCCTCTTAGTGTGAAAGAAAGGTTAAATGCTGGTTTTGCCTGTGTCTGAGCCTTTTGTATTTTTTTTGGTACAGCCTAGTTTGGAGAATTCCCTGTAAAAAAAAAAAGGCAAGGTGTCTTCAAAATTCAAAATGCATCAATAATTAATTCTCTAAAAAAGGAATAATTTAATTTTCATCCTGTTTGCAGCTTATGTTTGTAAACCATGCAACACATCACTGTGAATTTGGTGCTCTTTAAAATTAACTTAAAAAAATGCTTTTATTCAAATAAAGACTTAATTATGTTCAGAGTTTTACTCCCTTTCTGTTAACGGCATTGGAATTGTTTTGCACGGGGAGTCGCTAAAGTAGCAGGCTTACACAAACATACTGCAGTGCCTTTTTCAAACTTTAAATGTGTTTGCAAAGTTGCAGAAATATCGGTAGTAAAAGACTTTTGCATGTTTAGACAGACGAGGTTTATGTTGAAAAATTATTTTTTCAAGCCGGTGAACATTTTAATCACTTTAATCCAGTCATTGCATATTAAAATTCAACATGTTGGTAGCAAAAATTGCAACATGTATTCTGTTTGAGGATGTAAAAAAAAAAAAAAAAAAAATGTATTTTGTTCCTGTGAGTAGCCAGAGTAGATTCAGGACAGGATGCAACATATTGAGCCTTTATTTTATTACATACATTATTAAGCCTAAAAGCACTTACTCAACATGTCAAGGTATTGTGTTGAATACAGTTCCTCTGTTAAATAATTTAATTTAACTGATGCCAAATAATGTTGCGCTTGAACTGTGATTATGATAACAGCTTAGGTGAAACCTTATTTTTGTTTATACGAGATGTCTGATGCTTCCCAGAAACGCATGAATCTGACTGCCCTTTTTTACCCCCCCCTTTTTTTTTTTTTGTTCTGCATAACAAACTACTTGGTGCATGTCATCGCCTGCTTTTTAATATTAACGTCATCAAACCTTTACTTTGCAACGTAGTTTTAAAAAGGTGACTGCTATAATGTACAATAGGCTTGTGTGAATGTTGTGTTGGAGTTCTGTCAATAAAGTATTCTGTAAATAGTTCTCCATTCCCCCATTTCCTTTCCTTGACTAATAGTCTAGCATGACACATAATTAAAAAAATATTACCGCATGAAATGTGTTGCATACAATTATGGGATTGTCAGAATGCACAACAGTTCAATATAGCATCACACATGCTGTTTGACATGTTGAGTATAAATAAATGTACCAAAATGCCAATAATGAACATAAGAGTATGTAGCAGTAAATAAAAATATATCTACAAATGATAGAGCTCCAGGGATTTCCCAGAAAAATGGGTAATAGTTTATTTTCACAATTTCATTCACCATAGAAGTGATGCCAAGCCCAATGTAAGAGTCATGAGTGTGACTATTCACCTCAACTATCGATTTTTGTTCTTAATCATAACAACCAAAGTATTTTCCGATCGAGGCACCTGAAGTGAAATCTTATCAGATCTGCTCTAATGTGTATCAATCTAGGGTTTCTTGACATGAAAAAAAGGTTAAGACCCACTGATGTAGTGCAGCGTCGTTTAAAATAGGCTTATGTGACAGTTTATAAATTGATGCATTTATTATATCCAATATTAACCACATAATAGAATTATTCAGACCAAAAAAAAATAAATAGCACAAATGTACATTTAGATGCAAGAGCAATTTTATAATCATAATCAAGCCCATCAACACTTAAGGGGATACCAATGCGCACGCACACACATCCCAACACCATTCAGTATCAATATTTACAGCTCCACTGTGGCATTTCTCATCTTAATCCAGTTGTACTGTATTCCCTGTTTTTGTGCCACTGACAGACAATGTACAACCCACACCACGTGACAATGCAGGATTTGTGAGGCGGCATCAGTTTTTGGAGCCTTGTGATTTTTCTTGACGAGCAGATCAACAAGAGCGGGGAGATGGAGCGAAGAAGTAAAGGGCCAAAAGGATGAGGTAAACCACCACTAGAGCAGTGCCTGCAAACAAAACACAATGATTATATACACAGTAATCTACATGTGAATTCAGACTTTACCGGTTTGCTAGTAGGAAGTCATTATTCAGACTAATACACAGCCACAGGCTTACTTGATACCTCATGTATCTGTATGGTTTATAGGGACATATGTACTGTTTATGTGATAAGTTTTTGCCAACACATCTACGATTCTCTATTGATGCCTTGGAAGTGATAATGTCCTTTACCTTGATTATGACTTACCCTGAAAATAGTCACATTTTCCATCCATGAAGATGTAGTTGACCAGAATGACACTGAAGATGCTGGCCCAGAGATGAATATCACTGAACACAAGCACAAACCCAACATCCTAAAGAAAAGAAGTTTGCATAAAGTCATGAATTAAAACAATTTCATTATGTATAAATAAAAATTTCCAAAAACTGATCAAATGATTTTACTTACATAGAATGCATTGAAGAGGATGAGTAGGGGAATTTGAATCATGCAGACTTGCACCGCAATACAACTGCCCACTTCAAGGCTGCAAAAAAAAAAAAAAAACAAACAAAAAAAAAAAAAAAAAAAATCAGTCAAAAATCATCCTCGATATCAATTTATATTAAAAACACTTCACGGATTCAAATGCTGTTCAAATACTACATGTAAATGCCTAAATGTGGTAATATGTGTAAGATACACCTTTTTTTGCATGGGTCAGTTCCTGACATTAGTTATTAGGGCCATTAGGTGTCACCATTCAGGTGATGCATCACAGTGATGGAGAATTACACTACAACAGTGAGCTCCTACCTCAGGCTGATGTTGTTCTGCAGTGCAAACTGGATCCCATTGACAATCTCGGGAAGCTCAGGCACCATAGCCAACACTGTGACACCGATGAAGTACTGTGAGAGAGGAAGATAGCAGTGAATGCAAAGAAACACACAGAGAAAAACAAGAAAAGCCCAAAATACATTATGAACCAGAGGCTGGACTCTGCGTTTTATCACTTTATCTCTTAATATAATCAGGTAGAGTTTGCATTTGATTCAAAGCTGTCCATCTGAAACCGAGTGTGAATCGGTGAATCCCATTAAAAAAGTAAAGTATTTTGAATACCTGGGAGATGGAGGAGTGGGTCAACATTGGCTCGATGTTCTCAGTGCTGAGGTCAGCGCAGCAGGCCATCAGCACTGTGGCAACAATCAGCACTGCAAGAGCCCTCCACCGGGACCAGTGGACTACATGATGACCTGCTTGTAACAAACATCAGATCAACCGACAGGCACGAGTTTTATATTTATGACTTACCTCGCTGCTGCTTTAACATAGCGGAGTCTAAACTTACGTTCTTCATGCTTTAGAGTAGCGGCATGCACAGGCACAACTTTATCTCAATGTGTTTTCCTTCTGTGACTCACATGCACAAATGGGTTAATAAGGCAAGGAACTGGCAGTCAGTGCTTCCCATTAATGTTTTATCCCTTCACCCAAATGATTAAAAGAACACACACACCTGTTGCAACGTGGCTGGTGGCAATAATGCTGGCATTGATACACGAGTTGGCAGCACCTAGATGACCAGTGGTGACCTCACCAGTGGGGTGATAGGTGCTGGTACCCTCTTGTGCGTACTGACCGTGTGCATGGCCCCCTTGGCCATCGCTGATATGGATATCATAGATGTGGGAGTGGGTCTTTAGTGTGAAGATGAGGCCTATCAAGTATGCAGCAGGCAGCAGCACAGAAATAGTGTACACCAGGGCCCTGAAATAACATTGAAGAAATCATAGTCAAAACACCAATTTAATCCTTTGATGTATTTTGCTGACCTGAATACTTCAGAAAAAAAAAAGCTTGCAAAATAAAAGAAATATGCATGTAGCTCCTGGACTTACTCAATATGGGACAGAATCAAATGTGGGTCAGAATGACTCTGTTGAGGACAAAGAATGAGGATGAAAATTAACATTTCTCCATAAAAACCTTCGAGTTTAGTAGCTGCAGGAATCAATAACGGTTTAATCGTCATGGTGAGAGCATCTGTTAATACAAATGTCCATGCAATGGAGTACAGAGAGAGCACTGTCTGGCATGAATAACACCATCATCATACATAAAAGGGAAGAAGCTGCCCACCGTGTCATAGTGACAATCCTTGCAGACGAAGGGTGCGCTGGTATTGCCTGGAATATTGGTGCAGCTCTCACACATCAGATTACCAAAGGTCTTTGAGAATAGGGTGGGGGCAAACACACCTGGGGGTAATATTACAGCATGAGAGTTATGTTTAGAGCTTTATGCATTTTGTCAACAGAGAAAGCGATGCAATACGTACCTCCTATTGATATGAAGAGTAAAGCCGAGCTCACGCCGGCTGAGCGACTGTTAAATCGCTGCTCCCTGTGTTTAATGCCCCCAATGATCATGCAGATACCCTGTGTAGTTGACAAATACAGCAAGAGGTAGATGCGTTAATATCAGCGTTTGTCTTACCATTTCTGAAACAAGCATTCAGAGAACACACACACACACACACACACCACTCAGGGAACAAAAATGGAAATCATCACAATGCTGCATGTGAACTGAAACTTACAGGTATGAACAAGATACACCCCAACAGGGTCCCGGTGAGGGCAGCTTTGACAATTTCTTCGTAACATTTGGTGCCAGCGCGGTATCCCTGCAGCAGTGCCGTGATATAGAACGTCATCTCTGTGATGGAGCCAAAAGTTGCGTTCACCACCGCTCCCACTGCAAAGTTACTCTGTGCAGAAATGCTGTGGGAACACACACACACAGTTACCGATAAAACAACCATTAAGCATACTGTTCAAAATAAAAAGGGAATTCTCATTTCATCTTCATTCATCTACTGGCCAAGGACACAAATGCACATAAAAATGTACCTGGCTATACCCATGCCGATATAGTAAGATAGAGGAATGATGGAGGTGATGGCCATGGCAAACTTCGTTTCTGCACTGAAGTTATTGTGGTCGTGGTCAGTATAGCCAATAATCAGAGTGATTATTACCAAAGGAATTAGGTCTGCAGGGAACATAGACTTAGGAAGAACAAAATGATAGACAGTGGCCTGCAGATGGTTGCTCCAAATGTGATAGAGTGCTAAAAATGTCTGGTACAAATGTAATGTATGTAAATACAAGTTTTATTTTTCATGCCCTTAACTTCTGTCAAGTTAGTTCAAACAACCTAAAAAGGATACTGAGAGCAAAGATGTTGATTCCTTGGACAGTGTATTTGTAGTAATACACGTTGAACGCGTGGTAACAGCATAAGATCACTCTGGTCTCATAGCCATGTGTCTGCAAAAAGACAACGTAAAAAATGCACCTCAAGTAACAAAATTTATTTATTAGATGTAAACATACAGTTAACTGATAAGGTTTAAAGGGCTAGTTTACACAAATAAAAAAATCTCCACTTAGCTCTGGTGGTATCTAGCACGTGGTATTGTTATGCCAAGGTTTTGAAGTATCTACCAGCCTCTTATTTTTTATAAAGAAACTATTTTCTATCGAAGTCCCAAAAATGTCCACACTATTAGAGCCAGATATCTAAAAAAAAATAAAATAAATAAATAAAAATAAACTTGTGGTTGGTGTTTTTGACAAGCATGACCAATAAGGAAAAGGAAGGAAAAAAATGCTTGTGCTCCATATTCTGTCATTTCAATAAAATGACCCTGTACCTTTTCCAGTGTGTGTATCTGAACGTCCTCCGGTGCCATGAGCAGGACAATGGTCAGCGTGCGAGCGTTCATCTTGGCTACAGGGATGGTAAAGACCAGCAGCCAGGAAAGCACACAGGCCAGGGAGTGGACCACAGCCAGGACAGGATAGGCCAGTAACAGCCAAATATAAGTGCTGACGCGGCACTATAGAGAAGGACAGCGACCAGCACGGCACAAAAAGGTATACAGATGAAATCATTCATAATCAATACTGCATAAATATGACTTTTGCATTGCAACAACTGATTAAATGATATTTTTCCTCACCCAGTGCTTTGAAATATGTCTGGCTGGTAGTTCTGGGACGGGGATCTCAACAGGGATGGGGGAAGACACCAGAAGGGGCGAGGAGTCCTTATCCCTGACTAGGTCCTTACTGTCCTCAGAGTCCTTCTCTTCAGGAATTACCTCACACTTTGGGGGCTTCACAATGGATCTCTTCACTACATCACCAGCCTGAAGAAAAAAACGGAGATGACGACATGATATGGTGAATATCCGCCTAATGGTACCATCTGAGGAACATAAATTCAAAGATACATGAGACTAATTGGAAAGTTAGGATATGTCATATGATAAAGTTTACCTTCTCTAACGACCTCCCGAATGGCCAAATGAAGTACCACGCCAACTTAAAACAAAGTTTGCCTTAAAAAAAAAAAATTTAAAAAAGCAAAAAACAAACTAACATGATGTTCTACATTTAAAGGGAGAGATTACAAGTGGTGCAGATGTGTACAGTACAGAATACAAACCATAGGGGGCCCCGAAGATTGTTAGAAACATCACAGGACAAATGAGGAGGTAGATTAAAGAGATCCACCATCCAAATAAAAATACATAAACTATGTTCCCAAAGGTGATCACGGACCCTGAAAGAAAGACGATATCATAAAAATAAAAATAAAAAGTTACTTCTTTTGATAAACTGCATGCAGTTCATACTGTGAAACTGAATTAAAGAGAAAAAGACCTTCTCGAGGCTTAACAATGCTCAGATCAGAGTAGAGCTCTTTGACGACGTCCGATCGGTCTTCAATGGGCTTTTCTGTTACATTTCCCTTCCACTTTCTGAAGCCAAACTGGAAAAGATTAACAACATGTTACATCAACAACGGAAGTAAACACGGACACAAAATGCTAAATAGAGCCCTCGCAATCTCTTAAAAGTGATAGATACAAGTCACTAATAGACATCAGGAGCATAAAGAAAATGTCAGGCCACCCATAAACCAATCGAATGTTAAAGATTGACCTAAAGACTGCTCACCTTGTAGTTGTTGGCCTCCCTGTGGGCCTCCACCTCATTCTCAGCTCTGATTGTGGTCTTAGAAGTGCCTTCATCCCAACCCTCTTCTCCATACCGTGACGGAGTCGAGCGTGCCGAGGTGCCATGGCCTCCTGCGCGGATTACAACTATTATTATTAACGCTTCCACATGCCAAGATGTGTTTTTTTTTATCAATATCTACAGGATACTTATTTGTATGAGGCCTCACACACCTCTGTGGACAGTGAGGAAACATTTCGGTGTGTAGTGGCAGAAGTGGTGGGAAGAAGCATCTGGGGAAGGCGTCTCTGCTGCACCTAGTTCTGGATGCTGCGGGCCAACGCACAGCCTATCAATTTGGGAATGTCGCCGTGGAAACCGGTGATGTTGCTCAGGATCCACATAGTTCTCTGAATAAGAAAAAAAAAACATCACCGAGAACAGAGTTATGGAGTAACGCAAATGCAAATTTAACACAAAAGTATCAAGCCTAGGGTCAACGCCCTCCAGCTGCACCCATAGAGATGTGTGCGTGACTAACAGAAACCTCCTGAGAGTCATGCAGAGTGTCCCCTCTCCCCACAGTCAACTGCTGCCTGCCAAGACTGATCACATTATCAATGCATTGCAACACATATGGGGTGAGAAAACCTGACTCGGCTATGCTTTGAAATTAAAAATAGAAACATGCTGGTCATACTGAATATAGTCCAACTGCTTCTGCATCTGGATGAGAACTTTGCTATCTGCTGTCTTAACTGTTACTCTCCATGTCTGATAAAAGATCAAATGTAGCAATGTATGTTGATTTTAAAAAGCCAATGATACTGACTTGCATATTAAATGCATAATTAAAAATGTTCCCTGATGCCTCCTGCTAACATTTTAAATACTTTGGTAGAGAGCTTACAACCTTCCCGCAACCCACACTGTGGCATTCCCATTAAAACTATGGAAACTACCGTAAAGTGTGGAGTGATGAAATAACTTGTTTTTATTTTCTTCCTAATTAGACCAACCACTAAACAGGCTCGATAAGTCCAAAGATAAACTATTAAGATATAACATTTCTTATCTACATGTTACCTGTCTGAACATGGAGGCTTGTCTAAAACGTCTCAAAGACTTCTGTTGAGTTTAAATATCAAAACAGAACACTTTAGAGAATTGTTTGAAATTTTAAGGGCAAAGTAGGAATCGTTTGAGGAGGCTTTGCTCCACAGGTGATTTTGATTGACAAATTAGCTCAAAAAAAAAAGAAAACCCAACAAAAACACGTCCAAACTCCAAGAAACTGATGGTGTGAGTTTTAAAAATCAGTTGCGAGGAGACAAACGTGGACTTAAAGGTGATGAAAAAAAACAAAAACAAACCAAAGTTTGGACTCACCTGAGGAATCAGCCGCGGATCTTCTCCGCAGGTTCTCCGCGTCACCTGTCACCAGTGAAGACTTTCTGTGGGACATTTCTTTATTCGTTTTATTGCCTATGTATTTGTGTGTGTGTTTGTGTCAGTCCTGTATGATGTGTGAGTCGTGGGTCATCTCTTTATAAAGTCTGTCGTGCCTTCACTGGCGGTTTACCACGACACAGACAGAGAGGGGAGGGGGGATGGAGTAGGAGGGCTGCAAGTATCAGGGACGTTTCTAGCTTTTTTTGGGGCCGTGTGCAAAATCTTATATAAGGCCCCCCCATCCCCCCTTAAATAATGAGGTTGGTTGTTAATTTATATTCAAGGAGGAAAAAATATATACACGTGTGATCCATGTATTGTATTGTATTATTGTCTTTCTGCTAATCTTTCTCTCTATTTATATTATCTTTATTTCATTATGATGCCTAATTGGTTTGTGTTACTGCATTGTTGTCGTGCATGTTTGCAAGTGACGCTTTCTATTACTAAAATGATGGAGACAAACTGCATCAGATGCACCCAATGTGTGACAATATGGCAACACAGTCGCACAAAAAGTGTCGGATTATATTTATTTACATATAAAACCAAAAAAAAAACAAACAACGGTACAGCTGCACAATAAAAGTGACAGTAAATGTCTTTTTTTACACAGTTGGGAAACTACATAGATGAAGTAACACACGAAGGACCTGCTGTTAAATCTTTTGACAGCTTACAAAAACAGAATTTATCACTTTTCACGGCTCGAAAAGTCATTAAATCGTTTCCAAAGAATTCTTCATTTTAATTTCTCGATCGTCTTTCAACTTGTTGGATAGATATCGCTTTATTTCTGATGCCAAACTCACTATAATGTTACAGCCAGCTCAGCTACTAATAACATAATTATTTCTCTCTCATACACATCTCACATGAATAACTGGACTTACATTAGACAAACTAGTCTGCAGCGTCTATAAAGCAACCTATCACAGTCTATTTAGCGTCATTTATCCACAGTAAGAGAGAAATGGAGGAAATTTTGGTTCCAGCACATGTACGGTGACAGCTTTTAATAGAGTTGACTCTTCCCTTTTTATTTACCATCTCAGCAGAGCAGAGTAATCAAGTGATTTGATATATAAATCTGTACAAATAATACCCTTATTGAGAAACAAGCTATGAACAACCTATATACAGTACACACACTTGGAAAAAGAGACTGAAAATGTAAAACGGATTAAAAAAAAGAGACTTTTAAGGCCACTGTAGTGTATGATACATGATACTATAAGATTTTCAACTGGACTGAAGGGAACTGGAAACACACATGAACCCCAGTTAAGATTGAATATGAACAACAGAATAAAAAAAATTAAAAAAAGTTGAAATACTGCTATAAAAAAATAACCCTTTTCAAAAAAAAAAATACTTGTACTAGGGGAAACTGCTCTGACATATACAAGGAGAAACTTATTGAGAGGAGGAGGCCTTTTTTAATCAAATCAGTCTAAAAAAAACTAGAAGGAAGTTTTTTTTTCTTCAGGTAAAAATTACCAAGCAGCAGAGTTATTATTAGTAGTATTAATTTGATAATGACAAAAATGAGGGAAAGTAAGGACAAATGAATAATTTGGGTTATTCAGTTTTCATTTGAAGTAACTGGTCACAGTGTGTTTTATATATATATATATATATATATATATATATATAAATATATATATATATATATATATATATACACATACATAATTTTACCATTTACTTTTTGTACTTCCAGGCCTCACTTTAAATCTTTAACAAACTCTAAAAGAAACATTTGAAAATCCTAGCAGACCAGTTTGAGTCACTTTTCATCAACATCAGTTTTAATAGAGAAACAGAGATAATGGTTAGTACATAAACACAAGTTATTGTTGGCTAAATAGTGGTGGGAAGACGGCAACGGAGCCTTGAAGACATTCAAATATAATACAAAAGATGAACTGGAACAACCATGTTTTTTTTTTTTGCAAATTGCCCGTAGCATTTTTTTTAACCCACGTGGTTCACCACATCAGTCATGTTGGCCAATCAAAGATTAAGGTTCAACTGATTTAAAAATAGTAGCACTGTAGTACCTGAACCTTAGTGTCCTTTTATTGTACTCCTCCAAATGAACCGACTGGGCCAACTAGCAGTTATGACAACTTGACTTGTCTGACACCATCAGGACTAATCCTGTCATGTTGAGAGTTTCATGTTGTCACAAGCAGGGCTGGGCTGGTTACAGGATAACGACATCTATATTGTTTCAAGCCATGTACAGTTTAGCTGCCTCATTTATCTTGTCATCATGGAGTTGCCGATGAAATTGTATTGGACACAAACAAAGTATAAAAATATTTTTTTCATTAACTTATTCACAACATATTTTTTCTCTATCCCTTTCCTTTTTCTGAAAAAAAAAATTTTTTTTTTTTAAAAAACTGACTAGCTTAGTTGTATCTTCACCTCCAGGAATTAGGTGCACTTTAGTAAGAATTTGAAAGTATCCAGCACTTTTTCTAGCTTACTGTTTGTGTACCACAAAGCAACCACCAGAATATAATGGAGCTATGCTCTTAAAAGTCAGAGTCAGCATCCATAAGCTCTGCCTCCATTAGATTAGCCCGGGAGTGCATGGGTCCGTAGCCAGCCCTCCGGCCTGCCGGCACCCGAGCTACGTGGGCCAACCTCTCTGACAGCCCGTCGGTGAGATCCACCTCCCTGGGGTAGCGGGAGGATCCACTGGGTTGGCGGGTGTATGCTGACGGGAGGCAGCGCGGGCCAAGACCCAGATCCTCTGGGCGGTCGTTGAAGCTCAGGGGATTGGAGAGCACGCTGCGGTTGTAGCGGTTCTGACTACTCTGGTAGGGTGGGTAGGGACACATCTCCTCACGGGACAGAGGGTGTGAGGGTTGAAAGTCTGGGTAGGACCCTGGCAGGACTTCCTCCTCCAGCTTTTGTTGTTGCCTCTGCTGTTCCCGCAGATTGGCGACCAGGCTGGGGTGACAGGGCAGCTTGGGCAGGCGGGGCACTGAGCTGCGGCCAAACTCGCGCTGGTGATAAGCATGGTGGTCCACCGTATCCTCCACCGGACGTACCTCCTTCTTCCTCTTCTTCTTCTTCTTTTTCCTCTTCATCATCTCTGGTGAAATCTCAGCTTCTACCATCCATAGCCTGTTCCTCTCCTCCGGGGGTGGCACTGTGGAGAAAATAACGAAAATAAACTCATAATCAGCCATCGTCTGGTATAGAGAACGGGAAAACGTGAAAAAAAGCTAAAGAAGGATACTCGCAGTAAGTATAATGCCAGTGCCGTGGCCTCTCACCTGGTGTGCCAGTAGGAGTTACAGAGATGTCTTGAGGCAGGATAGCGCCTCGTCTGGCCACCATCTTAGTCACGTGCTGCGCCCAAGCTGATGACATGTCATTGGATGGCTCATTTATCTCGAAATTGATTCCCGCTATGAATGAGAAAAGAGAAACCACAACGTATCCATTTAGGGATAACCGAGGATAGCTTTCAATCCAACACACGCTCTTAATGGCTCCCCCGCGGTGCCTCAATAGCTCTGAAGCGCTCCAAGCTAAACAAGCATGTCAGCCACAGCAGCCTCACAGCAGCCTCACAGCTTACATGAGCAGAATCGTGTGTCACACAGACATAACAGTTGTTCCCAAACCACGTAAGCCTCATTACCACAGAAAGGAAGCAAATGGAAAAATCTGTTCAGAGTGGTTCAAAAAAAAAAATATATCAACACATGTGGCACCAGTTTTTGAAATATATTACTGACAACATCTAAGATCAGTTATTATCACCCATATTACAAAACAAATTCCAGTCAGCCATACAGCACTGGGTGGTGGCAGAGATGGATATGTCAAAACCTGGGTAAATAAAACCGAAACGACCTGCATGGCTTAGAAACCGCTGCAGGCGAATGAGAAAATGTCTGGTTAAACTTGATCATTTCCCACTGTGGTGAAATAAGGAATATCCTACGAATAAATCATCTACAACTAATTATTGTAAAATAAGGTATGATCCCAACTATGAATAATCCAATTGCAGTTTCAATCATTTACCACAAGGTGGAAGTGTAATATACTCACCCACTGGCCCGTCATGAGACACAGTGTGCATGCTGAACGACAGCTCCTTCTCCGGGTCCTTGTGGAGCTCCTTCCTCATCGCGAACGCCTTGGCAATCATCTTGCTCTTCTTGATCCTCTTGGGTTCATTGTCACTGCGGCCAATAATCCTGACACAGGAACATTAAGGATGGTTAATGTGTCCAGTAAGACAGTAATGATGGTGTATTTCCCTAAACAATTATCTCTGGATAATTAAAAAAAAAACATATGTTTTCTCATTTTACATCATTCTGGGAAAGGCCTTAAGTCTAAACAAAAAAAACAATTTCATGCAGCTAGGAACAAAAGAAATTCCCATGAGTCCAAGCCCTTGTGATCGTTGTTCAGGATTAACGGTGCAAACATATTTGCAAGACTGATGACAAAGATTTATGCTTCCACACTTTAATATGATCAAGTGAAAATCCCCTGTTATTTAAAATATTTTTTGCACGGAAAAAAACTTGGTTAATGAACGTCTGAGTGCATTGAAATTTTTCCCACATTGTCTTCAAAACCATATTTGGATGTGGACAGACATGACGCAAAACACAGGCAATGAGAAGAGATTGAGAGTATTGTATTTCAAAGGCAGCAATGTCTGCTGCAACAAAATATAAAGAGAGAGTTTCAACTTCATGCCGTGTTTGCTTACTTGCACCAGGTGCGTTTCCAGATGAGGATGGTGGCTTTGGTCCACACCCACGTGCTCATAGCGATCCCTGTCCCAAACATGGAGAACAGGTTGATTTTCTCCACCATCAGACTGGGACGGTTCTTAATGGTGCATTCTGGTATCGGCTTGTTGGTCTGAGAGGCGATTGTCACATTTGCTTCACACCTGTTGAAAACATTAAACATCTATGTCATGATCATGCCGTGTGTCCCACCCACTCCTTTCCTGCCATATGACTGAGGTGCATTCAAATGCTCGATCTAGTAAATAAGACAGCCTTTTATACGTCGGGGCAGGAGAGAGTGGTTTACATTTTTGAGGCTAAATTCATTCCAATCCGGCCAGTGTCAACACTGTGGGGGAAATAGGGCTGCATTCACAGGTGTAAACCGAGCGGTTGAAACAGGGGTTTGGAGTCTCAACAGAATCAGTTTGTGGATATCTGTGTGTGTGCTTCAATGCAAAGCAAGAGTGCGAAGTGTGAAGTAGATCCTAAGCAGACAGGTGTAAAGCTTTGGAAGAATGATTGATTTTCATCTAATGAAGAAGTAACTTACAGCACATATTCTCTGAAGCTCCTCTCCCATTCAGCCTGGTTGAAGAAGTCGTAGAAGTGGCAGCCAAAGGTGATGAAAACAAAGCCAAAAGCAAGGAATCCAAATATGCCTGACGAGGAGAAACACGACAAGAACATAAGACATGAGATACAGCACACTTCAGTCCCGGCTTACACAAAGAAAAATATACTTAAGTGGGATACAGAAAAGTGTTGGATGATAAAGTGGAATAATGAGTAAAATCCTGCTTGTAATGGATAACAGATGACGTAACGACATACCGAGTCTGAGCATTGTCTCGTTGATTTTGCTGGCTGCTTTCTCACTCAACAGTCCTGGGTGGTTACTCTTAATGGAAAACAGTGTCATGACCCCTGAAAAGAGAAATGTTATGAATGTTTGGAACAGTTTGAAGCTAAAAAAAAAAAAAAAAGATTTGGATATAAGAGTTACAAATGCTTTTTTTAAAGGGGAAACCGTGCTATTTGACTTGAGTGTCAAATATAACCAAACTATGCTGTTGCTATAAATGTGTCACTGATGTTTAAGATACTCACCCCGAATGAGAAAGTAGCCGCCAACAACAAGCACCACCCCGATGGGCGCCAGCACAAAGCCGGCGCGGTATCTGTAGTTTTTATAGCCCACAAAACAGATTCCACTGACTGAGTCTCCGTCCACCTGCAGCGCCATGCAGCAAATAAGAAGAAAGGTTATTATGTTATAACACTGAAAAAAAACAAAACGTCACAGAGTATTTAGGTGCCAAACGGTTTCCCAACACACCTCAGCGATAGCCAGGATGGCCACAGTGAGGACGAAGGGGACGGACCAGGTGACCATGTGGAAGTAGGAGGTCCGACCAGACAGCGGCTGTTGGGTGGTGCCCAGAGCTTTGAAGGATGTGTGCCAAGCATAGGTGAGCATGACGAACCAAATCACGCCCGACATGAGGGAGTAGTAAACGATGATGAAGATGGTGACGCACGACAACGTCTCCGATGAGCTGCGGAGAACAAAACGTAACACTTTTCACGCTTCGTCTGCTTTACTTTTGTCTAAAGTAACACACGAAGCAGTCTAAAGTCGTGACTGACGTGGGTTTCCAGAGAATATTCACTTACGACGGCTCGCCGAGTCGCATGGTGTTGTCACTCTTGCACACAATCTCCTCACGCGCTCCATCCAGGAACTGGGCGAGCCAGCCGATACTGCCCACGAAGAAACAGGCGTTGATGTAGAAGAGAATGACGGCCGGATAACGGTTGGAGTTCTTCCAGTCGGCAAGAAACGTGGCCTGAAAACGAGCAGAAAAATGGACAAAGTCAGATTATGCTAGATGGTCTGTGGAATATGTCTATATGGGTGCAAGTAATTATGCCTCACCAGGGTGAAAAAGGTGCAGAGGAGAGTGATGGTTCCAAAGTAAGCGATGTAGGCGTGCATGTCGTCGTGCTCCTCCTCAGTGAACAGAGGGTTGTCGCACTGGATGCCGCAGCCCTCAACGTCCTTGTACCAACTCGACTGAATGTCGGTCTTCACCAGGGGGGCTTCGCACTGCCCCGACATGTTGAACTTCAGCTTCTGCACCTCATTCTACACAACGGGAGGATGCAAGGATGGAAAATGAAAACTTTACAGCGACTCCAAGGTGTGACTGCTCACCTTGCAGTGAAAAGAGACCTTTCCCTTAAAATGACCAAGTAAGATATCACAAGACATTACATAACAAAAAAAAGGGTGCCGCTGCGTACCGGGCATCCCACGGGGAATTTGTCACATGTGAGGAAGTTGGGCCAGCCTCTTTCCTGGTCCACGATGCTGCACGGCCGACGTGTAGCCAGACACAGACTCTGGCTGGGCAACTCAACGTGACCGTTCTCGCATTTTGGCATGTAGACGGCACAGAGCAAAGGCTGGATGACCGACCAGCAGCGAGGAGCATTCCGCAAACCTACGATGGAAAAACATTACAGCTTTAAAACTGGAAAACATTGAAATGAATCATGACAGATATACAATACATATGTTAAATGTATCAGAGTACATGGTGATAGTGATAATGAATATGATTGATTATGATCATTTGCACAATCTGTTTAAAGTGACGAATGTTGATTGATATAAAAACACAAGACAAGATAGAATGGTCTATATGTGCTGCAAATAATGATTATTTTTATTGTGATTTATTCCCCCTGTTGATCAATTAATACTTTGGTTAAGAGGTGACTCGATCCAGTGTCTTGTCTCTCTCTGGAAAAAAAAAAAAACAATCCTCACAGTAGTTGCTGTTTCAGCTCCAATAAAAAGGGCGATTCTGTGAAATGTACGTATTCATGCATCGCTGAGGATTTCAGTGGTGATGCATCAGGACATTTTGTATCAGTGCAGGAGAATAATGTTTACAGAAACAGCCAACAGTTTCATACAAAGAAGTCACTACTTTGCGCTCATACAATCCTCCCTCTCTCTCCTCCATCAAACATCCAGCAACACAAATGAGGATCTCACTTGAGACAATCTGGGAGACCTTGACACCTGTGAGCCGGTGACATGCATGTGACAGTTCATTAGTGGGTGCTTATGAATGTCAAAGGCCTCTTGCAGATTATCTAAAAAAAAACCTTTTATTAGTCAGACTCATCTATTGTTTGCTGACTAACACCCATGGGTGATTCCTTTTGTTGCCTTTAATGGCTTTTAACCCTTCATTTCCTGCAACTCTCTCTCTTTATTTCTACCACCAATCAGAACTTGAGACTCTTCATCAGTCCTACTGTTATACCAATAAACATTATTATTATTATAATATAATATATTTCATTGACAGTCTGGTTCATTTATTTAAAATAAATTATGCATGAATTTATTTATTATTTTATCGTTACTAATTAAAGCATGAAAGCTCTACTTCCTAAATAAAGTAAATAAAGGGTTTATAGTGATAATACTATGTTTATATTTATAATAATCTTACAGGGATTTTCACTATTGATTAATGATTTTTTTGGCATATTTATCCTGCCTCTGTGCTTTTTCTTATTGGATCATCTCTCTTTTTTCCTACAACCTATAGATTATATAATATGAAAGAGGATGCTTATTTATCTTTTTTAGCCTTGAATCCATTAATTCTTACCAGACCACATGGTCAACTTTTCAAAAGCCTCTTCTTGGGTGCTGGAGTCCTCCGCCAGGATCAGAGAAGTATGTGTATACGGTAAAGGCGAGCCCAGGCAGGAGTTGTATTTAAGTGCCTCGCAAGTTGTCGTTTTTTTGCAGTTGTCCTCAAATATCGTCCCGTTTGGAGACAACACCGCCGCAGAGCCGGAGAGCCAGGCAGCCCAGACGCAAAGCATCCCGTAAAATCCAACAATGGGGCTCCAAGGCTGGGAAGACATCTTGGGAGAGAGATTGAACCGTGCAAAAATACGATGACTTTCTACCATATCACGTTCAATGATCCCGTTTGAGCCCGAAGAAGAGGAAGTTTTCTTCATTCGATTCCAAATAAGTCTCCAAACGCGGCATCGTGAAGAGGAGTTGTTCAAAGTTTTCTCGCAGTCCTCCCGAACTTTTTTATTCTGCACTTCTTGTCCGATGATCCTCGCTGGATCCTCCTGAATTCCTTCATTATCCAAACTCCGACAGTCCCTTCACAAAATAATAATAAAAAAAAATAAAAAAACTTCAAATAAAAAAACAAAACAAACGCGTCATCGACTCAAAACCATATAAAGTATTGATTTGAGCCGCTTAGGCTTTGTATGAAAAAGACATCAGGCCGAGAAGGTTACAGATTTGCCCTCCCCCCACTTCCAAAAATCTTGCCATGAAAAAGTCTGGATCTCTGTAATAGGATCTCTAGCTCAGATGCACCACCCACTTCTCTATGCCCCCCCCTCCCCTCCTTTTTTTTTTTAGCTTGCAGGAAAATAAATAAGATGATAAATGATCCTATATCCCTCTGTGTCCCATGAAGTGATTCTTCCTGATCAGAAATCAGAGTTGTTTCTGAGGCTTTGTTGTGTTCCTCAGTTTGCGGCTCTGTGTCTGCTTGTTGTGTTTTTTTTGTCTCTGGTATGCACATGATGGGGGAGAGCCAGAGCAACCGAGCCTCCCCTCCCATCCCCCCTCTGCAAGTGGAAGAATGTGCCTTATGGCAGGCCCCTTTCTCAAAGTTTCTTATCTCAAAAGACCCCCCAAAACAACACAGACCCTCATCTGACAGGCTTCCTCCCATGTAAGAAGACTGTTGTGTAGTTTGTGTAGAGTCATAACACAAATGGGATCTCACACAAATTGTCTCCAGTGACTCCTCAAGAAGCCCAAACTGGTGCTCAGATCCAGTTTTGGTATACAAACATGCAGGTATAAGGACATTTTAAATGTTTGCTGATGTGCAGTATGAGTTGGGAATTTTAACTTGTCTAGCATTGCAACTCTGGCAATGATTATGTGTGCATTAATATACATGTAGGTATAAGTATGAATAAAAGGTATAAGTTGTATAATACATAATAAAATGTGTATAATATTAAAGAATACTGTGATATACGACATACTGTACAGATTCTGTACATGTGGCCTTTTACCTGATGCTGGTTGTAAGTGTGTAGTGGAGAGTAAACACAGCTCACGTACCAGTGTGTAAGTGATGATGTAACACTTTATGATGAAAAAAAACATGGTATGCATGCATGTATGTATGTATGTGTGTGTGTGTGTGTGTGTGTGTGTGTGTGTGGGACACAGATAATAACTTTAATAACTACATTAAATCACCTTCCGTTGGGACATCCTTAATAGACTGGTCTTCCTCTCTCCTGGTTAAGGTGTCTTCAGGAAACTTATATACAATATAAAAAATAAAAAAGGTGCAACTGCTAAACATATAAGATATGAACATAAACACTGTCACATAATTTCACACATATTCAATAAGATTTATTTTCATTTTCTTGAATATGCCAGTATTTAAAAAAAAAACAATTGTGCGCCAGGTCAAATCTCCACCACGGTGCTGTTGTTGTGGCATTAATTGGACGGTGCACTTGTGGTATTTGCACGGCTGTAGATGTTTTGTTTCTCCTCTGGTGTTCTGAAAGTAAAACTGGGCTAACTCCGCTCCCTCCTCTTTGTGCGCGTGTCTGTCTGGGCCTCCTTAAAACCCACAGCAACATGGCCGCCTGAGTGAGTCAGAGGCAAAAACCCAGGACCACACACAGAGCACTGGAGCTCAGGCCAACTCTCTCTCTCTCTCTCTCTCTCTCTCACACACACACACACACACACACACACCAAAACATACTCACTACCACAAGAGACAGCTATAGAGGCGTAAAAACCGAGGTTACAACTGCTACAACTTTTTCATTGTACCCAGTTGCTTTAGCTAAATTCTATCACGTCATACCTCCTGAGACGTTACCACCCCCCAACATGCTCTCAGATTGGTGATATAGTCCCTGCAGCTTTAAACTAACACAGAAATGTCGTGTTTAGATTGTGGATGTGCGTCAAAAGGCCGTTAAAACACGCACGGACCGTTTCTGCAAGCATCAGGTTTCAGGATGGGAATGTCTCACAGCTCAGGTTTTCATATATTGCCAGGTAGAGAAATGAGGTTTAAGCTTCTTCTTCACAGTTACATTTGGACTTTTGGCCACAAGACTAAAAATGTTTCAGGTCAAAGGTCAGAACCAACAGGATTTGACTCAAATTATTATACAAAAAAATATTACATTTATTTCTGATTTGACAAACATACTGATATGATATGAGGCAGTGCAGTGTGGGGGGGGTCCAGGCGGGACAACATGGCCACATCAAACAAAACACGTTCAAATCATATCATACTATTCCTTTATGTTTCTAAGAAGGGTTCAAGGTATTTTGGGGACCCAGAGGTAAATATCTATTAGTACACATGAGCGTGTAAAAGTACAGAAAAGTTCATAACAAGTGGCGCATGTGCATCGCTCAAGCTTTGTGTCAAGTTGGCATCATATTTACACACTTTACATATTGTGATTATGAAGTTTAAAAAACAATAATGGATATTATACAGTAGACATTGCTAAAACACGAATAAAAAACTATGATCTATGACGTATATTTAAATACATCTCACAAACGCTCGTGGCCGTGATGTTAGAAAATACAATTCCCTTTTCAGATAGTTGACATTTGCAGCGTAACGGATGAAAACAAACAAACAAACAAACAAACACAAAAACATAGATACACACACACACACACACAGATTAAACTAACCAACAGTATAAAGTAGTTAGAACTAGCAACAACCAATAACTACAGCAATAAAATGCACATTAATGCTGCAGTAATATTAATCCAAAAACATCATATATAATAGTAAAAAAGTGTTTTATGCATAGTGTGTACTTTTACTTTGGATACTTCAAGTATAGTATAGTAATACATTTAGCTCATAATACTTATATACTGTTACTTAAGTAAGGTTTTGAATGCAGGACTTTCACTTGTCGTGGAGTATATTCACAGTGTGTGGCTAATTACTGTAAAAGTATAGTAAGAGTAAATGCAAGCTTAGTCTATGTCCAGAAGGTGGCGCCAGAGTCCCATTTCTCCATCTGCAACCGAGTATTTGAAATCACATTACTGGTTTGTTTATGTGCTAACACAAGTTTCATATTTATAAATCCAAGAGGAATTAACACTTAATGTGTCGTTCCAGGCAGATGCTACTTTGACACATGTTTTTCAGAGAACTGGCATTAGTGGTTCGACCCCCCATCTACCCACACCGCTGCTGGTACCGGTAATCAGAATCTGGTGTGACCTGGCCTTGGTCAGCTCCACGGGTCGTAGCGGTGCTTGAGGCTGTATTTCTGGAGATCGATCTGGTCTTTGATTTGGTTGATTAAAAGCTGAGACAAGAGGATCCCAACCAGCTGCAGAGGAGAAAACACAAGACACATGCATCATCACCAGCTGGCTGCAGCCTCTAAAGTCTCTATTTATGTATGTATTATGCTGCACACTACAACCTACCTGCGGTATGGACAGTCCCAGAGCAATGCCTCCTAGTAGGAACAGGTTGCTGTGTATCCAGTTAACTAATTTGTCTATACAGCCATTAGTGTAGATGCGGACTCCAGCTTCAGCGTACTCTAATTCCTGAACGCCTTTGCCACACATGGTATTAATAACCACCTGCACACACAGATATATATACATATATATATAAAAACATATAAAAACATAACAACACAAAATAAAAAAAAGGTATCAAGAGAATCTCAAAAGAAGATGACCTTATCTTTAGACATGATACAACATGAGAAGGGGACAGAGCAGCGTTCTCTGCTGGGATTGTCCTTGCTGCAGTTGAAGTACATATTCTGGGACCAGTCAGTGTATGTAACGCCACCACAGCAACCGAACTGAGGAGACACGTGGCGTTAGACATGGAAGAGATCAGACACAAAAAAAAACTCCTGAAACATCATCATTGCTTTGGTATTGATAATAATAAATGATTGATGGAGAACAGTATGTGTGACTTTTATCAATAAATCCTCACCTCCTTCTGACCAAAGTCAATAATGTTTTGCAGATCAATGTCATCTCTGTAGTGGACTACAGCATTGTTGATCACCTTAGTCACTTTACTCCGTGCCTGACAAAGCATGTAAAAAAAATAAAAAAATAATAATAATAACAGTTTAAGAGTATGTACAAACATATCATGACATGAATATAAGATGTAAGTTTTCTACATATTCTACATTCTACATACAGTATATATATTCTTTTTTCTTCTTTTGCAAAAGATATACATATGTTGAGCTCAGTCAATCAATAAATCATTTATCCTTGAAACACTTTGGAAAATCCTGCATATTATTTCATTACCTTATCTGAGAAGATGAATCCTAAAATACCAGCAGTCAGCTGAATGAGGAAGATCACGGTCAGACTGATACAGAACTGTGAGGAGGAAACGGATAGAGACGGTACATCACTGAATACTTTGTGGACTTTTTTAAAGGTTGTATTCACTGAGAATCTGTATCTTGCCTGCTGACTTACTGTGTGCAGCAGGCAGATGTTTTCTCGCAGGGAGCCCACGCAGCCACAGAAGGTGATGATGAACATGAGGACCCCCACGACCATCAGCAGTATAGCGGGGTCCACTGACAGATAAGCAAAAGCTGCCTCTGGGATAAAGAAGAAAAGAAGGGGTTCATAGACTGATGTGTTGTTTCTCCACATGACAGAATATAATCGACAACAAACATGGAGAAAGACCATATTCTCTATCAACGCAGGATCATTTACCTGCATGTTTCATCATGCGGGCGTACAGTCCGATTGAAACCATCACAAGAGAGATTATCTGAAGAGAGCAGAAACAAACGAGCGGAGAAACAAAAAACAAAAAGGATCATTTGTGCATTTTAACAATGGGGGATAAAACATGGAAAAACACTACGGTGGGTGAAAACCTTTTATGTTTATACACGTCAAGGGAGTGGCTCCGTTCACCAGAAAACTTACTCATCAAGAAAAACACTTATTCATCTAAGAAAGATATGCGGGGGGAAGGGGGGAAGGGGGGGTACATATGAGTCAGACATAGACATAAGATACAAAAATACATGCTTTTTAGCCTCAATGCTACACTATAGGAGTGTTAAGATAGAAGAGGAACAACAAGTGCAGACAAGGAGATTCTGCAATCCGCTCTGCTTCCATCTGATTAAATCAACCTGACAGCAATTGGTACCTTTCTCTAAAAAAAAAAAAAAAAGACCTTTTCACTCAGCGTACCTCTCTCAGTCTCAATAGAATAATAGGCAACCCTTAGAAATACTCTTCCCAGCCTGAATGAAATGGATCCAGTTACCACAGACACTCCTTCTTCATGGGACGGGAGTGCAGAGCTTGATTTGCAAGGTTTAGCTTCACAGTGGAGAAAAAAAAAACAGAGATAAAACTAACTGAAAGTAAATCTCATTCTTTGAGCCTGATCGATTGATGATGCTTTAGTTACAGACTTTAGATTTACCTCGTCAACATTGTATTAACTCACCTTTTTGACAAATAATTAACATGATTATAACAATAAGTTTCCATTTCCATGAGGTTTTGTGAAGGTTAATAGACAATCTAGACTAGAAATGAATCACAAACACACACACACACACACACACACACACACTGGTAGTAATCTTTGGCGTGTCCTACTGCAACACTGAGCTCATTGTAGCCAGAGGCAACAGAAATGAAAACACATTCCATGTTGAAGAGCGTCAAGTTTTTACACAGCCTTGTCTTGTTTGTACATGGTCACAAGTCACATTCACAGCTTCAATACGTCTGACATACAGCAGGAGTAAAGTCATAAAGAAAAGAACATTTTTTTTATTTCATTTATAGGCACGCCTGAAACTTCCTGTCTGTTCTTGTTCCCAGTAGCTCTTCAGTAAGTTCAAACTCTAAAAGTTAAAGTTACTTTAAGTTCTCTGTTTTCTGTAGGGTTTTTTTGCAGAACCGTGAAGCAGCAAAAGTCACTCACATTACACTAAACTCCACCGAGTTTAATCTGTAACTAGAGATCAGCTCTGAAATGCTGCAAATCAGAAATCTCCTTATGGTGCAGTTTTCTGAGCACCTGACACAGAACAAACCGGCCAGTAGAAACTGTGCTTTGTTTACACCCTGCAAACAAGCTTTTTACTGTTTTTACTTTGAACAGACAAATTACAAGAGCTGAAATAATATTAGTATCACTCACTCAAATCTGCCACAATAACCACGTTTCTGCTTTTGATTTAAAGAAGGGAGCCACTTCTCTTCTCATACAAGGCATAATATAAACATATGAATCAAAGAAAGTTTGTCTTCCTCGGCAACTGAATATGTCATGAAAGCAGATTAATATAAAGTAAGTATGGTCCCTGAATTAGAGAAAAAAAAAACAACAAGGCATTTTCTGCATTGTTAAGACAAATCTGATGCTTCATTCCTGATAAGGAAACTCAAAGTAAAACTTGTTCACTTGTGAAACTTGTGTCCTGAACACGTTTCACTTTTGGTGAAACCACCAAAGTTAACCAACAACTAAATCAAACAGAGCAGTGTGTGCTCCAGCTCCCAGCAGACTGGATCCTGATCTCACACTTTCAATAATAAACACACGAGTAGGAAACAGTGTCTGACATGGTTCAGAATGACTAAAATCCTGAATAAAATATATCTTTAAACTTATTATCTTATTAATCAGGTGTAAATAAGAGAGTATAGAAACACTTTATCGATCTCTTAGACTATTGTGTCTAATAGCAACACTCACCCAGAATATGAAATTAAATATGAACAGTAGATATTTGACAACAGGACTGACAAAAGAGAAATCATCTCCAGCTGCGCGTCTGCGTCTTCCTCCCATGGCGACAAGTATCCAGGCGTTTTAATCCAAGTTAGCGCACAAATATAAACTGTATGAAAAAAAATAAAAAAAAGTTTTCCCGAAAAATATTAATCAGAATACTGATGACGATGAAGAGCTGCTCATTTCCTTTTTAATACTTGAATCACACAGCAGGTAGAGAGCGCAGTCTGCCGCTCACTGCGCGTCTAACAACTGGTTGTGTAACTGCTGTCTCACCGGTGATCATATGATACAACCTCCTGAACCTGACAGAGGCCCAAGAACAGGAACAGTATAGAGGAAACTGTTATTGTTACATCAATTATTTTTAGATGGAAAATTGTAAAAATGTTCATTTACAGCATTGACAGAGTACTTGCAATATGTTTTTTGGTACCTATGTACTATATCAAAATACATGTTACAAGTTTAGCAGCCGATTTGTGGCTTGAGTAGTATAAGTTGCAAGTTTTTTATTTTGACTATGCCTCTAAGTACAAACTGCATGGGTGATAAATCCTCAGGAATCCTGCTTTATGATGGATTTATAATGACTAACTTTTATTAATTTAAGTTTATGTTAAGGTGATACAACCAAAAGTCCTGTGACTTCAGCAAACATTGCAATGATTTGTAAATATGTAAAAAAAAAAAAAAAAAAAAAAAAACCAAAACTCGATACACTTTGTAAAAGCAGTTTGTGTTTGGAGTTACTGTCTTTCCACGCAGCATCAGCAATTCTACAGAATATGAATGTATGTGATTATTAATATATGAGTGGCCTGAATGTGGTAATTAAAAGACCGGTTGAAGATGTTTCAGTATCTGGTTTGTTGATAAGCATTATTAATTTTGAGTACCAGACTGTAAAGTTTTATTGAACTATTTTAAATGTGACAAATTACTAAGCTGCCTCCACTTTCCTCTGCTCTCCTCTTTTATTTTTTATTAATAATTTCTCTAATAATAATAATACTAACAACTAACACTAATAATGTCTTTCTCTCTTTTTTATTTATTTATTTTATTTTTTATAAATTTTCTATTATATAACCTCAAGTATACATTGGTTTGCGAACCGCCAATAAATCACAAAGAAGAAGAAGAAGAAGAAGAAGAAGAAGACGTTTTCATAACATCCGTTTAACCCGGAAGTCATAGCTAATTGTATTTCTGTGTAAGAAGAATGTAACAGTGCTATTTTGTCCATCTCCTAGGCGTTTTTAAAGTATAAAAATGGCGTGGAAGAGCAGAGGTTTGTAAGATTGTCTATCTAGCTATCCGCTAGTATCAGTAGTCAGTTGTTTCGGCGACGTATACAGCTACTAATACAGTTATTAAGCGAATGTTAGCTAAATAAACATAAGCTAAAGCTAAATAAACCTGCCTTAAATTGAAGTAAAACGAGCCTCTATCGCTAAACCTTACTTAATACACGGTCCTTTTCAGGTCCTTCTCTTCCTCCGGCCTCTTTACATCTCCTGGTTCCTCCAGTGAGACTCATGTCTGCTTTCATGTGGCAAGTAATGCAGCAGCACAGCGTGATGAAGTACGACGAGCTGGCGGACTTCATCACTCTGGTGACAGAGTCCGTCCCGGAGCTGCTGAGTCCCGGTCAGAGAGCTCAGCTGATCCTGGGCCTGAGAGCAAAGGTGAGGAGTCCATCTGAACGGCTATCTGTCATTTAATACATGTGAAAGCCAATGATGGTAAGATGCATGGTTGGATGCATCTAAATATTAAACTTTTTTCTTTATCCATTATGTGCATCAGAGAGGAGTTGACTGGAGATTATTAGGATTTGTGTGGTTACATATTAAATATTGTTTGGAGGTTGTTATACAACTTGAAATTGCTAAATAGTTCTTATTAGTGTTTTTACATATCAGAAATATTACTTTCCTACATTCCCACTAAATTTTTCTGAACTTTCAGATAGTACCTGACTATGCCTATATAGATATGTTAGTTTTAATAATTTGCTAATGATATAGCTATTATCTGATAATAAGATGATCGTTTAAAGCATTAAACATTTTACAGTATATAATTAAACTTTTCACTGCTCGCTGGTGCAAAAACTATGTAAATCTAATATTTTTTTTAAATGATCTCAAAGATATGTATGTGTCATATAGTAAAGTTGTATTGTTTAGATAACTGCATATATGTTTCACTACTAAATAAATAATTCAAATTTGAACAGATGAGTGAATGAATTCAGGATTTTCCCAGCAGCCTTTTCTCTGCTGTTTCTTGCTTTTATTTATTTTTTTTGATTAACCTGTGTCTTATCTCTGTCCTGCTGCAGGTGGTTCTGGAGTTGTGTCGTGGTGACGGCCTCGCCAACCTGCAAACCATCCAGACCCACGTGGATAAGATCCGTGAACTAAGCTCCACTGATCAGCTGGTGGGTTTCTGAAAAAATATATGGATTTTCAAATTTAGAGCTGAAAAAAACCAAACAAACCCCAACAAAAATAACTATAAACTTGTGGCGGGAAATGATCTGACACACCATTACTGGTGTAACTGATGTATGTACACCTAAATGTAAAATCAAAAACAGTGTTTCAACCTTGTCCACCGTTTGGCAGGCCTGTGCTGACATACTGAAGACCTCATGCACAAACTTTGCCAGTCTGGTTCAGAAGTTGTTGAGTGTTCCTTTTGAAAAGGAGTTCTTCTTCCAAGTGAGTCAGTCTGTGAGGAATCCATATCTCTTGAAGATCAAGGAACAGTCGTTGTAATGCTTACTGTTTCTGTAGGAGGTGTTCCCTGCAACCTACGGCTGTTCCTACGATCAAAAACTGCAGGAGCTGATGTCTGAGTTCCTGTCCAGGCTGGAGCAACTTCTGCCCATACCAGACCTCCAACAGGTACGTCAGCAGTAGGTCTCCAATGCCAGAATAATACTCACACTGTTAACATGCACAGGCCACAACCTTTAACAATGTCCATTTAGTTTCTTTGTTTTTGTGCTGTGGCTATTTAATATTGCTTCACCAGCCAACCCACATCTTTGTGATGTTCCTTCTTCAGACAACTGCTTGGCTTACTGAAACATCTGAGACAGAAGAATTTGGACTGCACCTGTCTGAACCCTTAGCACTGAAGACTCTCCTGCTTCATCACAGACAGTTTGGGAGTCTCAGCTCTGGTGAATTTAACAGAGAAGGTGCGGCTGGATTTATTTTATTTATTATTATTATAAATTATTATTATTTTCCCTTTTAAAAACAGATTTAACTTAACAAGAATTCATGTTCCTAATTACAGCATTGATAAGTAACCATAATATGTAAAATGTTAAAGGTCTTCCTCTGCTGACGACAGATGAGGATATCCTTCTGCCCACGCTGGCCCTCCGCACCCAAACTGAAGTGGGGAAGTACACTGAGGTGAACAGTGAGGGTGATGATTATGACGATGAGGTAGAGAGGCTGGTGTTTGAGGATTTAGAAGAAGACACAAGTCAATGCGTCGATGTCTCCACAGATCACTGGTCACCAAAAAAGAAATCAGGTTAGACAAAACCAGCAGATCAGAATCTGTCAAGAATCAGTCAATCCGTTACACCAACTTGCTGTGTTTTTTGCTTTTTCCAGGTTCTTTGTCACATTTATTCATCTGCCCTCAATGTTCCTTTGCTCACCGCACAAAGAGGAAGGTCCAAGAGCACATCCAGAGTGAGCACCAAAAAACTGCTCCCAATAAAGAAAAGGCCAGAGCAAAGATGGGGCAAAAAAGTAAAGACTTGATCGCTGAAGAGAAGAAAGTTGACGGCAACTTGGAGAAAAAGAGGAAACGTAAACAAAAAGACGGTCTTGAAAAAAAGAGGAAACGCAAGCAGAGGAAGGACAACTTGGAAAACAAGGAGCGACGCAAACGGAAAGAGCCCATGGGGGAAGACAAAAGGTTTCTCAGCACGCGACAGGTGAGCAAAAACTTCACAGAGGAAGAAACCAAATGCCCAACATGTGAAAAGATTTTTGAACATCCAAATCAGCTGAAAACCCACATGAAGCTTCACACCTTCCCGTTCCACTGCAGCCAGTGCGAGAAGGGATTCTCCAGCCCGTCAGGTTTTTATCAACACCAGAGACTCCACAAGAAAGGGCGAATATTCATCTGCAGCCAGTGTAACAAAGGATTCCTGTGCAACTATTCACTCAAGCAGCATGAACGCTTGCACGAAGGCCCCTCCAACCTGTGCACCATCTGCGGGAAAAGCTTCAGCAAAGCGGGCATCACAAGACACATGCAGATGCACAAAGGGGAAAGGAATTACTTGTGCACCACCTGCGGGAAGTCGTTTCTGTCTTCAGGAGAGCTGCTGCTGCACACGCGGTCTCATACGGGCGAGATGCCGTACACCTGCACCCACTGCGGGAAGGGTTTCTCCAGCAAGAGCCACCTGAACGTTCACACGCGCTCTCACACAGGGGAACGTCCGTATCTGTGCTCCGAGTGCCCGAAGCGTTTTCTTACACTGAACTGCCTGAAGAGACACACGCTCAGCCACAATGGAGTTAAACCATTTAAGTGTCCAAACTGCGAGAGAGAATTCTCCCAGCAGGGCAATTTAAAAAGACACCTGACGACACATAAACCTGACACGTAATGTTTGGTTTTTACTGCAGCTGGCAGAAATCAGATTGTAGTAATAACTTTAGAAGTTCTTTAAAAAAACCTGAAGAAACCAAAGTTTATTTTGGTTGCAATAAGACAAATATTAAACATTCATGTTCATAAAATTCTTCTGATTAAGCTGCTGTTTACAACCACCAATATTGATTCCCTTGTTTTATTTTAGTTTTAGTCTTCTTATCCATATATTCATTTAGCAAGTTTGTTATATTTGAGATCCACTAAAAAACTTTGCATTCATACATTATCAACCCTATTAGAAACATCATGACTAAACGTATATCGTTAAAATCTGTGATGTATGACTGACTTCATATCTATACGATGATTTTCAGGTTTTAAAGTGTAATTTAAAAGTATGAACATAACAGAAAACATGGAATATCACTCCAATGGTCCCTTGAACAACCATTGTGTTACTATGGAAGATAGTAAATTGATAATCCAGAATTTAAATTGTGCTGTTATAGTGGATTTGGATAGTAAAGCATCTGATGTGACCTGTGAAACCTTTCAAGAAGTGACTCTCGGGCTCCTTGAATTAATGTTTCACATCCACATTAGGTTTATTTGAATGCTTGCCCCGTCTTAATAGTTATTGACATGTTTAATATAACTGAGTGATCTACGCAGATAAAGCGTGTGGAATAAATACCTGAAACCATCTGAACGTAAGAGGGAAGTGAAAAACACAGCTGTATGAAATGCAATTTATTTGCAATTTTTTAATAACATCATTCCTCAGATAAAAATGCAATGTTACAGGAATATACATCAGATATTAATTTAAAACTTGCTTTCAAGGGACCATACAGTCTAAATATACTTTTTCCTTTTTTATTTACTGGTAGCGTGCGTTATAAGCAAGACAGACTCTGTCACCAATGACAGACTGACAAGTTACAGATACAAACTGTACATTACTTATTTACAAATCAACTTTTTGTTTGGTTTTTCATTTCACTTTTTTTTGAAAATAGGAGTAGAAAAAGTGATTGAATTAATATTCTGATTTATTTCATTTGTATTCTTTCGCTTTCTAAAATCTAAAATGAAAATGAATGAACAAACGGGGAAAAAACAAAAAAAAACAAAATCAAGAACTCTCCTTTAGAAAAAGATAGAGAAGAAGCAGAAGAAGAAGAAGAAAATGGTGTGTCAACTGTGAGGAGGAGATGCGGTAACTGAGGCAACCAAATGATGTTGGGCCAGTGTCACTTAGCAACCTCAGAACCAATGAAAACCCTCGCACAGTGGAGGGGGAGTGGCATATGTTAAAGAACTCAAGTTATCAATGGTCACCTGCCTCCAAAGCTACCGCAAGCACAATAACACACTCTAGTTCATTTTTTGACTGTAAATAGTGCTGTTATTAAATACTACATTTAACAGTAGCGTCACTACTAATATTACAACAAATACATTGTTGGTCTCTGTCTCAACACCTCTCTCTCTCTCTCTCAAAATAAAAAAAAAAAGGATTAACAGACTTCTCAGAACAAAAACAAACAAACATCTTAGTCCTGTCGAAAGGCCCTTTAACACTTAGCATGAGTAGTGAACTAAGACTATGAACAAGATCATAAGACACTACCTACCACTGGAGCACAGAGCCATTTAGTCCTGGCATAGGAACACAAAAGCCTTTGTAAAACACTACTGTATATGGAGCTGTGGATCCCCTGCCATTTTATCATTAGGCTGGCTAAAGGCTGGGATTAACCCCTGCCTGGATTAAAAAAAAGACAAATGTTGCTTTCAGTGTTGAGTTTCAGATTACGCCTGCATGCTGTTAAAAAGGCAAGAAATAGCTCAGGGAAGAAAAACACTGACTGCCAAATCATTTGTTAAAGCTGCATTTGCACACACACAGGCATACAAGACCTATTTGCAGTCAAATATGACCCCCACCCCCATAGCGTTTCTAGCTAGATGAAACCACTTGGAATAAAATGTTCAGTCAGCAAAGAGTTAAATTTGGATCTTTCATGTCTGTGGTCGTCAAAAACTGAGATAGTATCTAGGAAAATGTCCAAACATTCACCAGTAAGCTAAATATATCTTTCAAATACTAAATGTGGATTTTTTGAGAAAGCCAGTATGAACATCAACCGCGTACATTCAAGGGATGACTGTAGAAATAATTATCATTCATGGTGCAATGTTAAGTAGCGCTTATCAGTAAAATTAGAGAGCAGATGCAGGGAGGAGGCAGAAACATTCATGGTTCAACTGAGGACAATCTTGATTTAACACCAGAAACGAAAAGGTTGCTGCTATATATCCTGAAGAAAGAACCGCCAGCTGGTACAGAAAAGCCTTGATGTCAAGACTCGTGGTGTTTCATATGTGCAAATAGGGGATTTTCTTTATGATTATGATAACACTGATAATAGAAGGAACACACGAGGCTTTTCAAGGTCCTAACAAAGCTAACAGTCGTTCTAAATGTTGACATAGAGAGCTGCTGCTACACAATGACTCTTATCTATACTATTGGATATTTCTATATCTAGCGGGCAAGCAAATCTCAGATATATCTGGTTCATTTTCAGGCTCACCAGTCCCAGAAAAAAAAAAGTCTCATTTCTGTTACCACCACCGCCATCTCTCAACAAATCCAATGTTTTTTTTGTTTTTTTTAATTAAACTGAGCGGTGAGGACTTTACATGCGTCTACGAGAAGTGTCATGCATGAACTTATTACATGAAAACAATATTCTAACCATATTTGAGTGTTACAATGAGCCAGTGTAGTACAATATGATGCAAAATGACAAAATGCCTCCAAAATCCTTATAATGACCTGTTCAAATTCTACTTTAGGCTGGAAATATAAATTGTGCACTGTGTGTCAAATTCACCAGTGACATTTTCACTCAGCGTGACACCTGCTTTCTCTTATCTGTAATCTGTGACATTAAATGCATCACTTTTAACCTTTTAGTCTTGTAATTGTAATTCTGGTGCATGTACTCTGTCTTCACTCAAAGGAAACTTATCAATAGTGATTTCTAAACCTAAATGGAAACATCCAGCTGATGGTAAAACCAAGAAGTCTAATATAGAAAATGCAATTGTGTAGAATTTAATACAATCCATAGGATAAGTTATTTTTTAATCCTCTTCCAAACTGTCTTTTAATATCTTATAATTTAGATATAGTATTTCTAGATATAATATCTAAAATAGAACAAACTTGCAATATATATATACTTTCATAATTTCATAATATATCCCCTCTTTCACTTTCTGTTCCAGTTACCAAAGCCGTCATCACTATTGGCATCAAAATAACATCTGTACAACGGGAAAAAAACAAAGAGATGATGCTCTCTTGTTTCTCCAGAAAAAGGGAATTCATGTTTAATTAGGTTCCATTAGATTAATTCAAATCCTACAACAACAGACTATGCAGATTTCACCTTGAGAAAAAAAAAGGAAAATAAAATCTATATTCAAAATAGTTATCTTAAAATATTTTTTTTTTTCAGGATCAAAACAATAATCAACAAACACTTTGGGTTTTACAAGAAAATATAACATACATCTGTTGGCAGATCCATGAGAGGAGTGACCAGGACGGGGGAAAAAAAACGACGAGACTCCTGCTCGCCGGCCACATTCTCTCTGAAACCGATAAGTTTATGATTAAACCCACGACTCTATTCAATTTTTAAAAACATTATGTGTAAAATACTATTTTTGTTAAAGTGTGTTGGATGACATCTGTATAGCAGCTCTTCCACACAAACATGTCGTCACTGTGAAGATGGCATCATGCAAAATATAATTTCACTATTTTTTTTTTTTAGATAAAGTTTTCTCTTCCATACTAAATCTCACGTCTATATATTTAATACTGTTCCATATAATGAGATGTAAATGATTTTTCTTTTTTTTTTTTCCTGCACAGATTTAGTTCAAGTCCTCCAAATCCTTTTTTTGGAAGAAAATAAATAGAAGCTACATGATTTTCATAGAGAGGTCTAGTCCTTCATAGGTGGAATTTTTGGTGAGATATCTTTAGTCGTTAAATTTGTCATAATGTCTGTTGCGTGTGCGTGTGTGTGTGTGAAAGTGCACAGTCAATGTGCGTGTAGGACTAGTTAAAGAGAGACACGTCTCTCAATGCTACAGTAAGAACATGTCCAGACTCTGACCTGTGCAGACAGGTTGCTGGTAAGGATAACGTCTTTCAGCCCACTTCACAAAACATTAAAAACAAACACGATTGCATGTTAGATCCATCTTAAAACTAAAACAGAGGCTATCAAGGTTTCAACATTAACAACTTCCACTGCTGACCATTAGAGAAAATATTAATTTCTATAAATTTGGTGGAAACCCTATAGCTTGGATTTATAAAGGAGGGACGGATAGTTTGGATCTTCTCAACCGTCTCTAGCTGAGCAAAAGGAGAAGGTGCATTTAGAAAGCGGAGCAAAGAGCCTCCTGATGCTAGAGCTGTAACTCTGGTAAAGGCTACATACCCTGTGGATTTAGTGAACGAAGAAATAAGAAACTGTGAAGTAGACTTTCTGTCATTTGTGTTCTGCAGCTACTGTTTCGTTTTATCTATAATCTGGGAATCATCCTACCCTGTGAAAATGTCCTCAAAGCTTATATACCTTCATCTAAAACATACAATATTTCCTCCTTTAATAAATGTAATTACAATATCCTCTGCTGTGTCCTTTCGGTAAAAAATACAGTAAATAAAGTGGGACTTTGATCAATAAATTCATTATGACGCTACAGTCAGGAGCCTATATAACACATTTTTATGATCAAGATTTCACTAACTATATTCCCAAATACTCCAAGTGTCCTGCCTTTTCCTTACTCTTAACATTCTGGTGATTAAATATTATATATTCATATATATCTTGCTATATATGGTATATAAAAATATACAATCATTGGCTAGTGGTGAGACAAAAAGATATCATTCACATAGGACCAATACTTTTTTATCCCTAGAGAGAGAAACCCATGCACATAAAACGTTACTTGGATATATAATTCACCTTGTGAGAACTTATACCACTCTGAAATCCAAACATAATGAAATAAAACCATGTACACTCCATCAAACCTCAGCCCAGACACCCACTACTGCTTCCCATTGGCATTAATCGCCAAACTAGATTGTCAACCGTCTATCAGGAATCAGGCGTTTATTCTTTCTAGCTTTCATGACTTAGACGTTACTTGAATTTGAATGAAACCGTTTGGGGTAAAGCCGGGTGGTTTTAGTTTAGCTGTAGGTGTGGGTGTAGATCCAGTAGTCCAGCTGCAGATTATCAGCCTGATGAATTGCCGAGAGCACATCCACATAAACACACACACACACACACACACACACACAGCAGACTCTCTTGTAGTGGACACTGGGACTCGTCAAGCACAGGTGTAATTAATAATGTTTGCGTTTGATTTCAGCGTTTCAGTGCTGTGACCAGCAAACATCAGAAATATATGATTTTATTCATTTTTTCACATTATTTATAGAAACTTTTAAAATTATGTTTTCTTTATCTCCTCACACAGTCAGTGCTATTTCACAGCCCTCTCCACAATGTAAGATTATAATTCAGGTATTAAAAAATAATAATAAAATCCCTTTCTTTTTATGTATTTTTTGACACACAATAGTCAAATGTAAAAATGTTAAAAAAAAACCTCACCATGTGTAATTTGTATGTGAAGAGTAGCTGTGGCACTGGTACAGTACATAGCAATCATTACACTTATTAATTCTACCTGTGCTTTTCTTGCTCATAGGTCAAAATGTCTCCTGTGAAAAAAAGGTCCTGGCAGGATGAACAAGAACAAACACTCAGTTAAACAGCAGATACCGTATTGAACGCTCCATCTCCCCATCTGTGCTTGAACGCAACATTAGCAATTTAGTATGAATGTGCTACCTACGTGCTCCTGCCTGTGTGTGTTTGTCTGACCTGTATTTCATGAAAATCTACAAATTTGAGTAATTTGGTCCTTTTTCAATTTTAAAGCTGGTCTGTTTTCCCGTGTGTGAAAAGATGATGAAAGACTAGAAGTTGAAGTGGGACAAGAGACTGCAGCAACACATACAATACAATACCAGTCAAAAGTTTGGCCACACTGTCTCATTCTCTTGAAACTGTACGTGAATTATGAGTGACACCTCTCTTAATTAAGAATACTGTAGTTTGTTAAACCCTCTCATGTTTTCACAATTATATAAATTTAAATAATGAACTAAGAACCCAATAAAACACAAGATATGCAAAATCACCTTTCAAAAAGCCCACCGCTGCTTCCCACAGTCAAATGACACATTTATCTAGAGAAGAAATACCGACTTCAATCATACAGTATGTACACTAAATAGAAGTAGCTACTCTGTAATATATGATGTGATACTTAACCTGATGACTAAACGACTGCAAAACCTGGCAACTTGTTAACCTCATGCAATACTGATGGTGCACCCACATATCTCAATCCATTCAAAAAAAACTAACTGCAAATAAACAAAAGTAGGGGAGATAAAGTTAACTGTTTTTGTTGCTGAATCGTCACAAATAAATATTTTTTGGAGTGAAAGATAAATGTGTGAAAGATAAATGTGTGAAAGATAAATAAATACATCTTTACTATACGGCACTGCAATGTACCTGATTTCAAGTATGCTAGGTTTCTCTGGCTTGGAAACCACAGTGTTTACTTTAAACTGTTACAAACAGAAAAAAAAAACATCTCCATGATATTTACTTTTTTTTTTTTTCTTACTTTCACAAGTATATTCACTTCGGGGAACCTTGTATAGAGTCATATTTATTGCATTGTTTTTGCATATCTTGTGGGATGCAGGATTACACCCACTCATACCATATACTGCAACACAACATCTCATAGTTCATGCTAACATAAAAAACTGCACTGCTGCTCCACTCCACACGGGGGCACCACAGGCCTCTGAATACAGCTTCAGTAGCCTGGTGTGACACATTTAACAGGGTTACTTTGAGAGTAAATGAATGAAACTGAAGTGATTCTGTGTTGAATAATTCATTGATTAAGTCAAAAATGTTTTAATGTCATTCATTTTCATTCACTGTCAAATGAGTTTGTATCCAAGCAGTGTAGCAGACTGGATACAAACACTGATAATTAACAATTTAGCACTGGAATAAAAGGAATAAACAGTTATTAGATTTTTATCAAATAATACTATAGTGGGGAGAAGTATGTTTCCTGTCTTTTAAATTCAGGTTTTTAAAGAAAAACTATACTAGAGCTAATTCAATTCAGTGTGGAAACTAAACCCCAAGCACAAGAGTATAATTGTACTAATTAAAGGGTAAAAAACACACATTAACATTATTGATCATCCTGAAATCTGTCTTCCAATATTTAGACAAAACAAAAAGCAGCTTATATTGAAACTGCAGCCACCAGCTGCAAAGTAGCTCGTTATCTTATGGTAACAAATTACTTCAATAAAGAACAGTGTCTATTTTAATGAGGTGTATTTAGAGTAACTGAAGGAATGAAGAATAAGGAATCAAGATGCTGATTTCTAAAGCAAGAGGACTCTGACTAAAAAGACTACATGTCAGGGAGGAGTATCCCACTGATACCACAGACTTCTTCAGGGTTTGCAGTTTGGCCATAACCACAAAACAACAATAGCACTGCCACACATTCAACACATTCAGCATTCACATTTAGTTTGCATAATAACGTCAGAAGTCTGTTACTGGCACAGGATGCAGTGTGTGGCAGTGTGTGTATATATATATATATATATATATATATATATATATATATATGCTTCCCTGCCAAAAACTCACTCTGTTGAATGTGTAAGAACGACGGCGCTGCACTGATACACAAAAACAACTTTATGCTATAACTTGGGATGTGCTAGTGTCTCTGGGTGGGAAGTCAGCACGGTGAATTGGGATTTAGAGGACAAGGTTTCTTGAGTCCTCTGAGAGTTTAAAAGTACTGTTTTTAATAACCAAATATTAAATATATATATTGACCTACTTGAAGAACTTTTTCTGCTGTGCTGACTCAATCAATTACAATTTATCTGCATGTGAACACTAGTCTAAGATAACAGACTTAATACAGCATCCAGCATCAAGTTGACTTGGCATTGGGATTCGATGTTTTTTTTTTTTTTTTCAAATAACATTTATTTGAGCAAATTGAATTAGATTCAGTATTTATAAACTGCTATCAATAATATGATATGGACGTCAGGAATTCTGAAGAAGACATCACAATGTGAAAGAGGGACATGTGCCTGATGCCAGAGTACCTGACTATGTCCACAACTGTGACCATAACTAATCTGAAGCAAATCCAAACTATACTAGAGAAAGAAACAAATTATTACTGAGAAAGATCAATCAAATGTTGTCAGCATGCTACCTGGAAGCCATTAGACAAAAAAAATGTAAATACAAAAACAAGAGGGAATCCTCCAGATTGCAACTTCCTTCTGGGCTGACAGTTTTCTGATCTATATCCAATAATTTATCCCATTAACCAATCCTCATAACCTTCTAAAATATCTGTAAATTATATACATTTTCCACTAATTATCTTTTCCAGCAATGATGTTTCAGACAGGGAGTGAGTTCATCTCCGACAATAATAATAATAAATCATAATGTTTTGTGATGTGAGCAGTCCTCAGACAAAGAGATGTGTCTTGCAGCATCTGTACACCAGCCCTAATAGTTAATTTGCAGATTTAACTATGATGAATGACGGTGGGTTACAACCGGACGTCACCTGCCAGTTCGTTCATGAGACGTCACTGTGGCAGTACATATTTGGTGCTTCCAACATTCAGACAATCAGGCCAAGCTGCGCATCAACTACTATGAACTTAACTTTCTTAACCTTTGACCTTGCTGTAGACATTATGCCTATCTACCTCTAAACAGAAAAAAAATAGTAATGCGATGACTAATTTTCAAAGATAAGAGTGGCTTTTTGACTCTGCAGCTTGGCTAAAAAGTAAAAACTGTGCTAAAGAAATCACAAAAGCTTTGGAAGCATGCCTGTCCATGGTAACCCTGTGTTAAGGAGGCCCATTATCACACACACACGCCCTCATTCACATACATACACACACACACAACACACTTGTAATGCTACCTTAATTTACTGTCTAGGCTTAAAATCAGCGTTTTTAGAATACATAAGTAACCACTCGGGCACAGACACACACACACACACACACACTCATACAAACGCACATTCTCACACTTTTTTTTTTTCTCTTCTGGGAAAAATAAATAAATAAATAGATACAATCTGTAAAAGGTGCATACTGATAGAGAGAAAGATCCCTCTTTTAGATACACACGCTATCTCTCACATTCATACGCACACACATCCTGTACTAAAACGCAGACACACACACACGCACAAATATAGTTATGCACTCGCACGCAAACACTACGCCCTGCTTCGATACTTAAAACCTCTTAAAATTCTCCTAAAATAAACCGAGCAAAAATACATTTATAAGACCAGCACCCCGATTGTGCAAACAAATCAAGGATAAATTAAACCAATAACATCATGAATATAAAACAAAATAGTCATGGCTAGCCAGTTTCGCACAATATTTAACTGTTAAATACATAGTGGGTGTGGTCTGTAGAGAGAGTGTGTGGCAGCAATCCAATAGGATTCCACGCTGAGAGGAAGAGGAGGGTCTTGGAGAAGTAAGTGAGGCTGATTGACGGACAGATCCTCTGTAGATCCATGCCCAGAGTCTGTTTTCTTTTCAATCTGCCAATCCCCTTCTCTCCTCCACCCTCCGTCTCTTTTGATCTGTCCGACACACACGCCTCCCCAAGGGCTGAAAAAGCAAAAACCCAGCGATGGAAGGAGCAGGATGGTGGAATAACCAAAGAGGAGGGAGGAAGAAGAGAGGGAGGAGTGAGGAACGGCGAGGTATGAGGCAGAAAAGGGGGCTCGCTGTCTCTGCTTAGCCACCAAATGCTCCTCCCATTTCCTGTTTAAGGAAAGGATGTGGGCGTGGCTAAACAAGGAAACGCAGCGGAAGAGGTGAAGCCAGGTCAGTGTGAGTTTGTCTCTAGCTGGCATCTTATTGACCAGCAAATAAAAGAGCTGGTTGGCTTCCTGTTGGCCAGAGAGTGTCTCTCCCCGTGCCCCCCTACAGAAGCCCTGTTGTGGCTATTGGTCCATCCCTCAAATCCTTCCCCCCCTGGCTTGGGGTGGTGTGTCACCTTAATCCCACCTCCAGGCTGGCAGGGCTGTGCTCCAAGGTTCCTTAGCTTTGGAAGAGGAGGAGAAATGAGATTTCAAACAGGGTTTTCCTTGCCCTTGTTTATTCAATACAGCGCTTCATCATCAGTTAACCAAGAAGGAGCAGTTGACCTTTGACCTCAAGTGGGTGCGGTCAGATTTGAATCCTTAACTGAACCCCCACCCACCCACAAGCTGGTCTGCCGTCCCCTACCTGGCTTCATGGCGGCCAGACAAACAACAATAACACAACACCAAAGTATAGGAAATGAAAACAATTAACACACTATGTCGAATGCAGGAAATCCAAATAAGGACTTCCTGATTCTGTTGTTTCCTTTCTACGTTTCCTTCATCTCTCCTTTCCTCCATCTGTTTTTGCTCATCTCGACTTTTCTGCTCTTCACACTTTGAGGACATGATAAAACTGTGAGGCACTTTAGAGACACACTCAGACACGTGTGGAGAACATGCGCACACACAAATGTGCGTACAAATAGAGAAACTTATAGGCCACACACACACACACACACTCAACAAACCTACTCTCAGATAGTATAGAGTACAGTGTGGTATAGTTTACTACAAACACTCAAACTCATATAAACCAACAAATTTGTAATCAGGTGTGTATGGTTGTGTCACTGGCCGCCATTGTCCAGAGCAGTTATGCCTGGCAGACAGTGTGTGTGTGTGTATATGTGTGTGAGGGGTGGGGACAGACAGAGCCAGCTGCGGCGCTGTTACCCAGCACTGACAAGCATCAGTCTCTGATGATGTCAGAGGGGCCAGTCGGCCAATCAAATCCGTTGAGCCGACTTCTACAAACTCGTCACACACTCCATGTCCTCGTCCTCTAACAGCCCGCTGTTCCTCTGTTGCGCTACTTCAATAACAACTGAGCTTCTATGGTGCCCCTCCTCCCTCTCTTCTGCCTCTTCCTCCTCCTCGTCTTGTCCTCTCCCCCCTGCTAGCAGCTCCTGCCGTTCCTCCACCGAGGATGGCCCGTGGATGGAGCCTCTACTTCCTCCGGCCTCTTCCCCATCCTCACTGGGACTCAAGCTGACCGCTCGTTCCCTTTGCGTTGCTGCTGCTGCTGTGTGGAAGGGGAGGAGGTTGCCGTTGGGGCTGTGTTGGGAGGTGGAGGAGGTGCTGGATGTGGCGTTTGTGGTGGTGTTGCCATTGAGAATGTTGTTGGCGGCGTGCTCCATCTCCTCAATGGTCATATCACAGGCATCGGCCAACTCGGCTTTGGTTGCCTCGATGAAGGATGGGTCCTGGGCGAACTGGCCCAAGCCCTCTGATATTAGCACCTTGAGAGGGAAAAGAGAAAAAGGTGGAAGGGAAACAAATAAGTAACAAGTAAAACACACACACACACACACACATATATATATACACACATACTCACCGCCTCCACCAGACTGCCTGCGCTGCCGTGAGACAGTGAGCTGGAGTCTTTTCCCAGTAGCGACGGCACTGTGAGTGACACCGGCCGCGGTGGTCTCTGATTGGACATGCCGGAGGTGGGGCTAGGACTGGGTACCCGGCTGTTCCCATTACTGTCGCTGTACCTAGAGTCAACAAATTTCTCTTTTAAAAACAGTTACTTGGACACTTGTGCTGTAACGTGTACCAGCTCATTTCAGCACAGTCTTACCACGGCCCACAGTTGACAGAGGGCAAGCTGGTATTGAGCTTTTCATGGGAGTTGGAGCCCTCTAGCCTCAGAGAGGGCACTCGCTGGTAGGAGGCATCACTGCCATGGGCTAGAAAACGAAAACAGGGGCAGCATTAATGAGGCGAACAAACACATCTCAAAATATACAATGATAAAGCTGCAACATGACAGGAATAACATGCTCTTCATAATGATAAATGATTTTGGAGTTAGTCATCTGTTGTTTTCCTTTATAAATACTTTCAAATGCAATCATTCATTGGTATTATCTGCAGTGGTTTTCCTACTGCGAGAAAATGCAATTCGACATTTTTGCCAGTGCTTCTGACAAATGGCTTTTTATGTGTGCACAACTGTGATGATGCAGTGTACCTGTGGGACTGGCTGGAGGTGTGGAGCACAGCCGGCTGAAGAGGGTGGGTGAGTGACTCCTTCTTAGCAGAGGACTCAACCCTGCTACTGCCAGAGCCTGGAGGAGGAGAGGAGAGGAGATTATTCGTGTCAAACATAATATGCTGCATAAATACAGGTGGAAGCTCGACTTTACATGCTGTATTTGCAACTTCAGCTAAATTGTTTTTTTTTTGTGCATCTACAATAACTGCAAATGTGTGTTTGTGTTTATTATGGGGGTGTTTTCTACCTGATGATGTACAAGGTGTAGTGGCACAGCTGTCTTCTGGGAAACGTCTGGCCTTGACTGTCTCCTCAGACATTCGAGATGGAAGGATGATCTCCGCACTAACACACACACACATACACAAATATGCAAACATAAAGCATTTCAAATGTGTAAAGTACAATAAAAGTATGCGCCAAATTTACAAGAATACACAAATTGTACAAATACATTTTAACAATTTTTAGGAAATATGTTTATTTGTGTATGCGTGTCTACTCACCCAGAGAAGTGGGGCAGAGGAAGACTCTCCTGGGAGACTGCCACCCTCCTCCTTTTCTGTCCTCTACTGCCTCTCCCTCCTCCATGGGAGTCAACTGCCTACATGTTTCATCATGATACACCAGCCTAATGCAAACACACAGACACACAAAGGGGAGTTAATGATAGACACACCCCTTAAAATGTACAAAGTGTAGACATACAAGTGATGAAAATGAAATTGTGTGTGTGTTTCAACAGTACATGTCAGAGGAGAGTGAGTGGTTGTCCTCATTGTACTCCCTTTCGTCACAGTAGCTCTCATCATATGTCTCCTCAGTTGACCCCTCCCCTCTCCGGATGATTGGCAGATGACTGTCACTCGAGTCCGAGCTACAATCAGACAAACAAGCAAAAACACCAAACGAGCAAACAGACAAACAGACACATGAACATAAACACAGACCACAGACAGGTAGACAACAAGGAAGACAGATGTAAACACGCAGAAAAAGAAGCAGCTGATTAGCAAAAAACTCAAAGTGGACGTTAGGGGGGTGAGACTGAGAAACCCACTGAGGTTTCACTACTGTATGTCGCAAAAGTAAGGAGGAGGAAGGAGAAGAAGAAAAAGCTGAAGGAGAAGATGGAGGAGAAGCAGGTGGGGATTACAATTATTTTGTTAAAGCAAAATGGCGAATAGCATTTAAGGCAGTACCTGGAATATGATAAACTGAGAGTAGGACTGAGGTGCAAACATCTTTAAAAGAGGAACGAGAACAGATAGGATGATGGATTGCCTGGCCTATACTGTGGCTAATGTTGTTAGCTAATGTTTGCAGAAAAGCAGTATATTAATTTAGGCTTACTAGGAAAATACTTTTTATGTTGTTATCATTATTTCAAATCAAGACCCATAAAATCTTACAGGAGATGCTGTTTTTTTCTGTTCACTCGTTTAAAAGTGGATGGGAAGCATAGTCTTAAACTATCCATTTTTATTAAGAAGAGGCTAATCTAAACCCTGGATATTTATCTGTATCAGGTTGTATGCTTTTTGTATTTTAAAGATGTCTTGGCACCCCATCGCATCTGTTTCATAGTCCAGACTTTAAGCTTTAAGGAGACATTCTGACATTTAAGTTTTCATATTTTCTTCTTCACCAGACTGTTGCTCTGCACAGCAATCTGTTAATAAACTGCTTATCCTATCAGTATCAATTATTTTCTATGCTGATTGCACACAAATACTATTAAACGCTCTTTTAATAAACACATTTTGCACATAAATGTCCCCTGAGAACTGGCTGGTGAAGAAAAACAAAATACTGCTTCTAAATGTCAATATGCCCCTTTAATCCACAGCTATGTGAAGGGCCCCACAGCAAACTCTGGGTTAGAACAGCATTTCATTAAAACCTGACTGAGACACTGTTCTGAGTTCAAGATCAAGCTCACTCCACTTGGCAGCTGGGTGGAAGTTACCCCGTTACGAAATCAAGGAAATCCACATAGTGCATTGGAAAGCTTATACTTTGTTCTGTAATGAAGCCCTAGATTCACAAAGATCATTAACTGTACCTAAAAAGAAAGGTCAAACAAAGTCCTTAGAAATTATCTACTGTGCAACATGGATATCCATAACAAATTTTATAGCAATCTAACTAGTAGTTGTACAGATATCTTGCTCTTGGCCAAGTAGTAAACAAACCAACAGAGGGACACACAGAGCAACCCTAAGCCCCTGCTGCCTCTACCGGGCAGAAAAAAAGACGCCATCACAAAACAACATTAGTTATTTGTATTAACTACACTTTCCACAATGCTGTGTGTTGTACTGAGTTATTAGACTTGCAATAGCAGATTAAGTATGAGCTTTCAGATGTTCCCACACAATACAACTTCTACAGTTACGGGCAAAGAGCTGGCATTGTTTCTAACCCAGACTTGCCTTGAAATACAATAAAAGAGCAGCAATAAAAGCGCTTGATAGGAAAGATTTGGTCTAATTGCACCAAACAGTCCATCTATGGCTTCAGTAGCAAATTTATACCAGCAGCATGTAATTTGGCTTTTGCTATAGCAACTAAAGCATTGTGTGCATAGCAACAAGTGTTGCTATAGCACTTTGATAGCTATGCAGTTTTATATAGCATGATGAAACCTTTGTATGTGAACTAACACAACACACATACACACACATTTTGTCTCTCTGTCCCCTGGCAACATACCGCATGAGGGTGTCATAAAAACACGTCCTGCTTGCCACCAGAAACAAAAGACAGGAACAGAGAGGAGGAAGGAAAAAAGTGAAAGGACATAGAGAAATGAATAATTTCTGTGCTGACAGATAGATATAAATAAAAGACAGGAAATGAAAGAGACTAAGAGAAAAACATTGAACATTCTTGCCCTAATTCAAAAGGACATCCCTTCAATAAATAAAAATCAATTTAAACACTTGATGTATCCTGATTTCTGCTCTGCAGCACTCACCTCTTTGGAGGGAAGCACCACGCAGATTTAGGCAGCAGGATGGGGGTGAGCGGCTGTCCCGTGTGCCCGTCCACAGTGCTTATGGAAGGGCTTGGGAATCGACTGATACCCTGTGTTGCCACCCCGGTCATACCAGTGTTGTTGGCGTTGTTGATGTTGGCGTTGGAGCCAGATGAGGAGTAAGAGGAAGGGGTGAAAGTGGTTGAGTCCATGAGCTTCTCATGGGACGGGCTCTCGCCTTCACAGGGAGAGCCCTTCTGGCTGATGTGCAAGGGGCGCTGAGTAGTGAAGGACTGGGGGAAGGACCCGCGACCATCACTCTGGTTGTAGTAGTTGACGTGGTTCCCGAACAACCCACCTGCTCGCTGTGGGGTCAGAGAAAAGAAGGAGGGGGAAACAAAAATGGAGTGCGAAGAAAAGAGAAAAGGTGGATGAAAAAATATATGTGATGAAAATTGAAATATTGAGAGCGATGGAGAAAGAGATGAAGAGGAAGTGTTGAAAGAAATGAGGCAAAAAGGGGAAAAGATGAAAAGTAGGAATTGGAGGAGTGAAGTCAGAAGAAAAAATGAGAAAAAGACAGGAAAGTACAAAGTTTAAATCAAACTACAAAAACACTAAGCTACTACTGTCACATTCATTACTAGCAGCAACAAAACTGTTCCCAGCCAGGATGGAAACGCAAAGTGAACATCTTGTGGCTCAAATGAAGAGGTCTTATTTGCAATGTATCCCCAAATTCTCAGAAAAAATACTAAAGCAAACACAATGGAATCTGTGAATGTAGCAATGGCAGCATTAATGGGAGGCAGGTAGATAGCTAAACTTACCCTGACAGTGAAGGACACCAGAGGCTGTGTGTTGGGTTTCTTTCTGGTTTTAGTTTTAAATGGTTTTTTTTGTTTCAGTATTTTAATTCAGTGATTGATAGTCAAGCTGTGTCGTGGGAAATGAGGCTTTTTACAGATCTTTATGAATCTCTGAGCACATGCAAGCGTGTGCTTATGTGTTTATGAATGGAGCAATAAAAACGGCTTGAAGCTGGACGCTGATTATCTCTCTCTCTCTCTGGAGAGTGAGTGAGGGTGTGTGTATCCGACCTTTACCCTGAAGATATCGTCCTCGGATGCAGCCGACACAGGTTCCTTTAGGCCTTTATCCAGCTCCTCCTCCACAGTCAGGTCTCCTGAGATGGCCCTCCGAATCTCTGGACCAATGTCATGCAATGTCCGCAGGCCCGCCTACACACAGACAAAACACAGTGTTGCACTTTAACATGGAAAAGCATTTCCTGCCAAAAAGACATCTTAATCACACACACAGTGATGTATATACACTATACAGCATTTACATCACACTAAGAGAAATGTATGCTGCAGAGTAAACACAATTCTCTGTGTTAAGTCTGCTGTACCTGCAGAGAGAGAGCAGTTTTGGGAGGCACCTTGGCCACCAGCCCTTGTTCTTTCCTCTTCTTAAACTTGCGGAAATATTCCTGAATGAGGAAGGTGGCGTAGAACTTTCCGACTGTAACTTCATCATCTGGAAGAATAAAAAAAAAAACATATTTTATAATGGAAACCTTTTACACTGGTTTATTACTTGATGACTTTAATTATAGCGTTTTGAACAGGAGCACCAGCTATACATGTACGAAACAGATGTGTTGCAGAGTATACATACCACCAGCAGGGGGCACTACTTGATCCAGAAGTTTCATGCTGGTTCTCTTCCAGATCTTCTTCACTATGGCCCTCAGCTCCTCATTGGCCTGCTCTAGGTTACCTACACACACACACACACACACACACACACACACACAAATAATACAGTACACATACATACTGTAAGTTCAAAGTCGTCTTTTAGTTACAACACAGCCTAGCCAGTGTGAAAGCCTAGGCACAAGTACTGCATGTCTACTGTATCAGTATATTGTGAGTGCATTTAGGTTAATTTGTGTATCTGTTACCTTCTGTCTTGATCCTGAGTGCAGTTCTGACCAGAGCAAAGAGTGTGGCGTTGAACATCACTGTTCCATCACTGTTCAGAGGCATGTTCATCGACACCAGGCGCTACAGGATATAACACACACACACACACAAACGTAAAATTAATACTAAACTTGCCTCAATATCTAATATCTATTGAGTCACTGTGGAAGGTGTTTTGATCTGTGTATATTGTCATCACAATACATTACACATAGTTTTAATTCTACTCAAAGATAGTAGGAATATATATTTTTAATACAAGAATTAAAAGCCTGTTCAAATATTAGGTATTGTATTTACAACTCTGCAGACTTCAGACCATGTTCAGTAATTTCTGTAACTGCGCGTGTGTGTTTACCTTGCAAGCCACCCTGTGTGGACAAAGCTTTCCAAAGCCGAGGGGAGGCTGAATTCTCCGGAGCAGAGTCACCACATCCAGGTGCTTTATCCTCCCCCTTAACACAGCACAGAGGTCACACAGGTCAATTTAGTGAATCTCTGCAGATTAAAGATAAATTATTCTGATGACACTCGTACGATGTCACTTTCATTTTAACTTACTTAGCTTCTGGGTCGTATTCAGCCCAGATCCTCTTGAATTCGTCGAGATGATGCGGCCCCAGGATCGACCAATCACGGGTCAGGTAGTCAAAGTTGTCCATGATGACGGCCACAAAGAGATTGATGATCTGGGGAAAATCAGGAATCAGTCAGAAACTATCCAATCAAAATATAACACGACACAAGTCACAGTGTCCAGGCAAGAAATAGTTTGACACATAACTCCATCTAAAATTTTGTTTTTTTGGGTCAATGCTCCCAAAGTGTCAAACTACTCTTTTAAACTCACATTCAGTGCAAACACTGTTTATCCTGATCTATAAAACAATTAGTATTAAGATCTATGAATGTTAAGATTATTTCTGTAACACGTAGCAAATACTCTCTTTCAATCTGTTTCAAGGGGAAACATTAAAAATCTTTTTTCTGTCTCTGTACTCACCAGAAAGGCACAGAGCATGTAGAAGCTGACAAAGTAAATGATGGCAAACTGGCTTCCACAGTCCTCGTTCGTAGTGCTGTTCGATCCTTTCTCACATGGCCGATTGAGCGAGCACGCCAACATGATCTCCTGCCACGCCTCACCTGTTGCACATCTGGTAGACAGACGCATGCGTGCACACACATACGCAGAAGTACGAACACATCGAAACAGATACGTGCACATACACAAATGAAACATACAGAGAAACACATACATGCATAAATCACACGTGTATCACATGTGCATTTATGCATTAGCACACACATACAAATACATGGATGTGTGCAAATAAGCAGACAGGCATACATGCATATAGTGACACACATACGTACATAGATACAAAGACAGAAAGAGGGAGACACACACACACAAATATATGCACATGTATTAGGAGTGTCAACATCATAAGTCACATTTTTTTTCATATTGTGATTATATTCTAAATTTACAGGACAACAAATAAACAATTGAATAAGTGATTTTGTAGAAATTTAGATCAAGTCCAAACTATAATTGTCTTCCATTCTGAATACTTCAGTACTATTAGGTTTTCTGACTCTGCAGGTGCTATTTTACCAACTGATTATTTTTGGTGGGTTTTATTATATTACTACTATATGTTTTTTCTGTCATTATTTATTATATGTTTGTTGGGTTTAAATTACACAGCAGTATGAAGTATCCAAGTAAGCTGTCTCTCTGAATGGAAGCAAGATGCAATAATATATTTCATGAAGGGGTCAGTCCATAGAATATGAATGGATAGAAAAAGGTTTTTTTTTTTTATTAATGCAAAACTCTTTTAAAAACAATAGGCTGTCTGACTGTTTATTATGTGTGATCTATCCTCTCAGTTTCTGTGGTTTTTTGCCCCCAGCATGAAATCTTACCATCATCGCAACCACACAGGACAGAGAGGTTTCTGTAAGTGGATCCAGGCAGTTTATATGTATTATCAGCAGACTCTTCTGATACCAGTTAGAACTTTAAAACTTTAAACTTGGTCCCATCGTACAAATTGACAAAACATTTTCCCACATGCAATACTCTGCAGAATCAGACTACATATATCCTGGCTTTTAATTACCCTGTGCTGTCATAAAATATCAGTAGTAACCTCTTAATATAGACTATAAAAGGCTTTTCAGAGTAAATGGAATAGAGAAAATACAGAGATAAAAAAGGAAAAAGTATTGTAGAACAAAGGGGTGATTTTATGATAAGTGTTGAATAAATGATGAGCGTATAAATATTCCTCACCTGAAGAGCAGCAGCACTGCCTGAGGGAATGTCTGGAAATTGTTGTTCCTGTTGATCTGCGTGTGGTCCTGCAGCGCTATCTTACCAAACATCTGCACAGGAGGGAAGGAAGTAGTCACAGCACACAGGATATGGTGTCAGCATTGAGAAAAGGACGTGGTTGGTCTCTGGATCAATCAAAGTGACAGGCTGGCTGTCCCCAGCCAATCAAATCAAAGTCACACAATAGCTTGGAGGAGACACAGGAGGACAGTCAGAGAGAGGAAGAAGAGAGACAAAGATAAGCAACAGGTAGAGGTGGGAGAAAAGCGTAGGAGAGCTGGACGACGTGACCGTACAGGTACTCTGGGTGACAAGACTCCAGGACGACAGACACAGGACGAAGGCCAGCTAGAAGAGAGAGGGAAAGAGAAGAAAACATAACAGAGGGAAGGGAAACAAGGGGACACAATGACAGCTTACCTGCATGCCGATGACAGCGTATATGAAGAATAGCATCACTATAAGCAGAGCTACGTAGGGCAGAGCCTGAAGAAGAGAGAGACACATCAGTGACAAGTCATATGTAACATCATCCTGCTCCAAGGCTGCAGTCCATTCACTTTCATACAAACCATCAGTACGTAGTTAGCCTACAACTGATTTAGGAAACAATTTTTCTTACATGCATGTGTATATAGAATTTTTTGGCCAATACAATATGATGACGTTATTTGTATTTTATGAAAGTGAACTGAGCTGCAACCCTGTGTGGCACAACACCAAAAACAATCCAGGATAAATCATCTGAAATAGGAGTGAAAAACCTCATATAAAAAAAATACAAACTGCTCTCTAAGTCTAGCCAGAAGACCAGTCCCGACCTACATATGCCAAGACCTAAACATGGTCACAGTAGGTACATCTTTTATATTTACACATCTGGGAAACTGTGTAGAACTGAGCTCCTGGCTAACATTACCCCTGCGCATGCAAGAGCGGGGCCAAATCATGACAAATAATTGAAAAAATCTAATCTGATTTTTAATGCATGACCAAATGTTTAAAATTTCAATGACCATAATGTAACATGAAGTGGCCCATCTCAGCTGACACAAGAGAGAGAACAGATTATTTTAATTTCTCCATAACTCTCTATCAAATGATTTTATTTTTTTGGTGGAGTGCTTTGTTAAACTTGTCTAATGCTTAACCCGCCTACTGGGAAATGGTGAGCTATCAGGGATTAGTAGTAGGGTGTTGGAGAGGAAAAGGGGGTAGTAGAAGAAGATGGATAAAAAGGAGGAGAGAAGGGAAGGAAAGATTAGAAAAGATTGCTAGTTGAGGTTTTTGAGTTGTTGTGTGTTTCCTAAATTCATGTCCCTACATCCCTCCCTGCCTCTGCAATGAGACTCAGATACCTCATATCTTCCCTCTTTTTTTCCTCCTTCCCTGTCATAGTTAAAGTTCTAGTCTAAACAGGCAGCTGTCTCTTCCTTCTGAATTTGAGGTGTTGGAGACGAGGAGGAAAGGAAAGGCGGCTTGTGAAACTCCACCAGGCTGGATTTACATTGGAACAAATATATTTTTAGCCCTATTTGACTCAGATCTGAAAATACCACATGATTTATAGTATTTATAAAATTAAATTAGTCTATTATAGGTTCATAAAGGAAATAATCACCATGATATTTTAACACCTAGTTTGAATACAACCTTGGCTTTCAAAAAGGTCTCCAATCTGGGTTGTATTAGGGTTAAAGCTCCACTTTCCCTCTGCTATTTGCATTTTGGTCCTACGTAATCCCCCACCCACTGATCTAGCATGTTGTGTCCGGTTCTCCCCTCACTTGGAAGGATTTGATGAAGGTCCACAGCAGGGTCCGAATCCCTTCCCCGCGAGACAGCAGCTTCACCAGCCTCATCACGCGGAACAGCCGGAAGAAGGTGATGGAGATCCTGGCGTTCTCTTCAGAGTTCTGCAGTCCCTTTTGGTGGGGTTTGGTGTTTTTTTGTTTTTTAAAAAACACAGGACGCATGGGAACACATGCAGATAGGTTGGGGGTGGTAAACACAAACACACACACACACACACACAGTATAAATGATAAAATCATACAAACGTACACATGTGCATATACACACAGAGACACACAAAAATGTAAACATACATTGCATTCACATACATATTCGCACCCACACATACATGTGGATGTAAATAGGCATGACACACATGTAACACACAGATGTAACGCACGCACGCACGCACACACACACACCCACAAACACAAACACAAACACACATACACACACAGAGTTAATAAATGGATATTTGCGTCCTACAAAATCCCATCAAAATCAACTGACAAAAGAGATCTGAGAGAGAATCGGGCAATCATGCTCATTTTTATGGCTTCTTGAAAAAAAAAATCACATGGCAACAAAGAGATGAACAAACCGTTTACATCTTCCTGAATACATCTACTTCAGCCACTGTTTCTCTTTAAGCTACTTTACATTTGTGACATTACTCCTACACGGTTTTACAAGTGTTATTAGTTCTAAAATCACTGTACTCTGCTGTTCTTCTACCATGTCACCACACTACCATCTCATAATCATAGTGAAGTACACAGTACCTTAAATCCTACAGACTTGCAATGACATTTGCCAAGCATTAAAATACTCCAAAAACCTTGTGATGTACATTATCTAACTGAGCTGAAGGATTTTCTAATGGCTAAAACTGGTTTGGAGAGATTTCCATCTATGGAGGTAAGCTCTTTCAGAAATCGCTGATAACAATTCACAACAGATACAGTACAGAAATCATAGCCTGCAGGGAGATTCCTGTTTCAATAAATCATGCAGGCAAGCTAATTGTTTTTCTCTCACGGAGCAACTGGGGGGAACAAACCAAGGATGACGTTCTAAAGGATATAAAGCTACCTCTGTTTACTACGAGGTTTTTGCTATGGACATGCAGTTTTTGCCTCACAAGCTGTATATATTTGGTACGCTTTGGAAATGTTTGCAGTTTACCTAGAATATGCCTTAGCAAAGTTCTAAAATACAAGGATGAGAGGGACTGTAGGTTCAATCTGTCTATTGTCCCAGTAGATGTCCACAGGAAATAACTCAATGAAATATTCAGCCATCTCGCTGGAGTGCTATTCTAACACAGACTTATTTATTTATGATGCTGCTTCTTCTGTAGGACAAAAAGGCGGAAAAACAAAGGGGAACATCAGAATTTGTTAAAAAGAGAGTAAAGTATGATGCAGTTACTGTAATACAGCAACTAAAGCTCCTGTATACTATTTACATTTAAACCACTTTTTACATTTAAACCAGCCACAATAATAGTGACATACTACACCTTTCTTCACTGCAGTATTGACATTAAATAAAACAGTAAATCTGAATCTGTTTGTTGCCACGTGTTTTTCCAACAGGCCATCAGTACTTTGTGCTAATCCCACAGAAGACACATAGTGTGTCATAAAAAGAACGTGCCATTCTCCACACATCTTAGTGCAGTTTGGAATAACAGATGTCATATGTTACTTTTCAACAGAATACACGTTGAAGTCATTTTAAGACAAAATAAATATTAAAAGAAATTTGAAAATATGTCACATATTTACAAAGTAAATGGGTTTTGGGTACTTTTGCTTAAAGGTCACATTTTACCGGTGACACTGTAGTGTTGACAAGTAACGCAAGATATGAGTTGTCCCAAACTCCACTGACAGATATGCTGAAAATGACACTTCCTACTAAATTATGTAAATCAAAATTCTGTGCTGTGTGTAAAACCACAACTGGACCACAGTTGGCACCACTGCGCCATTGAGAGAGTGGGGCAATGAGCGAGAGAGGTACAGTGACAATAAGTGTACAGAGAAAAAGAGAGAGAGAGACTGAAGGTGAAGTATTGTTTAAATTATTCACTGACACTCAAATAGACTGATTCATTGATAAATAGATAGATAGATACATAGACAGGTAGATACATAGACAGATGGTAGGCCAGTGGAGAAGAGTGGATGAAAGAGAGACCGCGTGAGTGTGTGACCATGATGGCTTGCACGGATGATGAAGCATTAAAGATACCACACCCATAAGAGAAGGGGGAGGGGGGGGCATGTTGCAAGTCATGGGAGGTGAGGGCAGCGGGCACCATGGCAACAACAATAGACACTCAAGGACAGTTACACGACTCTAGTTACGCTAGGCCTGTACAATACAGTGTCCTTCAACAAACACACACACACACACACACACACACACACATAAATAAACATGTAAACATACAAACAACAGCTACATAAAAACAGGATAACTCTGGGCATGCTGCAGAAGATGACAGCTGGAGCGACAGAGATGAGATGACAGGACCAATGTAAAGCCAAAGGTTTTGGATCATACCATGAATGACGTAGTAGAAGGAGGGATGGAAGGATGGAGGGATGGAGGGATGGTGGAGGAGGTAGGGAGGCGGACGAGGTTACCGTCGGAGCGTACCATTGGCCTTACCACAGGGGAGTGAGAGGAGGAAGAGGAGGAGGAGGAGGACGAAGAGGAGGAGGACGAGGACGAGGAGGAGTCAGCTGGCTTTAAGGAAAGGCAACAAAGATCAGCACCAGAGCAGCGCCTTGTGTGTATGTTTGTGCGGTTACAGTGTGTGTGTGTGTGTGTGTGTGTGTGTGTTTTTATGGTAAAAGTAGTGAGAATTTCACACTAGCCCAGACAAATAAGACTAGTGAGTTTTCAGTGTCTGGTAAAAAACAAATTGCCTCTGAGCCAGGAGGGAGATTTCTGTAAGATATTACTGCATATATAAACTGACCCCATCTTCTGTGAGGGCCACATCAGGCTGATTCAACATGTAAGAAGTGTAGGACATTGAGAAATTTCTGTCCAACAAATGACGTTCTGGAGCAGCCGCAGAAGGGAAGAGAGCTGATTGTGTACGTGTCTCTGTTGTAACATTTATGTGTAGGGTCATTGTCATGTGAGCCCATGGATTTGTGTGTATGCCGCCTCTGTAGCGATCTGTTTTTCTTTCTACCAGCTGAAACTACAGCACAAAAACAGTGGTTGTCGCTACGTTTACCAAACGCATCTCAGCATTAAAAGACAATGCCTGTTTAAAAATACTGAATGTGTTATTCAGGCAATTTTTTGACCAAAATATAGTCAAGATCCAAGTAAAATTAGAACTGTTTGGACCTTGTGAAAAGTCAAGTAACTTTTCAGACCACAATTTCAGTTTCATCTCCTTTCAGGTCAAAGTTGTACCAGAATATCACATTTAAAATACACAAAGTTATCATCATCTAATTCAGTCCCACTATGGACTAAGATGATTTTAGATGCTTTTGGAAATCAGAGCCCACAAGTATTTAGGTAACACTGAGAAGCAAAACATAACATTATAGGGAGACACCCACTGGTCCCCCCTGGTATAGCAACATTTACAGAGTGCTGCTAGGAGTGATAGATTAAATAATAGTTCAATCTATGACTCAAGAATGGTTCACTCTGCTTTGGTATTGGCCCTGTTATAATACCTTAACACTAGTGAAATGATAACTAAAGGAAATAAGAGGTAAGGAGGAAAGAAAGTAGGAAGAAAGCAACAAAAAGAGAGAGAGGGAGAGATACAGCAGAGAAAAGAAGGAGGGGAGAAATGTTGCTTTTAAAGGTATTATAACAGGGCCATACAGACACCTTCATGGTCAACTACAGTAATGATGGACAACAATGTATCGCATACTACTAAAAACCAATATACTTGTGTATTATAAGCACATTAACCAGTAACCAGACACTAACAATTTGCCAATGTCCAAAGTTATGAAGTAAGGACTGGCTGAAAAAGAGTGAGCGAAGAGAGGCTACGTGTGTGTGTGTGTGTGTGTGGTGCATTATGGTGTGAAGAGAATGAAAGTTGGAAGGAAGGACAACTTTGGGAAGGAAGAAAGGGAGAGGAGAGTGATGGATAAAGCGTAGACAAGGATGAGTCAGAAAGGTGGAAGAAAAAGAAGGGAGGAAGGACGCAGGTAAGGTAGATGGTAATGATGTCACTAAGTGTGGACTGAGTGAAAAACTGAAGATGTGTGTGTTGGTCTGTGTGTGTTAACTACACAAAGGGCCATCTGGGTCAATTTAAGCATGATTTAAATCTGAGCTTGCTTAAATTTTCAAGGTGGAATCAAAATTGCGAACCAGAATCAGATTAAATCAGATCAAATCACCCATTATATTTCTCATCATGAACTGACACAAAACAAATTAGTATAGTAGTGGACATGTGGCTCTGGAGGATCTGAGCATTACATGTCATTTTCATAAGATTTCAGTGCAAAAACAGTCATTTCTAGATCAATTCAGGCTGAACTGAAGTGCAGATGTGAGGTATGAGAGCTGCTGCTCACAGCATTTACGAACTTAACTTGAATTTATTTTCTCACATTGCACGCCATTTTTTCGAGCAAAAATACAGTTCAATCTGTTCAGTAGGTAACATGGATTTCTTGAGCATTTTTACCCTTCATTTTTAGGTTTTACACCTTGTGTGGTTTTTGCCTAGGATTCATATAGTCTAAATTGTAAAAAAGTAAATTTTTATTTAACTGTGATGAACTGAAATAACAATAAAAAAAAAAAATCACAATTAATTACTAGCATGAGAGACCCATGTTACCCAGCTTGCATTTCAGGTGAGCAAGCAACACCGCAAACCAACGAGAAAGAAGACAGAGAAAGACAGAGATAAACATCCACAAAAGAAGAGTTAAGTGAACTCAAAAAAAGCTCAGAAAGAGAAGGAGAAAGATAAAGAGCAAAAGAGGAGGCATTCCAAAGAGAAAGAAAGAAAAAGAGAGATAGATGCAGTCCATACTGGCATCGTCTGCAAGACACTGCTCAGAGCAAACCACTACCAATCTGTTCATACTACTTCTACTCAAACCAAAAACCAAAAATCATAAAAGAAACCATAATACGATTTAAGAAGCACCCGCAGGTTGCTGGGGAGACCCAGGATTAAGGAAGTATACTGATTTGATGATCACAAAGAGTGCAGCTAATCTAAGAAAAGCACCTGACACCGCAGCAGTGGGTGCACTCAAACAAGATATTTTGGCCATTTAATATTTACTAAAGGCAAAGCGATAACATTTTAAAAGCTGGCCTGTTACTGTACTTCAGAGTGCACTTATGAATGCAATCAAAGAGAGGCTGTTGGCAAGCTGCTACTATTAGTTTCTAACTACATTGCTCAGTATGTTAAAAAGCATTCACTTGTGCTTAGTGCCTGATGAAATGCAGTAACAGGCTAAAATTTTAAATGTGTAAAGTGACAGGATCCCAGTTCAAAAACAGTCAAGAGTTCTCACAGGACTTAAGTGCGGAGGGTTTCTTAAAAAAAACAAAAAACACAGTCTGAGTAAACGTGAGTGCCAAAAGGTAGCTTGGGCATCTCACCCAAAAACACCAGAAAGGAAGAACAAAAATAAAAAATAAAAAAAAAAGACTTGGGGCATGCCTTTAGGTTAGGGGTGAGAGAGGAAAATAATGAATCATTCAGAAAGAACTGCAAACCAATCAACCAAACCAAATCAAAGGCAAACTCCAAAGCAAGGTGTTAAGTGCAACATCAGTGACTTGTATAGATGACAAAGATGTATATATCTGGCCCAGTGAACTTTAGTTTAAAGGCTGCTAAATGATCAGTTAAATATTGTCAGATTACAAAAGAGATATTGTATCTCAAATTGATTATTTATCACACTGACTGCCTTTAATAAGTGTATATGGGTATATTTATGCAGGTATATATCCCTTATTTATCTACACTATCACAAGTATACTTTGCTTCAGAAAACAGGTGAACCCATGATGTTTATGTCATTTTTAAAAAAAAAATTTCATCGACATCAAATTCCTGCATTAAGATAATAGAATAACATAGAATATCCAAGCAGTTTATAAATTACCCAGTGTTGTTTAGAAGAAGCTTTGTCGGCCTCTCATGGGGACACATGGATTCCCTTTCTAAAGGCATGAAAACAACTAACCTTATTTGTATGCCTGACCGATGCTGTCTGAGGAAAAACACTGCATTCAACAGCGGTGGGAACATACCCGGTGTACGCATATGGATATGCTTTCTTTGTTTCATGGCGTCAAACCAGCAGCTTACGTGCAGTTGAGGGTGTGTGATGATTTCTCAACATAATTGAAGTTTAATACATAAATGTCTCATTTTAAACTGAGGTCTACATATACACTGACGTTGTGACTGTGAATATGAATACTGTACAAATAAATTATGATGAGATGATTGATACCACTCTTATAAATGCTTTGTAAAACAGCACTATACTGCCTATAGTGTACAGTGAAGTTGAAAAGTTTCTAAGGTGACACACAGACAGTTGCTCAAAGGTAAATTCACAGAGAGCTGCCTCCACCTGCTGAGCTTCCACTATATTGTACTCCCTGAGGAATTTAGCTGTTTGGTATGGAAGCTGTAGCATTAAATGGAATAAAGTGATATACTTTTCTATAACAAACTGCTTCACAGTATAAAGGATGAATGTTTTAGTGTGATATTCAGCTCTTTGGCCAGTCTGCTAACCAGATCACAGTACAACATAATTTAATTCTCTGAATCAGTCCAAATACCAAATCTTATCTTCTACTAGAGCTAAATGAAGTGGAGTTGTGTCCAGCTATAGTTTGCAGTTCTCCACGCTTCTCAGACTATTATCCAGTCAAAGAGCACTTTGAATATCACATGAATAAAACACCAATTATCCCTGAAGTGTAGATACGATAGACTCTCAACATTTGACTTGTGTTTGGATATTCATTCTTATTCAGATGTGCTGTTGACCATAGGGCCTCCACATCGATAATAAATGAATTCATACATACATTTACATAAATCTTACGGGTCCTGACTAAATCAATTTATAGATCAAATTGTTCCCTGTGTCTGCATATTGCTATTGTCAGACAAAAAAAAAAAGCCCAAACATAATAAAGAAAAAATAAAAACAAAAAAAGTGCAACTTGTATTTTTCTCATTTGAATTTAAAGTTTCCCTGGAGATTTATGAATTGAGACTGTTTCACGACCCTTGAGGTCAAAATGCTGTTGTTCAGAAATGAAAATCTGCATTTGTTCCTTCTTTCCATAAAATATTACTTTTGCAGGAATGTAGATCAATTCTGAAAACATTATGTACAGTGCCAGGCCTGGATATATCACCTTTATGTCTGTCATGATATACAGTGTCCATCATGCCAGGAGAATGGACACTATCCTCTGTGGCAATGATAAAAGACCAAATAAAACCAATGTGAAACCAAACCAAGTGCTGAGACAATGCAATAAGTTCTATTGACAAATGCAATAGTTTCTGATGCTACTGATGCTCAGTAGACCGAGGCATGGATACCTATCTGAAGCTGCTTCAAATATTAGAAAACCTGTGCACCCATATTTCAAAACTACAAAAAATGATTTGCACTGCTCAGGTAGAACATGGAGAACAAGTTAGAAAATATTTTTTAGTAGCCTCCACGTTCATCTCTTAAGTTCAAATGTGGTGCAGCTGAAGTTTCCTTATCATTTGAAAGCATGCAAGATGGGTATCTGCACTCAGTCTGTTTGTGTGTGTGGGAATGGCAGAGCAGGCAGGCAGGAAGGGAGGGAGGGAGTTGGACTACTTACGTTAACCTCAGTGATCGCTATGTCAACAATGCTACCCACAACTATCAAGGCATCAAATGTGTTCCATGCATCAACAAAATAATGCTGCGTAGGGATGGAAAGAACAGAAAAACAACAGAAAAAAGGACAGAACATAAGACATTTAGAAATGAAAAGAACAGAAATAAAAAAAAAAACAAAGGAGAGAGGAGAAAAATAAGATAAAAAACATTATATACATGAGCTTTGGAGCTTTTAGTCGGAGGAGAGAGGGAAAGAATCAACAAAATTAAATGGCAAAAAAGAAAAGAAGGGGCAGTCTAAAAGAAATGGACAGCAGAGGAAGAGCAGCAGCGATCGGTCATGCTTGTCCATGAGAGGAAAATGTCAACAACAAGAACAACAGTAAAGAACAAATTGCAACAAAATCACAACTAAAAACACCCTGTTGCTGCAGTCAAAAATGAAAGGTATATAAAGATGTTTGTGATTGGTCAGTGAGTTAGTTCAGTTAGTGAGGGAATTAAACCTGAGGACATGTCACAGTCGGACAAAAATAAAAAATAAAAAATCAAATAAAAAATCAAGAACCCAACATTTGAGGTACCATGCGGAGGAAGGAAGAAACTGGTATCTTTTGAGGACGCAAGACAGAAAATCTTGACTTGGCTGTCAAAGCTTAACCCTGCCTCTGTTGCTTCTACTTTTTTTATGAAACCCGGGAAGAAACTTGTTCTTGTTCAGGAACCTTTGTGGCTGCGCATCCCCACAGTGGCAACGGCCATCTTGGAGTTAAAGATGGAGGGAGAGGAGCAGGAGGAGGAGGAGGAGGAAGAGAAAGAAGAGCAGTAGAGACAGTGTAACACAGAATAGCCACACAAGAAAGAAGAGTGGCAGGAAATGGAAGATTTAGAAAAAGCGAGAAGGCACAAGACAGAGAGAAAGAAGTGACAAGGAGAGTGAGAGTGAGCATCGTACTTACGTTGATCTCACTGAGAATGACGTCTATTATGCTGCCAATTACGATGAGGAAATCAAACACATTCCAGGGATCACTAAAGTACCCCTACACAGGATGAGGTGAGCAAGAGGAGGAGGAGGAGGAGGAGGGTAAGAAAGGTAGGTTAGAAGGAAAACAACATCTGCTGCCACTTCGCAGCTCTATTATGGTGGTATGAGTTTGTACAGTACACTGAGGAAACAGAAACTGATGAACCAACACAAAAAGGACAGATCTTAATTTTTAAATGAATAGAATTAAACGTTTTTCCTTCACATTGTCTGTTCCTCAGATGCAGCTGAATTTTCTGCTCCATTAAGGATAGTGTGTTAGATAGTGGTTGTTAAAATATTCCGCCAGGCTGTGGCAGTAATTGCACTGAAAGCCCATTTTGTTTACTTAACTTTGTGGGCAATTTATCATCAGCACTGGTAGAAAATTAGTATTTATGAAATCCATCTATAGTAAACAGCTTCAGGCCAAAACAGTATTATTTCAAGCTGGTAAAATGATCCATACTGTAAATAGAAAGAGCTGCATCTAAAAACCTGGGTTTGTGTTATACTAAAAAATCAAGAGGTTGTACAGTAAACAAATTCAACTCAGATTGCTTGCATCAATCAGGCCTGAAACTCTGCTCAACTGATATAGAGGGATGCTGAGAGGAGATCAATCATACTGATCCATTTTAAGCCTCTTCATCCATCATCAGTAGCTGAACTATTATCATAACAGATAATTCGCCTGCCTCTGTGGCAGTATGTTACAAGATGTCTCAGGACTCCATCGTATGTTTAGATTTTTATTTTCAGGTGTGAGGATATCAATATAAAACTGAAAGTAAACATTAGTAAAAACATTATTATATAAGAGGTGATAGAAGGATTGATTAAATTTGGCATTAAACACATGACTTTCAGAACAATGAGTTGGGAGGAAAATTGTGGCTTTGAAATCTGTGTAACAATAGTTGTTCCAAGGTAGAAGGCTGTAAAAAAAATGAAATGCATTAGCATAAATCTTCTTCATAAGAAAGTGTTACTGCAGCCGATTCCTGGTGTGTGTTGACGGCTGTAATACCCCAGAAATAAAAGTGTTAGTATGATGGTCCTCCCTTGTATGCCAGCTGTTTAAAGGAAGAGTTTATTAAAGATCAAACAAATTGGTCCATTACACACTGTCTTTTCAACATTGTTCAGTACGGCTTGGGATTGAGTCATCATGCTGTGCTTTAATTTATGAATTAGACTTGTGTTTACTACTCAAAGATTCACAACTCTACTAAAGTAGACGTGATATGCTCTTTTTTTTCAAAAAATGAGAGAAAATTGAAGAAATGGTTTGAAAAAGGTTTACTGTAATTGTTAATGTATAACTTACTTTATTACAGGTAAACACTACATAAGATAACATGCATACATGATGCAGTGCAGCGTGGTGTCATTTCCCAAGCCGTAAAGGTCATCCTTAGCCATGCAGTTAGGATTACAGGTTAAATCCAACTGCGGCTACTGGTGCCTAAAATACAGCAAGGCATGCATTATGTCACTGAGACCAAATAGATAATTATTTTCAAAAGTCATTACAAGATATTCATCTTACATCTATATTTTTTTGGGTTTTTTTGTAACTACATACATAAAATAAAGAAATAGTAATAATTTGAATTTTCTAAACCTTTTCCTATAATGTACTTATTCAAATGAGCATAGTGTGTAAAAGTGACACTGGTGGCTCTTGCTAAGTATCCTGGCTTACTTCAGTGTATTCAAAAAGAAACTGAATAACTGTAATACTTCACAATGAACCATAAGGGCTGATTACCATTGCTTTGTGGTTCAAAACAATCATCATCAAAACGTGATATTCATGTTTCTTATACTCATTCTTTGTTTTAGTTTACAATGTTGTTGCTATGGATTTTGTTCAAGGTTTTTTCCACAAACCCTGCTGTAATAGAGGGAAGCATTTCCATCTGTTACTGTTTAAATAGCTGATGTACCAGGAAGTCCTAAGAATGGAGCAATAAACCCACACCGCTACCTAGCAACAGCAGGGAAACAAGGGAGCAGTGAGATTAAAATCCACATGATACCATCCACTAATCATGTTTTAAATCCATACTATAATAATTATCATCTGGAGGAAATTAAATAGGGAATAATAATAGACAGTTTGAAGTTGATAAGTAATTATATGCAGTACATGCATTTCAATGCCTAGAATATATTTATTTATTCTATTTTTATATTATTTATTAATGACTGTAAGAAACTAGTAGTGAATTTGTGCTTGTTATTTTATTGCACCGTAGTCTACTGTTATGTTATCTGTATTACTCTGTTCTGCAGTAAGAGAAGTGGACCTACCCTGGGTTTGAAGGCGATCAGTTTAAGAATCATCTCCACAGTGAAGAGTCCAGTGAAGAGCATGTTGAGGATGTTCATGGCATCATTGAAAGTTTTGGTCTGTCCATGATGCTGCAAAGACACACAACAAACACACACAAACACAAAACAAACGGGGGTTTGTTGGGAGCTGCCATTCATAAAAGGATTAACCCTATTTTATGTGTACTTGCATTTGTCTTGTGTTTGTATGACTGAGACTCACCTGCATGGCCAGACAGATGGTGTTGAGAAGGATGAGTGTGAACATCAGGTATTCAAAGTAGGTGGAATTGACCACATACCACACTTTATACTGGTAGGGGTTCTTAGGGATGTAGCGACGCAGTGGACGGGCCTTCAAGGCATATTCCACACACTGACGCTGTGAAAAACACAAGCATGCAAGCATGTGTCCGCTGATGTAGTTTTCCATCTCCTTGACACTCTTGTCTGTCTATTTGTGCTCAGATCATTACAGAGAAAAAGCTGTAGAATTGTTTTTTGGCAAAAAAAAAAAGTCTTTTCCATCCCAAACTATTCCTCCATCCTCTCTCTGCATTTCTATGCTCTTACTAAGACTAGCACCATCAGAAAACCCAGCTGCAGGGACTTGGCCAAGCTCCTTCTTTAATCAGCTTTAGTCATCTTCTGCTTGAGCTACTGCAGCACCTTCCTGGCTTTACTCCTGAAGTAGTCAGTCCCTAAAACCTATGTTCATTCTCTCCAGACCCTTTCCCCACTACAAGGCCTCTGTCTCCTCTCCCTTGTGTCTCCTGAATGACATAATGACTTCCCCACTACAGTCAGAACAGCAATGTCACTCCCTGTTTTCTAATGTAAGATGAAAACTGTCAACATTCAGTAAAAAACCTCATATAAAACACACACGGACACTACCTGGTTCTTGTCCAGCTCACAGTTCTTATATTCTTGCTCTCCTTGCTCCTGGAATGTGACGATGACGAAACCGACAAAGATGTTCATCATGAAGAAGGCAATGATGATGATGTAGATGATGAAGAAGATGGAGATGACTACGCGGTAGTTGTAGACGGGCCCGACGTCTTCAGCGTGAGAGTCTATGGCTCGGTATAGTAACCTGAGGGAGGAAAGAGTCATTGCTCCAGTTAAAAGCTTTAATTAGTAGTTCAGGACAGGATACCAGGGCATTCCTGAAAAATCAAAAACACAGTGTATATACAATATGCATATCAATATAAATGTGCTTTGTGTTTATAGGGAGACACATACCCTGGCCAACCCTCAAAGGTAGACACAGCAAAAAGAGCCATCATGCCTTGCAGGACATCGTCAAAGTTAAAGTCGCTGTTCTCCCACTTTCTCTGGGCTCTTTCTGGCTTCCCCACATCACCGTCCTTATACATGATGTAGGAACCTCTATAAATGCACATGCCCACACACACACACACACACACACACATATTCATATGTTTAACCGGTAGTTAGAGAGTCAGATGACAGATTAACAAGCCTGTATGCAGGAAGGATCTGTTACCTGCAGTCTGCCTGAGTCTGTTTAGAGCTGTCAGTGCAGAAGAAGAACTTGCCCTGATGGACAAACATAGAGATGTTAAATATTTAGATGTCACTCATTATAATCATGTCACTGCCACTGATGACATTTTATAGAGGCCAGCAGACAGCGTCTTCGCTCCCTCCTTTTCCTCGTTACCTTGAAGAGTTGTACTCCAATACAGGCGAACATGAACTGGAGCAACGTGGTGACAATGACGATGTTGCCGATGGTCCTGATGGCCACAAACACGCACTGCACTACATGCTGGAAAACACAGCAAAATTGATTGTGAGTATATGGGGATATTTGCATTTTAAGTGTCAATTTACACTGCAAGAAGAATAGATTGTGTTTTGTGTTTTTAGGTGGAGGTGTGCTGACCTTCAGTCCCTTGGCTCTGTTGATGGCCCTCAGTGGTCTGAGCACTCGCAGAACTCTTAGGATCTTCACCACATTAATTGCAGTGGACCTGAAACAACACAATGGATGCACACACAAACACTACTGACCAGCCAATCAGCATTAGAGTTTAAAAAAAAAAAACATATTTGCAGGTAACTTCAGTTTGAGTCAAAGAATCTCTGTGGAGGTTGCAACAGCTCTACACACAAGTTAAGGAAAAGATAATAAGTAAGTAGTAAGCAAACTTGAAAACTGAAAAACCAACAAAACCACATCTAAAAAATCAAAGAGAAGAATGATACAAAATAATCAATCGCTTTACAATAAAAAAAACAGGCCAAAAACAGGTGTGTTAAATAATATTACAGATTTTTAACAGAAAATTTGATCATGTGACCAGACACACACATCTAAAAGTTTATCCAGTGTTACAAGAGACTATAGCAGCTCAGCTCTCTTGTCTACAATAGATTTCAGGTTGCAACACAATTCATAAAAATGAACATCAAAAAACAGATTAATACATATGATACATGGACAAACACAGATAGACGAACACAAAGACTCATACAGACATTCACAGGCAAACAGAGAGTTAGTGTGTTTGGGGAGTGTGTCAGTACAAACCAAAGATCAGAAAAGTGTGAGGAATTGGTATGAAAAAAGTTTCATAGTAACCAAAAGAATTAAATTAATACTTTGACATTTTGAATTTCACAATAAATATGTGGGGAAAAAAGTTTGAACTATGTTCTTTCAATATTTTGAAGTCAGTTTTGCTTGTGTAATTATTCCTAGATTACAGCAACAGGTATCAAACATGCTAATAATCTACCTTGCATATATAATTTAATTTATTAGTTAATAAATCAGTTAACTGAAGGACAACTAGAAAAATGATTTCCCACAGTGACAAAGGTAGAGGGAAAATGTGTTTTCAAAATGTCAGTGTATCCTTTTAAGGGAGGAAGGAAGGAATCATTTTACACAGGAAGGTAAAATTAAGGTAAAGGCAGTTAAAGGTAGTTCACGTGGAGCAGGATGTTAATCAAGAAATATCCCACATACTCACTACCTTTAACAAGAAAAAAATACTGAGTTTTAGCATTCAGGTGTCATTTCTATTTCCCAGAAGAGTTCAGCGTATCCAGAAACAAGAAGTGAATCTTACCTGCCCCCAAATCTGTGACAAAACACATATAAACAAACCCAATAATATTAATTGTGATATGAAAGGGTGGAAACAGTATCAGAGAAACCAGGATAATTTACTTAAAAGAAACACATTTTCATTCACATTCACATCTGGTTCAAAACTAATTAGGCTGTTGTCCTTAAAGAGGTATTTGGGTTTACATCCACAGCTGTGCATAGAGTCAGTGTGTTCATCATAACAATGATGATAAAACACTTATTTGTTTTCAATATAATCCCATTTACCTTCACCTATCAGAGCACCATAGATTAAACTATATTTCGTTCATGTTTTTATTGCTTAGGGGGAAGTTTCAGCTAAACTCTCCAAGACCAGAGAAATATCAAATCAAAAGAGAGACAGTTTTATACAATTAAGTTGAAGGTTATTAACAATATCAACTAATATGGACTTACGTTGAGAAGTCTAGTCTATTAAGAATTAGAGACAGAGTGTAGTATAGCATATTAAACATCAGAAATATCACAACATTTCGCGAACCTATTACTTACAAAAAGCAGTTTTAATAAACATCACCAAGACAGAATGGAATTGGAGAGTAATGATGTGTAAAGTTATTAGAGAATAGAGAGAAGTATGAGGCATGGGGTAATTTACAAACCAAAACATTTCTCCACTTAGCCACTTGACAACTTGATTTGTGTGTTTTTGGATTGTTGGCGTTGCACGAACTTCTCATTATCTGAGAAACTGATCCAGTGTTGTGACGTGTAACTACACAAATGTACAGTATGTCAGATTATACTGTGAGCTTCACTGATGTTGATCAGGATCGTTGCATATGCAAATATGCAACGCAAGTAAGTGCAGAACATTTTGATTAACATGCAAAGCACGTCAATCATTATAGCATCAATAAGCATATTATTATTTAAATGGCACAAGAGTAAAAATAAAACATTTGATTGCACTTACTGTATTCCAGAGGAGATGAGGGAAACACTGACAACCACCAGGTCCAAAATATTAAAGTAGTTCCTACAGAATGAACCTTTATGGAGGAAGGCTCCGTAGGCCGTCATCTGCAGTGGTCAAGGTTCATATTTTAGGGTCATTCAAAGAAGTATCAAAACACAGTTTAGTAGTGTGCATGGGGGGCACTTAAAATAATGCAATACTGATTACTTTACCTCTAACCCTGAGCAACAAGCTGTAATATTAAATAATAGTTCTCAATCTTTGATGAGAAGCATTTTCTTCCTTCCTGAGGACACATACTTAAAACAGTTGGTCAACTGATTCGCTACATACTTTTGAGCCTTTATTTATCCCAAACATAGAGAAAAATTTGTAAAGATTGGGGCAACTTGATTAATAATTAATTACTAATCCTGCAATCCTGTAAAAATACCAAATAATAATAAACTACCTTAAGAATAATCTCTATGGTGAAGAGTCCAGTGAAGACATGGTCTGCATAGCTCAGGATCTGAAACAACAAGGGGCATGACTGTTTTCAGTTTAAAATTACAATTTCAACAATACTTGACTATAATATAATGGAAAACACCATAAAAAAAAGAAAAGAAAAAGCCAAACAATGGTAGGGTAGAGCAGAGATTATAGTCTAGGTTTAGTAAGTCATGAGTGCTGCCACAATAAGATAATATTCTCAGTGGAGGCCATAAAAACTAAGCTTTTGAAATATGGCTCAGAGTTTCTCATAACAACTGAACTTATAGTAAACTCTAGCATCGTCTTGGCTGTAACATCACAACATATTACTGAGGTTCAAGGCTAAAGATAATGAATTCTGCACTGACTAAAATCGACTTAGAGCAGAGCCGAATCTTATTTCAGTAATGTTTCAGTCTACCTCAAGGTTAATTGAGGTTGACTAATACATGGCAGCCTATACTACAGCCAAGGAAAATACAATAAAATAGATCTTTAATAGCCCACATGGGATTTGTCTTTCTCACTGAGAGAGAAAACTATGTACAGAAACATGCAGCACACAAAGTGCAACTTCTTAGACTACAGTACAAATTACAGTTACAGTTAACCTGATTTCTGAAAGAGTCAGTCTTGACCGGATCCTCTGCTGCCAGACTGATGCTGCTGAGCAGGATGAAGAAGAGGATGAGGTTGGTGAAGATGTTGTGGTTGACAATCTTATGGCACAGAACCCTGAATCTACAAAACAGAGCGACAGAAACAGAGGAGTTAAGTGAAGCATTTTATAGTCTCACTTGTGCAGATATATATGGAGAGAGAGAGAGAGGAGAGCTACAGCCTCTTCTTACTTGTTGGTGTGGCTGAAGACAAAGAAAGCACGTGCTTCTGGCATGGGAATGGCCTTTTCCTTCAGCTGAATGTCAGAGAGCGGTCGCGGCCTTGGACCCACTGGCATCTCTGGCTCATCATCATCCTCATCGCCTAATGAGAGGGAGGACAAGGAGAAAGGGGGCAGAGGAGACACAAGAACTACTTGATCAGATTTCTTTTTTTTTGCAAATAGGAGTCACATGGACATGCATGCTTGCTAGCAAGGCAAACAATCTCATGTTCATCTATTTATTCATCCTCTTTACTAATTCACTCACCTATGTAATCATTAGCAGGATATGGATTCTTCTCTTCACTCTCATCTCCACAGTAGTCATCCATGTTGATCTACAGAAGGTGAGCATCACATTTATTCGCTGTTACATTACTTTCTCTGACAACATACCCAAATTACTTATCTGCTTACTGTGTACCTTAGTGGCAGTGTTGGTCTCTCCATCAGAAGTGATGGATTTCAGCTCTATCTTCTCCTTCTTCTCCTCCTCGAGAGGAGGCTTCTCATTGACATGACGCTTTTCTGGGCTGGCGAGCCTGGAGAAAGAGAGATGAAGACACCCTCACCTGTAACCCCTATGCTTATCTACATATGTGTATTGAATAACATAACACCAGAATAACAAGATAAGCAATGAGAATGTCAATGATGGGGTGTATTGCAATCACAGAGGGTGGCTGTGTCGTTCCAATAGGGTAGTGGGCAGACAAATGATTGTTTTCCATCACACTTTCTCATCAAATCAATACTGGTTGCTACAAAGAAGGAACTATTTAATAATCGGTGCCACTGAGGAGAACGCTATCATCCTCAGCTGCACTAAAATCTCAAATTACCTTTGCTGAGAGATTTCCTTTCTAGTTAGTGAGATGCATCATCCAATAAAATTGGTTTAGATAGAAAAGCAAAGCAGGAAAATGTCAGCTTGTCTTAATACATAAATATTATAATTGTTAAGCATTTTAACTTTTAACTTCCTGTAGAAACGTTCTCTGCCCTTACCATTTTTTGGTGTTGGTCGAATACAAAATGTTCTCTTCCTCGCATTCTTTCCCTCAACTCTCTCTGACTACCTGCCTTTCTTTCGATGTTTTGTTTTACCTGGCTAGTTTTTTCCTCTCCTTCTCCTCCTCCTCCTCTTTCTGGGCGGATGTTAGGCTCTCTGCGTCTGCCAGATTGTCCACAGCGATGGCCAAGAAGACATTCAGTAGGATATCTGGTCAGGGGGTAATATTAAGGATTTTGTAGACCCATTGGATCATCGGTATGGCTTCTTAAAAACAATCCAGGTAGGCTAAATGAATAATTAGTAACCTTTGGTCTAAATATTTGGTCGCGAATAGAGATGCTCAATGACCACCAGTAAACAGTTTTTTGCATTGTAGATGTGTCCCTGTGCAAAACACTTCCGTTTTGCAGCTGCATCTTCAAATTAGGCGGGAAAATAGATCTGATTTAATTCAAATCACAATCAGTCACATTGTGACCCATTTGACGGGAAAGAATTAATCAGAAAATAAATTTAGCTGTTAATTTTAAATGCCAGGATACAGTTTCCACAGATGAAGAGGATGATGAAGTAGATGCAGACCAGCATGCCGGGGAAGGACGGTCCACCGTACGCCATGATGCCATCATACATCACAGAGTTCCAGTCTTCTCCTGTTAAGATCTGTGGAAATGGAAATAAATGGAATAAAAATTTTATTAGCATAAAAATCCAATTGGGAATAAGTTATTTCACCCTTAACTTCACTTTCAAATTCAAACTATGTTATATCAATAATACATTTATTAAAACTGTACTGTACAAAGGAAGAAGATAAATATTAAAGTCTCAAGGACACAAGCAGAAAGAGCACATAGAGAAGACAATTTGCAGTATCATTACCTGAAAAACAGTAAGGAGAGACTGGGGGAAGTTGTCAAAGGTGCTGCGTCGGGTCTCGTCGAAGTTGAATTTTCCCCCAAAGAGCTGCATGCCGAGCAGGGAGAAGATGATGATGAAGAGGAACAGCAGAAGCAACAGGGAAGCGATGGAGCGAACAGAGTTTAGCAAGGAGGCCACCAGGTTGGACAAAGAGTTCCAGTATCTGGGGGAGAGATGTCCAGTTAAAACTGTAAACTCTACTAAGGCCAATATCCGTGCATGTGTAAAAACAAAAACTCATATTGATGTAAGAGCACATAAATATTTATCCCTCACAAATACACACTCAACTTAACTTTGTTTTCCAGTTAAATGTGTCATTGACTTCTTATATCGTCCCTGTTGTCTTTGTCCAGTGTGTGGGTGCAGAAGGACAAATACATAAACACTCTTTATTAACCTGGTTATTTTGAAGATTCGCAGTAAGCGTACACAACGCAACACAGAGATGCCGAGAGGAGACATGATCTTAGTTTCCACTAGAATTGTCTCAAGAATTCCTCCACATACAACGAAGCTGTCGAATCGATTGAAGAGCGAAACAAAGTAGGCCTGTGGACAGAAAGTTAAATTAATGAAGAGTACAGGAGTTTACATTTTTTCTTGAGAAACTTAGAATTCACACAATGTAACCAAACAACCAGTTAAAGTTCCTACAATTAAATTTTTACTCTTCGCCTCCTACCTGTAGGCCTAGACTGTACATCTTCAACAGCATCTCACCGGTAAAGAGCGCTAGCAACACCTTATTGGCTATGTCTGAGGAGAAGAGGAGATAAAGAAAGTAGGAAAGTGAAAGAGGTTAAAAGGAAAACCAATGCTGAAAACAATGCAAAAAAGGGGAACAATTTAGCTATGTCATTGTTTGTGTGTATGTGTATTGGTGGGTGTGCTTAGATACCTTGTACATCAGTTAACCACTGAGGCTGCTGGTGATGTTCAGAGGCGATGGTCAGAGTGTTGAGGAAAACCAAGAAGATGACCAGCCAATAGAAAACTTGTGATTTGACCGCTGCCCGACACTTCCGCCTACATAGCCTGTTCCACCTCCGAGAGTACCGACTGAGAGGAGAGAGGGTGAGGTACAAAGAGAAAGAAAAAAAAGAAGTGAGGAAAGATGGGATATAGAAGAGGTGGGAAAAGAGAGAAAGAGATGCAGGAGGATCAGAGGCAAAGGAAGGAGGGGAGAGCAAAGGCTCACGAGAGAAAAAAGTATAACCAAAGAAACGAGTGAAGAAGAGAGCAGAAAACCAAACAGTGGAGGAGAGAGAAGAAAAAGAAAGAGTCAATTAGTCCGTCTACAGAGTAGTGATGACATCAACCCTCGGCCTGTGGTTGTCGGTAGTTTGAGAGCAGAGCTGTGAAACAGAGTTAGTCATCCTCAAAGACATTTCACACCAAGGAAAAGCCAACATGAAGAGCTTTGTTGCAGAATGAGATATGCACCGTTTACAAAAAGAAGAAGAAGAAAAAAAAAAGAAACACTTATTCGTACGAAATGATTGAAGGCACAAATTTTTAAATTGAAATGTGTTATAGTGTGATTCACACTTCAAAGGAAATTCATGCGTCAAAAGAAGAAGTGGTTCATTTTAGTGTAAAAAACCCCCATTTAATTTCCTTTCCTTAATCAACATGTGGATTACTGTCAGGTTGTGCAGAAAACCTCTTGATTTTACAGCTGTAATTTCATAATTGTCAATTTCTCATTAAGTAAAATCAAAGACAAAATGAAGACAGTAACCAGTGTTTTTGTCGTTCTAACTGTGGAGAAGCAGGGAAACATGAATCTCACTTAACAGTTTTATTTGTTTATGTTTTATATGTGTAACCCTGGACACACTGAGGAACAAATCTAATAAGTAAATAACCTTGTTAATTTTTTTTTCTATATACAATTAAACTTAATGCATCCCAGCTAGTAGTGCAGGATTAGCACAATGGCAACATGTAATTACAAGAATTTGTTACAAATGCCCTTAAAGGTTAATGAGGAAACAATAATTTGTTAATGATAGGCTGCTTTTAGACAAAGTGGATAGAAAAAAGGGATTCAGAACCTGCTAAAATAAACATTGTAACACACTTCACAGTAACATCAAGAAGGAAATATACATATTTTAGATTGAAAATAAATCCAGAACATAGCTGCACTTATAAGGTATCTGTTTTGGGTTTTTTTGTTTGTTTTTGGTTGTCTATCCATTATTTGTACAAGGCCATTTTCTCTACCGCCAGACATGTTTATCTTGATTTGTCAAGACCTCTTTTCAAACAGGTCAACACAGCTCACCAAGAAGTGTGTTCTCTCTCTCCGCCTTTTTTAAAATTCATATTCCATATATTGATCTTATGTTTGTGTGTGAGCTGTTTAAAGTTACGGCACACATCGGCTTTGCCACGACGAAAACATTGGATGTTACATGAGACACAACTCACAACACGACGTAAGCGAACATGCACTCTTACAGTTTAACATATTTGTGATTGTCATTTGAGAATATATCTTGTGTGACCTATTGTAATATTGATATGTCTTCAAACGTAACACAAGATGTTTTTGTCTCTTATAAAGACAATAAAATTTTTTCTTTTTAAATAACCATTTCTTTTTAAAGAGCAATAAGGCTCTCTCCAACACATACACACACATCCAGCGACCTACAAGCACCACAGCAGTAAAGATGTTGGAGCAGGTGAGGCAAACAACATGTACTAACCTGAACTTGGATTTGGAGATCCTATTTCTGGAACACAGAAAACAGAATGGATTATACACACACACACAACACACATATAGACAGGTACACAACATGACAGGGGTGATTTGAGAGGGATAAAGGGAAATGGCTTCCCTCATTATCACAAATATTTTAGCAAATACGTTCCTTGATCATCCTAGTTATTTGTGTCCAGTGTTATTTGCACTTTTGCAATAAGCTTGTACCAAGAAGTAAACATTTAAGTGCAAAAGCTTCGTCTTCTCTCTGTAAAATTGTATTAGATCAAAGAATTTGCTAAAATGAAGTCAGTTTGTCCATTTACATGCACCCACTGGTAACATATTGTGGGTACAATACAGCAAAATGATCATTATCATGACCCACTGTTGCTTTGAACAAATCACCCACTGCAAACATGTATACAGTGGCATCCAGTCAAAAGAAATACTGCTGTGATTTTGGCTTTTCTCCAATCAATGCTGGTGTGAAAAAACACAATTTATTACAAAAAAAAAAAAAAAAGTCTGTTGATTGTTTACCACTGTAACAGCAAGATGCACATACGTAAAGAACTGAGGACAAGAGATTATGGAAGACATGAAGAGGAGGAGAGGAGAGGAGAGGACATATAATATTTTAATCTGTTGTGTTCAGATTAAATTACTTGACCGTGGATTGTATCTGTAACTTGAATGTGTGATTTAAAGACACACGTCATGTGATGTTGATGTTTTAAAAACCAAACTGGATGCACATAATAGTACAACTGAATACACTGACCACGATATGACTGGTGTTTAGTCTGCTTTCATTGCAGTCCAAAATGTTACTTTGTTTTAAAAAAAAAAAAGATATATCAATAAATCCCTCCATCTTTTCAGGGAGGTCTGAGCAACTGATTTTGTTTGTAGAAGTGAATGAATTGACTCGTTGACTGACTAAAGCAATGAAATAACTCACTGACTGACTCAACGAAAGAATAAAATGACTGACTGGCTGGATATGGAGGCTGACAGTACACACATCTCTTCTCTCCATGAGTCCGTCTCAATTATGAGATCAGTGGGCACCAAAAGTAGTTCCTACCCCGAGGTCTGTCTCCATGGCGATGTGAAAAAGAACTGACACTGAAAAGTCTTAAGTCTTATCTCCATAATGGTGTCAGCATATACCCCTAGTCAAACTTGTTGCGGTCTCACAGAGTAAGGATGACGGCTCGTATTTCCAGTCCTGGCATCGTTTACCATTCATTCGGTTTTGGATTAATGTTAAATTCAGATTAATGTTAAATTCACTGACTTAAGTAATACTCAAAACTACAGGAGTGAATTCTGACAATAAAAAGGGAGATTGATGCTGTTAACCTGCACATTTACGTGACTTTTAAAGCCTGGTGAGGTTTATTCTACAGCAGTTTTAGAAGTTTGGAATGAGAAAAAGTAACCGCAAGATATTTACAGGTACATAAGTAAACAATATATAATCTGACAGCATTTAGAATTAGCATTTTTAACATAATGGACTAATAGAAATGGCTAATCACACGATACAAAAGAACTGCTTCCCTAAAGTCTGTTTTTATAAACATTTTCAAGATAATCTGGCATGATTTGATGAATTTTTGGCACTTCCTGAAGCTAAAGACATGACATATTTTTTTGTTTTGAGTTGTTTTGGGCTCACTGGGGACGAATAAACACAAACAGCAAAACAAAGACAAAGTAACAGATGGACAGAGTACAAACAGTGTGCCATCAAAGTGTGCCTACAGATTTTCACTGTTTCTCTGGTCAGTGTGTTTTTGATTTCACTTTTGATTTCTTTGATTTGTACATGTTATTCTGGAATTTGTATGCAGGTGTGTTTCGCTTGGTGTTGAAGCGGGCCCGCTGGGGTCACAGCTCCTGCGTGACCTTGTGTCTAAGAAAGAAAGTAATGCACTTGTTTGAATAATGTAAAAAATGAATGAGAGCGAGTGAGTCAGCTGTTCGTGAGCTCCCACAGGGGAAGAAGAAAGCACTTGACCAGCACACACACGAAGGAGAGAAAAAGAGAGAGAGAGGTGAGCAGAAAGATAAAGCTCCTTTAGTATTGGATGAGACGTAACCATGATTGATGTCCTGCTTTTCTACTGTTTGGGAAGCTCCTAAATGAGGTCAAGGCTCTTTGACCTCACATAACTGGCTTCTACTATTGTTTATTCATTTAATGAGCTTATGTTTTCTGTTTTCTGCAACATTGTGAAGGACCAGTTCTGTAACAATTACAACTGACATGACACCAGATATATCATTTTGATATTTTTAAGTTTCACTGGGATTTATAGCATAAAACCTTGTTTTTGGAGTATGATAACTACTCACTATTATTCTTACATAACTATCATTGCAGCATTAAGAGAGCATTAAGAGACCTTCATGAGCTTGATGACACAAAGGTCTGGCTTTGTGAGAACAGTGCACGATGGAAGCAGGTCACTTGTGCCATGGCTAACACTAATATAGCAAATATGCAAGATAAAAGCTCATTGAGATTGATAGAAGATGACCGAGAGAGCTAAAAAAAAAAGAGAAAAGAGAGAGGATGAGATACTTACGCTAGCCGGGTACAGCAGGTCTCCCCCTCCACATCTCCCCCGGGAGCGTTGTCTGTGTTGACTGATTCATTCTCACTGGCTGGCATGCTCACTGAGAGACAGACAGGAGCAGAGACAATAGAGGTAGGAAAAAAAGACACAAAGGGAAGAAAGAGAAAGATGAATTAACAGGACAGAAAAATATGTTGTACATCATTACTTAGATCATTCTCATGCTGGCTTTTACTACTTTATTGCTTACTTCACACCTCGGGTCTGACTATAAAAAGTCAATGTTTCTTACAACTGTGCTGCTACACTCAGTCTTCTATTGGTGAGGGCTGAGTAGCTTCACCAGACACTGGGTCAAACCAAACTGAAATCCACACAACTCTTTCCTGTAAAAAGGCTTCTTTTCTATATATATATAATGAGTAGGTTCACAAGTCAGCATTGTCCAGCAGTTTAAATTAAGACACACTGTTACACAAACACCCTTGCGTCAATAAAAGCTTTTCCCAAATTTTATACTGATTGCCTAAATTAATTACTTACCAAGTTGCCATACTGGCGATATGTACTGGTTAGAGATTTTGGGACGCAGCCTCTGCAACAGCTATGAGGATGGATTTCAACTTCTAAGCTGCAGAATTGCTCAACTCAGGATGAATTAAACTTTAACCAAATCCTTTTGTGATTTTATAGCTTACAAAGAGACTGAAAGAAAAAAAAATCATGTAGATTTCAGTCTTGTGGCTGCAAACGTTGCAGGGGGTACTGGAGCTTAATTGCAAGGTTTTGAAAAAAAAAACCTCACTTTTTGTAACGTTTTTTTCTAACTTGGCAGGATTTATGTCAATGAAACATCTGAGAAACTCCTTGTTTGCTATTTTAATACTACTTGTTTGTAAAGCGATAAGGACACTGCATATATCCCACTTTGTCCTTATTTAAAGATGTGTGTAATGATCTGTAGAGTTGGATGGATGAATACAGTGAAGATGGGGCAGAGACTGCTGTAGAGAAAGAATAAGACTAATAGGATTTGACAGTTAAGGATATAAAATAGAGGAAAAATAGGGAGAATGGGCAAAAAAAAAAATAGTGAAGTGGCAATGGAGGAGTGAGTGATGAGGGAGATATGAATGGAGGAAGAGACAGAAAGAGAGGGATGAATGTGGGGATGGCTGGTTGAGAGACTGGTATGAAGTGATACATTGCATTTTATTGCTTCTGTCAGTCTTTGCCTGCCTGCGGGAATGAGCTGCACTCCCCTCACCGTCACCTCAAACATTTATTGTAACACCCTCTGGGTACCAGAGTCTGATACTGTATATGAATCTCAATGTCTCTCGTGTTAAAATAAGATACCTACTGTTAAAAAAAAAAAAATGAAGCCACAGAACATGATCACGATCAGCACCTACGATAAGAGAGGCATTTTAAAAACTAAACCTAAACTAAATCTAAACTAAATCTTTACTTGAGACTTGTTCTGCAGTTGTGTACTATTATCAACTGGCCTCTCACTAGCCTCCTGAGATTTTTAATAGTGTTTCATACAGATTTACTTATGAGAAATCTAGAAATTGTACTGAACGTACCAGTTAGATGGCCTTGAATACAGATAAGCACATAATGTTATGTTATCTAAATACTGAAGCAAAGAAAACTAAGCAAGCAAAGTCTGTCTCAGCATGCAGTCGATCATCCCAAGCTTAAGAGGGCAGCAGTCATTAAGCCATTCGTGATTTCAAGTCCTGAGTGAAAACATAAAAATTAGGGGAAAAAATGGCTGGTTTGACAATGACAAGAGAGCATTTGGGTATCTTTTTTGAAGGCCAACCTAGTTCCCACAGCAAATCTACAAGGGATTTTTGCATCAGTTTTAAGATAAATTAATACATAAAAAAACAGTAGTAATCAAAGACGTGAACTATTGTTGAAACAGAAACCCCCCCAAAAAAACTCACTGCCTGTTTTATATCATGAGCTTGCTTGTATCCATCGTGATTCATCAAACTAAACTACAATGGGTGAACAGTGTATGAGGTCAGTGTACTTCGACACGTATGGTGATGTCGTAGAGATCATTATGGTCTCTCTGAACATTAGTACCTCTGTTGTGAACATGCTGCATGTTCCTCACTTCAACATGTGCCACCTGCTGCTATGATACTTAGTTAAAAGCACTCTGGGCTCTCCGGACTCTCCGGAGGCTAAATCCTTTCAAATATATAACCAGCCTGATGCCTTCTCCTCAATGGAGCTCTGAACTAGTTTAATACCTATTGTTAGAGTAAACCCCAAAGGCTGGAGACACAGAGAGGAAGGGTCAACCTTTTCAGCAGAAAGAGCGATTCATTCATTCTTGCCAATGTCAAAAATAACCAGAATATTTTAAACTGAAACAATATTCATTAATTACAGTAACCTATGTAAATATACATATAAATATAAATATGTGTGTGCTAATGATCGGATCTGTTTTGTGCCTGTCTCACAGAGATGACGTCAGATATTAATGGTCCATGCCTCATTTTCATTTTTCAGATGTTTCAAGAAGTGAAAATTAAAATTATCAAATCTCAGCCTGATTCAAATCCATTTCTCTATATTCATAACATGAGGTTTATCATGTAGTCCTCTCATAATTCAGTAAGATTAGTTGATATTTTGAATTGTAGTTTTTATTCTCCTAAGAAACTGTCACATTAGGAGGGATTTAAAATCATGTAAGCACTCAGCACCAAAAGTTGTTTTGAAGTCGGTGAGTCACAATACCTTACATTTCTACCTGTGCCTCGTGTAAATGATAAAAAACACTAAAATTCAAAATTTAAAGCTTTCTATTGCCTTTTAATATCAATGCTAGCATAACTAGAAACGATGCAGGTGGATTTAAGGGAAAGGAATCTAGAAAATAAAACAAGGAGAGGACTGCGGCATCACACATATTACAAATATTTTATTATTTGTCATACACAGTATGTAAACTGCACTCTAGTTGTTCTCTGTGATGACACTGTCCTCTCGTTGTTTCCTTTCAAAATTTCAGGCAGGTGTGGACAGTTTCCTTTCCTACTACTAGGAAGCAGGACATTGGCTGCATCTCAATACAGTAATGTTGTTTCCTCTCTTTGTCCTTATTTCCTGTTCTTAAAATATGAATTCAATGAAGACATGCAATACTGTCAGCATAGTATTCGGTGGCTAAATTCTGTTGCTATAAAATATGTACATGCATGTTTATTCAATGGTGGGTATACAAAAGGACTGAGAGGAAGACAATGAGAATAAACAACTTTACAGTGTTGAGAGGCAGGCACTACACCCTCAGCTTTGAAGCTCTGGAGGGGGCAGAAAAAGATGCTTAATTCAATGCAGGAGGAGAGGAGAGGAGAGGAGAGGAGAGGAGAGGAGAGGAGAGGAGAGGAGAGGAGAGGAGAGGAGAGGAGAGGAGAGGAGAGGAGAGGAGAGGAGAGGAGAGGAGAGGAGAGGAGAGGAGAGGAGATTAAATAAAAAGTATAGGGGGGGAAGAAAGAAGTAAAAAGGTTGCAGTCTGCTTGCAGGTCTAGAATAACGTTTCCAGTAAATCTTTTACTACTGTTGGACCATGCAGACAGACGCACACGCCTTACGAAGGAAAGCTGCATTTTTCTTCACGGCTCCACGCAGAGACTGAAAACGACGGCTCTTACCTGGGGATAAAGAGCATGGCTCAGCAAGACAAACACACACACACACACACACACATAAGCAGGGATACACATACTGTAAGTAACCACATACTGTACTATCAGCACAAATCCACACACTGTAAAAGCACAAACAATCACATGTACTCATACTGGCTCTGAATCTGCTCACAACCTGCAAAGAAACATGATTGATTCTGCAAAGATAACATTTGCTCTTTACAGTCACACCTCATTTAATTACTGCAGCTATAATTACAATTGGAGCTGTATAACGTGCATCACATTTTATCACTCATACCATTTACTCTCTCAACGTCTCTCTATCTTTCATTCTGTACCAAACTAGTCAACATTTAAAAATTCTCTGAAAGCAGGTTAATATTGGATTCACGAAGCGCTATATAATACATTTATCTGGCCTACTCGCCTTCCTCTTGGCAAACACAACAGCTATTGTATTCTGTGATTCAGTGCTATTTACATCTTTGTAAGCCTGTACATTCATCAACACGCTCCTCCACACTGGGGTCACTCTGTTGTTGTTGAATTATGCTCATTTTTCCAGTTATTCAAATGTGATTGCCCAAGTACTCATCATTCATACTGCAGAATAGTACTAGCAACATTCTGTCATGAGTCACTCGGTACAGTAGCAGAGATTACAAAATACACAAAGATGATGTGCGACATCTAGAAAATATCAAGTACACACACACACATACGTATATGCAAATGCACCGTAACAGCTACACATGACCACACTCATATAAGACATGATTGTACTATAATCTATTCTAAATTAGTCAAGCTGCACTGGGTTTGTTAAAGCTTTGACAAAACAGCAGATGGCAAAGATAAATGAAATGAGGCCGCTTGGGTACCATATACAAAATCACACACACACACATGCACACACTAAAAACAGCTAACAGCAATATGCTTTATGTTCCTTAATAAAAACACACTGTTAGACAATGTCATCGTATGTGTAAGCTATGTATGCATAATGACAACAATACTGAGCCCTTTCAGCTCCACACCCTGGACATGTTTTATATGTCTTCAATTTAAAATGTACTTTCTGTTGTCTGGTGACCTTAGTGGAGGCCACATGCAATAATGTTTAACAACAATATACAATAATTATGCTTATTCTGGAGTTTTAATCCTCAAAGCAAATGCAGGGTCATTGGCATATTAAACCATCCTATGAGCTCTGGAAGCTACATACAGTCTACATAGATAAACAAAGCACTACACACATCACATCATATATCATGTGTTGGTCACCAGTGCAACCTCACAAATGATATCGCACACACACTCACAGACATTTATCTTAATATAAACACACCACCCACATCACGGCCATCAATATTATGCCGCTGCAGCCCTTCATGTAAAGGTGGCATGATAGATAGACATGTAGAAACATGTGTGTGGCCACTGTGTGTGGTAACTAGTGTGACTGGTTCATGATATGAAATCCCATCTGTTCTCTGTCCAAGTTACCCTATCTTATCGCTATCACACACTCAAATTCACACACACACACACACACACGCTCTATTTCTATCCCCGTTTTTGTATCTCAACATCTTTTTTCCCTTGCATCTCCCTCCTTATCTTCTCCTCTATTCTCGAAGTCTCCTATCCCTTCTTAGGACATGCGTGCCTGTGTGTGTGTGCATTCGTGAGTTTATGCAAAATGTCCTGGACAGCAGGGACAAACTGCCCTCGTTTATCTTCCCAGAGGAGGATCCATCCATCGAGGAGAGAGAGAGAGAGAGAGGGAGAGCAACAGAAAGAGCAAGTGACTTGATTTTCCTTCTTCACAAATAGAAGGATGATTGATCTTTCTGATGGAGACCTATGGATCATATTTATCATTTTGTCATATCATCTAAACCTATTGGCGTAAGTTATACCATTTAGTAAAAGTAATGGAGTGAATCTTTCATCTGACTGACACTCACAGTTATAATACTACCCTATAATTAAATTGGGCATCTCTATGGTTTGTTTGTACATTGTATATAACTGTATATAATCTGAATTTGCAAAACATTGGAGAAAGATGTATCTCACTTGTGATATTTTTTCAAATTGGCCCAAATGGGGGGGCTGCATAATTGTTTGTTTGTCCATGTGCCAGTATCTCAAACACTGCTGCAGCAGTCACAGGTGAAAACAAGTAGATTAGTTACGGATTAGCCACAGAGGAGTTATGTCTTAATTTTATCTAAATTGGGTCATTGGTCTTTTGACCACATTCATTTCTTAAGATCGACTAAAAGATTAGATAATATGTATATATTAATAATAATGTATTTTTCTGCCTTCATCAGTGTTTCTCTGAATGAGCCAAAATACTTTGTAAGTATGCTCTGAACATGCATGATTAGTCTTCATCATTCATTACTTCAAGTTGAGCTTGAAGCCTTTATAAAAAAAGTTCACAGTACAAACTGTACATACTGAAAAGTACATGCACAAAAATAGTACAGACACACATTTCTTCAAATCCCTGCCTCTATTTCTAACTGTCCCTCTCTCAAGTTCTATTTATCGTCTCTGAGATCAAACGTCCTGGTCAAAAGAGGCCAGTGTTCTACTCTCACTCCCCAGGAAATGTAGCTCAGTCCTGGTGAGAGATGGACCATCTGGAGGTGTTGTGGAGAGACACAGGGTGTTAATTTAAGTGAGTAAAAACTACCCACATTCCTATGGGTGTATACCTACTGTATAGCTGTGTGTTACATTTTGCTTAAGTTGTGTGTGTGTTTATTGTATGTATGTATGTATGTGATCGTGTGCCCAAAGGCTGCAGTCTGACATGTTCCACTAATATCTGCACAGGTTTTAAACCTCAGGAGGATCCTAAGCCAAAGCAAGCTACGATGTTACCGTCCTCTCAGTCTAGTCACAAAGTCACTTTGTCAATCATTCATTCACTGACTATAAGCCACAATCACTACTTATAAATTTGACACAGTTATCCTCACAACTTGATGCACTCAACACAAAACCTCTGCAGACACAAACATTCATTCCAACTTTTTTCACACACAGTCATATACAAAATACAAAAAAAACTGCCAATATTGTGTACGTAAGTGACTGTAGTTAAAAATCAGACTGTCTCTCCTTCTTGCCCTCTTTTACTGTTAAACACATAAAAACACAAACACGCTGTAGTACTTACGGTTTCTGGGTTTGTCATCGTCCAGGCCCTCTTCTTCATTCTCTGGGTCAATGTCTTCAGCCTGAGTGATCCAGTCTAAGTAGCCCTATATTCACACACACAGATTGCACATACAAAAAAACACTGGTTGGTGGCACTGATAGCAGTAATAACATATTTTATGTGTATATTTTTTTAAAGAAAGCATTTAGCTTTCTTTCAGGCTCCACCTGACACAACCAATGCAGTCATCAGACAGCAGGTTCTTGTACCACTGATATCCTGAACACTTTCAATATGACATAAACACATACAGTAGTATTTACAACTACCGTAGTACTGGTTTTTCTGGTTTTCTGTTTTTTTTCCTCCATATTGTGATCTCCATCCTCCTTGCTAGTGGTAAAGGGTGGCCAGTGTTTTATGCAGTAACTTTTATGAAGATGTAGGCTTGATTCTTAACCTACTTTGCACATCTTATGGGCTTTCTTGAATGTAATGATTTAATAGCAACACATTTACATCATTATTTAGAGATGTTGGGTGTCAGATGTAACCACTGGGGACTGGGAACTTTTAGCAATATGCAGAGTGGGTGCACGCACGCACACGCACACGCACACGCACACGCACACACACACACACACACACACACACACACACACACACAGTCTACCTTGAGATCCTCCTCCAGCTGCTGTTTTTCTCTGAGTTTCTGGAAGTCACCACGTGCCTTAGCCTTCTCCCTCTCCTTGGAAAACTCTCTGGGAGGAGGAGAGCAGGATGAAGGGATGGAGATAGAGGGAGGGATAGAGAGAAACAAGAAACAGAGGGAGGAGAAAAGCAATCTGAAAATCTAGACTGAAGGTTTTGCAACAACAAATCATGTAAAAAATATTGTGATAATACTACTCTTACAGACTAAACATTACACTGAAGAATAACAGAATAGGAAGGAAGGAAAACCTGCTTAAGAGAGAAACATTTTGCCAAGAAGAAAAGGTGTTAGTGCGCAAATACAGATAAAGGTGTCCAACTCACTGGAAACTGGTAAATATGGTAACTTACATATATAGACATGATGATATATATATGAACTTCCAAAACTATGTAAAAGGAGCTGTGATGATGAATATTGGATGACACCAAATCACAAATTGTGAGGCACATAATTTATGACTCCCCTACTGACTGACCAACATTGGTTAAGTACATTTCATGAACTTTGAGGTGATATAGAGAAGCCAATGCAACTATCTCACAAGCAGCTATGTCACCACACAAGCTGTATTAGAAGCTGCTCGTCAACTTTTAGCAAACATAGGGATGCTTATAGTGCTACCTGCTAAAATGTATGCATGTCTACAAATGTTTTTAAATGCTTGTAAGATCATTATCTTACTGGTATTTACACAGCAATAATGATTTAGTCATGTAGAGGTCACATATGGGCCAGGAAATGTAGTTCCTGCAGTGTGTTCTAGTTCTACCCATGGTTCTCTTCCCAGGTGTGATGTGCTTGGTTCGACCCCCACAGGGAGGGACGGAGAGGGCACACCTCACCAGCTGTACGTCCTCAGCTTACTCCTATCACTCAGGGAGTGGGTGGCCGTCCTGCATCACTGAGCTCCTCACCTTTTGTCTGCCATCTCATTCTTGCGGTCACTAACTGTGAGCTGTACTTTGTGCCTCGGCTCTTTCTCCATAGACTGTGATAATGTTAAAAAAAAATCATGTTGATGAATATTCAGATTGGGATGCTTGATGAGTATAACGCCTGCCTTTCAAACAGATACATTTCAAGATAATTGCGGAAAAAAAGTATTTTTAGGATTTTGGGGGCGATGTGGACAAAGAGGACATAATCAAAGATGATTTAAAACAACTAAGATCAATGTTAGGAAAGTGTGAAATATTGAAAAATGGTGATGAAACCTGGTGAAATTACTTCCAGGTGTCAGGACAGAGTATAAACTAAGCAACATTTAATTAAACTCTGGTGAATGTCAAAGTCAGGTTATAGCCAAAGACACAGTTTGTACAAAGAGAATTCATTTGGATGAGAGCTGACAGGCGTTTGGAGTATTGAGAACATCTGTAGTTTAAAAGTGCACAAATTCACATTTTAAGGTCCATTGACAAGTTAAACCCTGCAAGTGTTGTGAATATATCATGGCCTATCATGGATTTTTACAGACTACACACACACACACACACACACACACACACAGATCAATGAGCATTAGGTCAAACTATTATTGTCCTATTGCAGAAGACCCAGTCATATTGATCTGTGTCCGTGTCACAGTTCTGTAAGACTCTCCCATTTTCATCTGCTCATTTTTCTGTCCTAAATCATCTTTGAATTGTCCCTTTTGTCTTTTGTTTTTGTCCTTTATGTCCTGCTTTCTCTCTCTACTGATTCTCTTTCAGGCCAAAGCCTTTCTATATTCTTTCTATTTACATATCACATCAAATCCAGACAAACACAGTCACACTCGATTGTTTCTGTCTCTCCGTCGCTCTCCTTCCTGTTTAGCCATTAGTTATTATGCCAATCTGAGACCCACACGCACACCATGGCGAAAACAGTTGGTAAAAGGTCAGGCTGTGTAGTGTGTTGACAGCATCATTAGTTAGAAGTCAGACAAAGAGTCAGACAGCCAAACCCCCCAAGCTGTTTGGACAAGATAGTCTTTTATTATTTTTTCCCACAATGATGCCGTCACATCACTGTGGGGATCGAGTGTCGGTTTCGGGTCAGTCAGTCAGAGGTGAGACACTTCATTCCCCTAAACCTGTTCTCTACCAAAGTTCATCATAGCACGAGAAGAAACTATAAGAACCCATAGAAGATACACTGATGTAAAATGTTTCATACAACTCTCCCAAATGCTTTTAATATTCAAAAAAATACTTAATTACAGTGCAGTGATTCTGGAGATTGTTAGATTGGCCAATAACCTAGTGAGGTTCAATTAACCATATGCATAAAGACAGAAAAATAAGATCGAATTCAATACAATTTTAATTTAAGATACTAAGGTCCATTTATGGTTATGTTCAGTAAACAAATATATACATATGGAAAGATTTCTAAAGTGATGTGGTTTTTAATGGACATCATAGCCTCTTGGAAAGTATCCATGCTGTAATGCCCATGTTGTGGTTGTGCATTACGTTCCACTTTCTTTTATAAAACAGTAGCTGACTGGAGATATGCTGTGGGAATCAGTATCTGTTTCTTTTTATCTAAGTGAAACATGTTGGTAAAAATTGCTATTTAAGAATTTGTTTTATGTAGACTCAAACTCAAATGCAAGCTGCTAAATATTTGTTGATATCTTTACAGCTTTTATTTGGCATGATGACTGTGTCCGCTGGGAGTCTGAATTTATATCGCTAGCTTATAGTTCTCTATGTTTTAAATGGAGATGACAGCATACCATCCTAGCAGCGCTGAGAGCTATTTTATGATTGTAATAATGCTGTTCTACAGAAAACCCATCTGTCCTGCTGAATGTCCTTGAGACACATGCTGAAGTATGATTTCACTACAGTCAGCTACAGGGATAATGACATGAAATGTACCTCCATTTAATTTAGCTCAATGTGTAAAACTCCAAACCTACATTCACAGTTGGCATTATAAGACATATATAAGCAATGGGACCTTGTGCACCATTTATGGACAGAAACAGGAAGTTGAAAGAGATAAAGAGTTCCCCTGGGTAAAGACCAGCATAAAGGCAAGAAAAGAGACGTTAGTTTCAAATGACCTTTGACCCTGCCCTTACCCGCTTAATACCCCCAGAACCAAGTTTAGCACAAAGAAGGATCCGATGATGATTAAGGTGACAAAATACACCCAGGGCCATGTGTACCCTACTGCATCATTCACCTGGGTGGAGAGATGGAGGAGAAAGAGTAGGAAATAGAGAGAGAAGGACAGCAAGTAAAGATGGGATTGATGGGGAGAGGAAAGAAGGTGGCCAAGGGCATGAATGAAAGTGAGGAAGGGGCAACAAGAAAAGTTAGGGGTGAATGGAGGGAGGAAGGGAGGAAGGGAGGAAGGGAAGTGGTTAGATCCTCAGTGAAATATGGATCCTTTTGCTTCTGGAGACTCCCTGCCAGGATTATGGAGCATTCATAGTATTTGTCAGTATCACTTAGTATGCAGCGTGGAAACGTATTTGATCAGCTGTATTTGAAATATTAAAAAAAACACAACAAGAGTTGTATTGGTTGATTTGGATGTAGATTAGCTGTACAGAAAAGTGAGAATGACAGATGACTATGAATGACCCACATGAAACACAAACCATCTTAGAGCTGATTTTTTTTTTAGTGTGAGGAATCTGAGCAGATGTATTTCTGTAGAGAAAGAAGGTTAGATATAAAAAAATCCCTTCAAATCAGATCATTTCAGACTTAATCACTGTAGAGAGAAGCATTATAGTTAGACACTTCAACAAACTGTGCAGCAAGACTCCCGCAGATTGGACATCATTACAGTCCTTATGACTCAATGTATTTCGAAATACACAAAAAACACAATTTATTCAATATGTTAATCAATACTCATGGTAGTTTTATTGTTTATTTTGAATGGATTTTTGGTATAATTATTACTGTATAATTATTGTTGTTTTTGTTATGAGTATCAAATCATTTCTATGTAAAAAATGTGTCTGTCTTTAATGCTAACTTTCCTCCAGACTCCATTGTATCCTCAGAAGAACCTTTTTTGCCTGTTGTGTTTTCCCTGTTGTGCAAGTTTTTTTAGCGTTCCACCTCCATGGTTGACCTGAGGGGTGAATTATTTATACCCCAGTGTGTCCCTACAGGCCGGGTGGTGCTTGTACTAAAACAGCGTGACTTGGCTGAGCGGGATAAAACAGCACCCAGCTTGCCTGCTGGACCAGCATTTATAGAAACCAAACACACACACACACTGCGGGCATCTGGCAGAATGTGGCACTGTACAAATATAAACATGCTGTATGCACATGAACAAACAATATATGAAGACGCTCGTATGTACATAAGAGATGTTTGCATGATCCTTACTTTGTGTAATAAAGTTGCTTGTGTGTGTGTGATTAAACCTGTGCTAGTTATAAGAGGACAGAAAGCCTGGGAGTTTTTTGTGTGTGTTCAGCTGTTCATCACAAGACAGGATGTAGCCCTTTGTGGTCAACTGACATGAAACAGACAGACGTGTGTGTGTGTGTGTGTGTGAGTGTGAGTGTGAGAGTGTGTGAGAGAGAGAGAGAGAGAGAGAGAGATAGAGAGAGAGAGAGAAAGAGAGAGAGAGAGAGAGTTTATTTTATCAAAAAACCACCATGAGTTACACTTTAAATGTTTTGTCATGGGAGTCTTGTTGCATGGTTATTTATCACATACACATATTTACATACAGCCACATTACAGAGAACACACATCCACAGATCCACACACACACACACACACACACACACACACACACGACAACAGCGCAGCCTCTTACCCGCTCAACACCCCCAGAACGAGATTGAGAACGAAAAAGGAGCCGAAGATGACGAGAGAGACAAAATAGACCCATGGCAGCTCATAGCCCATAGCATCCTGCATCTGAGAGAGAGAAGAGACCGAAGAGAGAGGGAGAAGGAGAGAACAGGGTCGGAAGGGTAAAAGAGAGAACAGAGATAAGGGAGGTGGAAAGAGGAATGGGAAGATTACAATGGGGAAGGAGAAATGGGAGAAAGGTAGAGAGGTTTGAGAGGATTGACATACAGAAACCATAAATGATGGGAGACAGTAGAGGTCAAGGACAGAAAGTGTGTTAGAGAGGGAGAGAAAGAAAGGAAACAAGAAAAGAGCAGTGCATGTTAAAAGGAGCACAAAAAAGACCTGGCAAAGCAAGAGTGGCAGTAATGTATTGTAGGACTGAATGTGTACACAGCCTGCTGGAGAGCAGGTCCTGACGATGTACAATTAAGAACAATGCTAAACAAAACTGAAGCTTTCGTTAAATTTTTTTCTTGGCTACAACTTGTGACACATAAAAATCTGGGTAAAATCAATAAATGTGATTTGTTTGAGAATATCCAGTTGCAGTTGGCTGTATGCCACACAATCATCTGGATATTGCATTAGGGAATGCATAAACATAGACAGATCGTTATGGTGATGAGGTGATGTGTACAAGGTGTCTGGTCTGAGCAGTTCAAAACACAAAAAGAAAATATTACATTATTACTGTTTTCTGCTAATTCAATTGACAGACTTTTAAAATGCAATTCTTGAAAATGAATGAAGCTAAATGTTTCAATTTGTCAAATACAAAAATACTTAAATTTCCACAGAGCTACAACAGCAGCAGATGTTGGAAAATGTGAGACAGTGAAAATTATGAAAAATGTGTGGCCTAAATGTAATGAGTCATAGAGACCAAATGTTTTTAAAGGCTTGGTGTTATCTAAACATTTTTCCATAATCATTTGTACTTATAGCTTCTGATAAATAGGTCCCATTTATTATAAAGAGTGCTGGCTAGACCGATGCCCTGGTATTCAGCAAATTGTGAGATTCAATAGATGTATGTATGTGTGTGTGTGTGTGTGTGTGTGTGTACAGGTTGCAGCAGACAGATTAGTAACAGAAGGGTGCGGGGCTAGTGCGTTCTCTGCTGCATGCACACAGACAAACACATGTAAACCCACACCTGGACACACATTCAGACATAAACACACGTAACCAGACTGGCATTACATCAGCTCAAACATCATCCGTTCAACAAATTTCTGTACCAGTGTAAGACTCTTCTGTCCATATGAAAAGGACTTAACGTTTCTGAAAGATCACCAAGGATTTACATTTCAGAGAAAGGGATGCTTAGGGCTGTGACTCAAATATAATGATAATACGTGAGAGGTGCAAACTGGAGCAATCTGATTGCTGAAAATCAGTGCAATTTCATTGTACTGTAGCACTGTTATTACAGGAATTCAGTTGAGAAGTGATGTTTTGAGAATCAGAAGAAATTGATACTTATCTGTACCACATGAGTGCTTTCCAGTGGTGAGCCTGACTACAGTGTGGAGGCATATCAAGGAGGTTTCAGTAACATGTGCTGGCTAATGTTTGAGAAAATATACTGGCGCATGTTAATGTATTTCCAGATAGTGTTTCATGACTACAGGGTCGCTGATAGCTTTTTTTTCAGTCATTATTTATAATTAATACTTTTTACCTGGACATCAGTGATATTGTAATTGTGGAGCAAAGCCACACCTCGTTGCAGGGGTCTAAAGCAAATGCTTTTTCAAGAAGGAACATCTGGGTGTTTGATTGAACCTTCCCCAACACTGATCAACAGCACAGCCTAATCTATTTGTTTATCTAGCTTGAAGGTGCTTTCATGTGTTATATGTGGCTACAGATGTGGTGCGTGTGTGTACGTGTGTATTGTGTAGTCAAGCATTGGGAGTCTACATGCGTTCCAAATGAAGCAGCAGCTTCAATTACATGACGTGTATTGTCTGCATTGATTTATCTTGAGATATGAGCTAGCACACACACACACAGACAAACACACGAGCACACGAACACCACAATGTGCCTTTCAGGAAAAAGTGTTTTGTGTTATTACTTTATATTGTTTTTTCAAAAGCACTCATGTGGCATTCATGTTGCAATAATGCATACAGTATCTACAGTACACACACACATGCACACAAATACTTTCCACACACAAACACTGTTGTGGTGTCCGGCTCACCCAGTACAGCACATCCGTCCAGCCTTCCATGGTGATACACTGGAACACCGTCAACATGGCGAAGGCAAAGTTGTCAAAGTTGGTGATGCCATCATTTGGGCCCTCCCACCCTACTTTGCACTCTGTACCGTTCTGGTTACAGTGACGACCATAAGCTCCGTCAAATGCACACGGTGCCGGCTTTTCATCGTGAATGGTGCCTGTGACATAAAAAGAGTCTTTGAATCTAAACAAAACTCACAATTTGACCAGTAGAAAGTAGGGGTCCAGTCATCTTCTTTTTGATCACTTAGCTTTATTTCTGAAAATTGGCTCTAAATGCTACAAAACATATGTATCTCATCCCTATGGAGAAGTGATATTAATTAATATGAGCTGCTAAATGTTTTTTTTTTTTTTTTTACAATTTTAAGCTTGGTTATCACATGTCTCTCAGCAAAAAAAAAAGTTTTTATATTTTTATGGACACAGGTGTGTACAACACAGCACAACTACTACTACTGTCTATGCAGACAAGGATAATTACTTTCACTTCAGGAAGAAATATAAAATAACTCCCACATATTATTAGCACGTCTATATAAAAACATCCAAAAGAAACAGAGAAGGTTAAAAAGTAAGAGCTGAACTATAACAGGGCAGCAATAAAAAAATCTATGTGAAAAAGTGACGTACTAATTATATAAAACAAGCTCTCCAGGGTGATGTATAGGATAATGGAGAGTATTCGACCAGCACTTACCCAGTGCATAGCTAATGCCTCTCATGGGACCTATAACATCATCATAACAACACTCAAGTCCATTTATACCTGGGGGCCTTTACTGAAAATTGTTTCAATCATTTACGGCGACTGATGTTTCAATTATTGCTAAAATCGTTCATACACAGAAACATAAATGATGGTTTAAATAATTAATGGAGGTGGTCATTACACTTTTTAGTCTCTACTTTCTCCCTGCCGTATTGGCTGATGGGTAGAAACATCATAGAAACATAGGGTAGTGAGTTGACAGTTCAATAATATTTAAGCTGAAAAGGTGTGTATGGTACAATAAATTATTCACTTTTGTGTCCATCTCTCGAATTCAAGTAAGTGTCTTTGTGTGAACACTTGCTTCAAAATTTATCTGAGCATTGAAGTGTGGTATGTGAGTTTATGTGTTTGCTCATGCATGTGCACAATAGAAACACACACACACTCTCTCTCTCTCTCTGTCTCCGCAGGTGTGTGAGTGGGTGTACCTATATGCCTGTGAACGCAGGTCTTGTGCATCTTGCCCATAAAGAGCTCCAGGCCGATGATGGCATAGATGATGATAACAAAGAGGACCAGCAGGGCGATATGAAGCAGAGGAACCATGGCTTTGATTATGGAGTTCAACACTACCTGTAAACCTGTAGCACACACACAAAGGAACTGCTGAGAAAACATACCGTACACATTTCATTAATGAAATAATCACTTAGAATGAAAAAAAAGTTCATGCATCTCTAAAGATAGTCTTTATGTCAGCATTGGTAATATATCATATATCATATAACATCATATATAGTTGCAGTTAATCACTGAGTACGAAACTTAAACTAATTGATTGAAATCAATAATCAACTAATTAATCTGATTAGAATGTATCTGTTGATTAATTTACATAACACAGCATGTTTTGCTCTTATCAGTTGTGAAAAATTGGTTTCTGTAAACGTCTGGAACATTTATTACAAAACAGGTTAATTATAACACGGCACACAAGTTCATTTACAGACAGTTTTGTAAAGACAAATCTGTCAGTGTGCTATCCAGCTAGCAAACATGCTACTGATCAGTTGCCATGACACCAATTCAATACCCAGTCGAATGATGTTGGACAAGGTTCAATCCAAATAGTGCTTTTAAACAACACAACAGAGTGTGGCATGTGCACTAGCATCATGTACATTTTCCTGCTATTATGATCACAATACCTGTCACACTAACACACACACACACACACAGTTGCACACACACTCGCACGCACAGTCTTCATCCACATTATCCGATCCTCTCCTGTCTTCTGCCCTGTTGTGTAATTGATTTCTGTAGTCACTAACACAGAACGGCTGACAGACAATTCATCTGCTGTGTGTCTGACAACAGGACAAGAGGACTCTGAGTATGTGTGAGTGTGTGTGTGTGTGTGTGTGTGTGTGCGTGCGTGTGTGTCATTGTTAGGGTATGTGTGGCAGCAAGCACCAATATCAGCTCCAATCTGTGGTTCATTTCTCCTCCACCTCAACCAATCACCATTCACACCTGATCCCCAGAGCTTTCTACTGTTTATTGCTTTCTTTCTTTTTTCTTACATTCATTCATTCTTTCATTCTCTCTTTTTGTCGTTCTTACACAGCTCTCAGTACTTACTGGGTACTCCAGAGACCAGTCTAAGGGGTCTGAGTACTCTAAATGCCCGCAGAGCCTTGACATCGAAGCCTGCTGCTTTCCCTCCAATGGGAGTGGCCCCGTCAACTTTGGTGGCCTGCTCTAAGATTGCACTGAATAACCTGCAAGACAGAAGATAATTCAGTAACCATCATTGTCATGTTAACAGCCCATTTCCACATAGTAGAGAAGATCTATGAGAGAGCAAAACAATAAAAGAGACAAACAGGAATATAATATTGAGTGATGGAAATCTACAGTCATTATGGCCTAAATTTGTTCATTTCCTCTGTTGTCATTGTTGTCAATATTAAACTGAAACATCTACATCATCTTTATCACAATCCATAAAACAATGTAAGTGTTGTTGATTTGAACATGAACCTAGTTTGGGGCCAACATTAAAATACAAGCAAAAGGGAATGAAGACATCTGATCCGTTTCATAATATCATGTGTTTGTTAGAGAAAACTCAACAGTAGAAAATAAAACATACTTAATTATTTAGCTCTCCAACACAACAATAGAAAGCGTTTCATCTTTTCCCTTCGTCTTTCACAGATAAGGAAATAAGAGACACTCGGCTTTAATGATTTGACAGTCAATGTCTGTATGTAGTGAAGGCAGGTTTCTACAAAATCTCTTTATATATGTGTGTGTGTGTGTGCACATAACACTGTGTGATTAAATATACTGTAGCACACTTTAAATGCCATGTAATGTTACAAGTTTCCTGTCTTTTTGTTGTAATCTATCTGGCACTTTGATAAAGTCCATAGAAATACATGCCAATGCAAACATAATCCTCTACACAATGGTTACAAATGTATTTATGCTGCCTTTTATCCTCTGTAGGGTTTTTTACAGTTGACTCAGTTGGGTAAAAGTGTCTCACAAGCTTGAATGTATGTAAACTATGTGTCAAAACTAGGCAATATAATCTTCAATAAACATGGCTGAATGTGTTTTTATGCTGTTGCCTTTTTGTTATTATTTACAGACTTCAGATTTCTTTGGGTGCACATGACTCACAAGCTGGAATTTAAGTATGTCCAGCTGAGCTTATCAGTCCTCCTCCTCTCTCTGTCTCTCTGAGGTCCTTTAGAAATCACCATACAATGCCGTTTTCCAGCTAGCGCAGCTCAAAGGCCAGTCAGCGGCGCGTTAGTCATGGAGAATTATCAATTAGCACAGATGAAATGGCCACTTGAAAAGACCTCTCAAAACATATCGCCCTCTCTCTCCCTCTCACTCTATATCTCTCGGCCTCTCTATTTCGCACTGCCTACCCTCTCAATTTGATTTGCTCTGTCTCTCTCTCTCTCTCTCTCTCTCTCTCTCTGTGGGAAGCACAGCTTTGAGTATGAGTATTGACTATGAAAAGCACGTCAAGGATCCACAGTTTTCCACCACCAGAAATTTCTCTCAGCATGTTTGCTGTGGTGGGGTGTTAAATGATAATTTAGCCTTTGAGTGTGGCACCACATAATGGCGTGTGTACATCCACGGCTAAAGATAGTAGAAGCTGTGTACATTCATAAAGATAACAGATGTTTGTGTGTTTTTCTTCAACACCACAACACTACTGAAAAATAAATAATTCATCTTTGAATTATTACAAATTGAATATGGTAATATTTCAGTAAGATTTCTGTTTATTGACTAATCAGTTACACTGTTTTGGTGCTAATTTGGAATACTTAAGAGTTTTCCTGAAGGTTATACCCTTTATTTTTTGATCTTATAGCTATAGGGACAGTCACAAATTAGCAAAGGATTATAGATTTGAAAAAGAGAAGACAGAGATAAAAAAAAACATGAAGAAGAATGAAAATGAAAAAAAAAAAGAAATAGTTTCTATATGTATTGTACAGATGCACACACACTATACCTGCACAATGAACCTTAACTAATAAACTCTTAGGTATGTGTCAGCAAGAGTATGGGCCCAAGCATCTGTGTGTATGTGCAAGTCTACATGTGTGTGTTCATGTGTTTGTGTTTGCCTCCAAGCTGCTCAGCACCAGGTACAAGCTCTTTCACCCATATGGTGAACATTCCAGAGGGAGCGAACTCTGTCACTTCTCATCTATACACACACACACAGGGGCACAGCAGGCTGGCAGACACACACACACGCACACACACACACATGCACAAAGACAAGCACTCATTCATGCACACACAGAGAAGCAGTGCTGTCACAGCTGAACATTTCCTGGATCTGTGTGTCCTCTCCGAGCGTGTGAAACGAAGGGAGAGTGTGTGTGTATTTGTGTTTCATGAGTTTACAAACTAAGTTTTTCCGTTCTGTGTCATTTCTACAAGTAGAAGTGATATTTAAATGACAAAATGGGATCAAGACAATTGAAACAATCCAGAAATGTCTTGTATTAGCCTTTTCTGATTTTCTGGCCCTGTGGTGAAAGTACAGTTAGGTGAAGGAAAGAAAAAGTGCTTGATTGAGGTTAGGGAAAGTTTGTGATCATAGGTAAGGTCATTTTTATTTTTATTTTATTTATTTATTAACCACTGACCACCTCTGGTCACTGCTGTCCATAATTTTCCATCTGATTCTACAGAAGAGATTATTTACATGATGGAAAAAGGTCATTTGGCCTTTGAACAAATGAGCCATGAACAATATCCATTTCCATGCTTTTCATGAGACAACCTGCCTAAACTTCTTCTATATAAACCAATCAAAACTGTGTCAGAGTGAAAACCATTATTTAATCCCTTTAGAAAATTAAGTGTGCTCATTTTGGCCATGTGGAAGAGAGAAAAGGGTTGAGATTATACCAAATAAACATTTTTACAACCCTGGCAGAGTCTAGGGAGGCCTTTCAGGTTCAGTCACAGCAAACACCAACCCTCCTGAAATGTCCTTGAGCAAGATACTGAAATCCTGCCAATGTCAGAGCTGCAGCCTGTATTTGATCTTTTGACTTCTTGCCGGCAGGGGTGCAAGACCAAAAACATATTATATTACATTATGCTGCGTCATGATAAAATCCATAATAAATAATATATATACAGAAAAAGACAGAGAGAGGTAGACAGAGGGGGTAGATCACAGCATAAGAGTGGTAAAGGATGTGTTTATGCCAAGGGCACTGGCACCACGATGCCAGCTGATGGTGTGTGTATGTGTTTGTCCGTGGGGTGAAGCCAACCATGTTCAGTTAGTGGTGGCTAATGTGAGTGAACAGTTGACTGGCGATGAAGACTCACTGAGTACATGTGTGTGTGTGTGTGTGCGTGTGTGTGACGCATTTACAGACCCTTCCTTCAGGCAGAGGGGTGCTTTCTCTCTATCTCTCTTTCTCTCTCTCTCTCTCTCTCTCTCTCACACTCACACACACACACACACACACACACACACACACACACACACACACACACACACACACACACACACACACACGGTCAATTAGACCATTTTATGGCATTATTGTAACTGTCAGGTCCACTGGCTACTGTGCCATTAGCCCTCCACAACACTGTACACAGAACATAGCTGGCAGACATGCACACACACATGCACGCGCGCGCACGCACACACACACACACACACACACACACACACACACAATCTGTAAAAATGATAAAAGTGTTCTTGTAGCGCAAACAGCTTTTTAGAGTTTCTTGCAATGATAGATTAATGTAGAAACAAACTTTGATCATATTAAGCTTAAGTGATAAAAATACATCAAAGAGCGAGAGCAAGTAGTAGTTTTGTCTTAGTTACAGACAGCAAAGGTGTTCATTCATCTTAATTATGAAAGATGCTAGCATTAAGAGTACCTCTGATATTAGACAGAGGCTGCCAATTGTCCTGGCTGTATTTGTTGATTATACAAAGGATCTATGATTAATTTGACAGTAATGTTCTGCTGTTTAACCTACCAGTATTAAAGAACTTGCTCTGTTTTGTCATTCAATCTATCAAGCAACACAGATTTCCTCAACATAGATTATTGTTATCTTTTCTGCGTGTCTCTGTCCACTCACCCTACGACTACGATGATGAAATCGAGCAGATTCCAGCCGTTCCTTAGGTAGGCGTTTGGGTGGAAGAGCAGGCCGTAGGCTATCACCTTCAGGAACGCCTCCACTGTGAAAATGATGAGAAACAGATACTCCACACGCTCCTGTAGGGACACAAACACAAGACAGATCCATTTATTTGTCTGAGCTGCACTATTGCAGGAAGGTAGATGAAAGGAAAAGAATATTATAGAAAGGCCTGTGGTGGTTAAGTTACAGGTAAGCACAGTAAGTTGTGAGTGGATACTGTCACACAACGGCACACAATATTTTGAGACACTAATCGAATTAAAAAAAACACACCAAGCATTCATTCACAATTCTTAAATAAAAATGCTCATATTGGATCTAACTTCATTTCATGGTTATGTTACTTATGAAAGCAACTTTTCATACCAAAGTAATAAAGTAAACACACATTCAATCATAATCAAGTTATTCATCTATGTCCATATTAACACAGAAGACCTTGTACAGATGTGATTTGTGAGGACGAACAGTGCTGGCTGCTTACTCTTCCGTGTTTAAAAGCCAGAGCAAGATGTTCTGTTACTATTTATGTGGCTTCTGCTGTGTGTGTGTGTGTGTGTGTGTGTTTGTTTATGTGTGGACATGTATTTGTCTAACGTGTAATCATGTACACAATCAAAGCATTTTGATTATTTAATCACAGTACTCTTTTCCTGTCCGAAGAGGCTACTGTCTGAAGAGAGGAATGCATGCCTGTGCGCACAAATGCACACACACACACACACACGCAACTCTTCTACTACTACAGAGTTCCTCAGAGATTGTTGTCATAGTGATGACCCCTGCCTAAGGGGGTCCTGGGAAATGTCCTGAAATGTCCTTGAAAGAGAGAGAGAGAGAGAGAGAAAGCGGGGAAGGGGGGGATTATATAATTTTCTGATCATCATAAAGTTCAAAACAAAATCTAATAATCTGTCATCTCGTCTTTCAAAATTTATGTCAGGTTTATAAAAGGAATATGATCAAAGCAATAGTGTGTCTACTATTCTCCCATGTCAACAAAACAGAAAATAGTTTCGGTCCCCTCTTTCCCTTTATGGCATTTAATTTTTTTTTTAACATAACATATATTTAGCTCCATCCATCAAGCTATCCATCCTTTCTGAGTCCCTGCTCCTCCTTCTGTTCCCACTGTTTTCCCATGGACGGACACACAGACACACACACACACACACACACACACACTCACAAAGGGCCAGAGATTTGGGACAGAAGGCCAGCCAGTCCAGCCTCATCCCTGGGAAGAATCTGCTGAACCTGAAGCTGTAGGCTTGAGCCTCTATATGTGTCCAAGTTTACCAAAATAGCTTCAGATAGGGTCAGCAAAGAAAAGTGATGATATCAGAGCAAATGTGATTTAGGTAACAGGTAACCTAATGTCATAATGGACTTATTCAAGCATATTTGCATGTGCATTTTCCTATGACAAGTAATAAACAGGAGAATATCAACATCCTAGGCTATTTGTTAGATTAAACTTCTCCGTGCAACTTTAGAGCTCTCATTTATAACAAGGGTTAGCTGGCTTAGTCGTAATCATGTTGGCATTTTGGATGGAATAAATAGCAACACAATGAGACGTGACATCATAAAAATGAAGATATCGCTGCCAACAATGCTGCTATTTAATGAAAACAAACAAGTACTATAAGATCAGGGTCAAGGTCAAGTTTATAAAAAAAAAACCACAATAAATAAAAACACATGTGGAAACACTGGCCTAAGATAAAAAAAAAAAAAAGCAGCCAATTAGTACAAAAACAAATCAACTTGTCTTACTTCTACAAAATGTCAAACCTAAAGGCCAACAAATACCAACAGAACATAATTTACTGTATATTATAAAAGATCTTAGTATAAACAGTCTATATTTTTAAGATGCTGAAGATGGTGCTGAAGAACAGAAATTTTTCTAAATTTGTTTTACTTAAATCATCTGTCTTCAACAGCTAGTAAAAAAAAAAGTGCTGTTAATGTTCAAAGCTCATGTTAGAGTTGGACCGGCTCATGTATACAGTGGCTGTGTCAAGAGTTTTTTGTTGATGTGAGTCTACAGCAGGTCCAGCTAAATAAACAACTTTCTCAGCATGGAGACGGCCCTGTGTCATGCTACTATTAGGCCAGTTACGCACACGCACGCATACGCACACACACGCACACACACACACACACACACTCTGGGCCATGGGAATCAGTCATCCATGAAGCCACAGTTTTGACTCTGTGGTTCCACTGAGGTACAATATCTGCAAAAGCTAAGAACTTGATTTTAAAGTAGGGTTACTAAAGTGTTTATTTAAGTTAGATTTTCAGAGTGCTGCAATATAAACATACCTGTCAGCAAACACTGCATTAAAAAATGACTTGTGAATCTCAGCTGATATCAGATTACAACTGCTAGATATTTTAAAAAAGACTCACACTTTGATGTTTGTTCTTAATGATGCGATAATCGATTATCATACAAGTTGCGATTTGGACGACCCCCCCACCCCCCACCCCCTCCCACACACACACACACACACACACACACACTTAGAAATATTCAAGAAGCTTGACAGAGGAGGGAATGACATGACTCATAATACAGAGGATTTGCACAGAGAGACAGATAACTTTAAAGTCAAGTTGATTTTTAGGCCAGAGACTCTGCTACTGAATGCGTTGCTCTCGAAGCTGTCGAAAAACTTTGTTTCCTCTTTCTGTCTCTTCAACCTCCTCTCATTTCGATTCAAGTCATCCAGTGTGCTTTATTGGCACAAAAGTATTCAGCTTAAAGATAAAGATCGAGATTTTCTCATCTGCGTGTGTGTGTGTGTCAGTTTCAGAGCCTTCGAGAATTGATTGTTTTTATAGTCTTCATTCGTACGGCAGACCCTCCACTGCAATGAGCATAAGTACTCTATGTGGAAATAATTAATCTCACACGCACACACACACACACACACACACACACAGAAGTCCTCTATCACTCTCTTCCCCATACACACAGATACACATATAAGCGGGCTGTGTATCTGCTGGTGACAGGCAGACAGTGTGGCGCTCAGAAAAATAAAACAGAAAAACATCTGGTAGGAACAGCTCAGCCTCTCTCTCACACACACACACACACACACACAAACACACACACGCTTCTCTCTGCCTCCTTTCCTTCTGTTCATACAGACCCATAAAGGACAAAATCCATAAGGGGCTAAACTAATCTGGTTAGTGGCTCGAAAGAAATGAAAGGGAAAAGATGAGAGAGAAGAGGCGGATGAATGGATGAGAGAGAGAGACAGACTGAAGAGAAAGAGAGAGTGAGAGAGAAAAGAAAGTAGACAGAATGACAGAAAGGTGAGTATGTGGGAGCAATAATTCAGTTAACTGTGATAGGTCAACCAAACCGCCTATCCATCAGCTAGGCCAATCAGATTATAGTATCGACATTCTACCGTACAGGGGACAGTGTTTCCTTTTGCCATGACCTTCTGTGTATGTGTGTGTGCTGCAAGAAAGGATTAGCCATTAAGCTGTTTTTGAAAGAACCCACAGACACATCACAGTCTAGTGTTCACGTGTGTGTGTGTGTGTGTGTGTGTATGTGCGTGTGTGTCTTTCATTCAGTTCTGTATAGATCCAGAAGAACATGAGAACGCCTTGAACAGGCTGTACCAGCTACTCAACCATGAAAGCGCAGAACAGAACTGCCACCAAGATTAAATTTTTATTTCAAAAACATTCACAGTGAGGAAAACACTCCACACACACACACATCGAAAATGCATGTAAAATCACAACTGCAAAAATATCTAGTTCATTCAGGTTGTAATTATATATTCTTTTCTTAAAATCAGACCCAGAAATAGTTTTGTTGTTAATTTTTCATGATACAAATCAGATGTCCTCATGTCAGTCCAACCTTTTTCCTGCTTTTTCCTGATAGTACACCGCCAACATCGTGTAAGGATTGATTCAGATGCAGAGACACAGTAAAAGCGTCTGGAGTTGTGCACATTGCTGGTGTGCATCCTATGATGCAGCTTTATGATGAGGTAGAAAATCACACTCATAAACAAACACATACAAATAAAGGATCATTCTGGTTTATTCAGGTCAGTATAGATAATCTGGTTAAACTGCTTTTCCACCACCTGTCTGATCATGAGACCACTTGTGTTGAAGTGATGTCACCATGTTTCCCAGATCTCAGCCCTGTTATCACAGCTACACGATCACCACAACTACAAAAACAAGGCTAAACTCATCATAAACTGGCATTGTTCCCTGTGTAAGGTGTTGTTCAACACGTCCATCACACACTCTCCTCCTCTTTATCTCAACAACTTAACCTAACCGGAAACTCAAGTGAGGCTGTAGTATTATCTAACGGAAGCAGGTCTGTTAGATCCATGGGCAACTTTTGAGACGCAGTTAAGTTATGAGGACTTTACTTTAACTCTTTCTTTTTCTTCCTCTTCTTGCCAGCGTTTAACTCATTTCCCTCACAATTTCTTTCTATTTGTCTCTTTTTTTGTATCTGTTGTTCCTCAATTCTATGTCCTCACCTTCTCTCTCTTCCCCTCATCTCTCTCCATCACTTTTCTCTGTGGGTGCCAACCAGAAGTTACCATAGAGACCAAGATGGGTTCGGACGTTACCATGGAAACTGTGGGCTGCAGCAGCACTCTCTCTTTCTCTCTCTCTCACACATATACACGCACACAGACACACACACACACACAAGGATGACACTGATCAGTATTGTACCAAGAATATCCACAGCACATAGTCCTAATTACTACTCTTGTCAGCATCCAGACGTCCTATTGTGTGTCTGCATGTATACCACTGCGTTTGATTGAGTAGTTTGTATGTGCACGTGTCTGTTCCAGTGATCCTTATCATATATTTAATTACCACGTGCCACCAGTTGATAGTATTTAACATTCTGAAACTTTGTGAAATAGATATGAAACTTCACTGTTATTCTGTACAGGCATTGATGTCTACACAATAACATATAACACTGGTTCAGTCATAAGACACAAGATGATTGGAAGGCTTTTTACATACAGTAGACTGTGCAAAAGTGTGAATGACATATGCAATTTTCTCACGAGTGTTTAATAGAATTGTTGATGTTGTGGGTCACTGAGTATAAATTGGTCTGTATTTTTTTTTTTTTTTTTATAGTAATTGGTGCAGCTCAACAACGACCCATAATCAAAGCTGACTGTGCTCAAGAGAACAGCTGTGGATTAATAGTGTCATATCATCTTCTAATGAAAAATCCACCACTGTGAAATGCAGCGGCTCTTAGGTCACTGTCTAAGTACTTCAGACAGATCGCTACTTACATGAATAAACAAGAACAAAGTAGACCACATTATTTAATTTAAACAGGAATAACCGTTCTAAAATCAAACCCCACTGGTAACACTGTGAGAGACAGACGAATGATCTCTGAAAGGCAAAGAAACACCTCAGGGAAGAGCACTAAGACCCAGTAACACAAAAAATAAATGCATTCTTCATGATTTCCCCTTTAGACATATCCCGTCTTGTCACACCAGAGTCACTGGTGATCATTGTGCTGAAATGCAACAAATCCAAACACACAGGAAAACATGCTATTAACATGCCAGCAGCGCAAGTTTGTCACCAGTCTCATTAACAGATCTAAGCTCCAATCTGTGGGCCTCTGGACATGGATTAAGTTAGTGAGATTACACTTGTGTGTGTGTGTGTGTGTGTGTGTGTATGGAAAGACACTGATAGATTGTATTTCTGTCATCCATAAACCCTGACCCTTGAAAAGAAGATAGATCACCTTAAACATTCATGCACACACACTGCCATGACATATACTTGTGTACCAAACGCATCCATGTTGTAAATAAACAGCAAAAGTCTTTTGGACTGCTGATGGACTCGATAATGCTAGTTTTGAATAACAATATTCTCAAGACGTTCCTTCAAATATACCTGAATTAATGTGGACACTGCCTTATTAAAACAAAATGTTCTTCTTCTGTTTGTCCTTTGTTTCCTACATCCTTCTGAATATCAAAGTTTACAGAAAGACTAAAACTCAGTTTCCAGGCAACAGGCACTTGCGCTAGCAGACGGACAGAGAGAGCAAGACAGGAAGAAAGAAAGAAAACAATTTATGCGGATCCATCATTACCTTTTGCACAAATAGAGACAACTGACAAGCTATTTCCTGTCCTGCAAGTGCAAAAAAACAACAACAACAACAAAACATGCATGTTGGCAGTCAGCAACTGCCTTGACACACACACACACACTCTCAGTTTGTCTTTGTCTGGCACAGAAAATATCACGTCATTTCTTTCTAACTTTATCAATTTCTCTCATTTTCACACACATGCATAGGCACAGAAACATGCAATCTGTCCTCCTTCAGCTTCAGCCTCTCTGACAGCTGTCTTCGAACACACAGACACTAAATTAATAATTCATTCACTGACTTTTTTCATGTGCTTTCCTGTTCAGGGTACAAGGCCTGAAGCGAATTGCAGTGCAGAAAAGCCAGTTTACCAGTCCAATTATTGGCATAACAATAAACAAATCGAGTTTCAAATAAAGTAAAAGTCAACCTGACCTACACATGTTCAGACTGGGGAAAAAAACCATATTGCAGGTAAAACAAGCATTTAAAAATGTCTACAAATACAGACGGGGGGCTAGAAAACAGCATTTAGAGAATGATGGCAGAATAAAAAGCAGAAGGAATTAAAAGAGAGGGCAACAAATATATAGACAGAGGAGAAGGACGGAGAGAAACACAATAATTGGACCAAAAATAAAAGAACACAGGAGCATAAATCATGTCATATAGACAGCCAGTGTGTGTGTGTGTGTTGACTTATCACGACTTCTTCTGCCTCCTGCCTCACTACACAGGGAGACAGATGTTACACGGCCACCCCACACAAACGCACGCACACACACAGTGACAGTCATGCATTCATCTACATGCGCACACACTCTTGCACATAAACACTCAGTCACATATACACAAACATATTTGCACATGAAGACACACAGGCCGAGGTACAAATGAAGATAAAGTGAAGTGACACACAAACACACAGATCACTGTAGTGCATCAAGATCAGAGTAGCTCCTCGCTAAACTGACAGGACAAGATCGATTACTATACTCTGTAACTTACTGCATGACTCATGGTACAGAGTGTGTGTGTGTGTGTGTTTATGTGCGCGCGTGTGTGTGTGTGTGAGTCATCTAATATGCCTCTTGGGTTGATCGAGCTGTTGTGACTTATAAGGAAGTGAGAGACTGAAAGTTGGTATGGAATAACAAAGACACACAGTCATGTAATGATAAAGTATATTAAAAAAAAAACTAAATGTATGTGAGTTTATTTTTGTTATTACTTTTTATGATACAAAGAGGACACATAAAGACAGACAAGAAGATGTTTATGGCTGTGTAATTATTTGGTAATTCATTATTTAGTTGATCAACAGATTGCAGAAATTCATTAATTGACTATATTAACTAATTCTTTAATGGAATTTATGAAATAAAAAATGGCAAAACAATGTAGGAATCAACATCTATAATATAACAATTTTGAGTATTTTCTCCACCTCACATCATTATAAACTGAATTATAAACCTGAGTCTAAATGTTGAGACAACCCTAAACGTTACTGACAGTATATCACTTTTCTTGGACGATATCAAACCTCAACAGTTAAAATAACACAGATAACAAGTATATAACCTCCAAAATGTTTTCTGCAAAAGCATCAAGTTAGTGTATAAATATATTCTTAGGGAACAGAATTGATATCATCATTCTTTCTCCAAACCCTTTCAGAGTTACACTGTGTTTGTTAGCACATGTTTTCATTCACTACCTCCCCCTCTCTCCCTTTTCTGTCCATATCCACCTCTCTCCTTGGGCTCTTTCTCTTGGTCTTCCTTCTCCTTTTTTGTCCATTTGTTTTTCTCTTTCTGGCTCTCCGTGTCTCTCACTGTCTGTTTCTCTGCTCACTGTGTTACCAATCAATTATCCTGTCTGCATAACAGGAAGATACAGAAAGAGTGGGATGAAACGAAGGGTTGAAACAACAGAGCAATCTCAGAGGTAAAGAAAGAAAGAAAGAAAGCAGCACCAGTGCCATTGAGCTAGTGACATCAGTAGCAACCTAAATGTGCCCCGAATGACCAATCAGTGGCTTTTTTCCCAATTAGAGCTTTCCCAGGGTCCATGTCTTCCATAATTTGACATGTAAGTAACATGATTTTAACCAGTAGTGCATAGACAGCAATACGAAAGCATAGACAAATATACACACAAACACAGTGGGGTATATGCTGTGTATGAAAGAAGTTTATGAGTGTATGAGTTTTGCCTTCCAGCTCTTTACTCACTGAGATAAAACAGTGTGTGAGTGCACACAGATGTGCATGTGTGTAAATCCCACTGTATGGACATATGGTCATTAATGTGTGGGAAATGTAGTTCAATGAAGCATTTTAATGTTTGAAGGAGAAGTACTGCTTAGCTTTAAATGCAACCTGAGGTCCACAAGCTTGGAAGGAAGAAATATGTGCATATCAATCAGGTTTTATGTTTTTACTTCAGTACTTGTATACTGCACTGTACCTCTTATACAAATAATAATTGTTTTCAGCAGATGGAAGTTTTGGTGTTGGTAAACGGTTAGAAATACAACAGCACCGATTTGCACTAGAGTCAGTACTTGTGAAACAGAATTACATCCATGTCATGCTGGGGATTTTTTTCCTGAGATTTCAATATCCAAAATCTCGTGGAGAGCAAAATCCTCAGTCTCTCTCTCTCTCTCTCCCCCTCTCTTGCTGTCTCTCCATGTTGAATTGCTTGTATTGCTCCTATCAGAACCAAACACACCACTCTATCTCCCTGCAGAGTGCTGGAAAAGCCCTCTCTGTGAATGAGTGTGTGTGTGTTTGTGTGTTTACTGTTTGTGTTGAGAATTCCTCCCCTGCTTAATGTCCAGTAGAGCGAGACCAGAGCACAACAGAGTGAAAATAGAGAAACAGAGATACAATAGAAAAACACTGACATATGTGTGTCTATATATATATATATATATATGTATGTGTGTGTGTGTCAGAGGGAAACAGAGAATGACATTAAGGTGTGAATCCAGGGCTTTACAGAAAGAGCACTGTAACCAATATGTCCATTATTTCTAATGGCAGCTGGAATCAATAACAATTCCCCACAGTAAACAACACATGGTTTCATTACAGGCTCATTATGTGTATTTTAGAGCAAAGCTGTAAACTAATAATAATATCTGTTCGTTTTTTTTGCTGGATTTTACCTGTTGTGTAGATGATCATTAGTGGTATACATGCACAATACTGTGTATTATATAAACAAGGCATAATTTGTTATAAGGAACCAGAAAGCAGCGCTAATTGATTTTCTGACCTCTCATTACACAACGTCGTCTTTAAAAAGTTGTTGACATTTTCTGGCCACTTATTTTTTTTAATCATTACTTCTATATTTTTCTGTAGCTTTCTAATATGACTACTACTACTATTAATTTAGTTACTGTAGTTCTGTGAGGTCATTTGTATGGCTTTTCTTCTCACATCAGCTTATCTCACATTGGCTGTAAATAAATGATGTTAAATGATATTGAAATGATATTAAGGATTAAAAAACGTACAACTGAGAAGTCAGAAAAAAGTAACCTCTTAGTTTATATGGGTTACTTTTCAGGTTAATACTGTAAATACATATATGCTAGAAAAAAGTTTTCCTGAAGGAATTTATAAACATAAAAATATCAGGGAACTATGGCAACTAGAGATCTCTGGTTCCTTTATGCGAATTAAGAGTCAACGTGTTCGAGGAGCACAAGATGACTCTAAATTAAATCTGATTTGAGTCAAAACCTTGCATCTTACCCCCTGACTTACCGAATCCTCATTGATGAAATGTGATATGTGAGAGGAAAAAAAAGCTTGTATAGCTCTCCTACTGGGTGCCATAGCAATGCCACCATGACACCCAAACAGGATTGGTTGCTAACACCCACTCCCCTGCTGTTACCATAGTAGCACTGTTGAAACAGCGACCCGCAAGCTATAAAAAGACAAACTTAACTTCAAGAAAGTGAGAAGTGAAATAGAAAAAGAAAGTAATTAAGATAAGGAGAAGGGGGGAAGAGAATAAAGGTTACCAACTCATCTTTTGTTGCTATTTAACATATTTGATTTGACTAAAGCACATTTTAGCTGACGGGTCAAAAAGAGAAAGAGCTGAGGAGGTCTATTAAAAAGGCTAACGGGGTTATTAATCACTTCTTCCTTTAACGTTGAAACCACAGCAGATCTGTCGTCACCTTGCCTCTTATCAACCTCTGGATTCTCTTTTTCTGTCACTTCTCTCTGACTCAGTAAAACTCAACCTCCACCGCTTCCTTCATCAAGCTGTTAGGATCATCTGTTTCTTTGTTTGCAGCCTGCTTAGCTCCCTCTTTCATCATCTTTTCTTCTCTTTCTCACTACAGTAGCTTGGTTTCTAACTTGTATGACTTGTATGAAGTTTGTTTTAGCATAGCATGACCATTATGAAACTTTCATTTTGCTCATCACAAAAAGTATAAACATATAAAAGTGAAATACTTCTTATTTTGTCTATCATGATAAGGGAACAAACATCTGGGGATTCGGCGTTGATGTACGGCATAGACAGTCTGAAAACTGAGTTTTGTAATACGTTTGTGAAGGTGGAAGCTGAAGTCACACACGCCGTCAGCTGATCAGTATCAGCTGACTCAGTCTATATAATTTGACAAGCTCACTCTCTCGCTCTCTGATCATTCATGCTACTGCTGCTGCTGTGACTGGTTATGCTGATTTATTCCTCTAGCACCTCCAGCCTCATCCTGTTATGATTTTTTACTAAACATAACTTGTGATAGCATTACACTTATACTGCACATATCAATGATACTGTGTGTGTGTGTATGTGTGTATGTGTGTGCTGGGCTCTGTTCTCTATACACTAGAGGGGTTTATTGTGTATCCTGCAGTGTGTATTACATCCTGAATCCTCTGGAGAGAAAGCTTTTCCACACACAGTAGTTACAAATACAACAATATAATCCTTTTTTGTTGCTGCAACAAATGGTGCATTCTCCTGTGTTGTAAGTCTTCTGGCTGAACTATTTCTACCTTTCCACTGTCCAACTTTCCTTCCTCCTTCTCTATTGTAACCAATCAAAATATAGAAACATGTAAGTTTTCACTTATTGCAGCGACCAAGGAGGACAATATGTTCTGTTTCGAGCCATTTGTGCGTGCCGTGTGTTTTTTTTTTCTTAGATCAAAGCACACACACCACCTACACTGTCTGTTTCAGCTGAGAAGGGGATGCAATGGATGTGGCTTGTGGTCCTGTTGCTGTTACTATACAGACATGGTCATCATTAACCACATGAAAGACACACATAAACACCATTCGCACATCTCAGACCACACAAAAATCCAACTACCACATTCACCAGTCAATACAGCATAATTAAGGGATATCCTATGTATGTATGTATGTATGTGTGTGTGTGTGTGTGTGTGTGTGTGTGCGTGTGTAAAAGTGCCAACACCACAATTAAGGAAAAAAAAATTGAAATGGAGTAGAAATGTATGGAGTGAGTGAGAAAGGGGGAAAACCAGGAGAGCAACATAACCAAGCCAACCAGAAAAGTAATCATTAGCAAAAAGTTGTGCAAACTGTGCCTGTTGCAACTTTAAAAAATGCTTTTTTTGTTTTTTTTCCTAAAACACTTTTGTCTCTTTACAAACTTTGGTGCATCAAAAACAACATGTGGAACATCGCAGCCTTGGTGGACCTGCATATCAAACTGTGTTAAAACAAAACCAGCAAAACGTTTTGGCACACTGTCGTCCTGTACTGATCTGTGTGGTGTAGCTCTGATGTGATTTTTTTTGACTGTGTCCAAGGCAGTCTGGTGCTGACTGGGGTTTTTTGTGAAAAAATGTTCAGCTGATCTGTACTTTTCCTGATTCAGCTTGTACTACAGCAGGACAGAGTGTGTAAGTGCTTGTGTGTGTGTGTGTGTGTGTATCTGAGCATTTGTCTTTTTTTTCCTTTTTTTATGTGCATGTCAACAGTTGATTGGGAAATTTCCAACCTTTCCTGAATGTGTTTGTGTATGCAACACATAATCATATACTGATATGTTTGTATTGTATACCTGTGTGTCTTTTTTTACCACAATCATCACTAATAGTCCTTAGTAAGGCAACTCTGAACTGACTTGTCTTATAATGGACTAGTACTGCTACTCTACACACTCTGCCGCACCCTGGGGTGTCTTACTGGGGGGGAAGAACAAGCTGAGCAAGCGTCCCTTAAGAATAAAAATACTTTTTGTGCAGTGTTCATTTCATAAATCTCTGGTTCTGGTTTTGAAACAGGGCTTAGGGGAACACAATACATACTGGAAACAAACGATGTACCTTCTACTTAAAACAAGTGCTTGGTGAGACTGAAAGACACAGAAGAAACATAGTAAGAAAAACAGGAAAGACAACAAGGGAAGTTGGGCGTGAAGACAACAAACGGAAAGAATGAATGCAGCAACAAAAGTAATGGTGTGTAATAGTGAATAATTACAGTTTCTCTTTCTTTAATACCATTTTATATCTGTGTTACACCAAGTGTATTTTGAGCTCCTGATGCAACAGCTTGTTAGTGAACACCCTCCTGTTTAGGTTCATATTTCTATTAGTTGCCTTAATTCAATTACATACAAGTGAAGTGATAAAATCAATGACGGCAATGTGCCTGATATTTGATTTGATTATGGGCAAAGAGGTAGGATAACGGGACAGTTAATAAATGTAGATGTGTGGAAATCAGGCAAAAGGAGGAAAGAAAAGACAAGAGAAACTGGCAGAGTCAAGAAGTATGTAAAATACTCCATGTAAAAAGACAACATCTGTACACACATCTGCAGTTCATCCTTAAATTATTGAGCAATGATACACCTACACGGGTTCACGTGTTATTGTGATTCATTTCATGTTCATCACAATTAGCTTTAATGTGACACATGATGCTTCATGCAGCCTGTGAATCTCAACGATGTACGAAAGCTTGGGGAGAGAGATAAAGAAACATAGAAAGAGATGAGCGAGAGATAGAGAGAGAGAGGCGGAGGTAAAGAGAGGTAATACAATTTATCTAGTTTTCTCTGTGTCCTTGCTGTCGTTTAGTGTCCCTGCTGTATGTATGCGAGCATTTGTGAGTGCTGAGAGTGTGTGATGAGCCATGAATGATAATGATATTGGACTGTCGGATGTATACAAAAACACAGGCACAGACACACGCGGTAGCCAGACAGCAGTATATCACACAGATAGTCTGGGTACAAGGACATGCTCTGCCTCTGCCTCTCTCTGCCTCTCTCTCTCTCTGCCTCTCTCTCTCTCTCTGCCTCTCTCTCTCTCTCTCTGCCTCTCTCTCTCTCTTTCACTATATCCGTATGCCTCTCTCTTTACAGACGCGTACAGTATTCTGCTTCTTCTATTTTTTTTTTCTTTTTGTGTGTTAGCCGTCTCCATTATAACTTTCTTGGTAAACTTTCCCCTCCTGTGATGTCTTTGAGTTTGCCTTTGTGTATTCGTGTATGTGTGTATATTTGTGTGTGTGTGTGTGTTATATCTTAGTACCAGTGACTTGTTAAAAGCTATTTTTAGTTAGTTTTTGATTGAATCTTTTTGATTGGCTCAGCTTTGGACCCCTTGCATGCAGTGTGTGTGTGTGTGTGTGTGTGTGTGTGTGTGTGTGGGTATGCATGTTGGCCTCTCATTAACTTTCTACCCAGCGTTGTGATGTAAACCCCTGCTGAGTCTGGCATGTTGACCAGCTCTTGCAATCCATCCCTCCATCATTATCATGCTTTGTTTCCTCTGCTTGACTTTTCCCTGATTTTTCTTTACTACCTGCAAGATGATGATGAAGATGATTCCTCATTTTCAAATACAGTACAGAACTAACAGCACAATTCGTACATTTAAAGACTAACAAACCAAGCAATTCTAGGCTTATTAGAGCTACTTAGAAAATGTTGGCATTGGCACAAATTTTTTTGTTTGTTCAATAATCCAGATAGAAGAATCAGAGTTAATTCAAGTGACACATTTATATCTGTGTGGCACAAGTATATTTAATTGCATTTGTGTGTAGCCAACAGGAAATCAGCATGACAGCCGATAGCAAATTATATAGTTTGACACAGTGATGATGAATTCATTGTTGTGGGCTGCTGGGATGAGCCTCCAGTTGGCTGATTATTGCATAGTGCTTCCACTTCTCTAATCTCTGTTGACATTGTTAAAGTAATAATCTCAAAAAGTTTCATTTAAATAAATGTCCGTTAAGGCACTATTTATCACTGAATGAGGCAATACAGTGGTTACGAACAGCAGGAGCATAAGGCAGTTTAGGTCTGCTATAAAATACTCTAATTTCTAGATTCTAGTTTGAGAGATTCTTCATCTACAAGACAATGATGATGATGATGATGATGATGATTTCTGCCAGACTTTTATCCTGCACTGACAAAGCACAGACACAAGAGGTTTAACAATGCAACACTACATGATCCCCAGTTCATCTTGTAGTTGTGCTTCTATGATGTGAAATGAGCACAACTGTGTTTATGATAAATGGCCGTGGATTGGTCCTTCAACATTAAAATCAGTCATATTCATTAGAGGTTCCCACCAGTATTTAAACTCAAAACCCAACCTTGTGTGAATGCAATTAAACTATGCTTCAAGGTATTCTGAAGATAGTAGAGCATGTACTATTATGTTTTTCCCAAGAAAGGCATGCCACTTGACTACCACAGACCCAATGTGTTACTAACAGGATCCAAGCAGCTGCCACAAAAAATGAAAACTTTCACAAGACAAAAATACCCTTAAATACTGTGATTAAAATGTGACTATTACACACTTGAGATTACTCCCACTACGATCAGAATCCAAGTAACACTGTACCTGCATTACTGTGTCAATCAGCGCACATGCAAACCTAGACAATTACTTCCCAACCAACACTTTGGACAATGTTAGTGACCATGGGAACCTCAACCTCTTTCCTCTATAGGAAGAACATCATGTAGGGCGAAGTGTCTTAATGGTTTGAGGATGAAGTCACAAGGTAGATCGGACACTGAGATACACCTCGCAAGGGAGGACACACTGTACCCGTCTGGACACACTGATATATGGATATAAAGCAGATAGGCCGCAAAAACACACACAAACTGACATGGACATGTGTGGACACACTTTAACATGCAAACATGTGGACAGATAAGACATACGGACAAACACACACACACCTGTCTGTGTCCCTGTGTGAGGACAAACCGATGAGAGTAAAAACGGCAACAAGTCAAAGTAAAAGAAGTGTAGAATGAAAAGAAGATTAATGGAAAATGTTGAGAGGAAAGGAAGCATAAAGGGAGAGAATGATCTATAATTGCCTATAATACCATTACACTATATTAGATTGCTTCTTGTAGCATGACATCAAACATTTGCAATATCCATTAACCTCCCCTTAAATATGAGCATCTTCCATAAGTATCCATCTAAAAATGAGCGTTAGCATTTGTAATTAGGCCTAATAGTATTTAAACAAGCATGTGATATGCTTAGCAAGCTCTCAGAGTAATCAGCATTCAAAGTAGAGATTTCAATCATTACCTCTCTGTCTTTCTGTCTTTCACTGGCCCCCTATCAGTCCTTAATCCAACACTTTCACCATGAACCTTGTTTTCATCCTTCTCCCCTGCAACGTTTTTTTTCATCCATCTATCATTCAACCTGTCCTTGTACTGTATTTTATTCGACAGCTATTTATCTATCACTCTGTCTTCCTACCTTCCTCTCTTTTATTGCTCATTCAGTTTTTCCTTTAGCTGTTCGCTTTTTTTTTTTACCTTCCTTTTGCTTGTCCAAATCGCTATCTCCTCTTGTGCCTCTGCATTTCTATCACTTCATCTACCAAACATATTCACCTATGTAAGTATACACCTTCCCTCCCTCCCTCTTTCCCTCCAGTGCCCATTAGTTCTGCTTGCTTGGTGTTCGATGGAGCCTGTCCCCCACACTGGTCCCCTCGGAGACTCCGCTGGAGCCGCCATGGATCCTCTGATTCATCAATCTTCCTGCAGCTGGCAGGGAAGTGACCCGAGGGGCACGGTCGCTGCTGGCCGCCTGGAGCCAAGATGGCTGACGGGGCAGGAGACAGTACGAGAAGCGAGAAGTACGGGAGAAAGGCAGGTGGCAGGTAGGGGCCTTTACAGATAGAAAGATAAAAAAAAGAGTTGTACAGAGAGGAGGAGGATGGGAGAGAAGGTGCCAGAGAAATTGATTTTTGTGTGAATGGTACTTAGCTTTAGAATAACAGTGAACACCTGTGGTTGTGGCTTTTGTCAAGAATTGTCATTTTTTTCTTTCCTCCATTTCTAACACAAACCCTTTAGCTGCGCTCTGTTATCATGTGAGCATCTCCTGTGTGTTTCTGTGTGTGTACCGTATGTGTGTATTACAGAGAGAGAGAGAGAGAGAGGCAAGCATGGAGCTAAAAGAAGATTTCATGGTACTAAGCTGATACACTAAAAGCACAGTAAAGGGCACTGGGGTTAATAAGCATTCAACAAATGGATTTATAGGGCTACATGTAATCCCCCAACATACCTACACACTGACACACACTCGCAGACGCACACATGCACACTCAAACACAGCGCCCGAACACATGCAGGCTCTCTCTCACAATAACTTATCTAGTTTAAACAACATTGCGCCTCTAAAAGAAGGAGAGAGGAGAGGAAGTGATGACGAGAAGGAGACAGAGATTATAAAGGAGGAAAGAGGGGAGTTTGTGCACGCTAGCCTGCAGTGAAATGAGCCGACTGACAGCTAAATTTATAGATACCTAAGCTTGAAGCTACCTCTTTGAATGCAGATTTGCTTGAAATGTTTGTGCCTAAAAGATTGACATTGGCATTGAATCCAAACTCTTGTATCTGGGCAGACTGTCAACACAGCAAAACCATCCTGTGGAACAACCCCCCTCTGCTTTATAGTCATAATGTTTCACACTCAGCCTGCAGGAGCTGCCCAGCATAACTGCAGTCCTCCATCGCTGGCCTCCAAGCAACTCGCCTGTCTGAAGCAGCTGAGGTTAAGTGCCTTGCTCAAGGGCCACTTGACAGCAGTTACAGAGCCAGCAGAGAGCGTTGCTCATTCAGTTTCCCAGCCTGCGTTTTCCCTGCTGGTCTGGGCACCAAGTTCAGTCTGCTTTAACAGTCTGGCTGCCACCTTGACTTACCTCCATAAAGCTTGGTGTTATTTCCACGATGAAAACCCTTTTAGCCTGACAGTCCTTTTACAAGTGCAGTTTACATCCTAAGGAAATTCACCTTTCATCAAACAGTGGGCAGTGTACTGGGGCTGCAACTAATGAAAAAATTTGCTTTCATGCAAGAAAACATTTGATTTAAAGTTAATCTTCACATTTGAGAAACCTAACTAGCGAGCTTTGGTATGTTTGTTTGCTAATGACTTTAACAATCAATCAATTAACAAAAGTTTTACTGATTACATTGTAAACTTGAGTTGACAAATCAACTAATCAGTAATCAGTAAGTAAAGAGTTGCATGTACCCTGGAAGTGCGTACATTGATGCAAACAGTCCTTCCCCCACCGTTCACATAATTGCTGAAAAACACACACAGACACACACAAATCTTCCCTCTCTGTGTGCTACTGCATTGATGAGTCATTGATGACACACACAACCACACACGGGCGCACAGTAAAGATCGTTAAGTCATCTGGTCCCTGTTGTAAATGTGTGAGTGATTTGTGATTAGTATATTCGAAAGCTCCTTTTGTGTCGTCTGCCCAAAAAACACAAATACACAGACGCACGGACATATACACACACATACGTGTACATATATATATATATTGATACAGGCAATAAACATACTCGCACACGTTTAAATCCACAATTACACAGACACAAAAACACACACAAGTGAGCAGAGAATTTGCTGGGGTCTGTTTCAGGCTAGAAGCTTGGCTAACAATGAGTAGCAAGACCTGTGGGACGCACACACACAAACACACGTACCCTATCTCTCTCCCTCTCCCCCTGTGGGTAGGGACACACAGTACACTCAGGGCCATTGTTCAAAGCTTAGCAGGATTAGCTGCATGATCTTGCCTTTTTTTTTTTTTAAATATATATTTTCATATTTTTAGTGGGTTTTGGCTCATGGAATCCGCTTTAGAGGAAATTACTTCAGAGCAAACAAACAAATTTCATCTAGCAAGCAGTCACTGTAAATCCAACACTGTATAGCCAAAAATATACAGACACTTGTGTCTATGTTTTGTAGTCAAGCTATATTTGATGATTTGGACCCCGTAGCTCAAATCAGGAGAAATATTAATGCTATAGGGCCTTTCCTCTTCCCATAATGCAATTCCCTTTCTGTGGTGTGGAGGAACATAACTGGCCTGTGAAGAGCAATTACACACCTTTGGGATGAAGTGGGTCGCCAACTGTGAGTCAGACCTTGTCGTCAAACTGATACCCATGGTTTGGGAATGAGATGTTAATTATCACATGTGGGTGCAACATTCAGGTGTTCACATACCTGTGGGTATGCAGTAGATAATCTAAACCAATGTTTATTTCCATTGACTCAAATTGTGTTGAGTGTTTCTGTATTGGACACAAACCACAAGAACATGTTGCTAGTGTAATATAGTCATGTCATGTCACTGAGCTCATTTTATCTCATTTTAAATAGCCTCTTAAGAGAAGGGTGACTTTGCCTTTTTAAACTATTGTCAGGGATTTGTGAGTCTCCCATGAATTCCCTGGGTTTTGGTTTCAGTGAAGCAAGCAGTAGTGAGATGTCTCTGCCTCGTTTTATATCACATTTTGTCCACTTTGTGACATTTTTTTCCCCTTTCCCTTGCTGTATTCTCCTTTTTAGTCTCCGTCTCTCTTTTACATCTTGAAGCTATCAGTATCTTGGCAGCGAGACAGCAGAGAGGCAACACAGTGGAGAGAACATACCCACAATTCCACTGCCGTGTCCAACAACACACACACACACACACACACACACACACATACACTAACACACGTGTCTATAATTCCATTGTGTTAACTGGCTGGCAGAAAGCCTACCTCTGTGTTTCCAAGGCAACAAGTTTGTAAATTTAGAGACATTGTGGTCCAGTGTGTGTGTGTGTGTGTGTATTTTATGAAAACAATATTGAAACCATATAAAAATTCAACAAACATTACCACACTTGACACTGTGATTGAGAGACTTTTATTGTCCTCCCTCTTTCCTCTTTCTGCTCTGACATCTTTGTGGCTTCGCACTCGATCATTTAAATGTCTGTATAAATGACAAATGCATACATGAGAGATGACGTGTGGTTAAATTCATAATCTTCTGCTGTGATGTTTTTGAATTATGCCTGCAGTAGATCATTTCAAACTTAACTCTCTGCTTCCAGCCTGACTTTTATAATAATAACATAATATTTTTTGTTGATGTTGATGGTTTTTCATGGGTATGGTTAGAGTTACAGCTGCTTTGTGTGTACAGTGATGGTGGATATTATTTCTAATGCTCTCTACTCAACTCAACTGATGGTTGACTAAAGGAAAATTAGCAACTGTCTTAATTGATATGTATAAGGTTTATTTTCTTTGCCAAAAGGCACACACACACATATATGCAGTATACCTATACTCAAGAAGCACAGGCTGTCGGTAAATTGCATAAACACTGCTCTGCAGAATCTCTTCCCCTGAAGGAACCACAGTGTAGTGAGCGAGTGCTGGAAGCAAACGTTCTCAGGTTAAACTCTCTCAGCCTCCAGGAATCATGGCTGTATTAAGAGAGTTTGATAGAGTGCCTCCACTGAACCTTATTCCTGTGGTCACTCATAGTACTAGAAAAGAAAAATCCCCTGCAGCCCAACAAGCATTTTTGCCCATAGACCACCGTTATTGAAGAGAACTGTAAAACAGTCGATAGGACACTTTGAACTACAAATAAGGTTCATTACTACTCTTTATATTATGATGAAACTATACACTAGGAATCAAAGTTATTTTTTATGTGTGAGACATCATCCCATTGTAAAGTATAATACACATGTACAGTGAGCCACACAATGCAATTTTCCTTCATGTGAAAGTGCGCCATTTCTAAGTCTGGTATCCATATCTTAATACATCCAGAACAGAAATCCACTACAAATCTGTGTGTATGCGTCCCACCCTTCCCAGCTGTCATCCTCCTGATCTCATTTGCATCTACAGACTACTAAAAAAACATATATTGGTACTCAAAACGCAGACTGTTAACATTGTTCTAATATATATATATTTTTCTTTTTCTTCTCACTGAGCAGGAAAAAAGAAAAAGTAAGCCGAGAGAAAAGAAAGGAAAGGAAAGTAAGAAGGGAGAGAATGATGAAAGAGAAAGGGAAAAGCGTCACTAATGTTTCCTGCTAAAATATTCAGACTACTGCCGCATGATGCGTCACCCTGTCCCACACATACACTTATACTCACACACTCGCACATGTACACACAGAGATAGCGTCGCCCATAGCCCCTCTACTCAGAGTCCCCCTCTGAGTAGGATGCAGGAGCCAGCGGCCATATTTTAACATGCTGAACATCCTGTTCACACACTTTTCTGACTCATAATTGGTTAATAATTTAGAGAAGGGAATAGGAAGGGAAATTCAGTGTGTACAGAGCGCATCTTGCAACTACTTCTGTTGTTAAAACTGAAAATTTTACTTACAGCAGACTCTCTCTACAGCAGCATTTGTCAAGAAGACCAGGAGATGTAAACTTCACATGCATTTACATACATTCCTGGTCTGGAAAGACCATTTCACTTTCAGACCAGAACATTAGAAGCAAAGGACAAAAAGAAAAAAAGATTGATTACCAAGTTTCAGGACAAGAAACAATAAATAATGGAAATATGCTGACTAAGATTATGGAGAAAGAAAGAGAAAGAAAACAAAATAAATGAAAAAAACAAACAAAAAAAAAAGAATCACAAGCTCTTGCGTGCCAGCTGCTGCCTAACTTTAACCTTCCTGTCATCCCTCCTCACCTTCCAACATTAGACTCAGCATATAAAACATTAACAGCCTGTAGTCAGTTCAGGAACACAGGACAGGTAGAGGAGGATGAGGAGGAGGAGGAGGAGACTTTTTAACCATGTATGTTCTGTCGCTTTCATTTTCATGTGATAGTGAACCAAACTCTCGTGTTTTCATGCAGGAGATACAGTATCTCATAACTCATCTACTGTATGGTGCATCAATAGGTTGAAGCAATGTGAAAGTTCACATTGGCAGCATTTATCATCTAGCTGAAACCATGACAGGTACAAAATACTATATTTAGTTCACTCACTGCACTTTTTTCTCTGCCGCTTTAAAACATCAGTATTCACACACACACACACACGTCCAGTCTCAGGTGTAAACCTACTAACCAGAGTTTTCAGGATTCTGATTGGATGCTGTACATCTCCACCCACCAATCCTTTTAAAGCAGTATATTGCTGTAGTGCAGTATTGATATGCAATGGCTTGTCACATACATACACACACTAGTTTGTCAACGACACCTATAGATAATTCAATTTAATTACAAATCATTAAATTAATAATAAATATTGGTGTAAAATAAAGCAGGAGGAATTATGAGCTTACTGAAAATCCTTCTTTCCACTTGGGCTTCCTACTGGACTCATTCACTTCATCACTCTTCCCTCATCCACACAATATTTAACACACACACACTCACACAAGCTTACCACTTTTCAAAGGTTTGGGAGACATTTTAATGCCATACAGAGTAAAACTGCACATCATATACTAAGCTGTAAACATACATAAACATACACACACACACTGCAGTTGTGACAGTGAGTGTGTCCAATCCTTCTATCTAGGTCAGCCTCATACAAAAGTCTGCACACCTCGCTCTGCCTTTCTTCTCCCGTTTCTGTCCCAACATCTGTCTAAATTCTGGCCTCCTCTCATTTTCACTATGCCTTTCTTGCCTTTTACCCTTCCCTCTTTGTGATAGTGTGTGTGCGTGTGTGTGTGTGTGTGTGTGTGTGTGTATGAGAGATGACTGAGGAAGCAGACCAACAGTCTGAACAGAGTCCCATTTATCCTGTTGCCAAGGGGTACGGTTACATTTTTAAGAAAGGAAAAGTAACCTGCAATAAAAATGTGGCTGTAAAATTTCCTGATATCCAGTCATACTCCCGCGTAGCTGTAAATCACATTAAAGGGATTTTGCTAAAGCCAACCAAGGATAGTTTGTGGAGACATTTTAAAATATAAAGTCTTGAAGGATGCTCCGTACAGTATTGAACCAAAATGAGTCTCATTCTGCTACGAAATATCCACCTTTTGAAAAATTCACACCTACACCTAAAAATGATTACTGCCAATGAAAATGAACTGCACTGTGGGTTTCTAGTTGACTTATGAGTCACCTCTTATGCTTTGTTTACAAAGTTTTACCTAAAAAAAAAGTGATATTTCTGAGGATCTGAGATAATCTTGTACTCTTGGGAAAATGTAATGATGAATTTCAGGTGCTTTAATCTGTCACTCAAATTTACAGCTTCTTATAGAAACAGGTTCGCACAAGAACATCGCGCGTAGCTGACACAAGACATGTACGTACTGTATGATAAATGACATAAAATACATCTGTTTCTTCACACAGGAAGTGTGGACACACACAAAGTAAAGCCTCGTCTGCTGGAATAGTTTTTTATGCCCTGTAGGCAAAACAGAGGGAAGTCAAGAGGAGTGATAGTAAATAGGAGCTGATGGTCAGTCACACAGGTCAGTGCACATACAGCAGGTTCAGACAAGCAGGAAGTTGTCACACAGACTTAGAAGCACTCCTGAGCTACATGTGATGACTTCAAAGAGCTTCTACCTGACAGCTTCTGTGTCCGTCTACCATACTGTGTCAGGCTCTTATATGTGTATACGCGTGTGTGTGTGTAGGTGCTGAGGGCCAACCTCGTTTCTCTACGTTCTGTGTAGTTTTTTATACACTTCCTCTTACTCATGCAGGTCAGTACACCAAACAGGTTAGTCATCATCATGGCAGATTTTTCAATCAATCTATAGAGACATTTGAGAGGAAGTTAACATAGAGCAGGTGCATAAAAATCAATAAACTCTACTGTATATCTAGGAAACTCCACCTGCGCATATTAGTGTGTTTGTGTTGTGCGTATGTGTTTCTGATTGTAACTGGCAGGATGACGGCTCACTTTGCTCTGTGACTGAGAAAGGGGGTTCAAAGGTGAGGGTCCAACAAAGACTGAAGTTAACCACTGAGATGACTCATTCAGCTAACCGCACACACACACACACACACACACACAGCCATGTTGCCTGCAACAATCTGTGTCTGTGAAAGGATGAGAGAGAAAAAGAGGAAAATGATGCCATTCAGAATTGAGACAACTCTATGCTACCAAACTAATGTTTTTGGCACAAATCTTCACTAATAAGTATATTCATCATGCGATTTTTATATTTCAGTTAAACTGTATGACCTACAGTGGCTCACATGTTGGAGAAGGCTAGCTAAGGCTTGGAGAGGAGAGGAGAGGGCTCACCAGCATAATCGTGGCCTGCCAAAATCCTCAGATGTGATAGAAAATGAAGGAGCAAAAGCTCTTGGCTCCACAACTCCTGTGGAGTAGCCCTTGAGCAAGGCACTTAACCGCTGACTGTTAGAGTCCTGGAGTGCAAACGCTACAGGGATGACAGTGAAGCAGTGTTTTTTTTTTTTTTTTTTTCAAACACTGAATAAATAAATTAAAAGGTTAAAAATAAGTCCCCCTTTAACAGCACATTTCAATGAAGGAGTGGGTTTCCACCAGAGGGCTGTATCATTTCTATCAGACACTTTGAACAACCGTCATGATGAAATCACTAGAGAGTGAGCAGAGAGTAGGGCTGGGCGGTATACCTTTTGAACCGGTAAACCGGTAATTTTTATTTTTATGATATGAATCTTTGATTTACCGCATACCGTGTGCGCGCGCATATGTAGGCTACACAGAGCGGCGGAACGTCGCGCAGCGGTAGATTGAGCGGGGGCTGTTTTTCAGTGTTACACCAAACAAGCCAACTCTGCAGGAGAGCGTGGTAGTGGCAAAGACTAGGGTAGTAATAGCGAGTTGAGCGGTGAGCATGAATGATGAAAATGACACAGACACAGAACTCATTCCGAAAAAGGTAGCCGTTTCTGTTGTTTGGAAATACTTCGGTTTTAAAAAATCTGACGCGGATCAAACACGCATCATCTGTAAGTGTTGTCGAGCTAATGTTTTTAGCTGCAGGAGGGAACACAAGCAACTTGCTTCACCACCTCCGCCACAATCATATCCTGGAATACGAAGATTGCATGAAAGTAAAAGCTGCGTCTTCTCCCCAATCTCTGCGTAACGTTGGCACTGCAGCACAAAGCACTTTCTGTTACAGTTTTGATACTTGAATATGGTGTTACTTTTGCAAGTGGCATACTTAAGTTTACTTTTTTATTATTTGTTTACATGTGTGTATTGTTTCTATAGTACAGAATACGCCTCCTAGCCAAGTTGCACTTATGTTTTTGATATTTGAATACAGTGCACTGCTCCTGAATTCTAGCAATACTATTATGCAAGTTGCATACTTTTTGTTTACTTTTTATTATTTGTTTAAATGTGTGTAGGCCTACACACCTCCATTTGAAAAAAAAAATGTATGAATGCAAGTTGTTTAAGAAGGGATACATCTCTTACATTGCAGTCAGCTTTGATGTTCTCAAGTTGCACAATAAAGAATTCTGTATTGTGACTGCAACAGTCTGTGTCATGTATTGTGATTTCTGCATTTTATTACAATTTTGAGTGCTTGGCACTCAATTCTTTTGTGGGACTATTCAAACCAGGGTAATTTCCTGCAGTAAGTATTCTCTAAACAATTAGGAATTGGGGTTAACACGTAAACATCCACGAAAAAAAAAAATACCGTCAAATACCGTTATACCGTGATAATTTAAAAAAATACCGTGATATCAATTTTTGGTCATACCGCCCAGCTCTAGCAGAGAGGACTGTCTGGCTAGCAGCCTAGACAGATGGACTATAACACCAGGCTAGGGCAACAACACGGCTTACAGGATAGTACAGGCCAAACACACACACATAACACACACATGCAATGCACAGACCGCAGGGAGATGGCCAGTCATACCAGTCTCTGTGCCAAGGTCAGTGACCCACTGAGAAAGAAAGACACAGACTCTCTCCCTGTGTGTGTGTGTGCGTTTGTTACCTACTGACATACTGTACTCCATCTCACTTATCACATAAACATATTAAAAACTCTTAAATATGGCTATTTTTAATTTATCCTTCTGCAGTATTCTGTCATCTACTTTTGATTATTTTAATGAAACCCCACGTCTGGCTAAGAAGCAGGTAAATGAGAGCAAGCCACTGAGACGTGTTGAGTTTGACTCATTACCGTTGAAGGAGAGAGCTCTCTGTGTCTGTAGCTAGCATGTCATTAGGACTTGTTGAGGTAATTCCTCTCCAATTAGCCTCTCTGTGATATGAGGACCAGTTAAGGAGCCAGCAGTGGAAGACGAGGCCACTCAGATCCGAAGCCTCCCTCACTCGCAAGTCTCACCTGATCCCTCTCAAACTCCCTCTGGAAACTGTTATTATTATGAATACAACTGCTACTGCCATGAGCGCTATCAATACTAATTTTAACAATACAATTTTGACCAAACTGATGTAAGCTGCTGTATGACTGGCCAATAATCTGTATCTTAATATGAATAATTATAATATTATTATATACTCACCTTTGGTGGAATTATATTGATTGTATCGTGCCTTCATTTTACAAAATTCTATTTTTAGGTCAAATCCAAGTAAATTATTATTAAAAGGCATCAAAATAAGTGTTGTCTGATGCAATTTATTAAACATCAATGCCATACTATTAACATCTTCATACTGATCTTTCTTTCTCTTTGTTTCTTTCTTTCTTTCTTTCTTTCTTTCTTTCTTTCTTTCTCTCTCTCTCTCTTTCTCACTTGGTGTCACTTGTTCACCTTCTTTCTCCAAACATGGTAAACAGAACAGAGCTGCTCCACCAGAGTTTGAGAATGTGTGTGAGAGAGTGGCTGATAAACATCTATCTCTTCTCCCACACTGCAGCCAAACCCATCTTCTTCACAGCCCATCTGTTTCCCTTGTGACTACAACCTAAAACACAGAGTGTGAAAGTCACAGAGGGAGATCTTTTCTCATGGTTCTTTTATACACCGACTAACAATTTCTAAAATTTGCAGCACACCTCTCAGGCAACGCATTTGACAAGTGAGTCTGGCTCCTGAGGATTGAAAAAAGGCAGAGCTGTGACACAACCTGAAAACAGATGAAGGCAGACACCATATGAAGCGTATTCATATTTTTAAAATGGAATTCACGGCTCTTCCTCGTTTTTCCTGTAGTAGGAAACTAACTGCATAAATACAAATAAATCCTGAACCACAAGAAACACATACGTGAGGTTGGACACTGATCTCAGGTGATGCATGGTGTTCACATTCATTTTAGTGGCATCAAATGGAGTTGAGGTTAAGGCTCTTGCAAGCCAGTCAAGTTCTTCCAACCTTTTCTCACCTGGCTTTGTAAACAGTAAAGGACCTTTTCTGAACTGTTACCACACAGTCGTAAAGACACACTATTGTCTAAAATATCAGTGTATGCTGCAACATTAAGATTTAAAATGCCTCACCCAAACTGTGAGAAATAGTCCTAGAGCAAAAGTTCATTAAAAGTCACCCTGTCCACATACTTTTGGCTATATTGTGATAAACAGTTTCATTCCAACTTGATTTTTGTATTTTTTTTATTTATTTTTTTATTTCTGTATGTTGTTATGTACCGTTGACATATTTGCCTCTTCCAGTCACCTGTTCAACTCATTTGCTCTAAGAACTGTCAATTACCTCATGCAACTCATTTGAACAATTCATTTGTTTAACAACAGGCTTTATGAAGTGTTAATTCCTGTGTGTGTGTGTGTGTGTGTGTGTGTGTGTGCGTAAAGTGCTTCTCTGCATGTGTATGCATGCAGTACAAGCATGCGTTTGCTGCATGCTCTCTCTGTGTACCAGTTGTCACACACACCCCCGTCCCTGCAAATGTGAGGCTACTAAGCTCCATCACCAAGGAAACCAGCTTGTTGCCAGGTAGCAACAGAGAGAGACAGAGAGAGACAGAGAGAGAGAGAGAGAGAGAGAGAGCGCAAAGAGAAGGGGAAACAAGAAATATTTGTGAGACAGAAACGATGAAATTGAACAGAAGTAAGAGACTGCATGTTCAAAAACATTTTGCAAAAAACAAATTTCTTTTTTTAAAGAAGCCTTCACAATTCAACCATTAAAGCCTGTTATTTTTATCATAAAGCATGTTAGAACATTTTTGGGTAAAAAGTTTCTATATCAAAACATCAGTTAACAGTAAATGACAAATGGCTTTCGAGCTTTGTTATCATTGCACACTGATCCATTGGTGGAGCTACATGTATGTTGGTAGCTAGCATGCTGCTGGCAGAATTCATTGGTTCCAGTGAAGGAAGGTTAAGTGCCCGACCATCTGAAACTCAATCTGTCTATGTGTCCCTCACAGCTGAATTCATCCTGTTTTCACCAGAGTATCATACTGTATGTTCCTTTGTGTAAGTGGGTAGACGGGTGGATGCGTGGGGATGTGAATTTCAATCTATCTCTGTCCAAGTGTTTGAGTCCATAATTAAATCTGACTTCGAGGTCAGATTTGAAGATTAGAATTAGATTAGAATTTAACACTCATTCAACAATGTACGCGACACACAGACGAGGTTACATCACAGCTCTGGACCAATAGGAGTGTTGCTTCACCCTGTCAATCTGTCAGCATTCATTAGGAGCTGATGAGATATTAGCAGATCAACACAGGATGGAGGAGGAGTTGATGGTCTGTCAGTGGATGTGTGGGTTAATCTGACAACAGCTGCATGCGGTGCTTTCTTTCTTTACTGTGAGTGCGGTACAGCCTGTACACATATTTACTCGAGTGTGATGGTGTGCGATGTGTATGTGTGTGATTTTGGGCGACATTGGGGCAAGAAGGAAAAATGACTGCAAGTGAATGAGAAAGATAGTTAACCCAAAAAAAAAAAAAATCCACTATCCTGTTGAAAGCACAACGTGTATCTGTGCTACTGCATCATCGTCAAACCGCCTCCATTTTAGAAAAGACATTTTTTTAGAAACACACTGTAATCTATTTGAAGTGGGAATTGAATCCATAGCTGCAGCCTCCAGCATGACATAAACCTGCTCACACCTCCAGATCAATTCCATGGTGGCAATTATGGCCCTAAGCATGCCTAAACATAATGTATTTTCAAAATCCCTGCCCTAGTCTCAACTAACATGGCACAGTCAAATTGCCAAACATGGCGGATCAGCCGCTAAGCTCCCAAATCATGACACAGCGGATTCAGACTTTTAATATGACACAGCGTGTTTACACTGCAGCAAAGCAGAGAGAAGAAGGGAGGGGGGTTCACCAGTGAATTGAAGATGGCATTTTAATTAGATCAGGGAACAGACACAGAAAGAGGAATAGAAGGAAAGAGATAAGAAGCAAAGGGAGGACAGGAGCAGGAGGAGAGGAACGAGAAGAGAAGGAGGATGCTTTCATGGGCATCTTACACTACTATATGATTAGTGGGAGCTTTTCCTTACATAGTTACACTACTGATAATCTGTTGTATCACTGCCAAGTTCATGCTAAAGACTAGAAGGTGTTTGAAAGTAAATCCACATTTCACAATAAAAAAGTATAAGCAAACTCAATAGAAAAGAGATCCAACAAGAGCATCAAAGTTTGTAGCTACATTAGATACACATTTGTGGCACAGTCCCCTATCTATGATCAGTAAAATATGTGACAGGTGGTATTTGTTGCAAAACAGAAAGAACAGCCCAGAAAGTGTGTTTCTGAAAGCCAGAGATTTCAGGATCTGGAAATTGAATCATAGAGTTAAAAAGAAAAGACATACTGGTCCAAAATTATGTCAATCGTATGGCCATCATCATATATCATTATATATACAGTATGTAGACACATGCTCACATGCAAGAGTTTTATTGATGATCTTCATGAAGAGATTTTGCTTTATTTATGAAACATTTCCATACAAACACCTGATCTTAACTTGTGCTTACATGCTTACATATTGATTTAATTATTTGTGAGATTTATTTTATTCACAGCTGTAACCATTGGTCAGTATGTCGATCGACAAAAACAATAATCAACTATTTTGATAATTGATTAATCATTTGAGCTATTTTCAAAGCTTCTCACATGTCTTAACATCTATGTGTAGAAAGATTTGTGAGGGAGAAACAAAGAAAAGGAGGAACATGTTGGCTATATTACATACGGAGCAAGATTATAATTATAATCAGCCTTTGAATCTGTATGATTGGCGGTTTTAATAAGACAGAAAGAGCAAAGGTTGCTAGGCAGCAGTGACTATAGTCCATGACCAAAGCTGTACAGTATGTACAGTACAATGTGTGTGTGTGTGTATGTATGTGTGTCAATATGTGAAGTTCTACTGTGTAACTCTCCTTTCCTACTTTCATCCATTTCTTTCCCTCTCTATTTAAACATATTTGTACTTTGCTCTCTTTGTCCTTCGTTTTCCATATTTTCAAGTTTTCTGCCCTTCTGACCTCAGCACTTTGCTAACAAGCTCATGATGTGAACAAAAAGAAACAAAAAAAAATTAAGACAAACAAAGACAGATGGAATAATTGAGAGATTTTACAAGACTGTAAAAGATAGAAAAACTGCAGAAAATGATGATGAAGACAACACTTGACTACAGTCAAAGACAGAAAGTTGAAGACAAGAAACAAGTGTGAGAAGAAAGTCACAGTGACAGGAAGTCGAAAGCAAAGATAAAAACAGAAATGTCCATAAACGGTCACTGGTGTCGCACGAGTTGCCTGGCAACCTAAAAGTTTGGCTTGAATCTCACTGCCAAGTTATTATTGCTATGAAACAATCTGTATCCTTTTATTACTTTTAACTACAGTAAAGTCAGATTGAAAAAAAAGATATATTTACCACGAAGCAACTCCACACACTGAGACAGAGCGCTTCAAAGACGAGAAGCAGTAGCTCATTAAAACGGACCACAGTCAGAACACGGATGTTTTGGATGATGTTTGCACAATTTATTTATGTTAGACTGCAGGTCCTGCATATACGCTTCATGTACTGTGTGTGGCACTGCTGCATCTGAAGCCTGGGGGGTATTATCCAGGTGGGCACAGTACTAAAAAAGCCAAATTCAGTGTCTTCAATTTGTGTTTGTGATTGTCTGTCTGGTAATATTGACCAAGTAGACACATAAGTAGATCCATATCCAAATCACTGCAGGAACACATAAAGATGGAAATGATGATATATCACTGAACTAAAATGTAAAGCTGTGACTGTAGTTATCAGAGCTGTAAAATTAATATGGAATTTGGCAATTTCACACAATTCACTAAAATAAGCCTGTGAATATTCTCATTCATCCAGGTCATAGTTGTCTCAAGTAGATTAAATCGATCGCAACTGGACTTGGTTATTTGTCTTTGAAGACGTTTCACCTCTCATCCAAGAGGCTTCATCAGTTCATGCTAGCTTGACTAGGCTGGGACCATCGATTTAATCTACTTGAGATAATTCACTAAAATGATTTGACCATGACTCTGACAAAACATCATTAGTCCAATTAGTTGATTGTACAATCAGAAAATGATTCAGTAATTTAGTTATTGATCAAGAAATAAATAACAAAACCTTTTTTGGAGTGGAGGTTTTGACTTTGTTAAAAGACGAGTATGTGTTAAAATGTGAACTGTACGACCACATCCCTGTAGGTGGATTAGGCTGTGTGATACACAACTTCATTGAAGACTTTTAGACGGCTTGACTTCCATGTAAATTTGTGTTTCACAGTGACACTATATCCCCTCTTTCTTTATAGAGGTCTTGGTTTAAAACAAGAAAAGTCATTACAGCTTTATAGCTGGCTCCTCAGAATGTGGCATGTGCAATTAACACACTGGAAAATTTACTACAGGAAAACAGAGGGGCAAGACATGTTTTCAACCCTTACAACATCCGTTAAGCAAGCATGGCTGGCTGCTGAAATGCTGTACTTTTTTTTTTTCTTTGATTTCTTTTATTGAGCAAATGTATGCATGCCTGTGTGAACTTCCTGCTTTGAAGTAAAAGGCTGTGTGGGCACTTTGAAGCCTTTTAGATCAAGTGAAATATCTTATTCACAGCAGGCAATGAGAGAAAGCATTTGCCGTGTGTTTGATTCATTTTAGTGTGTGTGCGTGCGTGCGTGCGTGCATGTGTGCGTGTGCTGTACGAACTCAATGCCAGCCCAATGATTGACAGCTTTAGAGGAAAAAGTAATGGTTAGCCACCTCTACATGCCCCTGTGTGTACTGTAAGTGTCTGCTTGAGAGAAAGAGTGTGTGTTTTTGTGTGTGTGTGTGACAGCTAAAGTGTTATTCAACAGGTGTGTGCTGCAGTCAGCAGTAACATAAATGAACTACAAGCAACAGAAATGGCCACACACACATACACACCAGAATGTGTCCCCCAAGTGAGTACACTGTGCACTCTGCACAACATTAACAGTTAATGATGATTTCCATAGTAATAGCACAACATTAAAGTTTGCTAAAGATACAACTAACTAGCTGCTGCTACCTGTTACTGTACATGTCTTAAACTCAGATTTACGGTGAGCACATAGAAACCTTCTCTGCTCAGTAGATGGATGTGAAAACAGCTTTCATGTGTCAAACAGTGAAGGTCATACATCCAAGCAGAGGAGGACTTAAATATTTCTGTATGTATGTTTTCAAGTTTTTCTAATTCATGATCCTGTCCACCTTCATTCCTCTTATTCTCCATCACTCCATCACTTTTTCAAACCCTTTCTTCTTCCTTTCGTCCATCCCTTGCTCCAGGACCAGATCACCTTATTCTCTCACCTCTCTATTTTTTTTATACCAACAGCTCTCTCAATAGTTCTCTTCCTCCAACTCTCTCCATCCTCCACTCCTTTACAACAACTCCCTTTCTTCACTCATCCTCCCCGTGCTCTACCCCACTGTCTAATACTCTGTCACTCTCGCTATCCATTATTCATGGCACAGTCACAGCATTAAAGGACCTCGCAATATCGCTACGGCAACAACGCAGCAGAAGCAGCCGCATTGGATCATGGGAAACTGGGTCACCTCCCAGGAGCGGGAGGGTGCGGGGGTGCAGAGGAGGGAGGTCGCTGTCACACACACATGCACGTACACAGAGAAACACCTGATAGTTGTCCTACAAAGCAGGAGGACACGAAAGGAAAAGGTGATGAGAGAAAAAGACAGAGGAGAGAAAGAAGAGTAGGAATGAGAGATAATAGGTGTGGTCGATGATCCAGATATTGTAGTTGGCACAAATACACATAGTTTATGTGAGCAGTATGGCTGAATAGACACAGATGTATCCTGGATAGAAATCACATAATGATCTGTACATCTAGGTGCCACATTAGTCATGCAATGTTACCTTTAGTTTGGCTTTGAAACATTAAACATAAGTACACTACACAATGCAAGCTTTTCCTAATGCAGTAAAAGCTTTTTTTATCCCTTGTGTTTCTTATATTTTGCTATGTATAATATATGTTATGCAAGTTATGTTTAGTAGCAAAAAAAAAAATAAAAAAAAGGCAATTTGTCCCAGTATTGCAGCAAACTCTACGCCTGTCAATAGGACATCAGGAACAGCAAACAAGGTCAGTTATGACTCTTTCTATTATGTATTTTTGATCCATGAAGGTATTTATAAAATGTTCCTTGAGAAAAGCGAGCTGAGAAAAGCGAGATTTAAGAACCTGTGACCACTATGTAAAGTCTATGGGCCGAGCAGAAACACTACTGCACATATTCCTACGTTAGCACCAAATCAATAATGCAGTTTCTCCTTGCTTTTGTTTGTTTACTTTTCCAATCCAACTCTGACATCTAAGCGTTAAAAGCTTATTGGAAACCGTTTCCATTCAATAAACCACCAAATATACAATGGCCTTTATATGACACCCGTGTATTCTTCCTGTTTCCTGTCTTTTAGTTTCTATATCATAGGCACATAATTGATGATGATAAACAGATTTGAGTAAATGCATATGACTGGAAGAAGCAATTTACAGTGTGAACAAGCCCACTTTATTGATCATGATCAATCTGCCTCCCACCAGCCTCTCAACAAAGAACAATAAAGACCCAGAAGCAAAACCTAAATGATATTCATCTTTGGATATAATTCACTATTACACTGTAGATGAGTCATCGCAAGAAAAAAAAACAAACACTGGAGCTGCCGTCTGTATGTCAAGTGGGCCTAAATGATGAATGTACAAAATATTAGAAATATCTTCCCGATCTTGAGCTGTAGAATCCATTTTAAATAATTCACATCTTAATTATCTCAAAGCTTTAAAATGCTTTATGTGCTTCTTTTTATCTAGATCTCCTCCTTTGTGCTCGGTATAGATTTAATGAGGGAAATCAATAAGGGATAAGGGCCTTTACCTGGATTCACCTCATTACTATATTTAATTAAAAAGCATGTGTCCCTTCCCTATGTGTACATCCAGGGTATATCTCACACACACACACAGGAACAGTCTGCCACCAAGGAAGAAAACAGAAACATCTGTTTCTATGGGAACCCAGCCCTTTGATGGTGCAAGCAAAACATGCTAATCGCACTAGCATGCTTACAGGTACACAAACACAAACGCACTACAGAGATGTGCATCATAATGACTTTATCAGCAGCCGGAGTTTCAACCCAGTGTGTGTGTTTGTCTGTATGAACAATCACCTTGTATGTGTATATGTGAGAGACAGAGAGGCACAGGGAGACAGAGTGCATGTGGCTGCCAGATCATAGACCAGATGGCTAAATGTCAGTGAATACCTCACCGACATGACTGCTAGTTCTTCCTAACAGACGCAGTGCACACTGCATCACAGCATCACCTACTAATTCAGTGAGCAAGTGACCTGAAAGGGATTTCAGATATTTTGCTTATTGTGTTTACGCTCAGAGCATCTAGAAGCCTTCGGCAAACAGGAACAAGACCATCCATTCAAACCTCACAGTATACACACATTTATACTGTGCTGTATATTGAAAAAAAAAAAATCCCATCCATACGTTAATCCATTATGTGAAAAAAAAAACGAATTCTGTCGGTCTGTTATTAACAAGTCTGCGTCTTTTACTGCTGCTCCTGGATATGTTTTAGTTTCTAGCACTAAAGTGATCAGGTTTGGCATTAAGATCAGCAGTTTGCTTTACTCCTCTGGTGATGTCACTCCAGGCTTTTACGGCTGGTCAAATATTAATCTGTAATGATAAACACACACACAGGCACACGCAGAGTACACATTACACCTGTTAGCCACCCCTAATTTGCCCAGAGATCTACTGTGCACTTCCATTACATTTGTTGCCATGACGCTGGCGTTTGCTGTATGCATGATTGGTTGTGCATCTCTCCTGGGGATGATGTGGTGATCCTACGTATACTGCCAGTCTCTCACTTTTACGGTAAAGAATTAATAGATCTAACCATGTTGTATGGAAAGAGGACTTTTAGTATAGATATAGGTATAGTATATAATGTATAGAATAGAGCACATCTAGCACCTTATAAGCTCAAAAATACCTTTCTCCTTGTTTCCTTTAACACACAATGATGTAATGGACATATGACAAATTAAATTCATATGCAAAGAGTCACATTTTAATCATATTTAGGTGAGTATAATGTGCATAAAACACCTGTGCCAGAGCAAAACTAAGTGGAATATGATGTTTTTAATGGTCTCACACAAAAGAGCACAGTAACGACTGACAGAGCATATAAGACTTAATAGACGCAGCTACAATAGAAAAGATAGGAGCTATTTCCTCATATGCTTTGACTAAATAGACTAAAGCATTTAAAGTAAAAGATGTTGTTTAAGGTTTTGCTTTTGTCTGACTCAACTGAAGCTGCAGCTGTATCTGAGTTAAAAGAGGAGTGAAAGTGGAAGCACAGCTACACCTATTACCTGTTGTGCCATACAGCAATCCAGCACATCCTAACATGGGAGCTTAGAATCTAAAGTACAGAGCAAAGACATGTAGTGGATGCCTGGTTTGTCAGCGATGGTCTTTCACTTCTTCATGTGTCCTTAACTAACATGCTGAGACTAAATGCACATTTCTCCATTTACTAATTTTAAAATTACATTTAAAACTTAACACTGACACTGATTTGAACATGTATTTTAGTTGCTTGCCTGATTCCATATGCACAGTCTATCTGTTCACTCTGTTCCCTCCTATTATTTTCTTTTCTTTTTTTTTTTGAGATTATTTACTTTTTTGGAAAAAAAAACCTTTAACAGAACCATTCAGCTTAATTTAACAGTATTTTCCATAACAGCAAACTTTGACAAGTATGTTTCTAAATGAAATTGGGACATTAAGACTGACACCGCTCCCTGTGGTGAGGCTGTACTGAGAACTTTGAGTTTCAGTGATGGACAGAGACATTACTTCCTCTTTTTCTCTGTGTTCTCTTTGGGAGCTGTAATGTGGGTCGATGTGAGGCAGAGGTGGACACTTTTAGCTCAGTAAAAATATCCTGCTCTATCTCTTCCTCTTCTTTCACTCCATCACTCCCTAACTGTCTCTCTCTACTTTACCACTGGCACATCTGGAGCTTCATAAAAATGTTTTTTTTTTTTTTTTTTTTTTTTTTTTTAAATCACCTCTGCATTGTTAGCCTCATGCAGACAACTACATAATTTTTATATTTTTTTTCTCTGCATTAGGAAAAGTGTATTTTATTTTCAGGTTTATCTGACCTGATTTAACAGGAATTGCTTGTCAAATTACTCCAGTGCCAAATATGAATGCAGCATCACTCAAATCCACATGCACATATAGTACATCCATAGAACCTATACATTTCCTCCCACACATGAATGCATACATATACACTTGCATACTAATATACAAACATAGCTCAGAAATCAGTGTGGACTGGTATGCACGTTTAGAGTAAATAGGGAGAGTATGATGGGACGATTTCATGGCATCATGAGATACCCGTTTATTCTTATAAAATACTGATTTTATAAATACTGCCGCACAAACACACATGCGATAGCATTGACAAATTATAGGTACGTACATGTTTACTTACTTCAGAAATAGTTTTTAAAGGAACAAATGTGGAGAAAATGGGTGTAAAAAAGGAAAGAGAAAAGGAGAGGCCAGGGCGTCCGTGTGGAAATCTACCTTTCTTTATCACCAGAATGGGACTATTAAAAAGCAAAGGAGGAGGAGAGTAGGAAGAGGAAATGATGTTGTAATGAATGTGGTGCCACAGCTGCCATCATTTAGAGTCTCATCTTTTATTAGAGGTGGAGGAGAAGAGCAAGAGAGGAAGAGAAAGACTCAGAGAGAGGAAGAGAAGGTAAATACACACATTTTTGCTCATTATGTATTATCAGTAAGGGAAAAAAAAAAGAAAATAAAGTAAGCAACAAAAGTTTCAGTTTCAATCAGAGTATTATTTTACACATGTCGAGTTAAAAGAGGTGAAAGAAAACTACTACTAAAATGTGATGCAAGTACACATAAATAACAACAACAAAGGCTAACATGATCGCTTCAGAAAATACAGTAGTTTTACATTATTGTACAGTGACTCAGAAGTGGCTTTGTGTTTCCTCTAAAATATCAACCACAGCTGCATGGTCATTAGCTCATGCATCACAATGTTGCCAAATACGTTGTCTTTGTTTTTACATATAGATAAAAGCCTAAATATGGCCAACACAAATGAACAATAACAACCTGCTCGGTACTAATCAATTCAAAGCTTATTTATTCAATCATCAGAATCCTAATTCCCATTTTAGGAAATGTTACAAAAAAAAAAGAATAACAGAGATAATCCAGTTCAGCAGAAAAACTATTCAAATTGTCCTGTAGATTTGAGATTTTTTTTCCCCTACTCATTCATTTTTAGTTACATTGGAGGCCTGCGGCAATAAGGAAACGTTAGAAAATGGCTTCCAAAATATGGAACCAACAGAGCAGAAACTAAACTGAAGTAGCACCAACGGTAACTGGGGTATTTCTTGTTCTCTCTGGAAGCTGTAAATGGGAACACAACAGCATTTATAATTTCCAAATAGTGACTCCCCGGGCTATAGCATGGTGTTGGCCTACTGACGTCTACAGGACCTGATTAGGTTAGGGCTGCAACAAACGGCTCCTTTCATTATTGATATAATGATAAGTAATCAAGTCATCGTTTATTCTATAAAACATCAGACAATAGTGGAAAAACACCTGTTAACACAATGTGTCATCTTCTTATTGCTTGATTTGTCAAACCCAAATATGGATGGTATTTTTCCTTGAAATAATGACCTAAACGATTCACTGATTCTTAAAATATTACGCAATTCATTTTATTTCAATCGACTATTAGTTTCAACTCCAGGTAAGTAGTGAATCTTATTAATCTCTGTCTGTTAATATACTGTATACAGTGCATATAAGTGCTGGTAAGTGCAATATACTAATAAATGCATCAAATTCCGCTATAACTATTGAGACACCCACATACACAAGTGCTGCACACAAACACACATATCCTTCTCCAGATGCACGGTGAGTAGTTATGTTCCACCATGTCTATTCAGAAGTGCACGCTCATGCGCACACGCACACACACACACACACACTGTCACACACCATCACCCCAAGAAAAAACAGACCAACATTGTTTAGATAAGTGAACGTACAGATAGATGCTGATCGTTCCACTCCATCTATAAATAGACACTCCTAGCAACCAGCACGAAAAGGAACGGCATGTTAACTTGATCCTCTAAAGCAGAAATGACGTGAAGAGGACGAGAGAGACAAAAAGAACAGACAGACTCTAGGCAATGTTTGGGGCAATATATGAGTAATGGAATCAATATTAGGCAGTGAACTTTAGGTTATTTAATTGTTTTGTTTTTTTATGAAATTCAACAAATCAGATCAAAAGCAAAACAGAAAAAAAGGAGACCAGTTCTGAGGTAAAAAAAAAAAAAAATGTAGAGAACGAAAAGACAACCAGAACAAATTTGTTTTCAAGCTTCCCTCCACCCAAAAAGTGAATCGTTAGTTCACTTAGATGTTTGACCTTCACTGCGGGGAGGGAGGTTGTTTTTTTCTCTGCTTACCTTACAATAAATCTGAGTTTAAGACATCAACGTATGATCATGAATTTGTGACGTCTCGGCTACTTTCGAATCTAAGTGTGTGTTCAATAACGGATAGGGGCCTTTACCTGGATTAACCTCATTACTATATTTAATTAAAAAGCATGTGTCCCTTCCCTGTGTGTACATCCAGGGTATATATCTCTCTCTCTCTCACACTCACACACACACACACAATATCACACCAACATTATCTCAGACCTCAATCACTATAAATCCTATTAAGCTTCATTATTGCTTAGTGGGTTTGGTCTCAAAAGTGTATATCTCCATCAATCAGTGCCTAATCAGGTGTATTGATTAGCTAATTGCTTGGTTATGACAATGTTATTCTGTCAATCTGAAAGTATCCACATTGATCGGATTAGAGGGAGGAAGGAAAGGAGAACACGAGGGAGAAAATGTCTGAGAATGAAAAGGAGAAGAACACAGTACACAGGGTTTTCACACAAGCCGTATATTGTACATGAAAATTGATCTTATCTTGCTTTTTATTTTTGAAAATGAGAAAATGTTGTTTCTGTGCTAAACTATCTGAAGTGCATTAAATTTCCTCCCTGAGAGAACTTTTCTCATATTTTGGTTCCGACCCATCTTTCTCTCCGTAACCAAGGACAGATGAGGAGCATCACTACGGTTACCATATCCATGACAACCTCTCCCGCTGCTATTATTGGGCATGTTGTCAAGGAGACAGAGCAGCACATTATGGGATGTGGACGTAAATAGATTTTGTGTACTTAAAGCAATACAACAGATCTCTGGTATTACATAAGAAAGACTTGTGCAAATCAAATGAGGAGGAGACATGTTGATTCTAAAGCTTGATCACACATAAGGTCACGGTTGAATATGTAGGGCATCATCACAGTCCTGCTGCAGCTGAGTAGATATTTCACGAATAAAAACATGTTTATATTTAATGAGAAGGTTACCTCACGGTTTTAAGCTCTGAAAGGCAAAGGCAAACCTGTAATGAATAACGTAAAATCTCTTATAATATAAGGACAGTGGTCACGTTATCGGCAGGGTTTCCTCCTGGTTAAACAGTAAGGTTGCAGGTTCAATTTCAGCAAATGTCCATGATTATTACTGTCTTCAACCAAAAAGTCAGTGTAATCAGCTCTGGATAAAACCATCATCTAAATGACTAAAATGTGAATGTAATGAGAAAGCACTTACAGTAAGAGCCAACAAATGGGAAGTAATATGGACACTAGCGGTCTAATTTCTGTCTAATTTCTTGCAAACACAATAATAGAATTAAATAAGGTCAAATGTCAAAGTGAGTTTTCATTTTTACTCCTTCAATGGAAATACATACTGACAGTACCAGTAAAAAGTTTGGACGAACTTTCTCGTTCACATGAATGGGAAACTGGCCTAAACCAGCTGATGCCACACACACACAGTCCAAATGACCTATTAATCAGCCTGTCAGTTGTAATGTATTTCCCCTGCTAATCTTACAAAGACTGTTTGTTTGAACTTGTATACTTAATACCACACACATACATAAAATGTACAAATAAACACATACACACACACACACACACACACAAGCACACAGAGATAGTCAAGTTTAACCATATACTTATGCCTCTGGTCCATCTGCACACTGCTTCCTGTCTCTCACAAGGTTATAAAACTAATTGACCACAGCTGTGGTGGTGGTGAGTAGGTTGTGTGTGTGTGTGCGTGTGTGTGTGTGTGTGTATGCGTCCAAAATAACACAAGAATAGAAGACCTGAAAATAGGTTCATTTTTGAGGGCAAGTGTGTTTGTGTCTGCAAGACTCATATACTATACATACACTACACACATATACAATTTCAAAATGGCAAATTGACTAGGATTACAGTGGATCACAGTGTTGACAGACATGGAGAGACAGACATGTTTCTATTATCCAGTCTAAACCATCCAGTCTGTCTTCAGGTTGTTACTGAAAGCTAATTAGAAGTAATAAAAAAATAAATTAATTACAAACTAAGCATGTTTTTGTTTTTTTTGAGATAGCAATGAATTATCTTACTTATATTTCATGAGAAAACTAATTATTCTCACAAGATATTCATTACCTAAATATGCTTTTTAAATTCGGACTGTTAAGAGTCACAGTATTTACCATTTATTTTCTGGTTTAATCATGAGATTTCTACATATAATTTCAATATTTCTGGTATGATTAAAGGGATGAATAATACAGGAGGAATCTGTTCAAAGATATGAATGAATAGTATAAATGAAGATGTTAAATAGGTTAAAGAATGGCCTGAATTATAATGTGATCACTGACACCCAATCTAAAAAGCCTTCGATGGGCTCTGTTACAGAGAAAAAAGATTGTTATTGCAGTAACACATTAATGTATGCATGTCCTCCCACAGTATTCAGAGAGCTTAGGAGAGGCAGAGAGAGTGGGTGATGGACACAGATTGAGAAGATAAAAACAGCTGTCCTCCTTCAGTCCTATTTACTCTTCCACTGACTCACTGATATAATGTACACTCTAACACTGTGTCATTCAAGGAAAAATTAAAGGGTACGTTAAGAGGAAAATACAAATGGAAACAAATGTGATTTCGCCAATCAGAGATGAAACATCAAACATCAAAAGAACTATATGACGGGCATGGTTAAAAAAAAGAAAATGCTTTATCATGTGACCCTTGACCTTTCAAACGTTTCTAACAGTAGATCCTTTGAGTTTTGACATGTGAGCAAACACTACTTAATAATTATACTGCATTAGTAAATGTGACAACATCATTCTTAGAAAGAAAGAAGAAATAAAGTGATTAGTGTCTTCCTCACACTAATACACTGGCATACAACACACACACACACAAACATACACACATTCAAATTGTACAATACATAATTGTATTGGTTACTGCCACACCCTGGTAATAAGATAAAAGGGTTTGGCAAAGAATAGTCAGAAAAATAGACTGTTGCTTTAAAACATATGTTGCTCAAAAAGTGTCTTCGTTTTGTAAGATATATTTGTTTACTTTGAAACATATTAAATTACTGTATAGCACATTAGAGTAGATGACATTTTAGCAAGCACGAAATCAATCCTCAATCACAACAACTATTTCCTCCATTTTCTACAGGCCTCTAAGTGGAACATCATAATCAACAACTCTGCTGCATCAAATGATGTTTGAAGGAAGTATTATTCATATAAAAACATTTCCTGTCTTAGATCCCACATGATTTTCCACTCTCTCTGTCTTTCACTTTTTTAACTTGATCCTTCCTGTCTTTCACGTCCATGAAGCAGTCACAGCATTAAACAGCAACCACCACTCCTCTTACATACATTGCAGCAATCTCACACACACACACACAAATTTCATAAATCAACCACTCAATTGATAACATGTGAGTCAAGATAGTATCTCCAAAGGAACAAACACACATCCCACCAAGAAAAAAAGAAAAAAATCAGCAACTATTCCAGCAAACAATGAGCAAGCGTTTTTTGTTGTTTTTTTTGTTGTTTTTTTTAACTAGTAAGAAGTTTAAATATGTGCACTACTCACCAGATTGGAGTTGGTGGCATTGGAGTCATCCTCAGGGAAGGGGATGTAGACAGCTAAGGCCACACAGTTAGCGAAAATGGTCATCAAGATGATGATCTCAAATGGTCTGAGAGGAAAATTAAGGAAGAACAATACAGAAGTGTACAGACATGTCATCTTCCTACTGCTTTATAGGTTCCAAGTAACCCAGACCCAACACAGGACCTGATTACATACATGGGTCCAAGTAGGGTCTCACTTTATTGCTGTGTGTCTTAGATCTGCCCATCACTATGTCTGTGTGGGTCCCATCAGCTCATGTGATGCCTTATAATCAGTCATTACAGATATTCTAACCACTACTTTTTTTTAGTCATTGTTATTTGGTAGCACGTCATGCTCTTGGTCAGTGTTCTTCTCTCTCGATATTATCTTTTCCTCAGGTTCCTTCCTGGTTCAGTGTCTTTTTTGAAATATCAAAGAAGTCATATCAAACATAAAGAGACTTCATATCAGGCATGTTATCTTTTACAAAGAGGTATTTTTAAACAAACACTATACACCCTTACATAAGCAGATGTATATACGCACACAGGAGAGTGCACAACCAGTGTACACAATGAGAGATCAAAGCTGTTAAGTTTGCCTTTTCGTTAATAAGACATATTGGGTCACTTAGGAGCCTCTTTGTGTGCACATGGGGGGGGGTTGGGGGGATGTTAGAGAGACAGTGCATGCCCTAATATGGGTGTGGCGAGGAGCAGGCATGTCGCGTGGAAAACAGGATGTGGACGGAGAAAAGAGTGAGAGCGAGATGGAATGAGAGAGAGGAGAGACACAGAGGGTATTTATTTGGAACGGTCCTTGAGAGGGGAGTGACCTCATTATTTTTGGCCTCAAAGAGAGAGAGAGATACAAAATGAGAGAGAGAACTGAGAGTGGATAGAGAGAGAGAGAGACAGAGAGAGAGAGAGAGAGACAGTGAGGGAAGGAGAGAATGTGAAGGAGAGATAGAGGAGGTCTGGTTTTCATCAACACAATTACTAACTGCCACTGCTGTCACCTCCCTCCACCTCACTTTGCTCTCCCTCTGCTCTCTTCTTTAATTCTTTCTTTCTTTCCTTCCTTCCTTCCTTCCTTCCTTCCTACAATTCCTTCCCTCTTGGCTGCAGGTCAAACCTGTCTAGACTCCAGATCTTGTAGTATAATTTAAACAGCACTGCATTGATGAGGTGCAATGTCAGAACACTGAATCTCGAGGACAAACCATAAACACACTACAGGTACTGTACTCTAGCTTCTTGTTGAAAAATACAGATTTTGAACCAACGTTCATGTTTATGTGATTGCATCACACCACATATGCAGGCTTGCTGTAGAACAAGGTTAAATCACTTTCTGCCTTGAATCTTTGACTTTGCTGAACATTAAAATTGAGCAAGGTTTTGCAGACGGGAAGACACTAAGGCATCATGCCTGTCACAACTGCTACTGGTTGGCTGGTGAATATGCACGGGGGTTAGATATGGCTGTGCATGTACAAAAAAAGCTGGAGTTATCACCACTGGTAATGTATATCAGAGGAGACAAATGACAGTCTACACACCTACTCAGAGAGTTAGCAGCAACAAATGTCTGAGAAAGGGATAATTTTTTTTTTTTTTAAATAGGTGCGAATGCAAAAAATAAATATATAAATGTTTTTCAATGTTTTTAACTGCATTACTCTACATCAATAATGAAACCTTTGACAAAAAATAAAACAGTTGAGATGTTCACAGTCATGGATTTGACTGTAAAATTTAACAATGCCGTAAAATGAATAGGAACCAATTGCTTTTTGCAAGGTAAGGTAAATACATTCCACGCTATGCAAGGGGAAAATAGTCTGCACTAAGTGTTACTTTCAATTGCGCACAACAAATATCGTTGTTTTTTTTTTTTTTTGCTGTAACAATTTGATTACAGTGCACAAACATTAACATCTCAGCAGCTACATTTCTAAACAGGCACTGTCAGAATCTGAGTCAATAATATAAAATATTTGTTGAGTGACAAAAAATTCAAAAAATATATTTTTACCCAATGTGGTATCTATCCATCCAGATTGCTTCAGTGTGATGTCTATGTCTATTTACAGAAATCGTGACCACACCCCCATACTGATGAATTGGCGTATACTTCAATAGAAAATACTTCCTATAATTTACTTCTTATGTATTACGATTTTTTTCACATATCCCCAAGAATATTATGAAATTACCCATCAGTTTCTAATAGATGTGAATGGCCGAATGATAAAACTGTCTGTGCTAATAAACAACCAAATGTCTCAGTTTAAATAAGAAGTGAACTTTAATGATAATCACACTAGCAATCTTCCTGTGTGTGGCCCCACTAGAAACAAAACTGCAATCCACTTAAGAACCTTAACTACTGTTTTAGGAACAGCCCTGCAGACAGAGAAACAGGAAAAAAACAAAAACGTATTTAGCTTTTTATGGTGGGGCTAGCATTTTGTTTATGTTTGGATTAAGGATTTACCCTTTAACATCATCAGCCGCAAGATCATTCAGCTCATTCAGCCTGGGACCAGAATGCATCAAAGTTAATCACTCACCCTTATACCAGGGGCTCATTAAAACACACTCCAGACATGCGGGGACCCACAGAAAAACAGGCCTGTGACTCACTGAGTTCCTGACCCATAATTTTAAAAACCCTTGAGGTCTGCTTCCATCAACACAATAATAAATCTACTGTCTGCTGTGCAGTGGAGAGCAAAACAACATTGGATGAAATACAGAAAGTCTGAATAAAAAAATAGATAAAAACAATATGCATTCATCGGCATAAACACACAGCAAAATTATCCATCTTAAATCGCAGAAAATAATATTAATTATTATTCACCAGGGACCTACTGTCTGATGCATTTTGGGATTTAACACACACACATTCAGCATTTCAACAAGATAACTGCACATGTATACAACAAATTGTCACATTGCGAGTACGTCCACATAAGATACTCTGCATTCAGGAGTTAGCTCATATAAACACCACATGCAGCTCACAATAACACAGATAATCTCTTATCTTGACAAACCCAAATAAGAAACCTGGGACATACTGATATTATCTGGGAGAGCATGCTCAACACTCTGCTGTGTTATGTTCAGAAAATCTATCTGTTTTCCTGACTGAGAAATAGTGTAACCCCTCGTGTGACCTGATGCAGCGAGCTGTTAGGAAGGAAACTGCGTGCAAGTGTGTGTGTGTGTGTGTGTGTGTGTGTGTGTGTGTGTGTAAATGCACTCAATGACATCTTTTCAAAACTACCACTTACTGTGATTTCATATGGAGAACATGCTACTTAGACGTACACTTGCACCAGCGCTGTTGTGTCTCACACTGACCTTCCAATGTGCAGGTAATGCTTAAATGCTATAATTACATAGCGTGTGTGTGTGTGTGTGTGTGTTCTCCGAGATTGTTTATGTTAGCACACATTTGCTTGCATGTTTATGTGTGAGCTCAGACAGGCCCCATCGACCTGTTGAGAGCAGTAGCTGTTGTCATGGTAACAGAAGGGGAAAAGAGGAAGATTTTGGATCTGGTATCTCTAGGGACCAAGGTACACACAGAAAACACACACAGATGTACACAAACAGGCAAAGCCTATTGAATACAAACAATACATGTAATGTAATGTACAACTATAGGAATACATGCATACGGTACACAAATGTCAGCCACATACTAATGTTCAAACACATGCTGCATTCAAACAGGCCCTCACTGAAATTATAAAGGACATCTCAATGAAGAACAGTTATAGACAAGCAGAGACAGACTGAGGCAGGTTAACAAGGGGTGTTTGAAACTAGTGAAAAAATGTTTCGTTTTGCTACTGTTTTTCTCCTCCTTGCTCCATGTGGCTCAGACTCCATCATGTCTATGTTTTTTTCTCCCTCTCGTCAGAGCTACAGTATTCAAATAAGTGATGCTGGGAATTGTGGGTAATGATGCTCATCAACCTTTGGGTAAGATTATTCCAATGACCCTGTGGTTTTATGCATGTTTTTCCCCCCATAATTTCTTTTTTAACATCATCACAGCTGGACAGTTCAGTTTAAGGTGCACTAATAGCATCATGATAACTGATATAAATATACATGTCGATCAGCATGTATTCACCCCACAGCATGGAGGGAGACTAAAAGCTTAACTTGGAAAGGCAGGGCTGTTCCTGTTTAAGAAAACACCTCCATTGTGTGAGTGATACGAAAACTGCACACCGTTGTGATCACAAGAGTCGGCTTTTTTTACTTGGAACCACCTGAATATTAAAAAAATTATCTGATATTCAGGTGTTTGTTCCAACTGCCTAGATGACATGTTGCAAAGGCACTATATGTAATTTCTCTAAACCCAATTAGAGATCACTTTTTTAGCTTAAAAAAGGTATGATTCATACACTTCTACTTCACTGTCTCTTTCCTCACCAAGTCGTCCCCTCCTCCCTCCTTGCCTCACTCATTATTTTCCCTCCCCCTGCTGTGTCATTTTTCTTGTTTACCTTTCCCATTTTCCCCTCGATCCCTCACTCCCTCCTCAGCTACTCTACTCCATCATCTCTCCTGTCGACATCCATGTCCTGCCCACATCCCTGCCCTTCTCATTTCCCCGACCCCTCCTCTTCCTCTCCTTCTCCCTCTCAGGACGATGTGTGACTGAGCAGATGCTCATGTGGACCCCTCTCCTATTATAGATCACTTTGACTGTGACACTGACCATTTCTGTCTCTCTCTCTTCCTTTTTTTCTCGCTCTGTCTCACCCTGAGGGGAAACCAAGTCATTATGTTCTGCAGCTTAAAAAAGAGGGGGAAAAAGGTCCAGAGGAGAGGAAGGGTAGAAAGGAAGGACGGATAGAGGAATAAAGAGATTTGGACAGTCATGGGGGGAGTAATAAATGAAAGGAGTGATGTGAAGATGGAGGATGGAGGGAGCATGGAAGGAGTAGAGACATTGATGGACCCGGGGGAGAGAGGATGAATGCGGTTAGAAAGAGCTAGAGGAGGGAGACATGCTGGGGAGAGGTGTGACGGAGGGATGAAAATGACAATTTGTTTTAGCCCCCTGTGAGGAAACAAAAAAGAATGCAAGATGAAAGCAAGAGAAGAGTAAAAGAAAAAGGAGGCAGGGGAGGAAGGATTACAACGCTGGAGGACAGAGTGATTGATTAGGAAAGGGAAAGGAAGAAGGGATGGAGGATACGGAGACACTAGGGAGTCTTTCCTCAATGTAATTCTGTTTAAGGTAGCAGGGAAACCTTATGGTGGTGTTCAGACACAACGCAAAGGAGGTTGTTTTTTTAGTTTTTTTACTCACGCAAGTTTCATCGCTGGATCATGTTTATTCGCCCCAAACAGCCAAAATACATTACTGCACATTATTTGTCAACTATCGGGCAACAGACGCACCAACCGTGTCTGAGGGAGTGTACCTCCGTGTTCATGTTGATTTCAGCCTCTGACTGAACTCAGAACTCACCAAGAAATCTGGTTCTTTCTGTTATTTCCCTCCAGTCTCTCTCGTCTCTGTATGTTTACAAAGTGCATTTATAAAGCCCAGCAAGCTTCTTTTTAACATGTATCCTTCAGGCTATCCAACAAAATTAATTAGGAATGTCATCTGTTTGACCTTTATAAATATGACACTTTCTTGAAAGTGTTGCGTACATTTCCACATTGCAAGTGGTGTAAAACCCCCCTTCACTCATGGTTAGTTAAAGGATACTTCCATTCTACGATGCTGATGCAGGCCCTGCGGATGGGGTTCTTGAGCGTGAGGCAGAGTAGGGCCCGTGGCGGTCTCGTGGCTGTTGTTGTGGTCTGTTTCTTGGGCTTGGAGCTGTAGTGTTGTCTCTTCCTTTGCGTGGAGCTGGCTGTGGAGATGGGCCCGCCTCCCCCTGACCCAAGCCCCGCCCCTCCGCCCGATGCCGCATTGCCCATCATCTTCGCCTGCCGCGCAGCATCAATGGCTGCTTGCCAGCTCAGGGCCGCCCCCGGCGTGGGGATGTGCTCTGGGGCCAGGCCAACCACGCCCACCCCATGGTTAACCCCGCCCCCTCCTCCACCATGGTCTCCATGGCTACCTCCACCACTGTGCTCGTTGGTCAGGCCAGGGGGAGGAGCACGAGGAAGGGGAGGAGGAGAGTAGTCGGAGCCTGAAGTGGAGAGATAAGGAAGAGCAAGAGGGGAAGGAAAGTTAGCACCAGCCTAAAATCGATTACAATTTAAAATGTATGCATACTTCATGATTTAATATTTCACAGAAAATAGGCAGTTTTTCAAAACTTGTTTGTTCTAATATAATTATATGTAAAATATATTCTATAAATAGATGATTTTTTTTGCATATTGTCATATGTTTTGTCAACAGGCCTATGATTTTACAACTTTTAGAAGACCAAAAAACAGCCTTTGTGTTGTTGGCAACACCTTTATGAAAACAGACATTTAGAAATGTCAAATCTCAGTTCACTTCTCACTGAGATATAAAGTATGAATTAGTTTCTGATAAGGTGAAGTATGGTAAGAGTTTGATAGTACAGAATGTAATAATGACTCCAGTCCTTAAAGACTAAATATTCAGTCAACCGGATAAAATGTAAAAGCCTGCTCAAGTCTGTGAGACTAACACTGCAGACAACAAATGTAGAGAAATAAAAGGAAATACGAATCTTAGAGAGAAACAAAAGGCAGAATTACAATAATCTCAGTGAGATTACATAGTTGTATCACCCAGACAAATTGTAGGAATACGATTTAAGAGAGAGTGGATTATCCATACTGTATGCTGAGCCAGATAGTAATAATATCCACTCAACCCCGCCACCCTTTACTCTGACATCTGAACAAGGACTCTACAAACGCTCTCACCCTGCAGCAGATTACACATTGTGCGAAATCATTCGTCATTTTATGGTTTAAGACAACGCACGTTTAACAAAAAACTATTCCTGCAAATACACATGACATTTTGAATCTTCCTGAGTGGAGAAGAATGGCATTGATTCATGGGAAACTATAGGCTCATATGTCATTTATTTATAAGATAAAAACAGACAGGTTTTGTTTTTGGGTGATACCAAAAATACATTCAAAATCTAGAAGTTTCTTATTGACACTTTTGCTTGAAAACCATAAATGTTTGAGGACAGAATAACTTGTGTCATGTATTTAATGTATATACCTATGGTCTGTATGATATGCCATAAGCAGAACGGTACAATATGTTGGCATAAGTTGATATTTTTATGAGCACAGGTAGCCCCCCCAGTGGAAATAGAAGTGTTACAGCTCTATGCATTCACTATTTCCGTCAATACTTTGAGCAACATCGATATGTTGATTTCAAATAAAATCACGTTTGACAAAATGTCATTCCTAATGTCAAATTCACAAATCCCATAAAGTGCAAAGTCCCTTTTCAAGAATACAAAACTTTCAAGAATCCCTGTAAAGTTAATCCAAACTGTGCTGTCACAACAGAGATAAGAAGAAAGAGAGAGACAAAAGGAAAAGTGAGGAAGAGATGAGCTGGGGTTAGCGAGAGGAAGCAGAGAGATCGACTTATCCCATAACGCTTAGAGTGATTACAGGGCGGTTACAATATCCACTAAAATCCCATTTCTCTCACTTCAGAGCTAGAAGTTTCTACATATGCACTCAGACTGGATGATGACTTAAAGGAACATGACACCAGATCCTGAGTGTATCACACACACACACACACACAACACAGAGGCATCCAACTTCAAACGTTGCCTATAGTCATATCAAGTGAAATGTACCAAAAGTATTGTACTAAAGTCAAGTGTGACTTAAATGACAGAAACACAGAGGAAAAAGGCTCAAAGCATGTATGTAATATGTCACACCAGCCTCTAGCCTATGACCTCTGACCTCATCTCTCTTTAATGCACTCAGTACCATCTGACCATCAGCATTTACATATATTGCAGCAGGTCAAAGTGGAGCTAGAAATAATTTTAACAACGTTATGAATCATTGAGTGGTATAAGAAAATATTAAATATACCAGTTAAATATATTTCAAATCATGTAGTGGAGTCCTACATTAGCCTACTAAGCTAACCATTAGCTGCTATCTTAGCACTCCTTTACTACATGCAGCCCTGCAGGCATGACGTTACAACAAATAACTCGCCAGTTGTTTTGTTAATACTTAACAAACTTAACTCAAAAAGACACCTGACATTACCAGAAGACGTAAGCTAGCAAGCCAGCAGGCTAGCAGGCTAGCAGGCTAGCAGCTTCTTTGCGCCATGCTAACCACCACTAGTCGCTCCTCTTGAACTAGCAGGCTAAATGAAAGCCAACTCCTCCTACCAACCCGGACAACACAGCATAGTCGCTCCGATGTAATTATTATTTTTTTCAATTGAAATACCTTGTCAATGTCAAGAAACCTTAACATTTCACATAGAGCTGTTTTTAGCTTCTGCATGTTTGTGTGCCCGCTAAGACGCGCTAAGGTTTTTCAAAATAAAAGATCGTCCAGACTCAGATAATACATAAAACGGAAATGATTAATTATTTCTTGTGCCCGGTACTAATTGATCCCCGGACGGGTGATTAAGCATGAAGTAAAATTAATTAAAAAAAAATGTAAACAACAGAAGATATGTCTGCAAATATTTAAACACAGCAGTGTCTTGAATAAAGCCGTAGCATAGAGTCCAAGGATGTGATCTTTCACCAGCAGTGAAGTCATTTGGCATCAGAAGGAGCTGTGTCTTATAGGAAATACTGTACCACTGAGGTTTTAATTAGGAGCATATTTTTCATCTTATTATTTGGCTGTGACTATATTTTCCCAATGATCCCGAAACTCTGGGAATGATTTTAGTGGTTTTCGGGCTTTATGTGATTTCCTTAAAAGCAGACAACCTGAAATTCAATAGCACACTTTCCTTTTAAAATATATACAACCATAAACACACACACACACACACATTTAGACTCTGCATCCACTATTGCCCCAGATGCTTCTCTATACAGGAGAAAAACCTCTCTCTTTCTCTCCCACATCAACTCCAGTGTGAGTTATTATCTGCTTCCTGACTGCTGTTGCACATCATCCTCTCTCTCTTTTTCTCACTATCTCTCACAAACACACACACACACACATAATCACTTCCAGCATATTGTATTGCTGTGTGATCAGTTTATCTTGCACTGCCTGGCCCTCTCATTGGGTGTACCCTACTGAGAGTGTGTGTTTGTAAGTACTGTATATCTGTGTGTGTGTGTGTGTGTGTGTGTGTGTGTGAGGATTAGAGGAGAGTGTAAAATTTTAATAATACTGAGCTCACTAATCTGTCTGTCTGACCGCGTGTCTCTTGGTGTGTCTGTCCTATCACATGCATATGCACGGTAATGTCGCATGTGTGTGTCTGTTGTACGATAGACTGTGTGCTGATGTGAATGACTATAATTCTATTAGCAGCTCTTTATTCTGCAGGAGGGGGGCATCAGCCCGTGGAAATATGACTCTGACTGAAGGCGAGAGGGAGGAGAAGGGATGAAGGTTGAAGGGATTGAAGGAGAAAAGGAAAATTGGATGAAGGAAGTATAGAGAGCAGCAGGGAGGGAGGTGGATATAGGAGGAGATTACAAGATCGAGAGAAAAACGGAGGGGATAAAGAGGGGGGAAAAAGAGGAGAAAAATGTGTGGAGGGCTAGAGTACTTAACCATAAGACTTAATCCAATCATTTATCCATCCATCATATGACAGTCGAAAATATTATAACACTAATTCACTTTAGTAGTATTACTGTCAATGATGTTAGTAGACCCACAGACAAAGGCTCCCACTGTACTTCAGTCAATCAATAAAATGTTTCACTGTCAAGGATTGCAGCTCTACTTCGATTAATGTTTTTACTACAGTATCTATAATAGAACAATATAGTAGTACAACCCACGACTTAATATTCTTACATTATACATTAGTGGTGAAAAATACAGTAAAAGGTTTTTAATTTTAATACTACTCCCATTGTACAGTGATTGCTCTAGCAGCAGTACTACAATATGCCTACAAATGCCATAGTGGAAAAAGGACAGGTGTTACTAATAACATTATTGATGGCTCTGTTACATTTCAGTGTCCCAGTAAGCCGTTGCTGTGTGACAGTGAGACTGCATGTACAATAACAGGATCCTGTGACAGAAGCAGCTAAATGGTACTCATTAATTGTATTATTCACACCTGATATTCCTACTGTGACCTGTCTTCCATGAAAAAGGCACATCACCCTTACAAAGGGCATCTTAAAAGGTCCGGCACACTCATGGTGAATCACCATAGGTGATTCTGATCATTGTGGCTGATTAAACCTCTTCTCAGGACTGTGTAGGCATGTAAAGAAGACTGCTTGACTGATCTCTTTCTAGTTGACTTTTGTTGCACCTGTTAGTGCATGACAAATTCAACCTTTGTCATTTTAAGTAGTAGTAGAGGGAGTCCAGCAGCCTTAAATAATGCCCGACATAGCTCTGCCCACGTATAGGCTGAGCAGGGGTCGGGTTTCATCAACCAGGATAATTGAAAACACCTGTGTGGGTGGCAGGGCCTTGAAAATATATGCAGTCTGCAATATGCAATATATATGCATAGGACATGATTTATTCATATAATGATATATTAACCACTGTCAATGATGCTGACAACACTTAAACACATCATCATTAATCATGAAAACAATCAGCTTTTTGGAAGTGAACTTGAAGTGAACCGAGCTGCAGCTGAACTGCACTGTGAACTGAACTGTAGACTGTAATGAGTTGTGATGCAAACTCAAGTCAGTGGAGCCGTTATCTACTTAATGATAAAGACTGGAGAGAGATGCTATCACGGCAACTCTGAGCACTCTGCCGTAAAATGTCATTGGCACACACACACACACACACACACACACACACACACAAAGAGTATACTGCAAATTGTTCTGTCTAATATTGCTTACCAACAAAATACACTTCCTGTACACATTACAGCAGCAAAAACTGTGTTACTGAAAGCTCATTCAGACTTCCAGAGTCTTAAATTGCTGTGCTCAACCAGATAACAGACAGAAAAGAGGACCAATCAGATTATCCCACCCTAAATTAGTCTCTCACATCATCTCTTCTCTGTGCCCTTCTTGTTTTGTCTTTTTCTTTTTATCTGTGTCTGTCTCATCTCTCGCTCTTCCTCCACCTGCTTTTCCTTTTTTCCTCCACTCAACCCAACAGGGACCTATTTGGGTGGACAGTGAAGATGTGAAGATGTAATTATCAGTCAATTAACTGATGATGACACCTGATCAGACACTAATTAATGGGTGACACATGCGTGCAGGCACACATACACACAAACACGCAGAGGGGCCCTCACCTTACATCAGCTCTAATTCTGCATCTTTGAAAAAAAAAAAATGTAAATCTTATTAACAGCCTTAACGAGGCCCAGATATTTGGCCTGACCAATGTAAAACACACACACACACATTGTTTCTCACACAGCCGTCCAGTCATCTGCTATCCCAGCTGAATTGTCCTATCCTCTAAAACATGACCTCTCTCTCTGCTTCTGCTCTAGTCCTACATCTCTTCCTCTTTTCATCTTCATCCTCATCATTGTCAAAGCCTTCATCTATCTCTCCTTTACTATGTCCCATCAATAGTCAATCGCAACATTCGTCTCTCCTCTACCCTTCCGCTCGCTACTTCCATCTTCTACTTCCTCTTCATCCCTCCATACCTATTAACGGCCGCCCCATCCCCTTTCCTCCCAACACCACCTCTCTTCATCTACTTCCTCGTTTCTCTCTAATCTATATAGCTGTCACTCCCTCCATTGGCTCTCCAGCAGCGGACAAGTTCATTTTCAGCCGTACACCCTTTCCTCCTTCCTTCATCAATCTACCCCTCCTCATCTCTCCATTTTTCTCTATCTCTCTTGCTTCGTTGCTTCTCCCTCTTTCTCTCATCACTTCACTCTGTCATTTTCAAATAGCTGACAATTATTCTCTCCCTTGCGCTTGACTCTCCCTGCATAGCTAGGGAAAAAGCAGCTAGTCCAGTGCTGATCGGATCCACCAACCGCTGTTTCCTCACTTGACTTTTAATCATAAAAAGCAGCATGTTCTAAATCAGAGTCTAAAATTAAAGCATGAAATGACATAATGGATGTGAACTCTTGTTTCATTTTTTGGCATAAAAATTGTGATTGCCACTGCTTCTGTGTTTTTCAGGGTTTGTATGACATCCCATCACGCTTAACCCTCATTATCATTGTCATCATAAATACCGGTTATAAGCCTAATACTATTTTTATCCAATTTATGTGTCATTCACTCACTGACACACACACACACACACACACACACACACACAAAGTGAGTATGTACAAACCCAAAAGCAGAATAAGCGCTCACCTGTATCAGATGCGTACATGCACATAAATTTTGTACGTGTGTTTGTGTGCACATATGTATGTATGTGTGTGTGTGTGTCTCACTTGTCTCTCTCTCGCTCGGTCCATATGTGCCCATTATGCGGCCGAGTGAGCACACCACACAGACACACCTGCTCCCCTTCACGCACACACATGCATTCTCACGCACACATATACACCTGCACCCCTTGAAAGACAAGACACACACACCTGCTCCCCTTGATCTATCACCCTCCCAGCAGATGATTACAGTATACAACACACACACACACACACACGAGCATGAGCAGAACATGCATGCAATTTACAAGAAAAATACATGAAGCGGCAAATCCCATGCTCGTGATTGTACCAAAGAGGCTGGCTAAACAAACATGACAACCAAACAAATTGAAAACTTCTCACACGGTACGTTCACATAGGCAGAATATTCACTATTAATGGACAAAAGATGGCCTGTTGTCAAGGAAAATTCCTCCTTATTTGGTGCACATTGAAAGTAAAGTGCTTCTCGTTTATCTGAATACTGCCTAGTGACAAACACAAATCTGCCTGTTACAATCGAGGTTGTTTGTCCTATTTTGCCCTGTCGACATAAAGACGCGATAGCAAGGCACATTTACTTTTTTTTGTTATAAATGGGGTCATTCTAACAACAAAATAGCTACAGATATTTGTGCTATTCAAACGTATTTTTTCATACTTTTAATAGCTGCGAATGCTGCCTATAAAAACCCCAATCATATATGGATTTATTCATTAAACTGTACTACTTGAGGTGGAAAGTGAAGTGTAAGGGAAACGAGGACGTTTGTGTGTGTTCATGTGCACATTCCTCCACATATGAGATACATACGGCTGTAACATAGCCCAGGGAATACGTATGTATGAATTATGCACTGGTGGTCGGTATTCAACAGCACATTGCTCACTGTCACCTGGACTCTGGTTTATTACAGCCCGGCCCGCAAGCTGTCAGTCATAGTTCTGAAGCACTGATTGGTTGTTGTCTTCATACTTCCAGGAGGTCAGAGAGGATGGACTGTATATATATATTTGAAGCATATAATAAAAAATGACACTCTAATATATAATATATATAGTTATTGTTCTAGCAGTGTTTTGTATGTCACTTTATGTCAGGAAAATAATACATAATAATAATAATGATACAAAATCAAGATTGTTGTTTAAGAAAATTAAAAGTATGGCTTTCTTTAATCATTAATCAGTTTAATCATTAATCAAAACAGCTCACAAAGACCATAAAATGTAAAAGCTCATTGTCGTTTATCCCGATTCAAGTGACAACCGCTGTAACAATGACATGCTATAGTAAATCCTCAGAGGGCTAACTTTGAGCTAAAGATAAGACTGAATGGTTTTAAGCGATTTAATACTTCAGAAGTTGAGTCAAATAAGCCCCTTGGCTGGCTAGTTAAATAGTCTGAGCCAAATCCAACAAGGTCTTTATTTTTTTCATGGCAGGGTGCAGCGTTAATTTCCTGCTGAGAGAAAGTCATTAGAGCGAATCTAAATACTACGCAACTTCTGAAAATTGTTTTGAAGTGTTTTGATCCCGATTTGAGACGTAAGTGATTATACTATAGCTAGTTGAGGTTTCAAATCTCTCAGCAGTTACAGTAAGTCACTGTCTCTTCCCAACCCTCAAACCCTTAAAAAATTACATTTCTGTACTTAACATTTAACCAAAAACCATTTAATGTTGCATTTTTCTTTTGTAACTAGACTGGACATAAATACATGAATGCAGGTCTTAAAACAACCAACATTTAAGACTGTACGGATTGAAGGCAGGCAGTAAATTCAACATGACTGCAGCAATACTAGTTTCAATGTTGTCCTTTGTATAAGCAGCTTACTACAAACAGGTACACAGTCGTGATCTAATCCATTGCTGCAAACTTAGAATTTGACAATTGCATTTGGATTTGTACATATGCATTTTCTCCTTTAGATAATTCTAATAGGAGGAAATGACAGCTGTCAGATAGCTTAAAATGAAGTCACCCTGCTCTGACAAAACCAGTGCCAGCGTCAGCATCAGCATTCCCGCTTGAAACATAAGGAGCGGTGATAGACAGGAAGATTGAATGCGGGGGTGATGCAAGTGAGAGCGAAAGATAGAAACCGAAGAAGAGGAAAAACAAAGAACTGGTGAGAAAAGGAGAAAAGTCAGATCGAGCATGAGGAGGAGGACAGAAGAGCGAGAGTGATTGAGATACGGGGTTTGTGTCGAAGAGGGAGGAGAAGGAGGAGAAAGCGAGAGGAGGAGGAAGGCTTGTTCACACTGCGCCTCCATGCCGACCTCGCATGCACACATATTCACACACACACACACAGTGCAGGCAGCGGATATTAATAACTCCTTATTAATATTCATCTGCAGTGGAGATGTGAGGGCCAGAGTAACCCAGATACGAACTGTCTCTCTGCCCGTCTCTCGCTGCATCCTTCCTCACGTCTAACGTTCATGTTCTCCACAGGTTTCCTGTCTTTGCATTGTACACGTTAGTCATCGAAACTGTCTTCTTTTCCATCTAAGCCGCTCATTTCACATCTGTCCTTTACACCAGTAAAGGGCACAACGTGCTCCTTTAATGTATAGCATATGCCATTCAGACAACGCTTTCATCCAGAGTGTCTTCCGGTAATGTAATTATATACATTTTCAGTATGTGTGGTCCCTAACCGACCTTGGCGAGGTCATTACGATGCAGAACCAACCAACACATGGCTACACGTATGGTTCAGAAGAAAACAGCGACTAAAACACTTATGTTTTACCTTCCATATAGGTATCATATAAGTGATGTTTTCATCTTTTCTCTCTTTGCTTTTGTTTCTTCTTAACTCTCTCTCACACACACAGACACACACACACACAAATATTGCCTGTATATAGCGTTGTTTCTGATCTGATCGTTGCTTTTGTATTGATTCGACAGCCAAGCTTTGAAAAAATATCAGCCAAATCAATCCAAAAACACTGATGAATGTTTGCTTTGGCTGCTAACGCCACCATTTGGCAGGAAACCAAACAACTGTTTGCATGTTCAATCGCTTACTTCCTCAAGTCATCTTGTAAACTACTTTTCCAGTTCCTATGTGTGACTTCTACACCGTTGCTGATGACATGAACACGATTCAGTGCACTTTAAATAAACCATCACAGCTGATGCATTACCATGAAAAAAGTGCTCAGCTTTTAGCAACATATTGGCTGCAGAGACCTATTTTAACTAACTTAGAACTAATAGATGAGCTCATCAAAATGTTCACAGTAGAAATAATGCCAAATGTTTATACTTTTAAAAAGACGGCAGCCATGAGCATGCTACGGGGTCAATATGAGGTTAAAGTGGAATGTAAAGGACAATGCTTGGACCAGGACATTCTGCATGGAGAAAGTGACTGACTAAAGTGACTGAGTGCAGCTCTATTATAGTGAAGCAGAGCATTGCTGAAAAAGTAAGTTCATCTAGTTTCATCGTCTCATTCTACTTTAATGGCGGAGATATGATAATCCACAAATTATCCACAAATATCCCTGTTGCAACCGATGAGATGATGACACAGTACCACACAGATGCATATGAATACAAGTGTGCGCATTATTTCAGTGATGCTCAGGCAGTTAGAGTCCCGCTGGCAGGTTCCCTCGAACTGCTCCTGACCTTTAAACAGGCCCCCACTGGAGGAGTCTAGGCCTGAAAAACGCTGCCACTTGTTTAACATTAACACCATTAATAAATAATTCTGAACAGAGCTTTAATATCATCCACCATAACATTACAACGTAACAAAAAAAACAACAACCCTACAGCAGAATGATTTTATGTTTGTCTGTTTAATGACTGTTGGCTCTGCTAACAAAACCATGCTGTACACAGCTGGTCCGCACACACACAAATCCACAGGACAAACACGCACAATATGTGACGTTCTGAAAAAACCTGCAGCGGGATAGAACATCAAGCAATCAACCTGACCTGCCAAAATTATAATCATAAATACTATACGGTGTATTGACATAACATGGCGAATAATAATCGTCAAGTCATAATATGAAAGTTCAAAATTTCAAGCAAATAAAAAAAAAAAAAAAAAACTTCTGCAACATGGTTTATTCATTTTGTCTATCTATCTGTTTTTAAGAATATATTGTATTGAAGAATGTACAACAGCATTGGACAATTACTTAACCCACAAAAAGGAGGACATAACAGGACAGTCACTGACACATCATGAATGTACCACTAATGAAAACACTAATAATTAACTTATTCTTATATATCAACATATCCTCATGACCTTATGCTACAATAGTATTGCAAAGACCTGGATTTTTCCATGTGGCCTTGTTAACAACAGTACAACAGATTCTATTCACATAAGCCATTAATCAGATGCTCATTTGATCAGACCACAGTATTCAGTTCCTCGCCCTTTAGCTGGACTACGCTGGACGGTTCAATAATTAATCTAACACTCAGAAAAATCTGAAATATTAGCAAAATAACTCGAGTTGCATTCTCCTCGCATGTTTCACACACCTGTTAAAATACGCATTTTATTACGCTATCAAGTTCAAGTCAGCACTGTTGCTCAGTGATGTGATTTAAACGTGTTTCAGCCTTAACTTTGTTACCATGATATAATAAACCACATTTCGTGCTCATATTTTATTGGACAATTTTCTGCAAAATACTGATAAGCTGTTAGTTTTTGGCACAATTGAAAAAGAAGGATGATCACATCTAGCCAAATTTGAGTGAAGGGTCCTGCTAAAAACGTTAAAATCTATTTCAAGTTCTACATTTTCACTTGTGTTTGTGTTACATTGATCATCATTGAATCATTTAACAAAGCAGGATTGGATTAGATGGCAAAATCATGAACATAACAAAAAGGGTTCAAACTGCCTCCACACACACACACGCAGTTTAAAACGTGAATTTCATTTATTGTGGAAAAAAGGATAAAGGCAAACTATCGCGCTACAAATCAAAAACGGTTGTAAAAAAAAAGTTAATAACTTTGTTCTGCTCCTAAAGTCATTAAGACAAACACGTCATAAAATTCCTCCTGAAAACTCCTGTCATTATCAGCAGATCCTCCACAAAATACAGATGGCCCTGAGACTATACGTGAAGCTACAATTAACCACTATTAAGTCTACAATAAAACCTTCATCCACAGGGGATATGGGCAGTCCAGGTGACGCCATTTTACTGTTAAGTCAATAAGTGTCCTTACAGGAGGTGCAGATACATTGTGTGTGTGTGTGTGTGTGTGTGTGTGTGTGTGTGTGTGCGTGTGTGTGTAAATGATTTCAGAGGAGCAAATATATGGACGCAGAGAGTCGTTTTGTTCTGAGATACAACACACCAGGGAGCCATCAAATGAAGCTCATGTGCAGTAATGTCTTTGTGCGTATGAGAACGTTTTCGATCACACGACAATACACGTCCCTGCGCTGCGCAACCCCTCCGACTGTTTTCATGTTAGACACCGTAAAACGGTGAGTGCATCTGTGTGCACGCCTGTGATTAATTGACGCGACTACAAAGCAATAAAACTCTAATGAATGTGCTCTTATAGTTTACCTCGACGGTCTGGCATCGCCGCAGTCTCAGAGGGAGCGTTAGCTTTATGAGTCAGGCCCTGCTCACCGTGTACATCTCCTGATCAGGAGATATGGGGCCATGGGAGCAGAGGTAGGAAATAAGGACGTTTTTTTAAATTTAAAGTTATGCAACAGATAATAATAATATGAAAAATCAGTACCACATTGTTTGTAGCCTGACGGCACGAGACAGGACTGGCTGGTTGGTCAGGTTCAAGACTAGATGGAGATAGTGTTGACACGGCAACTGCCCGAGGAGGTCATGTTTCGACTAATCTTTATGCTTAGACTGAGCCAAATGAACAGTGTATTATTTACACCATCATCTACAATCAGTCAAATTGAATATTGGCTCCACTGTATAAAAAATGTAACAAACGCCGAAGCAAAAGCATGCTTTTTAAACATCATAAGTGTGTTATTCTCAACATCTCTTTATTCCATTAGCTGAATTTCCCCTCCCCGTCATCGTATTTGTATTTTCACAAATCCTGACAAAGTAGAGCAGACACAGGACAAATTTCACGTTGAACTACTCGACAAAGATTAGCAAAATGATTGACAGACGTACAAAGACCCTAATAGGGTTTTTTTCCCCTCAGATTTATAGTTCTGAGGCTCAGTGGGTGTTGGGTTTACAGCTCAGCCCCTCCCTGCTCTTTATACCCCCACCCTACTGGGACATGTGGGGCCTGGGCAACAGAAGAAGAAATCAAACACCCCTTTGATGAGAGTTTGGCTGCAGAATGAAAAAGGCCCTATGTGTGTGTGTGTGTGTTTATGGATATAAATACATCAGAAAGCGTTGAAGTGGAGCATAAAGTGCACTCTCTGCGACACAAACGCCCATAACACCCACATTCATACTCATGCAGATAACTGGTTAAAA